>PPHJ01000114.1:0-1229881 GCA_002991585.1 Ilyonectria mors-panacis | reverse complement strand
ACCTAGTAGCCTTCAATCTCAGATCTTATAACCATACCAGGAAATAATGATTTGCGAAACTGGAACTAAGATCGGACTCGAATTACAAGAGACAGACTAACCCTCTCTAGACCAGCAACCCATGCTAGTGCGTCTGCTCTCGGAGCACTCCCTCCAGGCGGCTCGATGGCACCAAACACTCCACCGAAGCTTTCTTCTCTTGAAGCCTATATATCTAACCTCGAACAAAAGTTGAAGAGGGCGAAAAAGGATGTGGGCGAGAAAGAAAACACCATAACCAGACCAAGATTGCTCTCCAGAAGAAAGAAAAACAGGCTGGCGACATATGCAACCGCTGGAAACAGACTGCCCTCAAGCTAAACGCGTCTGTACGCCAGAACCAGGGTGTCGACCAATTGACCGACGATGAGATTCACCAAAAGGGTCGACAGCTCCGAAACGACATTCGCAATTTTGTCACCCAGCATGTTGCAACCAACGGGGATCAAAGGATCTCTCCAAACTCGATTAGATTCATGGAAAGGTTCCTCCGACTTCCCCAAGACGCCACGGAGACTTATCTGAGATTCCCGGATATGCGTCCTGCTGTAGTTCGAGCTTTCCTGTGGGCGTTTATCAATTTCCATTTCTTCCACCTCGCGTTTTCCTGGGCACCCACTATCGCAAGCGATGCCATGCGCAACATGTCTACATTCTTTGGTAGGGACTGTTATGACTCCGGGTGTAGGATACACGGAAAATTGCTAACATTGGATTATAGAGCCCATGTGGAAAGGCGCAACGATTGAGGATTCCGATGCAAAACACAAGTTCCACATGTAGAAGGCAAGCACAAGCACCCAAATATTGGGCATAATAGCCCTAGATGAGAAGCCGGCTGGAGCTCATCGTAAATTGGTGGCTGAGGCCTACATTCAACGGCTTTTGCGAGCACCTACTCCCGCTGTTCTCGTCTAAAAGTCAAATCGTGGAGAACCATCTCCTCGATATCATCAATCAGAGTCTGGAACTGGACAAACAATTTGTCAGGCAAGTTGCCCATATTTCTTGGAAGTTCGCCAGTACGCCTAGCCCATTCAACCCCGACACCATGACACTGGAAGGCGGTCAGAAGCACACAGGCGATGGTCAAGTCACATTGGTACTCGCCCCCGCTTTAGTTAGGAGCGACAAGTCCTCTGGGGATGGTTACAAATATAACAACCGACTTGATGAAGATGGAGGTTATTTGTGAGCCACAGAGTAGTGGCATGGCACCAGAGAGCTCACACAGACGTGGTAAAGGAAAGGGACATGGATGAGTCAGCAATTCCGCGTATAGCACATGGGCGGGTTGTTGACATCTGCATGAGACGCTATAGAAGGGAGACACTTCTCTCAATATTCCCCATGCTCTGTGGACGAGTCGTAACCATGCACATCGTCGAATAAACTAACTAGACTCATACAAATATGAAGTGAAATACCTGGCCTTTAATTGATAAGCTTTCTGTTGAACCCTTTCAACTCAAATCGGCTTTGAAGCTCCTATGTACACCCCTGTTCCTGGCGTTCGCAACTTTACTCTAAATTTTCTTTTAGATCATACTATGGAATCAACATCCCGGTTCACTACGTCATTGCAGCCATTCAAAATCAAACCCCTGCTCAAAACACTAAGAACCAAAGTCATCCTTTGTCACACGTGCGAGGCTTCCTCGGTGCGGTTGGTGGTAGCTGTCACCTTGACAAAGAAGAGCCAAGGACGCCTAAAGCCCCACGTTTGAGCCTTGCAACCTGTATCCCAACCACTAAGCCCTGACCGGAAACCCGCCGTTTGCCTATCATCCTTGATACCCCATGCACTTGTGTACCTGCGGACGGCTCTAGTGCTGCAAGTCAGACTTTGTCGTGTAATGTGCGGCTCTAGCTGGTCGCCTCGTGATGCGATAGCTTTAGTTGCACATGTTCTGCACGATTATCATAACGTCGGGCTTTGGTGCGGGGTTTCGGCTAGCAACCGCCTCACTTCTCTTTGGATTTCGGCTGAAACAGAAAAAAGAAGCCACAAAACAAAGAAAGTAATAGTAGTGCGATACGCCATCTGTAAAGGACAAGCTAATGCAGGGAGATGATCCTTTTGACAGACACTTACCGATTCTTACCCGTTCGTTCTCCTGCATAAGAGCAAGGGAAACGAGCAGACATCATTGAAATATTTACTTGACGGCGGCGTCTTATTCAAATAAGCTTTTCTTGACTAGATAGATACGTAAGGAGACAAGCAGCCGAACAATCTGGCCCATCCTTTCAAGCCCCTTTTAGAACTAACGTCTTCTTTTCTTATTGATCTCTTGTCTTCCCACTTCCAGACTTTGCAGCCCCAACGATATACAAAGAGAAAAGGAAACCAAAAACACGCGCAATCAGAGGCGTACTACGGTGAGACATTCCGAATATTTTTGACATAATGAAAAACACGGGCGTGAATACGCAATGCAACGTCATCGATCCTTTTGATCCTCGCCAACCACTCATCAAACACTCCTCTCTACCTACCTTCCCATTCCCGTCCTTTGTCTGCTGGTCCCGCGCAGCTTACCTCTCCTACTAGTACACGGACGAAAAATGAACCAAAGAAATTAGCACGGGTAGAACCGGATGGGGTTTGTCTTGGATATATGGTCGTGTGATGCGACCTGGTTCCCGCACAGACCACGCTGTGCATGTTACTAAGTAGCGATAGCCACTTCAACGTATCGTATCGGGTGGTCCTGTAAGGACCGAGTGACTGGTATAAGGAGGAAAATCGCGATATGTAAGGCGATTATAGTGGCAGAAATGCCTTAGAAGCCGCTCTTAATGGCATCGCTGGGGTGGCGTAGAATGCCAGGGCGATGATGGAGTAGAGGCCGAGGAGCATGGCGCCCTCGAGGTAGTTGGACTTGCCATCCTGGACAGTGTAGGTGACAACGAGAACTGAAACGGCGAAGGCGACGGTTTGGACTGTGAAGAAGCAACGTTAGCACCGTGGCGCAGGAAGAAGAACATGAAATGTGGACTTACAGGTCTCGAAGTGAAGGGACATGTCACGGCCAATGATCCAACCGACAATGACGAGGAAAGGAGTAACAAGGAGAGCAATCTGGATGCTGGAGCCAATGGCAACACCCATGGCCAGGTCCATCTTGTCTCGGGCCGCAACCACGACAGCAGTGACATGCTCAGCGGCGTTACCCACAATCGGAATCAAAATCAGACCAATGAAAGCCTTGCTGATGCCAGCAGTCTCAACCAACGGGTCAATGCTTCCAACGAGATAATCGGCGCAAATGGCGACAAGGATCGTGGTGACGACGAGAACGGCTCCGGCAGCAATGGGGCCCATCATGGGCTCCTCGGGCTCGTGCTCCTCTCCATCCTGGTTCTCGGCATCGAACAAGTTGCTGTGGGTGCGAAGCTGGAAAATGAGGTACAGGACGTAGAGCAAGAGGAGGATAATGGCGGTTCCGCGGGAGAGGGTGAGAACGCTCTTCATCTTGTCTTCAGAGCCATTCTGGTCAAGAACAGCGTAGAGCTAAGGGAAATTAGTCCACATCCACGAGATTGAGAGCGAGGACTCAGATGACATACAGCGGCGGGAATAATGAGCGAAGCCGAGGCCAGAGTCATCATGGAACAAGTGGTCTGGGCAGTGGCAGAAGAAAAGGTCTGCTCCGTGCCATTACCAGACTCGCCACGGTGAAGAAGACCGCCAAGGAGGAAGCACATTCCCATAACCAGGAGCAAGTTGGAGAGAATAGATCCCAGCATAGAGGCCTGGACGACCTCAATCTGGTTATCCTTTAACGCAACAATGCTGACCTATTCAATAGTCAGCGTCCCAAGTTCCCAAATTCGTAGTGAGAGTAGAGTATGGGCGCACAATCAATTCGACGGCATTTCCGAAGGTGGCGTTGAGCAATCCGCCCAAGGTTTCACCCAGCTTGATGGAGATTTCCTCGGTCGCAAACGAAAGCACGGCAGCGAGAGGGATGATGGCGAAGAAGTTGAGAGTGAAGACGGCAGTCGGGCTCCATTCCAGCTTACCGGCCACGATGCCGATGGGCACCATGATGAGGAGGAAGTTGACATAGTCTGCGCAGCGGAAAGACAAGGTTAGCCGTGGTTTTGGATGGCCACATAGGCATGGAGCTCATGGGGAGCTCCCGGGGTAGATAGGTATAGTTTGGGGGCGGCGCAAAACGTACTGCTCAACAAGGTGATCTTGGTAACATGCCACATGTAGGCGAGGCTCCTCAGGACGATATTCTCGTTCTCGAGACCGGGAGTGCGCTTGGAATCGAAGAAAAACATGAGGGCACCAGTGCCGTGGCGGACGTGGAGGTGGCCGTTGCCGTTGCCGTTGGCATTGTGGGCGTGGCCGTGGGCGCCTGACGAAGTCCCGCCGTTGAGGAGCGGCGCAGTCTCGTCTGGCAGATGACTAGATTTGTTCGACATTGTGCGTCGGATTGAAAGGTTGAAAGATGGAAGAGCTGTTGATGGAGCGAATCAAGGCGCCGGCATGGTCAGCTTTGGATGGTTCTCGGGTGGGACGGGCGAGACGGCGAGGCGGCGAGAGAGCAAGTGTAGGACAGGCAAGCAAGCGGGTAATAAAGAACAGGGATTATGGGTTGTGTCTGGACCAGGTCGAGGAATTGCGACGGCGTGACTAGGGTGCCAGGATGTTGTGGAGGGGACCCTCGGCGCTTGTGTTTCTGTTTTGGTTCTTGGACGAGTCTTCTCGGCAGGGTCCTTGTTTCGGGATTGCTGGGACGCTGGTTGGGGGAGGCCAAGACGGATATGTGTGTGAGGAGAGGGAAACGAAGGAGAGATCGAAAAAGATCGAAGGGGAGGCAAGGGAATGAAATGCGAAGAAAAGCTAAAGGGAGGGGGGGCACAATCAAGGTAGAGCTAGTCACAAAGGTCGGGATGTGGTAGCAGCAGTAGCAGCAGTAGCTTGTTGACTACTTTGTGACTTCCACGATCGGGTAGGGGTAGCTTGACGCCTAGCACGCTTTCGATCTTCACCCGCTCACTTGGTCGGTGTGGAGAGTCGAGTATGTAGTCCAGAAGTAGGCGAGGCAAGCAAGGTATGCAAGTTGTGTGTCTTGTGTTTCTGAGGCGGGCATTCGGGTGGCACCCGAGAGGAAGGGAAAAGGGTGGGAGAGAAGGGTTTGGGATGTGTGTGGCGTGGTTGAGGAGCTAATCTCGACTTGATTCTATGGAGCGTGGGTTTTGGATTTGAGATGGACGATCAAGAAACTCCAAGGCAAAGGCGAAGGAGGCGAAGGAGGCGAAGGGAAGAAAAGACTAATACTTACAGACCATAGCTAATCGAGGCTCGGCGGTTCCTGACTGTGGCAGCAAACGGCGATGGTGGTCACTTGGCGATGATGACGATCTCTTTTGGGACAGCTTCTGCGACCCGGAAGGCCGGTAAAATGCCAAACACCGCTCGCCAGGAGGGGGGGTAAAAGGGCACGGCAAGGAGCGGATGAAGGGGTAACCCAATGGAAGGGCAGTGGGCGTTGGTTCAGGCTGGTCTCGGACACACTCTTGCACACTTGCTCCTTGCACAGCCTTGCGATTGCAATCAATCGGGGTCGGTATCGCGGTCTGCGATTGCGGCGGCGTAGCTGGGATTCGATGTTGAAGGAGCTGAGGTGTGTCGAGCGTGACCGCGAGGCCGGCTGTTCAGTGTGGGAGGCCTCCTCCCCCCCCCCCCCCCCACACCGTGCTGCAGGTCGCTGTGGGCGGGCCTGGGCCTCTTGCCTTGGCACAAGGGACGAGAGCCAAGACTTGCACTTCCCACCTGCGCAGGCCAAGTCGCTAGGTACTGTGTAAGTACCTACTGCTGCACGCCCGCTGCGTCCACTGTACTGCGTCAGTCAGCCATGTGCGCGGCCAGTGTGGAGAGCTCGCCGTGTGTCGCCGCGCGGGCGCTGCTGTACCGGACTGTAACTTTGTCATTATCTGTGCGATGCGATGGCCGCTTGCTCAGCCAATGCTCCCCGGCGATGACACCCCCTTCAGTTGCACCCAATGAGCCCACCGTCCCAAGGTCTCCGTCCGTCCCCTCAGAGACCACGCCCGGGAACGCAGCGCAACGCTCAGGTTTCGCCGGCCACACCTGAGCCTGAGCGGGCATCCATAACAATCGACCTACCGCTCAACCCGCGCTGGCGCCACCCCGCAAAGACATCCATGGCAACGCAGCAGGGGTGTGTCGCTGTGTCACTGTCAGGTTGGCTGACAGGCCAGTCATGGTCGGGCAGTGAGAGTGAAGCGACAGGGGGCCCTGCTGAGCCAAGCCCGCTGGTCACTTGCTGGTCACTTTTGCGGCAGTGGGACCATTGGCGATGACGATTGGTAAACCGCGCTGGAAGCAGCACACAAAGGACCGTGGCTCAGCAGCCCCGAGGAGGCGGCGGCCGGCCACAAGCTCCGAACAAGCTCACAAGCTTCAGACAGGGTGCCACATCGTGCGGCCTTGTTTCTTCCGCTGGCCGAGTCAATTTCAACTCCCAGTCATGGCGCAGTTTCTTGGCTTTGGGACCAACCAAAAGCTTATTTTTCCGCGGAAGCACGAAGGGGACCAACCGGCCCACGTGAAGGTGGCCCCCAATTGCCGACTCGGGAATATGAAGCTTGAATCTGGTTCGCAACTAGCCGTCGTATCGCTGCATGGTTGAGCGTCATGACCCAAGCCATGCAATCAATCAACATCGTCATTGTACGGAGTACGGACAGCCGATCACCAAGACTCCCCAACCACGCGAGATTCATCACCACCTGCGCCATTCCGGTGAACCCGCTTCCATTCCCCCTCCAATCCCGGCTCTGGAACATCTCCCTAAACGCTGCCCGGCGTACGAAGCAATGTTGGCTGAGCTCTCCGAGCCCGGGGTAACGATGTCACACGCACGCTCTCTACCGCTCTGCCGCCGCAGCAAGGAACAAGGGCCAGCCATGCATCTTGCTGCGGCACCCTGGCAACCTTATCGATAACAGCTTCATCCAAAACCACTTTAACGCCATGTCCCCTTCGTATTATCGTCTCCGCATGATACCACAACCAACATCACGAAAGTTGGAGCCATTGCACGGTTCAATAATAATGGCCACATTCATCCCCCCGTTCCATCAATTGCTTAAAAAAACTCGCCAACCCACGGCCGCTCCCCTCAAATATATTGACTACTCCACCCAAAAAAACCGGAATGACGCTTGGCACTCCACCGATAAGACCCATAAACCCAATCCCAGGGCAGTGTTGTGTTTTTTTTTGCCTCTTTTTCGCCCTGCCTTGGCAATCGAATCGTCGTAACCCTGACGCCGATCTTTGGGCTGCCTGTCACTCCGCCTGTGGCATTGCTCCATCCTCCGCCTCATCCTCCGTCATGTCACCCTCCACCAGTGGTTGGCCCAGGACCTCCCGCTCTGCAGCCATTCCGCCGGATGTTCGGGAATGCGCTCATATGTCTTGTCTCCATCTCCCTCTTCAAGTCCAAACACCGTCAGTACCGTATTCATATTGTCAAGACATTGGCAACCGCGTAATCTCCAAACAATCTCCTTTGAGACAACTTGTCCTGAGAGCCAAGTTTGATTGGACGACCGGCAAGCCTAGTTGTCTCTCCTGCTGTAATCTGATTCTGTAATTTTCTGATTCTCAGCTCCTCTCACTGCTTCATAGGTAAGGTAGGATCTAACGTACTTTACAAAGTACTACAACTGTGTAAAGAAAAAACACCATGGTAGGTGTGTGCATGAATGTGTAGTCGGCGGGTGCTTTCTAGTCTTCCCATCCCCTTTAACGCCGACGCAGTGTAGTCCCATGGAACCCAATTATCTCCAAATGTACAAGGCAAACAAACTGTCGCCGAGGTATCGCATCCAAATCCACCCATGCCAACCTTCTATCCCACTTCTCACGTCCTTATCTCTTCCACGTGCCAATGTTAACCGCTAATGCCCAAAACACAATGCTTGCTGAGGATGCTGATGTCGATGCGTATGTCAACTTTCCAAAATTGGTGCAATATCCTCGGTAGTGATTATCCGCCCACGCTCACATGCGTCACGGAGCCATTGGCCAAAGTCTTGTGTCTGGACTCCTCACGTGCCACATACTGAGGTTGCTGGTATCAGCTTAGATACTACCCAGAGCTGCAAACCGTTAGCATGGTTCATGTCAATGCGATCTCCATTTCCTCAATTTCACTCACCTGCAGCATACGCCATGTACCACGTCTGCGACGCTCCACCATCAATGTTGTTGGTGTTGAAATCCGACGAGTTGAAATAATTCCAGGCCGTCTTGGGATTGACCGTCGCGTAACTGGCATAGATGATGCTCTTCCAGGCATTGTCAATCTTGTCAATACGGCCGTTGCTGAAGTAGGCATCCCATTCCTGCTGAACAAATGTCTTTGGCCGGGTGTACATGCTTGGCGCTCCAACCGGGATCATGTGAATGCCCTGGATCGCTTCGATGTCGCTGCTGAAGAACGTTGTGTGATGGATCTTGTTCTCGAAAACAATACCAGCGACCTTGTTCCCGATAAAATTCTTAGGTTGCTGTACGTTGTCGGAAGTGTAAAGATAGTGCTGGCTCAAAGTCCGTGCTTGGATAGCTAGTTGAAGGTTCGCTCTGTCAAGTCTCGCCGTTAGAACCGCACCCTCAACTTCGAACTGTGCTTAGTGTATGAGCTTACCGTGCAACCATGGTAGTATCACCGACGACCTGACCCCATGACTTGATAGCGTGCATGGCCATGACATCCTCGGAGCTGGATTCTTGATTCTATCGGCTAGTCAGTAAGTGCCATAGGCAACTAATGACACCAAGCCCAACTTACCTTGCCGTCCCATTGAGCGAACAGTCCAGTGGCCCAACTGTGGCCGTGGTACCAATCAAAGCTTCGAGAAGCTGGGAAGTAGGGGTCGGAAGTACTCGGGTTCGCGTAATCTCGGATCAGCATCTCAACCCAGGCCCTGTTCGCAGCAAGCCAGGTCTTGTCATATTTGGCGATATAGGCAGCAGCCAGAACATGATAGCCGTAATGGAAGTGGTGATCGTTGTAGTAGGTGTTGCCAAAGTCAAGTCCAGAGTCGCCGGTTTTATAGGTCGCACTGGAGACCACTCCACCCCAAGCAGCACCTGCTGTTGTTAGTGTCTATCAAACCACTTGTTTCGTAGTTTCATTTGCTTACTCTCGTAGACCAGAGGATACGTCTGCGTATTGGAAACAAAGACGCTGAAGGCTGTCTTGAGCTTCGCGAGGCCAGCTTGAGCCAGACCAGGCTCACCCAACATCTCATTGAGGACATAGATGATTTGGCCAAATTTGGCGAGGGCCTGAAACACATTAGTCAACTCTCCTTAAACACGGTACAGCTATCATAACTCACCTTTCCACTGAAGTACATCGATTCGAGGTTCGTCTGTGCGCCCATATCTTGCGAAATCTCAACTTGGGCACAGCCTTGATGGCAGCCTTGGCCGCGGCAGAGAGAGTCTTGCGGACACCCTTCGTGGTACTCCAAGGGGTCAAGCCCATGCTAATAGCCATATTAGGCTCAGTCATGGTCCAGGTAGTCCCCTTGACCAAAGTGGTCAGGCCTTTGGTCGTTGTCTGCATCTTGACGGTCGGGACAAGGCGGCTCTTGGTGTCCGCATCAAAGGTAGCGACATGGTGCGGGAGCGCGTGCATGTACAAGTTTCCAGTAGAGTGGCCATTTCGGACGAAGTTGAATTTGTAGGTACCCGCCGCTCCGGAAACAGAGCCCTTGAGCGTGAGGGTGCTTGGGTAGATACCAGCACCATCATCGAGCGACTTCTCCGAGCTGGTCTGCTTGGGATCCTTGGCGATCTGGATAGTGCCGTAAAAAGCCTTGGAAGATTGAGCCAAGCCGTTGTTAACAACTGTCAAGCTCAATGCATCCCCCTTGGTGTTGTACGCATACAGGCGCCAGGTCGTGCCATCCTCGAGGATAAAGTTGTACTTGGCCACATTGGTCTTGGGGTCCTTGGTCACTCGAGTCATACTCTTGAAGTAGACGGCGGATTGGATCATGGGGGTGGCGCCGGTAAACTGGGCGGTAACGAATTGCATTCCCTGAACTAGGGGGAACTTGATGGCGGGTTGTGAGCTGCTGTCCTTCCGAAGGATGACTCTGGCTGAGTATGGTGTGATGGAGTCCATACTCAGGGTGGTCTTGTTGGCCAACCCCTTGCAGGAGATGATCATGGACTGAATGCCAACAGGGTTGATATAGAATTCCGCAGCATTGTTATACTGGATCGGTCCAAATGTTCTCTGGCTCACCGCAATGTGAGAAATGGCGAGACCCCAACTGGCAGCTGCGCCAGTGCCACCCGCCCAGGCAACAGAGTAGGGGAAAGTGAAGGTCGGCTGGATTTGGTCGCCAAGGAAGAAGTTGGAGTAGAATTTGTTGGTCTGAAGAGGTCCGTTCTTGGTGATTCCCAAGCGAGGAACTGGGTGATCCGTCCGCTTGGAGATGACGGAGGGTGGTGCAGCAGTGCCGATGGGGTTTGCGAAGATGTCGGCGTCGGCCCTAGCGAAGTATCTCCTTTCCGAATTTTCGGCCATCTCGATCAGCTCGTTGGTAGTTTCCTCAGCTCGCTTTGCCTCGGAAACAGTCGTGACAGGTTGGAGAAGCGACGTGGGCTTAGGGATGTACGGCGTAAGAAGGGGGCCGTCTTTTTTGTCTCCGGAAGCTTCAATTTTAGTGATAATGATACCAGTGGTTTGAGGCTCGACGTCTTCAAGAGAGGGCAGGATCTCGACGGCGCCAGTAGGAGCGGAGCTGGTGGTAACGCTGACAGTCTCGGTGACGGGGATAATGTCTTCTGTGCCGTAGGTGGACAGGTAATCGGATGTCTCAACGTTGCGCTTGTACTGGCCGTCGCGCCTGTACTCGGCGTGAGAGCCTTCTCCGGAGCCAACGTTGGGCTCAACGGGACCGGGGATGGTCAAGGCTTGAGCTTTGGTTAGCCAGAACAGCCAGACTGGAAGAGAGTAAGACTTCATGGTGGGGAAGACAGGATGAGGCTCTCCGGATCGAGAGCTGCAACCTGAACGAAACTGGCAAGAACTCTCTTGCAGAATCGCAGGTGTAGATTAGGGGGATCCATGGTTCAAATAGTTCCGCGCAGGGTCACGCCTTAGACTGGAGGTGGCACTCAAAACCGTTCCACTAGTTCCAGGCCACACACACTGATGAGGCTAGAGGGCTTGCCGCGTCGAGAAATGAAGGTGTCTTGGGCTGCGGGAGGGCGGCGAGTTCCTTACCTGGCTAGCCGGGAATCAAGGCACCGAGCCCAAAAAGCAATAGCTCGATGCTGGCAAAGATGCGCGACCAGGATGGCACTGATGCGAAATTCACAGGGCTAGGACGAGGGCGAGGTGGAGGGCGAGGCGGATTGGCTGCAGTCGAGGAATGTTGGTGGACGGTGTGAAGCAGAGACAGGGGAGTGCGTGGGTCGTCGGCCAAGATGCCGTTGATGGTCCTGTAGTGTGGTCCGGTGCGTTTTCTGGCCAGTCCCGTGGCCAGGCTCTTGGGACCTCCTGGAAGCAGCGATCGAAGCTGGCGTTCAAACTCGATCAGCGCAACTTCCACATTCCAGATGGCGTCTCAGCGACATGTGGTGGGAGGCGCCAACGCAGGGTCGCGGGTGGGACGAAGTCCAAAGGGGGCACGGCTTCTCCACAGCCTCGCAGCCCCGAAAGCCTGGAGTGGGCGTTAGGGTCCAGCTGCATCCCAGTTGGGCGTTAGCCCAGTACACTATTGAACCATCCGCCAACCGACAGCTCCCTTTTGCTCAGGGCCAGCCAGGGGGTTATGCAAATTAAATTGCCATCGTAGTTGGGCGAATCGAACAACAGCATGCCGCATCTGACGATTCCCGCCCACCATCAGAGTCGCAACGGCCTCGCTCGGCGATTGACTTATTGAGCCATCATCAGACTACGATGCCTGCACTTTTCACGTTTCTTTCCTTTGCGTTTCGATGAGTCGTTGATGCGGAGCCGTTGACAAATGTGAATTGATCGGCCGTCATGAGCTCGAGTCATTCTGCCCATGTCTCTGTCTGTTACAACCCAACCATTGCTACTCAACATCAGTTGCTCAGCATATCAGCGGCACAGCCTTGCAGGGATTTGAGACATTATTCCTCAGTTGACCAGCCTGCGTGGTCAATGTTCCAAGCATGGCTCGCGAATGCGGCAAGTCCACCGCGGGGCCGTCATCGTGAGACTGACCCAGACTCGTCACGCTGAATGGGAATCGAATTCCAGAACATGGCACAATGCGCCATTGCCGTGTGGTGGTTGAACAATCGTCTTTGTCTTGTTACGCGTCCCCAAGTCTAGACCTGTCCACGGCATGCCACTAACGGTGCTAAACTGCTACTCCACCTCCAACTCATAATCCCAGCGCATCATACTTGCCGGCGCCGCCTTGCTGAAGAATCTGCCTGAGATCGAGACTCTTCGTGTGCTGTTTCTCGTTGCAACCTTTTGGCTGCTCGGATGGCTGCTTTGCCGGTTGTTCCGGAGCTCGGCCCTCGATCATCGCCTTTAGACGCTTGCGCTTCCTCTCAGCTTTGTCTTCGCTCTGCTCGGCCTCCTGGCCGGCACTTGCGAATGTCTCGATTCCGAAGCACCCATGGTTTGTCAAGTACCTCTATGCGGAATCGGGTCCTCTTCTCCCAGAGCGCAACCTCCTGCGCAGTGCTTCTCAAAACAGTCATCTTCTCAATGGTAATCCTCCTCTCCTCCCATAATACCGATAGTCCTCCCTTAGTATCCACGACGCTTCCAACTTCGATGTTGAGCTCTTCTTCCTGTTGGTGCACAGGCTCCTTTGTGGTTGTCGGGATTGCAATAGAACATTGGATGCACGCGCCGCTGCTGTCATCCACGGTGAATATGCGTAAACCTGCAAACTCGTCGATTGCGACAACCACCCCCACGATCCGGACCCATTTTATGGGCAGGTTCTTGTAGAAGTAAAAGTTCTCCCCTTGGTTCTAGTCAGATATAGAGTGCGACAATCATTCGGGGTCAGATTACCTTCGAAACCTGCATGTTGCTCCAGGTCGTGCACGTCTGTCGCGTGCAAGAGGCACCAGGAATTCACGGTTGGCGCGAGGTGGAAGCAGTATCGCGGATAGATTTGGGGCTTTGATGGGTCGGCCATGGCATCATCATCGCGGGCTCTATTTCCTTGGTCGTCTATCCATGATTTGCCATGCCCATGCGTCAGGGTGAGGACGTTGTGGCAGTCTGTGATGGTAGACTTATCGCGACACGTCGTGAAGGATGGTTAATGAGTAAGGCTGATCAGGTTGTGGCTGAGGAGGGCGCTGGACGACCCCACTAACACACCCCGCGTCACACGTCCGGCCTGTGCCACGAATGAGGCCCGCTTCCATAACAACCCCCGAGGATCAGATACGTGGGTTTGTGACATCGCCATTCATGCCTAGGTACATGAGGTTCTTGACAAACGATAAAAATAAATAGGTGGTAATATCTTTCTACCGTAGTATGCCTAAGTATCATTGCTGTCTAAACTGCTGCGTTCTAACGCCCACCAGAACTAGGAGAGAGGCGAATGGAATGGAATGGTGCCGCCAAGAATTCGCATCGTGAAACTTGCGGCCTGGGATAGAAAATTCACTATCAATAGTACGATACAATTTATTGGTGCAGGGTAGGAAAGTCCCAGTTCTGTTAAGCGCAGTTGCTTGATAAATTATCCCTTAATTACTAGAATATTGTCCTCAAACTATGCTAAAATCATACATGACCTGTACTCCGAGCTCCATGTTGCACCTTGATCCTCCTAGACATCAAGCCCACCAGGCCATGCTCAGCGCTTTGACCTCTTTGAGCTCCTCAATCGTGATGAAGCTGCTTGGAATGCCTCCTCGGACGGTTCTTCCTCCACTGCCCGCTTCGATCTCTTTGGGGTCTTCAGTCGCGAAGCAGCTGCTTGGAATGCCTCCTCAGATGGCTCCTCCTCTACCGCCCGCTTCTTGCCCTTCTTGTTCTTGGGCTCTTTAGCGCCATACTTCTCGGTCAAGTGATCCAAGAAGTTCTCTGATCGGTCTTGCTGACGTTTTTGAATCAGCGCCGCCAGGTCATTCTCGGAGCTTCCCTTGCCCTTCTTCTTGGTCTTCTTGTCGCCAAATAACTTATCGTGGACTCCCAACTCCTTGGCGTAGTCCTCCGCTTCGGTCGCTTCAGCTCGTGCCTTCTTGACCCTGGCCTCCCGTCGCTTCTTGGACTCCCGAGTGTATGCCGGGAATCGCGGGACATCATTGCTTTCAATGGCCTCATCAATAATTTTGCGGAATCGCTCATCATCTTTCAGCACATCGCTCAGAATCACTTGCTCGTACAGCTGGTCCATGTTGCCCTCGCATTGCTCGTAAGAGATGAGGATGTCATCCTTCTCCTCATCCGAACACTTGTACTTCTCGGCAAATTTCTCGATCGCATCTTCCGATACCGAGTCTTTGTATTGCTCGCGATAATAGTCGCTCCAGTTGAAGCCTTCGGAGTCTACAATCGACTCGGCCGTGGAGCCGGTAGTGTCGTACCGCTTTCGTCGGGCAGGGTCGGAAAGGATAGCGTAGGCGAACGCAATCGACTGGAACTTCTCGTTTGCCTTTTCTCTCTGGTCCTCTGAGACCTTGTCTGTTTCAAAAGCTTGTCAGCACGCCCACCCTACGGCTGAATGATGATGGAAGGACACCAACCTGGATGGTTCTTGAGGGCAGCTTTGCGATATGCGGATTTGACTTGGTCGGCAGTCGCAGACCGTTCGAGATCGAGGACCTCATAGGGGTCAATGGTGGGAGGCTCGCTCTCTACCGCATCTTCGTAGTCTGACATTTTGGTTGTTATTGTGGTCGTTGTTGGGTGATGTTTGAAGTTGGTAGAGCTTGAGCTTGAGCATTTGCAGCTTGGCTGGAGACGCGTTGCGACAACGCGCGCTTGAGGAAAGTGGGGCCTGAGCTTAAGTGGCTCGGCCATCGGCGTTCGCAACCACCGACCACAGACCTCATATCGGACGAATATCCCCACCAAGATCCCCGCTCCAAGACTGACCCGACATCATCATCATCATAGTGTCTCCTATTCTTCTTCAATCATGGACTCAATAATACCAGGGGACCACAAGGCCGCCATGCAACGCGCCCTAAGCTTGGCCGACAAATCTCCGCCAAAACCGACCAACTTCCGCGTGGGGGCTCTCATCGTCCGGCTCAGCGATAACGCTGTCCTCGCTGAGGGCTACACCCTTGAACTTCCTGGAAACACTCATGCGGAGGAGTGCTGCCTGCTAAAGCTAGCCGAGGAACACAAAACATCAGAAGAAGGCCTGGCCGATGTGATGAAAGGCCCTCATGCTCTTTACACTACCGTTGAGCCGTGCTTCAAACGCCTCAGTGGCAAGCTTCCATGCGTGGAAAGAGTTTTACGTCAGAGCTCATGGATCACCACAGTTTATGTGGGTGTTCTAGAACCAGAGACTTTTGTTGGCCAGAATACAGGGCTCCAAATGCTCAAGGCTGCCAGCATCAGTGTTCACCACGTCGATGGCCTGGAGGAAGAGATTCTCAAAGTTGCGACTGCAGGGCATATTGCTGCTTGAGAAGGATTCTAAATGATAACTTATGAGCCGTCCAAAACGCATGTGGTCCATGTCATTTGCTAGATCCACAATCGGGTCGAGGGGACCTCGTCTCTAGGGATCACCTCTAGAGCTGTGCCCCGCCACCCTTCTCGATCCATCACCCTTTTGGGTTCCAGTTCGGGGCTGCCAGGATGGCCTGATAGCCAGCCCTATGACACCCAAGTTAAATTTCTGGGTCTTTTTATACATTGGTATATTAGGCCTGTCGAGCAGACACTCCTGCCGAATGTCAATACAATGGAAGGGCGCTGTATTGGGACTTTAACATTCGCAATCGAAATATCCAATTGCCATATATCAGTCTATGACACGCTTTGCCTTCTTTCCTTGCAATAATTGCACAGCACGCCATTGCCATTGTCGTTCATGGATCGGTACTCCCATTCAACCTCCAACCCCCGATGAGCAACCACTGTCACAACTCTCTTCTTGGCCCTATCCGCCCAGAACATGATTCCTGCATTTATTAGAAACTCCCCTTTGCTGCATATTCCGTTAATCTCATCAACATAATACTGCCAGCCATGTCCGCGTCGAGTCATGGCAACGCCTTCCTCCAATGTCCAGTCTATAAAGTCACGACGCTCTCTGCACCGGCTGTCTTTGCAGGAGCAGTACATGCGGACACCTCTGACTTTGCACATCTCTGTGAATACTTGATTCAGTCCAGCAAGGTATTGAGTTGCGTGCGTCTGTGTGGGTTCTCGGGTAGGCTATTCGGCCTTGAGCTACACGGTTATCGTGTCTCTTGTCCTTTCTTTTCAAGTGACTGCTTTTGACTTCGGAGAGATGTTTAGGACGGCTGTGGTTGGAGTAGTACTGGTAAATACTACCGTCTGGCCGAGGCGATTCAGTTGTGAGGCTACAGTCTTGTAGTGAAAGAGACCCGGCAGTTGGACTGTATCAATCTTTCACTGTCAAATCCAAAATATATATGGAAGCATTCCTTAGATTTCCGGTGGAATATTCGGGACTATCTGCAGAACGCTGTATCACTTACTGATATCGGCAGCTTGTGGTGTTATTGCACAGTTTTAACGTAACTCGGTTCGTCCATTGCAAGCAATAACTGTATTTTCCCTACTATTTTGGATTTTAGATAAACTAAACTGCCAGTGACAAACATTTTACTCTGAACGTGTTTTGGCTAGGGGCAGTTGGCCGTATCAGGACACAAAGGCGGCCCACCTCTAAGTAGCAGACATCCCACGCCATACAAGTCGGGACATAGTCTGGCTTTTCCACCTTAGATATCTTCATGCTTCGTCACCCCTCGCATTAAAATTTCCAAATATCCCTTTAATTCGCCGGCACGTAGGTTCTACCCAGTCTCCCCGACAGCAATGGGACAGTTGGCGCTCTTGTATGTGCATTTCCATATTTCAAGTATTCCACAGCATATGTTTCTCATGTATCAATTTATAGTGAGTTTGTTCTCTTCCTATCCAAGTGGATAAATTTTTACTTTGAAGAGGGCGTATCAGATTCTTCACTTATGGCTGGAGAGGAGACCGTCGCAAAGGAACATTCAACAAGTCATTTCATGGCCAATTTATGTCATTGCTTTCCTACTATCGAGGTGCTCTAGCTGACTGACGTATATTTATTCAACAAGTTGATTCTACTTCTCCGGCTCAATTGAAGGTCGGTAACACGAGGCCGGAGGCTAACAAATAACCACCAACCTTTTTCTCGTCAGTGTGAAGGGTAGGTCGATTATATCATATTGCCACTACCCTCTCCACCCTTTTCTCCCTTCTTGGCCTGGCAAGTAACCTTGCAATCGTCACAAATACCCACCGGTACTAAGAGGGTGTGCCAAGCAAAGAACGCACAGGTCGGCTTCAAATATCGATTGAGTACTTGCTCCGGAGGCCCATTGACAATCCACCAGTCGCAGATTTGCCACGAAAGGGTGTCCACTTCGATATGGCACACATGTCCAGAAGTGAGATCCGGATGAAAGACTATACCCTTCTTAGGGCATGCCGTCTTGCGGCAAGGGCAAACCCAGTATCCTCTCTCTCCAGTACACATAACGGCTAAGCAAAGTGTTGAAGAGTGACGGATGCTCTTATTCTCTGTGGGATTGTCGGGTCAAGAGATTTTTTGAGAAGACTTCTGGGGCTGCTGGGGACTGGAATATGTTGTAGGCGCAAGAAGTACTAGTAGGGCTTTCGAGCTGCAATATATACACATAGTCTCGGAGCAGTTATTCAAGTTCGCAGAGCTGATGATGGGGAACTGAACAGAAATTGTTGTGTGAGAAACAGCAGAGTGTGTGTGAAGATCGGTAGGTATGAGGGGGAGCAACTGACGGGGAATCATTGCGATTTTATGTGAAGGCATAAAAGGCACCCATTCTCCAGCGTAAATTGGGTTCGTTTCATGTCGGAAGCCGAACTTGATTAAATCCATATTGTTGTCTACAAATATGGTCCCTCCCATTTGATGATACAAGCAGAGACACTCTAACATCGGGAGGTCAAACAGCGTAGGGCTGTAGCCAGTGAGGGCGGTTCAAACCGCCAACACAGCGGAAATGCACAGGGGAAGCGACAAGGAGGCACTGCGATTTCACTTGAAACGGTCACCTCTCCTAGACAAACGTCGTTGGGCGGAACTCGGATGTCCCAGACAGCTCGTGCGAGGTCACATGTAGACAGCCTCCGGTCGCTTAATACTTGCCGTTTTTTTTGTGTTCCCGGCCGGCATTAGCAAGAACAGAAAGGCCAGATTTCATGAAAAAGATGTCGTCTTCACATTGGTTCGGAGTGCGGGCAGCAGTTGAGTGTGTTTGAGAGTTGGGATGAACACAGTCTCTCAAACCTGCTGCGTTACCAGACTTGGGACGGGAATGGCCACTCGATTTGCAGAGAGAAAGACAAGCTGCTAGCCGTTGCTTCAAAAGGCTGTCAATTATTGTAGTCAGATTGTACCTGCAGCCCCTTTCTCTAAGCATTTACATGCTACTAAACATGGAGCGCTCTGTCATCTGTGACTCCAGAGCCGGATGCCCCGTCGAACGGAGGCGGGCCGCGTGCCGGCGCCTCCAAGTTAACATGGCTCATCTCTGCTGCCCAGCCAGCTCACAGGTTGCTTGCGTTCTGCACTGTTTTGCGTTTTTCCATGGCAGGGTTAGGGCGGGGCTTTATCCTAATCATACACCCTGCACGGGAAGAAGCAAACATACTATCTAGAGACGCACAACGAAAGGAGAGAGCATGCTCCGTTATCAGGCGGGTACCTAGTCCTCGTGCAGAGGCATAGTCCTTAGATTGTAAAAATTGCATAAGTGAAGAATCCAATTCTATTGAAGCTAAGTGTGAAGTGTGAATTCGCCGCATCTCGATGCGGCGCTGGCTGGGCTAGTTGTTGGATACCCGTATCCGCCCTTGAAGTGGAATGTTGGGCTGGAAAGTCGACCGCTATTTCATCAAGGATGATCAGGCTCCGGGAGGCCCACGACCTGACCAAAATGTACGCAGCGCCTGCCGGACTACCCAAGCATACACCACACCTAGTCTGAAAGAAGATGGAACAGTACCACTGGAATTTGGTGGTGCGATTTCCGCTGTTTTCTGAAGTTGGTATCTATATGGAAAGGCCCCAGCTAAACCCTCGGCTCGGCCGGAAATCGGTTGTGATCTGTCGCTGCAATACTACGCGAATCAATCGGGGAATTGCGCCACCAAACTCTGCTGGTGCTGTTCTCTTCCTGTTTCAGACTAGGTGTGGTGTACATATGTTAAGGTAGTCTGCCGATCGTCGAGAATGATTGAAAGATGATGTAAGGCTAGTCGCCACGAACGTTTGGCTGGTTCAATTCTGGAACTTGCCAAGGTGCTTCATCTCGGCCCCATGTCCGGAGCAAACTACAAGGTGAGTTCTCCACCAAAAATAATCCCCGACCTACAGACCTACAGACCGCCATATCTAGGTCATCAACTAGACTAGGCCTGGGCATTCACAGCCTCGTCAATTCATTTGGTGGTTGCTGGCTCGCCTGCATCTGCCTCTTTGTTGTTTATTGCTAGTGCGCCACGCCTGGACAGCTGCGCGCACCTGTCGCTACATGCATCGTGAATCACTATCAGCTCACCCGCTTAGCTCACACTCACCTCTCACCTCTGATCTCACTCCCTTTCTCACTCCCTTTCTCACATCTCACCTCTCAACTTTTCGACATCCCACTACTCTCTGTTTTCCCTTCTCTTGTCGTCTTCCTTACCGCCTTCGTGACGTCGAGGTATACGAGTTGTCCCTTCACCAAACCTCTCAGTTCTATTTGCTTCCCCCAATTTTCAGCCGTCCCTTTCCTCACCCGCCAATCCTCTGATCTCGTAAACGAACTCTTCGACTTGGCCATGGCCGATAGAGGCGACCGAGGCGGGCGAGGCGGTCGAGGAGGTCGAGGACGTGGTGGTCCTGGCGGTCCTCAAGACTCTCGAGGTGGAGGCCGAGGTGGTCGTGGAGGCGGTCGTGGAGATGGTCGTGGGGGTGCCCCCTTCGATGGCCAACGCGGAGGAAGAGGCGGCGGACGTGGTGCGGGCCGTGGAGACGAGGGCAACACCGGTGGCTTCCGGGGAGGCTTCAGTGGCCCTGGACGCGGTGAGTCTGATCGCGGTCGTGGTCGGGGAGGGTTTGACCGTGGACGTGGTGGTTTTGAGCGGGGACGTGGAGGCTTCGACCGCGGACGTGGAGGATTCGACCGTGGACGTGGAGGCTTCGATCGTGGACGCGGAGGTGGCCGTGGCCGTGGTGGATTCCAGAGTAGTGGGCCTCCCGAGAAACCCGTCTTCACGTAAGTTATCTTGAGATCTCATGAAGTTTGTCGTTTGGCATTGCTAACCTATATAGCATCGATGGAACTGTTCCTCAGCCGGATGTCGCTATTACTAAGCTTGAGCAACAGGTCGTCAATCAACAGACTGCCTCAATGACACAGTTGGTCTCCAAGATGGGCAAGCTTAAGGTGCAAGCCAAGGGCAGCACCACTTCTCTGTCCCTGGAACAGTTTCCTGCTCGGCCTGCCTATGGGACACGCGGGACTCCCGTAGTCCTTTGGGCCAACTACTTCCGAATCGTTACCAAGCTTGGCACTCTCTACAAGTACACCATGGACGTGACTCAGATTCAGACTGAGGAAAAGGCCCCTGCTAAACCTAAGGGGAAAGGCAAGCCTAAGGGTCCACCCAAACCTCAAACCAAGGAGGTCAAGGGTCGGAAGCTCTACTTCGTCATTCGCGAGGCCCTCGTCGAGCTTTCAAAGATGGACAAGTCGTTGGTGCTGGCCACCGAGTTCAAATCCCAGCTGGTCTCGCTTCAGAAACTCAACCTCGAGAGCAACCCACTTCGTCTGTCAATCCCTTCCCAGAACAACCCCGACAGGCTTGAGACCTTCGAGGTCACCTTCCATGGGCCTGCGGAGGTTCGAGTTGATGACATGCTGAAGTACCTTGGCTCCAGCGTTCCTGACTCCGAAGACCATGCTCTCCCGCGATACCCAGAAGTTGTTGATGCCTTCAACGTCATCTTCGGTTTCGGGCCTAGATCCAGGGTCGATGAGATCAGTCCAGTTGGAAGCTCTCGCTTCTTCTCTTTCAAGGATGGAGGCATTGCAACACCTCTCGTTTCCGACAACCGAACTCTTCAGGCTGCGCGTGGTTTTTTCCAATCGGTTCGACTTGGCACGGGGCGCCTGCTTCTTAACGTCAATGTCACTCATGGCGTCTTCAGACTCGCTGGAAAGGTGGATGAAATTTTCCAAAATCTCCAAGTCAGGGCGGCCCCGAGAACGGACCGTCGCACCATGCGACTTTTGCGACTCATCTCCAAGTTCCTCCCCAAGGCGCGCGTCTGGGTGAATATGACACTGGCCAACGGAAAGCAGATCCGCAGTCAGAAGGCCATTCACAGCCTTGCCACGGCGTCAGAACTTCGCCGATCGAGAGGACAAAACCTCCCTGTCTTCGATCGCGACTGGGAGTTTGTTGGGCCCCGAAATGTTCAGTTCTGGATGGAGACGCCGGGACAGCAGGGTCGATACATTTCAGTGTTTGATTATTACAAACAAAGTGAGTTACTCATCTCTCAAATAATTCCTCATACTAACATACAATCAGAGTACAACGTTTCCCTGAAGGACTACCCGCTACTCAACATGGGCAGTGCTGACAAGCCGACTTACGTCCCTGCTGAATTTGTGGAAATCCAGCCAGGACAGTCTGTCAAAGCTAAGTTGATGCCCAGAGAGACCACCGACATGGTCAACTTTGCTTGCCGGTCACCCTACGCCAACGCTTTCTCCATCACAAATGATGGGCGCGGAGCCCTAGGACTCGACGATGGCTCACTTGTATGACTTCCGGATGTCTTTACTGTGGCATAATCAAGCTAACTCATCTAGGATCAATTCGGCATCTCCGTCGACAAACATCTCTTGACGGTGCAAGGGCGTGTTCTCCCCTGCCCAGGGGTTACATACATGGAGAAGAAGAAGCCCAAGCCGCTCCACGTGCGCCCCATGAACGCTTCCTGGAACATGAGGGACGTCAAAGTCTTCAAGTCCGGAACCATGATCAACCGCTGGTCGTTTGTGAACATCGTACCTGACCGAGCAGGCCCGGTTGCTCGCCCAGTTGTGGAAAACTTTGCCAGGTTCATGAGCGACATGGGAATCAACATCAACACTTCCATGGTGCCACCTCCGACTGAGGCCATGTCAGCCGATAATGCCGTCTATGGGGGTGCGCTGGAGGACTTCTTCTCGTGGGCTAAGCAGAACGGGATCCAGTTTCTCCTAGTCATCCTCGGGAGCATGGACAGCGAGGTGTACGCCAAGGTCAAAACCCTCGGAGACTGCACGTATGGTATCCAAACCAGCTGCGTGCAAGGCCATTTCAAAAAGTTCGGCGGTGGCAGCCCGGGATATTTTGCAAACGTGGCGCTCAAGTGGAACCTCAAGGCTGGAGGTGTCAACCACAAGCTCCGTGATGATCTCGATCTTCTGAAGGGTGGCAAGACTATCGTGGTAGGATACGACGTCACCCACCCAACCAACATGCCCGCCGGCAAGAGTGACGAGATACCAAGCTTGGTTGGCCTAGTTGCCAGCATCGACCGCGCGATATGGGGCAGTGGCCCTCGATTTCGTGGGAGCAAGCGTCTAAGCAGGAGATGCTCGGACAGCAGCTTGTCGATGCCTTCAAGTCGCGGCTGCAGCTGTGGCAGAAACACAACAAGGGTCAGCTGCCGGAAAACATTGTCATCTTCCGCGATGGCGTCTCGGAGGGGTCAATTTGGACAGGTCCTTGAGAAGGAGCTCCCACTCATCAAGGAGGCTTGTGGGGCACTGTACTCGCCGAAGATGCAGCCCCTCTTCACCATTGTTGTCTCTGTGAAGCGCCACCAGACACGGTTTTACCCCACGACGGAGAAGAACTTGCCCAAGCACATGAACATCGAGAACGGCACCGTCGTGGATCGAGGCGTCACACAAGCGCGATACTGGGATTTCTTCCTCACGGCTCACGCAGCCATCAAGGGCACAGCTCGCCCTGCGCACTACACCGTGCTCCTCGATGAGATTTTCCGACCCAGGTACAAGAACGAGGCAGCCAACGAACTCGAAAAGTTCACCCACGAGCTTTGCTACCTATTTGGTCGCGCGACAAAGGCCGTGAGCATTTGCCCCCCGGCTTACTATGCAGACATTGTCTGCACGCGAGCGAGAGTGCACCGCCCTGAATTTTCCGATGTCAGTGATTTGGAGAGTGTCACAACAGCAGGTCCGGCATCGAGTGTTGGCGGTGGTGGTAAGCAGGTCCACGAAAACCTGCGGGACTCAATGTACTACATCTAGTTGCGGCCGAACAAGGCATTGGAGATTGGTTGACGATATTTCTGATGAGTGACAACTGCTATTGTTTGGTTTGTGGCGACGTTATGATGAGCCTGCTACGGAATTGGCTTAGTTTTGCAACTTCACGATGAAGACTATCGCGACTGGCTTATTTGAGAATGGATGGACAAATACCAACAACCGAGAAGGATCATGTTGCTGGAAGATTAGCTTGGACTGATGACTTGGTATATGCCAACTCAGTCTCTATGGAATTGTAATACACGTGTTTGGTCTACTCTAGATCTTTGCCTTGTTCTTCCCGTTCTTTCTCTCTGGCTTACTCAAGTATTTATTCCACTCCTCAGAGAGGGTATTCTTCTCGGCCGCCGGCTTCCGCGTCCACTCTTCATACTTGCGCTCTTCCACCCACCACCGCTGCAACTCAGCTTCGATCCACTCCGCAGCCGCCTGCGCGCAGAATTTGGGGCTCTCCATGGGTATCAAGTGGCCGTAGTCGCCCACGACCTTCTTCACCCGGCCGGCCTTGGCGCCGCCGCTCCCGCCAAGTCCGGTGCCGGTGATGGCCATCTTCTCGTCCTGGAGATGGATGGGGGAAATGTCGCTTTTGCCGCCGAAGACGTAGAGCACGCTGGGCCGTACGTTCGGGAGGCGGTCTACAGTGTTGGCGCCCTCCGACCGGTAGAGCGGGTACGTCGGGTACTTTTCATTGAGGTTGGGGTTCAGATCCGGGACGAGTTCGGGATGGATGAGCGTCTTGCCCTGGGCGTCGTACGCGTCCCAGCTTGGTCGGAGAAAGGTAAATACCTCTTGGTGCTTTGTCGTAGTCAAGGTGACGGCGTCTTGGCCCGGGATGGTTCTTATCCCAAAGTCAACCCACCGCTCAAGCACCCGGGGATCCCAGGACTTGTAGAATGGGCTGCGTTTGAAGGAAGCTTCGGCGTCCTTGAGCGATGGCCAGACCTCGCGGCGGTGCATGCTACTGGCAGCAGGCCCCACCGCTTTGCTATCGGGGGAAGATGCGTAGCGGGAGACGACAGGGTCAAGCAAGACAAGAGAGGTCAAAAGGCGCGGGTGGAGCAACGAGACATTTGTTAGAGCGTTGCCGCCGAAGGAGTGGCCCATTCCCATGATGGGAGGTGGCGGGCGGAAGGTGTTGATCATGTGGAGGATATCTCGAGCATAGTCCAGCCAACCCGCTAAATTAAAGATATCAGCAAGTGAATTTAAGTGATAGCGGAGGTTGAGAAAGCTTACGGTCATTTCCCAGGGCATCCTGGTTTAGGATGCCGCTCCGGCCTTGCCATGCCGTGTCGGCGATCCAGATACTACGGATACGGACGTTGCGACTCTTGGCTTCATGATAAACTTCTTCCCAGAGGGGTTCGTAGAGCTCCTGTTTTCCGAGTCAGTTGGTTCATTGCTCATTCAAGATAAAGTCTCTCGGCAAGGGCGCGTTGAGGGTTGCGGACCTTGGGAAAGCCATTGGCGTGGCTACCAATGATAGTCACATCCCCCTTCTGCGGGTTGCGGTTATCCTTGGGTGTATACTGTTTGATGTGCAGCAGGAGCTTCTCATCCTGAGAGTTGGCGGTTGCACGGGCGAATTCTCGTATATGTGCGGCCTCAATGGTGTGCTCCTTGATGTCGAAGACGGCAGACATGATGACGGTCTAAGACGTGCAAGGAGTGACCTTGTGTGTCGCCGTGAGGCCTATAAATGAGCCGGATGAGATCTGGCGTTTGATTGAGTGGCCTTCTTTAAGCTGATTGAAATATCGCCATAGGGTGAGTGGTTGATGAAAGAGAAGCCGGATGGTGGTTGGAGCGACACGACGTGTAGATTGCCAGGATACGAGGCCTCGGCAAGGTGTAGGGTGGGGACCGCGGAACGTGTGGGGGAGGAGCCAGGCCTCGGCTTGCTGAGAACGGGACGCGACGTCGGGACATGCATGAATCGTGAATCTCAACTCCACTTAGATTCGACGACAACGACGACAACGATCCGAAAATAGCTTCACAACAGCGGAAAAATCACTTTCTTAAAGAAAGCACTGGTGACTATCAGGTCATGTGATGCTTAGGATGCTTCACCCCATCCACGGCCGCCTACCCTGAAGCACAACACCATGGCTCCCAAAGTCATGTTCTGCGTGGGAGCTCCCCCGGCCTCATCTCTCACCCCCGAATCTTGCACCTTGGAAAAACTCGACGATGCCTTTGTCGCATTCCTCGGCGTCCCCCATGGACAGCCAAAGCTGCAGCCCTCCCCGTCGTGGTCGTCGCAAGTAGCGTGGCGGTCTCTCCCGCTCACGAGACAGCCACTACACACAGGCTTCAGCCAGACTCACGACATCAGTGACTATCTCCTGCCTAGCCGGCCCGAGTTCTTCACAACAGCTGATGTCTCGTTTGACGGACAAATGCCGTCTCTGGACAGCGAGGGTGCGCATGACGTGCTGTCGCAGTTCTATGACCACTCGCTCGCAGTGCACAACTCGATCCCATCGTCACAACTGGAGTCCTATGAACAAAGCTCAACAACAGATACTTCATTTATGACTACATCGTCAACAGACCAGCCGGGAACCACCTCGGTGCCTGTACCCTGCCATCTGTCCGACCTGGAAGACATCCCGCCCGCGCGTCGGATCCAAGCCCTCAGCCCGCAAACCGTCACGCTTAACCTCATCGTGGGTGTGCTCTCGATTGCCCAGCCCAGGACGGTCACTACCCGGTGGGGCAGAGTGCTCGCCCTCGTTGAGGTCCTCGTTGGTGACGATACTAAGTCCGGCTTTGCTGTGACGTTCTGGCTCTCGAACGACAACGCGACCGAGACCCAGGTGCGTAGTCTGAGGCGGCAGGACGTGGTGTTGATGCAGAATGTGGCCCTGCACGTCTTCCGCGGCAAGGTGTATGGCCAGAGCCTACGCAAGGACATGACCAAGGTGAATCTGCTGTGGAGGCGGGATGGCTCGGGACATTACTCCACGAAGGACCTCGCGAGAAGAGGCCAGGTACATCCTCAGTTGGAAAAGACCAAGCACGTCAAAAACTGGGTACTCAGGTTTGTGGGAGGTGAGCCGGTTTCAAAGAAGAGAGCAAACACGGAAATCATGGGACAGGCCACCGGACGACACACAATGAATTGTCTAAAATGACGTCTATTATTCCGTAATTAAATATTGGACGATATGCTATGATTACAAGACTAGCGCATGGCGCAAGATGCGATGCAGGGTGGAGATTATCCGGGTATCCTCTATATCAAACGCCGCGTTTCCTAGAATGATGCCTCGTCTTCTTAGACGGGGACGGCGGGCTCAGGCTTGCGGTCATTGCCGTTGACATCCTTCTTGACTGACTTCCACTGCAGGAAGCAGCACGCGATCAAAGCACATCCGGCACAGGAAAGCGAGATGTAGAAGGTGTCTCGAAGGCCGGACATGTAGGCCTCGATGACGGTGTCGTAAGCATCTTCACGGCCCATCTTCTGAAGAACTTCCTTGACTTGGGAGGCGCCACTGTTGATGAAGACGTGAGGGTCGATACCAATATCACTGGCGTTGAGGTGGTCGATGAGGCCATTCTGGAAGAGGGTCTGGGCAACGGCGATAAAGATGGCACCGCCAAAGGCCTGGAAGAACTGGACGCAAGCAGTGCCAACAGGGACCCATTCCTGAGGAAGGACAGTCTGGACAACAAGCACACCGATTTGGAAGCCCGCACCGATGCCGAGACCCGTGATAACCTGGTAACCGAACCATTCCCTCATGGGGGAGTCGACGTCGAGGGTGGTGATCATGCCGCAACCGACGGTGTTGAGAACCATGCAAGGAATGATGACGACGCTGTAGTATCCAATGGCCGTGGTGAGACCACCAGCCACGATGGAGATGAGAACAGTGGAAAGCAGCAGTGGTAGAATCTTAATTCCGGCCTGAACAGCGCTAACACCCTGGATCGCCTGGAAGTAGAGGGCTATTGCGGATAATTAGTTGTGGTCATGGAGATGGAAGCGATGTGGCATGACGGCTAGACTTACAGAGGTAGTAGATAAGGGGGAAGAAGGCAGCACCGAAGAACATGGCGAACAACATGGCAGGCAAGACGTTGCGGTCCTTGAACAGGCGGGGAGGCAGGGTTCCTTGATCGCCCTGCCAGAACTGGATGCCGATGAAAACGGAAATCATGAGGCCGAAGCCAACGAAGAGGCCAATGATGCGGGAGTTGCTCCACGCGTAGTCGGCGCCGCCCCACTGGAGGGCGAGCAGGAGGCAGACAATGGCGGGGATGAAGATGGCGGCACCGTAGAGGTCCAGCTGACGAAGACGGGCGAAGAAGGTCATATCCTTGGTATCGGCCGAGTTGCGGTTGACGTGGACAAAGAAGAAGACGATGACCATGGCGATACCACCGATGGGCAGGTTGATGTAAAAGCACCAGCGCCAGGTAGCATGCTCGGTGAAGGCACCGCCGAGGAGAGGACCAGCAACACTGGCAATACCCCACATGCCACCGATGAGGCCGAAAGCAAGAGGTCGCTTCTCAAGAGGCACTGGAGATGTGTAAGTATAATTTGCCAGTTGACGGTGGTGGGTAAAACTAACTGATGAGAGACAAGATGACGATGGAACCGGAAAAGAGACCAGCACATCCAATCTGAAGAGAAAGTCAGTTCATGGTTGGAATCAAGTCGGAATGAGAATAAACATACACCGGCAATGGCACGACCGACAATGAAGGCGACGGAAGAGGGAGCGACGGCGGAGATCAAACTACCAATCTCGAAGATGAAGACGGCAGCCAGGTAGGCCAACTTGACGTTGAAAAGCTTGTAGATGGTTCCATACATGGGCTGAAGAGCCGTGGTGGTGAGCAAGTAGGCGGAGCCATACCAACCCTTGAAATGTATTAGTCTCGAGTGTGATGGTGGTTGATTAAGGGAGAGGAAGTAAGCTTACAATATCCTTGACACTGCCGTATTCGGCGGTGATGGCGCCCAGAGCAGGGGCAATGATGGTTTGGTCCAGGGCAACGAGGAAGATGGCCAGGCACAGGGAGAAGAGGATCAGGACCAGCTTGAGGCCGCCTGGGTAGTCGGGGGTGTCCTGGTCATTCTGGGTGTCGACCTGCTCGGTCTGAGGCTTCTCGGAGTCGGGCTTGGTGTCAGAAGTCGGGTCCAAGATGGCCGAACCAACTTCAGTCTTGTCGTCGGAGGAGAGGCGCTCACTGCGCTTCTCGTCGGTGGCGGCGACAGCCATGGCGAGAGATGGCTGATGATTGGGGACGGGAGTGTGCGGTTTGTGCCACCTCGGGAGAGAAGGTGGGAGCTAAGGGGATATTTATTATTAAATAATAAATGAGCGGACTCGCAAGGGGAGCGAGCTGGGTGTAAGCTGAGAGAAAAGCGCCCCAGTGGATCCAGTCGATGCTGTGAGATCCAAAACGGTCCAGACTCCAGGTCTCGTTTACGGCGTGGTAGGAGGAAGCGAACTGGCTGTGCTCTCGGAGACTCAAGATCAGGTGCCGGTCGACGATGATGGTGATGGAGAGATGGAGAGATGGAGATCTGGAGTGGCGGTTGTGACGATGGATGGAGGGACGGATGGCCAAAGTTAAATACAAAGTGATGGAGGAAGGAGCTGTCGGGTCGAGTACATCAGATGACGCTAGCAACCGCAAAACGCAGACGCAAAAATCTCCGGGCTTCAACCAAGGGTGCCCCGATGGCACCAAAACCAACAAAACAATGGGTTGGAGTGGGCTGGCGGTGGACTGGCAGCGGACTGGACTTGCGGGCGCCTTCGCAATGAGCGGGTAGATTTTGGTCCGTTGCCATTGCACCTCGCACCTCGCACCTCGCACCTCGCACCTCGCACCTCGCACCTCGCACCTCGCACTTCGCACTTGCTACGCACTACGAGACGCGCAACGAGGCCCACCCCTTTATTGCTTCACCACCTGTTGTTACATCGTATATCCAGCAATTATACTGCCATCATCCATGGGTGCGGAACCAAGAAAGGCTCCAGCCGGGGACACATTCAGCCATGGGTGTGTGCGCAGCGTGTAAGAGCACCCCGGGCACGTACGAGGAGCGGACGACGGACGCTTGTTCACCAGCGACGAGGCTCCGCGGTCGTGAATGTAGTAAAGAGGTACGATACCGGTAATTCGTCAGCGAGCAAAGGGCGCCTGATTCGCAGCACATTGCAAGCGCGGAAGCCTACGTACGCCGACGTGCGATGCGCTGCAAGTTTGAGTGCCCTGCAGCTTGTAAGCTTGGGGGTCGTAGTGCGTTATCCTTCTCTTCCCCCGGTCAGCAACGCTGGACAACGCGGACTTGCGACAAGGCCGATGTCCGAGGTGGTGGTTTCGTGGCGCCCAATCAGGCAACCCACGCTTGGGGGAGTTCGAGCGAGTGAGTCAACGTGGGCGGGCTAATGTGCGAGCATCGTCTCAGAAGAGTCATGGATTTAAGATTTGATTTGGCTATTTCTTTTTCGCTGACATTGCTTAATTCTCGCGTGGGGAAGCTGACTGTTTTCGCTGCTCGTATTGCTCGTGTAACGCGCCGTGTGGAGCTGATTGATTATCGCAGTTTATCGATGAACTCTGGGTTCCTTAAATCCATCTCATGGCATTCGCTGCCGGGTACCATCTCCGTCGCATCTCAGTCTTGATCTCTCTCGTTTCTTCAATTTTCTCTCTCGTTTCTCGCATTCTTTCATTCCCTTGCCTTACAAGGCTCACGCTAATACTTACCACCCTCGTCCTAGCAGGTGGATCGCCCAGGATCCACCCGCGAATCCACGATGCCAGCTCGAGACCGCTGGCGGCTGAGCTCGATGGTCTGGATCATTTCTCGCGGCTCGCGCTTTGTGGTGTCTTAATGCCGGCACACGAAACCCGTCGCCGTAGCATTTTCCCCACATGGGGCTTTTTGTTCTCCCGTGCACAAGTTCACAAGCTGCAGCCCATCTGCAAGCGAGTCGGCTATACAAGGTACTTCGTAGATCCTGCGAAACCCGGCCGATCCACCTCGGAGAGACTCCACGCCCGGATCCGACGCCTCGCGGATAACTGGTTAACTCCATCCCAAGCCCGATCCGTGGCTTGATTTGACTCACCATACATACGCCAGCAAGCCGATCTCTAGCGAGGCTAATTAAATCCCCAATTCCCCTCGCGACCGTCCCTATCAAGCAAATTGATATGGGATGGATGACGACGTCGACTCACGGCGCGCAGCATCACACACCCTCTCCCTCCGTAGCCACCACACCGCACTTGTCTCTCGCTGCCCGATCATGTGGTAGCGGCTGACATTGAAGCATGGATGACGTTGATACGACGCCTTCTTTTTCGCACCCCATTGTTCCCCGTCACACGTAAGCTCACCTGTGCACTTTGTCGAGATCTGGAGAATTGTCATGTCACCTGCGCCATCTGCATATGCACTTACACACACCAAGAGGAAATGCGAAATATCATGTCGACGTTCCTCGTGACAGCTTCGTTGCCTACCACCCACCATCTATTCCGTCAAGTCCTTCTACATTAGATGCCTCCAGTTCTGACACGTCCCACACAGCCACACCGATGCTCACACCTCTAGTTAGATTCTGATCACGTAGCGTCCCCTTCCGTTTCTGTATCCTCATCAGCTTCCCCATTCCCGTCCTTGTCCTCAGCCATCTGCCCGGTACCCAAATCAACAGCCCATCTTTATCAATCTTCATCCCCTCTGTCGGGATGATCCGCAAAACCTTCTGGAAATACTTGTCGCGCACCGTTAGCCCCGGTCGCACCCACGTTCCGTTCACCAGCGGCAGCATCCGGTACGTAGTTCTCCGCCGCGACTGAGGGAGCAGGTTCAATGTCGTCTGCTTCGACCCCGAGAAGGCAAACTGATCACTGGGCTCCATCGTCAACCCAAACGTCAGGAAGTGGTTTGACGGGTTCTCAATCGTCACATCCAGCTGCACCAGACTAGGGTTGTCCCCTGAGCTGTGGTACACCGATGCTAGCACCCGCGGCTCCGTGCCCAACACTAGGTATTTCCCGACTGGCATCTTCGTAGTGTTAACTACCCCATCGGGTCGGCTCTTTCGCTGCCATTGGATGACAAACGCCAGGTCCAGTGTGACGGGCTGTCGATCGTCCAGGCTGAGTTTCTGGGCCACCAGATCGAACTGTGCCTCATGCATCGTCTTAGGTGCAACGAGGACCCCATCCTGCGACACGCTGGGTCTTTGGACTACGTTGCATCTTGCGCCACCCACGCACGAGAGTACCTCCAACTCCATTTCGACCACCTTCAAGTCTTCCTGTGCAAACGACGCATAGTGACACAACAAGCACCACTTTTGCGCGAAACCCTTGGCGGCAGCAACGGCGTTGCCCTCATGCGCCTCCAGAAGTCCCTCGTAGTCAAACAAGCTGGGCCAAGGCTCCGGGTGTAGTCGTGGAACCAAGTCGTAGTTCGCCTCAAATGCATTGACCACGTTCAACTGAACCGGCAGTGTCTGCATGATGGACGTTGCAGAATCAGACGCAAGGTGGTACGACGCCCTCAGGAGTAGGTCAAGCGTAGTAGGAGCCTTTGCCGGTTCGAGGTTGACCACCACCTTGAATGAGGAGGTGCTCTTGATGGACCCGAGAACGAGCCCTGATATCTTTGACTCCGCCTCCGCAGCTTCGGCGGCCCCTTCGTGACCTTCTGCCAGTACTCGGATTGCAGGAACATCCTTGCCAAACAGATGCACATCCAGCTTGACGCTAGCTGATTCGTCCTCAGCGTTGAGCAGCTCAATCTGTAGCTCGATCGGCTCGTTTGCGTAGTACTGTCCCAATGGCTCTACCAGCTTAACCTCCATCTTGGGCGGTCGAGGCTGGATCTGAATCGTGTGTGCTTGTGGCCGGGCATGTCTAGGTCTTGCTGACCCTTCAACGTACCACCCGACGATTCGATCCGTATCCCGGAACCTCAACGTATAGTCCAGGCTGAAAGCCTCGTTCTTGTGGGATAGAACTACCGAAGATGCTGTAGCCATCCCCGGTTCCCTGAGGGGTATCTTCATCTCAAACACCCGGGTCTGGCCGGGCTTGAGTGTCAAATCGGCTTGTCCGGTGAGTAGTGACGGCAGTTCATCCTCCGAGTCCTCAAAGTCCTCCTTCAGTGTTATTGAAGAGATAGAAACCCCAGAGTGAGATACTGGCTTATCATCTTCTGCCGACGCTTGTTCAAGCAAAATGGGTTTTAAGTTGCCATTAAATTCCACCTTTAACAAGTCGAGCGACAATGGAGCGGCGTCGAGGAAGGTATGTGATGTGAGGGCAAGCTGCGCACTGCACGTTTCACCCGCCTTGCCCTCCTTATTCCGGAAGACCAGTGATGCTGAAATGAATGACCTCGTGGTGTCGTCCGACAAGCTGATTGATGGTGCGGATGGGGTAGTGACTCCTTCCAGGGATCTCCTGATGTCATAAGTCCACTGAGGCCGCCGGTGGAACTCTTTGAAAAGGTTAGCAACGCATCAATCACAATACACCCTGCGTACGTACGGTTGTTCATCAGTTCCCAGTCAGCAGCAACCACCAAGTCTGCACGGCCCGCTCCTGCGGCAGCTCTTCGCACGACCCAACACAGTTCCTCTGAGATATCACCCCAACCTTCGGACCTGAAAGACATGTCCTCCCAAAGTGGTCGAAGCAACTCGGCTGCGTCATCCCACCGCTCTAGGTTGGCCATTTCCCTGGCACAGTCTAATGATATCTCGGCTGCGATACGCACTTGCTTACGGGCTTGATATTGCGCGGTTGCCTTCTCGAGACAGTCGATGATTAACTGAGAGTGGTTCACTCCGCTTCCAGACACAGGATACTCTTGGAATGGTTCTGGACACATGTACGTGTCGTAGGTATATGCCTTGCTCGCCACTAGCGACGCAGGCGTAGCGTCTGGCGGATTTCTGTCTTCCTCGGGCATCTCGAATGCCAATCTCCGACGGGCCACAGTATGGCGGGCTGCTATACGATACCAGTAGCCGTATGGTGCAGCAATTCCCAAGGTTGTAGTCGCTCGCCCAAGACAGCCTTCTCTGGTTGAAGGAAGAGAGTCATCGTCGCAGGAGCTAGGCTTGGCACTCCGACCTTCTCGATTAGGTTGGCCATAACTATTGCCCACCGTGCTTCCCAGGCTTGCCATCCATAGTTGTTCGTCCCTCGTCCGCGCCGATCAACAAAGTCACCAATCCGGTCTCGATGGGACTGCCAGCGTCGAACTGCCAGTGTAGTCTGACCCATCCACATATGACATCGAAGGCATCGAATAGCAACAATATCCGACAACAATCGGGCCTCGTTCCAGCGTGGACTCCAGCTAGGAATAATATCCAGCACATCTTGACCTAGAAGCACTTCGTAGGCCTGCTCAAAGGATCGCAACGCAGCATCCGTCTCCTGCCGAAACTCGGCGAAGACGGCAGACTTGAAGTCGTATCGAAAGTTCCAGTCCGAAAGCGATAATGTTTGCGACGTCCCAGACGTAGGTGGTACCGTTGGCTGAGGAGCAATGCCACGGGACCGCTTCTTCCTAGCATGCCGTCCAAGATCGCGATAGTACTCCACCGCCGAGGTATACAGGACGCCAAGAATGCTGTCGATGACGCCCTTCAGCTCGCTCGGCGATTCCTGGGGTGGAATATAGAAAACTGATTTCGGATCCATCGCGGTTCCCCTTCGAATGTTCTCCAGCCTCTCCGCAATCCCATCCGTCAAGGAAAGAGGCGCTCCGCTCTCGCCAAGCAGAACCACGGCCAGTCGAGTCTTGTATCCCGATCTTGCGAGCGCGCTTTTAAGATTGTTGATATCGGCTTTGATATGGTTGTCATGGAGTGTTGTTGATGTCGGGTCGCTTATGAGGGTATAGAAACAGAGGTAGACACTTGGCACCAGTTCCTGGTGCTTCTTGATCCATTGCGCATCGATGAGTCCGTCGGGATATAGCGTCGACACCGGGCTCAGGGGCGAGAAAGGCGAGTGCAACAGGCGCCACATCGAGGGGCTCGGTATCTTCGGGGAGTCGAGCTCGTCGAGGCGGGAAAATAAATGACTGTCCCATAGTCAGATTCATCACCATCCAGAGCATGGGTTCAGGACTGCCGTACCCTCCCAGTGTCCTGATTCGAAACCTGTGAGGCTCTTCTCTCTCAACTCCGCTCCATGACTTCCCCTGGGCATTGATCTCGTCAAAGTACTGCCCCAGCACCTCGGCCTCCTTGCTCTCGAGCGGCGGCAGCTCCGACCGGAGGAGGATGCCCTGGTCCCTCAGTTCCGCGTTCAGTGGGAGCTCGTTTGTCTCAGTGTTGAGGCCGGCGGCCACGAGAAACGGGACATTATGGTCCAGACTTCCCGTTGGGTATCCGTCCATGGTGGTCGCGTCGAAACCTCGAAGGCATGGGTCGCTGCGTCAGTCTCGTCGGTAATTCAGAGCTGTTGGAGCTGTTGGAGACGTTAGTTGCCTGCCCCTCGTTCAACCACACCAGCCGCTTACGTCGCCCATAACCAAATATGTTGAAACCACGCTCCGCCGTCGATTATTTTCGATATTCAAAGGTTCAAACTCGCAAATGCAGCTTCGAGCTACAAATTACCAGTCTGGAAAGGTACTCCCGACTTTGTCATGGCTGGGTACCTCTGCGCAACATCCCACGCCAGGTGAGCGGCACTGTACCCCTGCTCTCCGGAGCTAGCCCGGAATCGGAACAACACGAGCCGCCGATGCTCCAAAAAATTCGAGATGCACGATGCGCTGCGACTCTCGGCATCAACCGACGACGAATCGACCCTCGACGAAGCCTCTCCCTCCCGATCGCCTTAACCTCGCCTACCGGCGCACTCACAACCGGACCGGTATTGCGCTGAGCCCCCACCGCCGCCATGAGACCTACGCAAATCCTCTCCGTCGGCCGCTACCGCCATCTGAAGCTCACCACCAAGGATGTTGCCAAGGGCTACTACAAGGGTAACCGCACAGGATCAATGGGTCGGCATACCAAGTACGGAGGCTATGTGATCGAGTGGAACAAGGTCCGGACATATGATGTGCCGCAGAACCTGAAGGATTTCAAGGTGGGTTGATGCCGGCATAATTGAGGGGGTAGTGGTGCAGGATACTGACTTACTGGAACAGCTCACTCCCTTCGTGAGCCGGGAAATCAAGGCACAGAAGGGTGACTACCAGGGCCTCGAGAAGGGCCCCCAAGACCCCCAATTCTACGTCGAGCAGTGGAAGCGATACAATGGCGTGGACTAAGCGATTCCGACCAACCAATATGCGTTTATCGGCACGAGGTGGATGCTCCGACGGATTATAAACGAACAAGAATGCGCTCGAGGATCGAATTTGGGGACTCTGGCGTGGCTGTATATACCCATGTACAATACCACAATGTATGATAATGTACTCAATTCCAAACAACAAATGGATGATCAATTGTCCTGCCAAATTATTATGGCCGATAACTGGTATCGGTTATAAGCTCGAGATATCCTGCCTGTCTCATACCAAAGCAATCTGACCCAATCCTACATATAACGCCCAGGTTTTATTACATATCCTCCTACTCGTCCGCTTTTTTGGCCTGGGGCAAGCTCTCTACCGCCGTAACGAATGTGTCCAGCCCAGGCCGCTCAAGGGCTGGTGTTGACAATTCTACCTCATTCGCAAGGCCACTTTGCTTTATCGGTTGCTCAGAGGCGGTGCTCAAAGCACTTGGACTCATTGGTCGCGATCCTGGAAGCGGGGTAGCATTATCGGAGTAGAGGGTCATCATGCTAGCAGTGTCGGCCTCCTTATTGAGACTGAATGGCAACGCGATTCCATCTAGGAACGGACGCTTGCCTACCACTCCAGTTTCAGGTACGTAGTCGGGGTTTAAGAGGCCAGCTGCCTCCTTTTCTCGTCGCAGTTCCAGGAGCTGCGCCACGGGAGTATCCTCATCCACAACGATGCTGCCCGTCTGGTTCTCATTGAAAACCGTCCTGCGATGTGAACGACCCCGTGAAACTGGTACCCTGGGGTGTTGCTGCTCTTGCTTTTCAATGTCAGCAAACGAGCGTGCGCCTTCGCCATGGCCTGGCATCGCAACTTGGACGTCTGGTTCTTCGTTGGCCTTTTCTGCCTTCTGTTCGCGCTCGACTGTCATCTCGTCGTGCTTTGAACCCCAGAGTGACCAAATGGCCAGTCCCAAGCTCTTGTGTCTCTTGCCCTCGAACATCTCCGAATCAGCTCTCCTCCGTCCAGCCAATGCGCTGGGAGGGGGATATTCTCCGGGGCCAAAATCATGATACCCAGCTACCATATCCTTGACGATCTTCTTGTGGACCTTGGCCTTTGAGGTGGCGTATCGGATTTCCCTTTGCTGCTTCGTTTCCAACCACTTCTTCACGGTCCCCTCCTTAATGAGACCAACAGAACTGGTTGGTATAGTACAGCCAGGTAGCTCAGACTCGGGATCGAGAGGTAAAGTAGCACCATGCCGGGTTACCTTCTGTCGAATCATGTGGTTCTTAAACGCGGGAAGAGGGTCCCCGGCCTTTCCAACATGGCCTGGATCAGCGCTGGCCATTTCCCCCTCAACATTTCCTCTTGTAGTACCCTGTTCCTCGTGTTCTGTCTCTGAGCCCGAGGAGGAAATCACCGATATCGCATCATCGTCCATGATTTCAATTCCTCGCTTCTGGGCTCTTGCTAGTGCCCAAGCGCCGAACTGGGCAATGGACCGATACATGTACTTGGCAGGGCGAGTGAAGCTAAGTGTAGGGGCCACATGGCAGAGGTCATCCCACACTTGAAGCTGCACATCTGTCGGCTTGTATCGTTTCAACAACGCCTTTGCCTTTTCATTCATGGCCTCATCTGGCAGGGCATACTTTTCGGGATTGGCGCACTTGTGAGCCAGGTGAATTTGTTCATCACGGAGAATCTCTCCTCCTCCAACCATGATAAGCAGTGGTGGGAGTCCTCCAAGAGTTGGTTGCATGATTGGGCTGACAAGAGGATGAGCAAGAAGCTCATTGGTTGCGTACATCTAGTCCAGTTAGTTGTGGTCTTTGGTACCTGCGAGAGACGGCACACCTGAATCTGATCCTTAATTTTGACCAGCTTGCCATCAATTTCAACTGACAGAAGCTGCTCGGGATCGGTAGGAACTCCACCATTGATCCAGGCTGATCTAGAACTGGCCAAGCTGGGAGACCCGTTCCCCTCTGTAACAGGGGCCTGCTGTTTCTCCTTGAGCTCTTGGGTTCCTGTGTCTTCCTTGGCTTTGCCCTTCTTCTTTTTTAGAGCTTCATCTCTTAGCATGGTAATGTCATCTTCGTTGGGAGGTGGCCAGGCCCTCGAAGGTTTATGATGAAACCCAGCTTGAGGGATGTAATCCAGCGGCGCATCACTGGAAACGCTTGGGAAAGAGTGTGTCAAGTCGACCCAAGGGCTGATAAGGATAGCACCAGCGGGTAGCGGAAGCCCTTGGTCTCTAAGCACACAGAGCAACGACACGGCCATGCCGCCTCCGGCAGAATCACCTGCCAGCACAATAGTATCGGGATCTTGGACCGTCAAGAGGTGAAGATACGCTGCTAGACAATCCTGCAGGCCACACGGGAAGGGGAATTGAGGGGCGAGTCGATAACGAGGCGCAAATACGCGGGCCTTGAGCTTGCGGGCGTGTCGTTGCATCTGGTACCGATGTTCGTCGACACTGCCAAAGAAGTAGGCGCCGCCATGGATGTACATCATGACACGCCTGCAGTTACCGCCCTGCTTCTTCCGCTCGTATGCATCGGAGCGCATCTCAATCCACTGGGCCTCCAAGTTGCTCTTGGACTTGCGCCACTGCCACCACTTGGGCCCTCCAACCTGTCGAATGCCATCCGGGCCTAGTTGGGCTTGTAGCACCTCGGCCGCGCGGCTCAATTGATCATCGGGGATGGTGACATCCTCGACCTTGACCCATTGCGGGTGCGGCACCCATTGTGCTGTGAAGGCCTGAAGCTCCTCGACCGTGTGATGCGAGGCGAACTCAAGGAACGACCGGATGAGATGGAGGCCCTCGTCGTATGAGAGATGCGCCGTGGGACGCTCCTTCAGGGGCTTCCTGTTTAGGTACTGCAGATTATCGCCACATTAGCTGCACGCCCAGAGAAGATACAATCGAATGAGCAGGGGTACGGGAGCTTGTTTCACGAGAGCTGGAGTCACAGCTCTCTGCAGCTTGGTACCATGTGCGCGCGGCCAATGGTGTACGTACATGTGAGAATAAGGTCGAGACGACGGTTGGCGCCACAGCCAAGGAGACGGACGTGGTGTTGAGCGAGTTCATGGCTGCGCTGTGCTTTGGAGATTTGCAAGACGTGCCATCAAGCTAGCTGCCGTGTTTCCATGAAGTTGAGTATATGAGCTGACGGAACTGGCGACTCCTCAAGAACTGCTAGAAGGGGTAGGAACGCCTGCCCGGAACCTTAAGTCGCCCAGCGTTCCAGTGCGGTTGGGCTCACTAGGGGACGGACCCAGGATGTCATGTGTCCTACCGAACAGCCTAAACATACGTAGGCACTCGTTTAGAGGTACCCCTGGTTTGATATAATTCGGGACGGAAGCGTCAAGATCCGCGTCCCGGTATTCGTCCCGGTATTGCATGCAGACTTGGCATTGGCATGGGCAGAATTACTGTGCTAAAGGAGCTCGGTGGCCCGTGCGCGTAGCAGTGCGGATTGTGGATTCGTTTGTGTGTGGATTGTCAACACCAAAAAAATTGTGCACAGGCTACCCGTCTCCCCTCCAAATTGCCCCTCCAAACCCCTCCAGAACCATTCTAAACCACCGGACCATCACCAACTATGGCGTCCTCAGAGCCCGCGCAGCTGCCCCCAGCGGGTACGTATTTTTACTCTCTTCTTCAGAGGCCATTCCGTGGATCTGATAACCGCTAACGCCAACAACTCGGACAGCAACCCGCCAGTCCAACTTCGAGCAGGGCGTTGCCTACGCCCTCCACCTTTGGCCAGCCCTCACCCTCTCCGTCCAGAACCACTGGGGCGGCCCCGACTCCGCCGATAAGCGCGACTGGTTTGCTGGCGCCATCGCCGAGCTGTTCCCCGAGTTTGTCGACACCCCGCCCGCCAAGGGCCGTCGAGGAGCCCGACCTGGAGGATGTCGAGACTATGCTGCTGCAAATCATGGTTGACGAGTTCGAGGTCAACGTCGACGACGACTCTGGCACCGAGGTCGCCACCAACATCATGAAGGTGCGCGCCGGATGCGCCATTGGCCAGTTCGACGACGTCGATGCCTTGAGGACCCGGTTCATGAACCGCAACGGAACCAAGGTGGACCAAATGTTCAAGAAGGCCGATGATGCCGACCAGGACACGGACTGGGAGAGTGACGACTCGGACGATGAGGATGAAGGCGCTGACGTTGAGATGGACGACGCTCCCCAGCTAGTGGCACCCAAGCAGAAGCAGGAACCCCAGGTCGACGAGGATGGCTTTACCATGGTCACCAAGAAGAGGTAAATGTCGGGGCTCAACAAGAGTTGACCGGGACATGGCAGCGAGTAAATATCATGGATCCCTGATATTGATACCCAAAACAAAGATACAAGGCTCGTGGCTATTTCAAGCTGCCACTTTGGGTGTCACTATACCGAACGCCGACCAGCCGGACGAACGACACTCTCCCATCATCTCACATATACATTGCTCCATTCAACCTCCCTTCAAGGTCCCCCCAGGCTCTATTCCCAGTCAGCGTCGCTGTCATCATCACTGTCATCTTCCTCGTCCTTCTTCGAGTCCTTAGGGCTGTTAGGGGTTTGGGTCGTCTTGCCCGATGTTGCGCCAACGACATCGTAGCTAGCTTCGCTATCGGCCTGAGACTTCTCATCGTTGGACTTTCGCGATTCAGCTGGCTTCAAGAGGTTCTTAGCTGGGGGGTGGATGGTAGTCGAGGATGCCGCGGAAGCGGTCTTGACAACAGCAGGCTTGGCCTTGGCGGGGACAGGAACGGGAGCGGGAGCGGGAGCGGGGGTGGCGGCAGGTTTATCGTCGGACTCATCGTCGGACTCTTCTTCATCGGAATCGTCTTCGTCGGACTCCTCCTCGTCAGACTCTTCGTCAGCCTCTTCGTCGGCCTCTTCGTCGGAATCATCATCATCCCATTTAACATCATCCTCGGCGGAGGCGGCTGCGAATCTGTTAGCATATGCATGTCAGTAAAGCCTATCGGCAGCTCACCTTTGAGGAGATCTCGTCGCCTAGCATCGGCCGTCTCAATGCCATGACGAAGGAAGTAGTAGCGCTTCCAGAAATCGGCGTAGGGAATTTGATCGGGAACCAGCTTCTCCATGGTAGCTCGCAAGTCAGGGTATTTCTGCAAATCCGCGTTGACGTCGGGTGTCTTCTTGTCGACGTCAAACTCCTTTGTCCATAAATCATATTCGGAACCGCTCGGATCCTTGTTGAAGCTCTCGGTCGTAGTGTGTGTATCACATGCAGTTGAGCATCGAATCTTGAGGCGTGGATCACCCTCTTGCCCTGTGCATCCTTGCTCTCAAAGAGCACTGTTCCGCTCTGATCGTTTGCGTCTGGTGCGGATACGCTGACTGCGTCGCGGAGATAGTTTCGAACATTGCTGCCAAATCGGAGGAGGGCCTCGTCTGCGGCATCCTCGGCCTTTTGTATGTCTTTGAGTCGCTTCGCAGCTTCGGCGCGAAGTCGGGAGAGCACCGTTTCGGACTCCTGGGAACCTTCTGCGATACTATCTCCTCCTCTGGTCGCTGTCGGTGTAGCCCCTCCATCCTCAGCGTCCTTGGAGCTTCCGGCCACAACCGCCGGAACGGTCAGGGAAAGATTTCGAGTATGGCTAATCAGCGATGCTCGAAGGTCGGTAAGCCCCTTGGTTGCATCTTCGCCCACCTCGGCCAGCTCCTTCTGGGCTTGGGTGACGACTTCTCCTCCCTGGGAATGTTAGAGACACTATCAGCAGCTCAGTAGGGACTAGCACACCTGCTTAACCACATTGCCAAAGAACCCACCAAGCTTGGCACCCCATGGGCTGTTGGAGAAGGCCTTGTAAGCTTCCTGGAAGTCATCGTTCAGAGTAGAGTGACTCTCTTCCGGCTTGGAGCCATCTTTGGCATCGGGCTGTTCCTTTTTGGCAAAGGCATCCTCCTGGATGTGGTCGTAGGCAAGATCCATGACGACCGGTTATCCGCAACGACGAAATATAATGAAATTGTTGTCCCGGTGCTTTATACACCCCCGTACGAAAACAAATCGAGGTCGTGGGAGAGCGTTCGGGAGGATGTTGAGCTTGAGCTGTGGCGCCGTCTCCCTTGAATCCGAGACGTTGACCGACCTTGGAGACTCACCTCCTGACCGGGCATCGCGGGGTTCAGTGGGGCCGGAGCACAGGCCAGGGTCATGTTCACGTGACTGCCGCGACGACGTTTCCAACACACACGACCACATCAAAACTTACATCCTTGACATGCATTCACCTCGAGACTAATTACCAGTGTATAATTCAAAAGGAGATCTCGGCTTTAGTCACCTAATTCTCTCCAATATGTGGAAGAGTGTGCGTGCGTATCAGCTAACCAACATACCTAGTACCAGCCTATCACAAGCCAGTTGACGGGGAGTGGATAAGAGGCGATACCAACTTCACAAGTCGCAAAGTGTTCAATCTCTTGACTGTAAAGGTTGCCATGCAAGTGCAGAAAACATGTCTGGCAGCTGGTCTGATCATTCATGAGAGTCATGGTTACTTCTCTTCCTACGTCGGTTGGCTTGAATTCCTAGTTCCTGTTGTCCGTGACTGATGGTAACTTGAGAATTCAAGACATCTTTGGCCTCCTCACATGTGTGGTTTTTCTAGGTTTACATGTTGGTAATCGCCTTCATCCTGGCAAACACCCTCATCCAGGGGCACTGGGGTTGAATCTTTTGCCAAGGTAATTCCATGCCTGAACAACGATAACCGAGTGTTTAGGAGTACTTGGCGAGAGCTCGGCATAAGCTTGTTTCTCGCAGGTTCCATCCATCTCAGACGGTTTGGAAAGGGTTATGGGATATCAAGTGGGGGAAAAACCCCTCTGGACCCTTCATGGATTCGGACGATTTGGACCCCGAGTCAGTAGGACACTCCACGTGTTTGTAAGAACCCTGTTTGATTCTCTCACCCTGGTGATGGCATGCAGAAGACACCAGCCACAGACCCCAAGTGGCATCATTGACGTCAGAAGTCTCTCCTTTAGGAGGCTACGCAAGTACGGCAGTGCCCATTTTCAGCATCACCCTGACGGCGATCTCGATGACAGCATAAATGCTAGTGGACAAAGAAAATAACCTCACAAGTGAAACACCCTAGATTGGCTCACAGCATGTCATCTGAAGCGGAAGTGGCTCGGATGCTCCCAGCCAAGCCACAGACAGAGTGATGCTGTCATGATGCGTCGGCGGAGCATTTTCTAGCCAACCACACGGGCGGCCCTGATAGAGTGGAGCCCCTTGTTAATCGCTGGTGTCGTCCGTAGCCTCACCAACCCTCCCCGGATCTTGGATTAATGAAGTCGCCCAATCACTACTACAGAATCGCTCCGGAAACGGTGCCTGGCACGACAAGCTCATGCCCTGAGATCATTCCCGTGAATCCTAAGAGGCTACCCTGCCATAGCGGGGATCCTCTACGTAAAGCCACCGTGGGGTCCAATGACGTAGCTAGCCCAACACTGTCTGTCCCGAAAACCTTCTCTGACGTCACCACTTTTGGCAAGGTCTCTCAATGGGTGGTGCCAAAGTTCTGAATGATAGTAGGATCAACCCAAATTGCCTTCTGGCCTATGGATCATCTAACAGACAGTACCTCCACGTTTTCGACAACCACAGATCCTCAACATGTGAGATCCACATCCCCATCGCAAGCTCCAAGTGAAATATCGGGAGATCAACCTGCCTATTTAAACCCCTAGACATCCCACGATATCTCTCTTTTTTTTTCATCATCCACTCATCAGAACATCAATCAATCATCACAACCACCTTTCAAACAACTCACTACTACATCCACCACTACCTTCACAATGGAGTCCGCCAAGCAAGCTTTCAACTACGTCGCTGAGACCGTCCAGGGCGCCACATCTGGTGTCAGCAAGGAGGCCAACAAGGAGGTTGCCAAGGACAGCAATGCTCCCATTGGCACTCGGTAAGCTATCCATTTGATCATCACAGTTGAATGCAGCAACATCTAACACACAATACAGTGCCAACGCTGCCGTCGATGCTGTCGGCGACAAGATCGACCAGACCACCCACGAGAACAAGGCTGAGGTCCACAAGAACATCGCCAAGAACTAAGCAACCTCGTATTACGACACGAAGAATGGGACGGCGTTGAATGGAGATGGCGATAAGAAATGGATTCATTAGGATCAATCAATAGATAGCGGCCAATACCAACTTTTGACAAACTCATATTTCAGCATCAAGCTTCCTCCTCCTCTTTTCACCATAATGATGTAAATGGTAGTTCAACATGTGGGAACTGTTTCGATTTCTAAGTTTCAGAACCTGGCGAATCCCACTCAGGATCAGGCATGCTTGCGGCTCGGTATCACATACGATTGGACTAGCGGATGCGGGTGTTGGTATCCACAGGAATCCAGGAACCCGTTCTTAACCAACAAGATGACAAAATGAAATAAAATGGTCGAGGAATTACGAACCAGGTTGAACATGATGGTACTTGATATGTTCTACGTGAAAATGAGCGTCCATGTCGAGTGCATCATTACAGGCAAAACTGTCGAACTACTGTAATTTTCATGTCAAGCGTTTTCACGAGAGCGAGAGGGAAGAGGGTAACGAGACCACGTCCAGAGCTCGAACGAGGCATACAACAACCAACAATGAGGGTCAATGCTCAATACCATGGCCAAAGCCAAATTGTTCCCGATACCATCACGGTCGCATTCAGCCGGACTGTCATTTACGCCTGGGATGAGGCTCGGGAACGTTGGCGAAGGCGCCTCGTCCAGACAGAGTTGCATACTGGAGGCGCGCACCAGGCCTATCGGATTCAGCCTAGCAACCAAAGGATCCTGTTGGGAACCGGAGTTTTCGGTAACCGGAGGCTCCAACCCGCCCGAGATGTTGAAAAAGGTGCCAATTGGCCGTTGTCAAGAGTGTCATGCATGCGGTGGCAAAGTCCGAGGCACCGTCTAAATCCGGGAGGGCGGGGAAGTCAAGGATAGCGCATAGGGAGGCGTTTCGGGGGGGCGTTTCGGTGATAAGGAGATATCGCGGGGTTGGTCCCTCTGCTAGGCAAGTGGCTGATCAAGAGACTTTCCAGGGTTAGTAGCTCAAAGTAGACCGGCCCCAAGTCCAGATTCACGGGCCGGTCAGGCTGGAGAAGGTTTCGGGAGGCGATGGCTGCAGGTAACCGTGCCAATGCCACGCAAAATGGCTTTGATCAAGTGCAGCATGGAAGCTTGCAAGACGTCGAGTTTGCTGAAGACGTCATGGTTTCGGGTGCGTTGGGGCCGTGCATCGTGGACTAGAGAGACGGATCGAGGAGGGAGAAGTTGAGCCGTCGAAAGAACCAAGCCAGGCGGTTTTTAATGCCAGGGTGGATGAATGGGCAGATAGGGACGCATGGCCCGTGATGGACGGGAAAGGCGAGAGGGATACCCTGGGAATCTAGAACCGGGCATGGAAGGGCGTGGGTGTGTCAATTAATAGCGACTCAAGGCAGAAGGCCCCGGGACTGCCGAGAGTGGTTTGCGTGTTGCAGAAGCACACTGTGTCGATATGACAACGGGCCAATGGATGGGATGATGCAGGCGGCGATGAGCAGGGTCCTTTTACTGGATGGTGGTCTTTGCTGGTAATTCTCGGTGATGGCGGTCTTGGCCTGGTCTTGGTTTCGTTTCGTGTTACTCTGCACTGCATGCACCGTCGGTCGCCGAGAGCCCTTCTCCATATAATGCCGGCAGGTACCAAAGTCACGATGAGGCGCCGCAACTCCGTGTCAACAGGTGCACAAGTGGCGGAGTGACGGAGTGAGCACTGAGCTGACTGGCGGGTTGATTGGAGGATGTGCAGTGGATGGGGTGGAGGGGGCGGGGGACTCCTCCCAGGATGGGGATTGATTCCAAAGGGATCGTGCGTCTGCTGCTTTCGCCGGCACCAATGCGGCGCCAATGACTCCGGCTGACAAATGGACAATGATGGCTCTTCCATCCGCCTCCACCTCCCATCAGCTGCTCCCTACTGCGTAATATGCACGCTCTTCAAGCACCAACCTCCCTCGCTGCGCAGAAGCACCTAGAACCGTTTTTTTGTGACTCAGGCAGCAAATTTTGAACACATTTCTCGTTTTCAACCCCCACTCGAGGTCCTGCACGCCCAGCCTGCCTAGCCTGCCATCAACAGCGCGACGCTGCGACGCTGCCGCCCTGCGACTCCCGGCTGGCCATCCGCCTGAGGCGCCATTACGGGGCAGACGCGGCATACGTACCTACAGTGGCTTTTGCAACCCAGTACAGTGGGACGCTCACTGTACCTTGAATTGAATACCTCCTACCTAACTAAGAGGCCCCCCTGCCGCGCGCTGCCCGCTGGAGCACAGCCAAAGCACAACCCCCGCCAGCCTGCCAAACTCACCTGGGCCTCGCTCGATCCCGCCTGACCCAAACCATCGCACCCATTTCATCATCCAACTTGGCCACTTGACATCACCAATCTCTCTCGCCTCGCCGGACCGCGTGTTCTGCTTCTTCACCCATTCATCGTCCCCTTGGGACTCGCGATCACCGTTTTAACCCTCGTCCGATTCTGCGTTTCTGCGCTTCACTCTCGCCTTGCCGCCACCGTTCCGGCGCCCGCCCACTCCGACGTCGCCGCATCTCAGGCTCTTTGTCCCCTCCTCCGAGCCTCCGGACGGCAGAGAGCTTGCTTTGATATCCTGCCTTCGCCCTCGCCATCTCTCCCTCCTCTCTCCTTCTCGCCACGTCTCGCGACTGCCCTCGCATCGTCCCCGCTTGCACTCCCCACCGCTTAATTCCTTCGCGATGGCTTCCACGGGCGCTGGCGGCACCTTGCCACCAAACTTCCTCTTGACCCCGCAACAGCAGGGCCTGCTCTTCGCCGCCCTCAACTCCAACAAGCAGCAGCAGCAGCAGCAGCAGCCACAGGCTTCTGGCTCGCCCGTCCCCAATGCGCTGTCCCTCTCGCCGACTTCCTTTGAGAATTCCCCCATGCGGTCCAGGTCTTCCCAAAACCATGCCTACCAGGAGAGTCCCTATCTCGACAACTACGACTACGACTTTGGCGACTCCAGCTTCGATTTCTCTTTCGCTACCAACGCCGACGAACAGGCCAGGATGATCGGAGACATTCCTACCGCTGCCACCGTTAGGTCGGACTCCACAGAGAATGAGGGCAATGAGAAGCGCAGTCATCCCGATGATGAGGATGACGAGGACAGCCCTGGAAACGACCCCAAGCGCCGCGAGAGCACTGAGAAAGTCCCCAAGAAACCTGGCCGCAAGCCCCTCACCTCGGAACCCAGTTCGGTACGCCTCTTTCTGCTCCCGTTCTTGTAACTTCATTCAAGTTCAATTACTAATCCACATTACAGAAGCGCAAGGCCCAGAACCGAGCGGCCCAGCGTGCTTTCAGAGAGCGCAAGGAGAGGCATCTCAAGGACCTCGAGACCAAGGTCGAAGAGCTGGAGAAGGCATCCGAGGCCGCCAACCACGAGAACAGCCGGCTGCGTGCCCAGGTTGATCGGATGACATCCGAACTCAATCAGTACAAGTCGAGAGTCACCCTGATGACAAATCCCAAGGCCATTCCCCGTGAGAAGGTCCCCTTCGGCAATGCTGCCGTCAACAACCTCAGCGACGTCAACTTCCAGTTCGAATTTCCCAAGTTCGGCATGCTGCCGGGCCCTCCTACCACCAACAAGCCGCAGAAATCTGGCTCTCAGCCCACTAGCCCGCATCAGCAGGTCTCAGCCACGACGCCCTCAAACGGCCTGACCAACGGCAACGATTCCCCGCAGATGCAGTACAAGGACGATCTTTCCAAGTTCTCTGGTATCTTCAGCCCCTCCATGTCTAGCTCCGCCACCAACGTCTCACGGGCGAGCCTTGACTCCGGCAACTTCAGTGTCGGCGGTGCCACGAGCTCCCCTTCGGCATCCTCTCACTCCAATACAGGCCCTAGCTCATCCTGCGGCACCTCCCCCGAGCCTTTTACACAGTCTCCCATGGGCTTTAAGCCCGTGGAGACCCTTACTACCATTGGCGAGGAGCATCCATCCGTCTCTAACGGCGAGCCCGTCTCGCGATTCTCCAATGTCGACTTGAGCAGCACCAACTTCGACTGGCTCGCTCAGCAGAATGGTGGCCAGTTCGATCCTCAGCTCTTCGGCGACTACCGTGAGCCCCAGGAGAATGTCCTATCAAACCCATCGTTCGATGACTTCTTCAACGACGCCATTGATACAGACTTCTTCACGCCCTACAACGTGGCTCCTAGCCCCAACGCCGCCAAGAACGCGCCCGCCCACAAGAAGAATCTCATTGAAGAAATTGATGCTCAGCAAAACATGGATGATGGACCTCTCACCAAGAAGCAGAGCATGAACTGCAATGAGCTTTGGTACGTCTCGGCAAGAACGAACTCATGTGTGTCAAATACTAATCACTTTTACAGGGAGAAGCTTCAATCCTGTCCGAAGGCCCAGAATGGCGAGTTTGACCTTGACGGTCTCTGTTCAGAACTCACCAAGAAGGCCAAGTGTTCCGGTACTGGGCCCGTGGTTGGAGAGACTGACTTTGATACCATCTTGGCCAAATACATGGGTAAAGAGGTTTCAAAGAGTTGTGTCGCGGAACAACTTGGCGTCGAGATCAAGTCAGATGACAAGGTCCGAATCCTTCCGTCGGCCACGAGTATAAAGCGATGATCCATGATGTTGATATACTCGATGGATGGCTGTACAATACAAGCTACCCTCGGAACGGGAGCAAACAAAGGGCCATGGCGTTTACAACAGAAAGGACGGGTTCGGAAAACACATTTGATGCTTTGTTTTCGTTTTTATGGACAAATGGCAGGATTTTATATCGTACCCCAGGAAGGGAGAGTTGGCTATAGACGGCATCTCGCACGCATTCGCCGTCAATGGAACCAACTGGTCAGATGCTATGATATCTGGGGGGAGGTTTTCTTTTGCCACCTTATGATTTGGGGATCGTCCCATTCATTCTTTTGGCTTTGTTGCTATTTTTATTTCCTCTCAGAGCTATACTGCTTTCGCCACGAGTATTTGAGTGATGAGTTTCGATTTAACGGGTGGGAGCGCAATGGAAGCAAAGTTGGATGAGGGAAGAGGGGTGCTAGGATAACGACAGCGATCTTTTAATCAGGATCGTCATGTACGTTAGTACCAATGACAATACCAATCGTCTGTACATCAGAAAGGACGGGAGAGAGAAGAGTTTAGGAATAATCTCCCATACAAGCGCTATTCGTTACAGAAAATCATAAAGAGTCCTTCACTTGACATCCCTATACCGCACAAATCCGGTCAGAGTGATACCGGGCCTTAACAAACCCCTGTAGACCTGCATGCGTCAAGGTTCCTTCGGATAGTTACTTGCTGCCCGAATTGCAATAGCCTTTCGCACCTTTGACTGTACATCTTCATAGCATTCTCCATGGCATCCAGACACGCAAGTCGGAACGTCTCAATAAGCTCACACGACAATTAAGAATGACAGTCTCAGTACTTCAAGTTTGAAAAGGGGTATTATTCCTAATGAGCTTTCAGGATCAAATAGATCAACAAAAAATTGCAGCAGACGACGTTGCCTCCCTCCCTTTCTTTCCATGTCCCGCCTCTTTCTGCCCGTCTACAACGTCCCAAACGGCTAGCTATGTGATGATTCAACTCAGAACGTGCAGACATGCAACCTGGCAACAAAGTAGAGAAAAAAATACAGGACAAAGGTTCCCATCTGATGAAGAACGCCGCTGTGTTACAGTACATCGTGGTGTATGTATGTGTATAGATGTCTGGGATGGATAAACAGCGTCGTATATGCCGTGTCTCTGATGTCTTCCGACTTCTGTAAACAAATCGGCAGCTGCTCCATGTGAAGATAGTCTCTGTCTAGCCTTGAGTGGCGCGGCGTGCAGCCGTAAACCATGACCGAACGCCGTATCGATGAATGAGAGGGGGGTCGTTGCTCGTCGTTCATCTCTTCTTCTCGTTCCCCCTGTCGGGCTCTCTATTCCTTGCCCTTCGAGTGGGTAGATCATCCACGCATCCGGGACTTCGTGATAATAAATGTTGCTGGGACTCAATCCTTATAATAATACCACGGGAGCTGTGCTGTGTCTGTCGACTGATTGCGGGAATCTGTCGGCAGGGGAACCCACCAGCTCCATCCTCAGGCGACATGTCGTAAGACCGGGTATCAATCCATCGTCGCCGATACGCAATGAGTCATAGTGAGCCGCGATCCCCTTCTAGCCGATGACAACTCTTGCGCCTTCCTTGCCCAGAACACCTCTCTCCTTTGGTTTCGGGCTGTTAGTCCGGCCCTTCTTGGATTTCAGGAATCCAAACATGCCGCCTGAGCCCTCATTCTTGCCATCGCCGGTGTTGTTGGCATCAGTGGGTAGGGTGGCGTCCTGGCGCGCCAACTCGGACCAGCTGCCGCCTCCATCAAGTGTCACCTGAACACCTCCAGTGGGACTTGTCACACGTTGACCGGCGATGATGGGGTGGTGTCGAGCGCGGAAGTCGTTCTGATAGGGCGGAGGAGGAGGAGCTGGTCGGACTGGGCGGCCTTGCCTGCTCTCGTTGCTGGTGCTGGGGTTTAGAGGAGATGATTGGTATGACCCATTCGTTGCGGGCATGGGTGTTGCCTCATCGGTCGTGATGGCTTGGGGAGTTTGGTCATGTTCGGGGTGTGCTTGAGCGTGGGCTTGAGCGTGGGCTTCTTCACTGAGCCCTTCAGCAGCTTCCGTAATCCTGTTGCTGTTAGCACACATACGAGGTATCCAAGGAGCAATCCAGCTTACTTCATATATGCGGCCACTGTGTAGTCGAAGGGCCGGAAGTCGGTCTCAATCATCCGGTAGAGCTCATCCTCGCGAATCTCCTTGTCAGTTGCATCATCCTTTAGACGCTCTCTGGGCTTCTGGCGCCTAGCCCGAGCCTCAAGAGGCGCCTCCTCAAGGAGTAGTTCTTCCAGATCATATGTGGCGTCGAAGTTGGTCTTCTCGGAGGAGGGGACGAAAATGGGCTCAATACGCTTCTGCTCGAGGTGATCGAAGTCAAAAACCTTGAAGAATTCGTGGTGAATGAAGCTCTCCCATGTGGATCCCATGCGCTTCTCTCGGTTGGGGTCGAGGGCGGAGCCGATGGCATAGAGGCACAGGCTAGTGAGACTGGAGGTTGGGTGACGGGGTACTTGGGGTTAGCGGCCTGGATTTGCGAGCTGAGAGAGCCTTCGGAGCCTCCATCAAAGGGTCGCTATCGTCGTGTGTGAGCCATGTCAATCAGGTACGCAAGCAAACTCGGGAGTGATGCTGCCTCATACAGAGCAGACGTTTCGGACATACCTTGTTGTAGATGCACTCGTAGAATAGAACACCCAGTGACCACCAATCCGCACGAACATCGTATCCCTTACCAGCGTATACCTCAGGGGCAAGATAGGCGAGGGTACCAGATTTGCTCGTCAAAGTCCTGCCAACGACAACGTCCGAGGCAACATTCTAGCTTCCAGTTAGCAGGTTGCCCGAGAGACGATAGGGATGCAGACGTACAAAATCAGTCAAATGGACATGGCCATCAGCGTCCAGGAGGACGTTATCCGGCTTGACATCTCTGTGGATGATGTTCTGGGCGTGGATATACCTCAGGGCACAGCCCAGCTCGGCGATCCAGAACCTGACGGCCTCCTCGGTGAAGGTCTTCCTTGAGATGTGGAATCGCAGATCGCCACCACTCATCAAATCGACCACAAGGTACCTATTACTACCTGTAAGCTATGAACAGAACAAGCCTCTGCGGGGGTCGGTAGGGGCCGTACATGTACTCGATATCCTGGAAGCTGTATCTCAAGTTACAAATGAAGGGATGGTTGACGTATTCGAGCATTCGGCGCTCGCGGATGATGTTGCGGACGCTCTCGGATCGTACGACTGTAGTTGTGGAAGGCAGGATTAGTCTCGGAGCAAACAGATTGTGTGACCAGGGACGGGTGCTTCGCGGGAGGGCCAAGACATGGTCGGAGACAAGAAGCGTGCGACAGGAGTTGAGGAAGTCGGTAGGACGAAGAAGGGGATAGATGCAGCGGCGTACCTTCATCTTTGCGGATGTACTTAAGGGCAAATGCCAGGTTGGTGTCTTTGCGCTCGACGATACGCACCTTTCCGAAGGCGCCTCGGCCGACGACACGCAAGAGGCGGAAATGATTGAGGTTTACTGCAGCAGCGGGAGTCAGCGTGATTCAATAAGACGGCTGGCGATTATCATCCATCCTGCCGTGTCGGCATTTCGTTGTTGCTGGGACTCGCAGTCCTCTCGTCAATTGGCGGGGGGCGCGAGGGCGGGAAGGACGCCGCACCATGCACGGCACACGTGGGAGACAGGATGGTTGGCGTGGAGCTGGAGCGGCGAGACGAGGCGAGGGGTCGGGCTGCGGATTGGGATGGAGATGGAGATGAAGACGTCGATTCACGTACCTTCGCCATTGAGGTCGACGGGCTTTCCTTGGCCGTTGCCCATCGTGGATGTCTCGATGCGGAGGACGACGTAGAATTATCGTGACTGGTAGCAAAGCACCATGCTGAGATTCGAGGCCAGGGCGAGCAAGAGTGGAGTCGGAGAGCCGTGGTGATTATGCGCCGGGTGCACTGTACGTAGTATGCAGTAGGGGGAGTAGGGTCGAGGGAGGACGGCAGGCTGGAGAAGGAGGGGGGAAGGACGACGGAGCCGCTGCGACTCGGGCTGCAACTCAGACTGTGCGACTTGAACCTGAACCTGGAGCCAAAGGGAGGAAACGGAGGGGAGGCAGAGAGGGGACCGTAGACGAGAGGCTGGGCGGCAGTTGAACTGTGGCACCTTTTGGCAGTCGGTCTGGGCCTGGACCTCTGAGGTGGGTTCTGGACTGGCGGCGGCGGAGCTGCGGGCGAGATCGGCTCGATAGTGCAGTTGGGGCGATCGGTCGCTTTTGGGGATGTCGTCGGTCGAGGTAACAAGTAGTGGAGGTGGTGGCTGGCGGGAGGAGTACCAGGCAGCTTCGGGAAGGGGGACTGGCGACTGGCGGCGGTGGGTGTATTGGTGTAGTTATTGAGAGGGGGACAGAGGGACAGAGGGACGCTGCTGGGAGGGCGGACTGGGAACTTGTCCGCGGACCTTTTGAGGGCGATGGCTTGAACGCCGGTGAGGGTTGGCGCTGTCGTTGGCGCTGTCGTTGGCGTAGGCGTAGGCGTAGACGAGGGCGCGGGCGCGGGCGTGGCGCTGTTGGCGAGGGCAACGCAGCGGATGTGAAGTAAAAGGAAGTTCGTGCGGAGTAGTCGTCGCAGTGAAGAGGAAGAAGACGGACGGGGAGGAGGGAAGGGGATGGATGGTCGAGTTGGAGGGTCTGAGGGTTGGGAGGAGCCCTGGAGGGTCTTTGCGTAGTTGTTGTACCTAGGTAGGTATGGATTGGAGGGTGGTGTAGGCAGGCATGTAGGTACTGGAAGCACGCACGGCGGGTAAGGTCCCTTGGATATCGAGGTACTAGAGCCAAGTAGAAGGTCTTCATAAAATGGGAAGAAAGGCACTCAAAGTAATTAAGACGGACCTTTTCTTCCTCTCCAGTCAATAGCCAAACAAGTTCAATGAAAGGAACCAACACCCAGCAGCAGCAGAAACCACAACGGAAGCCACGCCGTCAATACACCATGATCCCACCTCAAGTCTGCGCAAGGGGGCGGCCAGCACCACAGAACAGAGGATTTTGGCAAGGTACCACAAGGACCCAAGTGGCGCTGGCATAGATGCTGTAACTGAGGTATCCGTCCCTGATGTGGGCGGGGGGAGGGGGAGCACGGACTAGAGAGCAGGGGGGGGAGGGGAGACGACCGCGGTGAATGAATGAATCGACGAGTAAGTTGGTGCGGTACGGAGTACGGAGTACGGTACCGCCAAGATACCTGCACTGCGTACGAGATGACTGAGATGCACAGTACGAGATGATGGCGTTCGAGGAGCGGTGTCTAACCACTGATGACTGGACGCCCAGCGCCTGGCTCGCGGTTGCGTGCTGCTCGATGCCGGTTTGATCTGTCCTACTGCGTAGTACGCCGTCGTCCTGCGCGCTGCCCTGAGCCCAGTCATCGTCGAGGGGCCCTGCCGGCCTCTGCCTGAGGGGGTTACAGGGGGCCACGCTTTCAGGGATGAGGGATGAGGGAATGAGGGGAGGGGGGGAGCCGAACCGAGCCTACATAGCACGTCGTCGTCCACTGTCCGCTTGCTTGGGCCACGAACCGTCGACTGTTTGACGGTCGAGCCTAGGCCCTATGGGCTGCATGTGTAATTGATGCCCGTCTCTTTTCGGCCTCGAGAAAGCCCGCCGCCAACCAACCCCCCCCAACGCCGCACACACACGCTGAAGGGAGGGAGCTTGGGCTCTGGACCCCGTCTCGGAGAAGGCTAACCTGACATGGGCTGATGGGGGATGGGCGGATGGGTGGAGGGATGGAGGGATGGATCGATAGTCGAATCGTGGATATTCGAGTAATGAGCCATGGGATTTCCTTTGGCCGTCTCCGTCCTCCTAGACACAACGAACGGGCACCACCACAGCTCCACAGTCGTCCAGATGCCTAGGTACGCCCGCCGCCGCCGGGGGGCGTACAATCCCGTTTCTTTACTGTACAGTATCCGGACCAGAGACATGGCAACCGTCGAGATCTGCCACCGATTGGTTTGCGGTGGCTGATGCGACTTATCGTCTTGTAGATTGCGATGCAAGCCCGCAGGACAAGACGGAGACGCACAGGTCGCGGCATGCAGGGCGGGCTGGGTGGGTGATTTGGGCGAATGAAAGAATCGAATGTCATGTCCCTATCCTTCTCCATCTCTCTCGCCCTGCGGCTCTCGTTTCTGGCTCTGGCTCAGAGTTGAGTTGAGAACCCCCATCACCGCCTCCCGGGGGACATTGGCGAGGGGTCTGTCCACCGCGTGGATGGGGACCCGGGGGCTCAGTATTACGGTGCCCTCCCCCAAGTCCCTGGCTGCTTACTCGACTCAGACCAAGTGCTTCCTGACACATTGGGCGACTCATCACTCGAAGCACACTTGGCTGGCTTGTGACAAGGCTTGCCACGATGTAACTATTGCCGTGCCGCCGTCGTCCGGCTTCCCACTACCAAACCCATGGCAGGATTTAGGCCCGTCATGACGCTTCTCGTGACCAGAGGCCTTGCCACCAGGCTCATGTACAACGTCCGTACAAACCGGAGAGGAAGAAAGGGAATAAAGAGGGGGGGAAAACAGGTTGTAGGCCAAATGCGTCACGCCTCAACTAGTATCTAGATCTCATCAAATCTCCTCTTGGTTTCTTTTTTCGCCTCTTTCTTTGCCTGTCGATCGCGGGAAGCCACATCAAAGCCACGGTTCCAAGGCCCCTCAGAGTCGTCGGCATGCCCGACGGGAGCTTGGCTAGAACGGAGCCATACGCCCGCCCACTCGCCGCCACCCGCCGGCAACAAGTGAACCGTTCGCGATGGCAAAAGCTTCCCATGCTTTGCCCCAGTGTCTCCAAATGTCAGCGCCGAATGTCCAATGTCCGGTCTCCCAGAACTGGCAAGACTGGCACCGTCCGGCCATTTGGCAATCCGCCCCCCAAAAGGCCGCTGCGCCGCCCAGGACCGGAACGGAGTAGCGCTGGACGCCCCCTAGAACTTGGGAAGTTAGGACGAAGGGGTGGGAGGCTCGATGCGTGCTACCGTGCTCTGTGCTACTGTGCTACGATATGTACCTTGCCTATCGGTCAATAGGTAGTGGCCCTGCAGAGCCTGCTCCGCCAATCATGGTGTCATGGGCCTCCATCGTCGGCCTCATCACCTTCGGCAGACAGAGGGGCCAGCCACGCGGTGGATGCAACCCAATCTGGAGACTGGGGACTCGGGGCCTGCTAACTAGATGGCCGCCCGTTCTCTTGTGCCCTCTGCTGCCGTGCCGTACGGAGTACGTTGTGTTACGTTGTACAGCCTACAGCCTACAGGTCGCACATAGACCAAGCTAGACTGCACGGAGCTTTGTCTTACTATACCCCGTCGAGCACAGAGATCCGATGTCTTGGACGACGGGTGAGCAGCAAGGCTACCGCCCGCTCTGGCATTCCGCTAGGCAATCGCTTAACCGTCAAGCGGCCGGCCCCTTCGCCTCACGTCCGCAACGTCATCTGTCGCTGTCACCCAGCTCAACACATGGCACCCGCCGTAACTCAAGCCACAGGCCCCGACCCTGAGCCATCCATGGATGCTTGGGCGCGGCCACTACGCTGGGCCACCACGGACACGCGGCGATCGTGCCCTCGGTCCCTAGGCCAGCGCTTCGGAGATCTGGAAATGTGCTTGTTGGTCAGCTATCCACCGCCATCTTTTGCGACGCAACGCCTCATCAGCCGACTCGCAGCCCGCCGCCCGTTCGGTAAATCGAGGCCTTAGATAGTAGCCCAACCGCCGTGTCAATCACCATCAAACCAACCAACATGCTCAGGAACCCTATGTACTTGGTCGGGCCCGATCCATTGGACCAGGTTCCCCCCGCTTTGCCCTCGTGGCTTCATCCAGGCCCTGTTGGTTTGAGATGAACGACACGACAGGCTTACTTCGTACTTCATACACAACCACGGTACCTCGGTTTGCTTCACTTCAAGTACCTCCATCCTCTACCAGCTGCATGATCTGCAATGTGACCCTGCCCCTTTCTGGAAGCCTTCCATCGTCCATCATGGGGCCCTTCCAGAATACGGAGTACAGTACATTGACTTGCAGATAAGCGACGGAGATGCCCGCAGCGCCAACTCATCTCCCCCCTTTCGTCATCCTCGGAGATATTCTGGGACAGACTGATACAATACCCCAAGAATACATCCTCAGTGCAGCGTACTTGCCGCCTCTCCCCACGGACGGGCCAGATTCCTCGGCGATTTATTAACACCAACGGAATATAGTACTATGGATACAGCAAGACGGGTCAGTGGGGGTCCATCAGCTAAGTGGTGTAGCAGAGTGTGCATTGATGTTTCCCATCTTGCCACACAATCTATCGCTCACATCAGCCTCCATCTCATCCTCCGATGCACATACAGTACCTACCATGTACCAGCTGGATGGGGCTGTGTGAAATAACTTAACGGTGAAGGCAAAAAAAAGCAAATAACCGCCCTGGTTCCCCTGCCCAACGGCGACGCCTCTTTCTGCAGCCGACCTCTTCCAGAAGCCTCAGCTCCCCAGCTCCATCTCCAGTCCTGCGTTTCACACCTGCAACCTGTCCCCAACGTTCCAGGATATGTTCCGGGATATGTTCCAGGGCTGACCTGACGTCGTAGGGGGGGCCCGCTCTCCATGTTCATCAATTCAGCTGACCCACGGCCGTCGATCCTCCTATTCTTTTGACGCCGCACCCGCGCCTAACTGGACGCTGAAACATGCCCTGGGTGAGCAGCGGTTATCGTCTACCTTTGAAACCGGGTATCGTGGCCATCACTTTCAGGCGTGGCTCATGCATGCATTCCCCAAACAGGCCTGGCCAGGGTTTGTAAATTATCAAATGCCAGACGGACGCATGTGAAAAATGCTGGGGTTTGTCCAACGTCGTTCCAGACCTGCTCTGTCCGCTCCTCCGGGACGCCCGTGCAGGGTTCATCGTTGACGCGCCAGTTGTTGGTTTAGATTGGCCCAAGAGGGGGCCCTTGGATCAGGGCTTCAGCTCGCCACGAACATTGGACCCTAGCACCGGCCCCAGCCAATCGGGCTTCGTGGGTGGTGATCGCTGGACACTGACACGGAATCGTTCTAGAAGCAATTGACATCGCCACAAGCCTCATTGACGCGCCCGTCGGGTGATGCCGCAGGCAACAGCCAAATCGCCAACGCCAACTGATCGACGCCCGTAAGGCAATTTGAGTCTTCTCGATGCGCCGAAGCCCATGTGTATGCAAATTTTATCGATACTACGCGTGCCATGCCTCGTCACTCCCTAGACAGTTGACCGCCTGAGCGCAAGACAAATACAACCTGGTGGTTGGCAGGCAGGGTCCACCAGGCCCACGAGACGATGCAACAATTGACAGGTCAAATTTGGCAGGCCAGATCGCGATCATCGCCAGCATTTATATTTAATCCCGCGGGTTCTGTTCATGGGTTGGTCTGCTTCAACGGTCTCGCTTTGACAAAATTCGGCCCTATGACGGCCCGTGATGGCCTCTTTCTCCAGTCATGTAGCATCTCCAAGCCACGACCAGTTTTCATGTTCAACTCTGCTCAGCAAACACGCCGGCGCCAAGAACGAAGTTACTACGTAGTAATGTTTCTGTTGGACCCTCCCTTAGCTGCGCTTTGACTCCTCGGCTGGCAAGCAAAGTCCATAAACCACTGACGAAGCGGCACCTAAGTGCCCAGGGTGTCCAACAATTTGAGACGGTTGCCTTCTTTAACGGCATTCCGTGTTTAGAGGATGCCCTTGCGCTTGCGCTATCCAGGCGGGACCGTTGACTACTCCACGCTTCCGTAGCAAACGCAGGTCACCGAACAGTCCGGCGTAAATCATCAACCCATTGTCGGCCAGTAGCCCAAAGCTTTGGTCAGATGCAGGACACAGCAGGCGACTTGTAATCTCGCCCCTTATCCACGACACCCGCCAAGGAAAAAGCCCGCGGCTGACGCGGATCTGTCGTCTTAAGCACAGGCTCCATCGGAACCACAGACCAATACCACAAACCATAGACCAATATCACAGACCATAGACCAATATCACAGACCACAGACCACAAACCGGGCCATTGCTCCAAGACTTCGGCCCGGCGCCACTGTCGGTCCCGGCTGGGTCTGATCTGAGGAAACGTAGGTCAAACAACTAAGGTTACGGAGAAGACGCTGTTGTGCTCGGCAGTTTGGCGTACTACGTACGGGTCGATCAATGCTGCTAAAGCAGAGCTCATCACATCGTTTCCCGTCTTATCAAACTTGATATGACACGGAGTCAAATGACCTTGGGCATGGACGCCTTTGCCAGCACACCCTCAACTCTGCAAGGCAAGGTGACCAGACATGTCTCTGTCGTTGATGCGGGTTGATGCCCTATTGGAACGTTTTGTTAATTCTGCCTGCCGGAGTCCTCGGATGGTCTTGCTTAAGTCTCAAGGCTATTGGCTATTGCCATGTAGCATGATGTCGGCATGACATCTATGTAGACGCCCCATCATGCGAACGAAATAGACATCTTGCTCCGGCGAGCCATCTTGTTTCTAATGAAACATTGACCATTTCCTATTCAAAGTGACTATTCGCGGAACTGCGATCTTCTAGACTAAGCGAGTTTACTTGTCGTGATGAACACCACACAAACGACGCCCTCGCCCTAACCCTCGCTCAGGGGTTCTCTACGTTAGTCTTGTCTCAAATCACCATGCTTTCCATGTCCTCGAGATACTGTCGGTTGTTCAACGTCGACCTCTAATATTCACACCATCACACGAACAATATATATATCCTGCTTTGCCGAGCTTCCAAGCCTCGAGAAGAATTTTATGTCCTTGAGACCGGACTTTGTATTGCCTCCTTAAACGTGCCTTCAGGGCCTCCTCCTTCCTTATTGGGCGCCCTCCAGACTTCCCAAATTTGTCGAAATACAGTTACCTCGTGGAGACTTCTCGAGATGCATTCTCGCCAAGGATTATCGGGGCCATTATTGGTTCCATCTGGCCCGAGTTGTGGAAAAGGCATCGGATATTGATCGACAAGCCACGGAACAGTTAGACGAACTCGTAATAATAAATTGTTAGGTACTTTAAATTGTCGTCGGCGATAATATTTTGGCCAGAGATCCATGTAATTTCGAGGATACCTTGCTCTAGGCACCCAAAATAATGCCGTGGTCTGTACAATATTAACGATAGCCAAACATGTGGGAATGTGACATGTTTTCGTCTGGATTGTCACATCAGAGTTTAGCCCGATACAAACCACCTCTCTTGAAGTCATAAAGTACATAATTAGAAGTGCCTCATTGTCTAACTTACAGTGCAGTCCCCTCAACTCTATTTACCCCTTTGTGATCCCAACCCTCAAAATATCTCCCCCGTGTGCTCAGTTCCATCTCCAGAACTTCAAGTCTGGTAGATTTTGGATGTTTTGAAGTTCATTTCACGCGGTGTCATTGTCACTTATTTGGCTGTTGGGCAGTGTAGGGTAACTCGCGGCTCGATCCTCTGACTATCGGAGGAAGACTTCTTGACGCCTAGACATCTAGACGACGTCATACCATTCAATGACAGACTTCAAGTCATTATTAAATATTAATCTACTAGTGAAATACATACATTTCTTAGGGCTGTTGTGTCAATGACGCCGATGTGTATTTGTGTTGGCACTCGGTGACGTCAAGTATTACCACCACCAAACTTTGATAGTGGATGATGTGTCTCGTCATAAAAACTGTCGCTCAGACCAAAGTCGAGAAACCATCTTTCTTTAGGCCACATTGGATACATATCCTCAATTACCGCTTTAAACCATCCCCTACTTGCCACTACTTGCCAACATGTTGCCGCTCCGTACAGTACTCCGGACTCTGGTAACCACAAGAAGGCCCATCCATACCTCAACTTGTTCCCGAGCCCCCTACAAAGACTCACAGGACCGCGAATCCCTTCGTACGGGCACGGACGAACATACAAAGTCCGGCCGCGATGAGGATATAGCAAGGGACCGTCCCGATATTGCGTTCAACGCTCACGAGCCAAGGCCTGAGGAAGCGGCCACCCGGAGCGCAAAGAAGGGAGAAACAGGGGCAGATCCATTGGCGGCTAGCGGCGCGAATAAGGATATCAGTAAACCCGTGAAAGAAAACGATGCCGGCACGGAGGTGAGGAAGGGAGGGGCGAGCAGGGAGAAGAGCCCGCAGAAGAAGGGAAAATTACCACGGGCGTGAGGATACGTATGAGTGGAAGATGAAGTTGTCCGAAGGGAGAATTCTGTATCTAGGAAAGAAAAATGTATGACGAGGAGGGAATACGATTGTGATCAGGATGATATGTTGGGGTTATCGACTTACACACTTAGTCCATCAATGTCAGTCTAAATGGACGGAACGCTTGGATATACAACAACGCTAAATGCGACTATCGAGCAAAAAAGTAAAACTAAGCTTGCCATGAAAAGTATTAACCTGGTTTTTAATTCTGAAATAACACATTTTGTTCGTCCTTGTTTGCCTAGACGTTGTCTTGAGTAGGGGCCGGCGGCAGTTTACGGCCCCGTATCCCCGAACACCTCCGTGTAGACGGCGGAGATATGTTCTCGTCGGATTCCTTGCCTCACGACCGTAGTGGCCTCACCGAGGGGGTATATATACGGATGTTTTTGTACATTGATTGTCTCTCCCCGTTATCCTCTGCAATGCGATTACGCCGAGGGTGCCCAGATAGGACTCAGCTGGAGGAAGATAAAGGAGGTGGAGGGAGAGACATAAGCGAACCTGATCAACGAGTAAGTGTAGTTGGGAAACATTTGATTCATCAATATGCATTGAAATAGGGCTAGGCGACCAAGCTCGCCGCCTCAAACATGCTCAAAACCCACTAACACCGCTAGAACGCCCGTACGCCGAAGCCATGCATAATCCTTGATTCATTCTCCACATTCCAGAAACTGACCTCGCTTAGGCATACATCATATCCGGGTCATCCTCCTCGTCATCCTCGACGACAGGCACCTCCTTCTTGCGGCCCATCTCCTCGCGACACATGGGACAGGTGCCCTTGCTGCGCAACCACGGGCCAACGCACTCCAGATCGAACTGGTGGCGACCCTTGCACGGCAGCTCGACAACCAGGCAGTACTCGTCCTCGAGGTAGGGAACCTTGCAAATGGCACAGTCGTCGTCCTGGTCCAGCTTCTTGCGGTTCACGCGGTCGAGCGAGTCCACGAACTCCTGGGTGACGCCGCGCAGGCGGGTGGGCGGGTCGTGAATGTCGTCCTCGAGGGAGGTGATGAGGCTCTCGAGGAACTCGCGGTTGTCAGCGCTGGGGGCGGTGGTGTGCAGCGTCTGCAGCTGGTCCTGCAGGAGACGGAAGAGGGCGGCCGTGTCGACGGGGTTGGCGTGGCGTGCGGGTTGTGCTGAGGTGTCTGGTCGCCCGAGGGCTCGCTCAGCTGGTTGAGGAGGGAGAAGAAGGAAGCCATGTCGACGCGGCGGCCGGAACGACGGGGCTCTGAGAATTTGACATTGTGCTCGACTGCGACGTTGTGTGTTAGATGTTGGACGCTGGATATTGGATATATTGGGCATGTGGTGTTGCGGGTGTGATGATGGGAGGGGTAGCTTTGCTGACCTTCGTACTGAGTAGCCATTGTGGAATACGGTTGCAGTTGCGGTTGCTGGAAGCTGGAGAGGCTGAAAACCACTGCGGATAGCGAGATTGAAAAGCAGGAGATAAGTGAGTGAGGTCGTTACGTGGTGTGGTGGTAGAAGTCAGCGCCAGGCAGAGGTGAGATGTCGCGGCTCATGCACAGGCTGGAATTACTGGTGGGGTCCAGTGTGCTCCAGGGTAGGTCGAGGGGGACTGGCTTGGCGTTGGCTGCTCCCCGCTAACCTGCTAATTAGGTAACCTGCTACCTGGCAATTGGTACAGTCCAGGCACAGGCCGAGGTGACATTGAAGGAACGCACCTGCCAGCACTCAATCGCCAACCGCCAACCGCGAACCACAACGGGTGGCTGATTCTGCCATGTAAGTAAAGCTCCTCTAACGTGTTGTTCAGAGAGTTCCAAGCCTCGGCCCGAGCTCCAACGCATTCCACTATTTGACTAACGATAAGGAAAATGCAGCCAAGTCCCGGAGCTACCGTCCTGATGGTTGCTCCGAAAATGGAGAATCAGGAGCTATGTCGTCACTGGCGCTGTGGTCACTGCGTCCGCGAAGTTAACCTTAAGTCCGCTCCGCTGCCCGCAAAAACTCCAGAGACATGTCTTTAGGTCCATTGCCGGCCCAGCTGTCGCGAGTCTTCTCCCTGCCATCCGTCTGATTTAAACCAAAGCTTCATCCAGTTCCGATCTATTCATCTCCTTGTTGTGTGACACTCGATACCCAACCCCTCTAAGATACCCCTTTACGTACCATCAAAACCTGTTGCACCTCAGAGCTTTCTTATCTCTGCGGACTTTGAGACAATTCGACGTCTAAACAAACCCACAACTCCAAACAGCCCATCATCTCGACCGACGTCATCATCTTCACCATGACTACGCCCTCCACTGCCATCATCGGCTCCACCGGCCTCGTCGGCTCCAACATTCTCTCTACGCTCCTCGCCCTCGACACCTTCAACCCAGTCAACACCATCACCCGCCGCGCCCCTCACGCCACTTCGGCACACCTCAACGCCCTCATCGAGACCGACACCACCAAGTGGGCAGCCGCCCTCACCGGCCTGAAGCCCACTCCCGCGACCGTCTTCTCCGCGCTCGGCACCACGCGCGCGCTGCTGCCGGCGGCCTCGCCAACCAGTGGAAGATTGACCACGACCTCAACATCGAGCTGGCCAAGGCTGCCAAGAACGCCGGTGCCCGGACCTATGTCTTTATATCTAGTGCGGGCACGCGTGGCTTCATTGCCGGCATGTCTCCGTACGGCAAGATGAAGAATGGCGTTGAAGATGCGATCCGGGAATTGGACTTTGAGCAGGCCATCATTGTCAAGCCAGGCATGATCTTGGGCCACCGTGAGCAAAGCCGCACCGGAGAGAGCCAGCTTCAGACTGCGGTCCACGCGCTGGGTTCCATCAGTGCTGGCCTCAAGGACCGACTTGGACAGGAGGCCGATGTGATTGCCAGGGCCGCAGTCCGGGCCGCTCAGCTGGCGGATGAGGGCAAGGCGCCTAGCAAGTACTGGTTTGTTGAGGCTGATCAGATTGTCAAGCTGGGTCGGACCGAGTGGCCTGGCAACGATGCTGCCCCTGTTGCCCCTGAAGCAGTCAAGGCCGCAGTGCAGTAAGGGACATACGTTGGCACGAGAGTTGCTAATGAGTATTGTTTGCTCGGCCAATTGGCCATATCATTTCTGATATTGTCATTGTGTCTGAATGCGTTGCACACACGTCGGTCTTTATCTGGTTATCGTACCTCGAGTTAAGGACTCACGCACTACGCCATCACGCGCCCCATGAGTCTACAATGAGGATCGACTTGAATGATGACATTTGAGAACCTGGACGCCCCAGGTGGGATATTTGTTGCACCTGCTTTGCCTGGTTGCTAAGTGGAGTTACGCCGGAAGACGTCGGAATTGAGGGAAGGGCGTGAGACAATCGGGGAATTTGTGACGAGGTGTCGAATGGGACGACCTATTATCCCTTGCACGGATGATGAGGTATCAGCAACTCGGCCTAGCCCTTTGCCCTTGCCTCTCTCTGTTAGGAGCTAAGAGCCTTCATTCATAGGACAAGCACTCTCAAATTAGTAATATCACAAGGGCACGATCCAAGTATTCTAGTGGAGCTCTATGAATTGCTGAAAGACCGCAAGTCACTCCATCCACTCAGAACAGACCGTCAGGAGAGCAAGGCGCCACACCAATCGCCCCATCTACAAAGAGGTTAATAGCTGAGCTTCACAACGCTAGAGAGTGATTGGCTATGTTCGCGCTCTCAGGGCAGCAGTAGGCATTGTTGCCTTGAAGTTTAGGCAATTGACCTTCCAACGACAAGAAAGGAAGGCAGGTTTGCCGTATGTGATTGGCCTGACTGGTCCGAACAGTGCCGTTTGATGCTGTCTAGCCGAACACGGGCCATTGGTGATGTCTTGGAACACTTTGGTACAGAGGGAGCTGTTGACGGACAGAGCTGACACTGGGGACGTAAATAAAAGGAGAAGATGAAAGGAGGTGAATGAGATAGGGGCACAGCCGGAATGTGAAAAGAACATGAGTGGAAAACATGCAGAGAAGGGGAAAGCGTGGAAAGCAAGGACCAGGAATGGGAAGAACAGACCCCCCGGAACACTCAAGAGTCGAACAACAGGCACAAACGAGACAAAGAGAGAACGAAGACTCGAAACACACGTTCGTGTTATTGAACCGAAATCTTAGACATCTCTGGGTCAAATGGGTATAAGTATGGATAGCTCCCCGAACTTAACGTCTCCTTTCCACAACCACTCAACTACAACCACTCTACCACACCACTCAACCATAACCACTCAATCACAACACCTCCTGATTTATTTATCAGCTTCACCCAAATACTGCCAATCTAGCTGATCTGTCGAGCATTAACAACTGTCGATTTAACTACCATTAGCATCGCTCCTCGGCCGCATTTAACACTTCTAGTCCTACCACTCAACCTACGTTGTTCCACCCATCCACAAAATTAACCATACCTCTGCCATGAAGCTCGACACCGCCACCATGGAAGCTACGATTGTTGCTGGACCGAGTGACCAGATTGACTCGTTTCTCCGCAAGGTCAATGGAAATTCCTGGGTTCTCGGGGGAAGCTCTTGCTCTCACGAGTGAACGAACCCTCTGGGGACATCACTTCATGGAGCTCCGGAGACAATGATTACTTTACAATCTCTACAGCCCCGTCTACTGTACTCCCAACCCCCGACCTAGAGTCGCTATCCTTTGAAGATGAATCGCTTTTTGTGATCCAGAATTCTGGTATATGGCGGGTGATTTGGCGTGTTGGTGAGGCTTATCTTCAAGTCACACGAGTAAATTCCCGGGATCTCACAAACCAATTTGCGACAACGGCATTTATTGAAGAAGAGGAGAAGGAAAATGGCCCTTTGGGCTTCAAGACACCGAAATTCCTACACTATTCGGAATTCGATGGCCGAGATTACGTTATCGTTGAGAAACTTCCAGGTGATCAGTTGGCAGCTGTGTGGCATAAACTGGGGTCCGAAGAAAAGCAGTACTATGTCGAACAAACAGCCAATATCGTCAAGAGATTTCCAAAGCGGTATAGAAGATTTTGCGATCTGACACCCTACAGCATTGTGGTAAATGGGATGGACAAGCCAATTGGTGTCAGCAACTTCGAGACCGCAGATGTTATTAACACCGCATGGAATCAAAGTCAACTCGGCGTACAAGCGAGGGAGGAATTTATGGCAAAGTTGCAGATGGATCAAGAAGAGTGGAGAGCCCTGCTTCATAAACGTTTGGCTGAGGAAGGATTTTGTGGCGTTTGGGGGCAGAATTGTGAATCTTGAGTGTGGAGGTTTTCTTCAAGGTGTGACCAGGCCCCTTTCAGAGGAATTCTGGCCTAGGACTCTCGCTAAGATACTCAGTGGCCGTTAAATCAATTCGGCCATGAGGATGATGTTTTCCATCTTATCATGACTTTTCTGAGGTGTGATGAGTCTTTAGGATAACTCTTCCTGGTCAACGGGGACTTGCCGGGCAAGGAGTAATCAGTAGGAAAGGAGGGCCAACTGGGAAAGGCGGATTGCTGAGAAAGCGGACGACTGGGAAAGACGGACTACTGGGAAAGACGGACTACTAGGAAAGGTTTCAACGTTCTCTCCTTTTGTTATTAGTTTTTATTGGGTAAATCACGTAGTGCAATGGGTTGGCGAATGTTACTTCAATTTCTTCCTCCGATATACCGACAGATAAACTTCTTCCAACATGATTTTATCATCTATGATCCTCCACCTTTCCTCCAATGTTCCGTATTAGACAGCATCGTTTCTAGAACCGACTCGGGCGGCCATAGCACGGGCGGCCCTAACTTGGGCGGCCATAACTTGGGCGGCCACAGCTTGGGCGGCCACAACCTGTGAAGGCAACCGTCCGCACTTCACGCCTTGTTTTTCCATCGGGCAGGGAATATCATCGTCCCATTCCCACTTCATGGGTTGGTACCCGCACATGTCGCATTTGGGGTTGTCGGGGCCATCGTCGGGCATGTCGTGAGCGAAGTTCATGATGAGGCTGGTGGTGGTTTATTGTCAGTGACTGAAGGAACAAGTTGGAGTGTACTGGAACTTACTGATGGAACAAGTTGGAGTTTACTGGGATTTGTGGAATGCTTGGCGATGGCAAGGTTCTGCGTGTGGTTGTTTGACTTGAGAAATCGAGTGGTTGCTTGACTTGAGAAATTGAGAAGAGTGCAGTACGTAGAGGGAAACAGGGTTACTTATACTCAAAGAATCCATCTTGAGCATCTCTTCGGTCAGCAACCAGTTGGTCGTAACGGCGTGTCCGTCTTGCCCTGAAACTACATGTCAGAAATGAGGAGATCAGGCGCGAGAAGGGGAGCGCAAGAGTCAGGGAAAGTTTGGTAGAACGACTAATAAACAGGGAAGATAAATGACAGACCTCCAAAAATATGACCTCGCAAACGTACAACCTGAATCTCAGTCGCTTCTAGCGTCTCGCTTTAGCTAGTCTCTCTTAGTCTTATGTAGCTAAGCCCAGCAGCTCAGCGTGGCTTGTGAATTCTACGCCTCCGGGATACCTTTCCATGATGATCGGATGTGGATGGGTTCCAAGCCGTGGGCCGTTTGCTGCTCTGGTCCGTCGCCATCCCACCTCACCGCATCACTGCAACGATTTCGCACTTCGTCTTCCGTATATAACTTGGGCCCTTTGCACGATATCAGTACTGGTGTCTTCTATGATATCGTCGACTCATGGAGATGCTCGAATTCTGTGGCCACATTCTTCAGACTGGCGCGGTGTGGTTTGGAGGACTGTTGATCCCAGACGCCCAAGAACCCCGTTGGCACGCGGTCTCTGCAACGAACAAAGGCTTGACCAGCCACCATACTCATGTCCCTGTCTCACTGTCTGTCCATCTCCCAGCATATGGAACCGCTTAGCTTGTTGGCGGATATTTACGTCTGTGGGCGCTAGGAGTGGCGCGGCGGGCGGCCAAAACATGCTTGCAGACGCACGACTAACAGCTTTGTCTTAACATGGATCGCCCAACTCTCAACTGCTGCGGAAAAAGGGTGGCACAATCAGTCACCGACAAGAGAGAGTGAGAACATTGCAAGAACGTACTGAAGGCGTATAAAAGCTGCCTGTAGCGTGCCACGTTGATGCATTGCGGCGGCGGCCGACAGCTAACGTTTTGCGCCAAAAGAGTCATGATATTACGATTGTGTTGGAAGTGGCGTTTCAATAGACCCTAGCTAGTGGTGTTTGAACAGGTGTCTGTATGGTAAAATGATAGGTCTTCTTTCATGGAAGGATAATTTTGAAGCTGGAAGCTGGAAGCTACTAGCTTCACAACCTCCGTCGTGAACTTCGCTTCCCACCAAGCCATCCTGCCCGCTCCTATCCATGAACTCTGGAGCAGTGGAAACCGCCTGGAGCTTAGAAGTGTCATTGCTAGGCTTCTTGGTAGGGAAAATATTGAATGGCGTGAAAGACCATCCTCAGGTGCAGTAGGTGTTTGTACGCAATCATCGGACCCTGTGCGCAAGTGCAACCTGCAGAAATGTACTTCTCGGACTTGCCACTTGGCAACAACGCCACAAGACAGCCACGCATTTCGATGAGGTCCACCAAAAACGCCCATGCCTAAAAAAGAAGACAGAGAGCCTGGGATGCTGCGCGAGTTACCATGGCAAGCTGCTGTTGAAATGTCGCCAACTGCTCTGGGTAGTTGTAAGTCGGCAGATACCACATGCTGTGGAGCTTCGCCGACTTGCATAACTGGGTCTTATGCCAGCGCACTGAGGGTGGCCAAGAGGTGAGCCAAGATATTGAGAATTGCTCGTAACAGACGGAGGCCCGAGATGTGAGATGCGGGAGTGTCTCATTTCTCCGTCTCCGTCAGCCTCGCGTCCGCCGTGTGTGTCTCACATCTCAGCCGTCCTCTCAGATGCCTCCGGGTCCTCCCGGGGGGGGCCTTCCGGGGGTTTTCGCCACGCTCGGGTACGTAACTTCTGTAAAGGGGTAAGCCAAGCCATTGAGAATTGTTAGGAACATTATAATAGATATACAGACAGGACTGACGGAGGCCCGAGATATAATACAGAAGGGGGTTCTTGCAACAATATAGGTAGTAGGTATGCTTGAGCGCGGAGCTGTGACCTTCGCAAGAAAAGGTACATGAGCAGGGGGAGTGTCAAGGTGATATACTACGACAGAATGGGCTCCAATTCGTAGGGCTAAGTAGGTACGTACTTATAAATTGACCTTCCAGCCAGTTACCGCAGGGTATTTCACTGTGTGGCTAGTAATTGTGGTGGCAGTGCAACATCTTCATCCCATTAACTAAGCTTAATAACCGATGCGGCCGCCGTCGTCGCACTTCGGCACCGTTTATGCGCCGTGTTCCGCCGCTTGCTGACAGCTCGCCGGCTGCCCCTCCTCCAAACTACCCCACCATCCAGATGCCCCTCCGATAACGATCCGCCATCACATAAGCCGCCAACCGATCCCGCGACAACTTCCCTCTCCCATATCTATACCCACCTCTCCGTCCTACCGTGCCTCGGGAACTGCATATCTCTTGGCTCTCTCAATTTCTTGGCAAGGACGATTTAGCTGCCGCGAGGATCTAGCTACGCCATCTCACGCATAGAGCTCCACGAGTCACACACACTCTCAACATCGCAAAACATCATCATGACTTCCCGCCCGTCCATCGTCGGTCCCGAGGCCGGTCCCGAGACCCCTTACCCTTACAAAATGGAGGGCAAGGTCATCTCGGGCTTTGGACGAGGATCAAAGGAGGTGCGTTCAGTCCTCCTCGTCCTTCTCCGTCCACCCGATCCAAATGATTGACACACGAACCCTCACAGCTCGGCATCCCCACCGCCAACCTCCCCGTCGACGACGCCGACACGCCGTGGATCGCCGCCATCCCCTCGGGCGTCTACTTCGGCTACGCCTCGCTCGCCCTGCCCGAGCCGCACCCGGACCGTCCCAGCACCGACGCCGCCTTCCACATCTTCCCCATGGTCATGTCCATTGGCTACAACCCCTTCTACAAGAACACCGTCCGCAGTGCCGAGGTCCACGTCCTGCACAAGTTCACCGCCGACTTCTACGACGCCCCTATGCGCCTGCTCATCCTCAACTTCATCCGCGAGGAGAAGAACTACGAGGGCGTCGAGGCCCTCATCGCCGACATCAACTTTGACTGCGAAGTCGCCAAGAAGAGCCTCGCCCGCGAGAACTGGGCTCCTGCCAAAGGTCTTGTCGTTGGCAGCCCCGACGTCGAGGGTAAGCTGGATGCCGAGTGGCTTACGAGGTCCGCTTGAGTTAGCTATCCACCTGCGGCTGGCGTGAAGCATTACGAGAGGAACGAATAGTATACGGATCAAGGGAAAAAGCCGGGGCAGGGAGTTTAGGATAGACGGATGTTAGAAAAATGACAAGACCTTTTTCGCTCTTGTTTCGCAATTCCTAACAGTACGCGGGTATCGCGCAAAATCCTCCGTCAACTTCCTCCTCATCCTCATCCACCGCCGCCACCATCACTTCATAGTCGCAATAACGTCGGCGTGAAACCGTGTATAGTACATGAATCATGTCATGACTAATTCCCCATCAAGGGGCTATGGTCTGCTCTGCTCTCTCTTCTTCTTCCTCCTCCCAAAGGTCAAGAAGAGTTGCAAATGCTCATAGAAAACACCTCCCATGCACAAAGTAAAGGGAGAAAGAACGTATTCAAACAAGAACTTCCAGCAATCTTACACTGCGAGTTGCTGGGGTCCCTGATCCGGATAGTATCGTGGAAGAAACTACACATTGTTAGTCGAGATGCCCAAGAAGTCAACAGGTTTGGATCTTGGAAGCCAACTTACATTCATGATGATCATCATGGGAATATCAAAAACGTCCCGCTTGATGGTCCAGCAGTAGGTGCATTCCACCTTGCCATCCTTTTCAATCCTGGAGATACCATGCTCACCGTCGATTCGGGTGACCCGGTTGCTGAGGATGCTCGTGTGAGCCTCCTTATGAGGAGATACCTCTTTAGCCTCGAGGCTCTGCTCCGGCCGGTACTTGACCAGTCGGCAGCTCCTCTGCACCTTGCCGCGGCTATCCTCGAAGGCCAGCTGTGAAAAGTCATGATAAAACTCCACACAACGCTGTCATCATCGAGCAGCTCTGCGAGGAACACGGGCTGGATCCGGGCGTTGCCCGAGTCCAGCGTCGCATTCTGTGGACGAGGTGTTGTCATCTCACCCTGAGAATCTCTCTCTTGGGAGGATGTACCGTTGGCCGAACGGTTGTAAACGTTGCGGTTGGGCTCCTTGCCTAGAAGGATATCCTTGGTCCAGCCGGTCAAAGCGGTAAACTCTTTATTGGCAGCTGCGACTTCGCCTGATCTTCGACAGACGACGGTAGGTGCGCAGCAGTGCTGGAGAAAATCATCGTACTCAACCAGTGTACGCTGAAAGCATTTTTCCATGAAGATGAGGTCCTGGCGAGTCAGGTCCTTGGTACACGAGATGAATGAAGGACGGATCTCGCCAAGGGACTTGGCAATCTTTAGGAGCTTGTTGCCCGGCAGGCGCTTCTGCAGGACGGCAACCATGTTGTGGAACCCGGCCGTGTATGGGTACGGTTCCTTGACACTCTCGTAGATGGCGGCTGAGTCTCGCTGTCTCTTGCCCAGGATGGACTGAGGGCCAGTCCTCGTGTGCTTTGGCCTTTGCCGGGGCGGGGCGGCAGCGACTCCTGGGATACCGGCATAGTTATGGTTGGGCGACCCATCCATTCCCGCTCCTGAATGGGGACTTGCTGTGGTGTCCGTACTGGGGCTGTGAAGGCTCGTTGGACCCGCTGCAATGGCAAACGCGTGGGGCAGCCCGTGTTGGAGGTTACCCTGGGCATACAACGACTGGTTGTTGTGGTCCATTCCGGAAAAGTCAGCACCGATCATGGGATGATCGTAAGATGAGCCATTGCCGTTGGCAAAGAGAGCGGCGTAGCTGGCATCAGTTGTGGAAGGCTGCGAAATGGAGTTCTCCCTAGGAGGTGTCTCGGCTCCCAGTGCCATCTTGTTGAGGATTCCAAACTCCCATCCGGCGTACTGACTGCCAAAGTTGAGACCCTCAAGATCAAAGTTGTACAGAGCCGGGTTGCTGGGATCGAACAGAGCATTAAAGTCCATTGGGTTTGTGGGCATGATGTTACCCATCGGGGCCTGGGCAGTGGGCGAGGGACCCTGGAAGGACGTCGGGGAAGCTTGGGTATTGAAATTCATACCATCCGGGATGGCAACCGGCGTCTGTCCGCCAGCCGAGTAGACTGGAAACGAAGCAGTGCTTCCTTGAGAGAAGAAGGTGCTGCCCGCGGTCGACATGTTGTCCGACTGACTGGAGTTCTGGCGATGGCCGTTGGGTCGAGTGGGCGTGGGCGTGGGATTGTAATTGGGGCCTAGGACCGGGCGGAGGGCCTCCGGGGGAGCATCGTGGAGGTACTTGGCCTTCTTTCGAACACCGTCCTGACAGGCGTCGGCGAGGCCGCGCTTGATACACCTTTGACAGGGTCTCTCGTCTCCTATGCGAAGAGGTCAGTTTGCAGCCCTTGATCCCGCTGTCAAGCCCCGAAAATGATGACCGAAGATAATTCTCCAAGGGAACCAGGAGACTGAAATGAAAGGGAGAGGGCAAACAGAACAACCGCAGGGTGGTTCTTAGCAGGGTGTTTGAGGCCAAACTTCACAGGGAAGATGAAGACGAATCGAGGTGATCAGCAGAAGAGGACTTACCACAGGTCAGATGAGCTCTTTGACAGGCAAAGCACGCTCGTCTTGCCTTTTTCCTTCTGGGTCGCAGGGGATCCTTTGGGTCGTACTTCTTCTTGACCGTGGTGTTGCCGTCTTGGTCCGTCATTTTCTCGTCTTTGAGATAGATCTCGTCGTCCTCGTTCTCAGACATGACATCTGAGACCTCAGCACCATTCTCCTCCATCTCGTGCGGCATGGTGTCTTAGTTTTATATACAAGCCCTGGCACCGGCGCAACACACTGTGATGGCTGGAATCCCCTTTCAGCTAGTAGAAACCCGGTCTCTGTCTGCAGCACAAGCGGCCCGGAAATGCAGGCTCCGACCCCCAGTATACCTGTCTCCCGTCGCCCCATTCAATACCTTGCGGAACCACACCGATCAAGCCTCTGTGGCACAGCCAAGCAGCAGGGACAGGACTGCCGTCGAATTGGAGTGGCGATGTGCGCTGTTCACGAGGACAACAAACCCCACGGTGGCGTGGAAACTTGCGCAAGGCTTCCCCTGAAAGAGTCGTTGAGCAGAGATTGACGCCTGCGTATGTGTGATATGCGGGCCAAGATTGGCAGCAGCGGGCGGCTGCTGTGGAAGATGAGCGTTGGGCGGAAACAAAGTCTAAGGCTGTGGGTTGCCGGGATGATGATGACAAGCCTCTTGACTTATGCGAGACCGAAATTGGTCGGAGAAGCTCGTATTCTGGACGGGACGGTTTCGGGAAGGGCCAATGGGCTCGTAATGGGTGCGCAAGAGGCGTTTTGGTGCGACCGTGTGGGCAGTCAAGGGTTGGTCGCGGGCAGGACGAGGCTGCGAATGCCGTCACGAAGGGGACGATGGAGCCGGCAGCGCGGGTTTAATTCGACGGACGAGGGGAGGTTGCGGTCGAGATCGCCGTGGGCGGAGCACAGGCAAGGAGAGTGACGAAGGGCGTCGAGATGCGACACAAGGCGAACGGCACGGGTTGGGAGCGTACGAGAGGACGGAGGCGGAGAGGAATGCAGCTACCCGAGGGCCATGAGGGTTGGCTGCACTCGGCACTCAAACTAGCAACAACGCGCACTATAGCAGCTCACACGGCGTCGGGAACCGTAGCAGCGGGCTATGGTGGCAGCGTAGCGTTGTGCAGAGATGAGGCATGCGAGCCAGGCGCGGCGCAAGGAGGGGAGAGGGGGGGGGAGGAGGAGAAGAGGAGATCGGAGCGGGCGAGAGAGAGAAGAAGGAAAGGAAGAGTGGAGAGGGGATGACAAGGTAAAAAGGAGAGCGAAGATGCGCGCAAGGAGGCAATTCGCAAAATAAGACGACGGCGGTCAGTGGCCGGGAGTCAGAGGACGAGAGGTCGGAAGCCAGAGGTCAGGCGACGGGGCGGTGGGATGTGTGGATGTGTGGATGTGTGGAAGTGTGGAGGTGCGGATTGTCGACAGAGGCCGTGGATTTGGAGTGGATTTGGGATGGAGGGCAGCGGATTTGGTGGTTGGTGGTTAGTGGTGGGCTAAAAGGACTTGACCGACCGGGTGGGTTGGTTGGTTGGTTGGTTGGTTGGTCGGTTGGTTGGTTGGTCGGTTGGTTGAATTGGTTGGTCGCCCGGCTCTTGTTTGGCGGATGCGACGGTGGATTTTCTCGCAGAACAGATCGAAGGGGGGAGTTCGAGGCTGTAATAATACTTCCGCAGACTCCCTCAGTATTAACCGTTGGGGGGTATTAGTACTTAGTACCTAGGTAGGTAATGGAGAGAGCCAAGGTGGAGAAATGGGTAATGGAAATAGACAGGCCAAGCCAGCAGGACTAAAACTGGAAACGATGGATCCCCAAAGCGAGCAAATTGCCAATGGGAATGTGATGCATCATGGATTCAAGGGTGAGGAACAAGCAAGAACCGGCAAGAAACCCGCGGCGAAGTCGATCGAGGCTAGACGCGGTTTGGGCAAGGCGCTGGTGATGCCCGAGGTCGCGCGGCCTAGAACAGCGACAGACAGCGGCTGAGGGCTTGGCTGTACGCGCTATGTGCATTGTAGTGCTCACGCGAGGAATCTGAGAAGCACACAATCATGACAGAATCACACAGGCAGGGCCAAATCACACAGGGCCGGCCGTAGGTACACGATGTGGATAATCCTTTTCACCTTTCGCGCAGCCGCGCACCCACACCCACAGCTCACATGCACAGCACATGCAACTGCATGCCCAGCAGCACCGGCAGCCGCAGCGACAGGACAAGGGCCCGAGGGAGAAAAAAAAAGAAGGACAACAGCTGGAGCAGCAGCAGAAGCAGGGGACAGGCATCCCCAGACGCGGCGCGCGCGCTCTGGCTGCAGACGAGACAGCTCCCGCCGAACAGCGATGCGATTCGATGCGATACGTATTCGGTACGGGCCACCGAGTCCAGCTCCCGCGCAGAACGCGCAGCTGCCAAGTTGCACCGAGGAGCAATCCAGGGCGCAGCCGGGACACCACTCTCTCATACAGAGATACCGAGAAACACGCACCACCACCACCACGACGCACATTGGCACATCACAGCGCAGGCAAAGTTTTTGACTGCGGGGTTTACCTGTGGAGCTGATCAGTGATGGCCCGCGGCCGGGGGAACACTGCGCGACGTCCATTGGTCCGATGCTGATGACGACTGTACCCAAGACTTGGTTGACTTGGCCCTAGGAGCCCGCTACTGTCAGGCCCGCCACGTCTTAGTTGCGGGCTAGAGTTGCGGGCTAGAGTTGCGGGCTAGGAGTCACGGTGAAAGGCGGCCACCGAGGCATGAAAGTGAGTCGGCTTCTGTAATAAGGCTTGGCCGGGAGAGACAAACGGCAACCGTCCCTGCTGACGGGGACTTTGTACCGTGTACCGAGCATCTTACTACCTATGTACCATCCCCTGGGAATCGTCCCTGCTAAGGCCGTGTAATGTCCAGGCCAGCCCAGGCCCTGGTCCGCTGAGCCGCCCAACCACCCGCCTCCACTATTCCCAATCCTCCAATCCTCCACTCGTCCTCCAATAACGCACGCCTCCACCAGGCAAAACTCAAGCAGCGGCTGACAAGGGAACGAAGCAAACAGTGTCAGTGAGCCCCGCCAGGTCGCCCTGGGGCCTGGGGTCGTGTTTTGCCAAGGGAGGGTCACCGCCGGTAGCCTGCCGCCTTGCGCCTGCGCCGTGGATCACTCTCCAGGGAACCCGGACCAGGCGTGGTGGGAAGTGGAGGAGGGGTTGCGGGTTGTGGCCTCGAAGCATGGATCCAGGAACAACCAAAGCTCAGATATCGGTGCAGCAAATGAGTAAATCGAGCGCGGTTCACAGCCGCCAGCCACCCTGCTTGCTCGCCGTGCGTCGTGAGCTTCGAGCTTAAAGAAGAAAAGACACGACGATACGCATAGGGCAAGCACTTCGGACAAAAACAAACCTCCACAGCTGGTCAAAGGTGGTGATTCGTACCTCGTCACGGACTGGGGCCATGGACGACGACTCTAGTGTCGCGCGGTCGTGCGACTGCAGCACCGTTGCGACAGGCCAGCCTGCCAAAGTCTAGACGGGCCATGACGCCAGGGCAGCTAGGACGACCAACACAGCCAGTCAAATCCATCACCAACGAGACCAGGCGGCTGCTAAAAGTCCAGGCCAGGCCGCCCAGTCGCAGTCCCAGCCGGTCGTGGACCGGCGGCGTTCGAGGTACGCAAGGTACCCGAACCCAAGTCCCGCAAGTGTTGCCCAGCCCGGCCCTGGACCCGATGAGACATACGTCCATGCGCACCATCTAGACAGGACCGAGGGAGGGACGACATGCCTGCCTACTTGGGGTTGACAAGGTAGACAAGGTGGACGAGGTACAATGTAGACAAGACCCGTTTGCTGGTGTCCCAATCAAGAGGCCGGCCGGTGCAGCCGGAGACATGGGAGCGGGAGACGGGACCTGGCCGAGAGAGTGTGAGAGGGTGCGGCGCGGGCCAGTGAGACAAGGCACATAATGCGAGTATGCGACGCACTACAGCGACTTGCCCGGGACGTGAGACTGGGTCAAATCAGTCATCTGTGATCTCGGGGTATGGAGAACCGAGCAGCCTTGCCATATGCCCCCCGCCAGCCCGGAGGCGGAAGGCCGTCCGTCGACTTCGCTGCCCGCCGCTTCCCGTCGGCTCGCGTCATCATCCACCCCGGTCCGCCACGGTGCCACCTCCTCCCATCCACCACACCGTCCTCCACCACCGGCGGCCGCGCCATCGCATCGACGCATCCACCGCCATTCGTACATATCAGACATCTACAGGAGGCTATACGTGATGTTCGCATTTGCCGAGTAAATCGACGACCCTCCTTTTTCTCCCCATCCGCAGCAGGTATCCGCAGCGGACAGCGGACATCATGCAGCTTTCCTTTTTCGCGTCGCCAAACTTCCTGACTATTGGCATCAGAATGAGCCCGTCTCGCCCCAATTGGCCGCCGGGACATTACACCGGCATCTTGGCGCGCAGCCTGAACGGCCTCGCAATCACAATCACGGCTTCCCGTATTCAAAGTGCCTGTGAGTTACATGACGAGCGTGGAGATTGTGGAATTTCATCCTCAGCTTCAGCTTGCCGAGCCTGTCAGCCATGGGTCCCGGTCGGCGCGTGGTCTCTATATTCCTTTTTCCTACGCCTCTGCCACGTTTCGTCGTTCCTTTTTCCTTGGCCTGGTTTCATTTTTTACTTTTCATGGGCCTTCTATATCCTTCTCGTGACGATCCGCTTGCCATTGGGGGTGGCTTCTGCGGCTGTGGCCTGCATGACAGCGGCGCGCGCGGCGAGTGCGAAATTGCACATGGATCCCATGGCCAGATGGGTGCAGATGGGTGCAGATGGGTGAGCTGCATCTTGCCTCTCTGCCTCTCTCTCTGCGGCCTACCTTTCTTTTGGGGACGACGATTGGCACATCGTCGCCGTCTGCTTTGGGACGACGCGGCCCTTGTCAATTGAGCTTTCGATGAGGGGCCCGCCCCTCTGGTTGGAGGCTGAGGTGTTGAATGGATGGAGCCAAGCCGCTGTCAGGATGCGATAACCGAGGACCCATGGCGGCCGTGGTCCAAGGTTCCGCCCTGGGGCAGGCAGTTGACGCTGCCAGAGGCTCTTGAACACCCTTGTCGATGTCGACGGGAGTTTTCCCACCCACCGTGTGGTTGGTCAATTGTTGGACTATGGAGTCTTGAAGAACTCCATGGCCCCAGTCTGCCACATCGATTCATTGACAACCACGACGTCCTCCATTGGGACTTTGGAGACGCCGAGGACTCCATTTGGTCAATTCATTGCTTCCCTGACCTCGCGCAGGGACCGCTTTTGTCTCGACGCTGCGAGCTGCTTGTTACGGTGAGACGTATCCGGGCTGAGACGATCCACGGCAAGCCATCCGCCCACTGCCACCGTCTAAAGGTATATCCCTGTCGTCAACTCCAAACACAAGAGCCTAACTCTATCTTGCTTGATGATGCTGCTCTGTCACACAGGCCCCGTTCTTCTGCGGTTCCCGGGCTGCTCATTACAAACCAACCCATCCTTGTCCGACTAGGCTTTGGTCTTGGCCTTGGAGATTCGCACTTTGCCGCCCGCTGGTGGTGGTTGATGCCCGCCAGCATCTGGCATGGATGCATCACAATCACACCCCCGTGTTGTGAAACGGAACTGTTTGTTTAGACGCACCACTACATGGCACTAGATCTGGACACCTGCTTCAATGCTCCCTGAGACATACGTATTCGTATACTACTGGCTCTTCCCAATGCCAGAAAGGCCGTCCGTTACAATGCGTGGCGTTTCCCTTCGGCCACTTCCTGGTCCATGTCGCCGCATCCTATATTCTCCGCCCCAACATTACATGCCGTGCTATATTTCCTTCTGCCAGCAAGCGCGGCCTTTCATCCTCGGCTCAGCGAGGCCCCTCCCCTCCATCTCCCCGGATTCTGTCATGCAGATCGTCCGTCCCCCCCTCCAACCTTTGCAAGCCCGAGATGCAGTGGCAGTCTGGAGGGCGCGTCGCGCGCTGGCCTGGCTTAGGCGAGGCGAGGCGAGGCGAGATAATGTCAGATCGTTATGGGGATGGGCGATGAGTTGCAGAACCCGGGCTGGCCTGGGATGGGTTGTTTGTGACATGGCAACGTCCAACTTGCATTCTCAGTCGCTGACTTGGCAATGCCGAGTCTCCGCTCACCCATCGACCCCGTCTTTCTGGGCCCCGCGCGCATCAACTCGCATGCCCCCAGATTGCGATGGCGATGACGATCTTCAAGGCGATGATCAAACGAGCTGTCACGACGTGGAACCCCCACACCCTGCGACTACTGTACGTGTACGTCCACTGCGGGTCTCCCCGTTGCGTGCTTTGCCAAAGACAATGTCTCAAAATGTGCTTTTTTGAACTGCAACTCATAGATTACCCGCATCTGGCTTCTTCCAATCTCCTGCCCAGAAACGCCCTCACTGTCTGACCTTTTGATACCTGCTAGTGTATCTGTTTCTATTATGTGTACACTTATTAAAATAGACCCGCCGATATATCGCCACGAAACCCAACAAAAAACGCCAATATGCGGCCCCACCAGCTGCCGCTTCCCCAGTCTAGCCAGGCGAGGACCTGTACGACCCACGTCCGCGCCTCGTCCTGGGACATGTGCTGTTTGCCGCATTAATTCCGGCGACCTGCCAGCCAAGTCAGACGCGTCCGACGGGCCCCCGCGCGCCAGGAGGGGGGTGCCGGATCCGGTGGCGCGGGGCGACCTTGAGTCTGTGATGCCCATCCGTCTATCGCATCACAGGGACATGGGTTGTTTGGACGCGAGCTATAGAGCTGGACGTACAACAAGCCGTAACTTCCTTCGGGGCCGTGATGACAAGCGCTGAGGAGCTCCATCTGCCGAGTCTCGGATCCAAGCCACGACACACCGACGGCGGGACTACGACTTTGCGAATCGGCTGGTGGCTCTAATCCGCTTGCCGTAGCGGAAGAAGATGTAGGGGAACGGCATCATGGCCAGCGTTAGAAATGCTAGCAGGGACGAAGCCCACTGGTAGCCCAGCTTGCCGTACATCTGGGTTCCAAACAGAGGGAATGCGGCTGAAGAATCGCTGGTTAGCACTCGTCTCTCTCTCTCTCTCTCTCTCGTCGTGTCGTCGACCAGCCCGCCCAAACCACTGATGTCCCCCAACCCAACAACCCCCGGCCGTGCGGGGCCCGCAGACCGGAACCGGGGACGGCCAGTTACGGCGGTGAAGGAGATGGGATGGTGGGATGGGATGTGGGAGGCAGACCACTCTACGTGCGTTGCAAGGGATAGGGACGGGGAAGGATGCCAACTTACCAGCAAACGAACAGCGCACGAATGCATTGGCGGCCAAGGCGCTCGCAGCGTACTGCGGATACGCATCCACCTATTGATAGCTCAGTCAGCTTTGACTCTCCTCTGGCACGGGCGGCTACCCCCTGTGAAAGCTCTCCCAGCCATCTGGGTTACGCAGACAAGGAGAGGGGGAGGGGTGATGACAATGGCGTGAGAATGCCTGTTTGTGTGTTTGTGCTTGTGTAACGGAGAGAGACTCACCAAAAATGTAAAGATGCCGCTGAAAACGAGGAGGGTTCTGGTGCAACACCAAGCGGTTAGCCACAGACGGTTATACGCAGAGAGGGGATACGAGATTAGGGGAGAGCGCATGCGGCGGTCATGACCAAGCCGTGACTAAACGCACGCTGGCTTGAGCCCGTGGGTTTGGGCCATTGTGTGACGAAGGAGCCAAGAGTCAGCCGTCCCAAGTCTTGTACAACATCTGGCTCAGGGGCTACGACTCTTGCTCTCCTAGGACGGACGCAGGGGCACAGGGCTCTCTTACGACCGCCGCATGGAATATGTGCTGTGTTTGTAGGTGCAATCTCAGTTACTTACCCAGCTCCAAAGATGGCGGATCCGATAATGGGGACAATCCAGTGCACCCAGGGGTACGACGACCAGCCAAACATGAAGATGCCCGCGGGGACGAGGATGGAGCCCAGAATGGCCGGGGGCAGGCGGAACTCCGGCTCGCTGGAGCCCTCGACGCCCGTCTCCTGGCTGAGCTTGTCCACCAGACGTGCGCGGATGCGATGCCACACGGGGTCCCAGGCAGGCGGCGAGCAGCATGCCGATGAGGATGCCCAGGAAGGTGAGGCCGACCTGCCACAGGTTGAAGCCGTAGATCTGTCGGAAGACGAGCGGGAAGGCGCCGAAGAAGAGGTACAGGATGCCCAGCAGGATGGCGGAGAAGATGCACAGGTTCAGGCACATGGGCTCGAAGATGAGCAGCTGGAAGGGCGTCAGGAGCGAGTGGCTCACGGCGCTGATGACGGACTTCTGGGACTTTTCGTTGGGCGCCATCCATCGCTCGTCGGCTGTGTCCTTGCGCATCTTGCTCGCCTTGTTCTTGATCAGGATAGGATCTAGATGAATCGTGTTAGTGAAACTCATACCTCCCCACAACTCACACTTGGCCAAGAACTGATGGGAAAACTCACGATAGGTCTCCGGCACCAGGAACACGATGCTCACCAAGATGGCGAAGCCCCAGATCAGAAGCACATAGTAGGTCCATCGCCAATCGGCGTTGTAGTTGATGAAGCCGCCGATCAGGGGGCCAATCGACGGACCAACAAACGGCGCCAGGGAGAACATCAGCATCGGGGCCTGGAGCTCCTGGCGCGCAAACAAGTCGCCGACGGTGCCGCCGGACACGGCCAGGAACGCGCTGCCGGCGAAGCCGTCGAGGAAGCGCGCCACGAGCACGGTGGCGATGTTGCGAGCGACGGCCTGCGGGATGATCCAGATGACATACATGGACCACGACACGAGATAGATTGGTCGGCGGCCGTAGAACTCGCTCAGCGGGCTCAGGAACATGGGGCCCAGGCTGATGCCCAGGACGAACAGCGAGAGACCCAGAGTCGAGACGATGCGCGAGTTGCCGAATTCGGCCTCCATTTGCATGTAAGTTGACGTGTAGATAGAACTGGCGCCGGTTCTATACACATGGGTTAGCGGCTGTGTCTCTCATCTGTCTCGCGCCTCCGCTACGCCAAGAGAGATATTGGCGAAGCGCAGAGCGGCGGCAAACTCTAACTTACACGCAGAAACTCGCCATTGAGACGATGATGGTGATGGTCCATTTCTTGACCTTGCCGAAGCTGCGCGGGCACATGGGGTCCTCATCGCCGCCCTCCCAGCCGACCTCAAAGGGGTCCTTTTCGGCGGGCGAGTCTTGCGCCTGGTCGTCGGAGCTGTTCGTGCCGTCCTCGCAGCCATAGCCGTTCTGGGACACGGCGCGGCTCAGGGCTTCCGAAGTCGACGGTCTGGAGTTGGCGGCGGATTGGCGTCTGGCGCTGGACTGGATGGGCGCGAAGATGGTGCTCGAGTCCTCGGCGGCCTCGCCCGAGTGCGTCGAGGCCTTTTCGATATCGCGATCCATCGGAGCTGAACTTTTTTTCTTTCCTTCCTGGGTGTTATCAGGTTATCAAAGGGGGAGACTGGCTGGGTTGGGGCAGCTGTTGATTGACCCTGGCTCAGCAGATTGGACAGGGATTGATTGATTCAAATGGAAGATGGGCAACGGCCAGAAGCAGACCGTGTTAGTCTAAGCAGCAGGCTCTTGACTTCATATACGACGGGCTCGACAACGACTCGCCAGCCAAGTTGCTGTGCTGTGACCGACTCCGCTACTCCGTCCTGCCGTCATTCCGTCACTCCGACCCTCCTAAAACTCCGTGGAGCTCCAGGAGTGCACGCACCTTACTCATCGTCTCTTTGGAAAAGCATCTTCCCCATCGCAGAAGTGGGCGGTGGACCCCTCGAATCCGGCCACGGCCTATGATGTCCCCAGCACGCAGCCCACCCGGGCTTGGTCAGCTCGGATATTGCACGGAGGAGTCGTGGAAGCGGCCGCCGTTGCTGCGAACAAAGACGCGATGCCAACGGCCCGCTAGCGCTCGCTCTGGGAAAAGACCGTGGCGGATTTGACTCGGCATTAAGGCAACTTGCATATCTACGCCCTGCGTGCCGTCACCGTGCCGGATTCTGGTGGCGGCGCTGCTGGAAATGGCAGGCAAACAGCTCTGCGTCGCTATGCCATGGCACGGCGATTGCGAACTCGGCTGTTCGGCGGCGTCGCCGAGCGGACGGTATATTCAGACCTGGCATTATCTCAGAAAGGCCGCTCGTCGTAAATCGAGATCATCTCCGCGATGGCTGCATTTAGTGCGTCAACATTTAATCTGAGATGCTTGCTTCCTGAGTCGCCAACCAACGAGCAACGAATCGAAACGCCCTCCTCAAGCTTCGTCAGGGCCTCAATGCTTCGTCAGAGTCGCAATCCACAGGGTTCAAGACTGCCGGCGGCGTGATGTCATTCGGCCCCGGCGTGCCGGTGGATGATGTGGCTGGCCGTCTTATCAGTCAACGTTGCGTCAGCATGCTGCGCGACTAGCCTCGATTTGTGAGATTTGTGATGGAGGCTAAAAGACTCAACAACCAACCGTCAACCAACAACATGACCCTGACGAAGGTGGCTTGCAACTCTACACGAGCTAAAATTAACCATTTGCCCGTTGTCTGGGCGTATTCTTCACAAACAGGTTTGGTTCAGCCGTTGAATAGGCACCGATACATTCGCGTCTGGAACTATGCACTTTTGTGCCTTGCCGATACAAGCCCATACATACATATCCTTGCATCCCGTCATATACTCCCGTCAATCCATATTTGAACAACTCGTACAAACAGACGTAAATATCAGTCAAAATCAGCTCGTAGCCAAAACCAACACCGAACCTTTCTAATCGCCATCGCCAGGGCACACCTCATCCCATTCTCCAGAGTGTCAACCATGCAGCCAACGCCATATAACAAATGCAAAAGACCAGACCCTTCCCGCTAACACGGGGTAACTCAACACATATACAACACCCCAGCTCCGGTACGTATACCCCGGAACATCCCCCTTTCAAAGTATTCTGGAAGCCCGTTGTCTGCAAAGTCCGGCACGTCTGAGTCGCAGTTAAAGTCCCGCGTGTAAGCCTTCTCCGGTAGCACGCCGGCCTTGAGTCCGGCCTCGTAGCTCCACTGGTATGCCGACTCCGTCTTCCACGTCCAATACCACCAGCCCCAGCCCTTCTCAAAGCTGTGCATCTGCGCCTCGGCGAACATCAGCAGGAATTTCTTGTACTCAGCGCTCCAGCCGCTCGGGTCCGCGTTGGCGCTGTCGCACGAGCACTTGGAACTCTTAGTCGGACACCTCGGCGTGAGGATTGACGTGCTTGTGTTGCCCGTGTCGTACGTGCCCTCCCACCGATTACCCCAGCCCACGCCCGTCAGAAACTTGGCGCAGTCTGTGTCCGCCTGTGACCACTCAGCGAAGATAGTCGGTCCGTAGCCCGTGCTAGTGTCCATACTGGACTCGGCCTGCTCTGTCCACCCGTCGCACGCGTAGTTGACCTTCTCCTGATGGGTGTAGTCGATCTGGTTCTCGTTGAAGATGACATACTGGTGCACGTCGAGCACCATGTCGTCGTACCCTGTCATCTGGCCCTGCCAGTTGTCAAGACCCCTGAAGCCGTCACCGAAAATGACGAGCGCATCGAGCCCGTTCTTCCGTACCAGTTTGTAAGCCGACTCCGTCCAGCTGATGACTTCCGTTGTCGATAGGTAGGTCATTCGCGGTTCGTTGGCGAGGCCGTAGTGCGTGATGATGTTCTTGTATCGGTCCTGAGCAAAGAACTTGGACAACCGATTGTGAATATCCAAGGCGCGCTGCGCGTTTGTCGCTCCATCCGTCCCGTTCAACCAGCCAATGGTCCCCCATCTCCCACTATGATTCCAGCCGTTCTGACTACCCGGAATACCGTGGAGGTCAAGGTTCACTCTGATGCCATACTTTCGTGCCCACTCAATGGCTCGCAACAAATAACGCCAAGACGTTCGGAACAGGTAGGGGTCGCCATCATAGGTCTGGACAGCCCAATACGAATAGGCGATTCGTACATGGTCCAGTCCCGCCGCCGCCATGTCCTTAAATGTATCCTCCGTAACAAACGATGCGTAGTGGTCCTCCAGAGTACTGGAGGTATCAGAACCCAGATGCTCCGACAGTGTCCACTCGTCAATGATGCCGAGATCCGTATCGTAGTTGAATAGTGACGGTGTGATAAAGGGCTCCAGCGAAAGCCATCCTCCCAGGCACACTCCGCGGGCTGGGGTGTCGGCATAGGAACCCCAAGCTTTGTTGAGCGCCGGCACGTTGTCATTTGCCTGTGCTGAGTCGTCCCATTCTGTATTCAGGCCCATGACGGGTAAATCTCCCACCATCTCGTCAGTGAAGGTGACGTTGAAGTCGGTTGTCGATGCCCATGTCCATGGGTCGAGGTACGTGTTTTGCCATTTGTCGGGTATGTCTGCGTGATCCATTCCGTCCAAGTCTGACGATGTTGATGTTGAATCCGAGCTGCTGTCAGAATTACTGCTGTTTTTGCTCTTGTTCTTCTTGCTGACGACTACTGCCACAATAATGATGATGAGCAAGGCGACAGCACTACATCCAAGGATGATCCCTATGGTTCTTGTCAGCAACACTACTCTACTGCCAGAGAGCATGCCACTCACATAGCTTCTTTTTGCTCTTCTTCGGGCGTTCCTTGTTGTAGAAATCTTTGTCGAGGCTGTCATCGCTCCATCGGTTGTTCCCTCCTCTTAATCCTGACGCCCTGCCTTCCTCCATAATAGCACCACTGACAACCCTTCGCTTCTTGTCTTTGCGATCTTTCCGTGGCCTTTCAAGGTTTCGGTCTCGGTCTCGGTATTCGTCTCGACTCGCCCGCTTCGCGCGTTCCGCCCGCCTCTTCTGTCGAATATGTTCCTTGTTCAGATCTGCCAGAGCCCCAGCAGACAAGGACTTTGAGCTCCCCTCTCCTCGACTTTCCCCCCGGCCCTCTCCCCGGCTCTCATCCGACCCTGACGCCGGCCGGCGACTCCCCTGTGACTTCTTCTTCTTGTTCCCGGTCTTCTTCGATGATTGGCCATTTCGTTGTCGGTCTCGAGGTCGCTGTCCGCGCGATGGCCGCGACGACTCTCGTGGGGCCATACTGTAGGCTGGGACGGTGTCGCTGCAATGAAGTCTCAGAGTTCAGAGATCATCGGAACAGTAGAAAAGGGTTTTAACCTGCCACGTTAGATGACGACGCTGCTCCCCCCGTTTTGCGACATATTTCCTCTTTGGGATGGTTCCTGCGGGTCTTGACGCTGGTCGGCTGTCGACGGGGCAACAATCTTATCGGCGACATACAGTGGTTGCAGAGGCGATGATTGCCGTCAGCGCCGCGGGGGCCGTGTCAAGCCGAGCTTGACATCACCAACGCCGAGGACAATCAGCTGGACAGGAAGGTATGTGAGCCGCTGGTGCTATGCCGTCTCCGACGGACTCTGCGTTGTCTTTCTCCTCAATCCATCCCCACGATTACTTTCCAGAAACGACATGAAGCACCGCGCACTCCACCAGCTGAAGAGGGCGCTGGCGCCTTCATCTGTCGCCCGGCTCTCCCTCCCTTCGGCACGATACTACTCAACACATCCCCCCAATGCCAAGCTAAACCTCCCAATTGACTATGCAACGACGCCTCTCTTGGCCCATAGTTCCCATGCCGCGCTGAACAGCAAAGAGCTGCCTGAAGACGTCCGCAATGGGACCACCAAGAAGATGAACCTGTTCCAGGCCATCAACGACGCTATGGGCATTGCCCTCTCCGAGGACGAATCCGTCGTCATCTTTGGCGAGGATGTGGCCTTCGGAGGCGTCTTCCGTTGCACAATGAGGCTCGCAGAGACGCACGGCGCCGATCGGGTGTTCAACACACCGCTCACAGAGCAGGGCATCATGGGCTTCGGTATCGGACTTGCCGCTGAGGGCATGCGGCCCATTGCCGAGATCCAATTCGCCGACTACGTCTATCCTGCGTTTGACCAGCTCGTCAACGAGGCGGCCAAGTTCCGATACCGTGATGGAACATGCGGGCGGAGCGTTGGGGGCCTGACGGTGCGGATGCCGTGTGGCGGTGTCGGCCACGGCGGACTCTACCACTCCCAATCCCCAGAGAGTCTCTTTACCCATATCCCGGGTTTGAGGGTCATCATGCCGCGCTCTCCCGCCCAGGCTAAGGGTCTCCTCTTGGCTGCAATCCGCAGCAACGACCCTTGTATCTTTATGGAGCCAAAGATTCTCTACCGAGCGGCTGTCGAGCAGGTCCCTACCGCACCTTACGAACTGCCTTTATCGAAGGCCGAAGTTCTCAAGGAAGGAAAAGACGTCACCATTATTTCGTATGGTCAGCCACTATATCTTTGCATGTCCGCCATTAAGCAGGCGGAGCAGGAACTGGGCATCTCGGTGGAACTCATCGACTTGCGGACAGTCTATCCTTGGGGATAAGCAGACGGTGCTTGAGAGTGTCCGCAAGACAGGACGAGTCATGGTCGTTCATGAAGCGATGGTAAATGCAGGCATTGGTGCAGAGGTCGCCGCAGTGATCCAGGAGGACCCAGATACCTTCATTCGGTTGGAAGCGCCGGTGGCTCGCGTTGCGGGATGGAGTATCCATAACCCATTGCTCTATGAGAAATTCCATCTCCCAGATGTTGCAAGTGAGTACACATAACGTGATGTGGCATATCAAGATACTAACAACTGCCACTAGGAATTTATGACAACATTAAGCGAGTTTTTGGATTACTAGGTCTGGCAGCATGACCTAGTATTTACGTAGAGGGTACCCGGCAAGACTAGATTCGTGATTCTATTAAGCTCGAATGGGTCAGATTGGCGCTAGGGTTGCCGTATTTATTATGAAGAGAGAGAGCGAGCATATTATCAATTGTTGGCAATACAAAAGCTTAAAGTTCAATTCGAATGGAGTTTCAGTTTCGGTAAATAAGTGTATGCATCTCGCGGCCTTGGAGGCTACTACTACCACGTAACTACCAACGCCAGGATCCTTCTCCGTCTATTCGCCTGTTCAACAGATAATTCTGGACACAGCCTGTCAACCAGAAAGTATTGAAAAAGTAAAATTCTATTTCCGTGAGCAAAGGTAAGATGCAGGATTACAGAGTTATGACAGTTTGGCGATGCACTGTGGCTTTATAGTGACTGACAACCGCCCCAAGACTTCGCAGGATGATCCGGACTTCCAACGACTAGATTTTTAATAGAGCATTGGTATTCACACACACACACCATTGCTATTTGCACACATAACTACATCTCAATCCTCTGAGGTGTATCTATCACCCCAATAAAGCAGTTTAGAGGATGCTTTTTTTATAAAAGACCAACTCTCAATATTTACCCCTCATAATTTATTTTATTATTTTGTCTATGATTTCTAATTCCATAAGAAAAGCAGGCGTTGAGTCTCACAATGTACCCTTTAATTGCACGTATGGTAGGAACCTTAGTTCAGTTGAGGCTTTGATGAAGGAGCTTGTACATGTGTGCGAATATCAATGTTCTCGGGTGCGAATCATCTTCTTAATATTCGATGACTCTGATGAGCACAGGGTATTTATTTGGTCGATTTTCTTGATGAGATAGGTCCATTTCGGTCATGTGTTACTCTGTAGTTCCCCAGGTCAACGCATTGACGTGAGGACTAGTTATCCCCTAAGCCCCCACTTTGGGTCCTCCAAGCTGTTGGTGCCCCGCCTCCCCGTTTCCCCTGGCCTCGGACTTGGACTTGATGGATTGAATTGAGCCTCAACGCCATCTTCGCCAACTCCAGCCCGACGCCGCAACTTCACGCCGTCCTCTCCCGCCCTTTCCACATAGCTGGCCATTCGCACCATGTCCGACCTTGACACCGTCTCGGCCTTTGTCGAGGGCGCTCCTCCAGGAGAGGTACTTTCACCGATTCCCCGCCTCCCGCCTCCGTTGCGGGAGCTCCACGTCAGCCGTCATCGTTAGCTAACATCCGCCCGAAGCTCGCAGACGTCGTCGCAGGTACTTTTGCCCCCGGTTTACTCTATCCGTGGGGACCGTTCATTGACGCGCAGCTGCCAGACATCAAAGCCCTTACCATCTCGTCCCCCGACATCCTCGACGACCTCGTGCCCGCCTTCCAGAAGTACAACGAGGAGCAGCTCGTGACGGTGAAGCTGCCGGGCAGCAGTCAGCCAGTAGGTGGCCGAGCAAGGGATACAGGCCATGCGTGGAGGCAGCGTGCTGAATTTGGTTCACCAGGTTATCATCAGCTCCTACAACTCGCTTGGAGACGGCCGATACTTCGATGTCGAAAGCTCATCCAGCTTCGTCTTCAACCACCACAACACAGGTAGGTTTACAGCCGCCACCGGTATTACAGGAAACGAAATTGTTGACGGGACGATAGAAAGCTAGTGCTGTGCAAAGCTATGTCTTGGAGGGCGCACAGGCGGACCTGGTGTGAGTATTTCCGTCCTGGGCATGGCCACGGCAACGTCATTGACATCAAACGATAAGAAAATCTACGCTCAAGAGCCTCGGTGCTTATGTTCAGGAGCACTTTGCCAACGCGGCATACGGCGTCTATCCCATCGAGTCCGACTCCAAGGTTGCAGCCGTCATCGTTGGAAACAAATACAGCCCCAACAACTTCTGGTGCGTTTTTACTGGGTAGTCTCGGGTTGGTTTAAAGGTTGGAGCTGACACACTCTTCAGGAACGGTCGCTGGAGATCCCTGTACACCTTCGATCCATCATCTGGAAGTCTCGAGGGCTCCATCAAGGTCGACGTTCACTACTATGAGGACGGCAACGTGCGGCTGCTGACCAACAAGCCCGTCGCCGCCTCGATCCCTTCCGGCACCGGCGCTGGCATCATCAAGGAGATCTCGACGTCGGAGAAGAAGTACCAGGAGGAGCTCAACCGGGGCTTTCGTGAACCTGAGCGAGGGCGCGTTCAAGGGCCTGCGACGACAGCTGCCCGTCACGCGACAGAAGATTGAGTGGGATCGGGTGACGAGCTACCGGCTAGGCCAGGACATTGGAGGTGGAAGCTCGAGGCGATAGATGGCGATTAGCAACTGTGCTCAGCAACTGTGTGAAGTAGACAAGTAACTAGTGTAGTATGTGCAGGGATGACAGACATATGTTATCCGAGGAGTCGCGATAAGATCGAAAGCGATCGAATGTGGGGAGAATTCATTGACAGCCGGTGCAGGGCACCTCCAGAATCTACCCCACCAACCGGCAGCTGTGAGTGGCATGACGATAGCATTTGAAATGATGATAAGAATAGCAGCAACTCGTTGACTGTGAGTGTGGAGAAGCGTAGCTTCAAGGCGTGTGACTTGGGCCTCAACGAATTGCTGTTCTAGGCAAATCTAGGCTATCTGCTATGTCAGCCGAGGCCTTGAGTGGACGCCTTCGTTGCAGATGCATGCTGCCTACTTGCCCCTCATCGTCGCAGCCTGAGATGGGTTCCTCAGTCATCTTCGGATTAATCGGGGTATAATCGGGGCATCAGAGCGTAAGTTAGGCGTTCAGATCCTTCCAGCTTCAGTCACGCTCCTCCAACCTTTGTGACTCGGAACTTGTCCTGTCCGCCGTCGACACATCGCACACCAGTGTGCGCTAATCAACACCGCCGGCCGATCACAGCTTAGCCCATCTCTCAGTCACAAGCCGCCGAGGATATCTACGCCAAATTCGAAGCTCTTGCCCCAGCTTGAGCGGAAAAAATCGTGGTGGTTGCAACTAGCCGGGATCTCAGTGGATAGTCATGGCAACTTCTAGGTTTCCGACTACGCAATACACCTCGGAACAATTCGTGGAGAGCAGCGGCGCAATTCTGTTTGACCTTTCAGGACACACGAAACAGGTGTGCCTGATTCACTCCCAGCCAAGCAAACCCCCCGGCGAATGGCTGCTAGCCAAGGGCCGACGGAATTGTGGCGAGCCGCGGAGCGAAGCGGCCCTCCGGGAGGTGCGCGAAGAGACGGGTTACCCATGCCATCTGTACCCGTAACGATGGCGACTCGCACCACGGGCCCGACGGACGCGAACCACACTCCTGACGTGGCCCGCTCTCTCCCGGACTCACTGAGCCATTCATGCTGACTATCCGGGAGCTTACCGGGGCTGAGGCCAACGTCAAGTTGATCTGGTGGTTCATTGCGGAGGTTGACTCGCACGGCACTGAGTCAGTGGCGGGCGAGGACAAGTTCACGGCGCGCTTCATGGCCTGCGAGGAGGCGCTACAGAGGTTGACCTACAAGGAGGACCGGGACGTCTTACAAAAAGCCATCAGTCTCGTAGAAGGTTCCTGAACCTTGGACTGTACTCTACACAGGATACGAGACGTTGGAGAAGGGCGTCGATGCTCCCTCCCCATCTGTGCTCAAGAGTGCGTCCCCGTGGCCCATGCTCCCTGCAACAGCAGCAGCCGATGATGCAGGAGTGCGGAGAAACGAGCAGAGAATCGACAAGAGATGGCGGGAAGATGCCATTGACATGTTATCAACTGGCAAATATTCATGACCAGCCCCGTATATCTTGTCCAGAAAAAGCACAAGTGGCGCGAATGCACGATGCACCACAACCCCGCCGCGAAATAACGCCTCTTCGGGAATCCGGGAATCGGGATTGGGGTTGAAACGATGAAGTATCGCCTATACCGGCGTCGTAGACTTGCGCAGCAGCAGCAGACGGAGACCATGCCTTAGCCGCAGCCTCTCACTCCGGGTATGCGAGAACAGGACAGAAAGGTTCACAAGATCAACTCAACGGAGCTTCGGTCTGTCGTTGGCTCCGAAGGTTGGACGCGCATCGGATCCCCGACTCCCCATTCCCGAGTTGCACAGCGCCCAGCGCCCAGCGCACAGCACCTATCGCGGGCCATGCGCCAGGCGACCGAGCCGCTTTCGCGGAGGCGGGGTAGTGTGTCGCAGGAGTAAGCGAGAGTGGGCAGAAGCATTCCTCGGGCAAGTGAGGAGAAGTCCGGCGAGTGAGTTGTGACGGCTTGTAAGCGGCCGGCATGGTGTCCGGAGATAGTTGCCTGTCAGCTCGTGGGAGGCATTATTTTGTTTCTCTGGCGGTCCGAGGCGGTTCTCAAAAAGGAAATTTCCGTCCTAGGCCGGAAGCCGAGAAACTATAGTTGCCGAGGGCAGAACGGGGGTAGAAATGTGTCGACATTTTCGACGTCGAGCCGGTGTGTGTCCATGCAGTTTTGCTGGTCAATTACTTTGTACCCCGAGAGAAGTTGACAGTTTGGCCAGAATCGACAGGCGGAAATAAGTCGACCAAAGGAAGCAGCGGAATCAAACGGTATTATGGGAATCCACTGGAAAAGAGACAAGAACCCACTCGGTAGTGATTCCGGATTCCGGATTCCGGATTCCGGGTTTGAGTGAGTGGCCTACTTTACGGGGAGTGGGAGGGAGGGAGCGGTCGTACAACCGACGGCTCTGCAACGTGCTGTCGGTCTCGCTCACGGTCTCGGAGTGAAATGACGGTGACGGGCCATGGATCTATCCGGCTCGTGCTGCTGGGGTGGGATGGATCGCTCCAGGCGTAAAAGCATGAAGGCACATGGGGGGGATGGGAAAAGTCGGGCGGATGAGCTGCACGGCACTGCGTATTCGTACCTGAGCTGGAGCCGCTGCGCTGCTGGCCGCTGTCGATAAGGGACCGTTCCACTGCTGGCAGGACCTCAGGACCTCACCGGCAGAAGATTGCTGAAAAGGAATATCCCACTCAGGGAGCTAGGCCCCTGGAACCTGGCACCAGGCCAGCGGCTACAGGCCAATCAGGGCGCGAGGACGGTAATATCGACGCCTGCCATTGGCCGCGGCCGCAGCGGTCGGAGTGGGTGGTCCACGGGGCGGAACTTGGGCAGCCGATCGTACCAGAGCAGCAACAAAACGCGGCGCGGCGGCGTCGACCTTTGGCCTGGGTTGGGCTGCGCGGTAGCTCAGTGGAGGCAGTGGGATGCGGAGGGGACGAGAGGGACCCGTGGACCCTTTTTTTCTTCCCACCCACTGCGAGTCGCGGCGAAGGAGGGTACCCGCTGATTCAACACCGGTGTACCTCTGCAGTACCTAGGCGCCGCGCGGGACTCCGGGGGGTCAGGGGCATCGCCACCCGCTGTGAGGCGTCCTGTAAGCCCTGTGAGCCGAGGGCCGTAGGGAATCTTCCCGCACCGCCCGTGATGCCCCGTAGTACCGCCGCGGGTACTCTCCGAGGTACAGATTTGCTCCGTACCTCAACCCAAGGCCAAGTCCCCAGTCCCTAGTCCCCAGTCCAGCAGGTGTAGTGTGTCTGCCGCGACAGGGGACGGGCGCACCGTGGCCTTGCACTCTCTCTGGTTCTTTCTGCCATCCCATCCCATTCCCATCCATAGTTTCCATCCTCTTCTTTCTTCCTCCTCCCTCTGCCGACTCTCTCCTCTTCAACTCCTGCAACCGCTTCCCCCGCCCGGAACGACGACTACTCCCACAACCTCGCGCCCGTCACAGCATCTCAACGCTCCGTCCCGTCTCCGAGACCGCCAAACAAACCTTCACATCTACCCCCCGCCAACACAGCAAAGATGGCCGAAGTCAAGGAGTATACCTTCCAGGATGTTGCTGAGCACAACACCAAGAACGACATGTTCTGTGTGATTCACGACAAGGTCTACGATTGCACCAAGTTTTTGGATGAGCATCCGTACGTCTTTAATTCCTCCCCCCCCCCCTTTATCTGCCGTGCGCGGACCGCCCCCAGCTAACATTCTCTTGCTCGCAGCGGTGGTGAGGAGGTCATGCTGGACGTTGCCGGTCAGGACTCCACCGAAGCCTTTGAGGATGTCGGCCACAGTGACGAGGCCCGAGAGGTTCTCGAGAAGCTCTACGTCGGCGAGCTGAAGCGACAGGTAAGAAATCTCGTCCCCAATGCTCAATTGCGCACAACCCGGAAGGCTAACACACACCCCTTCAGGCTGGCGACCCTGGCCCCAAGAGCGCTCCCTCTGGCGGCAACACTGCGCCCTCGATGAAGTCCGACGGCGGCCTCAGTCTCGGCCTCTACGCCGTCGTCGTTGTCGGTGGCTTCCTCGCCTACGCCGGCTACCAGTACCTGCAGCAGCAGGCCGCCGCCCAGACCCAGCAGCAGGCGTGAAGCGCATAACCACCACCACCTTTTTGGCTGGTATTCGCATATCGCAAATGTTTTTTTTCTGGGAGATCTAAGTGCGGGCTTCGGCCGCCGAATTGGCCGACAAATGCAATTAGGAGTTTGGCCTTGGGACCGGGCAAATTAGACGGCGTGCGCAAACAGATGTCCGGCTTGGCTTAGACATTGAACGATTCCGCGGGCGGCTCCAAACACCCATGTGTCCCCGATTTTTTTGTGGGGGGAGGGTGGGCGCCAAACCCAGGAGGAAAATGGCATCCTTGTCGAGGGGCACAATTTCTGCTGCGCAAGGCAAGGCTATGGAGCACGGTGTTGCAATGGGAGATATTTTCATCCAGGGGAAGGAAATCTTGGGCAGTAGATGTATATCCTCTTTTTAATCGACAAAGAAACGATTGACCACGACGCAACCTGAGTTTCACTGTCTGCCGCCCTCCCAGTTGAGCCTCTCAGTTAAGACGACGTTGCCACTTGCGCAAGGCTGTGTGGCTGGAGCGCATCAAATTTGGCTCGGGAGCGCTGACCGCCTTCGCCCAGGGTCACTGTCCGCCTGCGCCCCGAACTACGCCTACGCCCCTGCGCATGTGACGCCACACTTGACAGTTTCTTTCAGCCTCGCCGTGCTCACGGATTAACGTCAATCTCAACTTCGCTTCACCTCGACCATCCGTGCCGTTCTCCTTTGTCCGCCCTCTCGCCGTCCGCCTCCGCCTTTCTCGCCCCGCAAACCCTGCGAAAGCGTCGTTCATCAGTTAACCCCCGGTGCGCACCCGCTCGCCCATCATGTCGTCGTACCTGGACAAGCAGGCCAACGCCTTCAAGGGGACGCTCGCCTCGGCCGCCACAAAGCTCTCCAACCCGACGTCCACCAAGGCCGCGACGCTTGCACCGCCCTCGCTCGCGCCGCCCTCGCCCTCGCCTTCTGCCGCCTCCGACCCAAACACCCCGAGCACCAAGCGCAAGCGTGATGCCGTCCCCGACGTGCCCTACTCGCAGCCTCAGCTCACGGGCTACGGCGCCGAGGTCAAGACGCAGATGACGTTTGCCGTCGAGTACCTGAAGAAGAAGGGCGAGCTCAAGACCATCGTCGAGATCATCGACCATCTGAGTCTGCGCGGCTACACCGAAGAACACAAGCGCGAGCTGGCCGACGGCCTGCGAGGCCATCCCCGCATCGACTGGAAGCCTGACGGCAGCCTCAGCGAGCAGACATGGCAGACGGGCATGTACTCGCACCGGCCCATCATCCCGGGCGTCAAGGACGCGACATCGTTGTTGGCCCACCTACAGCGCAAGACGGATGCTTCGGGTGTCTCGGTCAAGGACCTCAAGGACGGCTGGCCCGACTGCGAGGACACGCTCTCGTCGCTGGAGCGGCAGCACAGGGTGCTCGTGGTGCGGACCAAGAAGGACAACTTGCCGCGCTACGTGTGGCCCGACGACGCCTCGCTGCACTACAGCGTCCAGCACGAGTTCCAGGTCATGTGGCACCGCGTGCCCCTGCCCAGCACCGACGACATGCACCGCAAGCTGGTCAGCGTCGGCAGAAGCCCACGAGCGAGGACCCCAACAAGTTGAACCAGCAGGGCGCCAAGCCCAAGGCCCAGCGGAAGCGCGCCGGCAAGCGCATCGGCAAGGCGACCAACGTCCACATGCAGCATCTGATGCAGGACTACAGTGGCATGCGGCGATGAAGCATCCTCTCATGATGAGAAGTCGGGTAGAAAGCAGCAGGGAAACAAGAGTGTGCGGATTCTTTTACGAGCTATAAGAGACTTGGGGCGTTGGGCGGACGGTCTGGTTCTTTTTTATTCCCCTTGGCATGGGAGACGGGGTATTCCCTTGGCGTTTACGGAAGGCAGGTTTGTTTCAAATGATCTAAAAGTCAAGGGCATGGTCATCGGCACGAGGTGGTTATGTTAGACAAAGAGACGCGAGCATAGCGTCAGCATAAGTTTTGAATCAGCAATTATGGTCCAACTAGACCTCATATTTCTTCCCGCCGTCATCCCGTTTCAGCTCTCGTGGGAGCTCGTATATTCGGTTCCTAGCCCTGTCGAAGTAGTCTCGGGACTTTTCTGCCCTGTCCTAGGCTTCCTGTCCAGTTATGTAACTTCTCTCCTTGGTTCTGGGCCTTCTCTTCTCAGTCCCCAGACGTCCCTATCCGGACCAGGGCCTTGCCTGACTGGTTCGGGGCCTCCTCTATTTAGACCAGGGCCTTGACTGTCTTGTCTAAAGCCTTGTCTGTCTGGACCGGAGCCTTCTCTACTCTGCCCCAAGACTTCTCTGTCCAGTCTGGGAAATCTCACAGTGTCATTCATTGAAGGCAGTAGGCCCTGTTCCCTCTCTTCGCGAAGCCGATCAAACACGCCCTCAAACAGACTCGGCTCTTGGTAGCCCGCCACACGGTACCGGCCCCCTACAAGGACGCTCGGCACTGCGATGACACCGCCCGCCGTCGCGGCCCGGACCTCGTCCTCAAGCGCGCGCCCCAGGATTTGGCACTCGAGCGCGTTCATCACGGCCTGCGGCTCGAGCCCGACGCTGCGCCCCACGGAGAGCAGCCAGCTGTCGTCGGTCACGTCGAGGCCGTTCTCGAAGTGGCCGCGGTAGATGGACTCGACGACGGCCGCCTGCGCGATGGGCCCCATGGTGCGCAACGTCAGGGCAATCAGGCGGTGGCAGTTCTGCGAGGCCCCCGTGGAGCCGTGGACGGCAAAGTTGATGCCGTGGCGGGTGCCCGCCGTCTGCACGTCGTCGATGAAGGTGCGGAGCTTCTCGGGACCCATGATTTTGCAGTAGAGTTCACGCTTGTCAGCTGTTCGCGGTCAGCATCTTCGGTTGGCAAATGCGTTACGTTCAACCGTTGAGAAGACCAGACAGGACAGGGTGAGCAGACTAAAGCAACTCCAGTCGTCGTCGGAGCATAGAGCGACATACCTCTCCTGAGCGTGGGATAAAGCAGATACGGCTTCCAGACAACTTCAAATTCGATGCCCGGGTTGCGTATCTTGTACCGGTATATGGCCGTCTCGATACTGCGTTTCTCGAGAAAGGACCATGGACACAGTAGGTCCGCGTGGATGACGATGTCGATGCGCATGACGAACAGCCTGAGGATTCTCTCTGAAGACAGCGTCAAAACTCCTACACAACAAAGGCAGAAGAGCAATTAATCAAGAAGAGTCTTGCTTCCCATTGCCAACCCCGGAGAACAGGCCACCCCCTCCTCTTGCTCATCGTCCATGCGGGCAAGACACGCGCTACCCCATCTCCTCGACAGCGTCAAGCCGTCAAGCCTTGTCTTCGCACCACCTGCACCTTTCCGTTGCACGGCGCAAGCCCCACTCGAGCCCATTGATTGCTGTCCTGTCGTTGGGACATCCAGCTCAGGGTTGATTTTTTAATATGTCGTCGATTACAAATCAGAAAATCAAATCCTGGGATCCCGCTGCAGCGATGTGTCTCTGGGAAACGGACCGTGGTCTCGCCCACTTCTCACGTCACATTTCCTTCGTGCCCCGGGACCATGGTAATCGCGCCAGCGGCTCCTGCAGGGCGGACGGGACTAGTCTGGTCCAGACTGGAGCTACAATCGCTTCTCTAGTTCTTTTCCGTTGCTCTGAAATAGATCGTGGGCACAGACGCAGTGAGCGTCCGCCCTTAGCGGCTCGCCTGGGGTCCGAGACATCAAAGTGCATTCAGCTGGCAAACCGGCACAGATCACTTCCTGATCCAACTGCCGCCTGCGAGGCTGACTGTGCAGGATTAGCTCCCCATTGGCACCATGGCACCATGTCACCCTATCACCTTGTCATTGAGATCGGGACTTGTCTTGGTTGTTATCGCGGTAATTGCAAGTCTATAATGTGTTTGCTCCCGGTCCGAGTCCAAACTTCTATCAAGTACTAAATACATACATCAAACAGGCCAGCGCGTATTGTGTTTCCCATAATGCCTGCTGTTTGCTTCCCGCGTGTGAAAGCCACAGCAGCGTGCCAGTGTAACTCCCTTCCCTTGAACATCGTGCAGCCAGTGTCCATCATCGTAAGGTTGCCGGCCGCCAGTCTATTTCGAGCTTGAACAAAGAAAAACGAATTCGAGGCGGGTAATGGGAATCAATCGAGAGATTAGGAAAATGAGCAAAGGAAAATGGCATTCCGAACATGCTCCGTCAAGGAGTGAGCCCACGCGTCGGTGGTGGTGGTGGAGTATTAGGTGACTGTGAGCATGTAATTCCGAGTCCATGCAATTTTGAGAGGTGTAGAGGGATCCAGTCCGATAACAAACGCCGTTGAAATCTCCGTGCCCAGCGACGGGCAGATCTTTGACAACAAATACAGGGTATCAATGGGTTGAGCTGGGGAGCCCCGGCCGAGAAGGGCCTATTCCACAAGCTCTGTGGATGGTAGATCGGCCACCTAAGCCATGTGTACCAGTCCAGGCTCGGCGCTCTGGGGGCGTCGCATGTGCTGCGGGGCGCCATAGTACATCTGGTTCATCGCAGGGTTCGAAGGGTAGGCCTCGGGGTCAGGATAGACGTAGCTGGCAGCGTTCTGCGATGGCGATGCCACGTTGGAAGGCGACTGCCACCCAACATTGGCCATGTGAGGGCTGCCACCAGCACTTCCGGGACCACCCTGGTGCTGCTCCAAGCTTGGCTCCAGAGTGGGAGGGGGGCCATAGCCAGTGGGGTGTGAAGTAGGTCGGATGGAATTGTAGCCGCCCGATGAGGTCGAGACAGGGCTACCGACGCGAAGATGCACGGGGAGAGAACCGTTCTGCGGGAGATATTGGAAGTCTCCAGCATGGCGGGGGATGTTGTTTCCGGACAGGTCAACGCTGGGTGACATGGACATGGTGCGTTGAGCCGGCGAGGGAGTGGTCATAGGAGAGCCATGGTTGGACATGTGGTCGCTGTCAGATCGAGCCTGCGTCATGCCCTTAGACTTTGATGCGGCAAGCGCAGCAGCGGTAGCAGCAGCGGCCTCCTCAATGGTTCCGCTGTGGTGGTTCTGATGGCGAGTGAGGGTGGTTCGACGGGTGAAGGTCTTCTGGCAGTCGGCATAGGGGCACTTGTAAGGTCGCTTGCCCGAGTGAGTTCGTCGATGGCGAGCCAGAGAGCTACTGTCACTGAAAGGCTGCTTGACGTTAGCATTGCGGGGAAGTAAGCTTGGAGGGTGGGGAAAAAAATACCTTAGCACAAGTCTCGCAGTGGTGAGGCTTCTCTCCAGTGTGCACTCGCTGGTGGACAGTCAAGGCAGATCGCTGAATGAACATCTTTCCGCAGCCGGGCCAGTCGCAGACGTGAGGTCGGACACCGCTGTGGATGCGCTCTGTTCGCCATTAGCAAGAGTGTAAAACTCGTAGTTGGTATTGATGCTTACCGTGTCGAGCGAGATCACTCCGTCGCGCAAATCCTTTTCCGCAAGTGCTACAGGGATAGGCCTTGACGGGTTGTTGGGGTTGTTGAGGCTGCTGAGGCATGTGTTGCATGCCCATGTTAGGCATTCCGCCCATGTTGGGCATATCAGGGTATCCAGGGATTTGCATGGCGGTTGGCATGGGGTTGGGGATGTGCATGGGCGCATGCATCGCGGATGGTGAAGGGTAGGCGCGCGTGCCATGCTGTGGGGAGTAGAGTATTGCGAGTGCTCAGAGCCGTGAGGAGAAACTGATCGCTCCATGCCAGGCTCGGGCTTGACGAGGTGGTGGTGGTCCATGAGGCCGTTGTGAAGTTGTTGTTGCATTTGTCCGGCTTTCTTATTCAGCATGTTCGTAATGTCCATAACCTCCGTAGGAGCCGGTGATCGCATGCCGTTCATCATTGTGCCGGCGTTGGATCGTAATCTCGCAAGGGGTTTTTTAGATTTGACGTCTCACAATAGGGAGGCGTTCAAGCTGTGGCTAAGAGTTCAGAGTCAGCGCCAAATTTCGGTGTGTCGCATGAGGCGGAGCCAGTGCATGGAGAGAACACAGTCGTCGGGGCAAACACAAAACTGCTTGCCCCTTTGCGGGTGGTATGGTGGTGCCCGTGTGCCAAGGGAGAGTGCAAGGGTCCAAGACCGATGCCGAGGTCGATGACGAGGCTCCAAACTATGCGACGTACCTTTTTTATTCTCAGGTCGACCCGCGACAAGAAGAGGTGCTTGTGCAGGCGGCGTCGCGAGCGGCAATGAAAGTTGTTGGAGAATTTTTCTTGCCGACTAGCGGGTGAGGCGAGGTTGAGGTTGGTGGGCAAAGGGATGACCTGTGTGGTACGGAGGGGTCTTCTTATTGCTGATTCACACAACGATGTGCGAAAGGAGGTCGAGAGGTGGGATGTCGGCGTTGAAAGAGACGAGGGGATCTCAAGGTGGTCTGTTCGCGATGAACCTAGATGCAGGTACCGGCGGTCAGCCACGTCAAGAAGATGTGGTCAAAGGACGGGAAAAGAGGGTGATCGCAAGCGCCAGGAGACACTGAAGAGGGTCGGATCGAGGATGAAGTGTTTTAAGGAATGTGATCGAGGGGAACGGGGAGAGGGGAGGTCAAGGAGTAGATGCTCGATCGAGGCCAGGTAGGGGGCCAAGCCTTTATGTCAGGTTGGGTCTCTAAGCGGGACGTGACAAGGCAGCGTGGAGTGGAGGCCCCGAAAAAAAACTCTCCAGGCAAGGGCAGGGATGGGGTGGAGGGCGTGAATAGCGGGACTCCAACGCGCGCCGTGCAACGCTGCAAACCAACTACGGCGCGCGATGGGGCAGGGATCAAACGACGGCAATGCGAGTGTAACAAGAAAGAACCAGGAAGCCCGGGACAGCGCAAAGCAAGGACGTGCGCCCAGGATTTGAAAAGGAAGTCGAACTTACGGGACGTCGGGGATTGAGAGAGATGCGTTTGGAGGCGCAGGCGGGCAGTGTTTGACGGTTGCCGGGTGGTGTAGGTGGGAGGATTTGCGTGGAGGTTAGATCTCGTCGGAGTTTGTTCTGTGCGCCAGATCTCAGGAAGAGGGCGGTGGCATGGAGCAAGCACGGGACGGGGGGTGGCAGGTGGCAGATGGCAGGCGGCTGGCGGCAGGAGGAAAAGCGATGCGCAGGTCAAGGGAAGGAACGTCGACGAGGAGGTATTTGATCACGGCAGGAGCTGGGACAAAACACAGGCTGGGGGGGGAGTGCCGGCACTATTATAATACGCGCGAGACAGAGGCAAGACAGCCAACTCAGCGCAACCCAGCGCGGGACCCTTTGGTGGGCGTGAAGCGCAAGGTGGGCGTGAAGCATAAGGTGGGCGTGGGAGCAAGCGTGGGAGCAAGCGTGGGAGTGGGCGTGTCAAAGGGCGTGTGGGCAAGGCGGTGGACACAACAATGTGAGTGACGGGATAGACTAAGCAGCATCAAAATAGCAGCTCCAAGATGAGGGACCCCCCCCCCCTAGAGCCCGAAAATGGGAGCAAAAAGAAATGACCCTGGGAATTGAAACGAACGGGTGGCTTCCCAGCGAGCGAATGGATGGAGCTGGTCTGGGTGTCGGGGAAGACTGGAGATGGGGACGCTTTGGAGAATTGGATGGAGACTGGAGACTCGACAGATGCACTTCCAGCGCTCCCGCGAGGCAGGTACCCTTGCACAGTGCTCACAGTGCGCGGACCCAGCAATGCGCCCAGGCTCTGCGCCGAGCGTAACTTAGACCCCGGCCGCCGCGGCGGCGCCCCATCGAGCCAAAGGCAACTGACCAGGAGGGCAGATGTGCAACCTCAAGGGGAAAACGGGGGAGCGTCCGGGACCTGAGTTAGCAGGCAAACGTACGCACGTCTCCGTTACGGGGGGCGCGGAGGACCTGGGATGGGCCCGAAAGGGTACCGTCGTGCAGCGCAGGGCGGGGGACCTGATCAGTAGGGGTCAGTCGGGACCGGCGATTGCCAGCGATTGTCAGTGATTGGGACAGCTGGTGGTCCTGCTCATCTGAACAAAGGGCGGCCATGCCATGAGCTGGGGCCGAACGCCCCCCCGGCGCAGCAGCGAGTAATCCAGGATGGGATGCAAGCAAAACAGAAGCAGGCCTGTCCCTGTCAGCCTGGTACGTCGGCCGTCGTACCTCTTTGCAAGCTGGGCGGGCGACATTATGCTGGTGATGCGAGTTGCGAGTGGACGCCTCCCGTCTCGTCTGTTGCCCGTAAGATGCTGCTATTAGGTAGGGGGGATGGGTTTTGGGGTGGCATGGCGGGATGGTTGGTTTCCCGGTTGATTTAATGCGGCAGCAATACGATGTCATGTATTAGACTCCGTCAGCCAACCCAAGGGAGCAATCACGAAAAGCATTTGCCGGCCAAACAAACAGCGAAAGCCAAAGCCATGGTCCATGGGCTCGTGGTGGCCATGTCTTGCCGTGCCGTGCGATGCGATGCGATTGAGATGCGGTTTGCCGATGCATGCACGCGTCCAGAGGATCGTCTGGCCTCTGATACCGTCTCCCTCTCCCTCGGGATGGCGAACAGGCCTCTCTCTGACCCTCTCCCGAAAACTCGTGGTCCACGAACCCCAAGTTCACAACGGGCCCCCCTGTCCTCCCGTGTCCTGCGCAGCACCACCAACCACAGTGTGGTGGACTGGTGGCACTACGACGTGCTCCGTACGTACGAGCACCGCCAGCAAGCAAACCGGGGCCGACGTCATGACACGACACCCTTCAACTCCCCTGTAGGGCGCCGAGGGATGGCGTGTGCTCCAAGGCCTAAAGCTGCTGCACCACCGGCCCCCATCCTGCCCTGGGCAATCAACGGGGCCGCGGTTTTGGGCGCGCGGCGGAGCTGGGCTGTCAGGCCAGGGCCGCCAGGCTGCGTACTCCGTGCGGGTGGCAGATCTGAAGTGAGCTTCCAGAAGGCCATTCCCACGATCCCTGTCCCATCGCTGGGCGGCGGTGTCGCGTTGTCTGCTGTGGCTTGCCTCACCTGAGAGCCCACCTCCCTTGGCGGCACGGCCACGTCTCCAGCCCTCTGCTGAGGCGCATCCAGCGCGGACTCCATACTGAGCTCCATCAACCGCTGGCAATTTCCATCACCGCCAGCGATCGCTGTAGAGCCTGTACCTGAATCTCGGCGACTGCGAATCAGGACCGCCAACCCCAGTCGTCCCCCGTCTAGTAAGGCTTCGAGAATGTTGTGTGATGCAAATCAAAATGACGGACGGCAGTCAGAGTCATCTGATTGTCCCAACCCAACCACTGCCCGCCGTCCCGTCCCAAGGACTCGGGCGATCCATCGCTCGCTTGCTTGGGCTGGTGCCACGGCTGCCCCTGTTTTTGGGGGTGGCTCTCTCATTCCACCAGCATCGGCTGGTCGCTGGGGTTCTCGAGTCTTTGGGTAAATCCAAATCCAGCATCCATGGCCCAGGGTCTCGGATGCCCTGGGATCAACGGGAAGCGCTACGTTGCTTCGCTGGTGTTGTGCCATAGGCCCGTGAATTAATGCACGCAACAGGCACAAGTCCGCCGCTTGTGGTATGTTTGTTGACTGTCACTCACGCATGGATCAGAAGGTCCTACCCCCCAGAGAGTTGAGGGCATGCCCAATCGGATCTGAAGCGGGTAGGCTGGGCACTGCCGCGGTCGCCCCTCGAGAGTTGCCCTTGAGGGAAAACCTTGGAGCGGTCCTGGAGTGGCCCTGGAGCCGCCCTGCACTGTGCCTGATACCTCGGCCGGTACTTGAGAAGCCGTACCTGGCATGCCCTGCTTCTCCGTACTGACCGATGGGGAGGGAGCATGGGCAGGGGTGGCGTATGATGGCATCACGATCCCCCCAAAGGAAACAAAGACGGCCCAGCCTCCCAAACGCACGGCGCACACAGGCCGCCCGCTCCGCAGACCAGCCGCCTATTGTCCCCCGCCATTTGCATGCGCACATGACCGTCGATAATCACAATAGCACGCTCCGGTCGCCGTCCTGGCAACAATAACAATAATTATTCTCAAGGCAGGGACGCTCCACCGCATTTTCTCCCACTTCCCACTAGCACCGGCTATGCTCAAGCAAGTCCAAAGGGGGGGCGCCAGGCAAACGAGCCCAGAGGCTCAGGGTTATTGTCGCAGGGGTGGCGGGCCCTTAGAATGCAGCTGCTAAGGCGTGGTTGGCTGCGTGGGAAGGCCGGTGGCCAATGCATTACAATGGGAAATTACGCTAGCTCGCCTCGGAAGGTTTCTCGAAGCCTTCTGGAAGATGGAACACCCTTAATACGTAGCGCCTCGGTCTCCGTGCTTGCCGCAGGCACGTCGCAGGTCCTGCTCACAGGTGTGGCCCGCGCAAAGCCCAGCTTGCCCCGTGTTTCCAACCCCCTGCCTATGCAAATGTCCCAACTCCCATGCCATGCCCCCTGCTGCTTGTTTGTTTGCCCACACCCTACATAATGCTTCTGGCTTCTGCGCCATGACCCATGGCCCTTTGTGCTCATGGCCCCGTCTCCCGTGTGCCCCGTGCTGCGAAAGCATGGATCATGCCCATCGTTCTGACGGCCTTCGAGAAGCCAAATGGCGTCGCCTCTGCGCTATGGCGCCGCCTCTAGTCGCCTCTAGTGCACCAGCCGCGCTCGCCAGTGCTGAAGCTCTGGGGGATGGCGGGCGGCACGATGTCCGCCCTGGCCGATGCGTCCGGGGTGGACTGAGGCCCCGAGTCTGCCCATATTCAGGTCATCTCAAGCTCCAAACCTAAGGCCATTGTCACCCATGATGGGATACAGACCATCCCTCCAGGACCCTGGTATGACAAGTGTTGCGGTTGCGGCTCCGGGACGGCTCCCACTCACACTCCAGCTGTCGCATGCTCACAAGGCCTGCGAGACGACCTCCAGTTCCGCCCTGGAGCGCCAGGAGCCCTCACTTACCAGCTGGGGAAATCCTGGCCGTGCCGGCGCGGGAGGCCAGGGTCACCGCTCCCGAAGGAACAGGCATCATGCCTCGATATCGCCCGTCTTACGACTCAGAGGAGGCGGACAATGGGGGACGGGAAAGGGGGGCACGGAGCAGAAACCACTCAAACAGGCCACCGCCTTTCAACGCGTCCCATCACGTACCATCTCATTGCATCCCATTGCATCCCATTACGTCTCGTCGGTGCAATCTGCGGGTTTGCGATGCAGTCGGTCGGGTCCAGTCATGGCCCTTTGCCCACCTCCACCATATATCATACTCGGGACCTGTTGGTCATGGCCTGCACCTCCGCATCTGCCTCAATAAGCCCAACCAGACGGCTTGTCTATTGTCATGGATATTGCGAACGCCATCGACGACGTGTGGCTGGAGGCCGTCCAATAGCTGGGACGCCCCCACACCACCACCAAAACGCCCCAGTGTAACTTGTAACTGCCACCATCGCCAAAGCCACCTTCTAGAAATTCCGCGCACGTACCGCCCGTCACCGAGCCTGAATAGCCAGCCCTGCAGCGACTCCGTACTACGCAGTTTATTCTCGTACATGACAATAGCCAGGGTCCTGCGCCATCGACTTTGATTGCGAACGGATACCACAGTGGCTCGCTCGTTCAACCCGTCGTCCCGTCACCCGCACGCCAAGTTCGGTGAAGGCGATGCGCCGGCGCCAAAAAGAACCCAGGGCCCTGGTGAATCAAATCAAATCAAATCACCGCCAACAACAAAGCAAATCTGCCATGGTGACTACTATTTTGGTCCCAAACGGGGCATTCGTCTCGCGGCGTAGATGAAACAATGACCACAAAGCCTTCGCCTTAGCGTGCCTACGTCTGTCTCCAGTCCCCAACCGTCTCCATCTCAGACCACACCAAGATACAGTCAGACGCATCTCAGCGCCCAGTCGCCCGTATGGCTGATTATCTTGCAAACACCCAGCGCGCTATGACCAGAAATGGTGGCAACAAACGAACAGGGCTGCAACGACTGGCGGCGGGCCAATGCTACCATACGCCACCTCCATCAGCAAGCTTCCGTCGTGGAGTTCGGGCAGTTTTGGAGGGTAGCAGCTTTGGACAAAGCGTACGATGAATAAAGGGAATGGAGGGAGCTTGGGACAAGCACGAGGGCCGGTGGCGCCCAACGGGTGGCCCATGGAAACCAGCCATCCAGTTGGCCATGGCTCTCGGCTGTCTCGAAGCCGTTGCGACATCTCTTTGTCGATCCTATCCGAGCTTCCTCCCTTGCGCGTCCAATGCCCCGAATAGAATACTGGTTGCCCAAAGCTCAGTTGAAACAATCGAGGGTCTAAATCGTGGAGCGGGCGCAGACGCGCAGACGCGAACTGCATCATACATGATCGACACCACATCGCGTTTCCCCAGGATTCATAAGGATTTTGTGAATCAATACAGCCCCTGGCCGCATACTACCTATTGTTGGCCCTGTCTGGTCGCGGCAAGGGGGATCGCCCGACGCCCAATATGCAGCCCGACGAGAACTCAGCCGGCGCTGAATGCGGATCAAGTGGCATCTCCCCATTTCCAAGTCGCCTTTTGCTTGTTCATGCGCGCCTCGTACACTGCCTCTTATTGCCCCCCCTTCGTCCACTTTGCCCGCTGGAAACCCAACGCGAGACGCTTCGACCAGCCAACAACCAACCGGGAGGGCGGCCGTCGTCATGCAGGCCCCGACCCCGGGATCCCACCCAAGGTCCAGCTCCGAGTCGTTGACGGGCATTTCCGCGAGTCCGTGAAACAATCGATGGAAGGCTTCCAGAAGCAGTGGGGGCGGCCAAAGGGTCCGTGGGAAAATGCCATCTCAGGGCTGCACTGTGCTGGATGCACCGGCGCGCCGCAGGGATGTCCTGGGCCGTGGCTGCCACGAGGGCTCGATGCCGGTATGCACCTTTGCTTCTGTCGCGATAACCTCTTCGCCTCAGCTCCCCGGATACGACGCTAGAAACAAAGAACATCCAAAATGACCGCAGTTGCCCTTTCAAGAGTCGGCCGATGGCCTTATGATGTCTTTGTCCTGCTTCATCGGGAGAGGGCGGCAAAAAAAAATCAATCGCCCTGCGCTGCGTTGGCAACCATGCCACCCTTCGGCCCTCAGCACACCCTCTTCCGGCATCACGGCGCTATCCTCAGGTGAGGTGGGGGCCGATCCAAGGCGGACGACAAAGCCCAATTTCACAAATCCGATCAAAGAGACGATTTGAGTATCGAGTATCGAGTGTTGAGATCAGGTGGCCCCCCTCGTCTGGCCCTCTCTCGCAATTTCAGCCCTCTCCGCGGTGGGCGGCATGTGGGCTGAATATGCCGTCGGTGCGGTTTGAGGACGCAAGCCTCACGCATCCGTAGTGTAAACAGCATGTCTCAGCCTGTGACGGTTACGTTGCGCCCGACACCCTGACAGCTGAATAGAAGAGCGGAGCAGGGGGGCCCATACGAAAACAGCACCACTTGTTCGATCAACCTGGTCCTGGGCAAAGAGCGCGCGCGATGCTGGGTGCAGTGCGGAATCTCTTGGTCATGCCGGTCAACAGGATCTACGCAGGTGCCGACCCGCGGTTATTTGGAATGCGCTGTCAATGTCGGATGGTCGGGACGGGTGTTCAGTGCTGGATGGCATCCAAGCGACGTGTCATATACTGGTCCAGCCATGCGGGATAACGGGAGGCAGGACCATTCCAAATCTTTCTGACATTGCTATAAGCTCAGAGTCCGTCCTTGAACGGGATGAGCATTGTTCAGATACACATCCGGTGCAAACTCTTCCCGCGTCAGTCGTGTCAGTGTCGGTGAACACTGACCAACGCAAGCCTGCGAAGAGACCCGCCTAGACTCCATTGATCTTCAGGGCACCCGATCTACACCGGTAGTATTTTACCCTGTCTTTCTTCACCGTTGGTCGTATGGAGGGGCATAATGCATCAGATGGCCCAGAAGAGGCATGAGCAAGTATGCCGTCCTAATTAGATGCATTGCGCAGCCCGTTCGTCCACATTAGCCGCTCACGACCCTAACGGGGGCGAAGACGGTGAACGGTGCGGTGAACGGTGAACGGTTGATGGATGAAGTCAGGGGCCGCCTGATCGTTCGATTGCGGCTGTCAGATTCCCCGGAAATCTCAGTGAGATGCTCACTTTTTTCCTTTCTTTTTCCTTCCAGTTCCCCTTGGCGATGCTCCCGCCATCTTCCCGCCTTGCTGACGGTGGAAATTTGCTTTGCTTTACTCGCGTGCCTGTCAGGCGGGCTCATGGCTCATAGAACTAGTGGTAGAAATCTCGTTGGATGCAGCCCAGCCTTGCGTGCATGCAGTCGTGGAGATTAATTACGCGAACGCCTCTCTGGCCATGCGTGGGGAGGCCGGGTCACCAATAAGACTGCATCCGCGAGGCGTTTTACACGGCCACAGGATAAACGGCGGTGGAGAGAAAATGGAAGCGGTCTGGATTTTCTAGGTGCATTCTCCACGGGAAGCGCGCGGGTTCTATCACATCCGTCCCCTATCCCACGTCAATAATTAGGAAGGTAGTGTAGCTAATGTAGGTAGGTAGTAGCGGAATCCGAAATGGCATTCCCCCGTGAGAGAGAGTGTGACGCGAGTCCTGAGGGGCATGCTGAGGTCGGACGAGCCAAGACCGCGGTCGGTGGGTTGCAGCGCAACTTTGAGTCGGGGGGTTTCGGGTCCAGAGCTGGCGCCCGGCGGAGCAGCAGATGGCCTGGCTGTAATTAAATGAGATAAGATGCGTGGAGTTTGAAGTCACTGACCCTACCCTATACTGGATAAATGGTCAGTTGGGCAAATACTTTCAAGTCATTCACATACCTGAGTTTGAGTTGGTGACACTACCTACCTATGTATATAGTAAGAGTAAGAGAAAGGGACAGAGAGAAGTGTGGCAAATTAGATGTAGCAATTCAAGATATCGCTTAAACACTCGAAGAAAAATGTCTGCTCTTTCAAAACCACTTATACCCAACAAAATGCTCGGCTACCAGTTCATAAAATTATCCAGCACTGAACATTCACCACCTCGGCTGCTCACGCTCCACCGCCGGAGTATCAATCACATGATTATCTCCAAACGGATCATCATCCTCTTCCTCATCCTTGGACTCCTGTCGAGGCGCTGGAGGCGCCGGAGGCGGTGCAGGCCGGGGAAGCTGAGGGGGCGGCATCCGTTGGCCTGGCTTCGCCATTGGGGGCGGTCGAGGGGGCGCGGCGGCCTTGGGTGAAGTTGCGATGCGCAATTCGGAGAGGTCGGGAGGCTGTGAGGTCGTGGGGAGTGACCGCTGGCCATGGCCTCTTTGCCCTTCAATGCAACCACTGTGGTGGACGTGTTAGTTGGTCTTGCGCGCATATTGTGGGGGATAGGTCAAGTGCAGCATACTTCTGTAAAGGTGGGCTTGCTCGGCGAGTTCGTCATCAGAGTCACTGTCGGCGTCGATAGATCGATCGAGCTGCTCAAAAGTCATGAGCGCATGCACAAGCTCATCGTTGGCGTGGAGCAGGCCTCCTAGCCACTGCTCGTGCTCGACATGATGGATCTGCTCTCGGTTAGCTACATCATCCCAAGAAACTCAGCAAGGGGAGACGCACGTATCGTAGCACTTTTCGCCGGAGAAGTTTACAAGCCTCGAATTGCTCCATCGCGGCCTGGTTGTCGGAGATTTGTTCCTTCTCGCGGTTGATGCTCTGGAGCGCATTCTGCAAGTTGGTCGCCGCAAAGGAAGAATCGGCAATGACCGACTTCATCTGCTCCTTCTCTTCTTCGAGATTGAACGGCTTTCGCTTCCCCTTTGCCTTGTCCTTGTCCTTCTTCTTATCCTTTGATCCGCCAAAGAACGAGCTCGACATGGATGTGGACTTGGCGTGGCTGAACGACGGGGTGTTGGAAGGACCGCCTGCATTTTGAGCAGCCTGTTTGGCAGCCTCTTCTTCCTCGTCATCGACAAATGGGTTCTCCTCGGTTTCCCTAATAACCTTTGATCTCTCTTGGGTTGCGGCAACCTTCCTCTTAGGAAGTTCCTGAAGAGGTCAGCATCTGCTATGAGGCAACTCAGTGAGCAACTCACCTTGTGGAGCTTTGCAATCCTGTCAAGACCGGGAGTTCCCGCGTACTGGGCCCAGCTGCGGAAAAGCTCGCGACACTTATTCTTGACCTCGGGATCTGAGAGCTGGTCGGTTCCGCACACGCGCAAGCGCTCCAACAATGGCTCATCGGCAAAGGTGCGTTGGAACCGCTCTCCGGCGTTTTGGATGAGACCATCCAATAGGACCAGGGCTCGGATCTGTCGATGAACATTGCCATACTTGAGCTTCTTGCGGATAGCTCTGGCAGCCTCGCCGCCGGCCCGAGGCCTGGAGCTTGATGACTTCAACGAGGTCGGGGATGCCGCTCAGGTCCTCCTCTTCGTATGACTCTGAAGTGAGATTCTCGATGGTGACGGTGACCGCCGAGAACGGCTTCTTCTGTTTCGGGGTTCAGCAAGTGGTTTAGGATGTGGAAAGGAAATGAAGTCTGACGGCATCCCAAGGTAAATAGCTCAAGCGCGGCGCCGTAGCCTGAGCACAACACCCTGTGGATAGTCCGTCGCATACAGCCGACATGTGGCAGAGGAGCAACACTAACCTGCTGGAACATGTTCGCAGAGCGCTGAAGGTATTTGCGATGAATGCGGGGGTCGAATGTGAGGGGATGTAGTAGCGGCTATAGAGTTCTAGGATGATGCTATCTCGCCTTGCCAGGAGCGCACGTGGGTGTTGGCGTCGGCCTGTAGCAATAGTTGATAGAGGGGCAGTACCGGTTCCGGTGAGGTCGCGATGAGGGCGTAGGTGAATAGCGAAGCTGCAGTCCCAAAAGCAGTAGCGCTGAGCAAGCAAGGAGTCGCGAGAAGCGTAGTAGAAGCTGTCTTCATGTGACGATAGCTGGAGGTCAACAAGGGAGCCGCGCACTGCGGGCGGGATGTCGTCGTAGTGGGGTTGTTCTGTAGCGCTGCGACGCGGGGCTGCGTGCTTGGTGCAGTGGAGCTCAGCTGTCGTCAGAAGTCAGCCGAGTGCGACGTTTCCGGCCAAGGTGACTGGATGGCTCTAGTGACCTTTCTGGGAGCACCAACCCAGTGCACATCTACGGCGGGGCGGTGACTGGACCTCTGACAAGGCCTTTGAAACAAGTGACAACAGCTTGGTGAATTGGTTTCAGGGGTGGTTGGACAGGGGCGGCTCAACACGGGCGTCGATCACAATTCTTGGTCTGGGTTCCGTAATTGCTTGCCTTGATCCCAGCATATTCCGAACTGCCGAAATCAGGTCTGCTGATCCGCGAGCGTGTTACGACCCTATCGACTAAACTTAATATTTACACTCTCTCAACCTTGTCCCGGCGGAGCCTAGGAAATATCTTTTGGTCGATCACTGGTCAACAGTGACTTGGTATCGCGTGTTAGATACCTAAGTGGAGTTGTTGAAAACAAGCAACACCAACCAACTGAGACGCGGTTAAGGTAACACAACCAACACGAGATGTACGCGGCTCATGTAGTTGATCACGTGATTTGGACTGGCAGGCACTCTCTACACTCTCATTTCACATAATGCGAACAATTGCAATTGGGAAGATTGTTAGGTGGGTATGTTGTAGTAATATTATGTGAATTGAGTGGCCCTTGGACTTCTGAATACACACTAAAATCTCCGTATAGACTTGGCGCCACGACCGTATGTAGAAGTTTGACAAGGAATCTATGCTCAAACTTAACTACTGCTAGGAATCTATTGCCAGATGCAGCCTATTTCCATACACTAGTACCATTAACTTCTCTCTGGTATGGTCCACTACCGGAGTCGGGCTGCACTGCACGGTCAAACCAACCGCATGACTACCGCCACTAACACCCAACCTACCCTAGACCCCACCCACTACGACTCACGCAATCGCCCCTCCCCCTCCCCCGCCCCCGCCATCGCAACGAATTTTGACTCTATGACTGACGGACAACAACTCCCAGCCTTGTGACTCACCAACCACATATACTCCTCGACCTGCAATCCCCTTCACGGAGCTGGAACCGACATCTCAACAACTGCGACCAACCACTGCCTAACATGGGTTCATCGGGACCCGTGCTCCCTGAGGAGGGCAAGCGCAACGTCCTCATCACCAGCGCCCTGCCCTACGTGAACAACGTCCCCCACTTGGCAACATCATCGGCAGCGTCCTGTCCGCCGACGTCTTCGCGCGCTTCTGCAAGGCCCGCGGCCACAACACCCTCTTCGTCTGCGGCTCCGATGAATACGGCACGGCCACCGAGACCAAGGCCCTCGAGGAGGGACTCGAGCCCGCCGCGCTCTGTGCCAAGTACCACGTCGTCCTTCACAAGGAGATCTACGACTGGTTCCGAATCGACTTTGACGTTTTCGGCCGAACCCCGTCAGGGCATCAAACCAAGATTGTCCAGCAGATCTTCACCGACCTATGGAAGAACGACTACATCGAGGAGCGCGAGACCGTTCAGCCCTTCTGCCCTACCCCCGGCCACTCCAAGTTCCTTGCCGACCGCTTCGTCGAGGGAGAATGCAGTATCTGTGGTGACAATGGCGCTCGTGGAGACCAATGCGATGCCTGCGGTAGTCTCCTCGATGCCTTTGAGCCCGAGCAGGAGCCCAACACTGGCGACGAGGATCACGTCGAGGCTAAGGCCACCGGCTGGCTCATCAACCCCCGCTGCAAACTCGACGGCGCCGCCCCCGAGAAACGATCAACGAAACATCTGTACCTGAAGCTGGATGCTCTCAAGGATGAACTGGTTGCCTGGTTTAAGAAGAGCAGCAAGGAGGGAGAGTGGAGCCCCAACTGTACTGCCGTGACACAATCTTGGATCAACAAGGGCCTGCTCCCCCGTGGCATCACCCGAGATCTTAAGTGGGGTGTCCCCATCCCGACGGGCCTCGAAGGTCTGAGTGACGAGGAGTACGCCAACAAGGTCTTCTATGTCTGGTTTGATGCCTGCATTGGATACGTGTCCATCACCGCGACCTACACCGACGGAGATAATTTGGCCGGCACCAACTGGGAGAAGTGGTGGAAGAACCCCGACAATGTAAAGCTCTACCAGTTCATGGGCAAGGACAACATTCCGTATGTACCCAAATCCCCATCTCCCAATGACTATACCAACAGCAGTGGCCAGGCAAGTGTCCGGCCCTGGGTGATTTCTACTCACAATGAATGGGATTGATTGCTGACGTTCGACAACAAGATTCCACACCATCATCTTTCCTGCTTCCCAACTCGGAACCAAAGGCACCTGGACCCAGGTTCACAAACTGTCCACCACTGAGTATCTCAACTACGAGGGCGGAAAGTTCAGCAAGTCCAAGGGTGTCGGTGTCTTCGGAAACACTGCCAAGGAGACTGGCGTCGACCCCGATGTCTGGCGATACTACCTCCTCTCCCGCCGCCCCGAGTCTTCCGATTCCGAGTTCAAGTGGCAGGAATTCATTGACTGCAACAACAACGACCTTCTCAAGAACCTTGGTAACTTGAACCAGCGAATTCTCAAGTTCTGCCAATCCAAGATGGACGGCATTGTCCCAGACTACACCAAGTACACCGATGAGCGTATTAAAGAGCACAAGAAGGAGGTTAACGAGGCACTCGAGACCTACAACTCCAACCTCGAGGCCATTAAGCTGCGCAACGGTCTCGCTACCGTCATGCACATCTCTTCTCTCGGCAACAAGCTCCTCCAGGACAGCAAGCTCAACAACCAGCTTCTGGCTGACGAGCCTGAGCGCTGCGCCGCCGTCATCGGCCTCGGCATTAACCACCTCCAACTCCTCGCCAGCATCCTATTCCCCTACATGCCTTCCACTTCCGAGGCCATCCTCACCCAGATTGGCTGCCCCGGTCTTATTTCCATCCCCGAGACCTGGAGCGGTGATATCGTCAAGCCCGGCCAGGCCATTGGCGAGCCCAAGCTGCTCTTCTCCCAGATCCCTGCCTCACAGATCGACCAGTGGCGTGAGGCCTTTGGCGGAGAGGAGATTCGCAAGCAAAAGGCTCTCGAGGCCGAGAAGGCTGCCGCTAAGAAGGCTGCTAAGGAGAGGAAGAAGCAGCAGAAGCTGGCTCTCCGCGCGAAGGAGGCTGAGGCCACCACCATCGAGGTCCCTGCTGTTGAGGTCCCTGCCGTTGAGAAGCCCGCCGAGGCTCTTGCTGCCGAGAAGCAGTGAGCAAAGAAGCTCACTGACTCTTAACCCCCCTGAATGAATCTCTGGCGATATAAAACGTTCGTCCCCGTACCTTTGGTGCCTTTCGGATAACCTGAGCTGGCGAATTTCAGAAAAGGCGGAATAGAATTCAACATAGATCCCGGAGAGTCTTTGGAGGTGTTGATGTGTAAAGTGGATTGAATCTCAGATCAACTGATGAGAACAAGATGGGCTAGAAGGCTTTCTAGATTTATGTACAATGAGGAGTTGTGATGACGCTCGTTTGGTTCCTTGTAGCAATGTGCATGATTCTTGCCTGACACTGACTTGGCTTAGTTTAAGCCGAGAGCGAAATAGAGTAGCAGCAGTACGCTCGACAGCGTGCGATCTTGGAGGCAAGAAATCCCAGTTGTCGAACAAGGAATACCTGAACCTAATGTCAACCCAGTACGTTCCCAAGCCTCTGCCATGACTCTGTTGGCCAGTATTGTACTCCCCCTTCGATTCTCGATATCTCTCTAACTCTCATCTCCCTCGTAGCTGGTATTGCATCATTTGCTTGGTATTGATTAGCGCGTCTTCTTACCCGCGGCTGTGAGTGAGCGATTTTGCTTTTCAGCGCTGCTAAGTCCTACATCTGCAGAGTCCTGACTCGAACATTATTTGTATTCACGCTTCCGTATTCGGGCAGTGTAATGGCATTCTTCCATCTATTTATTTGGTAGGTTGGTCTTTTAGTAGTGTGTGTAACACAGGAATAGCATATAAGACGACTCAGTAACTTGGGACAATTTGGTTAGCTTGCCTTCAACCTCTGCGTCCAATTTCTCTTTGTAACCCCGAGTTTCAGTCTCCCTCCCACGTGTTGTCTGGCCTCTCAACTTTACGGGAATCTCGTTGAACTGGATGGATAAGTTTTACTGAGTGCTGGGTCTAGGGATATCGGCGGCGGATGATGTGGCTGCTGCTGTCTAGTGAGCTGTGAGAAATGTGTGTGTTTCGGGCCCCCCCTGATCATGTAGTTTTTAATTGTAAGTAGAGTAATGTAGTGTGTAAATGTGTGTTTTGGGCTCCCCCTGATCATGTAGTTTTTGATTGTAAGTAGAGTGATGCAGTGTGTAAAATGTGTAATTCTGAAACTGAAAAATCCCGAGTAACCCTCGGCTGGTTGATGCCGATAACCTGTTTTATTTATGTTCCCGAAACTCCCTTGAGCCTGTTGAAAGGCACAGTTCCCCGTTTGAACTCCTTGTTGATGCACGTTGGTTCATATGCGGATTCCCTTGTAGTCCGAGTCCTCGCCATTATTAGGCGCGGAAGTGTTGGATGAGGCAGTAATTTCTCACTGTGCGCATCCGTGTAAGAGAAGAAAATAATCTTCTTAGTTCTGCTTCTTGCCCGCAGCCCTCTCCTGCTCGCGCTTGGCGTAGATACCTGCGGTGAAGGGGTCCTCATAGCGCAGGGCAATCACATAGACGATGTAGACCCAGACGGTTAGCAGGATGCCGGCGGGCTTCGCATAGTAAAGGGAAGTGGCGAAGAAGCTCATGGTGGAGCCCCAGTACATGGGAGCGCCGGTCACGTTGAAGGGGAAACCCGTCACCATCTCGTCCATGAGGAAGCCAAAGTAGTCACCGAGGAAGGTGCCGGTAATGCCGAGCGACAAGGTAGATGTAACGACCAGGACGTTGCCAGTCAAGAAGAGGACAACTGCAGCGGCCTGAACATAGGGCGTCTCAAGGAGCGGATGCGAAGGCTGCTCATTGATGGCGCTCTTGAATAAGAGATCGCGGACAATACCGAGGGAGAAGATGGTGGCGGCGAGGCCGTAGCAGGCGGCACGGGAGTGGCCACCGAAGAGGTTTGTGAGGAGCTTGTTGCGGTACTCTTAATGAGGCATCACAAGTTAGCATGACGTCGTTTCAAGGTCGTGGGGGCCGAATGTGGTGTCTACCTTGGCGAGCGACGATGCTACAGTGGGAGGTTAGCATGCCACGCGACCTCTTGGGCGGGGGACTCGACAGCAAGGACTCACTTCCAGAAGAGGGGATTGAAGGCAATGGAACACGCGGACACTGGAGAGAAGCAACGGACTCCGGGTTAGACAAGATGCATTTTCACAAGAATGGGGAGCTGGTGGGAGCTGGCGGCAGAGAGCAGGGGAGCTCGAGAGCTCGACAGCTCAGCTGGCTAGAGGCCACTTACCCAGCAAGCTCTTCTTGTCAAAGTTGACGTAATTGACGAGCTCGTTCACGATGGAAGCCATGATGAATGCGATTGTTGGTTATGTTATTTCAGAGAGAAAAGAGGAAGAAAATAGCGACGTGGGATCACTGATGCACAAGGTTCACGCACAAGTCACGGGTCATAAGAAAGCTGAAAGAAGAAGAGTGAGAGCTTTCTTTGTTGGGGTAGGAGGGAAAGTGATTGGAGTTAGAATAGGGCGAGGAGCCACTGTCACATGTTTCTTTGACATGGAAGAGAGTGGAAGGAAGGGTCCCACCCACTGGCGTCATAAGCTATGGAGGCCTGGCCCAGGCGCTGGCTTCAGGCGTTGGCTCCAGCGTTGGGGTCCAAAAGACGCCCTAATTATTTGCCTAGCCACAAAGTCACAACGGGAGCCACAGGGCAATAGAGCTACTGTAGCTAACTGATGCGCTGAAGGGGCGCCTGGCCTGTGTTGTTCCGGGGCTGAGACTCCACGCCCCCGCAGACTGCACTGAAAGTGGACAAGTTGCGGATGGCCTGTGCTGCGGGGGCTTTCTCAGCATCTCTCACATCCGTCACACCGTCAACTCAACGCACCGAGAACCGTGTATCCATTCGCCCATTTCCCTCATCGCCAACCCATCACCGCATTTGAACTCGCGCATGACGCACAAATAATCCCTTTGTTTTGTCTATCGATGCACAAGCCAAGGTGCCATCCCCTGTGGACGTACGCAAACGAGCGCTTTCTCGGGTGCCTTCCGGCCCCGTCTTGACCGTCCCTGGTCCAACGCCGTACGCCTGACAAGCTATGTTATGTATTCCTCCACGGTCATGATAATCCATCCTCCTCGCTTATGCCCTCATCCCTGAGCATCTAAAAGAACACAAAAAAAAGACAAAAAGATGACAAGATAAAAAGACAGCCTCAAGACAGCCTCAAGTTCGACGGTTCCTCGTCTTCTTCCCCGTGGTCTGGGTATCTTCCTCTTCCTCGTCCTGGCCCTTCTTGAGATCCTCTGTCAGTCCCCATTCTTCCTTGTCGTACCAATCTTCTCCGTCCGACATGTCCCGGTTGGGACCCGAATGCGCCTCCGCCTTGGACCAGTGCAACACGTCCTTTCGCAGTTTCTCTGCTCGGAGAAGACCCAGGAACAGCTTCTTTGCCCCTCGACATACCTCCTCTTGCTTTTGTACATACAAGGCAAGCAACCGCCTGATGTCTTCAGCTTCTTGTTCAGGTAGCCCCACATCCCGATCTGGCTTTGTGCCTACCGGTGCGATAAACATGGGGTGAACAAACAACTGCTCCAATCCTTCTAACGGAATAGGCCCCTCTTGGACCCCATTGATTAATTCGTTGGGTTGGTGAGCGTCCACAATAGTCTCCCCTTCACGAATCCGCGCCAGGCTTGTTGCTCCTGAGCCCTTGTCTCCGCCTGTTTTCGGATTCACGGCATCGTCGACATTCTCCTGGGACTTGTTCTTGTCAACCCCCCGGGGCCCTGACTTGGGTTCACCGTCTTCTTGTTTCATCGTCGGAGTTGAAGCCGAGCCGTTCACTCCTCCGTTGGGGGCTGGCTCGTTCTTCTCATCCTGGTCCGGCCGAGAGCCATTCTGGTCCACAGGCTCAGCATCCACCATGGAGACGTCTGCATCATCTGTCGCGCTTTTATCCAATTGCAGCTCTTCGACTAGAGCATCGGGAAGAGCTCCTCCAATTTCGATGCCATTTTGGCCGTGTGCACCGCCGTTGATCCCAGAGGATGGTAGCGCCTCTTGAGACCCCTTGGACAGACTCAACAGGTGACGAGCGACGTGGTCGTCTGTAAACAGCTCAACATCTGACGACTTGACCAGCATTTCGCATGGGACCCAGGTAAAGTCGCCGCATAGCGCAGTCAGAAGATGCCTAACCTGCCATAGCGAATGATTCTCCTTGCGCATGTTGTCACAGCTCTGGTCGACGAGTTTCGTCAGGGTCTTGGATGTGAACGGCTTCGAAAGGGTTTGGTGAGTTGATAGACCAGTCGACGCGGTCAACGGAGCGAGAAGATCTGCTATGGTCAGGTTCGTGGTCATTGATGGACTCCATTGGTGACGTACGTTCTAGTTGGATGTTGGCGTAGGGGTTCAGTTCTGACGCGAGCGCCTCGGCTTCCTGAAGATGATCGTCGTCATCGTCGCTCTCGATTTCATAGCCCTCGTCGTCGATGAGGGGTGGGTTGCGGTGGAGGATCGGGCGTCGGAGGCCGGCGTACTCAACATACTTCGTGTCTGTCAGCAGGACTGGTCTCTGAGACTGGCATCATGAGTGTGAAAGCTACCTCTCTGTATGAGCTTGGACCGTTGGTCGGCACCAATTGCCCCTTGTGGGCGAATCGGGCTCGCTTCTTGAGCTTCTGACCTCGATTGCTGTAGCTGTCGATCTCGGAGTCTGAGTCGGACTCTGCGGCGCGACTGACGTTAGTGGTGTGTCCGCTGAGATGTCGCATGACGGAGTGCCCTACCATAGACCTTCCGCTTGAAGGCCTTTTTCATGCCCGCTATAGTCTCGGAGAAGAGGACCTGTTGTGTCGCCATGGTTGGCAGGAGGCGGGATTGACGAGCGACGTGAGGAGGACAATCGTGGGTGGAAAGACGAGGACCGGAGCGAGCCGGTGCGGGCGAGGGCCCAGGAGACCTTGGGCGGCTGGCGACGAGTCGAGAGCTTAGCTTTGGGTCTCCTTGTGTCGAAAGGATCGCGGAGGCTCAGGGGTTTTTCGAAGAGGCGAGACCGCGTGGGAAGACGAGTTGACTGCAATTTTGCGCGAGTGTGCCGTGACGACGGGGAGAAGCTGGAGCGAGGCTGCCCGCCTTCCCATGGCCCATGACCACATTTCCAGCGCCTATCCAATCAGGAGGCCGGTGCTCGGGTGATATTTTGCCGCTCCGGGACAGGGGAAAAGATACGTACCTTCTGTGCTGATGATGGGACTATACCAATCTGGGACTCGTACGGAGAGTAAGCATCCGGGTAATCAGCGTTTGTGTGGAATGGTACGAATTTCCCCCCGAGTCTCGCACCCTGCGAAAGCCCAAGTCAATATCTTGAACTTGAGGTGACTATATTTCTCACCAAAATCATCTAGAAATACGAGACATTGTACTAGCTACTTATCATGAGCTATCAGACACAAAATTCTCTTCTAAGGCCTACAAGACCTCAAGTTCAGATCCAGCAGAACTGGGTGTGTCTGTTTCAGCTCCCGGCGAAGGAGTCCATCCCTTAGCGGCACTGGGTTTCTCATCCTCCACTGAACGTCTTATTTACTACAAGTTACCAGATGAATAATGGCAGAAGCAATCAAATCCAGTGAATACCAGTGTGCATATATATGAAAATCGCGGGGAACGGCATGTCAACATATACATTGTCTACTCAAATTCATGACTAGCCTAATACCAAACCGACCAAATACCAAGCGGAGCAGGAAATTTCAAAGAGAATTTGAGATACCCTTCACATTAAAGAATGCGAAGGTGTCTGACTGTCCATTTAACAGTCCTCGACGGCACTTCCACGGAAAGTAACACCCTGAGCCCAGGTGGTTGACTTGTTGTCGTCCTCAATGGGCCAAAAGTTCAGGTGCGCGCTAATGTGGAAGGTCAACCCATAAGCCTGCATCTCATTGATCAGGGTGATGAACTTGTCTCTCGAGGCATCGCTGATGTACTCGACATTGCCGCTCTGCCAGAGGCCGTTTCACCAGTCCTTCCTCAGATTGCCGATGGCGGTGTTGGCGGTGGCGCAGGGCGAGTTCATAGAGTCGACGCAGGTCGTATCCAGGTCATGTTGGATTCCGACCAGGCAGCGCATGACATCGAAGTCAAAGCTCCGCATCGTGTAGCCGCCGGTGGTATAGCAAACCTCGGCGACACCGTCGATTCTGAAGTAGTAGCACTCGCCACCGCTAGCTAAAGTCGAGTGTACATGGTGAGTATAGCAAATTATTCGGAAGACATACCGTCCGCCTGACATGAGCAGCTAGTGGCCATGTCGGTGTTGGCGGTCATGATCCAATTCTTGATGCTCGTCATGACGCCCGCTGTGAGGCCCTCGCCTTGGGAGACATGTCGATGGGAGTGGCGAAGACATTGGCGATGGAGAGAAATGAAACAGGAGCGGTTCTGGAGAGTGTTAATTTCGGCGATGGGTTGAACGATAGAAACCGGCTTACATAAATGACTTCATCTTGTGTACTGCTGAGATGACCTGGGGATTGTTGTGTCGGGAGCTGGTGAGAGTAGAAGACTGGTTGGTTTGAAGTGTGTTGAAGATTGTTGCTTTCCTAAGAGATGGAGGCAGTGACGAAGACAGGGGGATGGAGAGACTTATATAGACAGACAGTAAACGGAGAGGAACTTCATGATAACTGATAGGGGATACCCCAAGAACTCAAGACCGCTTGTATCAGCTCACACACATTCGATAAGAATCTAGATTGAGTGAAATAAATGAGGATAACCAACCTGGCCAATTTTCCCACTAGCCCTCGAACAGCCCATGATGCGTGAAGGGCCTTTGGAGGATGCAGTTGTTGAGGCACCGCACATGGGGTTGATGTCTTGCGAAGAACTAACGGAGGAAGCTTTACTGACTTTCCTAAATAGGCCATGGGTGGTATTAGGCCCCCAAGTATGTATCAAACCTTCAATCAAAACATTCTGTCGTTGCAGGGGTTTGTCCGAGAACCCCAGATAATTCGGACAAGGTGCACGCGTAAATGACAGATCTGGGCTAGACAACATACCCCGGCCGCGTTTCCGATCCTTCCATGCAGCAAAAACTGACAGGTCTCCGATCCTTTGGATATGTGACGTGTCGCGAGAGGGAGAGAACAAGGGTAAGTGTGCGTTTGATACTGCCATGCTAGTGGCGTAGTATAGTTCTAGTTTCTAGCTTACGCCGTTTTATATCACACCGTCGCCCGTTGTTAGACGGCTTGTCATTTATTTGCCGAATTTGAAACTAGACAATTGGACCATTGCATTTCATCAATAAACTCAAGCTTCAGCAGCGTCACACAGGTAATGGGCAGATATGACATTGACGAATGATCCTCCACTCATGGTATGGTCTTGGAATCGGCGATATTGTACTGGTCCACCAATCATTTGGGCCTCCTAAGCGAGGAAGCCGCTTCCATGACATGATGCGCCTCAAGGATTCACCGGCTGATAGGGAAATGGTCGACTATTTACGTTGGAATCACGAAATCGACGGACTAGAGGCGGGAGTGGGAAGGGGCGTCTCGGCAGCTGTCATTGCTTCTAGAACAGAACATTGCCGTTATTTGGCCAATCGCCACTATGCAGTAACAGAAGGATCATGCTCATAAACTTGTTAAGCACGATAGGAACGGAGCCGAAACAGCTGAGCTCCACCAAAACGTGCCTTATCTCTACTCGCGAGTGAGCACGCCGCACTACGGGCTTAAATCCTACGATCCTTTTCCTTGTTATTTTGGACTATCAAGTTAGAGACAACATATGGGCTAGGAATTTTAGGCCCTAAGCAAGAGGTAGCTGTATGTTCTCGTTTATTGGCCTATCAGTGACTTCGGCAAATGTCTGAAACATAGCCCCAGGGACCCTAGGGTACTTTATCTGGCCTCATTGAACCACAATCAGCAGAGGATATATCAGTGTCGAAGAAGAGGCGTAATACCGGTTAGAAACACGCATATTGTATTGGGGATGGCTGCGACCATACTCTGGGAAGTCATCACAGATTGAGGGCGAAAGCTTCAGGCAAGACTCGATTTGTCTTTGAATGAACTGGTCATTTGATTGTGGCTGGGAGTGACCCTGGGAGCCTCGTCATTAGTTACTCTTGAAAAAACATGCAAAGAAATGCTATTGGCGATAATTTGTTGGGATGAAGAGATCATAAAGATGTTTTAGGGTAAAATGGCAAGCTGAGCGACAGAGGGCCATTATCTTCTGCACATGGTATTAAGAAAGGGCTTCAACGACATAATTCTTCCCTCGTGGCTACCTCATGCGACGGTAACCGTAACATTGCCCAAGAAGTTCTCGCTCGAGTTGCCGAGGTACACGGTAAACTCGCCCGGTTCGACTACATACTCCATCTTGCGGTTCCACAGACCCCACTCGGAAACAGCCAGATCAATCTTGACCGTCTTTGTCTTGCCGGCCTTGACCTCGACCTTGTTGAAGCCCTTGAGCTGGAAGCGGGGCACATCGATGGTCGCGAGCATGTCCTTGACATATAGCTGCACCACCTCGGCGCCGTCGCGGTTTGACTTGTTCGACACGTCGACTGAGACGGTGATGGTGTCGGACGCGGACACCTTGTTCTTCGAGACGGAAATCTTGGAGAACTCGAATTTGCTGTACGACAGGCCGTATCCGAAGCCGTACAAAGCTGTGGGGGTCTCGAGAACGTAGGTGCTTCCAAAGTCCAGAGTGCCGTTTTCGTACGCCTTTCCGGGGTTGGGCCACATGCGCGCAGAGTTGAGATGATCGTAGTAAATGGGAAGGGTGCCGACGTCGTATGGGAAGCTGACAGAGAGCTTTCCAGATGGGTTCTCGTTGCCGTAGAGAATATCTGCCAGAGCATATCCTCCCTGCTCAGACTGGTAGAACTGCTGTACGAGGGCAGCGGCTTCCTCCGAGATCCAGGGCTCGGTGATGGGCTTGCCAGAGCTGAACACAACGACGGTGGGCTTTCCAGTGTCGATGATGGCCTTAACAAGTCGGGGCATGGCGCCGATGAGATCTAAGTTGCTCACATCAATGTGCTCGCCAGTGGTGGCATTAAGACCGCCCAGAGTTCGTTCTGGTCTCGTGACCAAGTTCCCACAACAACGATGGCTACGTCAGCGGCCTCGGCAGCAGCGACGGCCTCGTCAAAGCCGGAGTCATCGTTGGACCAACGCTCGCAGCCCTTGGCATAGGTGACCTTGCCCTTGCTGGCGGCCTTGATGCCGTCGAGAGGAGTTACACCGCGGGACATGGCAGTGTGGATGACATAGTCTCCGTACTTTTACCAGTGTTAGCTCAATCGCATGTTAGAGTGGTATCTGGGGGCACTCACGTTGACATAGCCATGTGCCATGGGCCCGATGACGGCGACGTTGGCGTTCTTCTTCAGAGGCAAGGTATTGTCGTGGTTCTCAAGGAGAACAATGCTTTCGGTATCAAGCTGGCGAGCAACTTGTTTGTGCTTCTTGGTGTTGACGTAGTCAAAGATCTTCTTGGCAGGGACGCCGGGGTAGGGGTTCTCGAAGATGCCCGTCTTAAACTTTGCACGGAGGACGCGAGAAACAGCGGTGTCCAAGACGGATTCATCGAGTTTTCCCGACTCAATCAGCTCTGGGATGATCTCGTAGCTCCAGTACCCACCGCCCATCTCGACATCGTTGCCGTTGGGGAGAGCCTGGTCATTTATTAGCTTACACCATCTCCAAGAGAAGTCACAGTCATACCTCGAGGGTGATGCACTCATTGTCCCTAATCTCGCAGACGAAGAAAGTGTTGGCGAGGCGAGCAGTGCCACCAGCGTCGGAGATGACGTAGTATTCGTAACCCCATTCCTCTCGAAGGATATCTTGCAGAAGGTGGGGGTCTGAGACTGTTGGGATGCCATCGTATGAATTGTACGATGACATGATGGAAGTGGCACCACTATCCATGATAGCGCGCTTGAATGGTGGCAGATATAGAGACCTCAGCATTCTCTCGCCGCCAAAAACGGGAGCTGTGTTGATGCCTTGCTCTGGGGAAGCAAATGCAGCCTGTCTACGTTAGCGCAAATTAATTATTAATGGCGAGGCTTGACTGACAAAGTGCTTGACCATAGCTGAGACGCCTTTATCTTGAAGGCCCTTGGCATAGGAGTATCCCATCTCTCCGACCCTGCAAATGCGTGTTAGCGGATACAAATATCGCAGAAAAGGATAGACATACAGATAGGGGTCTTCTCCAAAACATTCTTCCACTCGTCCAAATCTCAGTTCTCTAGCCAAGTCGACCTGGGGAGAGAAGAGTTGGTTGACACCGAGGGCCAAGGCCTCTGTCGCGATGATGTTTCCCATCTTCTCGACCAGCCCCGGGTTAAAGGAGCAGCCAATTCCGATGGGAGAGTTGAAGATGGTGGCATTTAGGGCAAGGAAGCCATGGAGTCCTTCGCTCTGGACGAATGTTGGGATTCCCAATTCGGTTTCATCGGCAAGGTAGTCTTGTGCTAACTTGGCGCTTTCTGGACCGTCTCCATCTCGGTATACAAGCCGGTCCAAACGGAGTTGGCTCGGTACTCCATGTTCCACTTGAGACCCGTCTTGTTGACGGTGCCATCGGTGATGTTGAGGTAATTAGTCATGTCACCTTGGATCAACTGAGCCATCTTCTCCTTGACGGACATGCGCTTGAGGAGGTCGGCAACACGATCGTCGATGGAGGCATTCTTGTCCTTGTACACAGGCTTCTTGGCAGCCTGGCCGAGGCCGGCCAGGGCAGCAGCGGAAAGGAGCAACGAGAGCTTCATGGTGGAGATCTAGGGACCCGAAAGTTGTCGAAGAAGCTGGGTGCAAAACAAATCACGACATTTCCAGGGCCATAACACTGGCAATTATATATCGATGACCGGGGCACGTCGAATTAACCGTTCATCCTTTGCCCCTCACGGGATCGTACAATTGCTAACCGAACTATGCCAAAGCGAGGCCTTGGAGAAAGCAAAAAGGTCCCATGGCCCTCATGGTTCATGTCATGGCTCTGCCTTTGGGAGATGACGCCGAGAGTAGCATCACGGCTGGTCGCGCCAGGAACAGCAGGGGTGTAGCGGTTCCCGGGGAAGTGCGGGGACGCCACCAATTGGGAGGCCTTTTCGAGAAATGGAAGAAATTGAGAGACGGGGAGACGAGCCTAGATGGGCAATGGGGACGAGCAGCGACGGTGTGGATTCGTGGGATTCTGGGGAGTCGGGGGACTCGGATTCGGAGATGAGCAGGATGTGGCGATGTGCACGGCGCTGGAGGGGCTGGAACGGCGCGCCGAAGTTCCTAGCACGGCGAGCTGTGCGTGACCCAATCGCGACAAGGTGCAGATGCAAGCCGAGGACCAGGCCGGGAGATGTGAGCTGTTGGAGTCGATGTTGTTGGTGTAAGTGGATGGTGGAGAGTTGAGGTGGAGCGCTGTGGTGGAGCGCTGTGGTGGAGCGCGAGGTGGAGTTTTACGGCAGAATTCACCCACTCTTCCCACTGCTCCCGCAGGTCCACCTCTCCACTAGCACATCCCACCTTCATCGACATCGCGGGGGAGTCGCGGCGCGCATCGCAGAATAGACTCCACGATGTGCATTTACCCGGTCGGACGGGCCCCACGCCTATTAACGCGCCAATTGAGCCGTCCCTGCGCCTGTCATCCCGGCACTTCCAGCGTCGCTCGGTCGCTGCCAACCGGTCCCGCGTGCCTGGTTGCCGCTGGGCGAATGACGCTGCAGGGTTGCAGCAGGTTGCAGCAGGTCACGGCAGGTTGCAGTGGGCCATGACAGCTTACGAGCGGCCCTGTCATGAGAGGTGGTGGGGTGAGGAGGGGAAGCTGTGGATGTTTTGCGGGTGAAGTGCTTAGACTCGTTCTGCGCTGAGCTTCGGGGCAGATTGTGACGATGCTCCATGATATGGTGGAGCGTGAGATGATTGGGGGTCTATCTCGCTGCTCTCATTGAAATTGAACGACAGCCGAGTTCCAACAGTCTGCTTCTCTTCCAATTCCTCACAGCCAAGTCAATTGAGCCGCCAGCACCCTCTCCTCTATCGTCCTGAACATCGCCATGGTGCGCCTTCGCGATGGCATGTGGCTGCCCGCCGAGGGCATCTTCACCGAGTACGCCGAGGACATCTATGAAATTACGCCCTCAGAGGACCAGCAGGCATTGAGCCTCCTGTGTCCAGTCAAGCACATCCGCTCGCGCGGCGACACCCTCAACCAGCCGACCGTCACTCTCGACGTCAAGGCCGAGATGGACGGCGTCATCTCCATAGAGTCGACGCACTGGGCTGGCGCACAGATAAAGGGACCTCACTTTGAGCTCTTCCCGGACGGCAAGCCGACTGTCCAGGGCGAGATTGTCAAAAGCGACAAGGGCACGACCCTCAAGTCTGGCGTCTTGTCGGCCACTATCCATCCGGATCCTCACAACTTCGACATCAAGTTCCACAGCACCGATGGCTCCAAGTACCTCACGTCACTTGGCAACCGCAGTACTGGCTTTGCCTACACCCCATCGCCTAGCACACCGATGCAGCTAGGCGACATGCGCGACTTCAAGCACTACATGTTCTTTCAGACATCTCTCTCCGTTGGCGAGTCCATCCACGGCCTGGGAGAGCGGTTTGGCGCCTGGAACAAGGTCGGCCAGCATGTCTCTCTTTGGAACGCCGATGGCGGAACCTCCAGTGACCAAGCATACAAGAACGTCTCCTTCTGGATGAGCAACCGTGGCTATGGTGTCTTCGTCGACAACCCCGGGCCGGGTAGACTTGGAGATCGGCAGCGAGCGGACCACCCGAATTCAGACCACCATCGAGGGCCAGCGCTTGAAGATCTACATCATCTACGGCGATGGACCTAAGGACGTCCTCAAGAAGTACACCACCCTCACCGGAAAAGCTGGCAAAGTCCCTAGCTGGAGCTTCGGCCTCTGGTTGACAACCAGCTTTACCACTAACTACGACGAGACTACGGTTAACTCGTTCCTCGAGGGCATGAAGGCCCGTGGCTCCCCAGTCGATGTTTTCCATTACGACTGTTTTTGGATGAAGGCATTCACCTGGACCGATTTCGTCTTCGACTCGGAGCGCTTCCCCGATCCCAAGGGCCAGATTTCTCGTCTGAAGGAGAGCGGTCTGTGCAAGAAGGTCTGCGTCTGGATCAACCCATACATCGGCCAGCACGGTGCCGCCTTCAAGTACGCTGCCGACCGCGGTTACCTGCTGAAGCGCAAGAATGGTGATGTCTGGCAGTGGGATCTGTGGCAGGCTGGCATGGGTCTCGTGGATATCACCAACCCCGAGGCCGTTGCCTGGTACGTCGAATGTCTCAACGGGCTCTTCGATAAGGGTGTAGACGCCCTTAAGACCGACTTTGGCGAACGTATTCCCACGCTCGACGTCCAATGGCACGATACCACGGTCGACCCCCACAAGATGCACAACTACTATGCCTTTGCCTACAACCGCATTGTCTACGAAGCTCTCCAGAAGCGCTACGGCAAGGATGAGGCCGTGCTATTTGCCCGTGCTGCTTGTGCCGGCACTCAGCGATTCCCTCTGGTGTGGGGTGGCGACTGCGAGTCGACCCCCGAGGCGTTGGCCGAATCCGTACGCGGAGGTCTCTCCATGGGCCTCAGTGGATACTCTTTCTGGAGCTGTGATATTGGTGGCTTCGAAGGATTCCCTCCCCCATGGATTTATAAGCGATGGGTGGCGATGGGTCTGCTGTGTAGTCACAGCCGTCTGCATGGAAGCAACTCTTACCGTGTGCCCTGGACTGTCGATGATGATGACCAGACCGAAGAAGGCTGCTCCAAGACGCTGGCCAAGTGGACCTCGCTAAAGACGCGCTTGATGCCGTACTTCTACGCCCAGGCAATGGAGTCGATCGAGGGTGGAATTCCCATGTCTCTTCGTGCCATGGCTCTTGAGTTCCCCGATGACCCTACGGCGTGGTATCTCGACCGCCAGTTTATGGTGGGATCCCAACTACTCGCAGCCCCTATTTACGATGAGTCGGGCGAGGTCGAGTTCTACTTGCCTAAGGGAAAGTGGACTTCGTACTTTAACAACGAGGCCAAGACTGGACCCGGCTGGTTCAAGGAGAAGCACGCCTTCGGCACCCTGCCGCTTTACGTGCGCGAGAACACCATCCTGGTGCTCGGTAACCGCGACCAAGTCGGAGCCGCATACGACTACGCCAAGGATGTCGAGGTTGCTCTATTCCAGACTGCCCCTGGCGCCAAGGCCACCGTGGTAGACGGCGAGGGCAAGGTCGTTGCTAAGCTTAGCGTCGGAGCTGATGGCAAACTCGAGGGTGGCGATGCACTCAAGGGTGACTGTAAGATCGTATACAGCGGTCGAAGTTTGGAGGGGGATGCTGCCACGTCGATCGAGTCGCTGTAAAGTGATGGGTTATGAGAAGGCCGACCTTGCTATTGAGTGGGACAACACCGAGAATTAGATTGAACGTATATCCGCCTTAAATGATAATGAATTTCATGATTAAACCATGAAGCCATGTTATCTCATGAAAGGGATGTATACCTATTTGCACGCATACCTACAACTATCCGCTTCCGGTAGCGACTCTCCGCATAATCCGGGCACTTCGCACATACCCTCGTCTTCGGATTTGGGGTCAGCATCTCTTGCCAACTGTGATGCGGGAACGGACGGGACCGCACGAAGAGCTCATCGAGATATAGATGCTTCTACGCGGCCCGATGACGAAGCTTCACGCGCTGGTGACTGAATCTTTCGCATTAGGAACCTGCAGCTGGTATTCCGAGCGAGAAAGGGTCCGAGCTATCAGCGTTGCGGGGGACGGACTAACGATGAATGGCTTTGGGTCTAAGGTTCCATCGACTTGTGGATCGAAAGGGTGCTCGCTTGCATCCAACGCAGGGGTGTGGTTCATCAGAAAGCATGTGTCTCGGGACGATATAAACGATTGTGATTCATCGGCTTGAAGAGGTGTCTCGGGACGGTATAAAATATTGTGATTCATCAACTTGACGACATGCGTGCCGGGATGATAATGATCGAGTGGAGTAGTTGGGACTAATGATTGTAGGTCTGTCAGTGATCGTGCTACTCGTCTGATGTACTGATCGATTGCCTGGCCCAGACAGTGAGGCCGCGAAAGATGTCGCAAGATGTCTGCGTCATCAATATTATCTTTGAATCAGTAGAATGTATCACTTAGCTCACCCTATCATTGGAGGAGCTCATCAGAGATGTTGATGATGAACTGTTTGTTACGACACATGATGGTGTATGGCATGGTGTCCCAAGAGTGATCATCCCCATAATTGAGAAGGAGGGAGATGGAGACTCCTCCAGGTAGTACCACCCATGATACATCGTAGGTGTTCAGCTGTAGCCTGGTTGATTTGGTAGTACGTGGGGGACCTGCGGAAGAGTGAATCTTGAGGCACGTACTTTGGTGCTACTGCTACGTTTATGTCGGAATATCTGTTGAATGAGGACATGATCAAGGAAAAGAAACTGCCGCGCAAGCGGTGGAGCGTTTCACTTTTGCTCGTGGCATCAATAATCACATGGCATTTTGGGGATGGGACGGCAAACAGTATGGGAAATCCATTCACTGGCCGTCTGGGTTGGCAGGAGACATGTTCCGCAGAGAGAGACGGTACCACTGTGGAGATCATTTTATGCTTCTTAATTTGCAACATATATGTCGTGACTCTGGGGTTATTGGCAGAGGCTGTTGTTTGTTCAGGCTCACCCTCCTTTCCATCCTCATCTAGATACTAATCAGACAAACCTTTCAGCCCCTGGTGACCTTCTCCTGATGCTTCTTCTGTCCCCTTGCAACATCTCAGGCAATTCTTTTCTGGCGTGTCGCTAGTGCGAGGTTCTCATTGACCTGATGACTGACGACGCAGTCGGTATTGGCGTTTGCCTTCTTCTGCTCCGCCTTGAAGGCGGGATCCACGTAACCCGGCCAGTTGACAGGGTCGTTAGGAGGACCGCTGACACTAAGCCAGTTGCCTCGCTTGCTTCCCCTGACGTCGTGGTAGTAGACCATGGGCACTGCCCGGTTCATGCCTGCCGTGGAGAATTTCTTGCTGAATGTTCGGACGTCGACAGCACCGCCAAAGGTCGATGGAGATCGGTGGTCGTAGTCGTTAGATGGCGAGTATTCAATGTCCTCGTTCTACTGTACTGGCGCAAAGAGGAGGATCTAGGCGGGATGAACTAGAATTGTGTCTATCATGTCAATTTCGACCTGACCTTGTGTGTAAGGGTCTTAGCGACGATTAGAACAAACGTGGGCTTCGGACACAATGTCACCACCGTCTTCACCAGGTCTCGGTTGTCTGAATCGGCCCAGCCGCTCTTCCTGAACACAACATCAGCAAGCAGCGAGGGCAATCAACATCTCGATCTTCTCTCTCCCATGACCCATGATTTCCAGTCCATTACAGCAAACCCATGCAGTCATTCACTTCCTCTGGAAACCGGCCAACTATAAACCCTAGCTCCCATCCGCTAGTTCAGCTTTCTCATCTTCTTCTCCCACCATCTCCAGATCCCAACAATTCCAACACATGAAATTCCATCTTCTCAGAAACCAGCCGTCTGAGAAGACAGCACCAAGTTCAACATGAGCAACAACAACAACAATACCAATCGAGGCTTCGCGCCACCCCAGAACCCCACGATACCAGCCGTAGTCGGGGTATCCCAACCCCAGAGCTACGTGATCCCGGGAACCATGCCAGTAGGTCAGACAGCAACCTGGCAGTATCCCCAAGTTACCAGCCCCTCTGGGTTCAGCCCTATCCCGGGGGCGCCCGTCGCCTCTGCGTTCGTGCCTTTCCCAATTCCGGCGCAAAACCCATCCTTCCAGGCACAGCCTGTATCGCAGCCCGCATCGCAGCCCGTGTTTCGACTTACTGCAACCTCGGGCCTCCCTCCTGGGTACATTCCTTTCGTGCATCCGCCAGGCCCAGGCCAAACATACCCTCAACCAGGAACTGGTCCAGGGTGGAATGGAACAGGGGGATTCGGACCACCCCGCTAGCCGCCTGTTCCCGGCTGTCCCATCGAGCCCTCTCAGAAGACACCACTTGGCAAGTCATCGTCGGCTGAAGAGATGAACTAAGGGCCACATGAGTTGGGGTTGGAAAGCGAACCCCGTGTGCTGAACGGATGGAAGGGAAAGCAAGGAAGGAAAGGAAGGAAAGGACGACAAGGACGACAAGGAAGGCAAGGGATGGGCATGTTTTTGTTTCTCTCTCTTACGTTTCTCTCTTTATGTTTCTCACTTCTTGTTTCTCTCTCTTCAATTCTCTCTTTCAATTCGCTCTTTTCAACCAAGTGTGCTAGCGATAACTTCAATACGAGTCTCTCATTTAAATTTCATGGCTACTCCTAGAACACGGACTGCCAAGTGCCAACTATTTTACACTGTATGCGTCATCCTTGATGCTCATGCGACTCGACTCCGTACCTAACATCACAGGTTTGCGAACTTGATGCCAGTCAGCATACGCAACGAGTTCATTGATCATTTGACTTACGTTATCGGGGGAATTCGTAATCTCGTCAAACGCTTGTAGGGTCTCAAAACCCATTGCCGCCAGCGGCTCGGTTCCGTCGTCAACAACCTAGGTCGTTAGCAAAAATCGAGCATTGTGATAGAGTCGCACACTCACCCAGCCCAGCACAGTTTTTGATGCTCTGTGGCTCTTGTTCTGACGTACGCCCATAAGAGCCAGGCCTTGTAGCACAAGCGTCGCAAAGGGCATGGCCGGAACGACGGGTGCGAGAATCCCGCCAATATCTTCTGAGTGGGACAAAAGCGTTGGCACATAGGTGGCCAACGGGCTATGCTGACGAGAGATGATGATTGTTCCCAGCAAACTGCCTGCGCCGTCCTTTGCACGTACGATGCCGCAAGCCTTTGTCTCCTGCAGAGCGAACCTATAGAGCTCGAGGATCTCGGGGTTTGCGTGTGCGCGGACATGGCCGAGCACGCTTTCCGCATTGTCTACTCCGTGGATTAGGTCAAAGCTGATGTTAACCCTCTGGATGCTTTGAAGCAGCCCCTCAGGAGCAGTCCAGTTAGCCAAGTCATGAATGACCATATCAGTGACCCGGCGGGGGAACTGTGTATCCCAGCCGCTGTTGGTGAAAACCACTCCTTGACTGTGTTCACTTGGACGTCGACGGGGATTCCTGGGAAGACGCCTGGAAGTGCCATTCCAATTTGCACCTTCTTGATTCCCCGTCTTTGAGTAAGACTTTTCATTGCTCGCCGGTGTAGAGACCTGCCAATAGACACATCACGCTTTGCAGGATCGACAAAGATTGCGCCCAACATTCCCACTCCATGGAGATAGTATGTGGCTACAAAGCCGTACAGAGCTTGCGTGCTGGAATTCCGCACAACAAAATGGGCCTCGCTGACGTGTTGATTGTTAAGTTGAAAGGTGGCTGCCGCCGTTGTCTGCAGGAATTGGAGGTCGGGAGTACTGCCTCGATGAACGGCCCGTAGCAACTCGTCAAGTCCGGAAGCATCACGGTCGGGGTGATATTCTTCCACAAGCCAGTGTTGTCGTGATTTGAGAACCTTTTTGCTCTTTCTCAGAGTGCCGGGAAGCGTCCCAAGTGGGGTGATGTCACCCACGAGTGCCCTGGCAAGGGCACGCAAGGCGTTCTCTGTGAAGTCAAATGTGCAGAGATATGTGCCGATGGATTTGTCCATGGCAAAGTCATATGGTGAGCTAACCGCGACCACAATGAGCTGCTTCTTCTGACCCCTGCTTCGGAGCATAGAACACATCATATCGACGTGCTTGGTGAAGCCAGCTTGATACAAGTTTCTGTTGGCATCAGCGGTGACAATTATAATGCAAGACGCCCTGTTAATCAAGTTCTCGTGAACTATACCAACGTTAGCAGTGGTAAGATTAGGAAGGAGACGAGTTCTTACCCGGCCGAACTCCATTAGCAGTGTAACTAGTATGGAGTAGCTTTTCATTGCGGGCTCTTGCTAGGGACTTTCCAAACTCCCTAAAAACACCCTCTCCACTCATTATCGCACCACGTTCGCGGTCGCGATGGGACCACATGTCGTGAGTCGTCCAGGCCATATGCTGGCTATCCTTAGCATTGAGAAGCTTCTTGGTAAGAGAAGATGCCGGAAGTGGCTTGACGAGAGGCGTGAGCAGGAGTAACTCTTCTCCCGAGTGCATCGAGGCTGAGAGGGGGAGTAGCTTCTCCTTGTCTCGGATGACGGTGATGGAATCGTCATACGCTCGGCGTGACAGCGCGAGGTGAGCAGGGTGGAGCTGAGACAATAGAGAAATCCCCGGGGGTTGAGGGCCTTGGTCCATGAAGTACAGGTTGACTTTAGACGAAGAACACGTCTCACTGACGTGATTATCCTCTCCTTGGAAATGATGCCGCTTTCATATCCCAGCTTCAGCCCCTTGATAGCCTCAAGCTGGACATCGTAAGCTCGGCAAAGAAGAACCAAATCACATCCTGCCTCCACGGCCATGACAACACCGTTCTGGACACCAAGTTCATGGCTCAGGGCTTCCATTTCTAGGCATTCCGAGATGGCAACACCATTGAACCCCAAGTCATTGCGTAATAGGTCATCCACGACCTGGTCTGATAGACACGCATGGCTGACATTCATAGATGGGCTGGAGATGCCACAACCACCGATGAACATGGCATCCAGCTTGCCAGAAGCAATAGCATTTCGGAATGGGACCAAAGCACTCAAGCTTAACTCTTCGAGAGTCTGAGTGATGATAGGGACGTCTAGGTTGGAGCCAGGAAAATCCAGATTTCCATAGGACGGAAAGTGCTTCCCACAAGATGCCATACCTGCGTCCCGAATACCTTTCAAGGCAGCGAGACCATACGTGGAGACCTCCTGTGGGTCATCTCCCGTAGCACGTACTCCCAATGGTTGGTATCGGGCATTGTTAAGCACATCTAGGACCGGGCCAAGCATGAGGTTTACACCACACGCGGATATCTCTGTTGCGGTGGCCTTGGTGACCTCGTAAGCCAACTCGGCCCGGCCGGTGGCGGCAACGCCCATGGCACTGGGGAACTGGCAGACATAGTCCTCGTCAAAGAGACTATTGACGCCGCCATTCTCTTGGTCAAGGGCAATCAAGAGTGGGGTGTGATGACCCGCTTTCTGGGCAATAGTTTGAAGTTCCTGGACCAGCCTGGCGGTTTGTTGGGCAGCTGGGTAATGTCAGCCCTGGTCAAGGACAGGGAGTGGGCAAGGGATGTGCCAAATAGCCATAGGGACGGAAGCAAAACCGTATACACGGCCGACCCGGGACGGGCGGAAGACGTACACTTGAGGTTCTTGGCTGTGAGGATGATGGAGCCAAGATGGTGATCCTCGATGAGGCTCCTGATCTGGGGCGTGACTTCAGTGCCATCCCAGCCCATAATCAGGATCTGGCCAATGGCCCTACAAGATAGCAAGCCGCATGTTAGCACAATATTATGCACCTCGAAGCCGGAAACCGGAGGGCGTGGAGCCGGCGCAGACGGAGCGGGACAGCGGAACGGCGGGAGGTTACGTACCAATCGAGGTTCTGCCATAGTGGATCCAGATCGTCTACGTGCACTGAGGAGGCCATGGTCGGGCGGTGGCGGCGGCGGCGCCTAGTGACATGGTACCTGGAGCCGGAGCCGTTGAGATGCCGGTCGCTCCTCGTCTTGGTCTTGAGGTAACGATGAGATGCCTTGTCGGGCGGCGGCGACGACGACGACGATGAATCTGACCCGAGAGGGGCGCGCATCCTGCGAATTCGCCGACGTGACGACGTCTAAACTTCGGCTAAGGAGCGAGGGGGCGCCTGATTGGCTGGAATTCGAAAGCACCGACGTGTGGGTCCTTGGTTGTGTGATGGACGGCGGCTGAGTTAACGTTACATGGGACGCCTGGGAGACGACGTCAGTCCAGCGCTGTGAGAGGACCGTGGTATCTCGATTGTCAAGGTAAACCAAGGACCTTGGCGGGGTGATAGTGGAAGGATAGACATTTGCTCGCGGGGCAGATGGACGAATGCCAGGCTCTTGTATTAGCAGGTGGCTCAAGTTCTGGCCCTGGCCGACACCGATGCATCCAGGCCGGAGTCTGCGGACGTACGCCGGTGGGCTTATCTGTCTTGCCATCCGAAGCCAAGCCCCATGCCCTCTGCGTGGCATGTCACCGTTCAGATGGGCCGAGGGGCAGGCGTGGCGATGGTGACGGTGACGAGACTTGGCCGCGATGCCACGAGACACGGGCGTCACGCTCAATCGCTAGTTGCCATTCCGTGATACCCGCAGAGACTACTAAGTAGCCAGTGTGTCTCGTTCGCTGCATAAACTTCATTATGGTCAGAGAGAAGACGCGGGCAGACACAAATCTGACCAGTGGACTCTCTGATCAGAACATCTCACGCCTTTCTACCCAATCCTTTTGTGTTGTCGAAACCATGCCTACTGCCGTGTCGCCCACACGGCCCAAGAATGGCCTAACCAAGTTTACCAACTGTCGCCTGCTCAAGGGTGATGCCCTCGTCGAGGGAGACCTCTGGGTCAGCTCCGTTTCTGGCAAGGTCATTGACAGCCAGGCCTCCTTCTATGATGAGCTGGTTCTCCCAGACAAGATCATCGATCTTGGTGGGCGCATCCTCTCACCCGGGATGATCGAGTGCCAGCTGAACGGTGCCTTTGGCTTCAATTTCTCGACCTTGCTCGACGACATGTCGGAATATGGAGAGAAGTTACAGGAAGTGAACCGCCTCATGGTTCAAACTGGGGTGACCTCTTACATCCCCACGATCACAAGCCAACTGCCTGAGATGTACCAAAAGGTGAGGCTCTGCAGTAGTTCAGCGGTGGGGCTTCGCGCATGAGGCTAACGGCACCGGTAGACACTCCCGTATCTCGGTCCGTCTGGAGGCTTCAGGAAGGCCGGTGACGGCGCCGAATCGCTCGGGGCTCACTGCGAGGGTCCGTTTCTGAGCCCCACCAAGAACGGGGTCCACAATGTCGATGTTCTGATTCAGGCCGAGTCGATTGAAGATCTCGAGCGATGCTACGGAGCCGAGAATATGAACGGCTCCGGGGACGGGAAGCTGCCGATCAAGATGATCACGGCAGCTCCGGAGCGAGGTCGTATGATGGACCTGATCCCCGAGCTGACATCGAGGGGCATCATCTACTCTATCGGCCACTCGGAAGCAACTTATGAAGAAGCTTCCCAGGCGGTCGGTAAGGGAGCCACCATGATCACGCATCTGTTCAACGCCATGCGGCCTCTGCATCATCGCAACCCCGGCATCTTTGGGGTTCTCGGCAAGGCAGAGAGTCTACCTAGGCCCTATTTCGGCATCATCTCCGACGGTATTCATCTGCACCCCACAACGATCAAAATCGCCTACAACTCGCATCCCCGAGGGCTTCATTCTCGTCACCGACGCGATGCACCTGGTTGGGCTGGCAGACGGGAGTTACCCGTGGACCAACGGCGAGCACACGTGCAATATTATCAAGAAGGGCTCCAAACTACTCCTCGAGGGGTCGGAGACAATTGCCGGAAGGTGAGTACATATGCATGCAGTTTTGAGTGTTTGCTTGACAGATGATAAGTTGGCTAACATGTGGGTCACAGCTCCATCACACTGCTTGAATGTGTCAACAACTTCCTGCAGTGGTCCGGGACCAGCATTCCCCAGGCGCTCGGGGCTGTGACGTCGACCCCGGCGGCAATGCTAGGGCTTCAAGGGGTCAAGGGCACGTTGGACGCGGGGGCGGATGCCGATCTGGTGGTGCTGTCGGAGGAGACTGTGGGAGGCTGTCGTCGACTCGTATTGGACGAGGTGTGGAAGTTTGGCCAGCAAGTTTGTCGGGCCGAAGAACGTCATGTGGAGAGCCATTAGGTACTACATACCATGTAGGTCGGTACCTTAGAAGTCAAGGTCTAGAACGAGAGGTACGTGCCTGTAGACTGGTGTAGTAAACGAAAAGATTGGGACTAGAGGTGGACTACAATGGCCAGATGTAATTATGGACAATTACGCTTGCTTGCATGGGCATGCATCTGGAGTCGGGAGGATTCACATGTCCTGTGGGTGACCATCACTTCTCCTCCACTGTGCTTCTGTGTCTTCATCTGTACTAGCCTGCCAAATTACAACACCAGTGCGTTCGCTTGGGGCACCGGAGCCACTGAACCTTCTGAAACGTACCCCGAACGACCCTAGGCAGTCCACTGTAATTCTAGCCTTCTTTTGCAGGTGCATGCAAAGAAAGTCTAGTGCAGGTGTGGGCCGCCAGCCAATTGCCGCGACGTCTGACGATCTCATTGATAGGGCAAGTCCGAAGGCTCAAGCCCGGTGGGTCACCTCCACAACGCCTCCTCCACTCCTCCGTCTCCGCTCTTCCTTCATTGCGCTGCGCTCTTGGCCAACTCAAGAGAGGTCGGTCGTCTGATCTTGTGCAGAACTCCCCAGCAACAACCGCGACAAACCGCTGTCGCTTGCCATCGCCGCAGCTGCTATCGCCGTCGCCGTCGCCGCCCGATCGCTGTCTCCAGCCGTTCCCGCGTCTTCGGAGTCTCACGGACGCTCGCAGGGGTTCCCGCGTCGCTGATCTCACGGCGCACTGGTCCGATGAAGCGATGACAAGCAGCTAAACAATGCCATGGCCACCTACAACTCGATGCCGGGGCTGTCCACGGGCGCCTCTCCTAGCGATCCCATGGTAATGAATCTCGGTGCCGGCCAGCCTCAGGGCTTGGGCATCGACGTCTTCGACCAAGAGTTGACGTTTGATGAGTCCCTACTGTATGTCATGAATCTCCGCCCCTTCCCGGCCCTCGCGCGCATCCCCGACCCGCGATGCTGACATCCGCAGCGATGGGACCACATTGCAGAACCTTCCTTTTACCCCTTCGTACGACCTAGAGACTTTCTCGACCACTTTCGAAGATCCCTTTTCCTATTCCTCCCGTCAATTCGAGCCGGCCCCGAACCGAGATGTTTTACACGAGGAGGAGTCGCCACAGGAGCTTGACAATAAGCTCCTCGGCTTCTCCGCTCCAGTCTCGAGCGCGACTGTCATCGATGAAACGGGGCAGTTTTCCGAAACAGCCATGACCGCAGAATTATATGGCATGTTTTTTGTTGCCGAGGATGTCTTTGGCGGCGAGACGAGTGGACGACCGCTCGAGTTAACCTGCTACCGCCGCAACCTTTGGCAATGTTCTGGCCAGATATCACTGCCTCGGATCGTCACCAATGTTGTGAACGAGCAGGGAATTCAAATACCAATATTCGAGTTGGTTGCGTCAATCACGGCCACAGAGTCAATCGAAAACAAACCCACCGAGATAATATCGATTCCCTGGAAGAATGCAAGTGCCCCGCCGGGCGATGAATCCAAGATCGTTGGGGCGCCACTAAACATCACTTTGGATCTCGCCTCTGGCCAAGAGATTGATGCAAACCGAGTCTCTATGCCCATATCATGGAAGCGGCTCCAATTCAAGCATGCTACAGCCAACAATGGTCGAAGAAAGGGCCTTCAACAGCACTATGTCGTGAGAATAGGTCTCCACGGCAAGTCAAAGTCTGGAGATCTCATTAAGCTCGCCGAGATCCAGTCTGGCCCAGTCATTGTCCGAGGGCGTAGTCCGAGGAATTTTGACAGCAAGAAGGACGTTCCTCTTACGGGCGATAACAAGCGAGTAGAGAGGAGGAATACTGCAACTCCTGATAGCTCCGCAGTCAAGTTGGCACGGGAGAACTCGCAGGCATTCATGCATCGATACCCCTCCCTCGGCAATATTCAGGTATGTTCTTCTCCTTGCACTCTGTGCCTAGCTGTGTGCTGACTCTTCAGCAACCAAACGAATGGACAGCATCTCCATCCATCCCCCCAGCCAATTCCTAGCCCCCATATTAGTCAAACCCCACATCCCGCCAAGAGGGTGGCCATATCATCAAGTGTCTCGAGGCCACCGATCCCAGCTTGGTCAAGCGAGCCAAGTAATTTAACCAAGCCATCAACTGTCCAGAACATCCGAGGCGTAGTTCCTCGTCAAAACTCTTCACTCCCGATCAATCTCTCACTGTCCGAGGATGAGAGAAGTCCAAATCGCTCAAGTTCCGATTTACAAAGCCCTCAGCCCGGAAAGGCTGCTGCTGTTGTAGGCCAGAATACTGATCATAGCCCCTCGGAGGATGCAGATCCCCTATACGAATATTTTCCTTTGACGGTTGACGATTGGTATGATTAGACGCATCCTATCTTCGCAGCGACATGTTCTAATATTTTATAGGATGCCTCCCGTCGATGCTGTCTACAGACCGCATGTCGTTCACCATACCATTGTCCCGCCCGAGATGAAGGCGCAGCAGCTGAGAAGCAAGGCGAAGCGATACTTTGCGCCTGAATGATTAGGCCAATAGCCCTTGGAAGTTATAATGATTCATGAACCGGTGGGAGCCTGGAGTGCCATTCTTGTACATCTATCTATTTTCATTCCAATTTGTATAATGACATCAACCGCTGGTCGCCGGGGCATTAATTCCCCCAAGCAAGGCACAGGAGAGGGACAACCTGATATATCTGCAACGAAATAAGAGCTGCTCATATACCCTAGATTTGAATTGGGAGCTAATTACATTGACCGTTCATTTAATTTCAGATCCAAGGACTATATTTACAGTAATCTTTTTCCGTTGCCAGCTAACGCAGTACGTATTTTGAGAACCCCTTTCTTCATGGTATCATAGCCCAACGCCTTCAACACATTCTAAAGAACCTCCTTCTTTAATCTCATAAAATCACTACCTATTTCCTTTCCTGGATTACTTTACAATCTTAATCCTTGGTATCGAGTCATTCATAAGCGATTGGACAAGACCAGCTTTGTCTCTTTAGCATATCCCTCCCCACAGGTACCCCCTTAAGCTCCAACAGCATTCACTCTCATCTGATGCTCGGGGTTTGGTGTCAATCTACCATTCAACTTAGGCTCGGGGATGCGCGATGCCATTCGATCGGGCACGAGATCTGGGGAAACGGAACGGGAGGTGTGCACGTTCGCCCGGAGCAAGTGCGAGGCAATAGGCTCGGGGGCGACGATGGGGGTGGACTGAACTTTCTGGATCTTGGTCTCGGGAATGGGGACGTTGCCAGTGCGCACACTAGAGGGGAGAATTTGCTCGAACCCTTGCTCGCGCGCCACCTTTTCGATGCTCTTGAAGTACTTGATAGACGAGTTAGCAGTTGTTATTCGAACACGGCCGTGGAGTAGGGGTTTACCTTGACAGTCTTGACCTGCAGCTCCAGGGTGGCGTCTTCATCGACAACAATCATGGGGTGGGGATGCAGTTGTAGAGACGAGAGCGACCACATGTGGTTCACGCCCTGCTCGATACACTTCTGCAACGCTAGCGACTTGCGAGCGCCTAGGATTATGACGACAACCTCTCGCGCCTCAAGAATGGTCTGAACGCCAACCGTCAGGGCCATTCTCGGCACTCTGTTCAGGTCATCGTCAAAAAAGCGAGAGTTGGCCAAGATGGTGTCGTAGGCCAGCGTCTTGACCCGAGTGCGGCTTGCAAAGCTCGACCCAGGCTCGTTAAAGGCGATGTGTCCATCGTCGCCGATTCCGGCTAGGAATAGGTCGATACCGCCGGCTGCCTTGATGGCATCTTCGTAGGCAACACATTCGGCCTCTGGGTTGGGGGCGTTGCCGTCTAGGATGTGCACATTGGAAGGGTGGATGTTGACGTGGGAGAAGAAGTTCTTCCACATGAAGGAGTGATATGAATTGGGATCATCTCTGGGGAGCCCAACATATTCATCCATATTAAAGGTCACGACATTCTCAAACGAGATCTACACCCCTGTTAGAGCCCGAGATGCACCTACGGATGGGGTCTGGTGCTTACCTCGCCGGCCTTGTACTTGCGAGCCAAGATCTCATAGACGCCGAGGGGGCTAGATCCCGTGGGAAGTCCGAGGACGAACGGGTGCTCGGCGGTTGGCTGGAAGGCCTTGATCCGCTCAACCACGTAGTTGGCGACGTACATGCTTGCTGCATGCTCATCGTCACGGATGATCAGCCGCATGATGACGATGGAGGGTGGCGTAGAACGGGGTAGGTAGGTGGATGGTGTATACGAAACTAGCCTAGTCTGGCTCGTTCGTATTTGGATAGGAAGATGTATATAAGAGAGGATGGAATAGGAAATTGGCAGCTTATTCTGGAGCGAAGGCTGGCAGGGTTGTTTAGCAAGATCAAATGCGACCCAGGCGGAGGGCTGAAGAGTTGCTTAAGTGTTTAGAAGGGCGGCAATGGGTGGTGCGCCACCGATAGCGAGCATCATGTGCCTTGCATCATGGTGACTATCCACGCGGACACCAAGATTTCGTCTCGTCATCACGGCCCAGTGAGTGGACGACGGGAGAAATCGTAAGTCGAGATGTATCGTGATGGATGGAACGTCACGGTAGGTACGAGAAGCAGGATGGCATGGCAGCTCAATGTGCAGCCAACGGTCGTGGATCACGCCGTACCGTTTTTGGCCGAAGCTCCCGGGCTGGCGGTACCCGTTTGCTTGCCAACGTTGCTCAGGGTCATATGACTCGCCACCACTGGGGCGACTGGTGCACTGATGGATTGACGAGCTGCTTTGGGGGGGCAGTGTCATTGAGTAACTTGGGAGCTGGTTAGGTACTGCAGTTCAGGTTTGGGTGGACTGCAGCTGGCAACGATCGACGTCGAATAGGTTACCCATGGAGTATTTGCCAGCATGGGTGTAAGTACCCAAGCAAGTCTAAATGGGGCCGCGATGAGGGCTGGCTGAACATTTGTCCGACCAGTCAAAGCTCATCTCGGGAACCAACATAACGTTAGAGGCCATACACAACGCCTGCCAACATAACGCGGAGCGCAGTTGATATGCAGGCTCCCGGCAAGACGCATCCCTGGCGAACGAGGGCGCACAAGCACAACTGGTCACCGTCCGTCCAACATGGTTGGCAAATCGTGTTGGCAATCGGCCCTACCGGCGGAACCCCCTCACACACGCCGGCCCTTGAGTGGCATTTATGTGGGGTTGGATATGTGTCAAATCTCGGGGGCCGTAAGGACGATGAGATGGAAGAGAAGGAGAAGTGCTTTTTTTTTCTTCCTCATGGCCCGAACTGCATCCACGACTTGGCCGCGTCGCTTGTCGCTTGCTTGTGTCACTGTGTCACTGTCTCACTGTGCAATTACACGCCTGCGCTGTAATTAGGGGACTTTGGTCAATACTGGTGGTCGCCGATTCGGCGGGGCGGGGGAGCCTCAGCGTGGGGCAAACTCCCCGTCGGCTGGTGTAACACCCGCAGTAAATCAGTGGAGAGCTGGAGCTCTCTGGTAGGGCATCTTTCACTGGCCGGCCGCCCAGCCTCCACTGAAGACGGGACGCAGGCGCGGTACGTACCGACCGTACCCGGCCTCCACTGACTGGCTCACTGACCTCTCCACGCAACGTTACAACAACCCCATTCAAACCCTCACTCCTCCGTCTCACCTTCGCGCCTTTGGTCCAGCAAGGCACGACAGTGTGTGCCCTGGCTCAGCAACAATGGCTCGCGCCGCCAGCTACGCAATATGATAGCCCCCGGGCGACTGCCGGCGCCCGGCCTCGCCCAACCAATCTCCCAGCTGCGTCTCGGTTGTCGCATGTCCCGGGACCGCCACCCGTGCGACGTTGGCTTTGAGCTACTACGTACTACCGACGTGTGGATGCTCAGCTCACCCTCATGCTCACCCGTCATTCACTCGACTGGCAATGGCAGCTACCGACTAACGACTAACGACGACCATTGCTGCCCTGCCTGTACCACCCACTCTCGGTGCCACGGTCGCTACCACTGCAGCTCGACTCCCTGCAACGTCGAATCCTGCCCCGTCCGTCTTCTGGGTTCCCTCGCTTCTGCTTCTGTCGTCCCTCCAGGTCCAGGTCAGGCAGGTCCCTTCGCCGCGGCCTTCATTCGCCTCGCCTTGCCTCGTTTGTCTCACCTGGTGTCGCCTGGTCTCGTCTCATCCTGTCTGGCCTTGTTTGCGGCCATTGACCACTACCTGCCATTACCTATCCATCGGGTCCGTGTCTGCTAGGGCTCGGGCGTGAGACATCCGACCCATTTGTTCCGTTTAGATGACCGCTGTGTCGTTGGATTTTAGTATTTACTTCCCTCGTATCCATGACTTGACGCTCTCGACTCCGGCCTCAGCTTTTCCCCTCGTCCATCGCCCTTGTTCATAAAGGCACCCGCTCGTTACTGCCATGGCGACCCTTCGAAAGCAGTTCCTTACTGCCCTCTTCAAAAGCCTCCTCCGAGGCAAGTCGTTGTTCCAGGCCATTCTGGCGTACTGGACCGGATCTCTCGCAGTCACCGCTGACGGAAAGAATCGTGTCGCCGTACCGTCACACCGCTCCACCCAAGAGTTCCTCAAGGAGGCTGAGGCACTGTTCCTTGGTCCCGTCAGCCAGCATGGCCTACAACAGCTCTCTCGCGACCTGAGGAAGCAGTTCGTCGAGCGTCTCCAAACCGACATGGAATGCATGCTGCCCTCCTACAGCCATCAACTTCCACACGGAGCCGAACGAGGGCACTATCTAGCGTTGGATGTCGGTGGTTCAACCCTCAGAGTGGCGCTAGTGGAGCTCCGAGGGCGCATGTCCAAGGTCGGTGAAGAGAGCAGGATTGTCAGCATGCGCAACTTCGCCATTACCCCCGAGATTAAGGATCTGGAGGGCATGGCGTTTTTTGACTGGATGGCCGCGAGGATAAAGGATACCCTCGCCGGGGACCTGGAGCAACATCACAGTCTTGATCAGCCACTACTGATGGCAATGGCTTGGAGTTTCCCCATTGAGTGAGTGGGCCCGTCTCCAACCCGACGACATCTTACTCCAAAGACTAACAACCAAAAGGCAAACCTCTCTTGCGGGCGGAAAGCTACAACCCATGGGCAAGGGCTTTTTGGCACATAATGGATTAGTAGGCCAAGACTTGGGGCAGATCATCAAAACGGCTTGTGGCAACCAGGATCTTAACGTAGAGCTGCGGGCAATCCTCAACGACTCGAGTGCTTGTTTGTTATCAGAGTCCTACACGCACTCATCGACGCGATTCGGTCTCATCCTGGGTACCGGCGTTAACATCGCTGCGTACCTCCCCATCTCAGCAATTGGAAAAGCCAAGGTTGGCCAAAAACCCGCCGATTGGACTCACTTGATTGTGAATTCCGAGATTGGAATGTTTGGGCATGGAATCCTACCTTTGACTAGATGGGATCGAGAGTTGCTCAAGACTCACCCCATGCCGACTTTTCAACCATACGAGCACCTCGTCAGTGGCATGTACTTGGGTGAGATCTGCAGACAAGTCCTCGTCGAAGCCATCAAATCAACCGGCGTTCTTGGGGGGATACTACCTGCCTCTCTCAAGGAGCGTTACTCCTTGGCAACAGAGACTCTATCAATGATTCAAAGGTATATCCCATCGTACTCCGCAACATTAGTAGTCAAGAACTGACACTCGCCAGTGATACCAGTGTCGAACTTGACGATGCTTGCAAAGAATTCTCTCTCCGACATCCATCGCCCCACACCCCAACGACTTCTGACCTCTACTTCCTTAGACAGTTAGCGTCATTCATCTCAACCCGTTCAAGTGCCCTCGTGGCCACGTGTGTCTACACTTTCTGGAAGTTGCGGATTGATGCCCAAGCCGACTGGGTCAAGACTCTCCCTGACTCCTCTCCTTTGCGAACAACTGCCGAGGAGGATAGGGATATGTCGGAGACGACTGTCGCTTTCAATGGCAGCGTGATTGAGAACTACCCAGGATACCTGAGTAGTTGTCAAAAATACCTGGACGATCTGGTGGCCGACCAGAAGAGCGAGAACGATGCACAGGGTACAGTTCAGCTCGTATCGGCCAAGGAGAGTTCCCTCTTAGGAGCGGCTGTGGCGCTAGCCTCTGTGGAAGGGAGTGCTTGAAGTCATTTCTTTAATGACAATGACATGTTGGTGGTGGCATCAGTTACTCACTCGAGGCGTAATCTTTTGGCAATACAAATTCAAGGGACACCATGGCGATGCATATGAAGGGACAGGCGTCGGGTATGATTTTGTTTCAGTTTAAAGACATTAACATGAATATTTGGTGGGCGGTTGTCATGACAAGACTTCGGAGGCCGTGATAGGTCTCCAGGATAGAGAAGCGCATAGGCTCAAGGTGATAATATAGGGGCTCCCTACGGTCGTACATTAGGTAAAGCCCGCGCAAAAAGTGCAAATGGGAAATATCCCAAAATGACCGAGAGCCCAAAATCAGGAGCAATTTGCCACTCTAAGAATATGCTAGAACTCAAGCTATTTCAATAAGCTATAAGCTACTTGAATAAGTTTTTTTATACCACATTTATCTTTGTACTCTTATTACTACTAGGTGTAAGGGGACAGATCCGTTGATGTTGCGCAGAGGGAAAAGCCGTATGTTGATCTATCTGAAGGTGCCGAGAAAGAGAAGACTCTTCCCTGCAATCTCGTAGCGAGCTCTTATCTAGCTAGCTGCGAGGGCGGTATACCCTGGCAGTATAATCCTGGATACAGCATAGCTATATCCCTTAGCCCTAGGCTTCAGCCTGTGACACTAGGTACCTATATCATATCTGTGATCGGGCTTGGTTGTCAGTCTCGCATCGTCGAGGTGGACCCCGCTATCGTGGCGTAAAGTGTTTCCCGCAAGACGCGTCGAGATGATTCTGCTGCCTGCCAATTAAAGTAGCGCGACCAATTCCCACACAGCATGCCCCGCACATGCATTGTACCGGTACCTAGGATTTTCTCACGTGATTGCCTGGAGTCTTCGCGTTCAGTGGATTGAATCAGCGTCGCGCGCGTCTTGACAAACAATTCCACACCAAACGCCACGGTGAAGCTTCCACGTCAATCTCTTTGGCAACCACGCACAACTAACACTAGATGTCTCGTTCGATGCGCACTTAGTTCTTCTAGCTTTCACTTGCCAAATATACGGTCTCTCGACTCGAATCACGCGAAAATGGGCGATGCTGGGGTTCGTCTGGCATCTTTGCTGAATGTGCAATTGCCTTCGTGCCTAGCACTGCGTTGACTCCGAAGTTAATCGGCGAGGTATACCACGTCACAATGGCTTGTCGGTGCTGTCAAGTTAACTGTGTATGCAGCTTTCGAGTATTTCGGAAGAGAATGGCGCTACCATCTGCGAGCCTCGACGCGACGGCTCGATTCCGATCGAAAAGGTCACTCACATCATCTCCAACACGATCGACTTCCCACAGTACACCGAGTCGCAGGCGGTAATGATCCCAGTTACGACAGCACAGTGGATCATGACTTCAATCTCCCGCCGCAAGCAGGCTCAAGTTCGGCCGTTCTCGCCCGATCCCAGAATGATCTTCTCCGACGTGGTGGTAACGTGCGCCGATCTGCCTGAGAGCGACAAGGAGAGCATCGCCGGCGCTACGATGGCTCTCGGTGGGCAGGAGTCAAAGGACGCGACGCGGTTGACAACACATATTTGCGCCTTGTCAATGGATCATCCCAAGGTTCAGGCCTCCAAGGACAGGGGATGGAAGGGAAAAGTCGTTTTGCCACATTGGTAGGTGCCACGCTATAGTGTTCTACGAATCCGGTGCTGACCTCCTGCAGGTTCGATGACTGCTTCAAGTTGGGTAAACGAATCGACGAGGGACCTTATCTCCTGCCCGACGCGGATATTCTCAAAAAGTCACCAGAAGACGACCTTGCGATCCCAGAGAATTCGAATCTCGACGGTGCCACATCGACTTCTCCAACCTACTTGCCGTTGCCGCCAGACGGAGATGTCGTTCGCCCGCCAGTTACCGTCTTTCAGGACAGAAGGGTCATGCTCTCCTCTGATATGAGCATCAGCCCCCGACTGAACAAGGTCATCCGAGATATCATTGTCAACGGCGGCGGTAGGCTTGTTGAGCATGTGGATGGCAGTGATATGTTCATTTGTCAGTATCGGGATGGTCCCCAATACGTCCAGGCTGCTCAGTCATGCAAAGATGTTGGAAACTTGGCCTGGCTGTTCTACCTCATCGTCCACAATGAATGGACCTCACCCCTCCGCCGTCTCTTGCACTACCCCGTTCCTAAGAATGGTATCGAAGGCTTCAAGGGGTTGCGTATCACGGTGTCCAACTACGGCGGAGAAGCTCGAATCTACCTCGAAAACCTTATTAGGGCAAGCGGTGCCGAATTCACCAAGACGATGAAAGCGGACAACACGCATCTTATCACCGCACGCAATTCTAGTGAGAAATGCAAGGCTGCTCCTGAGTGGGGCATCTCTGTCATCAACCATCTGTGGATCGAGGAGAGCTACGCAAAGTGCGAGATGAAGCAATGACGATCAAAAAGTACAACCACTTCCCTCCCCGTACCAACCTAGGCGAGATTATCGGTCAGACCTTCTTTGACGAATCGAAGTTGCGAGAGATGTACTACCCTGGCGGCGAAGAGAACATGTCTCCTCGGGCTAAAAGGAAGCGAAAGATTCTCGAAGCAGCCGAGGACAATGCCTACCAACACGGTCCAGCGGAGGGTGTTGTCATTGGTCGGGAGGACCAAGACAGGGATGTGGACGACCTTCAACAGGGCGAGGCAGAGACCAAGAGCACCACCAAAAAGACAACCACCAAGACTTTGGGTACTGTGGCAACTCCTATCCGAACTCGCCCTGCCCGATCAGGAAAGGAGAATGAGACGCCTTCCATGGCATCAACAGGCGGGCGCAGCGCCAAGGCTAAAGCGAGAGATCTGCTCCAGACCATCGCCCCCGACATTGCGTTGTATGAAAAGGAGAAGAAAAGACACAGCAAGGGAGCCAATGTGCCCTGGGGCGGGAAACGTGCGGCAGACCAGGTCGACAAGACCAAAGCCAAGCCAGGCACAAGCCCGGAAGTCGAGGATGATAGCGCGGACGAAAAACGACCTACTAAGAAGGCCCGGCCGTCGCTGCCTGACGTCGAAACTCGGATCATCCTCACTGGGTTTGGTCGGTGGGTTGGAGACAAGCACAAGGAGGACCAGGACCGGGTAAGTTGGAATGCACAACTTTTGTTCTATTCACCGTGCTAACGCTCTTGACAGAGAAAACTGCGCGATCTTGGGGTCCAGATTGTCCAGGAAGGGCAACCATGCGACTACCTGGCAGCTCCCCATGTGGTCCGCACAGTCAAGTTCCTGTGCGCCCTTGCTCGAGGACCTACGGTCATCTCATCCACCTACATTGATAAGATTCTGGAGACGGGCAAGGTTCCCGACGTGGACGAGTTCATCCTCCACGATAAGGAAACGGAGAAACGGTATAGCTTCAGCCTCGACAAGTCGGTAGCACGTGCCAAATCGAACCGCGGCAAGCTCCTCCTCGGCGTTCCCATCTACTGCACCGAGAAGATCCGCAACGGGCCGGATAGCTACAAGGCCATCGCAGAGGCGAACAGTGCTATTTTCATGATCTACCGAGCGCGAAGCGGAACGACAATCCGACCCACGACGGCGGAAGAGGACGGCAATGCGCCGCCTGAGCCCGTCTATCTTCTTAGCAGCAATACCCCGGAGGAGAAGGCCTTGTGGGAACGCTTCCAGGACATGGCACGGAAGGGCAACATGGAGCCGAGGGTGGTGGCGCCCGACTGGCTGCTGGATGTGGCGATGGCACAGCAGGTGCGGTTCGACAAGAAGTTCCTGGTGGATCACTTTTACAAGGCCTAGGAAGGGCATGTGGCATAATGTAATGACGGAGTTTGGTGCAGGATAGGTAGCATCTCTGGTCCTCGTACCGGTTGTCGGTTTTGGTTTCGTCCGCCTGGTCCCATTTGGCTGAGGGGCGGCGCAGTTGTATGTAGTTGTGCCAAAGGAATTCTGTTTAGAAGAACTTGACACCCAGAGAGTCGTCTTGTCCGAAGATTTGTGCCTTGCCTCGCTTGACAATAACATTAAGTGCCTTGAGCAGGATCTCGGTGTCCATGCCGTGGATATCTGCTCCATTGGTCAGTAATGTTTCATTGGAGAGTAGATTCCTGGGTAGCATACCCGTTCCCTTGGTGCCGTCCCCCTCCACCAGCTCGTACACGGTCAACACACTGCCCTTCTGCCCAGACTCGTCGACGTAGGTTTCGACGAGTCCCGCCCATTCGTCGGGTTTGCGCCAGAAGAGAAACACGACATCCCCGGAGGAACCACCGCCGACGAACTCAGCGCGGCCATCCTTGCGCATGAAGTCGACAACGTCCCGGATATCGTCGGCGCTCAGGCGGCGGTCGAGGCGGCGGTTGAAGAAGAGGTCGGAGTCGGCGGCGGACGAGAGCGCCAGGCGGAAGATGCGGTGGTGGCGGGCGTAGGAGAGGATCAGGGCCGACCACTTGGTGCGCTGGGCGTGCAGCGTGGTCAGGTTCGTCTGGCGCGTGTAGAAGGCCGGGAAGTGGTATTCGCGCGGGAATGCGAAGGATGCGGAGCCCGAGGCGGGGGTAGAGGGGGACGGGTCGGACGGCGTGGTGGATGTTAGGAGGGTTGCTGCGGTGGCCATAGTAGTAGGCGAGTAGATCGAGTATGAGAGGAGGGGAAGGGAGTGGACAGGGTCGGAGCTGCGAGGCTGGAAAGGTGAAGCTATCGTGACGGATCGGAGTTCAGAGGTTGGAGGTTCCTTTTGGCGGGGTCCGGCTTGCCATGACGTGGGGGAACGAGGGTCCACCACGTGCTGCTGTGGTTTGGGTGCCTGGCGGCTCAGTGCTCTACCAGCGGAAGTCTCATTCCCAGCTTCGCCCCCAACAACACCCACGGCGGGACAAGCCAATTCTGACCATTTTAGAGGAATTATCAGCGATGGACTTTTATTGAATGAATATTGCTATTCGCACACAGGCACAAGCCCCTTAAACTAAACCTCAGGCAAACTAATGTACCCAGCACGCCCAGTGAAAGGATATATTCTTAGACGTTGTGCGTGCCTTTACTAATCAATTTTATAAAGATAGTTATTAGAGGATAGACACTGTAATTGAGGGTTATAAAAAAGCCATTTTCTAAACTGCTTTATCAGGATGATTGATAAGTATCAGCAGGATTGAGGTATATAGATATGTGTGCAAATACCAATAGGTGTGTGTGCGAATAGCAACACTCTGTTCAATACTGATCTAATCGACATAGACATTAGCTTTTCATCTGTGTCGATTAATCCCGTATCGGTCAATCGTCTAGCCGGTTCGCTCCCAGTCACCTCAATGTTGTCCAGACCTCCTTCGTGTAGCCACAGCAGTAGATGGCTCCAGAGGGCTGCGGATAACAGTTAGCCCCAAACGCCTCGATTAAATAGTCCCACGCGGGCGCGGATCGAGTACAGTAGATAGATGATGCTTATCTTGGACACGCCAGCCAGTAGCACGTCTCCTGTTGGAAATGCCGCTAACCCGTCCCTTGAGATCTTATCTGCGGGAGACAGTTGCGCTTGCGTCCGAGGAAAAGCGCGGGTCCCGGAGAAGATAAAACTGGTCGAAAAATAACTCGGTCAGAGGTCGGGAAGACAAGGGGGATTGCTACTGCGGCGTGCGATTGACACACCGTGGGCGGTTGACACTCCGAGAGCAAGCATATCCGCATATCACCGCTTCACTTGACGTGACAGTCGCCTAACTCTTACTCATAAACCCAGGAATGAGAAACCGAATTGTCATAATCACGCCTTTATTCTCCTCTCACGACATCACTGCTGTTTGTCCGACATATGACCGTCGCCGAATTTCCGCGCAGTCTAGCCCCACGGCCCTGACAGTTTTGCCTTTCTCCGCGGAACAACCAACGCCAAAACCAGCGCGGGCGCACCACAACGCCGCATCGTGATTGGCTCTCCGGCTGTCTTATCAGGATCACCTCTCAGACACATCTCGCCCGGCACCTCACGTTGTCGCACCGCCGGAAATGCGTTTTACGCTGCGAGATTCCGTCGAGTTTCCGGAGATGCAATTCGCGATGCTATGTGGAACTCGGAATCGAGGCCCAACAGCCGAGGCTCTCAGGGTCTCTCATAAAACCATGGACCCCCTGGTGTTGACAGCTTGAACGGCTGGCTTGCTCTTTGACGGCGTATCCTCCAAGGTGGCATGGGTTTGGTGAAATCTCGCCCATTATGAGTCAACCACAGAAGCATGTGGTAGTCGTGGGACTGGGCATGGTCGGTATTTCTTTCATGTAAGTGGAGCCATCCTGATCGAAGACATCCCTCATCGAGCAGCTCGCCTAACAGCTCGCCAGTGAGAAGTTGTTAAAGTACGATGCAAATACAAGGGAATACAACATTACTGTCCTCGGCGATGAACCCCACCTGGCCTACAATCGAGTCGGCCTCACAAGTTTCTTTGAGCACCGGAAAATCGAAAACCTCTACCTCAATCCTGCAGAATGGGTACGTATAGCAGCAGCAGCATTCACAGCAATTTACTCCGTACTAACAATACGAAGTATCAAGAAGTCCCCAAAGGTGCATTGAATTGCCACGTCAATACCAAAGCCACCAGCATCAACTCAGAAGCCAAGACCGTCGCCTGCGCAAACGGTCAAGTCTACTCCTACGACATCCTCGTCCTAGCCACCGGCTCTGACGCTCTCCTCCCTCGCGAACTCCCAGGTCACGACGCCACCGGTGTCTTCGTCTACCGGACCATCAATGATCTGACCAGCCTCATCGACTTTGCCGACACAAGAACAGGAACCAATGCGGTTGTCGTTGGCGGAGGTCTGCTGGGCCTGGAAGCCGCCAAGGCCATGTTGGATCTGGAGCGCTACAGCAAAATTAGCTTGCTCGAACGTGCTAAATGGGTACTCAGCAGACAGCTAGATGCGGATGCTGGCAAGATGGTCATTGATCAGGTTCGCACGCTTGGGGTGGACATTATGCTGAGCAAACGCGTGGCAAGCATCAAGACTGATGAGAGCAATAACCTCACGGGCGTCGTCTTCGAAGACGGAGAGGAGATCGACTGCTCAACACTCTGCTTTGCCATTGGGGTCAAAGCCAGGGATGAGTTGGCTCGCGTATCTGGCCTCGAATGCGCTCAGCGAGGCGGCATCGTCGTTGACGACGGTCTAAAAACAAACATCCCAGACATTTACGCCATCGGCGAGTGCGCAAGCTGGAAAGGCCAAACCTACGGCCTGATAGGCCCTGGCGTCGAGATGGCTAATGTCCTCGCCTTCAACCTCACCCAGGCCAAGCTTCACTCACCCCGAACCTTCAAGCGGCCCGACCTCAGCACGAAGCTCAAGCTCCTCGGCGTCGACGTCGCCAGCTTTGGCGACTGCTTCGCTGATCGCAATGGGCCCCTGTCTCTCCCGCCCAAGTTCGCAAAGACGCTACGAGATGGGAAAGGCGCACAATTGACAAACGGTGCTGCTGCTGCCGCCGCTGCTGCATCTGTTCAGGCGCTGACTTACAGAGACCCCTTTCTGAATGTGTACAAAAAGTACATCTTCACCAAGGACGGCAAGTATCTCCTCGGCGGCATGATGATTGGCGATACCAAGGACTACGTCAAGCTCGTCCCCATGGTCAAAGCCATGAAGGAACTGGACATGCCCCCCAGCGAGCTCATCCTCGGCGCCAAGAAGGACGGCGACGACGGCGATGACCTCCCGGATGACGCCCAGATCTGCTCCTGTCACAATGTCACCAAGGGTGATGTAGTTTCCGTAGTCAAGGACGGCTCCTGCAAGGACCTTGCCAGTGTCAAGTCATGCACCAAGGCCGGCACGGGTTGTGGTGGCTGCATGCCTCTGGTAACAACCATCTTCAACAAGACCATGGCGGCCATGGGTAATGAGGTCAAGAACCACGTCTGCTCGCACTTCAACTACTCTCGGGTGGATCTATACAACATCGTCATGGTAAAACGCCTCAAGTCCTTGAAGGAGGTGATGCGAGAAGTCGGCAATGACAAGACGAGTCTCGGTTGCGAGCTGTGCAAACCTGCTGTGGCGAGCATCATGGCGTCGCTGTGGAATAAGCATGTCATGGATAAAACCACCTACGGCCTACAAGACACCAACGATCGCTTCTTGGGCAACATCCAGCGCGATGGAACCTACTCTGTCGTCCCCCGGATATCTGGCGGCGAGATCACGCCGGACAAGCTCCTGGTCATCGCCCAAGTGGCGAAGAAGTACAACCTCTACACAAAGATTACCGGAGGTCAGCGCATAGACTTGTTCGGCGCCAAGAAACACGAACTCCTCGACATCTGGGGCGAGCTCGTCGCTGCGGGCATGGAGTCCGGCCACGCCTACGCCAAGTCGCTCCGGACCGTCAAGAGCTGCGTCGGATCGACATGGTGCCGATTCGGCATCGGCGACAGTGTCGGCATGGCAGTGCGGTTGGAGGAGCGCTACAAGAGTGTTCGTGCGCCGCACAAGATCAAGGGAGGTGTAAGCGGATGTGTGCGAGAGTGCGCCGAAGCCCAGAGCAAGGAGTAAGTCCCCCTGTTGACATCCTCATCTCAAGTCACCTCCCAGGTAACTAACACGTCGATAGTTTCGGTTTGATCGCCACGGAAAAGGGCTTCAACATCTTCATCGGCGGCAATGGCGGTGCAAAGCCACGACACGCCGAGCTCTTGGCCAAGGACGTTGCCCCAGCTGAGGTTGTCCCGATCCTGGACCGCTACCTGATGTTCTACATCCGCACGGCCGACAAGCTGCAGCGCACCGCGCGCTGGGTCGAGAACCTCCCCGGCGGCCTCAAGTACCTGCAAGAAGTGATCCTCGAGGACAAGCTCGGCATTTGCGCGTCGCTCGAGGCGCAGATGAACGAGCTCGTCGACAGCTTCTTCGACGAGTGGGCCGAGGCGATCCGCACGCCCGCCATCGCCGCCAAGTTCCGGCAGTTCCACAACACCAGCGACACGCTCGCCAACATGGAGGTCGAGCAGGACCGCGACCAGAACCGGCCCGTGTTCTGGGCGGGCGAGTCGGCGGCCGAGGACTTCAAGGGCCTCCGGGACCGCTGGTCGACCACGTCGTGGCAGCCCGTCATCGAGTCGTCGTACTTTGACGGCGCCGACGAGCTGCCCAACGGCATTTCGGCGACTATCAAGCGCGGAGACACGCAGCTTGCTGTCTGGCGCATCCAGGGCACGTACTACGCCACGCAGCAGATGTGCCCGCACAAGCGTGCCTTCATCCTCTCCGACGGCCTCGTCGGCCAGGAGCCGTGCAACAAGTCTGCCAACGGCAACGGGGATGCCCCCAGCAGCACGACTTCCCCCTGGGTGTCGTGCCCGCACCACAAGCGCAACTTCGACCTGGGCAACGGGTCCTGCAAGACGGACGAGGCCCTCTCAATCGCCACGTTCCCCGCCGAGGCTCGGCTGGACGGCATGCTCTACCTGAGATTGCCTCCAGTCGAAGAGCTGGATGCGGCGCTGGGCACCAAGAAGTGGATGGTCAAGCAGGGCGAGAGCAACGCGGCCGCCCCGATGAAGGAGCTAGACAAGCGCATCAAGTTCGTCGGGCTGAGGGGCAAGAAGCCCGGCGTGCGGCCCATCGCCGGGACCAAGATGATAAAGCCCGTCGAGTTGATGACGGGCGGTGGATGCGGAAGCGCGCCGGAATGGTAGTGACGCAATAGACTTGGGAGATATAGACGATTGAGACGACATGCATCACAGGGTTCTTTGGATAGCATCAGAGAGTGGGTTGAGATTCGATCATGGGTTTTTTTTGTATGGGATACGATACCTCCTTCGTTGTGCAGAATTAAGTGAATATACCCTCAACAGACCTCCAAATCCGAATGGCCGTGACACATTCATGCGTCTTTGTCCCAGTTGTTGATTAGATAGACTCCAAGTACCATTCCACGGACGCCTCCTTGATACCAAGACTGCCCGATACTCGTGAGCCAACCAGTCGGCCAGCTATCCATCCCCTTCACTATCTGAGAACTCACGTCCCAGCCTCGAGTTTCAAAGGAACATGAAGAGGAAAATATGAAACAGTGTAATGAAAAGTAAAAATGAACGTAGTCGTAGAAACTCTGGGCACAGGTTCCTGTCGCTGTGCCAATTCCCTAGGAAAATCCCCTCTTCCTCCGTCCTGTATCGTCCTTTTTATCCGTTGCCGACAGTAACTCCAGAACCCAAGAGAGCCCACCTTTCTAGAAAACAAATACCCATGATCGTACAGAAGTCATCTCAGAAGAAGAACGAACGCAAAAAGGAAATGTGTAGAAGTGGTCAAGTAGAGTATTTGCGGGAGATTTCGTTCGTGGGGGTCCCTTCGCAGTGTTCCAAGATTCGTCAGTCCCAGTCCACTCCACTTTAACACCCATCATCTTCGCATTCGCTCAGGCTTCCGTATCCGGTATCGGATTCCATGCCCACCACGCTCTTGGTGATCATCAGACATCGGTCGACTACTTTTCCTCGAATCTCCGACGGCACACCGCACTTTTCTCCAGGGACACCTCCCATCCAGAGACGAAGTCCACCTGCAAGTCGCTCCAGCGATGGCTGGAACGTCTCTGCCGCATTATTGTGCTCGTAAAGCTCCTCCATCAACTGGAGGGCCGCGGTGCAGCCGAGAAGCGACATCTGAGATGCGTTGCCTCGAGTCATGACAGACTCGATCACGCGCAGGCCCTTGTTGGGGGTGCCAGCCGTGCTTTCGGTTCGTCGAAGGTGAGCGATGGCCATTGCGCACCGCAATGCGAGACGAAGATCCGGGGTTGACGCCTGCAGGCTCGAGTCGATAATGGTCGAGGAAGCGCCAATCAGGCTATCCTCCCTCTCGGTTCCCAAAGCCTGTAGGGCCGCAACGATGTTTGCGCCACGAGCCTTATTCTCCAAGACTGCACGCGCCACAACGCCTCGGGCTTCGGCAGAAGATCCAAGGGGAGCAGTGCCGACTGCCAGGTTGATATCCTCGGCATTAGTAGCCAAGAACTCCTCATCCTTATCCATAGTGGCAACCAGCGTGCGGTGCAGTTTTTGGATCGACCACCAAGCCGCAACGGCATCCATCGGCGATCCAATAGCGGTATCATCGACAACATCGTCCATTCCGTCCATGGGGGTTGTAAATGTTAGAATCGGTTTCGGTGTTAAAGGCCAGGTTGTGTGCGCGCGCTGAGTCACGTCATCGTTGAGAACGTCATCGCTCTCCTGTTCAACAAGCACGGCAAGGTGTTGTGGCAGTTCATCTTCGTGTTGCTCCGTTGATCCGATGCGATACTGAATGAGTAGCCGGTTAAGTTGCCGCGCCTCATTCCACATGGTCCGTGCCAGCTTGGCAGAAATCGCGTTACTGACACCCAGGTGCAGCCTGTTTTGGCTGAGATCCCAGAGAAGCACTCGGATGTGCAAGGCCTTGAGCATAAGTCGGATAGGAGAGTTGGGGAGAGTGCCAGACGCGAGAAGGGTGAGAACCAGGCGGCTCTTATTAATCTCAACATCTCCACCTGCTAGTTGAGAGTCAAGGGCAATGCACCAGGCCTTGACACGGGCAGTCTCTTGCTCCTCAGTCAGGCCAGTGAGCATTTGGTATCCGTGGATGCCGATGGCGTTGCGCAGGCTCAGTTTGAGCGTCTTGAGCATCAGGGCAGCCGCCTCAAGGAAGAAGTTATGGCGAGGAATCCAGACAGTCTGGATGGCGGTGAGCCATGCTTGCTGTCGTACGTGAATTGGTGAGGCTGGAGAAGGAGCCGCCTGCAAGACTCCAACCTGCGACTTCTTCGATTTCTGCTGTGTTTGGGTGAAAAGTGAGGGTACAAAGACCCATAAGAATGTGCCGAGGAGCAAGAGGACTCGGAGTGAGGTGTGGACATGGTATCCCATAAAGTTGAGATCCAAGCTTGAGGCGACGCCCCGCAGGAGGTGAAGTGGTACGGCCAAGAGACCGCGGCCCTCCGTCTCCTTGTTACTAACCTCGTCTTCTCGGACGGCCTCCAAGAGCATCAGGCCCGCAAGAGAGCCGACCATGAGCTTGCCGAAGTACGGACCCGCATTGTTCCAGCGATTCTGTTGCATCTGCTGTTGCTGCTGAATCTGCTGCTGTCGAATGACAGCGGGGTTACCACCGCGGTAAGGTTGCTGAGGCACAGGATACGGCTGGCCAGCAGCCATCTGCGCCGAAATAATTCGTTTCATATCCTCCGGTACCTGGATCATACCCGCGGGCGGAGCGCTTCCGTCTGGCGAAGCCGACATGGGGGAGCCAACGAACTGTTGAGAATCTTGCGCGTACTGAATGGGCGTAGGGGGTTGCTGGAGGGGGCTGATCGCGCCATTCATCGCGCCGGCCATGAAGAGCTTTTCAAAGGCGGCGATTCTCGCTTGCATGGCGCTGTTTTCGTCGAGGAGTCGGTTGTTTCGCTTCTCGAGATGTCGGATGTATTCAGTCGCCTTGCTCAGCACCTAGATAGCGGATTAGCCTCATGCCGCGGTGGGCATCGCGTCTTGACATCGACTTACGGTGGCCTTGTTCAGCTTGTGGGCCGGGGTCAAACCATGAAGCTCTTCGCGGTCCTCAGTTGTGTCCTCGCCTCTAGCGCTCTTAGACATGATTCGCAGACTGGGGACGCTGTCTCGCAGAGCTGCGATCTTGTCGTTCAGGTTGGTTCGATACCGCTTTTCGATCATGTTGTGAGCCGTCTTCTTGATAGGTTGGTTGCCATCTTCGTCCTCCTCTTCTTCGTCTTCGGGATCAGCCGACGACTTTCGCTTTCGGGACGCTTTGGAAGACATTTCAGCAAGATCTGGAGAGGAGAGAATCCCCATCTTGGCCTCACCTGTCGCCGAGTCGGGGCTCGAGGCGCTCTTGGGCGAGTTGTACTGGAGATGTGGCGGCATGGCGATGTTTCGGAGCTTCTCCTGCAGGGCAGGAGTCAGTGAGCTAAGAGCGCGCGGCGGGAAGTTGCTGTTGTCTAAGGGAGGGCCCTGTGCCACTGGGGGGTTCGAGGGGAGGGATCCAGCGTAGATGGAGTCGGGACTGAGAGTAGCGGGTGCAAGGCTGTCGAGGCCGGCGGAGACGGGAAGCTGCTGGAGTTGCAGTTGCTGATCCTGACCGAAGGGAATGTTCCAAGGGGAGGTCTGGTAGGTGGGCTGGGCGGGAGGAGCAGCGCTCGAGGGGTCGTACGAGTCGTAAGGGGGTGTACCCGTGAATTGCCAGGCGTTGGCGGGAGCGGCGTAGTAAGGCTGGGGCGGAGGGTGGGAGTTGGAAGAGGAGGACGAGTCGTTAGGAGGGAGAGAGGGGTCCGGCTTCACAACCGAGCCATCATCGACGAAGCCGATATTTGGGTCTTGGAGCCCAAACAGGCTATTCGCATTGTCATGGTCGGCCATGTCTGAGAACCTAGAGCCAGGCATGGCAGGCCCAGGACCATGCAGCGATGGGCTGATGGCTGGAGGGGCACCACTGGAGGGGCCCAGTTGTTGGGGTGATCCCGAAGGCCTTCGCGGTGAGCGCACCGGAGGGCTGGTAGGAATGGGATGGGCGGGTGGCGTGGGTGAGCCTGGGTGAGGTGAGCCTACGGCACTCCTCTCTATCGCGGGCTCACTGGCTCACTGGCTCACACACTCAGTATTCAGCGCACACAGCACACAGCACCAATCTCTCACTATCGCCCCGTGGTGTGTCGCTGGGCGGCGCAGTTCGGTGGTCGGATCTCAGGCTCGTGGGCTCTGGGTAGCAGCGGCGAGGGCGAGTGCGGCGACGAGGGCGTGGACGAGGGTGAGAACGAGGGTGAGGTGGGATCGACCGATGGCGGATGCGGCCGAACGTTCGATGGAAGGCCAGGGACTGGGGGCAGAGCGATCGCAAGCTCGCAATATGGTCTGACTGAGCCTCGGGGATAGAGCGCTTTGGTGATGGAGATGGGGGGGATTGGGGGATTGAGGGAGACGACGAGGCCTGCAGGGAATTCGATTTGAGGAGAGTGGACGAGGACGGACTGAAAATCGAACCATACATCAGCCCATACCAGCGTGAGCCGGACCAAACCAGTCCAGCGCAAGGTTCCACCAGGGGCCGTAGGGGGAATCGGCCACTACAGTGCTTCGTTACAGTGCGTGTTGGCCGCGAGAGAGCCGTCGGTTTCCCGCTGTTGGCTGCGACCACACACTGCCACAGTGCAACTCCTCCAGCACGCCTCTAGCACGCCTCCGGCAAGCCTCCAATTATTTCGCGCACCCCTCCAGCACCGGACGGCCCGCCGCCAAGCAAATGGCCCCCTCCCGCGGATCCCGGTATGCGCTCTGAATGGGCTCTTGGGGCTCGGGGAGGTCCATGCCATACATAGAACGCTCTTGCGGGTGATCCAGGTGGGTAGCCGTGGCCGGCGTGGGATGCTGGGCTGGCGTCCCACAGTGTCCGTATATGAGACACTCGACAACGCACTGTGCATTATCCCGCAAAACTTTTCACTCCGCCCGCTCCCATCCCCTTATTTTCCTGCTATCTTCAGCTCCTACCCTACGGACGGGTGTGGTCTGCACTAAAGGCCGCTCTCACCAACAAAATAGAGAATGTCCATAAGTTGCAGCTGAAGAACAAGACCAGTTTCGGCAATGATGGTCCAAGCAGTCTTCTGGTCTGATAGCTGAGTCAATGGCTTATCCCGGTTCATTGACAGGTTGATGCGTCGACGGCATTTTGGGAGGCTTTGCATTGGAGCCAGGTGTCATCGATGAGGTCGACCAGGGTCTCAATGGTTTGTGAGTGAGCTATTGCGATTGTCGTCGTCTGAGAGTGAGTGAGGGGAGAGCGGAACCGAGTACTTTCAACGACTCTACAACAGAACAGGTTGAGAGACTACCGAAGTAAGTCAAACAGTACAGATACTGGGCCACCGAACGTCTTCAAGAAGTCATCCACAAACGGGGGAACGGGGAGGGCAGGGGAATCGGCAGCCATGGCAACGATGGCAGACAGGATCTGCGACGGCGGCAGCGATTCGGGGACGATGGCGACGACGGTAGCAGGACAATGGGCGATGAAGTTGGAGCGAAAAGAAGCATCACCGGAGCCAATCTTGAGGCGCGAAATTTCAATTGTGTGTGTGCCTTAATCTGTGCCTTAACTTTTGTTGGTGAAGGTATCTAGAAGGAAGGAGCTGTCTTATGGCTGGTATCAGTGTGAAAACTTCCCAGGGATTTCCTGATATATCCTCCGGGGGGAATTTATAATAGACTATATATTAAAGGGATTTTTATTATTTTTTATTCTTTTTCTTAAATATTTTTATTTATTTATTTATTTCTTATTTGATATTGTTTTAAGTAATTAATTTAAGTATTTACTTTAATATAAATAATATAAAAAGCTAGTACAGTATAAATAATATAAAGGGTTTTTTCTCTCTCTAAAACTATATCTTTTTAGCATCTATAACTAAATAAGCTTTTATTATATACAGCAGGGATTATAATATTAATACATCTTTCCTAATTAAGTTAAGCTATATCTTAGCTTGCCCCTCTATTCTGTAACTGTAATAGCCAAACTGCGCAAAGCACAATAATCTGCCGCCAGGGGCGTCGGCCTATCTCGGCCAGGCCACGCGGGATCCATGGGTTCCCTCTCCCTGGCGAGGTCCTGCAGCGAGGCGGTCCAAACGGCGATTTGGCCTACCGCCACGCATAACATGTACGATGAAGCGACGGCGGCGCGATACGACCAGACCATGGTTTAACTTCCCATGCCTGTCATCGCGGACGTCCCTCCGAGGCCCGTCCCGCCTCTTCTTGATGCTTGCACTTTGTGGCGGTGCGGTGGGTATCGCATGGTCCACCGCGTGGCATCCCACGTGTCCCACGTTGAGGCCATTCCTCTCCAGAGCCCAGACCCCAGGTGTCGGTCCTGGAGGATGTGCTCCCATGGATAGAGACCCAGTCTGTCCCTCGCTCCCAGCGCCCGTCACAAACGACCGATCTCTGGGCTACCCAAAAGAGGGAAGAGATCGAGACCTTCGACGCACCCTCCCCTCAAATGGAATGCACACTGTCCTCCAAGAGCACGGTTACGGCGTTGCCAGATAATACCCCGCCACCACCCGGAAAGGATGTCGGCGCCCTTTACCCGCGCAGTATCCCAAGCCCGATACAGTTAAATCGAACATCAAACTTTGCAATCAACGTATCGATTTGCGATGTGGTCCTGGTCGCAAATATTACACATCAACACTCGACAATGCACGTCAATCCAAAATACGTTCCAGACCCAGTTTAGTGACAGACGATTAGAAAGTGTATTCCCACCACTCCAACCCGTATCAACGGTGAGATGATGGTGGTAGGTGAGCTAAGACATGGTATACATTGATAAACGCTCTGATCCCCTCTTGCATATTCCTTCTCCATCTTCCCCTCGTGTCTGGATGAAGGCCATTGGTATACTTCGTGCGCAACATTGTCTGCTGAAAAAAAAAGGAAATAAGTAGATCCGCGCGTCATAGCGACATGATGATTGCCGTCTGAGGAAACGGGCGGTCGTTTAATATCTAAGAAAACCGGGGAACAAGAAATAAGAAAGAAATGAATGGAATCTTTCCCAACTCCCAGCCATAGGTGGCTTACCAAACATCATCGGAACTCTGGACCATGTTCAGAGTCGGAGTCTTTGGCACCATTCTCTTCATTCGCTTCCGGTCCTCTCTGGTCACCAATGACGGCGTCATGGGCATGCAAGGGGTGAACGGCTGGTAGGGCGAATACGGCACCGCACCTGCAGTGTACGGGGTCATGGCGCCGCTGGGTGACATCGGTGCCTTTCTCTCAAACACGGTCTGCTTAGTAGTCTGACCAATGATGGTGGGAGAGTTCATAGACGGTTCGTAAGCACGCAGGGGCAGCGAGCCACCAGTTCGCACTGCCGAGGGGTTGTTGGAGCGCTGGAACGTCTGTCCTGGCTTGGGCGATGCCGGGAGGGTTGGGAACCGAGCACCAGGCTTCGGGGATTGCGGAAGGCCGACCAGATGTGCCTGGGAGTGCTCCGAAGTGGCCGACTCAGGATCAACTTCAGTGGGCGCCAGGGAGGTGCTTCGGGTGTGGGTTTGGGAGACGGAAGGGAGCTGAGAACCGATACGCTCATCGATGCTCTGGACACTCTGGGGCGAGATATCCGGCGTGGAAGGCACTGCGGGCCTGGAATAAACGGCTCCGAACGGGACCTGGTCGGTGGGGACCGGGGGCGGAGCTGCGGGCGTATAGTGTCGGGGCGGGATGGAGCTCAGCTCCTGCGGCTCATGCCGGGGAAAAGTGGCGGACTGGGGAGTCATGATGGGAGACGAGATGCTGACGCCCCTCATAGCCTTCTTCTTAGGCGATCGAAGAGCTGACAGGAGCGAGGAAGTCCTCGACTGGGTCTTGTCATCCCGGGAGAGGTTCAAGCCAGCCGGCTTAGATCGTTCCTTCTTAGACAAGGTCGTTCCCGTCGACTTCATGGATCCGACCGAGGTCGAGCTGCGCGGCTGGTGAGACCCACGCGGCAGAGGGGCCTCATACAGCTCTCCTCGCTTTTTGGCGTCCTCGTGCTCCAGCACGTGCTTGTACATTTCCTCGAGCTGTGACTGGGCCATGACTCTATCGGCGGCGACAATTCGCTGATCAACAAATTGGTTGACTCCTGGGGCACCAACGGTGGAAGTCGGTGAGGGGTGGACGTAGGGGTTAGGAGCTCCGAAGTCGTCCTTAGTCGGGGAAGGTAATGAGAAGTTCTGAACGGTTGGGACCTTGGTGTTGATGTTCAAGGGTCCAGTCTGGAAGTTCGGGACAGCGATATCCTTGTGTACGATAAAGTCGATTTCGTCGTTGCCGGCTGACAAGTGAGCGCGGCGCTTCTTGGAGAGGGCAAGCAAGCCAATGGCGACCAGCACCAGTGAAACAGCGTAAGCTCCAATGATACCACCGATCTGGGCGGGCAGATATTTCTTGTCTCGCAGAGGATCACCAGAGGTGAGGGTATCGTCGTCTCGGGCGTCGAGCACCGAGGAGGGGTCAAGTTGGGCGAGCACACAATGTGAAAGGAATGGCAGGGACAGAAGCAGAGCGAGCAATGGTGAGAGTCGGGTAGCCTCAAGCGGCATGATGGAGAGAGATTCGGGCGACGGCGAGCAACCTGTCTTATGAAGAATCTAGTCGTGGGGACGAGACCTCCTGAGTGACAAGACGAAACATATCTAGGGGAAAGATTTACATGCACCAGACGGAACTTGCGGGCAGCCGAGTAAGGTATATAGCGGCTGGTGATGCTTGGAGAGTTAGCCGCTGGCCTCGAGGGCCGGGCTCTGACTTGCTGGACCATCGGGGGCCCGGTTCTACGCATGAGGGGGCATGAAGGCGGACGGCCGAGAATAGATCCACGGATCCAGGCAAAGGCGAGTGTGACGGAGATGCGGCGTGATGAAAAACGTCGTTTATAGTCTGCGATTGGCCCGACGGCGATCAGTTAAGCGCCGGCCAGGGGAGGCGACACCTGCGGTGGCCGCTGTGATTGGCGACATGCGGGGGCCGGCACGCCGAGTTTCCAACCACCTTTTGCCCCCCCCCCCGCCCGTCAACGGTGCGGGCCATTCTGTATGTGACGGCCGAGATGGTGGTTGCGATTCGATGGGTTGCGGTGACACTAACGTACTAACGAGGTGGGAAGTGCGCACCCGACTGCGTACCCGACTGCGTAGGTATCCAACAGCAGCAGCACCTTAATGGCCGACCTCATGTTAGCGAAGCACAGGAGGGGCGGGGCGGGCCTCTGCGAATCCCAGCGCCGCGGTCCGGGTCGTTCTGTTGTTGTAGGCGGGAGACTTGTACTCCATGTGGTTGGTTGGGATACCCTGTGCTTGGGTGAAGTGCCTGTTCCTGAATCCACCACACCACACCACTACCACTGCATCTCACCAAGTACCGACCGCTCTCGCTGCCCTTCCTCTTCATCGCCAGTGATTATAACTCTTCCCCCCGTCCATTCTGACCCGCCGTGCCAAAATACTAGTCCAGATCCAGGCCAATTGCCTGCGTCCTCCTCGCTTCCCATGGTGCCCCATGGTCTCGGGCCTTGCATGTGGTGGAGTCAACCATCCCACTCTCATCATGTGAGTCCGTCAACGTCTTCGAATAAGAAGGGCCCCTAGGTGTGACATCACACTGCTCTGGCACCCCTCTGGTCGCTGGTGCGAAACCCTTCACTCAGGTATGCCCATCGCTGGCGTCTATTCTTCGGAGTGGCACGACCGCTACCCTTGCTGGCACGGCATTGGGTCGTTACGTTGGGCCATGGCACGTCTAGTCCATCATTATCACAGCCCCTCCTGCACTACTGTCTGAATTCCGTCCAATGTTGTCAATTATCACAGACGCCGCGCGAAGCGATGGCGGTGAAAGGTGTTCCTTCAACACAACACCTCTTGCATCACGCAAAGCTAAGTGGGTTGATCTCACTCGTCACTGTTGCCATCATCTGATGTCACATTTCACCCTGCGTCAATGCACTCTATACCATATTATCACAATACCATTCCTAATGTAAGTCTAAGCACAACATATACAGAGTAGCACTGTTAAGGCCCGATGGCTCTCCTTTTGCTTGTGTGGTGGTGTTGTACAAAACATGCATGCCGCGATGTGACGGTGAAAGCTGACTGCTGAGTGATTGTGGCCTGGTGGATGTGACGATAGTGATAGTGACAACATGCTCGACGATGATTCGCATTTCCTTTTGGTAAAATTGTCAAAGCGGCAACGAGCGCGGCACGTTTATCCGCAGTGTTTACAGATCTTGTCAAAACCATCATCTCGAGGGGTTGCTATGGTGCTGGAGATAGGTGATAGAACCTCGTTTAGATCTGTTGTCACGATTTCCCTACATTACTTCACAAACCACGGGTTTTACAAGCACCACCAAGACAGGACATGTAGTAAAAAAAGAAAAAATCGTAGAAATCAAAGACTTACAAGCCAGGCACCTGAAACGTCGAGTCGGCGCTTCCTGATTCATCGCTTCCCTCACATTACCCTAGACTGAAGCCATCTAGCCGATGTCCCCCACACGGGCCTCGATCACGTGATACCGCGATGCTCGGCCGTGACGCGAGCTAAGTTAAAGTCCAGGTTCGTCAAGCGATTACGGACGGCAGTGTATGCTCGAGTCTCGATTTTGCTGCAGAAACCTGCTAATTGATTTTCTACATTGGACCAGAGGACTCGGAAAACGCGCTTGCCTCGGAACAGTACCTCAATGACACCTCCTTTCTCGACCTAGTGGCAGAAGCGCGTCGACCGTTCCGCGTCACCACCATGCCAGCATCCAACTCCGAGGATACGATCCTGCGGTCGCTGAACGAGGCGCAGCGCCGAGCTGTCGTATCCCAAGCTAAAACCGTTGCAATTCTTGCTGGCCCGGGAAGTGGTAAGACGCATACTCTCACGTCTCGCGTGGTATGGCTCGTCCAGCGCATCGGGTATCGCCCGAACGACGTCATCGTCGCGACCTTCACCGTCAAAGCTGCCCGGGAAATGAAGGAGCGCATCGGGAAGGCATTGGGCGAAGAATCCGAGAAGAAGATTGTTCTCGGAACCTTTCATTCCATTGCCCGTCGGTACTTGTCTATCTACGGGAAACACATCGGACTGGATTCCAAATTCGGCATTGCGGATGACGGAGACTCCAAGGCCATCCTTCAGAGAATTTGCAAAAGACTAAACCTTGGGATAGAGCCCTCGTATGCGAAGACATGGATAAGCAAGAAGAAAGCAAAGGGCCCAGGCGGCGATGCGTCCCAGACGACCAAGAAGCAAAAAGAGAACCCAGCACTTCAAACCTGCTATGAAGAATATCAAGAACAACTGGCCCGCTCGAACTTGCTGGATTATGACGATCTTCTGGTAAAATGCGTCGAACTATTGCGAGACCACCCTGTGTGCGTCTCGAATGTCCAGACTGTGCTCATCGATGAATATCAAGACACGAACGGCATCCAGTACGAGCTAATGCGACTCTTTGCTCAAGCGAACAACCGGATCACCATCGTGGGCGACCCAGATCAAAGTATTTACGGCTGGCGTTCGGCCGAGATCAGAAACCTCTATCGCTTGCTGCGGGACTACCCGAACACGGATGAGATCTCCCTGGAGGAGAACTACCGGTCTTCCCAATCAATCCTCGACGTATCCCTCAACGTCATTCAACAAGACAAGAAACGATACCAAAAAGTCCTTTTACCGGTCCATACTAAGGGTGCAAGACCAGTTCTGAGGACGCTGAAAAGTTCGGCTGCGGAAGGGGAGTGGATCGTCTCCGAAGTCAAACGAGCCATCATGATGTTTGGAGAGATGTTGAAGAATGAGGATGTGGCAATCCTTCTTCGATCAGCAGCGCTCTCTCGGCACATTGAGTCTGCACTTGGTAAAGCTGGTGTTGCATACCGAATGATAGGCGGCCACAAGTTCTACGATCGAAAAGAGATCAAAGTTCTTCTAGATTATCTGCGGGTTGTGTACCAGCCCGACAACAACGATGCCCTGGCACGTATCATCAATGTGCCTCGTCGAGGCATTGGAGAGGTGACCATCAAGTCTTTATTGGAGGAGGCCGAGAAGAGTAAAATGAGTCTATGGAAACTCCTGTGGAAGCATTGCAGAGGCACTCGCAAAGCAACCACCACCATCCAACCTAAGATGGAACAGAAGCTCAACACCGAGCTACTCAGAATCATATCGAACCTTCGGAAACAAAAGGACCAAATCACGCAAAGCAGCCCATTCACCATTGTTAACTTGATCGAGCAACTAGTCAGTCAGCTGAACTTCAAGAAATACTTGGAGGAGGAGTATTCAGAGGAGCATGAGCAGAGGTGGGCAAATGTCCAGGAACTTGTCAACTTGGCTGGTGACTTTGTACGGGACTTTGGTGCATCGGAAGAGGATGCTCTTCCGGAGATCGACAACCTTGAGCAGGTCAAGGACGATGACGTGTTGGGACGTTTCCTTGCAAATGTGTCGCTGGCATCCGACGCCCAAAAGGATGATGCAACCAAAGACAAGACGTCCCTAATTACCATATCGACCATCCATGCCTCGAAAGGACTCGAGTGGCCCGTTGTTTTCGTACCTTCTGTTTACACTGGCTCAATCCCCCACTCAAGATCCGAAGACACTGATGAGGAACGGCGTTTGCTTTACGTGGCAATGACTCGAGCCAAAGCTCTTCTCTACTTGAGCTGCCCACTTTACGGATCACAGGGGATGAGCTCGAAAGTTGAACTCTCTCCTTTTGTTGCCCCCTTTGCTTCTGCTGCTTTTGCTAAGAAGGGGCCGTCCTTCGACAGAGCGGTTGTCGAAAGTGCAGCCAAGATTTTGGGAAGGGTAGCACCGAGCGAGAGTGCAGTTTTTGGCAAACTGCCACCCATGTTTTCTCCCGAAGATGACGCATTCCCGATAGAACCATTCAACTCTAAGAAACAAGATGGATTTGACGGCGATTCGGAACGAAATTACTCTCGCGGCCCGAAACGACAACGGACCTCATACAACGAGTCCTCTCACGAGGAATCGGAAGAAAAGCCGTGGCACCGGGAGTATGCAACAACAATGGAGCAGTCATCTGGCTTCACCGTTGCCTCACTTCCTGGGTTTACAACTGCCGGCGCGCACAAAGTGGCCCTCGACGTGGCAACTGCCGAAGCAGCAGCAAAGGCACCACCCCCAAAGGCAGGAGTTAGGAGGGGAACCACAAAGCGTGGAAACGATCAAAAGAGTTTGCTCGGGTTTGTGACCCAACGATCCAAGTCGAACGAAGGGCAACTTGAAAACAAGCAAGCGGTAGATTTCGCGCAGGCGAGATACCAAGCTGCTCTGTCACGACATCAAGGACCAACGTCGGCGTCGCGACTCGAGCAACCAAAGCCACGGATTGAACCTGAATTGGCGAACCACAAACTCGCCGCTGCAAGGCCTCTACAGAGGCCAACTGTGCCGAGAGCAGACGACGGGCCAAAGAATCCCTACGCCTGTTTTTCGAGCTCTCCCCCGCGAGCCGCCCCAAAAGATGAAGAAACGAAGGATGAGGAAGAGCCAAAACCTGTTCCTGACCGGCCAGCCTCTAGCTTTCATGCGACGACCTTCACGTCGGTGAAACCTAGGCGGCCTGTCGGATTGGGTCCTCCGCCCTCGATGGACCGGTTACGCAAGCCGTTTAAGCCTTTGACGATTACGCGACCAAAAGGGGCCGCCTGCCTGATTCAAACGGAGCCACTAGGAAAACACAGGAGATTTAGGCGTTGTAAGGGATAGTGGCGATGGTGGTGTCTCGGAGTCATGTACCATAACTTTGTACCTTAACGCGTTAGCATAATGCGAGAGGGGTTTACGCTCAGGGTGTATTCAACATCCAACACATCTATAAATATTGAATAATCTCTACGAAAGTGATCAAACAAACCCAACCTTCAAATTCATTCCACATCTATCCAATACATCACTTTCCAAATATCCGCCTCTTACTCCAACATGTCGCCAACTCTCGTCAGCCGCGTTGCGTCTCCAGCTCTCCAAGCTGCGCGCCACGCCAGCTTTTCCACTGCGAAGCCCCTGCTCAAACCCATGGCGTCTACATCAACCGCGGCCACCTCTCCTGGCTTCTCAAAGTGGAGATGGAGCAACCTCTCGCCACAAACCCGTCGCTACGTCGTCGTCGTCGTCTCACCGCCAGCAGCTGCGTAGACACCTACGTTTTCTACCACTACTGGCCTCAGATCTTTGGCTCCAAGTAATGGATCCGACATGGCCAAGCAGGAGCATCTCTTTTTCTGCTGTTGGAATCAGGGAGTTGGTCCGATTCACCTCTTTTACTTTGTCTGGTCCTTTGAACTCGCGTACACAGGAAGAAGCGTGCGGAGAGCTATGTTGGAAATTCAATAGTAATTTAGTCTTTATACAGAGATTTTATTTCTATCCACGATGAGGTGTATTATCGCCCCGATGTCTCTTTAAAGCCGAAAATGATAACACAGTGCCCGTGGTCCCAAACACCTCTGGCTTTGTTCATCTTCTCCCCCAGCTTCTGGAATTTGGAAACCCGACTGCCTCAACGACTGGAAAACACCTGTAGGGTCCCATGTTTGACTAGCAGCCTGTAGCTTAGCGAGAGCCTCATCGCCGATGGTCGCCAAGGCGTCCTGGGATAGATGCGCGTAGTTGACAAATTTCCACGGGCATAATGTGCCCAGTTCCTTGGCCTTAGTCTCAACGTCTTCGATGTAGGCCTTGATCAGAGGGAATGCAGCCTCCTCATTCTCCGCCCCGTTGGCGGCCCATGTGACCAGAAAGAGGATTAAATTGCCATCTTCCGTGTATTTGTCCAAGCCCATCACGTTACCGCCGTTGAGAACGCCCTTCTGGGCGTGGCTCTGGGTGATAGGTTGAAACATGCATAGTGTATTCAGACCACACTCGCCACTAGGCATGAGCCCCTCAAGCTTCTTGTTGAGCTGGTTGAATTTTTCCACTGTGTATTTCATAACCTCTGCGTTATTGGAAAATGTACTCGTGAACCAAATGTTTCGAAAGCCTGCTGGCTGTCCGGCCCCAAGTGCTTTGGCAACCGTGGACATTTGCTCAACCTCCGTCGTGTCGTTCGACGGCTTCGCGGCATAGTAACCATCAAAAGCGGCTGGCTTAACTTCGGCCTTGGTGTTCTCGACGGCAGCATTGACAATGGTACCTCCAAGAGAAGGGAGGTAGGCCCAATAGACAATGGAGCTGCTGTTCTCATCCTTGTAGACATTTTCGTTGAAATCGACAAGAGCCTCAATGATGGCATCGCCCTTGGACTCATCGTAGAGAAGGTTGCCACCCCAGATCACAGGATTCGACTTGTTGACGAAATCAATAGGATACATGTCAATACGAGTAATTAGGGCTCGAGCTGTTAGCCGTGTATTTGGCACTAGGCGTTTATACTTCTGAAGACCGGCAGGGAATTGTGACTTACCCAGGTTTCCCGAAGATCCCTTCATCGCTTGCCAAAGGTCAGCGTTGTGAGTGGCGTTTGCATTGGCGATGGTGCCGTCCGCCAACACTACCTGGAAGTTGGCAACGGTGTCACACGAGAATCCATGACTCGCGCCATGAAACGAATTGCCACCTCCTGCCACAAAACCACCGACACCCACGGTTCCAGCACGGCCACCTGCGACAGTAACGCCATGAGGGGAGAGCGTGTCGTACACGTCTTGCCAGTGCCCGCCAGGCTGAACCAATGCCAAGTTTCTTTTATGATCGTAGACAGTTTTATTCATGTAACCTTGAGAGGTTAGTCATGGCTTCAAGACCACATATGGTGATTGGTGTCTAAAGAGAGGGACGGATACTTACCGAGATCAATCGTAACCCCGTCATATATTGAACTGGATAGGGCAAAGGAGCCATGGCCGCCACCTCGGATACCAAATTGACAATGGTTCTCGACGATGACCTTCATAATAGTGGACGCATCCTCGGCTGATTCAGGCAGGGCGATGCAGTACGGGGTCAACGCAGCACTTTCACTCCAGTATGAGTTCATACGATGCTCATAGAGCGCTTGCTTCGGGTAAAGGATCTTGTCGACAAGACCAGCCTTGGAAAGTTGAGTACACTGTGATTCGTGTTAGACATCTTTTATAGTGACCGTGAACGAAGACCATTAAGATGATGAAAACAGCGGCTGAAAATGTTGGTAGTGCCATGGCGAAAGGCGAAGGATGTTGAAGCTTACACATTGATGGCACGAAGCCTCTTTAGCGGAGATAAACTGGCTAAGGGCTACCGCCGCGGAGGCGACAAACAAAAAATTGAACTTCATCTTATTAATTACAATTTTTTTTTTTTGCAGAAAGATTGAAACGGGATTATATGGATGTCACCGTGGTGGAGAGCCAGAATCCTATGACACGTTCATCGCGGGGTAAGCAACTGGCCAAGGCGCAGATTAAATCGAAGCCTCGGTACTACAAGTAAGACCGCACCAACCCACCGGCTTGTACCAAGATGCCAGACAGGGCCATGGTCTGGAAGGAATGGAACATACGGCGCCTGGGTTGGTGCAGGCACGTCAACGACACACACCAGGCAATGGACTCTCCTGGTGTTTAGTAGGTTATTTGAACACAACATTTGAACACCGACATTTCGAGAGGCCAATCCTCCGACATATGTCTCATACATACGGAAAAGTCATAAATGCTCTTCTTGGACCAGACCGTTGGTCGAGGTACGAGACGAGTCAGCTATCGACGTGTACGAACCCAGTTCGTTACTACGAGAAGGGCATATCTCCACTCTATGCCGGCTCCACGTTGTCCAAGTCCGGGGAGTCCTTGATTGTGCAGGCCTGGAGAGCTAGGTACCGGGGTCCATGGGCCGTCACCGGCGTTTATTAGTGTCCCCTCAGTGGCTGGGGTCGACAAGGCAGGGGTGTTGATGAATCCGGGGAGGCTTTTCACAATGAAGCCACAACGCAAAAATGCGCTACATCCGATTTCTTGCGCCTGCCATTGGAGGCCGAGTAAGTCAAAGACCATCATATTTCCGACGTCAGCCTATCATACTGAAGATGGTAGTTTCATCTAGAGACTAGGTTGCATTGCCGAGGGATTTTATCCCAGTCACCGATTAACGGAAGATCCTTGGCTCCATCTCGCATTGCCGCAGAGATGTACGAAAAGCAACGTCGCAAATTGGAGCCAACAGCCAAGTAAGGGTTACAACGCAGCCACATCACACATTCGGCCCAAAATGTAGATCCTTCCTCTTCAGCCCTGGTCACGCGAGGTGGCCCAGCTGAAGACACCACGAGACTGTAGACCAAGATACCACCAGAGAGGCGGGGAAGTGCCAAGTTCTGACATGTTCTGCATTTCCACTAGGCGTGACAGCTGGCCACGAGAGATTTTGCGGTCCCTGGGATTAATAACCCCTGTACTTACATGGGCCGCGCCATTCAGGATCACCTTTTCCGAATCCCGGACGAAGATCCCCGCCGCGAGAAGCGATTGGATATTCACTTGAGTGCCTCCTGCTTCAAATGTCACGAGATCAAGAGTCGAAACTACATGCTGGTCTGCAGCGAATAAAAATGCAGGGCCGTTGAGCATGAAGAGACTCCCGGTGAGCCATGTAAGCTATGGGCAGCACACCGGCTTCCCAATCACATCGAACGCTTCAGTGTCAAACGAGTGGAGTCCGCATCTTTTCGGAGGATATTCTCCTCCGCCTTGGACTCTAGCAAGTTGGAATCAAGCATCAATTATTTCCCCTAGAATCTCGATCATGTGCGGGTACGAAGGGATCGAGCAAGGGGGACAGGGGGACAGGCTGGGCAAACATCGACTAGAGATTGTATCAAATCCCGAGTCAATCCTCCACCGGCTTGTTATTGGCAAGTGGTCACGGAGACGAGCGAGGGCTGAATACGCAGCCTGCATAGGAGGCGTATAGAATATGCTGCTTGAGACCTTGTGCGTTGGGGGCGTCATGCGTGGTGGCAAACGGTGTAATTGGATCGTGGGCTGCATGGCATTTGAATGCCGTGGCCCCTTCTCGAATGCTGTTGCGATCTTGTTTTCCTTTCACATTTTTTTGTCCACAACTACGACTCTATCCACGAGTGACGACATCAACATGCCTGTAATAAATGGAGTGGTGACGGTGTTGGCCGCACCAGAAGGATATGCGGTTGATTTCGACCATCCACAGAGACAAGGCGTCCCGCAGGCCTACTACGTTGCCGGATTTGGGACTGCCATTTCGTTGCTTTTCTTTGCGCAACGACTGTATGTCAAAGTATGCCTTGCAGGCGGGCTGCTGGTTGATGATTGTGAGTTGAGTTCATTATGTTTTCTTTTCATACAGTTCCCCGGCAGTTCTTCCATCCATCCTTTGTCTGAGTGGGGATCGTGTGGTCCACCTGCATTTGGCAGAAGTAATTCTTGGAAGAGCCGCCCTGTCATAGGCAATATAACGTACAAAGCTGACATGATGGCCTTTAGTCCTGCTCATCGTATCTTGGGTAAGCTAACAATTCCTTATGCCGTCTGCCCAAACGAAGCCGACCTTCAGTTGGCTATCATGATAACTGAGCGATCTCTGTTTCGTCAAATAGAACATGGAATTACGCAGTGGGACTAACAAGTATGGCGATCGGAAATGCTGACTTGACGATGGTAGATTCTGGCGCTTGTAACGGAGGGACTTTGTCTTCGTAAGGTTACTTCCAGATGACTGGGCCGTTCGGATAGCTGACATTCTTGACCAGACATGTTTGCGACAGGAGTTGGAGGAGTACATGCTTGGGAAATATCAGTTGAACAATTCAACTCCTATTTACTAGTAAGTCAAACAGGTGCAACTGGACGCGCTGGAACTACTTTAAGTTGACAGTCCTAACAAATCTCGTTCTAGGATGTGTACCTCGCCGCCTCGCTCTACGTTATTTGCGGATCATTGGCCAAGATCGCCCTCCTCATCTTCTATCTTCGCCTATCTCCTCAGCGATGGTTCAAAATGGCGACCTGGTCAGCAATCGTGTTGATTTCTGGTTATACAATGGGCATATTCTTTCCACTCGTCTTTGCGTGCCGGCCCATCGCTATGAATTGGGATGTAACGATAACGGACGGGGTTTGTCTAAACAGACCGAGCCTATATATCGCAACAGCCGTCGCCAATATTGCTTCCGACCTGGTATTATTCATTCTCCCAATCCGAATGGTTATGCAGCTGCAGATCCCAAGACGACAGAAATTTGGTCTGCTCGGGATATTCTGCATTGGCTCATTGACCGTCGTCACTTCTGTTGTTCGCGTTTCTATTCTGCCATCGCTTTTGACTGACCCTGATGCAACCTGGGTGGTTTCTTGGGCTAGTGTGTGGACGTGAGTGTCCGGGTATCCTTTACTGTCATTGATGCTGACAATGCTCTAGTATCGTCGAAGCCAACCTGATCATCACCTGCGCTTCAACACCAACGCTCAAGAAATTCTTCAAACACATCGCCCCCAAGATCATTGGCGAATCTCACTATGGCAGCAAGACCAGGACGAACGAAAACTCCCTGCCACCCAGTCGAACCCTCGTCCCATCATCTCAATCTCGACGCGATCGAAATAATTATTCGCAGTTTGACCCCGAGGAAAGGGCTGTCAATGATGCATACCTCATGGGACCTGTCATAGGTCGGCAGGATCTGAAAATAATGGGAGGCCATGGTGAGGAAGCTGTGGGATGGGGAGACACGGACTCAGAGAAAGGTATTGTCCAGGCTCCACCCAGAAAAGCGATCCTTCAGACAACAACGGTGACTGTGGAGTACACCGACGAACAGCGACGATAAAGGAAGCAGAAATATTTGCACTTGGCACCAAGGATAATTAATTGTGGGCTGCCGTATGATTGGAACGGGAAGGTATTCTTTTTGGGTACGAGGTGATTGCGAGATTGCTGGGAGAGGAAATGATAAGGTCGTGTATCACTACATGCTTCCCAATAGATTATGCAAGTGCCATCGTGTCAGCACACATATCTCGCCCTTCCTATGAGTCAATTCTAAGTTTCGTAGATTGTTGAATACTCGTACCCTGAGTTAAAAGACCCAGAAGTTTCATGTCCCGGTTATCTTGGCTTTGTCACTGTGGGCAAGGGCAAGATAGATACAGGCCACCAAATGGCAAAATGAACCACTCTGGGTTTGGCAATCTTAAATAGAGTGAAGATGAAAAACAGAACAGAGTTTATAGTCGAGTTTTCACGTAATTATTGGTCGATTTCCGAACCTAATGCCCCTATCAAGGGTGCTCAGTCACAGTCGCGTGATGCTGGCACCACAGCAAGGGTAATCAACCGATTAAAACACACAGAATAGAAGACAACTAGATGAAAAGTTGAATGAAGCTCCATAAAGAGGGGGTGAATGAGATAAGACCCTGTAAATGATGATGACGCTTAGGAGTCTTCGTCACTTTTTCCGCCTACCCTCTTTTGACACGTCAGAATTGTCCGCCTCATCTGCGAAAGGCTAGTCTCATTATCACTGAATGGACCGATTAATTAAAATGAGAGCAGGTTATTTGTCGTGAGATAACAATGCCCGCATTCGATATTCTGGCTTGTTGAGTGTAAGCGAGGTGCGAGCTTATCTGGGCTCCATCGGAGGTCACTTCCATTTTCGTGCCGTTACCTGACGGCATATAGCTGCGGTTGGGATAGCGGGTTGGGATAAGTAACTCGGTGGGCTTCCCTCCGGGTCTACTGACGCCTATGAATTCATCCCACATGACCCCCAAAGACACCACGAATGCCTCCCCCGCAGTTGCTTGCTGCTCTATCGGTATGCCCTGTGACGTGAGGTTGCATCAGAACCACGCATATACTTGGTCAAGCGAGGAACTATCATTTACACTTACCCAGGGAGGCAGTTGATCATCATCCGACTTCCTTTCTGGAAGAACGATAGATAGTTCCTTCAATCTCAACCTCGGCGGATACATCTTCAGAAGTAAATCGTAGTTCAGTACCAAGTACAGTCCTGCCAGTAGGACAGCCATCGTGTCGCGTCCTTAATAAAGAGCACTCCCGACCTCTGTGCTATTTTGTGACTGCACAAATACACCGCCGTGACTTCAAGAGCAAGGCTGATCGTTGACTATTGCTCAATCTAAGGTGTCAACATCTGAAAACACTTGGTCCACAGAGCTATACCAATTGATCCAGACTTTCCCACCATGGCCCCAAGCCGCTCTGCCAATTATGACCGGGCCCTTCCAAGGCGGCAATTTATTGGAGTTTTCTCAATCATTTTACTTCTCTTCCTCGCCGTGGCGTTCTTCACCCCACACGCCGCGACTGGGAAGACTGGGTTTCAATTCGATGACAACACTTCCAAGATCAAACATAGAGCCTCTGCAGAAGGCGACTTGTTTTTGATTGGAGTTGGAAAGGCTGATATCACCGGTCCAGTGGTCAGCACAAAAGTCTCACCGTTCCCGTAACTATTGCTAAGCCTAATCTAGGTCGAGATAGGTTTCGCTGGGTATGCAGACCTTGATCAAACAGGCACAGGACTTCGCCAGCGGATCTACAGTCGCGCATTCATTGTTGCGGATGTAGAGAAACCAGAAGATCGCTTTGTCTATCTAGTATTGGATACTGCTTCCGGCGACACCGCGGTAAGGTATGGTATCATGGATGGCCTGGCGGCTCTTGGCGGCGACTATTCAGTCTACACCCAACACAACGTCGCAGTCACGGGGACGCATTCTCATGCCGGACCAGGAGGCTGGTTTAACTACCTACTCCCTCAGATAACGACACTTGGATTCAGCAAGGAGACATATCAAGCTATCGTTGACGGTGCTGTGCTCTCTATTAAACGCGCCCATGAAAGTCTCGAGGAGGTAAGCAACTATTCATGCTGATTTCCGTGCCCAACGCTAATATGTCTCTAGGGCTATCTCGGTGTTAGCACAGCAGAGGTGGAGGATGCGGCGATAAACAGATCTCTGTGGTCATATCTGAACAACCCCGAAGCAGAGCGCGCGAAATATAGCGCCTCAGTAGATACAACTCTCACTCTCCTCAGATTCCAGCGAGCATCGGACAACAAGAATATTGGTGTGCTGACATGGTTGCCCGTTCACGGCACCTCTCTCCTTGGGAACAACACACACGTCGCAGGAGATAACAAAGGAGTCGCAGCCTGGATGTTCGAGCGCGAGATGGAGAGTGAAGACTCGGCCGCCGAGGGCTTTGTGGCCGGATTCAGCCAGGCAAATGTCGGAGATACGACACCAAACACGCTGGGTGCATTCTGTGACGACGGTTCGGGCGATCAGTGCAGCCTCGAGAACAGCACATGCGCAGACGGATTATCGCAATCTTGCCACGGTCGAGGACCTGAGTTCAGGAAGCTCGACCTCGGAGTGTCCAGCTGCTACGAAATCGGACGTCGCCAATACGTTGGTGCCAGGGAAGCTTATGTAGGTTACAGGCTGTCTATGAACCAATTACTCGATTTCTAACTGGCACGCAGGACAAATCCTCCACCGCAGTTGTTGGGTCAACCGTGAAAAGCTTTCATTTCTACCATGATATGAGCTTCTGGGAATTCAAACTCCCTGACGGAAGCACTGGCAAAACCTGCCCTGCTGCGCTAGGTTATTCTTTCGCTGCCGGCACATCCGACTGGCCTGGGTTCTTCGACTTCACTCAAGCCGACTCTGGCGATCCGGATGCGAATCCGGTGTGGGCAGCCGTATCGGGCCTGCTTAGGACGCCGTCTGCGGAGCAAAAGGCATGCCAGGGATCTAAGCCCATTCTTCTTGACGTGGGAGAAATATCGGAACCTTACCCCTGGTCACCTAATATTGTCGACATTCAGGTGCTCCGTGCTGGTCAACTAGTCCTTATTATAAGCCCGAGTGAAGCTACGACCATGAGCGGCCGCAGGTGGAGAGACGCAGTTGCCAAGGAAGCAGCTACTTTTCTCGACGTTGATCCCATTGTGGTTCTGGGCGGCCCTGCCAATACATACGCGCACTATGTTGCTACGCCCGAAGAGTATGAGATCCAACGTTACGAGGGAGCCTCGACTCTGTACGGCCCACACGAACTGAACGCATACATCAATCTCACGGTATCAAACCTAGGCTATCTCGCGCCAGACTCAAACAAGGTGCCTGACCAGGGAACCTTGGCCCCTGATAATCGCGACGATTCACTTTCGTTCATCACAGGGGTTGTGTATGACGCTGCGCCGATCGGCTCCGCCTTCGGCAAGGTACTGGACCAACCCGACTCAGGGAGCCTAGGGGCCGTTATTAAGGTGACATTCCAGGGAGCAAACCCCCGTAACAACCTGCGATTGGAGGGCACTTTTGCTGCCATTGAGCAGAAGATCAACGGGGTGTGGACACGGGTGCGAGACGATGCAGACTGGTTTCTGGTCTATTCATGGCGTCGCACAAACTGGCTCCTTGGTCACAGCGAGGTGGATATTACGTGGGAGACGAGCGGAAACGCCGAAAAGGGCACGTTCAGGGTCAAGTATTACGGAGATTCGAAGCCGCTTATAGGATCTATATCGGCGTTTACGGGGACGAGTCAGGAGTTCGTGTTGAGTTGAAGGGGCGGTCTTACTAAAAGGATCGACGGGAGCAGCAGCAAATCCTCCTTTAGCTTGGGGGGCCTGGTGGAGAGCCGCTTCAGGGACAGAAGGATTTTAGCGACAAACGGTCAGCTACAGAGGGTTAACTACAGAAGGGTTAGCGGGGGAGTACTCAGTGGAGCTCCGGGCCAACGGCAGATCTTTCGCCCTGCCTAAGGCCGACCGATGTCTAAGCCCTACGGTAACGGGAATAAGGTGGGGTATTTGGCGGGAATTCACTCCTTCTATTGGCTGGAGCCCTTTGGCACCATGTTACGTCGCTCAAGTGCCCCCGCATAAGCTGAGGTGGAGATCGTTTAGCTTCTTTCAACACACTCAACCAACGCTGTATCCTTGAGACCAACGAGGTGACGGAGGCTCGTTTCACCGCAATGCAGCCAAGAAGTGCGCTCAGATTGTCATTTTTAACTGTTTACGATCATTGGTCTGTGACACGCACTGTATGCACTCCGAAATTCCTTCGTACGAGCACGGCCCGTCCTCGCCGTGTTATTCAGTCGCCTCGCAAGCCACCTGCGAGAATGTTCAGGCGAGGCAACCTGGTGTCCATGCGGACTGCAGCCTAGCGTCTTGTCTGACTTAATCCGTACATGGCTTTATTCACACATGCCTTCTCTCGTTCGACTCTGACGCCTCCTAAGCCCACGCGGCCTTGATCATGTCTGCAGCCTTCTCTCCAATGCCGTACGCTGGCATCTGCGTGTGGCCGTTGTTCAAGGCGGGCATGATGCTGCAGTCGGCAACTCGGAGGCCCTTTATGCCCTTGACGCGAAGCTGCTCGTCAACAACCGAGTTGGGGTCGGACGACTTGCCCATGGCACAGGTGCCAGCGGCGTGGTAACATGTCGTCGCGTTGTCCCTCACGTACGGAGTCCAGTCCTCTCGCGTCTTGAACCCAGCATGCGTGGCACCAGCAGGCCAAGCGCCCTTGACAATGTCCTTGGTTCCAGCACCCTCCATGACGATTTCGTTGCCGAACCTGCAGGCTTCCGAAAGCACCTCCACATCGAGAGGGTCAGAGAGGTAGTTGCAGTCAACTACCGGCACGGCAGTGGGATCCCCACTTCGCAGCGTCACGGTTCCACGCGATCGAGGCGCGAACAGCTCAGCGATGATGGAGAATACATGCTTGCCATCCACAGGGAACTGATCAAAGTGCTTTGGCCCGCCGTAGCATTCAGTCGTAAAAAACTCGACGTTGGGCTGCGAAGGCGTCAGACCCATCGGGTCGCGGCCTTCCTTTCGAGGAGCCGACTTCCACAGCTCTGAGTCGGCAAGCCGCTCATCCAAACGGGCAAAGGCAAAGATGCCGAAGGGGAAAGACGATAGGAACCCGGCCTTCTGTTCCTTCCAGAGTGCGTACGACTTGGCCAAGGCGTCTCCATGATAGACCTGGTGATCCTTTGTGAGGCCCTCCTTCTCCGTCTCGTAAAACATGAAGACGATCTAGATGGACGTTAGTGGGTGGGGACTGTGCAGGCGGGGTGTCTTACCAGATGATCTTGCAGATTCTTGCCCACTCCAGGAAGATCGATGATAGTGGAGATACCATGCTTCGAGAGCTCATCCTTGGCTCCAATTCCACTGCGGTTCAGGATATTAGGGCTGCAGTACGCTCCGCCAGAGACGATGACCTCTTTCTTGGCCTTCACCTCGACCACGGTACCGTCTGATTTGACCGCCCTGACTCCGGTAGCGGTGAGCTCGCCATTCTCATTCTTCTCGACAATCACCTTATCTACATGGGTCTCGACCATGAGATGGAGATTGTCCCTCGGCGTCTTTGTGACAAAGTCTGCTCCAGTAGTGCGAAGGCCTTGGTAGACTGTTCTCACAGCATGTCCACATCCGTGGGGTGTGTTTCCATGAGAGAACATGTCCGGGTCTAGGGGAAGTCCCTTGGACACCATCGAGTCTTTGACAAGGTTGGAGATGGGGGCAAGGTCATGAGGCTCTGTGTGGAGATTACCAGTGCTTCCATGATCTTCCTTGGACTCCTTGAACCATGGCTTGCCATGGAATGTTTCGGCCTAACATGCCCGGGTTAGTCGTGAACAGAAAAAGCAAAAGCAAAAAGCAAGGTGATTTGCGGTGCTGGCAATGAAAAGGCGGGGTGATGCCGCGTGGGAAAGCGTCAAAACTGGCCAAGGGATTGGGCTTGGGTACCTTGTTAATGTAGCCGAAGACTTCTTCACCGCTCCAGCCTTGAAGCTTCCAGTCGTCGTAGTCCTGCTTCACACCACGGATGCATAGCGTGCCGTTGCACCCAGAGCAGCCACCGAGGAACTTGCCTCGGCTCAGCTTCACCTGGCGGTCGTTCACAGCAGCTCGCTTCTCAGAAATGACGTTCCAATCCGTCTCCTTGTCGAAGTTCTTGGACCAACTTGAGGAAGAAGTCAGCGGTGACACGGAGATGGGGATCGGTTTGCTTACCCTCCAACCATGTGTACGGTCTCCAGGTTCTCATTGTGCTGACCAGCCTCAATCACGAGGACCTTGGTGTCAGGGTTCTCGGCGAGCCGTGCGGCCACGACGCAGCCGGGCGGTGCCACCTCTGCGGGGAGATTGTTAGAACCAGCACAAAAGGCTTTGGCGATGTCGATCACGCCTGAACACGTGGGACCGAAAGACAACTTACCCACAGACAATGAAGTCATAAGAATCAAGGGTAGCCATAGTAAGGGCTTCTGTATAATGAGTATGACAGATCAGGACGAAGGTGTAGTGAGATGGTTCTAACAATGATGATCTGTCAAGGATAAAGGATCCAGCACATCTCGGCCGCGCACGCACATCTCTTATATGGTCGGCCTTTGGGCACTAACAGCGCTTCTGGGTTTACTTGCATGGCTAGTTTAAGACACGCACCAAGCCACTCGAGATTGAGATATTCAACTGGACCAACGGCTGTAGCCGTAACGGTTTCGTTACACATGTAACAGGCGACCAGGCCAACAGGTCTCAATCGGCCATGAGGATACGACGCATGGCAGGGACACGTAAAGAGTCCAAGGGAAAAATGTGCACCGCTCAGGCCAGCATCATGCCCAGGCTTAAAAAAAAATCCAATCGGAGGCTGTCCGGCCTTTCAAGGAATGCCTTCACCAACAATGTTGCAAAGGAGCGGCGGAGCGCGCGCGGATCCGTTTGGGGATCGGGGAAAGCCACCAACACCACAGCTGACGACAGCGCTACCAGGGCCAAGCCCGAATCACATTTCCCATGCAGGCTGGGCATCTGGAGCGCGTTGGACGGCGCCAGGATGTCTGAGGCAGTTCTCCGCGCGCGTATATCGGCTATAAGATGATCAACAAGCCATCTCCTTCTTAGGAAGCCAGGAATTCACCGAAGCGCGGCGATCCTTTATTAGCTCTTTACCGCGATGTCACACTTACCGCGCATTAATTGCAGAGCCATTCGCCGTTGACGCGGGCTAGTTGGTCGCATTCATATCCAGCTACACCTACATAGGCATCTGAATGCTGAATCTTCAGGCGAGATCAATCCCCCACATGGGTGTTGTTTCGAAGACTGACATAGTGCCATCGGCTATGGGGGCCACCTCCGGATGCTTCTTCCCGATGTAATGCTCCGTCAGATGCGGGCAGATGCCGAGATGGCCCAGCCCCCCCATGTCTTCAACACCATGTCCAACACTGGACCATGCCATTGAGATCCCTGTTCTCCATCTCAACCATGACAAACCGTTATGGATCCCGGGGAGAAATGGCCTGACTCGCGACCACCTGTCTGTTAGTCAAGGGATCATCCCCGACGTTAAGACAGACATCCAAATCTTGCAGGCATGAACCAAAACTTGTTCCAGAATCTATGGTGTAATAGTAGGTCACTCAGGGGAAGATGCGACGCTATATGCAGTCAAATAGATGGTAGAATGGCTCACTTGTGCCATCCGTCTGCAGTTCTGTCTGCGAATTTATGTTGTCCTGACCCACCTCGCCGCTCCGCATTAAACTCGCCAACTCATGAATCTTCGCATAGCCTACCGGAGGTTTACCTGATTGTTGCGCCTCTTTTGCCCTTGGCATACCGCATTTAACATCCTCGTCTTCCCCTTTCGACTACATCCCAGTGGCCACTGAACATCCTCTGCACCCTCGCACAACACGGGGCCGTTGGTTGCCTTCCCAAATCATGGCGACGCCCTTTCAGACCGAGGCCTGGACCGAATACGGCATTGGGTCGTTGGTATTGTTACTACGGTTTTTCGCGAGATGGAAAACGGTTGGCCTAAAGAACTGGCAAGGCGATGACTACTTTGCCATGTTATCCCTGATATTCTGGACGGCATGTCATCCTTTCCTCCGAGTTAAACCCTGAACGCCTCTAACCGATCCTTTTCATGCAGGCTGAGTTGGTCATGTTAGAGCTCATCGGTACGTTATGCTCCAAGGTTCAAGCTACCAACATACCGCACCAATAGCTATTCCCTCGTTGATCGCGGGTGGTCGAGGAGTGTCGCTAATACTCGTCTCAGGCCAAAACGGAACAAACATTGGTGTCACGAACGAGATCGGCGCTACCCTGACAGATGCAGAGATTGCAAGGAGAGAATTCGGTTCAAAATGTCTTCTCGCCGGCTGGAACTTCTACGTGACCCTCATTTGGTGTCTCAAGGGAACCATGCTGTGCTTTTACAACCGCATGACGTACGCTCCCTCCGCCACACACGACCTCGATATGCACATGGACTAACACGACGACCAGGCTCGGCCTAAAACAGCAAAAGATTGTCAAGTGGACGCAGCTTGTGTGTGTGGTTGCGTACATTGGCGTCATAGCCGTCATATGGGGCCACTGCACTCCTGTCAGGAAGAACTGGCAAGTGACGCCGTACCCTGGTGGTAAGTATTCCATGACCTGATAGCACAATGCAAACTAATGCACCATAGATCAATGCACCCTCGCCGTTGCCAACTACATCAGTCTTGTGGTCCTCAATCTATCGTAAGTACCCGTACTACGTGGCAATGCTATACTTGGCACTGTGTCATCTGTGCAGCGATGCATGCTCACTCACAATTAGTACCGATTTCGTCATTGTCTCCATTCCAGTTCCTCTACTCTGGAAAGTAAAGCTTAACATTAAGAGGAAGTTGATAATCGGTGTCCTCTTGTGCTCTGGCGTCTTCATCATGATCGCCACATTACTACGCTGCGTCCTGTCGCTGAAAGACATTTCGGGCATCAACACCAGCACGATTTGGGCTATTCGAGAAACAGTAAGTACCCTTGTCTTGCATAGTATATACCGACCCTGCGCCTATTATTACCCAGCCCTACTTTGTCACTCCCGGTTTCTAACTTGTCACAAGTTTGTTGGTATCATCGCAGTCAACGCCGCCGCTATCAAGCCCCTATTCTCCGCATCCCGATGGATCGGGTCCAGCAAAGGAAGCAGCGAACGCTACAAGTCAAGCGGTTACGGGGCCAACAAGTACAGACATCCTTTAGGCACAATCGGTGGCTCAGGGGCCGGCCCAAGCGCGAATTCTGCGAACCGCCATCGCAAGATGATGACAGATTTAGGGGACAACTCCAGCGAGGAACATATCGTACAGAAGCCCGACTATGCCAAAAAGCCCGATTACAGTGCGTATCAGAATGATATCCGAGCCGAAAGCACGAAGAGTGATGGAAGTAGTCACCAAAATGGTATCATGGTGACAAGAGAGTATGAAGTCAGTCCAGCGAAATCGACATTGGATGTGTAAAATATTATTGTTAGAGTTAGAATAAAGTAATGAAATGTCTTGATATTAATCACCCTTAAGTCAACGTTTTTTCCCAGTAGTCCCAGGAAACTACATAAACTAAAGTACAGTCTGACCAAGTTCCGCCGAGGTATTGAAACATCTAATTGATATGGTATTGTAGACATGGGGAACTGGGGCATCTTGGCATCTAGCCACATCTGAAGGAGCATTGCATTGGGAAGAGGCCCGGAGGTGGCCCCCGTAGCCGATGGTCCGTAATTCGATTGATTTAGATGACGCCAGGAAGTATCTCGCAATCAGTTAAATAACCTCCCAAAAATCCAACGTCCTGGCCACTAGACTAATGGGCCGTCTTTCGTTGGCGAACATACAATTTAGTAGGGTGTATGTACCTGTGTGAAGACAAAGCCATGCTACCCATGTCAGGATGTACAGGGTAGCTCGAGCGATTTTGGCCTACCCCCGTTATGACATGCAATGTCGTGATGTAAATTGCTTGCAAGTAGGTAGCTATAGAGACGAGTTCGTTTCGTTAAGCTCCCCGATGTTGCTAAATACTGACGAATCTAGCCCTTTTGGATGGAAAATTGTCACGAGATTCCCTCTCTTGGCCAATAGACGCCTGGCTGTCTTACAATCTGACCCCGACTCCCCTTTCTGTCAACCATGAAGTAAGCTGCAAGTCTCAATTTCAAGCATTTCCGACGCCATAGAAGTTTAAAAGGGCAGCAAAAGAGTTCTTATATGCCTATTCCGACATTGGGATTTCTCTTGCCAAGACTCGATATCCACAACTTCATGAGGGTCTCATACGAAAGCGGAGCTGTTGACTAATACACGCAATTAATCCCTCTTGCTAGTGACTTCACTAAGGATAAGTTTCGGGATTTCCGAGCGCCTGCAGTGAGGATTAATATTTCCCGAGTTCATTACCAGCTGAATAGCTCAAATACTTAAACCCAACTTCACTGTCACCGCAATCAAGAACCAGCCCCCCTAGCTCCGCAATCATGGCTAGCAACACTTCTGATCTCCGCGTTGAGCTCATCACGAATGCGGAGGACATCATAAGCAGCTTCGACTGCACGTGCAAGACCTTCGGCAGCCAGACCCAAGATGCTATCTGGATCGTCATGAACCCGGGTTGGGATACCCCCGAGGGCAAAGCCAAAGGTGCTCAGCGCATGGTGGACCGTTGGATTGGTGTGAAAAAGGACAACAAGGGCGAACTGAACGTCATGCACGTCAAGGCGACTCTGCCAGACCCCGAGCGAGAAGGCGAGCGTATCCTGGTGGGCGTCGCAATCTGGGTCCATGCATCGGCCGTCGAGGGCCAGGGAGATGTCCCCGTCGAGGACACCCGCGCCGACCTTGAAGCGCTGTATCCCGGCAACGAGGCCGAGCAACGTTACGGCTGCCAGCTTCTCGAGTCGCTGCACCGACGGCGTTTTGAGGCGATCAGGAAAAAGGCGACCGCGTCACCGCCGACAGTTATGGTTCTGGACCTTTGCGTCGTTGACCCGGCCTTCCAGGGCAAGGGCATCGCTAGAAGGCTGGTGGTGCAGTGGGGTTTAGATGAGGCACAACGCCGGGGAGGGATTGAGGCTATTCTGGAGGGATCTAGCATGGGCAGACATCTCTACGCCAAGATGGGATTTAAGGCGGAAGGGGACGTTGAGTATATTGTTGATGCCGAGTTTGCGGACCGAAACCGGCCGCCTAACCTTTTTATGCGGACGCAAGGACAATGACCATCTACTCATTTCGTGTAGATAAATCATGGTAGAGCAATTAGATTTCCCGCAAGGAACTTTTGATAGCTGGGCACTGTTGCAATAATCCTCAAAACCCGATGTCAATTTGGGTGAAGTAGTGTTATTTGGCACGACTTATCAGCTTCGTTGAAACTATTTAGCTTGAGTCTGATAATTGAACTAAATACCCCTCTAGCTATAGATGGACAGAAACGTTCACTTTTATAAAGTGCCTGGATCTTGCAAACAGCCCCAGAGCGAGGATGTCTGGACCAGCAAGCCCTACGATCTTATCCCACAACCTATCACTATCTTTTGGTTCTATTCACTCAACCAAGTGTGTCTTCACCTTCAGTCCTTCTGGCAGCTTCCAATGCGTCTTAACGCCTCCCCAGCTCTCCTCATTGTAACCCTCCTGCACCTTCTGACAGGTCCGCAACCCCCACTCTGTCACACCCACCATCAGACAGCTCTCAAACATGAACGCACAGCTGCCGGCCCCGACCTTGACTGGCTTCAATTCCGCATCGCGCGCCCCCTCACAGCTCTCCGCGTCCGGGCCGTGGCCGCTCATGACGTTGTGCAGGCTCGCGCCACCGGGGACAAAGCCTCCGGCGCCGCCGCGCTTCGCGTCGTAGCCTCCCTGGATGAGCCCCATGAACTCGCTCATGGTGTTGCGGTGGTACCACGGCGGGCGGAAAGTGTCTTCGCCCACGAGCCAGCGCGGAGGGAAGATGACGAAGTCAGCAATGGCTGTGCCGGGGGTAGGGGATGGGGCAGATAGGACGGTGAAGATGGACGGGTCGGGATGGTCGAATGAGATAGTGCCGATGGTGTTGAAGCGGCCAAGGTCGTACTTGAAAGGGTAGTAGTTGCCGTGCCACGCGACAACATCGAACGGAGTGTGTGGTTGGACCGTCTCTTGAACAGCGTGTTGTTGAACTTGACGGTTACGGTATAGGAGCCAGGCCCGTCCGAGGCAGTCGTGCCAAAGGCTTCACTGAAGCAAGCGACTGGAGATTGAAAGTCGCGAGCATTGGCGAGGCCATTGGAACCAATGGGTCCGAGTTCAGGAAGGTTGAAGTGACCCTCATACAGCTCGAGAGCATAGCCCCGTACTGGGCCCGTTGGGAGAAGGACCTGGAACTTGACGCCCCGAGGGATAACACAAATCTCCATGGGCCGCACGAGAAGCCATCCGAACTCGGTCCGGATATCTAAAGTGCCTTCTTGGGCCACGATCAACAAGTCTCCGTCGGCGGAGTAGAAGGCGGCTGTTTCATCCATGCTCTTGCCAGCAGCGTACACGTACATGCCGAGGCCCTGCTTCAAGGTAGGATCACCAGCGCCGGCCACCAGTCTCAGGCCAGAAATAAAGTCCAGATGCTTCGCTTCATCGTGGTCGAACGGGTCCCAGCGCAGTTGGTTGGGGATGTAGTGTAGTGTGCCCTCCTTGGTCCCTCTAATGGTCTCATTCGCACCTGGATGTCCAGGCTCAGCGTCGGGTTGATAGGGAGGATGAGCGCAAGAAGGCAAGACGCGATACAGCCAAGTCTGCTTGTTCTCGTGTCTTGGTGCTGTGAAGGCCGTCCCCGAAAGCTTCTCGGCGTATAGGCCGTAAGGCGGCTTTTGGGGTGAGTTGTGTCCCACGGGTAACGCACCCTCAACGGCTTCAGACCTGGACGAGAATGTTAGTAGGAGCACATCCCAAGCGACCGGCCACTTGAACTTACTCTAGATAGCAGTTGAAGCCATTTTGGTACCGATACTTTTCCTTGAATTCGAATTGAGTGACAGGCATCTTGAAAGAAAGTGGCTGGCTAGCTTTGAAGTGTAGCTCTGAAGTGTCTGATGGTGAGCCCAGGAATAAGCTCAAGAAGCGACACTACCCCATCTTTTAACTACGACCGGCCATGCGTAAATGCTCACGGATGACGTCCGTCGGCCGTTTGAGCCGTCCATATGGTTGTACAGTTCCGCGTTGCAGCTTCACGGCGCGATCATAAGCGGCCCGACGGTAGCCGGCTTGTCATCCGTGCGCATTCCGCCGGCGATCGATGGCTGGAAAAGGGTTAAGGTTCTGATGGCGGACTAACAGCCGCATGAGGGAATATGCGCAAAGGGTGATAGCCCACCATCAGTAGATCCCCACATCTGGGGCCCATCGACTCGGTACGAAGGCTGGCGGCGGAAGTTTGACAGCTTCCCAACCGGCCGTACACAGTGATCAGTGCGTAGGCAGCGTCTCTGAGTGCCTAAGCCCCTTAGACTTTTATTATTTAGTACCTAAGTAATGTACTGAGTTTAGTTCTTACTTCTAAAGGTGAAGGTTTACTATTAGTCCAGAGTTTACTTGATTGATATTATATAAATTATAGAAAAAGCGCTGCTGCTATTGCTTGCCTTAGGTAGTCAATCGGTCGCAGATCGTACTGTGTGGGGGGCATTGAAGTTGTCAAACTTCCTGCGCCAGCCTTCGCAGAAAACATAGGAATGTCGGATGCAACACACCATGGCATGATGAAAATAAGCTGACTTGTGTCCAATACATCATTTTCGCGAAACTGATTACCCCCAAAGATGTTCCAAGCTTCTCCCATGTACATAAGTTCAGCGCCGAAGTTGTGGGTCTCAAAGTGGATGGACAAGGCTCACATTGTGGACACAACACGTTGCTAGTTTCAACGACATCAACCGAGTACAATCACGGCAAACAAAAGCAATCAGAGATGCATCAAGCAGGCGAGAATGATTCTCAATTATTCAAGGAACCATATTGGAACCTTGTCAGGTCGGCCACCGACCGACCTGGAACGGAACTAGAGGAGTACACCAGGCGACGCGTCCAGCAGTCGCACAGAATATGACCCAGCCAAGAATATCTAATCGCAATATCCGGGCGCCGATCGCAACGAACCCAGCGAAACGAGAAGAAGAATTGAAGGAACTATTGGAACAGATATCAGTGTTGGCGTAGGGTTATTATGCCTCCTTCTTGTTCTTCTTCTTCTTGCCGCCGCCTGATGATGCGCCAAAGGTGGTAGGTGTCGGCTGTGTCTGGAGGTGGACAACCAATTGGGTCCATGACTCCTCCTTGTCCCACTCGAATCCAGCGAGGTAGGGGTTGTCGAGCTCATCATCCGCCTGTAATGTGATCAGTCAGCCTGAGTTACTAATCAAGTGATTATGTCGACGAGGAATGCATACCCGCTTCTTGTACGCCTTGTGGATGGCATCTAGCGCATCCTTGATTGTTACTCCCTTCATGTTTCGGGCTGTTACCTCCTTCCCTAGCTTGAAGTGGAGGTCAATCTTCTTGACCTTGGGATTTGTCAGGGGCAGCTTGAGGATTGCGGGGTCCTCAATGCCATTGGGGCTTTGGTTGATCTTCCTGTATCATGAGGCAATTAGTCGCTGTCGGTGTATAGCATCTCGGAGTCAAGGTGTAAGGGGGGCACTAACCATCCAGTCTTCTGCGTCTCGGGTGCGAGCTCCAGGTCAATTCCCTTCTCCTCTGAGGACATGTATTAGCATGAATACGATTGCGTCATATTCCGACATCGGGACAGGGGGTATTTGTGATGTCGGGCGTATCAGGGATTGGATGCATGTATGGCTTACCGAGTTCGTTGATGTTCATGACATCGGGAGCGAGGGAGCTTTGCCTCCGGTGTCCCTTCTTCAGGTCGTCGGTGGGGGGAGATGATGAGAGACCTTGGACGGCAGAGTCGACCTTGGTGAGTGGGGGAAGGGGTTCCGACATGATGGCGGGTTGTTGTGTGTATGGTTTGGGATGATCAAGAGATCTGGTGATGGTTGCTGTTGAGCTGTGCTGTCCTGCGAAAGGAGAGTCAGTGCCTGTGTCTAATGCGGTGGAATGAGGTACACAAGAAGGCCCATAGAAGCACTTCAAGGCGGCCTTTAAATCACGAGACTTGGTGGAACGACGAAGAAGGATATGACGACGGACCTTTGATGGGAAAGCAGGTGATTGCAGTGAAGTGGTGATGCTGTTGGTGGATGGAGAGGAGAGATCAAGAGAAGAGATCGAGGGGGGCAAGAGGGTTGTTTATTGTAAAGCACCTGCCGCCGCGATCACGCTGTCGTCAGACCGGGCGGGGTAACTGACCACCCGGAAGACGCTTGCCTGCACCTGCGTGCGCCGCCTCCCGTGGACGGCGGAGGGTGAGGTTGTAGCGGCGGTAGGGGAGGTACGAAGTACAGCAAGTACTTGCGACGATCGCGTGACTTTGACCTGACGGAAGGCGTGACGCCCCTTGCGCCTGGCTCAGGCGACCCCCCTGCTACCGCATCGGGTTTAGCCCGGACCGTAACCGCAGCGGAGCACAGCGCGGAAGGACCACCACAGCACGTTTGGTACCCACTTGAGACTAGACGCTGGGGCGCAAATCCGGGGAAAGCTTGTCGCAGCCCCACCGCGATCGGTCGTGGTGGCGTTTGGAGCGACGGCAGTCGGGCGATGAGGAGTTGAGGGGCCGGAAGGGAGGCAGTGGGTACGCGGCCCCGAGTTGGTTGCATTGGGTGCGAAAAGGGCCGCTCGAAATGCTGCATTTTGGGAGCAACAGCGGCTCGATTACGGCCGGGGGGGATAGTGCGCAAGGGGAAAGAGGAAACGGGTGGTGTGTCGTGTGTCGTGCTGGTTGTAGGTCCGGAGTACACAGTACGGTGTGACCGATCACCAATGACGCGGGATCGCCAGGTCGAGCCCCTCCCCGGAGCCTTCGGCTACGGATTCGTCTTGTTTGGCGCCGCTCATGCTCATGCTCACCTGATGGGTTGTCCCACGTTCTAAGAAAGTGAATGCCAGCCAAACCAACCACTTTCTGCGCTGCAACCCCGGCGCCCGAGTGAAACCTTGTGACGAGATGGAGGCGAGATGGAGGGGAGATGGAGGGGAGATGGAGGGGAGACAGAGTCATTGCTCATGGGGGCCATTGGCTGCTACGTGCTGGCTCTCCCACCATCTGGCCGCGTCGCCAACTTCGATGGTACTCTGCTCCGCCGGGCGAGGCTTTAGTGTTTGGCGCTTGAAGATTTGGCTGAATTGATAGCGCTATCGCCATCCCTTGCTCCATATCGTCGCTCAGCTAACTGCTGTAGTTTCGGCCCCCTCTTGATCGCCATCGTACCAGCATCAGGCTGCGACAAGTCAAAGCGACTGCCGCGAGCAGCCCCATGACCCCCCATGACGCTTCGTGGCCCCCCCCCCGCGTGCCCATGGCCCCTGTGACCTCCCTTGCTCTGCGTGCCTGTTCCTGTTCCTGTGCCTGGTTTTATGGCCATTTGCTCGCCGTGGCATGTTCTTGGTCGAACTCGATGCCAGCCGCCCGTCGTATAAGGATAGCCGTCTGCATCTCTAGCCCCTCACTCGATTCTCCTCGCTATTCCGTTTTCTCTGCTAGCAACTTTCTAATTTAGTGCTAATTCGCGTCTGCGTCTATCAATCGGCCTCAGCGTTTCCCTCGCGCAGCTTCCCCACTTCTCCCTTGTCTTACATCATGAACGCCAACATCCGATAGTGGGGCCGGGAACAGGCGACCTTGAGTGGAGCCCGATGGATCCCTGGCTGGTATTGTCCCGTCAGCTCACCCAGCATGCCACCGTCAAACGACCTCCGGCACCGGGGGAAACCGACAAGCAAATGATAAAAAAGAATTGATGTTTTTGCCTTGATCACGAGGGAAATAGAATGGGCCCCTTTGGGAGTATGCCAATTTGAATTTCTATTAATGCCGTCGCCCTGGCGACGTTTCGGCGAGCGAGCGCATCGACACCCAAGACTCAATCACGTCGTTACCACCTCACGTGAACCCGCCGAGTTCCGCCATCCTCCAGCCGCCGTCTATGGTCTGATGGTTAATTCCTAGTACCTATCGACACCGACTTTCTAGCAAGGTTCCGATATATCCCAAACAAGGAATGCAAACGAGCCACGTTCGATGGCATCGGACGGCTACGGCACGGCTACTCGATTGATGGGACGGTCAAGGGATGCACAAGGTGGACGAGGTGACTAAGGTGGCCAAGGGACAATAACAACTAGCAAACAAAGGTATGTGCTCATTTACGAGCTGTGAAACTGACGGGGAATTCTCCTCACCGTAGGTGACTGGTGTCTCGTCTCGTGGCAATACCCCCAACAGCCTAAATCCATCGACCCTTGGCAATCCCCGGCCTCAGGCAGGCATCGTACGCCGACAACGATGATGCGCCGATAGAATTCCCCCGGTCCGAAATTCCGTGTCCGATTTAACATATTTCCGTATCCGAAAAATAAACAAATAACATCGTTTGCGGCTACTTCGTAGTTACGAGATTCATAAGGCGAATTCCGAAAGCGGCACCTGCATGCACAGTGCATTGAGAGGGGGAACGGCATCGGAGGACAACGCAACACACGTCTGTGGTACTATATCCCAATCCTGTAATGTCTCATGAAGAACGACAGAGAGCGGGGAAAAAATAGGAAACGGTCCGAAATCGTCATGGAATTGGAGGATTATTAAACCCGACTCCAACTACAGTACATAGAATACCATCGGTCCCCACCGCGCACCTTGGCCTACCAAGCCATACGAGCCAGAATACCCTTCGGCCAATTTCTTACACCATATTTCCTCGCTTCGTCCATAAGAATAATTCCCATACCGAATGCCATGGGAAGGAACCAATACTCAACAGGAACCTCGGCCGTGAGCAGAACGCGATGGAACACAGGGGGATAGAGCCAAAGGAAGGCCATCACCAGAGCAAACAAAATTGCTGGGAAGAGGTACAGGTTCTGTGTCTCCTTTTTGAACAGGGGAGGATGCTGAATGATGGATAGACGTCGGGTGCGGACGGCCAACAGATTGAACCATTGCCTGCGATTTGTTAGAGAAAATGCTCACGCGGACGGATGGCCCCCAATAGGAGGCTCACCGATCTCGGCGGTGGATGCGACTTACATGACGACGAGGTTTACGAAGTAAATGGACGACGCCTCGTACAGCTTTTGGGTGTAGTAGTCCGGGTCGATCGAGTCGGGGATTTTTCCGAAGGAAAACCAGATAGTTGAAAATGGGATCCCGTTTCGCTCCAGGTACCAGTACGACATGGCAAACGACGCCGTCGTCTCCATCATCCCCACAACGCCATAGGCCTGTACGATGAGCTGCCAGTCGACAAGCCGATCCTTGCCCGGGATTCTCGGCTTCCCGAAGCAATACGTCCGCCTCCGGTGCTTCGTATGCGAGAGCGATGGCTGCAACCGCGTCGGTGAACAAGCTGGACGTGTTAGTTGGCTGACACCTCGTTGTCACTGTCAAAACTCACCAGATAATGATCATGAGGAAGCTGCTCAAGATTTGCGGAATTCCAAATGCGACATTCGTCATGACGGGCCAAAACTCGCTGAAGCTTCCAGCGGGCAGCAGATACGCCACCGTCTTCTTGAGATTGTCAAACATCATCCTCGCATATCGCAGCGCTTCCACAACGCTTGAGAACGAGTCTAGTAAGACCATGTCGGCGGCTTCGATAGCGATATCACTGCCGGATCCCATGGCGATACCCACGTCGGCAGCTCGCAAGGACGGAGCGTCGTTGACGCCATCGCCAGTCATGCCCACGATCTGGCCACGAGCCTGGAATTCACGCACGATGCGGAGCTTGTGTTCTGGAGTTGTGCGGGCAAAGACAATTTCTCTATACGTTGCCAATTGATCCCACTGGCCTTCATTGAGTGTGATAAGTTCCGGGCCGCTGAGAACAATGGCCTGACGTGGTCCGTCAGACCCAAAGTCGAGTTCAAGAGCGCGAAGGGAGGGGTCGAGAGTGGTGGTACGATGGAGTGCGTCAATGCCGTCGACATGTCTGGTGGTGACAATTCCACACTCCCTTGCGATGGCCTGCGCAGTGAGTGAAAAGTCTCCAGTGACCTATTTCGTGTTAGCTCTGGCTACTTCTCTCATATTTGAGTCTCTTACCATGAATATCCGAATGCCAGCCAGACGAAGGGTCTCAACCACGTCAGGAATCTCCGGGCGAGGCGGGTCAACGATGCCGACTAGGCCAACAAGGGTCAGCCCCGAAGCGGCCTGCTTGTGCATTTCCGAATCCAGAGCCAAAGAAGACATTCCAACTGGAAAGACAGAGCTGGAGAGGGGCTTTACGAGCCAAAAGCAGAACTCTCCTGCCTTGTGATGCCCACTCATCCTTGATCAGCTCCATACTCTTGCGAGTGACATCATCCAGAGTAATGGTAACGCCCGAAGGGTTAACATAAGAGCTGACCCTGTCGAGCAGGATCTCAGGCGCGCCCTTTATGGTCAAAAGCCTGTAAGTAGTCAGCACTCAATTCAGCGGATTGGAATGTGCAGTGACTTACATGTCGCCAGGCCCGAACACGGAGGCAGTATCGGCAGGCAAGGCAAGTGCCACACCGCTCTGATGCGCCAGAGTGAATGCCTTGATCATGTACTTGTTTTTGCTGTTGAACGCAAGCTCATACTTCGTGTGCCAGAATCGGCGAAGCATAGCTACCTCACCAAGGCCTTCTGAAAATCGAAGAATTGCCTGGTCCGTGGCGTCACCATGGATGATGCGCTCATGAAGTGGACGGTTGATGGTGGAAGCGTCAAAGGTACCGGCATTACACAGTCCTGCAACTGCACGGAGTTGGCTGATGGAGTTGTTCTTGGGTTGGCGTGTTCGTTGAGAACCATCAGATCCCTGGCCTCGTCCGCGAGCATCCTCTTCTCACCGATTGCGCATTCAGTGACAACCATTTTGTTCTTTCATTGTTAGTGGTCATAATACATATTGGATGAGGTGCAACCAACCTGGGTCAGTGTTCCGGTCTTGTCAGAGCATATAACCGATACCGAGCCGAGTGTCTCTACGGTTTTGAGGGACTTGCAGAGGATCTTTTGCTTTCGCATCATGTTGGCGCTGATGGTCATACTGGCCGTCAGAGCAACAGGAAGGCCTTCTGGAATGAAGGCGACAGCCACCGAGACGCATGATATGATGAGATTAGGGACAGTAATCCAGTCGGGATACTGCTTTCGAAGCCAAGTTGCCCTATTTGACATTAGTCTCAATCGACGGAGCGTTCGGATTGCATAGACCTACCAAATGATAATGACAATGACAATCATCAAGAGCATGATGGAACAAATTACCATAACAAAGTGGAAGACTTCTCGCTCAAGTGTAGTAAGACCCGTCTTGGGCTTGTTAGTAAGCTGAGCAATTCTACCAAAGACAGTAGTGTCTCCTGTGGCGACAACAACTCCAGTGCATGTGCCAGAGGCACAATGGGTGCCCTGAAGTCCAATGCATTTTGTCTCTAGGTAGTTGTCATCGGTAGAGTCCACGGTCGCTTGAAGAGGAGCAGATTCGCCTGTGCCGTATTAGAAGAAATACCCCTTGCTATCTGTGCTACAGTTGTGTGCTTGCCTGTGAGGATGGAGCGATCAAACTTAGCATCAGATGATGTCTCGGTGAAGCGGACATCAGCCGGAAGCTTATTGCCCGCCTTGATGAGCAGAATATCTCCAGGGACGAGGTGCTCAGCAAGCAGGGAAACTTCATGGCCATCGCGAACGACTTGACAGAATTCAGGGAGCATGGTCTTGATGGAGGCCATCACTCGCGACGAGGACCAGTCCTGCCACAAATTGAAGCCAGCTTGGATAAAGAACACGGCGAGTAGGACGATAGCAAGCGCGAGATTGGCATCTGCAGGCGGCTTTCCAAGCGGACGCCATGCGATGAAGACGAGGATGGAGGCAAGAAGAAGGATTGTACCAAAACCCTTCAAGAAGTATCCAATAATCCTTTTTGTATTATGGGTGGGTGCGGGAGAGGGAGCGTTCTTGCCATAGCGGGCGACTCGCCGTTCGACTTGATCAGCGGAGAGGCCTTCGTGAACGGCTGTCGAGAGGCGGCGAAGCACTTCCTCGACGGTGTTGGTATGCCACTCAAGCTTCGCAAGATCTAGGGGTCGTAAGAATTAGCTACCACCCTTTACACTATGATACACAATAAAACTCATGTGTACCTGTCGCGGCCTCAGCGCTCTTGTGCGTAAACCCGGACTTTTGATTATGATCTTCAATGTCCATGGACCTGGAACAATATTAGGGGAAATTCTTGTTCAATTTCAACAATCGTGCTTACACAGTCCGATACTGGATGGGAAGAACGGTCGCAGCATCTATGGAACTGCGCCTGGAGTGAACGGAATGGATACCCAGGGAATCCGTCGAGAGGCCTCGCCTCAGGGGCGGCCTGGCCTTGGTTCCAGCCTCCTCATCATCACGCCAACGAATGCGCTCAGGGGCTGGAGCTTTGGATTCGGGTTCGTCCATGAGGAATGAAGAGAGAGAGAGACGGCAGAGCAGTCACAGCAGTATCGCACGGGAGATGCAATCGAGTAGGCAAGAGAGTAGAAGGAACTGAGTGTTGAGCTTAAGCAACATGGTGATCGCAGATGCCCCCTTTATACTGAAACTGACGATGGCTACGGTTCCAGACCAGTCGAGGGCAGTGCTAAACCCTCGACGTGTGACGAAATTGCGCATGCATTCACGAGATGAAACAGCAGTAGAGAAGAGAGAAGAGTGGCGCTGGCTTCACCAAAACTTCAAGATGTGCGCGCACGGCGGCAAGGAGACGGACGTGAGGGGGAAACCCAGCAGCACGAGGAGAGGGTCTCACAGTGCGACGAATCGCCCAGCCAGGACCCAGTGACCCAGTGCAATATCCGATAGTCTTTTCCCTCGAAGGCCCTTTTTTTTTTTTACGACGCAACGGGCGTTGGGGGTTGAGGAAAATCGCTCATAGCAGGCGGTTGGTGAAGTTGCGGGTTGTCGTGGGAGTGAAGTCTTTGATATCTGGCAGCAAAGTATTTCACCGCAATGCCAAGCTTCGCGGGAACAAGCGAGTGACAACCAATAAAAGTTACCATCTATGCTGACATCTCTAGGCCTGGCCTCGATCTGGCTGTGCTCCGAAACCTGGTGGAGATGAGACTTCGGTATCCTGGATTTAGCTAGGCTGGTCGGCATCTAGATGCGCGAAACGAGACGAGGAAACTAGGGCGCTTACCATACGAGCCTGCGCGATTTGATGCCGCTTACCTCGCCGCAAAACAGGGAAATTCCACCGCTCCGGGTATGAGGGGGCGATGCATCCGCCAGCCATTGTCACAAGCCCCGTTGCCTTTTCGGCCGGATCTTTTGTTGTTGTCGATCCCCTCCAGTGCTATTGTCCTTGCCGATATAAGCCGTGGGAGGGGTCGTAGGCGGCCTCCCATGACACCGCTCACCATCACTGTCCCCACTGTGAAACTACGAGAACTGCTGCAGCCCAGAACGGTCAGAACTCGTTTGAGCTACTGCTAGCTCAACGAGTTTGCCGTCATCTGAACAAAGAAAGACAATGGCATAACGGCCGCAGTTGACAGTCCTGACGGTCTGCTGCTGAGATTCCCTTGCAATTGATTGGTGCTGTAGCGTCTTACCTGCTGGAGGCATTCCTCGCATGTTTACGGTCAACACCAACCAGACCCATGAGTTGTTTATTGGCCGTTCAAGAGCAATTTCAGTTACTCCTTATCGAGGTGCTTTGTTGATTATTTGGGACATTGCAAAAATCTCGGCCACTTCACATTCAATCCTGCTCAGCCTCAGAGCACTTTCCTACGTCATGACTTGGTTCTTCGGATCACTCGTATGAAGCCGAGTTTAAGCATAACATGGATGGTGGCATTAAACCAAGACACTGAGTGGAGGTGGCACATGCAATTGACCGGGTGTTTGTCCCGGCTCCCACCAACATCAATGCGCACCCACAGTATTGGGGTGTGTCTCCATAGCTTCACTAAGAAATCAGCCCTGTAGCCCTGAGGTTTGTGCCGGGAGGGGATTTGTCTCTTCCCTCTGCATGACGACAGGTTCTGATACGAACTCGGGCCGTGTTCGAAAGATCATGATGAGGTTGCGCATGATGGTAAGCGTCCATCGTCAAGCACAGTCGAGCATAGTTGAGCATAAATCCGGACCGGTTCGAGCTTGTGTGTATGTCCTTGACCCGGGCCGGACGATGGGGGCTGTTTCACTCCCATCAAGCTCTCTCCAGCCTTCTCAATTCTTTCGTGGCTTCTTCCAAGACAACCATCTTCACCTCGTGCCTCGACACCTCACATCATAACCTGCCCTCGCCTACACTGTGCTGGATTATATGATGAGTGCGTTCAACTCCAGCCTTCAAACTTGACAATCAATACTGGCACGAGTAGAAATTGTGCGAATGCTGTGATGACAAGGCGGCATCCATTGCGCTCATAGTTGGGGATGACATTGACCTGCCCCATCCGCATAAACCTTCGTCTAGGTACGCGGGCGGCCACGCGAAGTTCAATCGTAAATGCATTCGTCGTGTAAAGAATATGATGATCGTAAACCATTCAATGGACTTCTTCGTCAATTACACGGGGTTCTAACAAGCAGCCTGCACGACAGCGGTAAGTGGGGGGCCAAGAGATGAAAAGTGCTTGGCATCAGAACATGTATGAACACGATGTACCTCCCCCATGAAAAATACAGTGATAAGCTCCTTTCCCCTCGCCGCCCATCTCATTCTCAAATCGGAGGGATCAAATGACGGGCGGTGCTCCACGTCGCATTGGGAAGCCCCGGTATTTCCCTCACCGACTCGATTGCGACAAGAGTTGATCAGCGCCGCTGACGTTGAAGTCGTCGTCGTGGATGGCGCCACCCACGAGCTAGGAGGTGCGGATGAATGGCCGAGAGCACATTGAAAACGTGGAATCAGGGATCAAAGGGAGCTGGGAGCGGTCTCGAGCTTCAGGAGTGTGTGAAGGTTGGGGCTGTGCTTGCAAGTTCCAGTGGTCCCCGCAGCTGATGCATCGCAAAATTGACGCTGACACGGTTGGCCCTACCGGTACTCGTGTAACCTCGGACACAGGCCGCAAGAGTGGCCGCCCTTGATTTAGGGCAGCCTTCAATTCGTCGGAGATTTAGTTGCGCTACGGGGCAAAGCAAAGGCAAAGCAGACAGCTATGCTGTAGTGTGCAATCCGGCGAGCGGGTGGATGTCACCACTCTCGTTGGTGTGCTGGGACGCTGTCAGCACAGCCTCAATCGGATGAAGTGACCAATTCATCAACCCCCGACGTTTTTGCGTCGCCGTTTCCTCACTCTCTCTCGTCATTATTTTATTCTTGATCCTTGGTTTCTGCTTCATTCAGCCGCGCACCTCCTGCCCGCACCCTGCGTCGGTAGTCGACCAGACATGCGACAGCCTGGACAGCCATCTCCAGCTCTAGTTGAGCTTGGCAGCCACCAACGCCCCGTTTTTTGGACGCGCGCTCTCAATCCAGAGCACAGACAGACACGCATTCAGACGTCCAGACGTCCAGACGTCCAGAGCCCAAGTAAGGCCGGTCTAACCTCACTCAAGCGAGTGTGACCATTGAGGAACCCGTGTCAAAGGCCAAAGACTTGCAAAAGGACGCGGCATCTCCCCCGGCTCTCCGCAGAACGAAGCAAGCGCTCGCTCAATCAATCTCGAGGCCCAGGGCCGCGCGGATCGACCGTGGCCCCATCTCGTACATGACGCGGCCTCCCCCTTGAATCTTCATGGTAAAACCCCTCGACGACGCGAAACCGTCAGCAAAGGACAAACTTTACGACGTTGACGCAGCTTATTTGCCCCCAGGAGAGCGTCAAAGCGACAAAGCGACCGGGCTCGGATGCCTGCTGCGTGTGTTCTTAAGACATATCATCTGGTGGGCTTCCCGCTTCTCCGGTGCTATCTCTCCCAAGTTCAATTACTTCTTTTGGTGGCGTCATCCACACCGGCTCGCGCTGTGAGGTCGACTAATAGACTTGCCCCGTTTGTCAGCGGGACGCGCAATGCTTGCAACGTCAGCTCTCGGAATCAACTGCCCGCACAACGACGCCAAAATTGCCGGGCCAAAACCCATCTTGCCAACCTCCACGGGCGCTCTCACCGTCATGAATGCTGCTCTCTCTCGGCTTGCCTCTCGAGATTCTAGCCTCTCGAGTTTCCAGCCTCTAGCGTCTAGGTCCTTGTCCCTGCCCGCGAGGCTCGCCCTCTCCAGCCATGCCTAGACATGCTCCCGCCGAACCCTCCCCCGTCATCCACCACCCATGAGTCTGTCGCCGATGTCGAGGCCTCTGTTCTGAGCATCAAGCCTCCGTTACCGAGCCGGCGCCCTCGCACCGCCCAGTCGCCTAACAATGCCGAAGTCCAGGTCCCGCCTCTCGTCGCCGGCGCTCTCGTCGCCGCATTTGCCACCGCCTTGGCCGATGGACTGAACAACGACCTCCTCACCCACTACTACTTACCAGAGCAAAAGGTTCGCATCAACATCGACCGCGTGCTGGACCGCATCTTATCTGAATTCACCGGCCAACTCTGGGACGAGCTCTGGCACTTCTATTGCCAATCCAACCCCGAGTCGGCACGCCAAGTCAAGCTCTTGTTTGACGGCCCCATATGCCAATTGTTCCTCGTTCTCAACGGACCCGAGACCCCGCGATGTATACTCGACAAGATAGGCCCGGGCATCACACGCCGGCCTGCCACATGGTCGTCCACTGCACGAGGCATTGATCTACCTTTGGCATTGCAGCTCCTTTGTAGCTTCTGGGACCGCGAGTTCCCCGCACGCTCACCTAGAGGATCGCCAGAAGACATCGCCCGCTCATTACATACCTACATCACCACTGGCGAATCCGCCAAGGCCCTCATTGCCAAGATCCGTGAGGTCTTGATCTCCCCTCACTATGTGCAAATGCACCTCATGGAGTCTGCAGTTTGGGATATCCTAATGAAGAGGCGTTTCCCGCCGCCCACGGACGGATTCCACGTCATTCAATTCAAGTTTGAGTGCCAGCTCTTTGGCCCCCTAGAAGGCATCGGGGACCCACAACTAGTTAGTATGGGATCTTTGCCGGCCATTACTGGAACAGCGAATGACTGCATTTACACCACCGTATCCGAGTACACCTCCAAACAATGGCCCAAGTGCGGTTTCCATGTTGTTGGGCTGCATTGAAGATGCCGTGAAGCAGGCCTCTACTTCATGCCGCGAAGGCCAGGCATTCACCGGCATGTCTCTCTGGGACGGCACTGACGGTAAAGACGTTTATTGTCCGAGTCTTCGCCTTCTGCATCTTGAAGTTGAGGACGGATCTATCCGACTGAGCGTTTCCGCTTGGACGCATACCATGATCGAGATCCTGCAGCAGATGGCCTGGACGTGCGCGGCCCTGAGCGCCTCGCCTTTCCCTGGCGCGCTTTCGGAGTGCGCCGTTGAGGTTTCGGACTGGACATATTTAGACGACTCGATCTACGTCGACTGCAGCTTGTCGCATCGGCCAGTCCCAGAAGGCGACGGGGCCGCGTGGTTGAAGCAGCTGCAAGGTGCCGCAATCGCGAATGGCTTCCCGATCAAGCACAGCGCCACCGTATCATGATAACAAGCAGCAAGATAGCAAGAATGTCAGGCCGTGTATATTGAAGACTTCTTACGCTGCTATGATATTTTAGATCCTTAATTACTTAATGATACCCATCATGGCTCACGAAGACCCTTTGCCCTCTGGCCAGTGAGCAACTCAGCTGCACCATCCTCCTTGACCAAGTAAATGTCCTCATGCCTCACACACCAAATTTTCCCTCCAAGTAAATGCCCGGCTCGTTAGTGAAGGTCATTCCCGGCTTCAGAAGCACGCCCTTGTTCCATTTGTTCAAGTAGGGCGACTCATGGGCTTTGATGCCAATGCCATGCCCCAGTCGATGGGTGAAGCCATATCCATAGCCAGCATTCTCGATAATGGTCCGCGCCGCAATGTCCACGCTAGCGGCCGTGTTGTTGTGCTTGAAAGCTTCCGCGGCCGCCGACTGCGCCTCGAGAACAATCTGCCAGACGTTCTCCTTCTCTTCCCGTAATGGGTCTGGAACAACGCTGTGCTGACCCTCCGGCAGGTCAATGAGGAAACTCCGGCAGATGTCCGACGAGTATCCCAGGTAATGTGCGCCCACATCGATGACAATCATGCTGTTGTAAGTGAGCTTCTTACCGCCGGTGACGAAACCACCGTGGGGCAGGGCGCCGTGCTCCTCAAAGAGGACAATGTTGAAGAATAAGCTGAAACCGATGGATAGCATTGAGTTGTCGAGGATGGTAGTGACTTCGTCCTCGGTCAACCCAGGAACGAGGCATGGCCGCATTGCTCTCAAAGCAACCACCGTCCCGGTGTTCACGGCGCGAAGCAGCTCGACTTCGGCGGGACTCTTCAGCTGCCTCACGAGCTCGGCCTGTGAGGAGAGGCCCACCGTCTTAAAGCCTGCTGAGTCGAGGCCACGTACAATGTAGTCACGAATCTCCTCATCGGCCATGAGCGTTGGGACCTTCTTGCCCTCAAACAGCCTCGACTTGATCAACGTGTCGTAAGGGTTCCAGTGCTCTTCCCAGATGACAATGTCCAGCGTCTCCTCTCGAGAGGGGATACCCAGCATGCGGACGCGGCCTTCCTCGAAGTGCGGGGAGAGGTATGCCGTCTTTGCTACGACCTCGCCGTCGGCGGAAGTCTCCGGGAGAATGAGCATCAAAAACGGGCGCTCCTCCGGCTCCCAGGGCTCCCAGTCCACCTGCGAAGTGTTTCCATAGTACCTGGAGCTTGTTAGTTCCCACCCATCTTTTCCCGAGATTTAATTCTTACTGGAAGGTGTAGCCCGGCTCCAGCACGAACGCGTCAATGCCATTCACAGCCAAGGCCTTTGCCAGCCGATCACGTCGCCCAATGAACTCCTCGGCTTCAATCGGCCGAGCATCGTCCAGAAACGAAAGGTCGGCCTTGAGGTTGTCGATTGAACATTGTTGAACTTTGGCCACGTCGAGCACGTTGGAATGCGAACAACGGTGATGACGGATGCCACCAAAAAATAGCAGCGATGTCACAACTACAGCGGCAACTGTAGCGAATCGGGATGATGACTTGCGCTTGGAAATTGGGCGAGGCTGCTGCGGCAGCAATTGGCCCTTCTCACTGTCCAACGTAGTCGAGTTCATTTTGCCGGTGATGTAAGACGACAGTTGAAGAACAGCGAGGTCGGCGTCCAGGAAAAGGTATTCCATCCGAGACAATCACACCCTACTATGCCTGCAACCTCTCTTCCAATCCCATTCCTTGTTTATCAATGCTGTCCAATATGCTCCAGCCAACAGTGGGACAGTGGGCCCGTATAACACAGTATGATCGGCGTGAGGGGAAAGTGGGCAGCCCAAAGATAACACCAGTGGGCCAAATGCCATACGACGTCCCTTGTATGTCCTTGTAAGTGGAGAAGCTCTCCCAAACTAGCGGTAGTATCGCTTCGACCTGCCCAAACTTCCCTGCTGAATAGCGTGTAGCTTCGCCGATGTATCCTTGGTCGAGATATCGGCGGGTATTACTGAATGCCGGTGTGGGTTCTCATGCAACTCAATGATAACGGCGAGTTAATAGGTCTTCTGTTTCTCGCTCCTGTGTGGATTTTCTTATTCCTGCAAGTCTTCATGCATGCACCCTGAAGAGCCACCAAGACATGGCTTCTAATGCGGCGACCGACCTGGCTATTGAGCCGAAAGAAACCCTGCCAAATGTTGACATGATCGCCAAAGACGACATTGGTAAAAATGAAAAGTCCCTTGCTGAGAAGGACGAGGCTCTAGTCGAAACGGGCAGTGTCGACGAGCCCGTCAAGAGCTACTACAGCAAAGTCTCTGTCTGGTTGATGATCCTGTTCTCAGGTCTAGCTATTGGTTCTGATGGATAGTAAGAATGACTCCAATTATTTCTCTCACTTCTCTTCAATATTTGATCCGAGGACAACGCTCACAATTTCTCCTCTAGTAACGCTGCTGTGATTGGCAATGTCGAGCTGCTGCTGGCCATTATCTACCCAGATGCCCTCACCAGCTCAATCTACACGCGTCTCAGCAATGCATTCTTGATCGGCATGATCCTTGGCATGCTCTTCTTTGGTTTCATCGTCGATCAGCTGGGTCGCAAGACCGGTGCAGTGGCTACCACAATTATTCTGGTTGTGGGTATTGCCATGTCTGCCGCTGCCAATGGCGCCACGCCTACCGGCCTCTTCTGGATGCTCATCGTCGCCCGCGGTGTCGCTGGCGTCGGTGCCGGTGGTGAGTATCCAGTCTCTGGAGCTGGTGCTGCTGAGGCAACGGATGAGAGCGGCGAGTATCGCAAGCGACGTGGTTTCATGTTCGCCATGCTTGCGGACCTGTCAGCATCCTTGGGCTACGTCTGGGGTGGTTTGGTACCGTTACTCCTACTCCTCTGCGTGGGCCAGAAGGAGGAAAAGTACGGAATCGTCTGGCGAACCTCGTTTGCCCTGGGTGCTGTTCCGCCTCTCGTGATCTTCTGGTTCAGATTGCGCATGGCCGTAGCCACGGCATACCGCAAGTCGTCTATGCGAAAGCAGCGCGTCCCATACAAGCTGGCTCTGAAGCGTTACTGGCGCCCCTTGGTCGGAGTAGCGTCTTGCTGGTTTTTGTACAATTGGATCTCCATTCCATTTGGCATCTTCAGCTCCACCATTATGTCGCGTGCCAATGTGGGCGATAGTTTGGTCAAGAACTTGGGTTGGGGAGTAGTGATCAACTGTTTCTATCTCCCCGGCCCTTTCCTAGGAGGATATCTATCTGACAAGATTGGACGACGCCAGACCATGGCTCTCGGTTTCTCACTTCAAGCCATTCTTGGCTTTGTCCTGGGTGGTGCTATGGGACCTATCCAGAACATCTTCCCGCTCTTTGTGGTTCTGTATGGCGTCTTCCTCACCCTCGGCGAAGTCGGACCTGGAAGGTAAGAATCCATCAAAAACAAATTTGGTTCGATCGAGTATCTGACACTGAGATAGTACCGTCGTTTTGCTCGCCTCCGAGTGCTTCCCAACTTCAATTCGTGGCCAGATGCTCGGCTTCATTGCCGCTTGCTCAAAGGCAGGTGCCGCAATCGGCACTCAAGTCTTTACTGCAATTCTCAACTCTTACGATGAAGAACATGCCTCAAAGGGAAACCAAACTGCTTTTCTTATCGGGTCTGCCTTTGCTGTTTTGGGCGCTGTGATTGCATACTTTGTAATTCCCGATGTCTCGACACGACTCGAAGATGATGACGCTGCCTGGAAAGTATACCTTGCTGACCATGGCTGGGAGGCTACCTGGGGTGATGCCGAGACCAAGGATCCCCAGGGTGTCATCATGGATCGACCTGGAAACTAGGCTTGGTGCAAGAGTATATTTACTGAGCCATGCCGTGTTAGTGACCAATGTGATGCAGGATGGACGTGCACAGCCAAATGGTCATTTTAAGCCAGCTTAGGAAATATGAATTCAATTTGGGTACGTTGTATCAACGACTTCAAACCAACCTCAGTGATATGCATTCAGTATGGCACAGGCCCATGCCAACACTAGATACCGGATTTCTTACCTCCGACTTTCACAGTGAAGTTTTATTAACCTCAACACAGGCTGATGTCGATGAATTTCCTGGCAAACCTTTGTGTCATGCTAACAATGGCACTACCAGCGTCATTTCGTATCCTTTCTTTGCCTTGGATTGAAATACCCCAGATCAATCCTATTGTTTCCAATACTACCTCAAATACGTGCTTCGATAACCCTCGTATGGGAACCAGAGGACGTACAACATCCTCACCACGTCTTCGACGTGACCCTCCGAAATGGTTGGAACCGCCATGGGGACTGCGTGCGCCAAGGTTTCAGTTGATCAATCACGGGAATAATTTATCCTTTCTCCAGGGCTCACCTGTAAGCTGCTTTTTCGGGAAACGAATCTGAGTGCTGCTGGTAATTCTCCGAACCAGCAGCTCGGAGGGGGCCTGGTCGTCGAGATAAAACCAGCGCTGTTCCCTGTTGTGTTTCAAATACTTGTTCCTGGAACGATTACCACGTGTTAGAAGGTTTATGTTTTCCATTTCTTCGTAATACACGGTTCTCGGATCGCAGAGGGCGGTGGGGTGGTTTTGGATTGGATATCCTAGCGGATGGGTGACTCTGTCCCAATGTTAGACCTGGTTCCGCTTCAAGCTCATACCGCTCATGGCTCAGAGTCTTTAAAGCCATACTCAATAAGCTCCCATCTATCGTGGGAATCCTCAAAAGTTCGTAATCCTTGGTCTCCATAAAACTGCCTGAGCAGCGCCTCCCCGTATTCCGGGGTAGGATCTAGGGGTGGTTCATACGTGAGTCGCCATGAGAACCACACCTGGGTTCCCAAACTCACCAATATCGGCAAAATTAGAGAGCCCTTTGACTATGGATCGGCAGGTCGCTCTGCCAAATCGGAAGCTTGACGGTTCCTGGGGACCCCATCTAGTAGGTGAGCGGTTAATCTACGTCAAGGTGAGCGGTGATAGTACTTTGGGATCATGGCGGGACCAACCTGGACGGCAATACAGGTGGGCGGAACTCTCAGCCCGAAGACTTGGTTCAAGCTTGCTGAAACATTTGAGCAATGTGCATCAAGGGTGAACTCGGTGGGCAACTGGGTGGCCAATTCATGGGGGCAGTTGATGACTTTAATACCACCATTCCAAGAACCTACAAAGCCCTCCCAGGCCTCTTGATAGTTGCCACCTCGGAGGCTACGCATTCGAACAAGATGCTCTTCCATGTCGTCCTCTTCACCCAATGTGCCGCGCCTGCGACGGTCCCGGTGATAGAAATATGGGGCCTGGAATGTAATGACAGCGCCGATGTCTTCCATTGCGGTAACTCTTATACAGTCTGCGTCGAGATACCTTTACTGTTGCTCACGGGGTATTGAAATCAGGAACCTGATGCTATTGTCAAGAAGTGGTCACGAATTTTCAGTAAGGAAAGGGGAATGGCGCGGCAGTATTTATACCGGAGTCGAAGTCAAGCCCGTGGTTCATTGCGGGCATCCACTGAGTAAACATCGATTCACTTCCAAATATTCTGCCTGCTAAATACGACGTTTTTCCCCTCTATTTCCTTGGGACTAAAGTTGGGACCACAGTGTGCCTACCTATGTGCATGTTATTTATCTTCGCTATCAGTGGGCAGCTGTCTGACACTGTCAACCCGCTGGGGGCGGTGCTTCTTCAGCTGCGCTCACCTCGCATGTTTACGCGTGAATTCTTTCTCCTCACACACCACAGAACACCATTTTCTCTGGTTCTCATCGCTTGTTATGCTGATTCGGGTACTATTCTCGTCCTCCAAGCCACCAAGGCCGTGCCAAATTACTAACGGATACGTGCAGACCAAGCGCCTCAACCCCTTTTTTACCCTCCCGACGTGATTCACTTCTGCTTCAACTTACCCGCTCATATCTTTCCAAAATGTCGGACCCGCCCCTGACCGACGGCTCATTTATGGCCGAGAAGGTCATATCCCTCCAACTCGAAGTCAGCTCGTTGCGACAGTTCGTCGAGAAGCAGAAGGCGGAGCTGGCAGACTTTCAATCACACCAAGAATCTGACAGCGCCGAAATCAAGACACTTCGAGACGTTCTTGGACAATACGAAAAAAGTTCGGAGCAGAAGATGTGGGAGTTGGTGGGCGTGACCAAACGCTCTTCGTCAGCAGAAGATGATGTATGAATCTCTCGAGGAGGTTCATATCAAGACCGAGAGGGATCTTCGAGAGCTGCAAGAGCGCATATCTGTTTCGGAAGACCTACGCAAGTCTATGCAAAAAGGACATCGCCACACTCCATGAACAAATCAGCAACCTCGTCGCCCTGCTTAGAACCAAAACCTACGACGCTTGGGTGTTCTCCATAGCTCTTCGGAGCGCATATGAACACCTGCCTTCGATATCCGAAAAGGAATCCTTCCAAAGCCTCCTAGATCGAACGACAAACGCCACACGAGACCAACTCATCGACAAACTGCTCGAGGCACTCTTGTTAAAGGTCAATGTCCGCCTGCCGGACGTCGACAACCCTGGTCTCGCTTCACCAGTGTCACAACCAAGAGAAAGCGAGCCACGCGACTCGGAGCCTGGCGCGAAGACGCCGAAGAGGCCACGACTAGCGATATAATATTGTTCCTTCGGTGTATCACTATATTAAGGGAAACGTCATGGGAAGCTGCGGTATGGTGCAAGGGTGCAGTGGCGCGGAACAATGCTCTTTCTTCGTGACCCAGATCACGATTGTCATCTCATTGTTTGATACAGGGGCTGTTGGATTTCAGCATTGGACCACATGTTTGAAGACAGGCTGTCGACAAGACTTGGAGAATACGCATGGTTAAGGGTTTGGGTGTTGAGATATTCAAGCGATGAACCACGTCATTCTTGAGAGTGAACCGTTTCGCAAACATTGTAAGATCGAGGGTGTGGATTCTCAATTCTTGAAGGCCCCAGAGCAAGATCTCGGGCCAGGATACCTAATTGTTACTACACAATCCATTTTAGACTTCGTCTTGTACTTAAAACCTCCTTAACGCCATTACCAGAATCCTAATCGTAAGCTCATACTCGTGTCTCGCTCATCCTGCCGAAAAAGGATCTCGTCCTGCTGAACAGGATCTTGATCCGCCATCTTCACTTCGCCCATGGCGAGAATTCGACAACTCTAGTCATTATGCGTTGTTCGCAAGCCCGGAACTAGCAGCGCTTTCGCCAACCTTGACTTCATCATCCGGAACGCCGACACCAACGCTTCCAGCTACGCTGATCATGCTGTGCCTGCTCGTCATTCCTCGCTCACGCTCCGGTCGAGCAAGACTACCCTCGCGAGGTCCTGCTATGCTGGCACCCCCGGCAGGAGTAATGTTCAAACTGGCAGTTGTGCTGACGCTGTCGCTTCTGGTTCGGCTGGCGTCGCTGGCCCGTCGCTGTCGAACGTGCCTCTCCAACTCCCTAATGCGGCGTTTCAGAGCCTCATTCTCCCGCTTGGCCGTTTCTAGTTCGTGTCTATAAAATTGGGTTTCCTCGTATCGCATCGTTGCTGGCATCATTCCTGGACTCAGCTGCTCGCTAACACTTCCGCTGCCGGGGGTAGCGCCGACCGAGCTCATAGGTACGGACGTTGGCGGGGGGATCCTCTGGTGCTGGAAATAGCTCGACGGGTCGAGGGAGTTCTGCGGCCCGGGAGAGTTGGTCTGGCTTCGACGAGACGCGGAGCTGTTCTGTCGCGAGAGAGGGGTGGCTTGCATCGGACGAGGGGCGTGGATGCGTGCCTCGTAGGACGACGACAGCGGTGGCTGGCCGAAGCTCTGGGACGTGGCGGACGAGGTGCGTTGGTGCTGACGGGCTGTAGGGATGGAGAAGCCAGATCCAGAAAGAAGAGACTGCTCGGCGACGGCATCGTGAGCCGAGTTAGCGGCCGAAGTAGACGACGTATTAGAGACGACCGAGGCGTTGTGGGCAGCACGTAGAAGGGACAGCTCTCGTGTCAGGCGGTTGACCTACTCTCCCGTTAGTCTAAACCGAGCAAAGGCTGCATTAAGGGCTTCTTACCACAGCCTCCTGCTCCTTTTCCAGCGCGAGATGAAGCTCCGCGGCGGTCAACGGGCGAGGGTGTCGCAACGGACCAGGGCCGGGCCCAACACCGGGCTCACCGGCCAACATGTGTGCGGGAGCTGGCACCGGCGGCTGCGTGGCGGTCAGCTGCGGCGAGGGCAGCGACGACGTCTGCGAGTGATTCACGGCATTCTGGTTCGAGGGCAGGATGTTGAGGGACGGCGAGGTCGGCACCGGTGGAGCGGCCATCTGGCTGGTCGACTGGCGGCGAGAGGCCGCGAGGGTGTGTGTGGCGACGGGGGAACCGAGTTGAGATCCGGCATTCCGGTCTTGTTGGCGCTGTCACCGATGCTTGAGGCTCGCCGTAGTGCTGTTTTATGCTCCGGGTTTGGGGGCGGTGGTGTTTACGGAGTATTGGCGAGAGATGCAGCCCTGTCGGTTGGCATCCGCAAGGCCACCGACACTCCAGGCGCGTTTGGACGGGCGCGTGTCGTCTCAGCGGGTGCGGGGTTGAGTGGACCACTGGCACCACTGGATCGGATGGCACGGGCACTAAAACAGTTCCCTAGGAGCCCCTGAACGCTGGCAAGTTGCACCTGCAGGGCCGACAAGGGTGCTGTTTCAATGGACGCTTCCTATCAGCGGCCTTACCCTGCAGCCATGACATCAGACTACCTGAGAGCTGTTGCAGCGGTCCGTGAATTGGAGAACATCATCTTTCTCCTATGTGGATTTCCAATGACGTGAATGCTCATTTTCTCATCATTTTCGCAATGTGTCACCTAAAGCTTGGTTAACAAGTGCGACAATTAGCATCCATGACCCTCTCCTCGGTGATAATCAACCCGACTGTTGAGACGCCGGGACGGGTCAGGCGACTAATCCCAGTGTTGATACCATATTGCTACCATCATGCAGGTTGTGCCACTATGTCATGGAAATGCGTGCATGAAAGCCGACCACCTATGAGCGGGGGTTTTGCTGAGGCATAGACAAACAAATGAGCATTTGGTCACCGAAACCCGTTACTCACCGACGTGGCTGAACAAGCCAATCCGTTCCTTTGATCACAGGGAAATATCACACAAAGCATATCAAACTTTCGGCGCCCAAACTAGGGAGAATGTTTTTATTATCATCTGGTCCATTTAGGAGTCGCAGTTGGTCCGCTACGTAAGAGAAAGAGTGTAAAGTTACCTCGACATTATCCACCAAAACCTACCCTAGACCGTTGATCCATGATGTAATACTCGGAATGACGACATGGACTCTTCCTTCGACGTCAACATGCAATCAATAACTTATCCGCCTCGTCGGATAATGGATAGAGCGGTATCAATGTGTAATCTACCAGGTCTCTCCGTCATCAGTATTTAACCTGGTCACCAATACTGGTCACTTCTCGTTAAGACCTACAAGATCCAAATCACAAACCCACATATTCGTTCATCACCATCTACTTAAAAGCAATCATGTCTGAAGGTCGTGAATCTCCCTCGCCCGAGCGCCAAACCGGCAAACAACTCCATGACCCGCCAGGCTCTGGCCAAGGCCTCAACAACAAGGCCGACGACAAGACCGACAAGGACCCCAAGGTCCAGCTCGAGGTATGAGACTACAGTGCCGCTCTGTTGTAGGCCAGGACTAACTTTCTTCAGAATCTTGAGTCGAATCCCAAGGACCCGATGGAAGAAGCTCGAAAGATCATCTTTGCCAAGCCCGGCGAAAAATAGTGTGCCAACTTCATAATGTTTGGGAATGAAATACGGATTTGGGAGGATGTAAAGTGAATAGAAACAGGTCACAGGTTAGATGGAAAGTAACAATGCACAATCAAGGAATCAATTCGGAAACATCGTGAATTTGTCCATGCGTAAAAGTCGTGATAACTCGTAACAAAGCCTACAGCCCGGTGCTATTTCTCAACAAACAATCATCCTTCCCAACGCCCAAAATCCTTCATAATTAAACGGTCTTCTCATCGGTGGATCGGACAGCGGGGGTAGCTTCCGTAGGCACAGGCTGAGGCTGAGTAGGTTCCGTGGGGGGAGGAGCTGTAGTCGAATCTGTGGGGGGAGCGGGGGCAGCCTCCTTCTCCTTGCCAAAGACTCGCTCAAGGCCAGAAGCCTTGTATGCGCTTCCGCCGCTCTCCTCCTTCTTCAGCTCAGCCAACCGCCTGGCCTCAGTGTGCACCTCTTGCACCTGGCGGCTACCATCCTCGTAGAACTGAGCAATCTTCTTGCCAGTGGGAGTGTGGGCAGCAGCTTCTCAAAGTATGAGTTCAAGCCGAGGAAGAGGGTGTTTGCGCGGTTAGACAGGCCGTAGCTCTGGTCGGTAGCTCTGGCGCGGTCGGTAGCATGGTACTTGGTGTCCAGGTTCTGGAGGGTGTTGAAAGAAGCGGTTGGAGACCTTGTGCTTGGTATCGAGCTCGATGGCACGCTGAATGGCGACATCGCCAACGACGTAGCCGTGGGCGAGGTACTCGGCAAAAATGCGCGCGCGCGGGCTTCTCCTCTTGCGTGATTTCGTCGGAGTCACGGTCGTTGTTCTTGGTGTAAGGAGTGTCGTCATCAGAGTCGCCACCGGCGCTGGTGACGGAGAGCTGGTTGGTGCCGAGCTGGGTGTTGTGAAGGAGCAGAGCAGTCTTCTTGGCCGTCTCCTTCTCGAAGGTGACTTCGGCCGACTTGGTCTCGCCCTCGGTGGTGACCTTGAGATCGGAGATCTTGCCACTGCGCGAGAGGTTAGTATGCGTTCAGGTGAGGGAGAATATGGATAAATCTTACCAGAAGCTGAAGAAATCCTTGATCTCGCCGTCGCTGGTCGCGAGGGCGATGTTCTTGACGGTGACAGTCGCGTTGGAAGCCATGGTGAATGTCGGAGGAGCTCGGATGATGTTTTTGGAGTAGAAAGTGAGGAGAAATCGGCGACGATGAGGGGGAATGGGTATCTCAACACTGAACACTGAAGGATGGTGTGAAACAGGCAAACTGAATTCAGAGGAGCGCGTGTACGACTGGTTTTATACGGAATCTTGCTTCCCGTTGTGTTGTCCGTGACGAGGCAAGCGTCTGGTGAAACTTGGGAGGGAGCTGGTGCGGGGCAGTGGGCGACGTCATCGATAGCGGGTGGCATGATTGGCGGTGCACGTGTGGCTGTGCAGCGTGTCTTAGGTCGGTACAGGGAATTGCTGCCAATCGCGGTTGGCCACATGAGTACTGCACAAACACGGCCTCTGGATGGCTGTGAGACACGCTGCAGCAAAAGAAGTGTGCCTAGAATCGCAGTGGGGTGTGCCACTTCTCGATCGGGTGAAGCTGTTCAGGAACGACTACGTAAATGTGTGGCGAAGGCGTTCCTCGACGTCGTTACGTCGATGATCTTTTGACATGTGAAGAGACCCTGCTTTTTTCTTGTTCCTTGCGGGAGGCTGTGGCAAGCTGGGAAATGTTTTGTTGGGCAGGAGGGTGGTCTCCCGTGTCCGAGGTTTCGACGCGGGCTTGAATCCTGATGCCTATCATCAATCAACCTGGCACGCCTGCGAGACACACGACGCGGCCGCAGGATCTCTGGCGTGAGATACGCGTCAGCCACCGTCATGTCGCGTCCTCCTCTTCGACTGTCTCTCTCTCTCGAAGCTTGATTCAGGTCTTGGGACTTGGTTTGCACCATCGTCTGTTGGGTGTCTTCGCTCATCACCTCTGTTCGCACTAAAAATCCCATGACCCAGTTTCGGACATTGTCAATTACGGCAATGCAGAGGGATGGCCATCCCGGCACACGAGGCTGCAGACAACAAACGCCGCGTCTCCACCCCGAATGAGATACCCGAGCCTTTCGTGATCATCGGCATGGCGCACCTTGTTCCTAGCGAGATGAAGCTATTCTGCCGGCCAGAGGTTCGAGAGGTTGGACAAGCATAACCTGTCAAAGTTCCAGCAGCCTCCGAATTGCAGTGAGTCGAGCGCGGTGAGTGGCCCACACGACCCATGTCCTGCGAAAACACCCATGTCTACAAAACAACCCATGTCTGCAAAACCATACCCATGTCTGCAAAACCACACCCATGTCTGCAAAACCACACCCATGTCTGCAAAACCACACCCATGTCTGCAAGGGTCTCTTCACCGATCATGTGCTGGGCCCGTCTCGCGCAAACCCTCGGCGCTTGTTCACGCTACTCATTCCTCATCTGGCCAGGCTCCAGGCTAAAAGTCTTCAACCCTCGTCGAAAAGGGCGGCGGTTGGGCGGTCACAGGAAGAACTGTTGCATGTCGTGCCCAGGCCTGTCCAATCCCGCCACCAGAGCATCTGCTCAACTCGCTTCCCAACAAGCATGAGCCCACAATCCTTCTAACCACTTTGCCCCCCAACGCTAGTTGAAACTTGTCATTTCCCTGCATTGAAGACCTTATTGCGGTCTGAACGGGATCCATCACTGTTAGCAGTGCGGTCAAAGCATTCGCCCCGCACGGGATCGATCCACAGCCCGCCCAAGCTATTAATACCCGTCGAGGCACTCCATGGGCACCATGCATTTTCGTCAGATGGGCGGTCTTCTTCCGCCAGGTGATTTGATTTTTTGTTAGTGATTCCACTGTCTCTACAGCCTCATCGCCGTGAAAATTTATACACCACCGTCGGTGTCTCCTCGACGTCGGCCGGACCGATCAGGGGTGCAAGGTAAGCGCAACGTGCCTTTGTCCTCTGTCCTCTGTCCTCTGTGAACTGTTCCCCTGTGTGGGCTGCGTGCCCTAACAAAGAAGCATTGTTTTGCCCAACTCTGTCGTCCAGTTCCACGAACACTACGCATCCCTGTCGTCAGAGTGCTGACCCTCATGGCAGATCATGCTTGCAGCTCGTCCATAATCTACACACCACATTGAAGTTCACACACACCGTCGAACAGGATGATAATACTCTGGGGACAGATGCGCGGACAGATGCGCGAGTTGGGGAAATTGCCCGAAGAAACGATTCTGAACGCCATATGGGTCGGCCTTCTTGGTGTTCAGGTGGTGATGGTATTTGGAGTCGCCGTCATGGGACTCGTCAGACGGATCAAGATGAAGCGAATGCTCAGATCCAGGCGAAGAAGCATCAAGTCCCAGCTTCTCTAATCAATGGGCATCGCCACCAGTGTCATCATGACACTGAAATTTACAGAAAAAGTCGACAACAGACTCACAACTATCGGAAGTTGATTCCGACAGAAGAAATCCAATCCGAAACATACATGGATGGATACGACACTTACACCCTTCGTCTATCGCAGCTCGGAAAAGCAGATCATCGATACTGTTGAACAGTAGTGGATATTGACAAAAGTCGGCTGAACTTGGGGCGTTCATGCTTTGAACAGGTTTACGAGATTACGAACACAATTGTATCTAGCGTTTCATTCACGTCATGAACATAATGAAAAATAAGTATAAATATCTAGTCTTGCACCCAAATCATCTCAATCGCAGAGTTTTGACTGCCACCACAGTCAAGATAATCACCCAACTATTCAGCGACTACTCTATTAACCCGAACGTATCACTCGCCATGCCTGTCCGCCCCTTCAGACCCGTTCACCGGCGTGATGAGAGCCCAACACCTCTTGGTCCAAACGATGTTCGTCGCCCATCTCCTTACGACGCTACCGGCAATGATCCTCGAGATATGTTCCGGCCCCATCACTGCCCCCACTGTCTCATCTATCTGAGCGGACCTAAGGACAAAGGCTACTTGTGTATCAATTGCGAGCCCATCGTCGACTCGCGGACTTGGCTTGCCCTGAGGAGGGCAGCTTCTGGTATCTGCTCTGGCACATGCGGTGGATATCTCTCCCAGGAGGAACGCCTCGCCCAAAGGTATATCTGCGGAAAGTGCTTTCCTGGATGGAATGCCCACGTCCAAAACATGGCGGACCCTGCCATCGTCTCGGCGGCTCGACGTCGCGAGTTTCGAACTCTTCGCGAGTCCTACGAGGCAAATATGCATGAGCAGGTCATCATGCGTGGCCGATGCGTGAATCTCGCCTGTGCAAGACCGATGCAGGTGCATGATTACTTTGATCCTTGGGTTCCTCATGGACACCGGTTTGTACACTGCATGGTGTGTCGTCTGGAGCCGACAGTCGATGGCTACCCGGACGAGGCCAGAATGGCGATAACACAATTTGCTGTTCATGACACAGCCCCTCAAGGCGCACCTAGGGCTGACCAGAGCCACTTTGCAGGATACTTCACAGCTGGCAACACTACCCGGGGATTCAATATCCATCGCGATAATGTTGCTCAGGTGTCTGAAGGTATGAACCCCTCTCCATTCCTCACTGGTGAAGATATCCTCGCTGCCGAAAGACTTCTCCAGATGAGGTCAGGGCAACCCCCCAATCAGCAGGACACCTCTGAAAATAGACAGCCCTCCAGAGGCTCGAGTGAAGCATCAACTCTCATCTTGGGTTGTTCTCCCGCCACACGCGTTCCGCTTGGAGACCGAAGCGAGAACATTCAGTTTTTTGAAGATCCAGAGGATGTTGCCGCTCAAGCTGCCTTGCGGGAGCGGTATCAGTATTGACAAGTGCTAGTTGAAACCGAGTCTGATGCTTACCTGTCTATTTAGTGCTACGGCTACCTGAGTCATATGAGTATCAACACAGGAATTTCCCGTCTCATCACTGACTCTGGAATCGAAATATTATTAGTCCGGTCGCTTTGGCCGAAATCAAGCTCGGTGGGTTGGTCTTTGAGATAGAGTTGGACAGGGTAAGAGGTAACAATTGCGTAGACGGGCTAATGTCACTTCAGGATAGTATTGTAAGTTAGGCCGCGGCAGGAAGCATAGGAATATTGTAGTATGATTGATCTATCTAACTAGGGAAAGGGGGGAAGCCGCTGTCGGCGCTGTGATCCGTGATGTCGGCTGTTGCCTTACAAATTAGGTGTAAATCGGGACGTCGGGTGAACTTAGGATCCTACGGTCGGATCCCAACCAACAGATAGCTATTCGGGAAGATAAATCTGGATTGATTCATGACACAGGTGCATCACGGCGATAGCCAATTCGTGAGATGGTATTTGGGGTGGCTGGGGACTAGAGCGGGCTCTGCTTATCTTCGCTCTTACTCAAGTATTAGACTTAATGAAACCTGTAAGTCAGCCAAATTATTTAATGCGCCCCTTTGTGATGTTAAAGAGTGGAGTAGGAAGCGGCATGAGACAGTCTCACCGCAGCAGAAATCTGGGGAGATGAACCAGACACGCGCCACCACCTCTCCACATCTTTTCTTGGACGAATCGGACACCAAGAAATGTTCCCGTGAAGGAGTCATTGTTCATAAAGGTCAGTGTTCTCCAGGCTGCAGTGCCCGAAGCCCCCAATCGTGCGAGGGGTCAGGCAAGGCTTAATCTCACCCACGCGCCGTGTGAGTCAGCCCTGCCGACGCACCGGACTTTGACTAACAGCATGACTGGATACAAATAGTGCAAGAACAGACGAACAATTTTGCTATTATTCAGTCAGTCAAGCTCACCAACTCATCTACTTCTACCCCGATATCCTCTATTCTTCGTCCATGTCTCACTCGCGCGGAAAAGTACGACACCACAACTCTCTAGCCTGTGCGAATAGGGATGAAGGGAAAACTATCGCGGTTGAACACGCACCTTGAATCGAAGCATCTTTCTGATTCATTCTCACCTGAACCATTTCACCGGAATTTAGCAAGCCCCCTCTTTTAAATTTGACCGGAACATCGCGGCTGAGGTTGCGAATTGTTCCCAAACCGCCACAATGTGTCCCAACGCCCCTCAGCGCTTGTTCGAGTGCCTGCCCTTCGACATCCACTTCGAAGTGGTTAGGCGCTTAGACTTTGCGAGCGCTCTCAACATGGCATCGACAAATCGTTTCTTTCATCAGCTTCTTGATCTGCGAGCTATTCTCCCTAATGTCGAGTTGGTTAAGTTCATTCGTGAACGAGACAGGGCGTTTCAGAATAGAGCGGAAGACCTCTTTGCCTGCTACCAATGCTATCGACTCCTGCCGAGGGACAAGTTTTCGAAGAAGGCAACTGTCAACAGGAGGCACAAGAAGGGGCATGAGCTCACCGAGGAAGGCCGTCGATATTGCTTTGATTGCTCGGCGAAGAACCGGGTTTACGAACATTTGCGACCAATCTCGAATGGGAAACTGCGCTACTACTTTTGCCACAACTGTGGTCAGCACCTAACAAGGTCTGTTATGTGTCACGGACCACGCCTTGAAATTGATCAGGAGGATGGTGAGGGGCTCGCATGGTGTCGACCGAAACCAGTGACGCCAAGGAGCGGGCTGGAGACGCTTCCTGCGCACATATTGAAGAACATCGTTTCTCATTTAGGATACGATGACGCCCTTTACCTTGCCATGGTCAGCCACCCTCTCAGGGAAATGGTCCAGCCCATCAAATGGGTTGCCCTCCATACCCGCTTTCGATTCCTTCGAGACAGGTGGACCATGGGCATCGTGGATGTTGACATGAGAGCCATGAAGACGTTCCCATGCTATATGTGCTGTCGAATTCGGCCGAAGGAAAAGTTCAGCCCGACCCAGCTTCGCATGGCCGAGACATACCCCCAAACCTCCTGGAAGATGCGTTGCCAGGCATGTGTTCAGCGGATATACCTCAGTGAGAGGAATTTAATGAGGATTGAGTACCAGAGGCGTCGGATGTGCGAAGTCTGCAAGTGCCTACGCCGTGGTCGGGAGACTTGTGGTGGCTGCTTGGAGCTGTATGTGAAAGGAGCCATTGACCAGCGAACAATGTATCCAGATGGTTTGGGCCGGGACCGCGATTATGGAGATTGTCTCAATAGGTTGGATGGGCTTTTTGATGGTCAGGATTGGGTCGAGGCGTAATTAGGCGATGTTAATCAAGCGTTTGTCTGTTCTGCATTCCATAAGGTTGGAAGCATGTGCAATGGCCATACATGTCCGATTAATTACTCATAAATTAAGCTCAAGGCATAGTTGGGTGTTAGCGCCTAACTAGGTATTAATACAGAGGCATCGTTCCTTCAATCTCCCGGAAAGCTTGCTCAAATACAGCGAGACCCTCTTTGAGCTGAGCTTCGGTGATGGTAATGGGCGGTGCGATCCTGAAAGCACCTCCAAAGCTAGGGTGGCTGCTCAAGTTTGCCCAAACGCCCAGCTCGTACGCGCGATCTCCAATCCTCTTGGCCAACTCCAGTGCCGGCGCTTTGGTAGTCCGGTCACTGACAATCTCGACGCCCGCCATCAATCCTCTACCCCGGACATCACCAATGCAGCCGTAACGGGACTGGAGCTCCTTCAGACCATTGTGAAGAATCTCGCCACACTTTCGAGACTTGCTGACGAGGTCATCTCTCATGACAATCTCAAGAACTTTGTCTCCCACTGCAGCCGGGAGGGGATCGTTGATGTGGGTGGTATAAAAGCAGTAGTCTCTCTCAATGCAGACACTCTCGATTTTCTCGCTGGTGACAACTGCGCTGAGGGGAAGGCCGTTGCCTAAAGTCTTTGACAAGGTCAGGATGTCGGGAACAACGCCTTCGTGATTGATTGCCACGAAGTCGCCACATCTGCCAATCCCCGTCTGTGCCTCGTCCACGATGAGGAGCATGCCTCTCGCTTCACAGTGCTTCTTCAAGACTTTGAGATAACCTGGAGGCAGAACATGCATACCAGCTGAACTTTGGATGCATTCGACGATGCAGGCGGCTAGGGATCCGCACGATTGCATGTCGATCATTCTCCAACCATACTCGAGTTCCGCCTCCCAATCATAGGACCCGTCTGGGTTCCGGAATACGGACCGGTATGCGTTCGGGGCTGGGAGCATGAGCATACCGGGCATCAGAGGACCCTGGCCCTTCCGCCCGAAGTGATACTGAGCACCGAGTGCTTGAGCAGTGACTCCGTGCCAGGATGCTCCGAGGCCGACAATCTCAAACTTGCCAGTGTACACCTTGGCCATCTTAATGGCAGCCTCATTGCTTTCTCCGCCTGTAGACAAGAAGAAAGCCTTGTCTAAGCCAGAAGGAAGCGCCTCACAGAGACGCTCACCAAGTGAGATCACTGGAGGAGAGACCATCCCTGAGAAGAGATGGTCAAGGTCCAAGGCATGGTCACTGATGACCTTGACGATTTCTTCGTGACCATGTCCCAGAAGACAGGACATCTGGCCTGAGGTCCAGTCAAGGACCTTGTGGCCAGAGGCAGTGTAGACGAACAGGCCGCGAGCCCCTGTAATTACATCCTTGTGGAACTTTGTGCCATAGTTGAGGAGGTATTTTTCGGATTTCCTTTGATACTCGTCTTGGCTAACACCATTGTAGAGGGTTGGTGTATCTTTTTGCTTTCTTGCGACGATAAGGGTGGAGTTATCCTCGACCGTGATCGCGCTCGGAGCCATGCTGGTTGATGTGCACGGGTTTTCTTGACGTGATTGAAGAAAGACGATCGGCTTTTCAAGCCAGTGGCCAACCAACAACAAACAAATAGTGCGTAATAAGAAGAAGATGGATGATGGAAGAAAATTATGAGCTCTTCACATGCTCTTATACTTTGGTGGACGGCGCCCCGTCGGGTCGCGTGCCCGCGGCAAACTTGCCCGCGGGCACTACGATACCCTATCTCACCGCATAAACCTACCACGCGCTCTGCAAAGGATCCCATAGGCTGGGGAAGAATTGGTCGATAACTGACACGTCGGGCATGATAAAGTCTTGCAGGTCTAGACCTCCGTCCAGACCCGGTTCCTCAGTGGGGACCATGGCCAACACTTTCTCAACAATCTCGGCGTGCTGTGCCAAGCAGATATCCCCGAGGTCCCAAGAATGCTTCTCCTTGTGCGACCGCAGGGCAGTTATGAGATTTGATGCAATTCGAAGAGAGCTGCTCTGTGCCAGGCCAGTTGGTGAATTCTCAGTTTCTAGAGCGCACCTCAGCAAAAAGCTCACAGTGGCTGGAAATGCGAAGGCGCAGCTCGGGAGCCAGAAGTCAGCGAGCTGTTCTGGTTGTAGCTCTTGAGTAAGAATGAGTATCTCTTCCGAAGTCCTTCGCGCTTGGAGGTAGCGGTTCAATAGTCGATTGTCTTCGGTGTCGTAGATTTGCTTATCTGCTTCGAGTTTAATGCGTTCAAGGAGAAGTCGCACGGTAAGATAAGTGAGTCGTAAGTTTGCAGCTCCAGGGACCTCGAGGTTGGTACCCCGGATGATGATGCGGCGGATCCCATCGTCCAAGGACTCCACCCAGCTGTTTAAAGCGAGCTCAAGATGTGTTGTGTTCCTGGGTTCCCCTGGTTCAAAGTAATAAATGTGTCTGAGATTTAAGTCTAGGACATCGGTGAGTCCCACGAGAGCAACAAAAACGGATGCCCTTTGCTTTTTGTCATCGGTTGCGTTTGGTTGGCAAAGATGCTCCAGGGTCGGTTTTGGTACATTAAAGTGGGTTCTTGAGATATGAGGAGGTGTTCCATGAGCGAGGCTCGTCCTATATCGCGTCGCGTTAGGATCATGTAGAAATGGCAGAAATTTGTCCCACATACCACTTGTCATGGACCCAGAGGGCCCACCATATCTTCATTCGTAGATACTTTTCAGAGTCTGGTACTTCCCATGGTATTGGGTTGTGGTGCAGACCAAGCGAATGTGCCATGGCGACTGCCGAGCCCAGGAGGACCCCGTTCCCAATGAGGGATGTGGTGGGACGGCCACCGACGTTCAACAGAATAGCCTCGATTATAGACATTCCTGGTGATACGTGAAGCTCGGAGTAGGTTGCCTCATTTGCCAGGTTCCAGATGAATCTCTTGTCCGGGCATCTATGACGACACAATACCGGCGAACTCTCCCAGAAGGTCATAGAGTGTGCATACAAGCAAGCTAATAATGCCGGTGAAATGCGGTCTTTATTTTCATGGAATTGTCGGCGGAATGAGGCTTCATCTAGTAGAGGAAACGAGGAGTTGACTTTGTTAAAATAGCTAGACAAGATTAGTTGACTCTCTGAACTTGGGCTGGTAGTACCTACACATCAATTACGTCGGCCTCGTAAGGCTCCAGCATTTTCACAATCATCTCTAGCTTCGCTGCAGAAGGACTTCGGTTCAAGGTCAAACCTAGTGGACGCTTTTGGACCATGGTGAATAGGACTGGCTGAGATCGATTTCCTGGCACAGGAATAACCAATCTAGACCCTCGGGTGGCTCCAGGCATTGCGGACAAGTAATCTGACAGCACTTGGTTGTCCGATGTAACTGCCGGTCCAACAATGTGTAGGTTGTGTTGCTGATCATCGGCTGAACCCAACGCCAGCGGCGATTCATCCTCCTCAAGAGTCTCTTGGCTTTGGGCTGCCCACTCAAGGCGGGGAGGGGATTTATGTGGCACAGTAGAGGCAGAGCCCAAAGTTGGGAGTATATCTGGAGGTGGGTGTCCAAGAACTGAGTCGTCGGATCCGGCTCCGGACACGGGGTTCGGATAACGGCGGGTCGGAGTGGCACTTCCGCCGGTTGACCGGGTCTGCCGTCGGCGTCGAGCAGAGTCGGGAGTCCGATTAGACCCATTGGGACCGGAAGGAAACACGCAATCGGTGCAATGTGCTCGGCACATCAAACATGTTTCAGACGAGGACTCCGATTGGCACCGCGACTTTCGGCGGCGACATGCCAGACAGGCTGGTCGCAGATGGGACCGGTACGGGCGTTCATTGTGGGCTTGTTGCGTCATGTTGACACGTACTTTGGCGCATTCGTATTTCTCCAGTTGTGATAAGCAGAGAAATGGTCCTCGCCGGCCGCGGACTCGGTCAGTATTAAGGACGGAACCTTGGGCGGGGAACTTCTCCGCGGAGAAAGTGGGCTTGGCACACAGTGTATACACCGTGCCCGGATAACTGTGCACTGTTTTGAAGTGTGCCCCTAGAACACCTTCGCACGAAGAAGGGGAAGCGGAGATGATGTGGATATAGATAGCGATAAGACTACAGATTGGGTTCCCCGTCATATCTCTGTTTTCACAGTGGAGAGCCGAAGATCATCAAATCTGGTATTGACATAGTTCCCCCAGCCGGAACCGCGCCGGGTCACCATGAGCCGCAGTGGGGATGATAAGATCGTCAGCGGACGCATGGAGGCGGCTCATTCAAGATGCTACTTTTGGAAGGAGTTTGGAAAAACAGCATTAGTATCGATAATTTTGATACACTCTCAACATCAAAAGGGCTATCTCCTGGAGGGATGATGTCGTTTAGCCCGGAATTGCATTGAATTGGCCAGTTGCAGAACAAGTACGTAATTGACAGGCACGCGTGGATGCACTCTGGCTGGATACCATCCTACCCAATAGTGAATGACAGACAACTGTTGCCAAACTTATAGAGCTGAGCTCATACACGATAATCGAAGCAGGGACAAATCTCTCAGGGCGATGCGACTGCAGGAGAATCAGCACCACAAAACACTTGTCTCTTCAACTCGCCCTCTCCCCCAGGAACATCTCTTGACACATTTCAAACCCCTGCTCTTAAGAAATCTGATTTTTTCGCGAGTCTGCCCATAGGGAGAAAAAGTGGAGTGCTAATACATGACGACCATCGGGTGTGGAGGAGGAAGACCGGGGACATGGTGCGACAATCCCAGGATTCAAGCAGAGGTTTCGGTTATACCAAACGTAAGAAGTTGGTTTCTGTTGCAGATTCGGCATTTATGTGCATTCCTTGGTCGACCAACAAGAAGGATTTTCTCGAATCCTTTATTCATGGACTAAGGAGTAACTTTAATCGTCAAGTGCCCATCAGCATTGAAGGCATCCAGATCCTGCACCCTGATATCACACTGGGCGTTTAAGAACCGACCCTGCATGCTTGATGACCTAATTTTTGGATAACCCACCGTCGTGCAGGGCGATGACAACTCCCCCGGTTCTCGAAGGGAAATGGAGAGAGAGAAAACTAGAAAAAGAAAGCAATTTGAACGCACCCAGAAGTCTAGAACTGGCGGTGGATGGAACGCCTCGAGATCCCAGCGAAGCGAGATGGTTGGACTGTCAGGTTTTATTTTCCGGACAAGCAGCCACCAGCGCAATTTGAAGCAAGGCTCAGGGGGACATTCAGTTCATCGGTGCCTCTCGGAGCCTTTTGCCACGCGAAGTTCATTGCATGAACCAACAGTCCATGGTGGTTGCTCGCGTTGTGCATGCGCCCGCCACATTTTCTTCATCGATCCATGGTGGTTTTCTACTGCATGCGTACTACGTAGTACTTATTCACGAGGACTAGGGGCGGGAAACACCTGTTGGCTCGTCCTCGTCCTCATCGGGCCACCCAAGACTCGCTTCGCCGTCGGCATTATCATGCGGTTTCGGCATTGAACAACGGTGTGGCCTTCACACAACCCTGTGGCTCGCCAGGCACGTCCCGTCGACTCGGTACAGGGGTCACGACGGCATCAAGCGACTCTCAGGCCATATGCTTGCTGCTGGAGCCCATTTCTCCATTCCTTCCAGGGACACATTTGACGCCTGATGCGATGCGACTGCGACGTAACCTCACGTTCTAGACTCTCGTACACTTCTGAGGCCAGGCATGGTACCCTCCCACATCCTGGCAGCCCTTTGAGTGCTGGTAACCGGGAACCAGGGTCTTGGTTCATGTGGATGGAAATCAGTGGCATTCGGCTGGGCGTCGACGTTGGTCGATGAGGAACCGTGGATCCGGCTCGGGTTGATAGGAGACATCAATTGACTCCGATGCGTTAATGTAAGATCCGTTTTCTGTAGATCAACATTCCGTCCAGAGCAACACCGGATAATGGAAACCGCGCACGTCAAGCGGTCTGCCCAGAGTGGAGCTGCTAGCTCGTAATCTGCCCCTCATTACGGATAGACTGGTGATCATTGATCTTGCGCGGAGAGAGCGGGTCGATGAGATGGGATCCTCCTGACTACCAGCAGCCGTCGATCCCCCGGCGGAGCTACAGCTGTCTGCCCACGGGGGATCTGAGCCTGGAACAATAGTCTGGAACAACAGCCTGGAATAGCTCTAGTTAGGCCATCTGCCGCCGTCAGACGCCCGCTCCGCTCCGCTCGTCGACCCATCGTTGCCTTGTCGGCCGCTGGTCGGATCTTTGACGCCAGAGCCCTTGGCGACGTCCACGACTAATGAAATGGCCAAATAAAACCTTGAACCAGTCATGCGCCCGATCCCCTGTGACGTCGCATCGCCACGCGCGGGAGCCAGAGTACGGGAGAGCTGTTTCAGGGGCATGGACCAACAATTGGCTGTAGTACGTGTTCGGCGCACCGTGGTCAAACTCTGCCACTTCGTCTAGGGCGGCGCGACATGGGTTTACGTATTTCGGACGCAGGGATGAGGGCATACAAACTGGCCACTCGCGTGCCTAGACACATGGAATGCCAACGGCCAGCCTGGTGCCAACATGGGCGGGCGCTGACTGATGGCTAGACCGACTATCCCCAAGAAAGAGACCCGTATGCACCCTTGGCGGAATGGGAGTTTTCGGTCTGCTGTACAGCTCAAGTACTACGCCGTCGCACATGGCTACTGGTGTCTTGACCCGAAGCAGGAGGATTCGCCTGTCCGTTGGAACGAACTAAGGCTGTGGCTAGACGCCGGGTCCTCATCCATGATTCTGTTGTGACGCCCTAGTTCAGCTAGCTCTTGGCATGCGTTAATGAATCACTCAGGATTCAGCGGCCAAGGAGGCACCAGTTTGATGTTGGCTGTGTGCTGGGTTGGCTTCGCCTATCATCAACCGAGTCCTGCGCCCGAGACCACTCATCTCGACATCGAGGCGCACACTCCCAGCGCGGAAGCCGGAAATAATCCCATACAAAATGATGGCGTCGTCTTAGTACCGGTATCCTATCCAAGCCACCAGTGGCTTACACCATTCCACGAATCGGAAAGGTGGCGTTCTGCTCGATCGTGAAGCACAGCAGACTGGGAGTTGAAGACATGGATCATGACTCGACTTTGGACGCGCACACTGTAGGTCAGCTTATGCTCGGGTCGACCGAACCAATGCCCAGGATTCTGCCTTGTATGAGGAAGGGATCATCACTTCATCCTGGCCTCTGATGCTCGTCAAATGCAAACCAACACGCCTCACCTGGAAACCTTGTATCCCATCCGTACCTCCACCCTCTCCATACATCCCGGCTTATTCGAAGCCGAAAATAACGTCAACCGCCTATTTGGAAGTCTCGTAAACTCTCATAATAGACCCGTCGCTCGGGTTTCATTCCTCAACGCTGTAGGACTGACTTTGCCCTGGTGGTCGGCACTAGCACCTCGCTTCCCCCATGTGTGGCGCTTCTCCGCCTGTCAAGACATGGTGAAGGAGTCAACTGTGGAGCGGACTGGCGTTTCTCGTACAAGGCCGGACCCAGTTCTCCAGGGTCCTTTGGATCCTCTCCGGCTCGTGCGAGACTCCTCCCCGGTTCCATCCCAGCGTATGATCGTGCCGGAAAGATAGACCCGTGGATCAAACTGGACTGGGACGCCTGGTGTCAAATTCGTCCTCGCCGTCGCTTGCTAACATTGTGTAAAGGATGGATATTCGGGATGTAGGCTGAGGCGCCGCAGCCGTCTCCATCAAGGGGGCTCACGGGCAACGCAGCGCCCCGTTTTCCCCAGCTTCTCAGCTCCCTAGTCCTATAATGTAGTTGACTTAGTCCCCAATGGCGCCATGAAGCGAGGCAATGTAGTTCTTCTGTATCCCTCCTCTCACCTGCATCGGGGAACATTTCGACGGTGTCGTTCGTGCCAAGTCACCCCTTGCCCAACTTGGATATGTGAACGAGAGTGTTTCTTTTCTCTTAAGACGGACTCGGCGCCGAATCGAGTCAACACCACACAACGTATTGAAGGAACGCCAGACCGAGGAGAAGGAGCGAAGGAAGATTTCGAATTCCACCTCAGCTGGGAAGCGACCTAAACAACGCGAAATGTCCAACGACTTGTCGGGGGCGCTTCTGGCGTCCTCGGTCGTGATCATGTGTATCACGACGCTCGCGATCGGCATGCGACTGTGGATCAGGGCGACCTTGAAAACGACTGGCTTGGACGATTGTACGCCTGACATTCTAGCCGAGATGGGAGACAAAGCTGACAATATACAGATCTGATCACGGGTGCTTGGGTACGCTACGCTTCGACCCCTTGTGGTTGGAAGATCTGCCCTTTACGTGAACCCGACGCGATGTTAACGATGTGACAGGTTTTTTTGCTGGCATTGTGCATAGCAACGACCTGGGTAAGAATCTACATCCCAATATTGAGGGATGATAATCGAGATCTAACAACCAACAGCTAGCAGAGTTGGCTTTGGACTCCATAGACTTGAAGTCTCCGACGAAAATTACGAGCAGTTCCTAAAGGTTTGCTCCAGCATTGTATCTTCCCCCTAACTACGCGCTGAATTTCCCGACTCACAGTTAACGACTGTCTGCTCATCGACCTTCAGTTGTGGTGTCTCACTTGCAAAATCGTCCTTCGCCGTGCTCTACCTGCGTATTCAACCCAATAAGACGCTTCGAATCGCCAACAAGTGCTTGATTGTCTTCTTATTCCTCCAGGCCGTCGAGGAAAGTTGTGTAGTCATTTTCAAATGCAACCCGATCTCTGCGTCATGGGATCTGGAGAAGCTTGCGACAGCCAAGTGCCTTGACATTCACGTTTTGTGGTGGAGCACCGTGAGCACTCTCTTTGTCCTCGTTTTAGGACTAGCTATACTGACATCATTAGTTTGTTTTCAACATGATGACCGATCTGTTCCTGTTTATTCAACCTATTCCTGCCATGTGGAAACTGCAATTGCCCCTGACGAAGCGAATTGGGTTGATTTGCATGCTTTCCCTCGGTCTCCTGTAAGTTTCACGACCGAATTACCTGGCGATACTTGAGACTGATTCATCTTAGGGTCTGCATTACTTCGATTATCCGTATTGTTTTCGTCACCCGCATCGGTACAGACGACACCTGTAAGCCTGACGACTCGCCTAATTTACTTGCTCTGACTTTTGCACTACCCAGATGAATATGTCGAACCGATGATCTGGTCAGAAGTCGAACTCGCCGCGCTGGTGATCTGTTCCACCATCCCCTGTCTGCGACAAGTCGTTCAAAAGGTTCCCTGGCTCAACCACGCCCTGGGTCTGTCTAGCCACAAGACATCTCAAAACTATTACGGACAGTCTGGATCGAAGAAGAACGGATCAATTCCTCTTAAGAGTTTCAACCAGAGCCACAAGGATTACCTGCAGAGCAACAAGTCTAAGAATGGTGGCCCATATGCGAGCAACTATGGCCTAACCAGCAAGGCAGTGGGAGGCCAGCATACCAAAAACGACAGCACGGAGGAAATCTTCCCTCACAAGACGGACGGAAACGGTGCAATCATGGTCACTCACGAAGTCATGCGCGATGTCGAATCCCACACCACCTCCTCAACAGCCGGTTCCGTAAGACACGACAACTATTACGAGTCAGCAGATAAGCCGAGGCTGAAATGATCGATGGAGAAAAGTCTATGGTGTTTAATCGTTCGGCCGTTATGTATATATCACCGAGCCGGCTGTAAGACTTACGAGGCGTTTGAGGGTAGATACAGATATGGCCTACGTCAAAATAAATAATAAATCCCAGAGTACGATGAAGCGGTTTCTCATTATTGAATGCTCTCCGGTACTTATTGTTTGAGGCGATGCATGTAACGAGAGTGGAAAGACCTGCGATTAAGGAGAATTGTTTACTGTACAGCCAGACTCTCCCCGAGGTTGATAAGAATTATTTAAGAATTAAAGGTTTTCAGGGGGGTTCTGCCCATCTCGCAGACTCTGACGCTGGTGGAGGCGATGATCCACCGAGTGGGGTTAATATTATCGCTTTGCGGCTTCGGTTTTCACGAATCCTCACTACAATGGTTGTTCACAACCATCCATCTTCCGTAGTATAGTGGTCAGTATGCAAGCTTGTCACGCTTGAGACCCGGGTTCAATTCCCGGCGGGAGAGTCGCCACATGTGTTCACACATGATTTCTTTTTTTTATCTTTTCTTTTGGTCAACCGAGATGGGAATGCGAAAATAATCAATTGGCCGCAATGGAATGAACACAGGCATTGATCTTGTCGATGATTCCAGAACTGCTTTACGCGCATGGTATTGGCTATGGTTCTACGCACTTGATGGGTAACGATGTCTAAGTAGATATGACGCTTACATTTCAGTAATATCAGAGATTGTGACAATTTTGCTCTACAGTTTACTTCCTTCGCTCTCAAAATACCTAAAACCACCTATGAAAGACTTTCTTGAAGAAGCCTCGATAGCCAACCTTGTCTCCTTTGTCCAAAATCTCCTTCGTATCTTCCTTCACGAGCAAGTCCAGTTTCTTCGACAAGTCATCTGGCTTCTCCCAGCGGAACTGTAAAAGCCAGAAACTAGCCTGGTACAGCGAAACCGTGTTCTTCAGCAGCCATTTCCAGTTATCGGCCAGCTTCTCTGTTTTCCTCAAGAGTTCAAGAAGGCTGCACTCTAGTTCAGTGAGTGCCTTTTCACATGCCCCGTGTACTTTATCTTGCACCTCACGCACAAGGTCGACTGACGTGCGTGCTTCCTCGAGCATGTCGCTCATTACCGTAATCTGCCGTATTAAGTCGAGGACATCAACCAGCGACCGTTGATGAGCAGTGGTCATCTCACAGAAGCATGGCAGACCGCCATATGGGGAAGAGGACCTCGTCCAAATTTCGGACTGAATCCCAGGCCTGGGAGTTTTGCTGACTGCTGGGCTGCTCATAACGGTGCAGTTCGATAACGCTGGTACAGGTTCCGAAAGTTGGGCACCGTGTCTTCTTCTTCATCACCCTGCAGCACCCGTGTTCTTCACAGCGAAACCACGATTTGATGCGAGGATCTGGCTTGCAGGCGCACTCAAGCGGCACCGAGAATGTGTCCACGAACTGCTCCTCTCCATTGAAGACCACCGGCCGGACGTCGCAGACGAGGGTATGTGTGACCACCTGGTAGCACATGATGATGGATTGCTGATTCGATATGTGTATTTAGAGCGTAAATGATGTCAAGGGATTAAAGGTTGTAGGCTTGGGAAAGTTTCCTTGGAGATGCGTGTGTGCCTCCATTTAAATGAGTATTTTGGAAGACCTGAGAAAAACAATGTTCTACTGCCTTAGAGTTCTTGGATTATTGTTCATTAGGACAAAGCGATTGAGCAAACGGAGCCAGTGGTGTTTGCAAACTCGACAAAGAGAGTACTGGGACCACACAATGCCTCGCGATAAAGAAAGAAGGAACACGAGAACATTGCAAGAGCATTGTAACAAACAAAATCGTTTACGGTCAGTCTTCGAAGACCATTCTAACTATATGTCCAAGGAAAAACATGTCTCTGTAGAGGGAGGTATCATGAGGCATACAGCGTGCATCAATACAAACAAAAAGATTCTCAAGCCTCAAGTCCAGCCTACGATGACCCAAACTTTAAGATTCTCATCCACGTGCTCTCCTTCTTTTCTTCTGAGTTCTCCTCCTTCACGTTGTGCTGTCCGACAATTGTCAGAAACACCTGGTCTAGCGTCGTTGGGCTGACACTGTAATGACCAACACCCAACTGCTCCTTGTACTCCTCCAGTAAAATTACCAGGTGACCAATAGCACTCTGTGTGATGTTCTGGCCAGCCTTGATAATCTCGCTCTCTTCCCGACCCTGTGTAGTGGCAAGGACCTGGCTCGCGCGCGCACCGAGAATCGGATCTGGCCATGATACGTCTTCTCGTCGACTTCTGCGGAGGGTAAAGTTTGACGAATCCATTGGATAATGCGATCCATATCCTCGGGAGTGGTGCGAGGCGCGGTCTTGGACACAAGGTGAATGTGTAGGGCATCGCCGAAGCGGTGACGGAGGTCATCCGGCGTTCCCAAGGCAAGCATGCGTCGAGCGAGGATACCAGCGCGGCCAGCCAAAGCGTCAGCCTCCTCCATGCTGTGGGTAGTAAGGAGAATAGATCGGCCCGGTACTGTCGCGGCGAGTGTCTTCCACATGATTCGCTTGGAAGCAGCATCAAGACCAGAAGAGGGTTCATCAAGTAGTACCACCGTGGGGTTGCCCATGAGTGCAATTCCGAGACTCAGCTTACGCTTGTTACCCCCGGAAAGGGCGTTCGCCATGCGAGTGGAGAATGAACTGAGGCCAACAGCTTGTAGTACGGCGTTCACATTATGGTCCACATCTGGGATGCCCCGGACCTTGGCGTAAAATTCCAGATGCTCCCTAACCGTCATCTGATCCATCGCATCAAACTGGGGGCAAACACCGAGGTTGGCTCGAGCATCAGCAAGGTTCTTGGTGACAGAAACGTCCTCGACAAAAACATCGCCGCCGTTGCGGCTGGGCTTAATATCGCCGCGGATGATCGAAATGGTAGTGGACTTGCCGGCACCGTTGGGTCCCAGAAGAGCAAAGACCTCGCCGCGCTTGATACCGAAGGTGACGTTGTCGACGGCGGTGTTCTTGCCAAAGTTCTTTGTGACATTCACTACGCGCAGGCCATTCTCATTCGCTGCGTTGCTCGTGACTCGAGCGAGCTCGTTGGAAATCTCTTCATCCGAGAGCTCTGGGTCGGGCACTGGCTTCTTGTTGCCGCTAAAGAGTCCGAGAAGAGACGAGCCGGCAGAACCCTGGTCCAACCAGATGAGTAGTCCAAATAGGACAAAGGATTGGATGATGAGGTAGAGAATCGGACCACCATAGAACAGGATTCCCCCAGGGTTGGAAGCAAGGTTATCGCCGTCGCAGGCAGTGGAGAAGAGGTTCAGCGAGACGAACAACGCTCTCAAGACCGATCCGATGGGTGCAAGTGCAGATATGACAAAGTGGACATAGAGGAGGCTCGAGTCGATCTTCGTAACCGGAGAATAGGTGATGACGCACAGGTACGAAATCAAGTAAATCAAGAAGAAGAAGGCCTGCGTGGATGCAGCCCAAGCATAAGCGCCAAGCTGAGTCTTGGTGAAGAGCGAAATGACATACGCCATTAGGATTGCGGCGATGGCGTACAGGAAGAACACCAGGAAGACGTAGCCCAGGTGGAACCAAATGTTAGAGATGCCGGCCCATATAGCTGTGACGATTGCAGAGCTAACAAGGGCAATGGAAAAGTCAAACAGAAGATATGCGATCCAGAGAGGGAATGGGCGAACACCGTTTGGAGTATTCGAGGCCACGAACGAATCTGCGGCGTTCCATGCTGGGGTAGAGAGCGAAGAAGGCTGGGTATACCGACAATGCGATACCCATGTAGACAATTAAGTTCAAGGCGTCGCCAGTGCTGGGGCTGAAGGGAATCTCAAAGGAAGACCAAGTTGTGGCGATGGATGTGTTGGTCAAGATGACATCGAGGAACTGCTGGGCGGTCATTGGGCTGGTGAGAAACAGGTTGGCAACCCAAGCAATCGTGGGATCTTGGTCCTTGTCTCCCAGCCACATGGCCGTGGTGACGTTTTTGCGGTGCTTCTCAATGAACGATTGGAAATCGCTAAAGGTGTCGACAACCTCAAGGTTTGACAGAGCGCTCGTGGCAGCGGAAGAGTCACCACTTCCCATGCCACTGAAGAGGGGAGCAAAGAGGCTAGTCAGGACAGATGTAGACAGCTTAGACGGTGGACCTGCTAGGAAGATGACATGGTCATCCGAGTCAATCTGACTAAAGGCATCTTCAGTCGACGAGGTCGAGGCCTGGTCAGCTGGAGAGCAGCCGGTGGGGTCCTGGCCTTTGATGTAGAGCGAAGTCAATCCAGCCGCGATGATTGGCAGAACAAAGGCAACCATGTAGGGGATCCGGTTTCTCCTGAGAATCGTCAAACGCTTCATGAACAAGATGGAGGCTTGCTTCACGTATCCGACTCGCTGTCCATCCAGCAACTTCAGGCCCTTGGGAGCGCCGCCCTCCTTTTCAGAAGACTTTTTCGTTGTCGTTGGACGGGACGGACATGGGGTTCGTGTCTCGGAAAGCTTCTTCCTCTCTAATCTCTTCTGCAACTTGGAGGAAGACGTCTTCGATGGTAGGGCCGGAGAAGCGATACTCGTTGATTTTGGCGGTTTCAAGGTCCTTGATGACGGATGCAGCAAGTTGAGAGGAGGGTGCAGTATAGGTAACCAGGTCAAAGGCATCCTTCTTATTCACTCCATCAATATCGGGACTCACTTCGAAACCTTGATCCTTGGGCACATTGACTTTGTATCCTCCACCAAGTCTGTCCTTGAGTGCGACAGATGATCCTTCGGCACGGAGAGTTCCTTTGGAGAGGATAGCGATGTGATCGGCGAGGAGGTCGGCTTCGTCCAAGAAATGAGTAGTCAGAATCAATGTCCTCCTACCACGCTCAGCCAGCAGGATATCCCAGAGCTTTCGTCGCGAGAGAGGGTCAATGCCGCTGCTAACTTCATCAACACAGCAAACGGCACTGCCACCAGTCAACATCATTCCCAGTTGAAGCTTTCGTTTTTGGCCACCTGAAAGAGTCTTGGCAAAGGCCCTTCGCTTCTTCCAGAGGTCAATGGCCTTGATGAGTTCGTGAATTCCCTCGGTAGTAGCTCGGGCATTGGGGGCTTTGAGATGGTTGAAGATGCGGATGTGTTCTTCCACGGTCAGGTCATCCCAAAGGACATTCTTCTGCGGAGCAATTCCAAGACCGCCTGAACCGTCGATGGTGATGGATCCGCTGGTCAGTTTGTTCATTCCAGCAATGGCATCCAAGGTGGTACTCTTTCCACTTCCGTTGGCACCAAGAAGGGCGACAATCTGGCCTCTGCCTACGTTGAAGCTCAGCTCGTTGACGGCTATCACAGGTTCCTTCTTGGCGGCGCCCCGATTGAACAGACGAGACAGAATTCCGGGCTTGTAAATCTTTGAGAACTGCTGTAGTTGCACGGCATTGTCCCCCATGTTGTTCACCTCGTCCTGGTGAAGGAGGATCCTGCGTCCCTTGGTCGAGGTGCCATAGAGAGTGCGTTTTCAATGACGGCACCGAGAAGGGGGTAAGCGAATATTTGGATTATAAGGAAGATCCAGATGACGATGCCGGGAATCTTCCATGGACTGTCAGGGGCAACCTCGACGAGGTTAGTGGGTCTACCCACCTCCTCGAAGCGAGCCATGTTGGTGGTAAAAAAGACGTAGGCACAAGGAGAGAACAGCAATGACAGGATAGCAACCGCACCAGTGCCGGGTGAAGAAAGGGACTGGGCAAGAATGCCGAGGAGCATGCAACCCAAGAGGGAAGTGATGCCGCTTAGTTGGGCTTTCTTGAAAAGGGAGGCGAAGACGATAGCAAAGGAGGCAAAGGCCAGACCAGCAAGGATGTGGAAAATCAGTACGATGCCGATGCTGGTGTTGGAAAAGACGCCCTGACGGATAGTCAAAGAGCCGACAACCCAGGCAGGGGCGTAGATGAGGGAAAATGACAGGTGATGGGCAATAATCCTGGCGGCTTGGGCCTTCCAGGGCTTGCTCACGGGCATCATGGCATCAACCAGTTGGGACATGCCCGTCTCGCGTTCAGTAGCGATGAAGCCAGTCAGGTGGTAGGTGACCCAGATGACAGTGGCGATAAAGGCAACGGCCATCCAGCTAGTGATGATGTTTTGGTAGACTTCTCGGATGCGGTCTCGGCGCTCCGCTTGGGTCAAGGTGGTGAAGGGATACTCCATGGTGTCGTCAAGAGAAGTGTCGCTCGAGCTGTTCATACGGACAATGATGGAGTCGACGGCGCGCTGGACGGGAAGGATGTAGATCTCCTGGTCGTTGCTAGATGTATCGACGTCGATCTTGCCGACACTGCTGATGAGAGCGCCATCGGTACGAATGGTGTAGTTCCAGATACCACCGGAGCCTTCGTCAGGGGAGGATCGCATAACAACTGCACCGAAGCAGGTTGTAACACCGCGAAGACTACTGCGACACTCGGTAGTGAGCTGATCCTCATCGTCAACGCGCACCACTTCAACAAAGTCGGCCGCAGCTGTGGCCTGGCTGGCAAGTGTATCGAGAACAGATTCAATGTTGCCGCCTGTAAACCCATTGTTGACGAGGACGAACTTGTCGCGGCTGCTGCCATGGGCTTTGTCGAATGCCTGAGCTAGCGTCTTGACAGGATGCGGAGTGCCTATGCCAAACACTGCGGGCGGGACAAAGAGATTCTTTGCGAAGCTGAAGAATGAAGCTAGGATGATTGGGAGCAGGAAGGCCATCAGGACGCAGAGGGCGAGGTGGCGAAAGAGGAGGATGCGTAGGTTCTTGCCCATGAGGGTCACAACCTGCTTGAAGAAAGTCATGGCGGCGACAGAAGCCCGAAGGCTGGACGCGAGGGTGTCGTGTCGATGGGTTCAATGGATGATTAATTCGGTAGAGTCTGAAGAGGAGAATTGAAGTTCGTTGGATGTCTATTATTTGGAGTTGGTTCGCTGAGATGTCGCATGTGGCGCAAGTAACGTAGAGAAAGCCGGCAAAGACGTTGAGTTATCGCACGGGTCGTCGTCGGGAAGTGAGCCTACCAACGCCTCAGTATCAACGCTTCAGAAATATCAGCCAGCCCGAGCTCCTTGGGTTGAAAGCTGGGACGAAGCGGCAGAGCGCATCGAAAGATGTCGATGGAGATCTGTGTTGACTCTGGGAGCCGAGCGGAGACGGTTATATTAATGCTTTGTCCCAGGGATCTCCACGCCGGGGCAGTGGGCCACGGGGGAGTCGTAGTGGGGTGCCAAGTAGCTTGTCAGAGGGTGTTCAGTGGCCGTTTCGCAGGCTTGCGTTAGAGTTAGCGGGTGTTGGCGCTTGGCAGGCTCCCGTAGTGGCCCGCTGTAGCCTGTAGCGTGGCGTGCAGGGGGACAGCTCAGCGGTCCGTACTTCAAAGGAGGTCGGCGCCATGGTGGCAGCGGTGGTTCGCGGCATGGCACCTTTACTGCGTTAGCTGCGCTCCAAGGTTGCGCAATGACACCATCGGAGCATTTCACGCCTTGCGGTCTGCACCGGCGAGCGCTGTAACTGGCCAATACTGTCTCGTTGATGGGAGAATCGGCCTGGACACGTTGTGGCTGTGTTTCTTGGTATGGAGCTGAAGAGGGTCATGAAGCCTCTCAGACACGATGGATTGGATTCCCTCTTGCTCGGCGTCAGGTAAATCAGGTGCCAAGATATGTCCCAGATCTCGACTCGATGGCATGCGTATTACCCGCGCCTCGTGCTCAGCCTCTCGTCATTCTGTATCATTTTCATATTTTGCATTTTCGTATCCTCAGCCCAGCCATAATCACTCTTTTGCTTACTTTTTTCATATTACACCCTTTCTCTCGCAATCAACCCCTTGTCGAATCAACAAGCTCATGGTCTTCTTCCAGGAGTCCAGGGGATCCATCCATGCCCCCCTCGCATCCAATAGTCTCCTCGAGTCGATAACCCTTTCCAGCGTCGGCTAGATGACCGCCCGAACTCCGATAGCCCGGCAAGGTTAGTGTCCCTTCGCCAAGACCTCCCTGTCTTTGTGTAAACTCTTCTAGTTCCCCGCCTGCATGGAAGTCGCTAAAATGATCACCATGGGGCATTCCGTATTGCTCGGATTTCTTCCAACCGGCCTGTGCGTGCCAATCACTACACCACTTTCTGATGCACATGCTGATCCCTGGCTGAGCCCATCCCTCTCTCAACCTTGTATCCTCCCGATCTTTGTCGGTTGCCTAATCTATGGCGGTACAGTCGTCCATTAATCCAACTGGGCGCCACAAGGACACCCTTGTCGCATATTCGCCTATCTGTAGGTCCGTATCGTCGTATCTGCATCCGGTAACAACACGACGCAACCGAGTTTGAGGCCTCTCAGCTACCGTCCCGCACCATGGTACCTGATTGGAAATTGCAAAGTTCGAAACCAATGTGAATGTTAACAAGAAGAAGCACATCCATTCCAAACGAAATTGACCAGCGCGTAGCACTGCCTCCTTACCAGGCCTGTGTCCAGAAATCTCCAGTTTTCCGGGGTCGCGAAAACTCCCTCGTTGGTCACCACTCCAAAAGCGAAATACGGCCCATACGACAAGGGATCGCTCTCGTGGCATCTCGGCGACGGCTAACTTCCAACCTCCGGCACTTTCCTCTTTCGGATTTAGGTTCCGGGGTTTCGGTTCCGGAGCGGCGGCTCCAATCAACTCCGATCCGATCAACCTCCAGGCGGTGGCGGAGGCTGCACTGCCAACCGCTCAAGTTCTGAACTGCAATAAAATAACACCTTGTGGCTGGTGATGCCTGACGCTAGGATTGTGCAAATCACTCTAGTCGTCAAATTGAGCCGATATTTGGTAGCATTTAGACGCGTCACCTACATGCGCCCGCGAGCAACATGCGCCCGCCCGAGTAATATGCACCCGCCCGAGCAACATGCACCGCAACTTTTCGGCTCTACGTGCCAGCTACTACAGACTGACAGCAGTCAGTTGACCAAACTTGAACTCTTTGTAGTTTCTTTACTCAATCAGGAACCCTCCTCCTCCTCCATCGTCGTCGTCGACCATATCAAACTCCTCAGTGACATCGCTTGGCGCATCATCGAGGTCATCGTCCAACTGTGCCTCCCTTGCTGCCTTGTCGTCAGCCTCCTTCCTCTCTTCTGCATCCACTCCGCTCCAAATCTGCTCCCTAATTCTCAGCCCCATCAGGAACTTCCTCCACGCTCGCATAGCCCGACTTCTCCTCCTCTCGTCCTCCAACTGTTGTTCCAAGTCTCCTAGCCCCTGAATAACCGCCCACACCGCCTCCTCGTACTCTTTGGCGACCACGATACCATGGAGGACTGCAGTACCGTGCCGTCCCTTGAATTGGAAGCCCGTCAACGCTGGTGCATAGTCAACTCCAACCACAAACGCTGCTCGAGCGGCGTGTTCATGAACAAGGTGAATGCCTCCGGGTGGGACCATGCTTGGAACATAAACATCGATGTTTCCGAATTTGTTCTTTGGAACGCGACCATTCCGTACTCGTGGTGGGACGTAGAGTTCTGTCTGATCCTCCGTGTAAATCGGCGTGCCTGCATCTCCTTGATCGTCATCCTCCTCCTCATCAAACCGTGACCCCTTAGGCCGGGCTTTTTTTGGAAGCCACTTGGCCGGAATCTCGTTGGGTTTAAGCTCCCGGCCCAATCTATACCATTTGTCGGCACTTCTTGCTATTCGCACATCTTTCCGGCGGTAAATTCTCTCAAGAGGACCCCGACTCCCAGCGGCGATGGTCCCTGAAGGCGTAGCACTCGGAACCAATACCTCGTTGCGACGTAGGTGCCGCTCTAAGGCATAAATCGGGTGGTCTTTGAAATCCTGGACATTTCGCGGCATCGGCTCTCTTGCCTCAACGCCAGCGAGTTCATTATCCTCAATCTGGTCGAGATCTGTCGGCCGCCGTTGACGATACATGTTCATTACCTTCTGCCACCACAGGTCCCCGCCCTCTGTCGTGGTCTCCACTCTCAATTTGCGAGTCTTGGCCGTGTACGCCTTGGCATATCTCTTCGTCACATCTCGCGCGGTTCCATCAGCGTCGAAAGCTACCACATATGACATGGAGTTTTCTTTGTCCGTTATGGGTGGTTCCATCCCTTTGGGCTTCCAGAACGTGTGTGTGACCACTGGGTCAACAGGTTGCCACTTCTGATGGCCGACGTCAAGAATCTCAAACCCAATACACCGGGTACGACGACTCCTTGATTCTCTTTGGTGCGTCAAACGTAGGGCGCGGTTTTGGTGAAGCAGGCTTTGGCTCAAAATTGTATGCTGTTGCGTTGGGATGGCCCAGTCTCCGGCGGGCAGTAGAGCCACCGGATGGAGAACCATAGCCGGCGTTTGCCATCTCCCGGTACTTGGCCATAGTGGCTTGCACCTGTTCCTTCTTCAAAGCCTTTGATGATGGTTTAGTTGGTTTCGGCTTGGGGAGTGTGGGGGCACCGGAGACGCAGGCCAGCGGTTGAAGTGAACAAACAAGTCGTGCTCGAACTCCTACGCTCCGTAGAAGCGCGCAATACAGCTGCGCACCAACGTCACGAGAGCCTTGCAACGTCTTTGCCGCCTCGCGAAAGTCGTCGCGGTCCAGACACGACTCCATATCACTGGGAGGCTCATACTATTCATGATTAGCAAACTCCGCCAACATAGGCGTCGACATACCTCTTGCAGATGCTCTGGCTCCTCGGCCCACAATGCCCTCCTCAGACCTCTTTCGGCGACTTCAAACCTTGTGGCCCAGACTCCCTCAGCCTGTTTCAGTCCAGTTTTGAGACTCTCAGTTCGTCCAAACTGAGAGAGCTGTGTCCCAGGGTTCAAATACGAAGCCATTTTATCAGTGAGATGTGGGCGTAAATGATCCTGCACTCTAGGGTCGTTGCACCAGTGATTGCGACGTGCGACATGCGACAGAAGACAAAGAAGATGAGTTTTGTGAATGTCAGCTCTCCGTTCCCTCTCTTCCTTAGTAAGAGGTTTTCGTCTTTCCGCGGCTTTCTTTGCCTGGGCTGTGGTGGACTGTTGGGCCGTGAGGTTGAGCACCAGCTCCAAGGGTTCCTGGGTAGTGGGAATTTCTTTAGGGAGTACTCCAAAATCAACGTCTTCAAATATGATGTCTTCATCTTCGTCCTCATCTTCGGATTCCAACTCCATGGTTTGCATGGTCGGCTCTGGTAAGACAACATCCTGAAACTCGATGTCTTCATCCTCGGAGTCATCTTCGTTGACCTGTATTGCCTGGTCGCCTTGCGCGGCTCCGGAGCTTGATGCTGGTTCTTGCTCTGGTACTTTCTCTGACACTTGCTTCTCTGGAGGTTTCTCTTCTCGACTTGGGCCCGCGCGACGCCGTTTCCGCGGCCGCTCAGGTGGGCTGCGATCCTGGGCATTCACACCGGCCTCGGCCAACATGTCCTGGTAGACATCCGACCCGCTCGGTGTCCCCGCAGCCAGCCTGCTGCTAGCCCTTGTAGTCCGCTTCCGATCGACCATGATCAGAGCATTCTCGGGATACCTCCGTTGGGGTTGAGAAGATGCCGCGAGTGAAGCGCGAGTTGCGTGTCAGTGCATTCTAAATCTGTTGCGTCATCATGGAGTCGCGAAATCGATGCGCGAAGTCACGTGATTGTCTAGACAGTTAATAGATGGGTTGGTCAGCACTAAGTCCGCAGTCACCCATCAGCACTTTAACGCAATAACATGCCAAGAATAAGAGATTGATAGTTCAACATTGAAGCTATGATGGGAGTATCATTTACTTGAAGCTCAAGTGAAGCTGAACTTTCGTGATCAAGTCGAAGTTGAGATAGAACCCCATGGAACCAGCATCTTTTTGCCTCGGCTCGGGTGGGCCGGTGCCCCAACGTCGCCACGCCGTCATCTTATCAATTCACACATGCATCCTCTCACGACGTGTGGGAGGCATTCGGCGTTGTGCAATGCGCGAGCTTCTTTCCGCTTTCGTCACAGGTCCGAAATACGTCGAGGCAAAAGTTAGGAAGGTTTCTTGTTAAGCTTGATCAGTACCTACGGAGTCCAGCCCACAAGCATTTCAAATGTTAATTCGTGACTTCTCCCACTCGTACAGATACTTCTGAATGTGCTGTAAAATACTCAGAAGATCTAGTATCCGATACGTACTGTCTTTAATACATACATGTGGCTGCATACCAAACTGCGAATAGAGAGAGCTCTGTGCCCAAGCCAACATAACATATTCCTTGTGGACTTGTGCAAGAGCAAACGAATTTCACATTTGTAATCCTTGTGGGCTGCAATGATTCGGCGAACCTCACCGATGTATGCGGAGCCTATCAACCAAGTCCGGTCCGTGCCCAATTTTTTCGGCAAATTCCGACGGCTGATTACATACAATTTCCGGTCCACGATGTCAGTTATGCAGCCCCTCTGTGGCTGCAGGCGAACACCTATCATGATGACTTAGCACGTAACGCCTTCCAGACCCATGGTTCAGAAACTCCGTTGCCGATTCTGCCGTCATACAGAGGCCACCAACCTGATGCCATCCCAGTACACCCTACTGTCTTGCAGAGGGGTATAAAGCCCACCACGGAGAGCCTCTCGAAGTCCATCATTTTCAAGCTCTCGGTTGCATAGCTTCAATCATTACATCCATCAATCACCCTATCAAATTTCATCTTCATTCACAATCATGACTGATAAGCGCATTGTTCTAGTGACTGGTGCCAATGGCTACATTGCCGGCCCAGTCATCGAATTATTCCTCAAGGCTGGGTATGCCGTGCGTGGAACGGTTCGATCCAAGGCCTCTGCAAATGTTCTCGTTGAGGCGCTATCTCAATACCGCGATAATCTCGAGATTGTTGAGGTACCCGATATTGTTGCCCCAGGAGCGTTCGATACGGCCGTCAAAGGTGGGCGCTCTACTCTGAATAACTCGCCAACGCGTGTCTAAACATTCCTTTCAGGTGTCCATGCCATCGCGCATCTGGCTTCCCCCGTAAGCTTCAGCTTCACGGACCCTGAGCCTGTCCTGGAGGCCGCAGTGGAGGGAACCCGCGGCATCTTGGAGTCCGCACTTAAGGAATCTTCCATCAAGAGCGTCGTCTTGATGTCTTCCATTGCTGCCGTCATGAACAAGAAGGAAGATTCGCCTCGCTTCACTGAAGCAGACTGGAACACTGAGGCCTTGGATCAGGTCAAGAGCCTCGGCAAAAAGTCCCCAGGCCCACTCATTTATGTGGCGAGCAAGGTTGCCAGCGAGCGTGCATTCTGGGAGTTTCGTGTTGAGAAAAAGCCGTCCTTTAGCATGACTGCCATCAACCCTACGTAAGTTCTCAGTTCCGAATAACATTGCGGTCGCTGACATGGTACAGATTCGTCATGGGTCCGCCCACAGCAGTCGAATCTTTATCCAAGATTGGGGGGACGACGGCTTTTATCTTGCAGATATTTTTAGGGCAAGAAATCCCTTTCCCCATCTCGCCCTACCCTAACTTTGTTGATGTCCGAGACGTTGGCAGAGTCGTCGTCTTCGCAGTCGATCATCCCGACAAGGCGAGCGGAGAACGCTACATCTTGGCGAAGGGAATGGTTCCTCCTCAGGCAGCTGCCGATATTCTCCGTGAGGCATTCCCCAATCGCCGCGATATCATCAAGGAAGGGACACCTGGTGAGGGTTACAATCCAGGCTTCGCTTTCCCAGAGGACAGAATCATCGACGGATCCAAAGCAATCGAGGCGACGGGGCAGCCTCATTACGCAGTGGAACAGACGATCATCGACACGGCCAAGTTTTTGGAGAAATTCCTCTAAGTTATTCGGAGTTGCATGGAATAATGTTGCACCATGGGCGTTGGTGTGAGAATAGGCTCGAGACACGATACAATAATGAACTGCTTGTAATACTACTCGTGTCGCGCATGACTGATCATGTGTGGGGACGATGCTCCATAAATGACGGCGCAATAGGCCGTCGAGATGAGCACACACTCTCCGCTCCTCAACGTCCATATTTATACTTTGGCCAGAGGATCACTTATCGGCTCGAATGCGCTCTTCGTAAATCTTTCTTTTCCAATTCTCGTGGTTCCCACTCTCGATCAAAATGCCCCTCATTGACGCCGATACCCCGCCCTCGGACGCTGCGACTCATTACGTCGTGTACTTTGCGTCCGGCGAGCCATCATGGTGCCCAGACTGCCGCGACGCCATTCCTGCTCTCAAGAACGTATTCGGATCTGACTCTGCTCCTACGGCTCACATTGTCCGTGTGGGATCATTCCAGGAGTGGAGGGGCGCCAAGAAGAACAAGTATCGGGGTGCGCCGTACAACATTCAAGGAGTCCCGACAGTCGTGAGAATCGAAAATGTGAGTTTGCAGTTCATTCACAGATTCATTTATTAATTCATCTTCATAGGGCAAGGAGGTTGCTCGTTTGGGTGATGTCGAGAGCCAGCAGGAATCAGCGTTAAGACAATTGATTGCTTGATCCAATATCCCTCATGTACCGATGGTCGGGTATTCTTGGGAAAATTTGTGTCACAAAGGTCCAAGTAGCATTATAGAAGCATACAATATCCAGATTCATCATCAAACTTTATGCCAGGACCCAGGTGTCAATTAATCTGGCGAGACGCTGATCTACACTTGGTCACAACATGATGAAGCGATCACAACGCGGACATGGGGAAATAGGTGCGGTAGAGAGTTGCAGGTGATTGTTAGTGCATATGTGCACGGGCCACCCCCACCTTGCCAGTATCCGGGTTCCGACGGAGGCCACCAAAAAAAATTGATTGTCGCTCGTCCAAGTCGTGATCAATAAAACACTCCATCTTTGACAAGCTCCCACTCCACGGAATAAATCCTAAAAAAATCAAATGAGTGCGGCCTGTGAGAATCGAACTCACGTCGCCAGTGAGTTGAAGTCCACAAACTGGTATACTGACCACTATACTAAGGCCGCGTAATAGTTCATTTGTTGTTATGGGTCGGTTTGGTATCAGGGTACATATATTACTCCACTCGCACAAATTGAAATCCACTTGGTGGGCGTATTACATAAGTGACTCTTATTCTTGTACTAAATGTTAATGTACTTTCGTTTCTTGCTGGAATAGTTAATGAGTACTGGTATTTTAATATTGGAATGAACAGACACTCATTCTGCCAATTCTCACCCAATCGAATAACTCATTCCTCAAAAGATATATAGAAGTAAATATAAAACAACTGTCCCATACGGTGTTCCTTCTTCCGCCTTGTAATCACACATCTGGTGTCGGTGTAAGAGCAAGCTTTCATTCCAACTTCACCATCAACGAGCACACCGTGGGGTTAATGGAGAGGGCTTTGAGAGCGTCACGTGCCAGGAACCATCTCTCTTACATTGATTAAATCCATCATCCGAAACACAGTAGATGTGGGCGTTTGCACATTCGCCAACTAGGCAGCCACTTGCTCACCCCTCACCAGCCCAGTAGGCCGACGCTCAGCCCAACGCTGTCTTTGGCATGGACGAAGCTTTACTCATTCGCATTCCCACCAAAATGTTAAGTTTAATTTCTGCGTAAGAGATGGCTCCGTGCATAAGTAATGTTGACATTCCTCGCCCTCCTGCCCCACGTTGACCCTCAGCCCCGTTCAAAAGAAACACAATTCCCATTTAAATGCTCAACCATGACCAGTCTCTGTTCATAAGGCAACACGTGTTTAAACTCGTATTCCCCATAGTAGGCTTTTTTCCCATTTTACTATCATACACCGAGAACAGTGCTCTCACTTCACTTAGGCACTTGGCCCGGTTGGCTTGCACGATTTAGGCCTGAAAATCCAGGACTGTCCTCCTCAGGCATCTACCACCACAATGGGTTGGATTTAGGTTACCGCCCATCCGGGTTGAGCATTGAAATAAACTCATAAACTTTATTGTGACTTTGCATCCTTCCATCATATCATAGCACGTGTCAGCGCAACATATAACAAACCTGGGGGACGAATAACGTACCTTACATACCACGTCATCAAACGTTTCCTATTCCACAAAACACAGCATAAGAAAATCACCATTCTCTTTCCAATTGTAGGGATACACCAAACGCCTGGTTTAGAAACAAGGTGTGGGTTTATTCCAGCACGTTTGTACGTGGAAAGAAAGTTCAAAAGTTTGATCATGCGCTTTATGAGTGAAACTGTGTTCGGGAGCCCGGCAATAGGCAGTTCGCATTAATTTATAACACTCCATGGCAGACAAAAGTTGTGTGCATCTTCTCCTGCTGTATTTCCCGGAAAATCTGGGACTTGAAGGGCAGCTGCGTCACCGACGCCGGTGGGGAAAGCAAAACACAGCCTATCTCGACAGTGGTAGCCTACCCAGTTAAGTTATTAGTAGCGGTGACCATCGACAGGTACGCTACTGATATTTTATGGCATTTAAGACACGCAATCCCAGGGTTAAACCATACCGGCGACATTGGTAGACGCGACGTGCTTGGAAGTGGGGCCGGGATGCGGCCCCATTTGTCGGCGATTATATAACTTTTACGGGCGATCACAATACTACTCTGGACTACGGCAAAACAAAAAGAAGATTCTGGGTGGTAGGGTCAATCTTTGATTGAACACTAATCATGATTCTAGCTTTGAGTCTCTGCATCAGCTTCAATTGTTGATTGTCATATAAGTCAAGATTTCGATACAAGACAATCCGCGCCATAATTTGTAGCAGTTTTTCCAGGTATAAGACGCGAGATTGGCGTCTCCAAGTTGAATATAAGCAGCGACGTCGGTAGTATGTGTTTATGAGGAGATGAGAGTCTCGATGGCGGGATGTCACTCTCTGGCCAGGTCAAAGATCACTAACAGTGACTCTCAACAACAAAACTTCCACCGTGGAAGACAGCGAAAACTACACTTCTAAGAACGACGCTAGGCGCTACGGACACATTAAATCGGCTCCTTCAAAATTGAGTGACAGTATGTCGCCGCAGTGATGACACTACGGCTGTTGGTGGTTCTGTGTCTTGAGATGCTAGTTGCTGACTAGATCTCAATCTGTTCCAAGATTCCCAGCATAGCCGACCATCCGGGGCATACATGTCACCAATTCTAGTAGGATACGTTGTGCGGCGCTGTTATTTCCTGTTTGGTTCTGTCAGGCACGGTTTGGAGACAAGCCACAAGGACAATCAATGCATACCGAAGGACAAGCTGCCAGGTCATGTGGCTGACCCATCCTGACCTCGCGCTCTGGCCACCGCCGCTAACCTTACACACACTCGCTGACAGCTACCTAAATTTGGAGTCTATCGAATGTATGAGTTCGCTGTATCTTTTATTCCTCTCACTTGTTCCCTGTGTGGTCGAGTCGCTACATGGTAGCAATGGCACGCTCGCATGGAGTTATTTTCCGATAAACACTGGTTCAGCTAGGATCCCAAGGCTGCCCTCATGCCGGCTCCAAGGAAACTTCGAGCGAGCCTGGTTGAGCTTTGCTCCCAGACGGTCAACGCAAAAAGTCAACGGCGTTAAACCCAGAGATGAACGAACCCTGGGCCTGGTGGAGCTAGCTCTCAACTCTCGGTGGCTACCCGTTATTAAGCACGACAGAACCTGGTTGAGCCCGCTCCCAAACTCTCCACATACCCAGCCTTAAGAAACCCTAGTTGAGCTTTGCTCCTAGATTCACTGTTCGAGCGGTATTTCGAGAAGCTCAGCTGGCTCAACGCTCAACAACAACATCAATCTCCTGTCCCCGATTCCCTCGAACCCTCCACATCCTCCCCCGCCCTCGAGATTCATCCTCCCGTTGCTCTTTCAGCCTCACCCTGCGCTTCCAGTTATCCTCGTAGTTAGATTTAGTATCAATTATTAGTGTTTGGGTTTTATGTTTATGATTAGGTGTAGGGCTTATGATAAGGTGTAGGGTTTATGATTCAGGCCTCAACGTAAATGCTTGAAAATACCCGGCTGTAAAAGCTGACTGTCGGTAACGATCCTGGGTTGCCAGGTCGCCTATTGCTGAGTGTTAGACACCCTAGACAGAGACTCTCCATTCCCAGCGCAACGTACTTCGAAGTCTAGCAGATGCGCACCAATATTCATTCAACTTCTCGGCATAGCAGTCTGCCAAACATCTCCCAAAGGGAGATTCGAAGTAGAGGCGAATACCGAGAGCCCCAATTGGAAGGGAAAAAAGACGAGACAAGACGAGATGAGGGTCCAAAAAACACCCCATACCAATTCCAAAATGCCGGCCGCCGCTCCCAATATCGACAGCATTCTGGCCCTCCTGAAACGGTACATGGCCCCTTTCCCACCGAGCCTCCTCCCGCCGCCACCGCGCCCTCCTCCGAGCCCTGCTCGCGGCTTCGGTCGCTGAGCCTTCTCCTCCTCCTCCCTCCTCCCTCCGCCCTCGCCGTCGTCTCGTCCGGGGACGCTCCTCCTCCCCTCTCTCCTCCTCTCCATCCCCTCCTCTCACTCGCCGTCGCCCCCGCCTCGTCCGGGGCCTCCATACTCGCTCCCCCTCCCCTTGGGGAAAGAAGAATCCCATCCATCGAAGATTGAGGGTTGTATTAGTGTGGGTACCCATTACTTTTGCAGATTTTGGCTTAACACACACCAAGCTCAAGTGTGCACACATTTGTTCGTAAAATGGGTATGGACTGATAAGACTCCAGGCCCTCGATAGAAAGTCTCTGGCTGCGAAGGCCACTTGATCAAGGGTCGGTTGCCCTCTAAGGTGGCTTGGCCATGCTGCAGCTCCAAGTACCGTTCCAGGAAGGCCAGGAATCAGGATACGGTCGAAGTTGGGGGGCGATGGGGTATGTTGATGGAATGAAGAACGAGAGAAACTCTAAGCCATTGAAGATTAAGAGGTTGCCTTACATCAATACTGTAAGCACTGTGGGGAAAGGAGCGCTGCCGAGTAACTTCTCTCAGAGTACCCCCTGGCCCTCGTCGAGTAAGCTCCTTTTGGCGCCCGTCAAGCTGTGGTCTTGACGGTGCGCAGTCTCGATGGCATCAAACGTCCGCGGCGCCAGGGATCAGGCCCACTTATCCCGTACCGCTCGTCTCTTCAAGACCACAACCTGACTGGGGCCAAAAGGAGGTTACGCGACGAGGGCCAGGGGCTACTCCGCCTCGGCACGCTCGTCACGAACTTGCTCGTCCAAGTCCAAAATCTCGGCCAACTCATTTTGGAAGGCCTGCAGAGCCAGAAGCCAAGCAACAAAGCCAAAGTCACCTCGCTCTAGACGCAAGACCCGCGGCTGCTCCTGACGAGCGCGAGTTACGGCTGACTAAACCAAGGGGACATGTTCTCAAGGTCACATACATCTTTCTACCCTGTATTTTACCTATCTACCAACTACCCGAGTGAACAGTTCGACTTCAGCAGTGACCCATTGCCAGTATCATATTCATGAAGCTTCCTCCCAAGCCTTACAGACAGTCCTGTGGCTATTGCTTATTGTAGTCGTCGTCGCGGGTAGAACCAATCTCGCCGCCGTTACCAAATGGCATTCCGTATCAACCGGGCACGTATTCGTGGCATTTGATTCAAATCGAGTTATTACAATTCGTCTGGAAACAACCGCGGATGTAACAACTTCTGCCGCGGCCACCGGATCCGGGCCCACTTCCGGCCCCACTCTCGGCCCCAACGGTGGTGCGTCCGGCTCAGATGATCTGGCAGGGCCAATATTGAGTATAGACATGATCCTCAGTATCAGTGAGCATTCTAACTCTGTTCAGGTCTTGGATTTTTGGAGGGGCAAGTCATCTTTGATGTCTTCGGCTGTGCTCAACTCAACAGGAGCGCACTGGGTCCATCCATCTCAATGCTTTTGGCATGCACAGCTTGCATACCTTGAACAACACAACCACTCACTCATTTCATAAAGTTCGAGTCTGGTTTTTTTCACAGTATGTGTCAATGCATGCAGGGTGCGGGGCCACCCCGCTTTATATGGGTCTTTGACTCGGATGTGGTTATGAAGTGAAATTGCCCGCCCACTTTCAACATTCAATGAAGATTCCTCGACGCCCTCATCATCTAGTGGGAAATTAGATGCAGTAGAGAGTTGCAGGTGACTATTACTGTATTCGTGCGTAGGCCACCCCATTTTACTAGTATCCGGGTTCCAATAGAGGCCACTAAAAAAAACAATTATCGCTCGTCTAAGTCGTAATTAAAGAAACACTCTATCTTTAACAAGCTCTCACTCCACGGAACAAATCCCAAAAAGAAATAAATGACTGCAGTCTGGCGGAATCGAACCGCCATCGCCAGTGAATTGAGGTTATTAGGCCACAAACTGGTATACTAACCGTTATACGAAGACTGCGTATGGTTTATCTGTTGTTATGGGGTGGTTCCATATTGCGGTATATATGCAGCTTCACTTACACAATTGAGCTTGTGCTTAGTGGGGACGCCCACGTAAATGCAATCTTGAGTATTGAAACTTTTTCTACTAAATTACTAGCGGTTCTCGCTATGTTAGATAAGGTGGTGGTGATGCATCTAAGACGCGCTCTTCAATTTTGATGTCGTGGACGCAACGGGTATTTTGTGCTCATTTCCGGCTTCCCCCCCAAGCGCACAAAAGCTGCTGTGGTGCGCTCGGGTGGGAGTCGCCCTCAATAGGGTCTCGAATCTAATTGAGAGATGCATCCCTCCACGTCTACTACTGCTCGCCTTGCTATGGCTAGTAATTCCCAGGCCAGCCGGTTGAAAGGGCACTCCACCGACTGCTTCTCCTACTCGCTGTCTGTGTCCAAAGCTGAATCGGTCTGAACGCCTGAGTAAAGTGTGCCTGTCATTCCTAAAACCGGCTAGAAGCATTGTTCACTGGAAACGGCAGTTCAATTCTGCCTGGAGGCATTGGATTACTTTTTTTTACATTTATTTAAGCCCATCGCCTGGTTGTGGGCTCCATTTTTGCATTTGTCGTGGGGTTTTTCTTTTTTTTCCGAGAGCGATTTCCGTGTTGGAAGGGCGAGTCTAGCTAGGTAGGTCAATACTTCAACTCGTGTCTGGAAGGAGCACTCGCAGCTCAGAATACTACAGGGTAATTAACACGCAGACAGGGCCGGTGAGACTGTCGATGATTTTTCGCTCCCATAAGATCAACTTTGCCCTCATCCCAGTATGCCAATAATTACAATACCTCCCATTAATTACATTGAATTTCACATTGAACCACCAGGTACTAAATTCTTGGTGTCTTCTGCTATGAACAAGAATAACATCGTTCCATGGTGCAGTGTCGATGGATTATTTCGCGGTGAGAGGGTGGAATCTCTGCTGGTCGCTCCATTCTCCACAAGGCAAAGCCCGAGTATGAATAAAAATACCCGGTCAGATTACAACCGGAGGCTAGTAGATCATTCCAGCATCATTGAACCACAGAATAAACAAAGGGATGGCCTAAATGTCAATAAGAACGAATGGAGTGCTGCGTCCTGCCGATGACCGTGTGAGGAGTTTGCTTCTTGCAGGAGAAGTCCCAGGTAACTCACCAACAAAGACCCACCCCTGCGTTGCTCCCCACAAAGATGGCAGAGCTTGACAGCCATATGTATTGAAATAAATCGCCCGGAATCCACATACAGCTTGTCTTAGCTTGTACGTCCTGCCTGCGTAGTATAACGGCTAGTATATCAGTTTGTGGCACACAAACCTCAATTCACTGACGATCACAGTTCGACTCTGTGCACAGGCAATTCTTTTTTGATTTTTTTGGTCTCATGCTAGTCTATATTTGAAGCCCTCGCCAAATTGCGGCTCTGGTGGGTCAGCACTCTAAGTCCGAGGTTCATGCACCCCGCCACCACTGACAACACCTGAGTCATTCCTCTCATTTGACAGGAGAGATACACTTAACTCAAGTTCTCGGTCTCATATTTTAATACTTTTGGTTTCCTTCTTTGTCTTTTTTTGTTTCTTCGCCGGGCAACTTCCACAACGATCGTTGCTGGCTGGCGCCAGTCGCCGAGAGTGAGGTCACCCGGTCCGTGCATTGCAGTTACCTGGCGGCTACCCTAGATATTTAATATTTTCTACTTGTCGCGTGGCAAATCATTCATAGCAAATAAATTAAATTAAATAAAATCTCTGGTTTGTTTAATGCACATTCACTTCGCTTCCCTCGTTCTATTTCCGCAAATACCGGGCGTTTGGGGGGAAGAGACAGGGTTTCTGTTACTATCGACATGTTCATAACACGGGTGAGTAGAGGCTCAACTTTTGCTTGAACCCGTTTATTTGAGTCTATTATTATCCACCACCACAAGGGCGCTCCTCCTGTCTCGTCCACGGCCAGAGCCACATCAACACCGCCGTTGCTGCTGTTATTGTCGCTTTACTGCGGGTGTATCTGCTACTTGGAAGTGACAAGGGATCAGATGGGGTCTCGGGGGCGGTGGGAGGAGGGTCGTTGGGTAATGGGGCTGGAACTATTAGACTCTAGGCCCTCGGCGGAAAGCCTCTCGCCGCTAAGGTCACTTCATGATAAAGGCCTAAATGAATACAATCAGCAGTGGCGGCATAACGATGAGTCGGGTAGGGACATCGACTTGGTTTCTGTATGAGACTCTTGTGTTGCCTCCGGCCTTGGAATAAGATTTCAAGATATCCGATTATAGATCCGCTATACGGCCCCACAACCGAGTGATTAATACATAAAGCATAAAGAGAGGCAGTGCTTGTGGAAAAATGGAAGAGACGACGAGAGGTGATAAGGGGGAGTTTCAACATTTAGAGTCGCAACAAAGCCACTAATCAACGGTGAGGAGGAGACAGAGGAAGAGAAAGGGAATGGGCCCATAACTGTCACCACTACTGGTGCTGTCGCTGCTGAGAGGCGAGTTGGGGGCCTTAAGGTAGAGGTCAACGGAGCCGTGGGTGGTGCCTGAGGATATTGAAGCGACTGCCAGCTGCGAGTGGCCACCAGCTGCGAGCGACTGGCAACGGCTACAGAAGTAGCAACCTCGCTCAATTCCCTCTCTTCTGCTTTTTCTTCCTTTCTTCAAACTTTCGTCAACTTCAAGATGGACGCAAACGAAGAAGTAGGCCCAGCACCCGACATCACCGGCATCCTTGCCCTCCTGGAGCAGTACCAGGCTCCCAGACATGGACCGGGCCTTCCAGGAGGGGACGCCACCGTCGACGAAGTAGCATATGCTGCCAGACACTTCCCACCGGGGGCTGGGAGCTGCTCCGTCCAGGCCCGTTTCCTACCGGTCCTCGCGATCGTCCCCCAACGCCCATGCCCTCCGCGTCGGTCTCCTACATCACGAACGCTGCCGAAGTGGCCGAAGATAAGGTCGTTGCCCTGGCCTCCACCGAATCCGGACCTCGCAAGCGTCGCCGCTGCTGTTCAGTCCGCAGCCTGGTCCGTGGTTTCCGTTGGCTCTTCTCTCGCAACCGAAAGCCTACTGCGTCGTCCTAGACATCAAAAGCTCCAGCAGAAAATGCTGTCGTGCCCTATACCATGGTCTTAAGGGGCCTTCACTCCAGGGTATGTCTTCTATTCCGATTCCCTGAATAATTACGGCTACTAACATGGGGATACCAGGAATTCGACTTTGATATCTGTGGGAATGATGAGGATGTATCATGTTGGTCATGGATGGGAGGGTGTGGCGGATGGGAGAGAAGGGTGCCGTATGTGCGACACATGAGCTGCGACACAAGGGTTGCTGTTCCAGACATTCAAGTAATTGAAACACTGCACCCAGAACACAAAAACGTGACCGAAAGAGAGGCTTGGTGATTTATGTGGCGTCGTGTTACTTGTCGCAATTGTGGTGTCCCAACTGCAGACAAAGAACCCCAGAAGAGGACAGGTGACCGACACATCCGGCCATTCTGATAATGGTGGCGTCTGAATTGCCAATGTTTGTTGGGTTCTCGCTTCACCATCACAACCACGTCCACCAAAGCCCAGGTTGCGTCTGTATCCACGTCTGGTAAGCAAGGCCTGGTACTGTGACAAGATCGTCATCACTAAGTCTCACTGGAATCTCACATGCGAGCTTTAGGCACACGATCGAAACAACAACAACAACAACAGCAGAAGCACCACCACCAACGGTGTTGTCGCGGCTTCAGCCGCGAAGCCCTCCCTTCCGATCCCTCGCTGCCAAGCAGCAGCAGCAACAACGGCAGCAACAGCAGCAACAGCAAGTAACAGCAGCAATAGTGTTGTCGCGGCTTCAGCGGCTAAGCCTTGCCCTCTTCCTCCCCCATCTCCCGGCTCCCTCCCTCCTCGCCGTCGTCTGGTCCTGGGCCGTCCCCAGGGTGACGGTCTTCATCAACTCTTCCCTCTTCTATTCCCTCTATTATTTCTCCTACTATTCCTCCCACTCGCAGCAGCAGCCTCGTCTGGGACTTCCCCCCTCGCTCGCCATCGCGTTTGGAACTTTTGGGCTCTCGTCTCGCATCGTCTCGTCGCTTTTTATGTTCTCATTTATAATTCAAATGTTTACTAGAGCTTTCGGGCCTCTACTACGAGTCTATATTGTCACCAGCAGCAACACTAGCAACAACAAAGACGTTATCGCGACTCCGGCTGCCGAACTTAGCTCCTCTACTTCTGCTCCTCCTCACTTGGCGGCCGCTGAAGCTCCTCCGACCCGACTCTCCGTTGCCGAAGCCGCCCCTGCTGATGGCATTCTCTTAGAGCTTGTCATGAAGTAACCTTCGCGACCAGAGGGTTTTCGCCAGAGCCCTGGTGTCTAAAGATTCCAGGCCCGTTTCCCGCCGAGCCTCCTCCCGCCGCGCCGTCCTCCGATCCCTAGTCGCTGCCAAGCAGCAGCAGCTGTATTGACGTGGCTCTGCCGCTGAAACTATCCCCCCCGTCTCCACCTCTATCTCCGTGTGTAGGATTTATCATACAGGCCTAAGATTCACAACTCCTCTGAGGGTGCTCAGGGTACCACTGGCGTCGGGGTAGAGGTGAAGCAGCCTATTGGGGTCCTTGGAGCACGCAGAGGCGACGGCGATAGACTGGATGAGTAGAGAAGTAGAGTGGGCAAAAATTCAGTGTTTTGATCGCATGAAACTCGTAACTATTTTCCTCAACTGACAGCGTCTTCTGTCTTAACCACAACGTATTGCTGTCCATGACACATTCGCATCCAACAGCACACTCTCTTGTCGTGATCGCAGTGGTGAATTAATATTCCTTGGCATCCCATGTCATTAACAGTTCATTATCCTGGTTGAATGGGAATCTGTGAAGTGAAAACATACCTTAGAGATCCATGAGGTCGCTGTAGGAGAAGCGCAACGCCACTTGATTAACCAGGATCTGGGAAGCCACAGCCACCCGTCACTGGCAGCATAGGACACGACGGAAACCACGAAGCAGGCCATCGATGACGCGGCGGCGGCGACGAGGGCGAGGTGTCGACGGGGGAGAGGCCTGAGCGAGGGCTTTGTCGACGTGGACGGCGTCGGTAGAAGCAGTAGATGTCTTCGCCAGTCTAGGATCATACCAGTCATACAGGGCTGGATCCACAAGAAACATGCTGTCCGGTGGAAAGTCCTTGATAACCTCCTCAAGTTCTTCGCGTGTCATCAGGTACCAGTCTTCTGACTCCCAAGACCCGTATTCAGGGACCAGATACTGTTGCAGGATATCCGAATACTCGGTGAGATCGGGTGGTGGAGGGACTTCTTCATGAATATCCATCTCGAAGTCGCGTGCAGGGGAGATCCTTTGGTTGGTAGCCATCTTTAAGGCGGTGATGGATGGTAAAAGGAAGAAATGAACAGAAGAACAAAGTGGACGAGAGAAGAGAAGTGAATGAGAAGAAAAAGTGAACGAGAAGAAAAGTGAACGAGAAGAAGCTGAGTGAATGTCCTCGGCTGCTGGCAACTGACACATGCATGATGAAGTGACTGCCAGCTGCGAACGACTACCAGCTGCAAACGACTGCCAGTTGCGAACGACTGCCACGCACTCTCTTCACCGGGCACCACGCACTCACTTCAGTTGATCCCACTCCGGTCACCTCAGCCTCCCGCCGAGAATTTAATCTCTGCGGACATTGTCCAACTTCCATGTAGATCAATACGCTGGCGCATTTCAAGGCGCTGAATGAAAGAAAAGCTTTCAACTAAAAACTCGTCTATGATCCTAACCTAATGAAAGGCTGGCTGAAAGAGGAGAGCCAAGTTAGGAAGCTAGCCTTGTTAAAATGCCGTCTGCCAGGACAACCCACATTTTCTCCTCAATGCCAACCCCATTCCTCAGCCACCAAACACCATTCTCTCCGCATCTGAACCCAGGCATCGCGCCCAGATGAACTGCTCCTCCATATTCTTGAGTGCATTCAGCCTGCGGGCCTTGCTTATTAATTGTGGATAAAAACACAAACCTGGGGCTTGAAGAGAGTGTGTGGATGGTGAAGTATTTGTCCACGGTGAGGTCCGCCTTTGGCAAATCGGCTTCAACCTTACTTTGATGTTGGGGAGGATTAGGCGAATCTAGCCTCTGCGTTTGCAGCCATGCAAACAACCCCGACCTTGGCAAGGTGAGCCAGCAGTTCAGAGCCATGACTTTGAGCCTGCCGACAATGGATCTATGCTCCAAACATCAACGCCCTCTCACAAGACGGCGAAAGTCAGCTCTCGACAGCGTCCTGGGATGCTTGCCATATGGACTCAAGTCATCACACGGGTAATCTCCTCCACAGATACTTGCTCTGAGTCGCAGTGCTAACGGGAACCCAGCACACATTTCTGCTCGTCGTCGCATGACTCTTGTCTTCGGCCCCAACAGACTTGCTTCGCCTTTTTTGAAGCCGGTGGACACCTGAGAACCTCAAAAGGTTGGCTTCGTCCCTTACTCGTCTCTGCTTCGAACATAACAGCTCCCCCAGGACCCAAAAGGGCAGCTTCGCCTATACTTTGAAGCCGGTGGGTGCCTGGGAACCCGTTTCCCACCACCCTGAGGCTCCCCCAAGCCTCCAAAGGCCTGATTCGCCTCTACTCTGAATCTAGTGGGCACCCGAGGACCCCTCTCGAGCTCCCGCCCGCCGACCCCGCGGCGTTCTTCCCCCCTGCTGTGCAGCCTCTGCTTCCGCCCCCGGTCTGGATCTCATGTCTATGTTCCTAGACTCCCTTGCAACTGGAATACAGAGTTTGTTTACGGACCTGAGACGGTAGCACTACGACCTTGATATGGGCTGGGTAATGGGGGAGTGCCGTGTTGGACTTGGACAAGATGGAAGGGTACCCTTGGGGTGGATAACAATAGACATGAATAAACAGGCTCAACCAAAACACTGCCTCCACAAGCCCATGAAGTAACTGAAGAAGAGAGACTTGGCAATATATGCGGCATTGATACTTCCACGCATCGCGGTTTCTCTGCAGCAGCTCGCCCTTAGAGAGGTCTTGCGTTGCCAAAGCAGGACAAAGACAACACTCCCGGAAAGTGTCCACATGTTTACTCAACTTACGCTGACTGACTGCATTGTGCTGGCCGTGTTAGGTGAAATCAATCTCAACCCTTTGAGGATAAGCCTTGGCCAATGGTCACCCTTCTGGGAGGCCATCCGGACGAGTTCCTCTCCTCGGTCAAAGTGAGGACGGAGTGAGAAGAGACGCGTGGAAGCCGACGACCCCAGCAGTGATTCACTGTCGCCGTGCAATATGTTTCAAATCCTCGCCCGCCTCGGGTGGAAGCATCTCCATTTTCTTTTCTCTTCAACTCATACCACTTTCAAAATGTGTCGAGCCGCCGACCACCCCAACAACGACGACCTCTTGGCCCTTCAGCGGCAGTGGCTGGGGCCTGATCCCCTAGGAGAGGGTTTAACGGGCGAAGAGTTCGCCGACCGTCCCAACACCGACCACCTGATGGCCCTCCTGGGAGAGTGGCTGGCACCAGATATTGGGGCAGCCCCCTCAGGAGGCGAGTTAACAGACGAAGAACTTGTCGGCCTCGTCAACGGCGCGCCGCCCGGGGCCTGGGTTCCATGGAACCCAGGCTCGTCAATTCCAGAGCCTCCCGCGGACGTCGAGCCGCCTACTCCTGACATCGGCCACACCTTGGCCCTCTTCGAACGGGACTTGGCCCTCTTGGAACGGGAGGTGGCCCCCAGACATGGGCCAGGCCTCCCAGGAGGGGAATTATCCATCGAAGAATTGGTCTTCGCGGCCAAAGACTGTCCGCCCGGGACCTGGGAGTTGATGGCCCCAGGTCCATTAACCGAAAGGGAAATCGACGAGGCCTTGGCCTCCGGCTCCTTCTCCTTCTCTCCTCCCACCGCCGCCGCTCCCTCTCCCTCTGTCGCTCCCGCTGTTGCGGTTCTCTCTTATGCGTCCTCCACCACCTCCGCCTCCACCTCCAAGTCCGTCGTCCGCCCCAGTTGTGGCGTTGTTTCCCGTCTCTGGCGCTGCTCGTGCTGCCTCCCTTTCCGCTCCCGTTCGGAATAAGGTATGTCTGCCCTAGACCCGCTCAGAAAAGTCGCTTGGTTGCTAACATCAGACACAAGAATACGACGTTGATACCTGGTGCTGGCTGGGGGGGTTGTCTTGGTGTGGATTGGGGGGCTGTTGTAGTGTCAATTGAAAGGGTTCGCGACATTTGAATGCTGCCACCAGAAGACCGTGATGTGACTGAAGAAAGGACCCATGGGCCATGAAGCAACATGCTATTAGGAGTCTGAGCCGAGGACGCTGGTCCACTCAGAACAACACGCAAGTAAGGACATTCTTTTATTCAGAGACCAGCTACTCAAAGAGACAAGAAACTCAAACGACAGCAATGGTATCCCACAGTTCCGACCCGAAAACCCCAGCAATGCTAGCCCAACGCCTGATACGAAAATCTATTCCAACGACTGTTCACAGTCATGCTCGGCATGTTTATTTGGTGAGGAAGCCCAGGTAGTCGGCGACGATGAGCGTCACCATCCTGCGAGAGTTAGCGAGTGATAGCACAAAAGACCAAGGGACTTACGCATGGGGAGCAATGCGAACGTAGTAGGTGCCGAAGCCGCGGTAGAAGCGGAAGATGCCCTCCTGCTTGGCGACCTTGGTGAAGCAGTCGGCCATGCCGCGGTAGGGGACCTTGCCGTCGGGGCCCTTCTGCTGCTTCTGGAGTCGGGTCTTGACAAAGTCAAAGGGGAGGGAGAAGAAGGAGGCGAAGAAGCCGGCGATGGCGCTGGCGCTGAGGGTCTGGGCCTGGGTGGAGAGCTCGGTGTTTGCCTTGAGCTGAGCCTTGGCCTCGCTGAAGAAGGCTAGCTGGCCAAAGTTGAGGGCCATGGCTCGGACGACGGTGGGGGCGGCTCCGGACCAGAGGGCGGCGATGCCTTCGTTCTTGGCGATGGAACTTAGGGCGTCGATGACGGACTTGTAGTTCTTTCGCTCGGCGAGGGGCTTGAGGCCGTCGCTCTGCATGCGGATGAGGGCTAGATCAGCGGGGTTGCCGACCATGGCGGCGAGACCACCGGCAGTGAGACCAGCAGTAGCTCGCTCGGAGAAGCCGACTTGTCGACCTTCGGCCTTGGCTTTGACAGTGAGGTTCTTCATCAAGGTGTCGAAGATGCCCAGGCGGGCAGTGGTGTAGACGGCCTGTCGGAGGAGACCAGCGGAGAGGCCAGTGTACAAGTCCATAGCCTTGCCGCTGGAGATGATTTGTCGAGTGACGGACATGGCGGTAGGCTTGGGGCCAGTTGCAGATCCCTCGCCGGCGAGTTGGATGCGGACCTTGATCATGTCGACGGGTTGGATGACCGAAGTGGCCACCATACCGCTGATGCCACCATTGATAAAAGGCAAGGCGGCCCTCACGACGGGGGAGTGAAGGAGATCGGTGGCGATGGCAGCAGAGTCGCTTCTGGCAGCTCCGATGACCTCGCTGGTCTTGGATCGAGCGGACTCAGCCGCCTGCTTGAGGGTTCCGGAACTCATGATGCTAATTGGTCCTTGTTATTAGAGAGTAGATTCAGGCAAGACGTCGTCTATGGCGGATGGAGCAGGGATGAGTTGATCGGATGGATGATCGGGTTGGTGTAAGTGCGCAACATGTGGAAGTCGCGGGGTTTAATATAATGTCATCGATGGGGTGGAGATGTGGCTTACAGCCGAGCACGGTTGAAAGACTCTCATACCATGACATCCATGGCATCTAGGACAGGCCGAACAGATCTGGACCTTCACCTCGGCCGGAGGACGGGTCCGGCCCTGGTGGGGGACGAAGTTGGGAGGGTGTCTCACTAAGACGGGGAGGGGTGTGAATCGGCGGGAGTGGAATGCCGCCAGGGCTCCGCCTGTCGGGTGGATCATTGCTAGGAGCAAATGCAGGGCTCAGGACTGGGAGGACTGGGAGTGGGCAACGACGTTCCAGACGCGACAGCAAGCTGGCTTACCTGGCAGGTTTCAGGCGCGGGATCCGACGAGAAAGTGGACGTGGGGCTCCAGACGTTGCCACAAGTGCAAAGGCGTGGGCAATAGCTGGGGTTGAATGGGCTGAAGCCGGCAGGACTTGTACGACGGAGATTGATGGGCGGGAGCTTGGTGTTGCTGGAGACCGGATATGCTGACGGATTGACTCGGAAACAGCCACTAAGACTAGGTCCTCGGAAACTGATATTCGAGGAAGAATACGGGACGTCGGTCGGATAGAAATGTCAAAGCGGTGGAGAGTAGAAGAGGCGTAGGAGAGAGGCGTAGAGAGGTGGAAGAAGAGAGATGGGAACCCGCGGGTGAAGTCTAATGATCAACGTCGAGACCGAGGAAGAGGAGAAGGGTGCGATGACACAGACGACGGGAAGGGACGGGTGTAGCAATGGACCAAGACGCGGGGAAGGAGGGGGATCACGAATGGGCTATTGGGATTCAGACTTGGGAGAGGAGGGAGGTTACTGTGATATTTATCCAGCGGCGATGACGACGGTTGAACTGATATCAACCACTGGCGACCCTCCACCAGAGGGCAGCATCACGGGCAGGTTGTACTCAAAGGTCAAAGGTACAGGACGTCCGAGGTACAGCGAAAGCAGCACAGGTCTTGCAGCGCAACGGTGCGGGTTGTACCGCAAGGTCAATGGTACAGCAAAGCAGGCAACATTGCGACACGCCGAGCACTCACCGAGGCCCCAAGGTTCAGACCATGGTGTTTTCGGCGGTAGCAGTCGAGTAGTGTAACTCTGGCGACTCTGCAGCACTCTGCCGCACTCTGCGGTTCATGCTTTCGAGGGGTCGCGACTGGCTGGAGGCGCCCAACGAGGCCGACGATGCTGCCACAGCGTCACATTCAACCACTGTCGGCCTCTCGTTCTTCACACCCTCCGCCGCAGCGCAGCCATACACGCCGGGAGTCGCCCATCCACCGTGGCTGGCAACTGCGGGGTTTGGGTTTGGGGCCGTTCGGGAGGCTGCTTGGGAGGAGGGATGGCGATCAAGTGACAGGAAAGCTGCAAGCTACCTGAGCTGCTACGCAGTACTAATTACAGCGAGCTACCACATGGATCGTCATCGTCGTCATTGCGGGAGGGGAAATGCTCCCTCCGGCTTCACGCGCGGAAGCTGTTTGGCTTTTGGCCCGGGCCGGCTGTTGATGAAGAAGGCGTTTTCATTGCGGGCGTGGCCAGCGCTGTACGTTGATTATGCCGTCTACTCACTGGCGGGCAGACACAGCAAGTCGTCGATTAGCGGGGAGGCGTGCATGCGTCGTTGCTAGAGTGGAGGCCGAGAGCTGGCTGGATTCACTGCCAGCCCCAATTGTTGGCCATGACGGAAGCCCTTTGGGAGGACAAAGAGGGGACGACAGGGACGACAAATCGGCGCGATGAGAATGGTTCCGGGGAGTCTGGTGGGGATATGGCTGCATCGACGCCAGGGTGCCCTGATCCTTGGTGTCTTGGCATGCCTTTGTGCTAACCGTGGTAATCAGAATTGGTGGTAGAATGAATGTCCGACTCGACGAATGGCAGCCGACGAGGCGTAAAGGGCAAGGCTGCCGACGGCCCCTGCTTGAGCCGAAGTAACATCCATCCAGTCGGAGAAGGATTTCTGACCATCTGTGGTGGTTCAGATTGAGTGGATGGATGGTTATGGTCCATGGATGCAACGGCTGAATGCTTGATGCTTGATGCTGGCTCATGCAGTCCAGACACGCCAGAAACACCCAAGCAACCTCCATCTTCTCATAGTGCAACCGAAAAACAGCCATCCATCACGGCCATCAGATCCATCAGCACAAAAACCGCCCACAGTCCACGCCACCAACGCCCGCCGGTGCCGCTCCTCGAGTTCATCCATCCAAACCGGGGCATCCCCCAGCAAAAAGTGTCCAGGTCCCCCAGCTGAAGCCCGGTGCCGGGCCGGGGCGGGCGGGCTCCAAGGAGTTTTGTCGCGGGCTTGCAGTGGAAGATGCATGTTTGCTTTTGTCACGGGGGCTTGCAGATGTGTTGCAATTCTGTATGCTTAGCGTACTGTGCAAGAGTGGGAGGTGCTGGTAATGCCATGTGTTCAGATGGACATGTGTCTGTGTCGCAGATATCTACCATTGAGTGTATCAAAGTTGGTGAGCAGATACCAGAATCTCAACTTCAATTGCTATCAGCCACGCTAGTGACACCTCAGTCGATGGACCCAACAAAAGGGACAAACGAACAAGCATCACCCAGCAGCAGCAGCAGCAGCATCAAGCCGCATCAAAGCCTCCACACGCGGCTCATTGATTGCGGGCCGTCTCTCCTCAATCGCCCTCAAGTCCTCTCCACCATTTCCTCCACCTCCAGACTTCACTCCACCAGTCACTGCTCGGCTCGCCAATATAGACGACAGCTCGGCTCGGACCACGCCTCCGAAGTTCCCCAAGATTTGCTGAAAAAACCTGGTTTCCCGGTCGATGCTCCAACGTCCCCCGTGTAAGCCACCAGACATGCGATAAAAACCTCGCATCAGCAAAGACGACGTACTGGATGGATGAGGTGCATCATGTACGGTCCGATCACGCAGTTGCTAGGATACCCCTTGCCAGGAACCAGCTCAAAAGGACCATGTCAGTTACCATCAAAGGCTGTACGTAGTGGTACGTAGGAGGAACCATCAAGAGTGGACAACATTGAGGACTGCGCCTCTGAGACAGTTGATACGCTCGGTGACGGAGAAATATGGGTTGTCCAGACCGAGCCCAGACCGTCACCATCAGCCGTGTCAAAGCCGTCTGGAGCCTAAAGCCGCAACACGGCCGTGCTTCGTGAGCATCCTCGGTTATGGGTGGCCATGGGCTCACTGTTCAGTCGCAACACGTCATGTTGGGGTTGCAAGTCCGGGGACCAAGGTAGAGAGATTGGGATTGCGTGTTTTCGGGTTGGGCTTGGAAACCCATGTGTTCCGGACATGTATATTCGGCTTCCTCGAGAATGGCATTTTCACCATGGTGTTGTTGTCGGCTACTCAGCGTTTACATGGGCTAACCCATGGCCGCATGGCGACAGCACATGGTTGGACTGCACATGGCAGCAATGCATGGCTAGGTGAGCTTGCAGAACAATGACGTCGCTCAACATCAACAACTAGAAAAATTGTACGGACATCCGTGTAGCACAAACACGTCGACTCCATTCCACGGCATTCATAGTCCTTATCCGCCCTGTCCAGACTTCCCGCGACGGACGGCCCAACAAAGCCGCTATCCCAGTCGCGGCTTATTTCTTCGGCCAGTGGCTTGCAGCTGTCCTATAGCGTGCCGCCTACAGCAGGCTTCCAGCGTCTACCGCCTACAGTCAGCGGGACGGGGGCCCTAGAACCCCCAGATAGCGCCCATGCCAGGATGCAACTCAGAGCTTGGGCCATGGTGGGGTTTGATTTGGGGGAGTGGAGGCGGCCCTGTGTAAGTCCGCCCCTCTGTAAGTCCCCTGTAGTCCTGTCGGTATGGAAATCCATCCATGGATAGAGTCGCAATTTCAGTGACGCTACTCCGTACGGTGAGACAGGTTGGGGCTTCAACAAGATAGGAAAGACCTCAGGGAGTGAAGATAGAAGAGGGAACAGGTTGCTAACCTTATTACCCCAACCCCCAAACCTCAGCAACTCAACCCCAAATGTCAGGTCCTTGCTCGGCGCCCGTCAACAACGTAATCGGACCTACGTTGGGGGAGACCAGGGAGACGAGGTCAAGATGGCGGCACCTTCGGGGCTTAGTCTCGCCAGCCTAGGCAAATCTTGTAGTGGAGTGGATGGACTGGGATAGTCTATGCATGGGCTTGAGTCGACTTGGGTCGATTGGGGGTGGTCAACTTCAAACGCAAACCAATGCAAGCCTGCATTTTGTAGGTCTTAGGTGCATGTCAAGTTAGACCGCCGCTATTCGTATTGCCGGTCTTTACGTGGAAATATTATATCATCTATCAGTCAACGGAGCTAACATCGGACTCGGAGCCTCGTTGACCGAGCTAGACCGAGGAACGTCATCGAAAAGATATCAACATTGGAGATTTCGGTCAACATCTGGACTTCAGCATCTGGACTGTTGGGGAACTTTAGGTGGTATGATAGAGCACGAGACAAAGTCTGTATGAGAACGAAACAAGCATTCATACTCAAAGCAGAGTAAGAGTCACCCCATAAATTCTCTATTGGTGCAATAAACAGCTCGCTCCTCAGGGCTGCTCTCGGATAACATGACAAGTCGCCAGATTTCCGTCTTGCATAGCCCAGAATAGCTCCCAGAACGCGTCGGCTTGTACGCCTTCCAAAAAGGGCAAGACAAAAAGGTTGTCGCTCCTTTTTGATTCCCTGTTGTTGTCCGGTAACACCATCTCGAGGAGGCTGGTTGGCCGACCGGCTTTGGATGTGCGAGAGAGGCACCATGATGGAGTGATTTGACCTGTAGCCCTACCGAAAACTAGCCCATCAGGCGACGCTGATTCAACCCGGGGCCATGATTCGCCCATTTGCCAGGGTCATCATCAAACCCCAAGGCTATGTGGCGTTGACTCTGAGAGAAAAGACAGGGTCAAGGATGAAGCCGCAACTCCATGTCCGGCGGCCCACTCAACGACTCCACCACCGCCGCATCAGCCTCCTCAACCTCACCCTCATCCTAAAAGGCGGCCGGGAAGTTGCCGAGCCGGCCTCCATCCACCGTCACCACTGCCCCGTTGGTGTAGGCGCCCGCTCGGGACGCGAGATACAGCAACGTGCCCGCCATGTCTTGCTCGTCGCCCAACCGCCGCATCGGAACAGCCGCTGCAGGGACGCTCACTGTGCCGCTCGGCGCACCCTCCCCGCCTCCGTAGAGGTCGACGATGGGTGCCGACATCTCGCTCGGAAACACTGTTGTCGTCAGTAGAGGACACGACGATATCCGAGGTTACGCGACGGCAAATGAGAGACAATAACAAGAATCGGACTTACACCCTGGCGCGATACAATTTGCCCTGGATACACCGCCGGGTCAGCCAAGATCTTAATAACCGAACAATGCCGCAGAATATCACTCATCCTCAGTTCAACCAGAATGGAACGGAGGCCTCATGGTACTTGCCGGATATTCCACTGCGGTAATGCAACGGACAGTTGTTTTGTGGCCAATGTCGCCGCCGCCTTGCTCTGGCCGTACGCGAACCCTCCAGGCGCCTTCTTGTTGTAGCCCCCAATAGAGCTCGTCACTATTATCTGCGCAGACTGCGGCAAGTTGCCAGCTTGATTACCCTTGTCCAGTAGTTTCAGGAACATCATGGCTGTGAACCACACGGCTGCTGTGTTGATGGCAAACGGCTGTACGTAGGCGTCAAAGTCGTGGGCCAAGTTTTGGCTTGCCCATTCTTCCAGTGTAGTCTCCGGAGTGATGGGCTTGACCTGAGGTCCAGCGACGCCTGCGTTGCACACCAACAAGTTCAAGTATCCTGCGTCTTTTTCGACAAGTGCCACCACCTCTTCAAGGCTGCCCTTGTTCGTTACATCGCACTTGACCGGTATCACATTAGGACCGATAGCAGCAGCCGCTTCTTGGAGGACCTCGAGTCGACGTCCTGCGATATAGACCTTGGCCGCACCATTGACAGCGAGTGCCTTGGTCATCATGAGTCCGATACCTACCCTTGTAAGTGATATTCTTAATGGAACAAAGTTACTCACCAGAACCGCCACCGGTGACTAGAGCTACTAGCCCGTTCACATTAAACAGAGAGTTTGCCTCCAGAGAGGCGCTTGTCTTAGAAGTCATGACAACAATTTCGAGTGCTGATAGTATGAACCACTTGACCTGAACAACTCGAACAAAAGAAGAGCGTAGACGACTCTAGTTGCAATGTAAGAAAGAGATAAGAGACGAGCCAAATCTTTACTCATGACGCAGTCCTATCTCCCCGCATCGGCGCCCCACCATCGTCAGGTGGATAACAGCAAGGATCGGGAGTCCCAGTTGCGTCGCTAGCCTCGCACTGTGTATGACACCTAAAATAGGAGCAACGCACTGTAATCACTGAATTATCAGCACGGCCTAGAATTCTTTGACTTTAATTTTCTGTTCGCATCACAAGTGAGCCGTCTGTCGCCAAACCACCACAACCAAATGTCTAAACGAAAGCGCTCCGGCGAGCCTAGCTTGCAAGAACTGCTCAACAAACACTCGGACGACATCTCCCGCGCACTCAAGGCGGCCAAGGGCTTTGAGCGCCAGCGTCTCAGCAAGCGTGTCCGCGAGAATGGGCATCACGCCTGACAAGAAGGAGCGGCTAGATCGCGAGATTACTGTCCTCAAGGTACCGATACAATCGTCCTGAAAGTTCAATTGACTAACCAACCAGTCGCTCGACCTCCACCAAACCGCTCGCGCCCACATGCACGCATCCCTCCTCAAGATCAAGTCCATTGCCGAATCCGAAAACCTCCCCGAAGACCTCCGCCGCGGCCTCGCCAAACCAGACCTTTCGGAAGAGGAGCGTGTCGCCCTCCATAATGTTACGAGTGGACTGTATAACCGCGATCAGGTCAGGCAGGCTGTTGATCGTGCCATCGCAGCCGTCTGCGAGATTCTCAAGGTGCCCGTCCCCCAAAAGGGCAAGCGTGTGCGCAAGGGGAAGCAAGAGAAGGAAGAAGATCAAATACCCAAGGTGGAAAAGGTGGAAAAGGTGGATGAAGATGACGTGATGGAGTCAGTGGAGGGAAACCGATGACGAATCAGAATTCCAAGGTTTCTCCGACGAGCCTGGCCCAGAGCTTGACAGTGAGGAAGAGGCTGCCGAAGAGGATGAATTCTCTAAATACGACCACCTACTAGGCAGCTCCTCTGACGAAGACGAGGACTTTGACGATGAGCGGTTCGAACGGTTCAAAGGAAAGGAAAAGGTCAACCTCGACGACATTTCTCTCTCCGGCTCAGGCGCCGACTCCGACTCTGAAGATGAAGAATCCTCCGGCTCACCCTCACCACCGCCCGCAAAGAAGAAGAAGGAAAGGTCTACCGTGCCCGCCCGTCCCACCGGCTCTACGTTCCTCCCATCCCTCATGGGCGGCTACATTTCCGGCTCCGAGTCCGCCTCGGACGTCGACGTCGCACCGGCCAAGAAGCGCCGCGGCCAGCGCCAACGCCAGGCCATCTGGGAGAAGAAGTTTGGCGAAAAGGCCAAGCACCTGCAGAACCCCGTCAAACCCCAGGGCGGTCGTGATTCGGGCTGGGACATGAAGCGTGGAGCCGTCGAGGGCGGGGCCGTGGAAGAAGGGAATTCGAAACCCGCTCATGCGCCAGGGTGCGTCGACCGAGGAGGCACCTAAACCGCCGCCAAAGAAGGATGACGAGGGTGTGTTGCATCCCAGTTGGGAGGCGATGAAGAAGGCCAAGGACGCGCAAAAGACGGCGTCGTTTGCGGGATCCAAGATTACATTTGACTGATTATGCATGAGATACCAAGATAGCAACTATTCATTAATCCGTCTCGCCTTGCTTCTGCCTGCATTGTACATATACAGGTAGTCCACCCTCCATGGGTAACGTTAAGCTGCTCTTACTCACCCTCTCGCCGTCAAACGCTGGGATAAAGACAAACTGATCCACCAGCCGAGCGAGTACTTGTACTGCAACCAACTCGGCCATGCGCTTACCCAGGCAGATACGCGGCCCGCCGTTGAAAACGGGGAACTCGGCGGCAGGGCGCTGCGTCACTCCGGTACCGTCCTCCATCAGCCACCGCTCCGGCCGGAAGTCGTCGGCGTCTGGGCCCCACGTGTCGCGGGAGCGGTTCATAGCCCAGGCGCACCAGACGACGATGGCGTTGCGGGGGAGGGCTGTGCCGTCAGGGAGCGTGGTTGCTTGTTGGGCCTGCTTGATCTCGAACGGGATGGGAGGGTAGAGGCGGAGGGATTCGTAAAACACAGCCAGGGCGTAAGGGAGTTTGATGGGAGTGAGGTTCTCTGAGTCGAGACCGGATCCGTCGAGGCCTTGGATCGACTTGCGAAGCGTGGATGCCACGTCGGGATGCTTCATGAGGAGGTACAGAGTCCAAGTCAAGGCCTGAGCAACGGTATCGCGGCCAGCGGAGAGGTAATTGAGGGCTGCGTCTGCGACAAGGGTCTCGTCACCGATTGAATCCAGCAACGACTGTATCAAGCTACCCGGCATCTCAGATCGGCTCTCTTTGCCAGCGGCGCGGTCAGACACAGCACTGGCGACGATACGTCGGCCGTAGTCCTTGACAATAGCAACGGATCGTCGCAACCGAGTCCCTGTGATGAACTCGGTAAGAAACCACAAAGGGTTCTGGAAGCGTTCGAAGGTGGCGCCCGAGGCGTGCTCAAAAGCCATGGTGAAATCGTCATCGGCATGCATGTCCATGTTGTACGCCATCCGGCCCATCAACTGAGTCGTCACCTCATGAACGACAGCCTGCAAATCCACAGACTCAGAGCCGCGAGCCTTGTCTGCCAAAACAGCAACAGCCTGGCCCAAGTACTGCGGCAGCTCAACACTCGTCAGCGCACGCAGAGTCGGCGTGGCAAGAAACCGAAGCCCGGCCTTGCGCTGCAGCCGCCACAGCTCGCCGTCGACATTGATAATCCCATGGCCAAAAAGGTCCCACGAGCGCTGCTTGAAGAAGTCGCCCTTCTCAAAGATGCCCTCGTTGCGGAGGACAAAGTCGAGGTTGCGCGGGTCGCTGATGACGACGCCTGGTGGAAGTGAGGGGACGGAAATTTCCAGCGTCTCGTAGCCAAAGAGCCGCTCGCACTTGGAGAACCACGAAAAGAGACGCTGGCGAGGTTGGAGGAAAATAATTCCGTTGCCGACAAACGGGAGGGTATTGGGAGGTTTCCTAGCAAGGTGAGTGTCGGCTCATTCGTGTCAATCCTCGTGAAGTAGATTGGCGTACCTGAGTGCTACCCCATTGCGGGTGATCTGTTGTGTTGTTTTGGCCCGTACAATCAGGGCTATTGCGGCGGACAATGCAAAAAGCAAAGCTACTCGCGCGTCGATAAGGAAAAAAACCATGGTGATGAGACTTTGTGATGATGAAGATGATGGCTGAGTCCAAACACAACAGGTTGGAGATGATACAGTGTGGATTGTGTGACACACTGTAAGAACCAGACATGTTTCAAAATTCTTACAGCCATCGGCTCATATTTAGAGATTATCTACGCCATCAAGGCCTATCAAACCACCAGGCCCCTTTCTGACCAAGGTTGCCCGTGTCCATCCCATTCCCAAACCATTCGTTAATACATTTCCCTAAAATGTGGAAATACCGTCCCATCCGTCCCATACATGCTTGGTGCCTCCGATGCCGACATCTCGCTATTCGAGGCAGGTACTTGTTCTTCACTGCCGAATTGAAACCCATTCAACCCAACGTATCCTTCAAAAATCCGCGACATTTCCGCTTGGATCCTAGATCCATTCTGAGCCATCGAGTCAGGCGTCGCGGCCTGTGACTGGCTCACCATGGACGGTTTCCGGAATGGTCGTCCGCCCCTAGGATCTACATGACCTCGAGCAAGTCCAATCATCCCCAGTGCTGCCGTTGACTGCGGATCGTCCTCTGGATTTAGCCCAAAGCGAGGTGCGACATCCTTGAGAGATCGAATGGTTCGCCACAGACGTTGCGACGCCCAACTCTTGGCAGAAAGATCCTTGACCAACTCGAGCGCCATGTAAAACTCTTCTCGGCAGGCGGCGCTGAAGCGGACGGGTGCATGAACCGAGGCGAGGAATAGAACAGCAATAGCTGAAGTCAAAAACTGATGATAAAACACCTGAACCCGTCGATATAGATTTGTCGTGTTGTTCAGATGACTGAGATATCGAATCGTATCCTTGGCAATGTCCACAACGCGTTGCGATTGCACCGGATTCGACATGATACTCGTTGCGCTATGCAGTACGGGTGTATATAGCCAGACTCGCATCTAAATTGTCAGCATAGTCAATATCAATAATTAGCTCTGAGACTCACCTGGTTAAGTCGAAGGTATGTCCAGATCCTAAGACGCTGGAGGTTGTAGGAAGGTGTCGACGTCATGTTCTTGTCTTTGCCCCAATTCCGGACCTTGACCTCTTCAGGGACGATTTCATACCACCCAAGGATTTCTTGGTCCAGGTTTTCAATCTCTTCTTGTCGCAAGTCTCGTGCAAGAACGGGACCGAAATGTGATACCTGCCGCCAAACCTTTGCTCCTATTCTGGAGTAGGTAATCATGGCTACCAAATATGGATGTTCGTCCTAAACCATTAGCTAGGATCATGTCAAGATGCACTCGACATACCGGAAAGGGAAGTTCCACATCAATCTCTTGATCCTGGACAACATAGGGCAGACCTGTTCCGAAAGCCCATCGTCGATCCAGCACATAGGCTGACCAGAAACTGTTGAGTGCATTCTTGCGCTCATCCTCATCTTGAATCTTCACCAAGCCCATCCTTTGGTGGATGCCCAACTCCAGACACAAGCGCGCAACCTGGCCCATCACACGCCAAGCTAGAACCTCGTCGTTGGACAAGAACCGATAACCCGCGACAAGCGCCAACAAGGGAAGGGTCGAGACGTCAGCCGCCTCAGCCATGAGTTTTCGATTGAGTACCATTTCCATGCTGTCGTAGAGTCGGATTGCCTTTTCGCTGTGTCCATGCTCTTCAACAACGAGGCCACAACACATGACAATCTTCAACTGCAGTGTCTTCTCATCGTTGATCAGCTCCATGGGATTTTGATGTCGGATTGTATCCAGAAAGGACGCCAGGCCTTTGGCGTGTGCTATCACAGTCTGGACGTTGAGAACAGGGTACATGATGCCAATCTCCTCCTCGTGAAGGCGGCATAACCGAATCATTTCGTCCTTGTCAAACTCAAGAAGAGGATCGGCGGGACGGCTCATCATCTGCATACCCATATCCTCAGTCGGGTGGCCATTGTCATCAGCTTCATCGATGCCTCTGTATCCCATGTTGGAAATGGTATTGTTGGCAACGTCGAGACTAAACGCCATACTGGTGGGTCCTCGGAACGCGCCGTACTTGGAGTGTGAGGCATCACGGTTAAGTGAGCTCGAGCTCTGGGAGGGCGACGGAGCAACGGTTGATGTGCCTATAGGCAAAGCCCGATCGCCTAGCGCGGCCATGCGGTTCGGGTCGGATTGAAGGGCCTTGACTGTTTGATGGAGCCAGCCGACTTCTTCTTGCAGGCGACCAATCTGATTGGTAACATGCTTGAAGTCATCGGAGTCTTTGAAACTGTTGGAGCAGCAGCAATTTGGGGCGTACAGGCAGGCCAGGTTGAGGTTGCCACACCGTTGGCATGGTGTCTCGCCGTTGCATTTGATTTTGCGTCGTTTACATTCGTTACTGTGGGGGTCAGCAAGGACTTCGTAGTAGGAGATGAGTTTGATGCAGAGGACGTGATGGTGGGTGCTGTCAGGCATCCTGGTGATGAATGGAAACAACTCACCAAGCGATGGAAATATACTGTGTCGTCGAGGAAGTCGAGAATGTTAGCCAGAATGTAACTTGTGGAATAGATGAGGGTTGAGGCATGTGGTGATGTGCGACGCGATGCAAGATGAGTGTTGGAGGATACCCGAGGGGACGGATGGATGATGTTGTGTAACCCGAGCAGCGACAAGCAAAGGAGGAGCATGAATCGAATCATAGCTCACTCTGCTGCCGTCTAACGTGGACTCATCTCATGTCGCGTCGCATACCAATCCTGGCCAGCACCCACTTGGGAAAACACCACGATGTACCACGACGATAAAAGCCTCCAACCGCAATAGAACAGCGGCAGCGATGGACTCACCCGATTCCTCTTGCTGCGCGTCTGCTTGGACGCACTCCCGTCATCGATGGACTTCCTCTTGTTGGCATTGGACGCCGACACGCTCCGGGCGGAATTGTCTCCGACAGACGCGGAACCTGGGCTCTGGTGGTTCTGGGGTTGCGGCGTCGAGTCGTAGGCGGCGGCAGCGGCAGCACCGGCGGCCGAGACACCCACAACACCTCCGGCTCCGGGCCCGACGACGCCGGACGCGCTCGGGCTCAGGGCCACGGGCGCCTGCGACAGGTAGCGCAGGTCGCTCACCTGGGTTTCGATCTGCTCCATGGTGCCAAATGGGCCATCCGCTTCGGGCGCGTGGACGGGTGCGTGTGCGAGATGGCCGCCATCATAAGGCATCACAGGGTCAGGGTCAGCCACTGGCCGCCGCTGAGGGAGCCAGGTGCCAGAGGGCGGGTGCCGATACGCGCCAGCCACGTGACCGCCAACGACACCCGGGAACGGGCCTGGCTCCCCCGTACCCACAGCACCCGGCGGCAGTCCTTCAGCGCCAACACCGCCAGCTACAGCGCCAACTCCGCCAACTCCACCGCCAACACCTCCCCTAGCCCCCAGGGTCCCAGCGGGATGCGTCCGCCAGGTCCAGCTCCGAAGCCACCGGCACCCGCACCGCCAAACACTTGATAATAGCCCGCCAGCGCGGCCGCCGTTTCTGCTTCGCCCGCCTCCCTGCCGGCCAAACTCCCAAGCTCCTCAAAAGCTCAACCTCTTGAGCCGAGCCGGGATGTGAAAACCGGATGCCAAATCAAGGCTGTCAGTTGGTCCGGGCGTTCCGTTTCCCGGGCGCGGGAGTCCCGTGTGTGTGTGTGTGTGCCGTGGGCTGAGACTGAACCGTTGCGTGCCTCACCTTCGTTCCGCTGGGCTTACTCTCTGTGTGTGCCTTGCTTCGCATATGCGCAGACGGGCGAATCAGTGAGCAACCAACAAACCAGAGCAAAATCTCTGGTTAGAGCCGAGCAATGCCGTCGGCCGTTCTGCGGCCAGATGCGGCAGATGGTCCCAGGATGAGCTGCGTTCCGCGATGACGATGCTGATACCGACTCGACGTTTCGACCCGATCGATCTCTCGTTGTCGTCGTTTGCTAGACGAGGTGAAAAGTGATAGGCTCACGTACGCCAACGCCGGCCCTCTCGCGTGCTTTCTCCAGGTGCCCGTCGTCGTCGTTGGTCGTTCGTCGGTCAGCCCAAACGCCGATGCCCACAACCAAGAGCGGGCGTATGTGGTACAGGATCGGCTAGGTTAGGCAATGTATGTATGTAAGAGCGGAATGCCTGGGTCGTGTTCGTGCTGCGAGGTTACTTTTGGCGTGCCTCTCCCTCTGGCGCACGTTCCGCAACGTACGGTTTATGCTGCCAGCCCGTACATGTGCGGAATCCGGAGCAATGGATATAGGGCCTGGATAGGAATAGGTATGGTATGTGTATGGGTAGGGGGGACACGTACGGGGGGGCGCACCGTGGGCGGGATGGGATGGAGTCGGGCTTTAACTTAAACAACCTGACAAGAACCTGCGCCGTCCATAAGAAACCTAGCTCTCCCTCAGTTGTCTCGCTGCCTCGCGCCCTCGAACCAGAGACACTCTCATCTCCTTCCCCAGCAAATGTCTCCTCGGTCCCCTACCCTCCAGGGCCATGTCCCCCGGACGCCAATCAACGCCCACGTCCCATCCGTGCCATGAGGCCAGGAAATGCCGTTGGGTGGTTGTTGTCCATCCACCATGATGTCAACCGGATGTGATAGCCTCATCCGGGACCCTCGGAACAGCTCCCTACGCGTTGTCTACCCCATGTGGCCCCGTCGACGGAGACGAGTCTGGCTAGTGGCAAGGGCGTTTTTTTTTTCCTCCGTGGTATTTTTTCCCTCGCTCTCGCGTGGCGACAGAGAGAGTAGAGTCTAGTTTGCGATCGTGTGGAAGAAGCCGACGCTTCGGTCAATACCCAATACCCACAGACCTGCGGTAGGCCCACCCATCGTCCGGCCGGGATGAGAGAACCACTCTCTGCGCCGTGCGTGCGTCAGCTGGGATGGGTTGGACGGTTGGGATCCATCCCTGATGACACTCCAGATCTTGGATGGCCACTGCTGTACGTAGTATTGTACCGGTAGTGTAGCTCGATTGTCTGAGCTTGCCACAGATCACTCACAACCTCGTGTCATCAGCCTGGCCGCCGTCTTCGCTCTGCATTCCGGTGGAGTCAGGGCCCTGCCAAACGCAAACTGCAGGGCGCGGGTTTAGACGAGTTTCTCCTTCGGGACGCCATCTCGCTCCAGGCCGCGTTTCCATTGGCCGCTTCGCCTAGTAGTCTCCGGGTAGCGTCCAACATCCCCGGTCGACATGCCCACTTGCGCCCTCCGGCAGCCCTGGTTCGATCCAAGTATCAAGAGTCGACCGCACCTTCAAGTGCACATGTTGCACATGTTTTCTTTTTATTGTGACTCGTTTCTTTCTTGCACGTCAACCAAGACGCGGAGGCGGAGCGTGGAGCTGCATCACCCCTGCCCGTGCCACGAGGCCAATGCCCATCCTCTCCATCCGGTTGGGAACTAATCTGACAAGTTGCAGAGATGGATTCCCGTCGCCCCCTCGTCTGTCCCGCTGCAAATTCCCGACGGACCTTTGCTTTACGTCCACCCATTCCCCATTAGTATGCCCATCCCCCCGGATCTTTTGTATACTCGTATCGCAACAAACTCCCCAGAAGCCCATGCTCTGCCGCTGTTCCGGTTGTCCCTGGCCCTCCGAAACACTTGCCAACGACACTGTTCCCGAATCTCCCTTGTCACCCGTTGAAACACGTAGATCCCACCCCCACCAATTTACCGTCCCAATCATCCAGATGACGTCTGCGCGATCTCGCTTGCGATAAAAATGGTGTGAGGCCCGCAACCTTCTTCAAAGGTCCAGGACCCCCGCAAGGCTGAACATCCCGTCCCACTCGACGACAATCTTGACCGCGAGGCGTCCTCTCGTTGCTTTTCGGTAAGCCTTTCCTAAAAGGTCCTGTTACGAAACGCACCACCGCCGTTAAATGGCGGCGGTGTCTCTAGCGTCCCTTGTTTCTGACAGCTGGGAAAAGCTAAAGACTCGCACGCGCCTCTGAGGCGTTAGACTTGTCTCCAACCCCGGGGTCCTGGGCCGGGACTGGTGCTCTTAGACGGATGCGAAGTGAAAAAGTTAAAAAGAAGGCTATGTGGGACAGGCTATCATCGCGAGGTCATAGCCGAAGATGGTGAGGGTACGTGGAGGGCATTCGTCAGCCCAAGTCAGCCCGACTGGAATTCAGCCGTCATCGCAAATCTCCAGCTGCATGCTGCACGTCGCCCTAACCGGCAGGCAACCGGCAGGCAAGATTGCAGTGCCGGGCGGCTTCGGTTACGGCTGTCCAGTGGTGAGCTGCAGGTTGATCATATCTCATCTCCCCGCGCCAGGGTGGGCTATTTATCGCGAGATTCTTGATTGATCGACATTCCAACTTCTCAACTCGTCACACACCGCTCGCCAAGTACATTAGTGTCATTGAGGCTGGAGTTTATTTCTTGACCAGTCAACGCAGCCGGTGGCCTGCTCCGGGATTCATAGTGCTTTTGGTGCTGGGCGCGACAAGTCTCAGTTTCAGCTTGGATGCCACTAGTCGCTTCTTCTCAGCTGCCATGATCTGATCTTGAGACCTCCCACCAAGATGATTCTTCAGGAAACTGGACTTGAACGACCAGATTCGGTATCGCAAAAATCAAGGACCAACAAGAATGCAGAAATCGCACGCTCCACTTTATTCCTGCTCTGCAATCTGCTAATTACCCAAGTCTTACTCTGGAATATCTACATCAGAACGCTGTCTCTGTCGGTCAACCCACGATTAACGCGGATTCTCGACACCTGTATAACCCCGTGTATCTCGCCCTGCTAATCAAGCTCTAAATGCTCCAGAGCCTCGGCCACAAAGGCCGCATTCCGTTCCCGCGACTCCACCCCCGCCGAATCCTTCCCGGTCGGGGCCCCGCTCCCGTCGGCCCACTCGCCGTCTCCAACGTCACTCGTTTCGTCCGTCTCGCTCGACTCGCTCTCCGTCTCGGGTGGTGTTTGCAATCCGCTGACTTGAGTGCCGTAGCTCATATTCCGCTTGAGCATACACATCTCAACCGCGATGCCAGGCCCGAAAGCGCAACCAACAACATATTCGCGGATTCGACCGTCAGGCGTCAGGGCATCCATGTCCTTCGAACGTAGGCGGTCCATGACGCTGTATATGGTGGCTGAGCTCGAGTTTCCGTGATTAATGTACGTGTCGTAGCTAGCTCGCATGTGTTCTGCGGAAATGTTCATTGCTCGTTCGGCGCCGGAGAGAATTGTCGCACCACCCGGATGCATGGCCCAGTCGAAGTCGGCAGCCTCTTGGTAGTTGAGGGGAAGGTCAGGTAGCGAAGCCTTGAGGTCATTGAATGCAGGGGACACAGAAGCGCAAGTGAGCTTCGGCACTCGTGGGGTGAGCACAACTTTCCAGCCTGTACAGTGTCAGTCTGGGCATTTCAGTTTCATACCGCGCCACTCACCAAGAGGATCAACATCGAATCCCAGGTCGTCCTCCGTGTCAGGTATTATCCTGTGATCCCATCCGAGAAGCTCATAAATGGGCTCCGCAGGCTCTCCAATGCCATTGCTCAGCACTATAGCGCTCGCGCAGTCTGAGAAGAGGCAAGCGCCTATCCTCGTTTCCTGAAGCTCGTTGATGCTATCCAGTTCGCTCCGTACCATAATGGTACTAACTTCGAGAGCCACGCACAGCACTCGAGCAGGCCGGCCTCTCGCGCTATGTCCCAACGCAAGGTTCGCGCCAGTCCTGAGGGCTGCTAGACCGCCACTACACCCTACTCCGTGCAGCAGCACTTTCTCGACCTGATGAGTGATGCCGAGGCCTTTTGCCACATAGTGGTCGAAGCCTGGGTTTGCGCTGTCGGTACAAGTTGTGGAGACGATGTGAGTGATGTGGCGAAGATCAATCTTGGCCTCGGCAATGGCCTTGCGAGCTGCCTGAACAGCCAGAGGGACGCCGTCGTTGAGAAACATGCGATGGATTTCGGCTATTGAAGGCGCATTTTTCTGGTTCACGAGAGGGTGGTCGGGAGTGTGCCGACAGAGGATCGAGATTCAATGCCAGTGAACTGGTTAATTGCGAGTACTTTTTTCATGCTGGATGATTCGTCAATGGCTGATCAGCACTAATTGCATTTAACGGTCAAGGGTGCTCACGCCGGTGTGTCTGGGTAGAACCTCTCTCGCTCAGAGTATTGACGGAGCTGGTATCGAGGGAGTAGGGAGGGTACTGGGCGCCAAGACCGATGATGGAGAGACCCAGCTCCCCAAAGGTGCTTGGAGCTGCCATGATGTTTGAGTTTGGCGGTGGAGAGGGCTCAATTGCTCAATTGATGCGACAGTCGACGTCGGTCCAAGTCAAGAACGATCAAGCCAGGGGGGGATGAAGATATCTGGCGTCAAGGGCAGGCAGTTTTCGTTTGCGGTCTCGAGTGGGATCAAGAAGAATGTTCTATGGTGTCTGTCTGGGGCGCGGATCTTGAGGGGTCAATCGATGACGCTTTCGATAACGGTGATGCAAGATAAGCCAACCAGGACGAGGGGGCAGATGAGCGGGATTGTCTCCCTGCAAAGATTGCAATGGAGGAAGCGACAAAGACAAAGTCTGGACGGCGTCCCAATTATGGTTGATGGAAGAAGTTTGGACGCCAGAGGTAAGAGCACGAGATATTGACCGGCGGAGCACAACAGAAGGTGCGGCACGTCTCAGCGTCGCGGGGTTGGAGGATTTGAGCCACCAAGCCAAAGCTAAGCTGCGCCTAGCCATTGGCGGCCGCCCGCCGGGGTGTTGTGTTGCTTTCAACGTGTCTAGACTCCATGTCTCATAACCCTTCGAGGGACCACGACACCGCGGCGCCATGATGTGACAAGTCCCGGGTGTTGACGATCCGAGAAGACATGGATGCACAGGCGGCTAGAGCGCACTGGCTAGACGGCATAGGTTAGAGGTACGCAGCCCAGTGTAGCACAGCCTGGCACAACACGGCATGCGGAGTACTTGAGGAGATGCAAAACAAAACCTCGCAATTTCCGATGACGCATCGGACCCTGGGTGTAACCAACGCCCAGGCCACGTCGCACTGGCATCTTGATTTCAGTGAAACGGTTCCTGGCGATTGTGTGACACTCATGGGGGACGGGCCAGTGGAGGTGTGGGTTATACGAAGTGCGAAGTACGAATACGTCAATAGTTGAGCACCTGGAGAGTGCGGTGTGGTCCAGGCCCTGGAAGTCACTGTGTGGCGCTGGCAATTGGGGCATTCGGGAGCTTATCTCCCTATAACTACCGACGAGAGACCTGGGGCAGGCCTGTGCTAACCCCGAATTGGGTGGCTGTGCTGACATAGAGGAGGGGATGCATCTGTTGAGGATCAACCAGAGAGCCTTCCATCTCACCTTCTGGAGGCATGATTCACCAGCCGACCGTAGACGTGCAGAATCACTTGGCGTATTCGAATCCGACGATCCACACCACCAAACTCTCCCAGCTTCACGACGTCATCCCGCCCCGTTGGTTCAGGGACAAAAACATAATGTTCGGCCCATCAATTCCCCCGTCGGGTTAATTCATGGGCCGGGGCTTGCCTTAAGGCTGAGTGAGATGGAGAGGTTGGCCTAGCTGCAGTTCCAGATGCGCCTCGGAGATCTGCTAAGGTCATGATACTTGAGCCGCCTACAGCCAACAACTTCGATGCCGACACAAAGTCTTCTGTAGCAATTGATCACACCCCCGAGCTATAGACTTGTTCATAAGAATTTGTATTAGCTCACAAGTGAATGGGAATGGCTTCATGTCCCAGTCCTACCCCAGGATCATAATTCGCGCGTATCTCATCCCAGCAATTTAGAAAGCCCACCCTAGACGAAATGCCTCTCACAACCTCACTCCGTCATTAACACCTCGCCAAACACCACCATCGTCACACCTCACCAAATCCCCATCTAAAATGCCCATCTCCGCCTCCACGATCCCCTTCCTCTGTCACATCCTCATTGAAACCCCCGCCGCCCTCACCTTCATCCTTCGCCCCTCCTCCCACGTCTCGCCGCTGCCTCCATCCGCCGCCCTCATCCTCCAGTCTCTCGGCGGCCTCCTCCTCGCCTCCAACCTCATCGCCCTCATATTCGTCCGTCGCCCCCTCGATGATGTCGCTCGTCACGTCGCTCTGGCCCTCGCCTTCTGGCACCTGTGGCCCTGCTACCGTGCCGTCGTTCGCCTGAGCCGCCGCGCTGACGGCGAGATTAGGAGTGGAGGGGAAGAAGCTGCAACAGGCAAAACATTGGGTGGCCCAGCAGTGCATTTAATTATTCACTCAGTGCTGCTTGTCATGTTCCTAGGCACGTGGCTGCTTGGGGATGTTTAAGGGTCCGATTACGTCTGTATCGTAGTACAATCTGGTACAAATTTTTAGCTCCTGAATAGTCGGAGACCAGCCTCCTCCGCATCAACCTCCATATCGTCGTCGCTGTCATTCTCGTTGAGCTCCATCTTGCGTCCAAACAAGGTACCAAAGAATCGATCAATGGCCTCCTGTTCCCACGCCCGCCGATCCTCGGGGGCCATAAAGTTCTGCAGCTTCTCGTGCACCGTGAAGCGCATCTTGCGGCCCTTGCTGGCTTTGCGATCAACATTCTTGCGCATCTTGGCCTCCTTGGAGACTGTCATCATCACCGTCGGAACCGCGCCTGCTTGCGCCGACGCGCTCTCCACGGTTCGCTGGTCCACAAGCTCCTTGAGGAGGAGCTGGTAAAAGTCGGCGTCATCGTAAATGTTTTCGTCTTCTGTGATGCCCTTGGCCGCCTGCGCGGGGGCGCATGATCGCGGGACACGAGATCGCTTTGCCAGGCGGTTGTCCGGGTTGGCGAGCTGCTCCTGGAGGGCGCTGATGAGAGTCTTGTTCCTGGAGCCCAAGGCGCCCGGTGCCGTAACGTTGACAGTCTGGACCTTGCGAGCCCACTTCTCCAGTCGGTCCTCCCTGAACTTGATGGACCGCTCTTCCTCCCCTTGTATCTGGTTCCAAATATCCTGAGTGGCCATTGACACTTCAAGCTCCCGTTTTCGCTTGTCGCCAGCCCGAGATGACGATCCAAAGTTGTCCTTCAGGCTGCTGATGGTGTTGAGAAGCTTGATGGCGGCCTCCTCTGCAGCCTCGTAAGGCTCAGACTCGGGCTCTGGGCTGTCCTCGATGGTAGCGAACGTGTTTGCAGCGATGAGCGCCTTCTGGAGACGAATTCGAAGATTGAGGAGTCCATCATAGAGTTTCCTCTGCTGCTGAATCGCAAGGCCCTTATCGACATCGGCTCTGGTCGACAAAGCCGCAAGTGCAGGCTTTGCGGTTTGGTCCTTGCTACCCTCGTCGTCGCTTTCCGAATCATCCTCATCTTCCTCGTCTTCCTCGTCATCCTCGCCATCCTCGTCGCCATCCTCGTCGGACTCTTCGTCCGAGTCCCCATTCACAAGCGCATCCAGGCCATCGTCCATGTCGTCCTCGTCAGACTCACCAGACTCGCCCAGATCAACACCGCTCATATCATCATCCTCATCCACCTCAGCGCCACCCTCACCCGCTTCGTCAGAGGAGGACATGTAGTCTGCAGCAGTAGCCCTCTTTGTCGACTTGAGTGGCTTCTTAGGTTTCGAGCTCCCTCGGAAGGTAAAGTCCTTCAATCGCTCATCGTCGCTCTCGCCCAGAGCATTGTCGCTGGAAATCTCCGAGTCGCTGGCCTCTGCTGTGTCGAGCTCCAGGTTGGCTGTCTCGGGATCGTCGTACTCATCTTCGTCGTCTGATCCCTCGTCGCCATCATCCTCATCGGCTTCATCGTCGCTCTCTTGGTCCAGAGCCTGTCTTGTAACGCGAGCTCCTCGATACTGAGGACCGAGAGATACACCCTCCTTCTCTCTCAGCTTGCTTTTTCCCGACGGAAACGTAATGCTCTGTACCCGCATTCTCATCGTCGCTGGCCTCGCTTCCACTGCCCTGTTCGCTCGCCTCGACGTCGGCTTCAGGGTCGTGTTCTGTGCACCAAATTGATTAGCACCCCATGGCTAACAGAATGGTCAGTCATAAGTACCCTTTGAAATGTGCTCGTCCAGTTCCTCGAACTGCTTCGCGCGGCTCTTTGATTTCGCCATTGTTGCAGTTGTTGCTTGTTGTTGGTGCAAACTTGCACCACCCAAGAGACCCACGTAGGAAATTTTCTGGATTCGGTCCTTCAACTTTTAGGCGGTGGCTAAGGGCAGAATGCGGGAGCTCAGTGGAGGCACCGGCATTAGTGAGCTCAGCGCTTTAGGCGGTCCACCAACAGGCTCTCCACAAGGAACGTCGCAATCAAGTGAGATTCCTTGTGCCAATTGAGAACGATTAAATTCGCGTCTCAATACTATAGAGCTAGGGGCTCACTTATTCAAAACTCACACAAACCCAGGCCGGGGGAGATTGAGATAGACTCTCTATTGCGCGTCTGTACTCCGCATCGGCTGTAGCGCAGTCCTCACTATGATGCGCCCAACTTCGGCCCGGCTCTTCCAAGCCGTCCGCGCCCTTCAACATGAGAACCCCCTGGTCAGTATTCACTCTGCCCCCATTTATGACTTTTGACTTACAAATCTCAGGGCCTTCCTCGTTCAGGGACGCCTCCCAGCTGGCCTCGACGCCCCCAGAGGCGGAAGATCACAGGCGTCGAGAAGATCATTGCCGTGTCATCAGCCAAAGGAGGTGTAGGGAAAAGCACAGTTGCAGGTATTGATCAGTTCCATTCATGTGCAGGACTACACTGACAAAACAGCCAATTTATCACTTGCTTTTGCCCGGCTTGGCTATCGCACGGGTATCCTGGATACTGACATCTTTGGCCCATCCATCCCCACCCTTTTCGATCTGTCAGGGGAGCCGAGACTATCTACCAGTACGTCACTTTGGCCAGTTTCACGTCATCATGTATTAATATCTACAGATAACCAGTTAATTCCATTGACAAACTACGGGGTCAAGACCATGTCGATGGGTTATCTGGTCGGCGAGAATGCTCCCGTGGTTTGGCGGGGTCCCATGGTCATGAAGGCAATTCAGCAACTCCTCCACGAAGTCGAATGGGGTGGTCTTGACATCTTAGTTTTAGACTTGCCTCCAGGCACTGGCGACACGCAGTTGACCATTACACAACAGATTATCCTAGATGGTGAGTTCACTAGGACCGAGATGAACATACGCTAACCTCTGGACAGGCGCAGTTATTGTCACAACACCTCACACGCTCGCGACCAAGGATGCAGTCAAGGGCATAAACATGTTCAAGGCTGTCAACGTTAACATCTTGGGACTAGTGCAAAACATGTCTCTCTTCCAATGCCCTCATTGCCAGGGCGAGACACACGTGTTTGGCTCCAATGAGAGAGTAGAGAAGATGTGCCGAGAGCATGATATTGATTTCCTTGGCGACATTCCTCTACATCCCAATATTGGGGATGATGCTGAAAAGGGGAAGCCGACCGTAGTGGCTGAACCAACCAGTGAAAGGGCATCTGCCTTTCTGAAGATTGCCCAAGACATCTGTCCCAAGATTGACTTGAGCGGCAACTAAGGATATGTACGATCACATAAATGGTGTAGGATAGCGAAGAATGAAGTGCAAAGCGCAGGTCCTATCAACACAACTTAGCAATGTATTCTCAACTTCAGAAGGGCGCCGGTCTGTATATCCATCTCAAGAAGTATTCAATTGCACTCGGCTGGTCACTTGCGACCATGTCGGTCCTACGTACTTCGAAGCTAGAATGGGTTAAAAAACAACTAGAATAAACGCCAGACACACAAGACGTTAGCCTCCGCCACAACTAATTGCAAGGCATGTTACCAAACAAAGCAAAGCCCCGCGAGAGATCCCAAACGCCTTCTGCTCGTCATACAATCGACTCGTCCCTGTCCAGAATGTCATTAGTCCAGTTCCTCATTCACTTGGTAGACGTGACGGCTTCGTGTAGGGTCTTTCCGCATAGTCTTTCCAGAGCCAGTGAAGCCGACTAAATCATTTTTAGCAAGTTGATGTGTAGATTATGCAATTGGGCAGTGCTTACCTCTACCATGGACACCTTCAGGAGTGCGAAACATGCTGTCTTTCTTTTGAGTCTTTCCAAACTTTGACTTGGAGTTGAACTCTTGCCACTTGTTCTTGCCCGCCTCCAGCTCCTTTTTGGCCTTGATCTTCTTTGGCCTGGGCGGCTTCGCCTCAGCGTTCTGCTCGGCATCCTTCCTCGCATCGGGGTACATAGTGGCGCCAGCAGACGTCACGACGCCAGGGCCGGGAGGGGCACCCGAGGTGGCAGGCGGGCCGTCGGCCTTTCGCTTATTTGAAACAGGTCGAATGTCCCTAAGGCGCAACGTTTCGGTAGTATCGTAACTCTTGAACTTGACAGTGTAGATGGGGTCCGTCGAGGATCCTGTGACGGATGTGATGCGACCTTGGTAGAAGGCCTTATCGCCAGAGACCCACTTGGCCAAGACGGTATCGTTAACTTGGTAGTTCGCAGGCGCTTCTTCCTTTTCCTCGACTGGGGCGGCTTTCTTAAAGGCAGGGTGGTTCTCACGCGACCATTTCTCGGGCTGGGGTGGCGGTGACGGCTCCTTTAGGGCTGGCTTGGGGGCCTGCTTGGGCTTGAGCTCAGCAATGTTTTCATTGAGAAGGTTGATGAATTCTTTCAACTCGTCCTGTAGCGCTTTGAGTTCGGCGTTATCGGGGTCGTCTCGTAGTTGGCCAAGAACGATGTCGAACTGTGAAGAGATGCGTTAGTCTGCTGATCTGAACGTAGCGGGGCCTGGGAATGCGCACCTGTTCTTGATACGCCTGTCTCTCCTCTTCGAGACCAGCGAGGGCAGACATGACTGCGGGGATAAATGAGCAAAGGGGAAGAGTCAGAATTACGACGTTGAGATCTGGGTGGCGGATGGGAGCTTCGTTAGTGTTGCGGGTGCACCCAGGTTGGGCGAGTTGGGACCGCAAGTTACGAATGGCCGCTGGTCATGTGACCTTTCACGTGACATTGATGATTGGCCAACGGAAAGTGAGTCAGTCAGGATTACTCGGACGATATGCAATGGCCCTGGCTCAAGCGTCACTTAAAGTTCCATCTCGGCGATCGAGGCGTGGTTTGCGGGGCAGTGGGGTGCTAGTTCTGGACATCTCTGCGACGTTGTTGGGAGTGGAAGAATCGATTGTTTTGGTCGAGTATCCTTTATGTTGCCGAGTACCATGGGGCTGTCTCCTTGCAGCTCGTGTCCTTTGTAGGCTCACAAGGCTGGATCGACAATTTGGGCTTGCGCACTGGCGTGTTCTGGAGCCCTCAAAAGAAATCCCGACCGTCGGGTCCAGCCAATCGGGAATATCGGACATGACACTTTCTGGGGTTGGAGGACGGTGCCGGTGAGGCAGCTATGGACTGTCGTTTCCCCTGATATTACGATGCAGGCATCCAGGGTGCTGTCACGAGACCAATTCAAGAGCGGATGGATGGTACGTCTAGGGTCTAGGCAGAGCTCCAGCTCTATCATTGCCGGAAGGGCTTATGCGATCACGAGGTCAGATGCTTCGAGTCCTCTCACAATGCTGATTGTTGAGAAGACCCCGGCTGGACCGAATCTCGTGGTACCAGGGTTAGATGGTGTTGTGACGTACCTGTTACCTGTGAGCGGTCCGTGTGGACGACCGTCGATTGTCTTATGTTTTATTTCCCCGTTTCAATGCGGAGCACCATGAATGACAAGGTACAGTACCGTGAATGAGCAATCGCGCCGGTAATGGAGCCGCCGGTGAGTCAGTGAATAAGAAGCGTGTCTGTACAGTCCAGGGCGACTGCCCTTGCGACAACAAGGGAGGGACGGGAGCCTACCACACTCGTATGCCGGAAGTCGAGTTCCAGCAGATTCCTAAAAATGCACTGGTGCTTTCTAAGTTCTGATGATCAACCGATGCGCGTGCGCAGTCGGAGCAACGCTCATTCCATTCCATTCCACCCCGGCTCTCACAGTCCCACGATGTCCCTTCCTACCCCAACCCTGGGCCTGAACACCGTCATCATCATCCCCTCGTCTCGCTTGCTGGCGGTTTTAGTCTTCGCGTTTAACCTTAGCTTATTAGCCCACAGGCGGCGTTACGAAATCCAGGCACTTCTTTTGCTGCACCGCGAAAACTATTCTTTCCAAGGCGCCCCCTCTCTCTCGGATTGTCATTGCACTCACTTCCATCGCTTCTATCATCCGGATCCGCTCCTTTCACGCATTCCTCGCAGCCCAGACTCTATTATCCAGCTAATTGCTGCCAACTAGTCCAAGACCGGTGTCTCGGCAACACTAGCAACGACCCCATCCATCTCCCGGTCCGTTCGTCGTTGATTGTCTGGGGCTGGGCTTGGTCTGGTCTTGGTCTGGTCTTGGCCTGGAATTGCTGGCAACGACAGGCCTCTTTCCTCGTCGCCTCGCTTCCTCTTCTCTTCATCTCTCACTTCACGCGAATCGCTTTCCTCTGCACGCACGACACCCAATTTACAAGCCAACCCGCTCGTCGCTTACCGCCCATTGACTCGACACCGTTGCGGCCCCAGCAGGAAACTTCAAGCTAAATCTCTAGCGACGCGCACCTTTCATACTTGGTGGACAAAACCTATCTCCCGCCCTCTCTCCATCTTTCCATCGCTCTCCCGCCTCCACGCTCCAAATCCGCAAAGCAAAACTCCTCGTCGACTGCGACTATCACAAAACACCCCATGACAGTTGCCGCTCGGGTCGCCGGCTCGGCCAGGAGGGACACCTACTAGAAGCAACGGCGCACGCATTCGGCTTCCGTCAATCACACGCACGCACGCAACGCCAACGCACGCAACGCGCAGTAGCACCAGCACTTTCAGCACCCAGCACAGCACTGAACACTCAGTAATTACCCAGCCGCACACAAGCCAGCACCGGCACCGGCCGCTGCTACCTACAGCAGCCATGCCTCACACACGCGACGCCGACAGCGCATCATCCAGCGGCCAATCAAAACGACCTCCCCTCAACCATCAGGAGAGCGACTCCCACAGCGATACGAGCGGGCTGCAACACCAGCAACAGCATCACCGCCAGCACCACCGTCACCAGCGACACCACCCCGTCGGTCGCCTGCACACCGCCCGCGCTCCTGCTGCAAAGACTGCTCCCAAGCAGCCTAAGCTCCACCGCCGCCACACCTCGCCTCCCGATTCTGAGGCTCAACAGCTGCGTACATCTGCCTCAATCTCCACCGCCGGAGCCAGCGCCGGAGCCAGTGCCAGTTCCCATCGTCGCGCCGCCAGCGACGTCAAGCTGTCCTCCCGCGAATCCTCGTCGGCAAACCTCACCAAGAGTCCTTCGCACACCAAGCTCAAGCGCAATCGCTCGCATGTCGAGGTCGCCAAGCGCTCCAAGTCCTCGGACAAACTGAAGCGCGCCGCCAGCACCACCATCGTCTATCAGGCACGAGCCGCCAGCAATAGGAATCAGGTCCACTTCGACCTGGGTTCTGACGGTCAGGACGACGAATGGGTCGACGCGAGCGGGTCTAATTCGCCCTATCTCTCACGGAAGGGCTCCCTCAACAGCAGTGCTCATTCCTCGCTGCCTCAAGGTGCGAGCGCGGCCAGCTCCCGGCCCGTAACTCCCAGTGAACGTGCCACGTCCCATCTCCACGACGAGATTGACGATCAAGACGATCAAGACGAACCCGACGAGCCTCAGCAACCCGAAATGTCCAGCCCCGAGCGAGCACGGGCACACCACAAAGAGTACCTAACCTCCCGCCTTCTCCAACGCACCCCATCCCACGGTGCCCCTCCCCAGATGACCGCCGATCTCGCTCAGGTCGCGCCGCGACAATTCACCCCTGCTTCGCCGGACGACCGAGACTCGACTACGCTCATGGGCAGCACCCAAGACGAGCTGACGTCGCGCTTCGTCGAGGCAGCCGGCTCTGGACTGACCAGTGAGGGATCTTTCTACCGACCTCCCCGTGGTGACTTTTCCCGATACGACGAAACCAACCGAAAACCTCGCTCCATCGCCAGTCTTCCCGCCGGACGAGATGTTCCCGATATTGCATTGACGACCGACGAGGTCGATGACAGTGCATTGGCACCCAAGGCGCCCCGACGAACAGCCGCCCCGTCGGCCCAAGCTTCCCGGACGCAACAGAAACTAAACCTACAACGAGCCAGCTCCGTCATCGAGCCCGGCCAAGCTGTCAGCGGTGTTGGTGGAGTAGTCGGTGCCAACTCGGGAATGGGCGTCGGTGGACCGGGATACGACGGAGGAGGCAGTCGCGATCCCAGGGTCAGCAAACTCCTTGAGCGGACCGGCCTTGAGTACCTTGTGGTACGAAGGTATCAGAACTCGGTCTCACGGTCTCTCGACCGCCTTAGCCAGTTACCCGGCCTGGAGAAGTCACAACGCATTCCCCGTATCAATACGGCCGCGGCCAACGGCAAGAGAGCCGCCGATCTCACTATGCGTCACACGAGAAACGTCAGCATGCCCGATGCTCGACGGTCCGTCACTCCCCGCCGTGCTAATTCTATTCGGACCAACGGCGCAGCATCGAGTTTCGATGGCGAGGACGAGACCCGCTTGAACGAAAGACTTAGTGGCTCAAGCCTCGTTGGCGGCTCGGAGGAGGACGGCACCGCAGCTGTGCTGAGAAACCTCTGGGAGAAGTCGATGGAACTGAGCGCCAGCCATTGAGCGGCAAGGTTACTTTCAAGTTGAGCGAGGATACTGTACCTCAGGATTATTGCAGCAGGGCGGCAGACATAACAGCGTCAAGTGAGGACTACATATTTGAACATTTGTACCTCTCTAGCCGCATCCTGTCTAAAACCTCTGCATGACGTCCATGGAATCCTTCCTACAATGAATATGCCCAAGTAGAGTATTCGTTGCAGACGAATTCCCACATTTATTTCTGACTGGGGTCCGAGGATCCCAGGGTTGGGTTTCACAATGGCGTTGGGGGGCTAGGATGCATCAAGGGAATGTACAACTAGCTACACATAGAAGGGACATGGAATCAGTGTTATTTTGTTACCATGGAGCGGAATCTTCGTTGCCATTAAATCGTGTTTATAGTTATGAACTAATGTACATCTGAGTGTAAATGCCATGATAGGCCGAGTTTAGGAACGACTATCAAGACAAGTCTCCTTTTACCGCGGAGCTTCGATACTCCTTTGTTCGGTGTCGCATATCAACCCAACAACCCACTATTATACATATATCCAACCCAGACGCCCCGACATGCTATATCCTCTACTGTATATTGCTTCAAAGGCTCTATTCTTATTACACATTGGGTGAAAGGAGATCGTACTTGACACATCGTTCAACCTGTGGGGTGATTAGCAAATGGCATTCATGTATAGGGCATGTAAACTCACGTCGTCAATGCTGGCTTGCATAAACCGCCTAGCCTCAAGACCCACCCATACAAACAACATGGAAAAGTCACCATGTTTAACCATCTCGGTACCGCTCTGGGCATTCAGTTGGCGCAGGATGGGCAGAGAGCTGCTTAGAAGGTCGACATCCGGGTTCAGGCTGCGGCCAATTCCCTCGAGCAGGAGGATACTGATGACGACGTTGACAAAATCGCCCTCTAAACGGACGTGATGCTGGCGAACCATGCTAAGCACCTGTTGTAGAATATCGCCGATCTTAACAGTACCAAGAGCGAGGGTGCGGCTCTTGACGCTAAGCACCAGATGCTGCATCTTGAGCGCAAAGACCTCTTTATCGAGGACTGCGTCGGGCTGCCTGCACCGCTCACACATGAGGTGGCCGGCCTTGTAGCCGTCAAATTCGGCGACTGCACGGAAGAGATCTAAGAAATTGGTGCGGTTCGTGGAGTTGAGCTCCGTCACCAAACCCGTGTCAATAAATATGAGCTGCGGGCGGAAGCCCTCGGCATCAATCTTGGCCAGTTCGGCCTGCCACGCGGCCGTATTCCGTTTGTGGCGGTATGGGCGGAGGCGCTCTAGCACCTGCTCAGTGACATCGTCCTGGTCTTCAGGATGAGGCTTGGCGAAGGCTCCGCGCAACCCTAACTCTGGTTTGGCAGACTGGTAGAAGCGCACCATGATGTTTCCCGGGTGCAGGTCGGCGTGGATGAAGTTGTCGAGGAGCAGCATGCGGAGGAAAGCGTCAAGGCCCTCATCAGCAATATCGTGTTGGAACACGCCGCCGCCATTCTCCATAAAGTCTGCCAGGGGAATTCCTTGCGCATACTCCTCAATCAAAACATTTCTAGTGGTGAACTCGGCGTAAGGGTAAGGGAACCATGCCGTGGACCGGCCCTTGAAATTCTGGCGAAAGGTAGAGAGATTCGCCGCCTCAATTCGGAGGTCAAGCTGGAGCTTCATCATCTCACCAAACTGCGTCACCTCGTCTGGAAGCGAAAGCCATTCAATAGTAGGAATGAAGTTGAGGACAGAAGCAAAGAAGCCCATAATCCGAAGATCTCTTCGGACTGTCCTCTCAACCCTGGGGTGCAATACCTTGACGGCAACATATGAGGAGGGCACTCTTTGCGGCGAACTCTTGAGAACAGTTTCGACATTGTGTCTCACATTCTGTACCAATGGTCGTCGCTGCTTGTGGTCGTCAAGGTCGTCGGGTTGTGCTAGACCGGCCTTTAGTTTAGCCTTGTAGACCTGTGCAATAGCACCCACACCCAACGGTGTCTCATCAAACTCGTCAAAAATGTCCTCGAAGCTGCGGCCGCTAAAGGCAGCTTCCACAGTCTTTCGAGTGGCGTGCATGGAGTGCGCCGGGGCGTTGGAGTGCAGCTTCGACATGATGTCACACATCTCGGTGGGGAAAATGTCCGTTCGGGATGCTGCCCACTGCCCAAGCTTGATAAAGGCTGGCCCAGCTAGTTCCATGGCATTTACCAGGAAACCGTACCACCAGAGTGTCCCGGAGCGCTCGTTGTCACGATGACGCTGACGCCGCCCAAGCCAGATAGCCGGCACGGTGACGATAACGGGGACGAAAATGAAGACGAGCTGCAGGAAGCGAATGCCCGTGCAAACAGGTTCCAGAATAACAAGGTCCCAGAGGTATTTTATTTGTTGCGCCACCCGAGAGAGTCCTCGAGACTCTTTGCTGACCCCTTTTTTGATCTCATCCCGCGACACCTCCAGCATGCGCTTCTCGGCTGTGTCTTCCGGGGAGTTGTTTTCCTTCTGTGACAATTCAACAAACGCAGCTGTTCCCAGGGCTGCGACACCACCCGATGCACGTAGCGTTATCCTCCTCCAGCCGGCGGGCGATTGCAGTGGTTGGGCACCATGGCGACTCTGGGAGGCGAAGCGACGAACGAATAAGGCGGCGTTGACATTGGAATTGGCATGTGTTCGCAAGCCCTGGCGTAGGCAGAACCGGCCGAAGAGGAAGCCGGCTCTCATCTCGGAGGAGGAATGGCGTGGACGTCGTTAACGATGGTTGTGGACGAGAGCGTCGGCGTCGGCGTGGTCATGTTCGAGGAGGCCTTGCGCGGTGGCATCCGGGGCTTTAAGGCCGACGAGGAGTCGAGCGCATGTGCAAATACACTACAAATAGCGAGTCGTTGACATGCAAAAGGATGCAGATGGTTGGTGCAGTACAAGGATGCCCGCCATCCCGGCCCAGACAGAACGTGGATGGTGACGTCGTTACGTACCGACAAGCTTCAAAGTGCGCACTCGGCCGGGAATAGATCGGCTAACTAACCAAGGTCAGCAAAGTGCGGGCCGGGTTCGCCGTCGCGATTCCCTTGGTCGATTTCGCGACGGGATCCTCCGACCCTGGATTTTTGGGTGATAGCGCAGCCCAAAGCCTCGAGAAATTTCCTGCGTGCTCATTCATCCATTTATCCATCCATCCGCCCACCCATCACATCATCACCGGATTCTCTCCTCCAATCTCACATTTTGAATTACCACCTTGGCTCCTTCAGCGAGCACAATTACTTAATTCTTCCTCCTCGCCCTCCGTCTTACTCCTCCGCCCTTCGCATCTTCATCATGGGTTGGTTCTGGGCAGACGCCGCTCCTGCGCCCGTCCATGTCCCCATGGGACATGCTCACTTTTCCGCATCTGCCGGCTTGGAACCTCCCGTCAGCGCCCTCCCTCGATCCTCCAACAACTGTCGCTGACCAGTGTCCAGTCCGCATGCCCCATGCACAAGAAGAGCCTCGATGCCCTCACTCCCACGAACGAGGCCAAGTGCCAGAAGCCCACCAATGCCCCTGCCGCCTCGGGCTGCCCCATTCCTCATGATGCCCGCACTGGCACTGAGAATCCCAAGTCCATAATGTCCCAGCTCAATCCTCTCAACTACATGTTCCCCGATCTCTCTCCCAAAAGCCCGCGCCAAACCAAAAGTATAACCTCCCGACAGACCGAGACGAATCGACGATTCCCAAGGGTTCGGGCGACGGGAACTGGGAGTACCCCTCACCCCAGCAGATGTACAATGCCCTGCTGCGAAAGGGCCACACCGATACCGACATTACGGCTGTCGAGGGCATGGTGTCCGTGCACAACTACCTCAACGAGGGTGCGTGGATGGAAATTCTCGAATGGGAGAAGCGATTCGGGCGTGGTCTTTACAAGGGCTGGCAGGTCTGCAAGCGAGGCGAGGAGCATGTGCCTGAGGAGCTAGATCGTCACTGGGACGGCACCGAGTCCGCCCCCACCCTAGAGCGATTTCAGGGCCGTCCCAAGGATATGACTCCGAAGGCCACGATGCTGCAGGTGCTCGGCTGGGTCTACCCCTCCAAGTTTGGGTGAGTGGTTGTCAAATCCTCGAGTCACATGCTCATTCACTAACACATAATAAAGCATCGAGCCTCCTTTTGACCGACACGACTGGTATGTGTCACGACAGGTCAACGGCGAGAAGAAAGAAATTCGATATGTCATCGACTACTACCAGGGAGACGACGAGCCTGAGGGCGACCCCGTCTTCTACCTCGATGTCCGACCAGCCATGACTCCCCAGGGTGCTGCGGAGAGAATCATCCGGTGGGGTAGCGACGTGTGGTGGAAGGCAAGCGGGGGCGACAGGCGAGAGCAGGATCCCTCGCCACTGTTCCGTGGTACCTCTTAAACCCGGTTTGTTAAACGTCACATTGGACAGTTCTCATCTCTTTCCCCTTGCGGTTGGAATGTATTTTTATAATCACGACTGAACGTCATATGTATGAGTTGGAGTAAATACTTGTACTGAATCATCCTTTTGGGACAAACATTTATTCAAGAGTGGTGGCCAGAGTATTGACCTGGTCAATCAGGGCCTGATCCTCTCCAGCCGCATTTTTGACAACCTTCCCCAACTGGTGCTCGACCGTCATACCGGGCACGTCAGATACGACTCCTTGAGCCTGCTGGATGCGGGCCATCTGGAATTGAAGAAAGAACTTAGGCACCTTGAGGGCAAGGCTCCCGCCGACCGATCGGACTCCAGCCTCAGTGGCAAGATAGGTGTTCAGTTCGTCCTGGAACTGCTGTAGGTCGTTGTTGGCCAGCGGTGAAGTGGTGGCAAACTTGTCCAAGGCAAACGCCAGTGGCGTCTGGCCGGACTCGGCAAAGTTGATGGACGAAAAGGTGACGCCGCCGGAGCTGACGTCTGGGACGCCGTCGATAGTCGTCTGAGAGGTATCGCAGGTGACAGTGTTGGCCAGGGAGGTAGCAATGTCGGCAACTTCGCCTGGGAGGACTTCGGAGCCGATGACGAAGCAAGGGTTCTGTCGCTCGAGTAATCGGGGTGCTGCAAACCGTAAGTATATGGCTTCTTTATGGCCACGGGGGCCGACTGGTGAGACTAACCTGCGTAAGCGCTACCGACGAGAGCGAGGAAAAGAGTGGTCTTCATTTTGAAAAAGGTTAAGTGATGTAACGAGGTAATGAGTGGAATGAACGTCTTGAATTGAAAGACCAAAGAAAACTTCCTTTCCAGAAGGATAATGAAAGAATTATAAACAAAGTATATACCGATGTGATGCTGTCCGATAATCTTAGGTACTTAGTGAAGGGCATGACCGCCTCTTATGTCGATCTCGCGGGACGTAAGATTGTCCGCAACACCTCCTCATGCCTCGAAACAGCTTCGCGCAAACAGAGCTATCCCCCATCAGTGAGACCAAGAGATCAGAAGCCACCAGTTTGGTTCCTTGGCCCGGCGACATCTGACAAATGTGGTCGCGCAAACCGGTAACAGGGTCGTGCTGCGGCGGATGTCGTCCCAACCGTAATTGTGACGGGTTTCAATGCGTAGCAACTAGCATCCTAGCCGCCTCGGGAGGAACCGAGAGCAAATTCTCCAATAACGTCACAGAGACCTATTTCAGGCTCCGGTGCTCCGACAATCTAAGCCGGCCTTTGGGGAAAATCTCATACGCATTGTGTAAGAGAGCAACACGCTGAGAGTCTGGTTTCCCGATTAGGCAATGGCTCTAACACAAAGAACGCTGAACCCTGGTGGCACATGAGACGTCGCCTGTGAGGATGACACACCGCCCTTGCCAGATTCTATCAAGGCCAATGCCGTCAATGCATCCAGATGGCAAAGGTTTCCCCTCATTCTTGCAAGAAAAAAGTATCACTTTTGTCCAAACAACAACGTCAAACACCAGCAGGCTGGTGTTGCTAGGTGTACCCTTCCAGAGACTCTTCCCACGCGGCCGGAACAACGTAGCTCCTCTCGTCCAATCAGCGACCGACCCAGCGGAGCTACTCTGTACTTTTTTTCTTGGGCAAGTTGGTTGCAGGGAAGGCAAAGCCCAAAGATATTCGCAATTTCTCAAAGCGAGCGTTGACGGCGCGAATTGCTTCGCAAATCTATCACAACAGTGCATCCTCCGCGATGCCTGCTGAATCCGTGTCGCTGCCGCCCTCTGCTTCTCCCAAGGCCTCTTCCGGCGAAGCCAGCGACTATACCCGGCTGCACATCAGCCCCCTCGACCCCGAGCTGCTCAGAATCGTCCTGCCCGCCGCCGTCGCCCCCAAAGCTCGCAACATCTCGTACCACTCCATCGAGACCTTCCCCGAGAGGCGCTACGGCTACGTCGAGATACCCACCATGGACGCCGACAAACTCAAGAAGAAGCTCCACGGCTCCGTGCTGAAGGGGACGAAGCTCCGCGTCGAAAAGGCACGGCCAGAGAATCGGACCGAGCCGACCACCGAGGCCGACAAGGCGTATGAGGAGGAGGAGGAAAGAAAGGAGAAGAGGAAGTCCAAGAAATATGCGGATGCGTTGGAATCCAAGAAGCGAAAGCGCGATCCGGACTTGATCCAAGGCGTCGCCATCAGCGACCGCAAAGTCAAGCGAGGCTGGACTGAGCCTGCGGACCAACGGAGGAAAAAGAGCAAGAAGGACAAGGAAGAGGAAAAGGACGGCAAAAAGACTGAGAAGAAGAAGCGCCTAAAGTCCAAGTACACGGAGAAGGAGGAGTGTCTGCTCAAGACCACCCTCCCTCCCAACGCCGTTGCCAACGCCACTGGTGACAACCTCCCCAAGAAGCGAAAGAAGAGAAGCAATGTCCGTGAGGTCATGGTGCACGAGTTCGAGAAAACTACAAAGTTCCCGAGCTTCCTGAAAGACGCGGCGCCGGAGTCGCAGTCGAAGGCGGCAACTGAATTCGTTGAGGGCAAGGGATGGGTTGACGCGGATGGTAACGTGGTGGAAACTGTCAAGGCTAAGCCAGTTGCGAAGCCCGCCGCTTCGAAACCCAAGAAATCGAAACCCGTCGTCAAGAAGGTTGTCGAGGAGTCCGATGATGATTCTACTAGCAGCAGTGGCACCAGCAGCAGCGGCTCCTCTGACGAGGAATCAGAGGATGAGGAAGTGGAAGCAGAAGTTACCAGCGGAAAGTCCGTTTTCTATGATGACTCGCCCACGCAACCCGAGCCCACTGCCTCCCTCTCGGCCATCAAACCCGACAACACGCGCCCCATGTCCTCGAGCTCTTCGCGAAGCCTCACCATCAAGATACCCCCTCCCCTCACCCCTTCCGCCACCAAAGTACACCCTCTCGAGGCCCTGTACAAGCCTTCCAAACCTAGCACCGACGACACTGAGACTCCTGCCCAGAAACCTCAGCCCTTCAGCTTCTTTGATGCCGACGCCGACGAAGAGGACGCCGCCGATCAACCCGGCCCGGCCGTTCCCATGACGCCCTTCAGCCGCCAGGACCTTGAGTGGCGATCGACCCGTAGTGCGGCCCCGACGCCCGACACTGCACACCCATCGCGGATGCGCAACTTCTGGGCGGGTGATGACGACGCAGACATGGAAGACGATACCATTGATGATATAATGGACGATGAGCAGGGCGAGGATGGGGCAGCCGCGCCAGCACAGCCAGGCTCTACCGAGTTCCAGTCATGGTTTTGGGATAACCGTCGTGACCTGAATCGGTCATGGATGAGTAGGCGGAAGACGGCGTCCAAGGAAAAGCGCCACCGAGACAACAAGGCGCGGGCTTCCAAGGCGGTATGACGAGGTGGGGGTTGGATATAGAGGTAGATAGTGGTTGTAAAGCTGAAATATTATGACGCCATGTATTCGTCGATTTGTCGACCTACTTTGCGAATATGTCTTGTCGTCCTTCATTATTTAAAGTATAATATTTCCCTGAGTAGTGCTACATGTTCAGACATCCATGTACGTGCCTATAGGGGCGGGTTGATGCTCATGTTCATGTCTTTTTGTTTGTGCTCGAAGGACAGTAGCTTTCTGGCTATTTCCTTCACCTTTGTTTCGAAATATAGCCATTTACTCCCGTTTGACGAGTCTCGTACTCTAATATGGGCATTAATAATTGACTGCCACCTTCCAAACCAACCATTTGGCACATCCCTTCGCTCCTCGTCGGGATTATGTGAGACTTGTGCTCTCAGGATGGTAAAACATGTAAATCAAGTTAAGTCAAATCAGGGCAGGTAGCTTAGCTGACATCCAAGCACCTGCGCATCATTCAATATACACAAAGTAGGCTATCAGCTGCCTATGTTTACTGTGCAAGGGTGTAGAGACAATGCAGAGGCCCGGCTGTTGCCTGAGAGTAAGATAAGTAACTCAGTCGATCAAACCGGCTAGAATTTAGGCCTAACATCCATAGTTGTCTCTCTCAACCTCGACACTCATTCTTTCCATCACTGTGTCGGACTCCCTGTCCTCCGTTATATCTACAAGAGCCGCTAACACATCCCTAAGTGTCATCTGTATCTGTCAATGATTCTCCCTTGCGTAACTGGGAGGAGGCGTAGCTTAAATATGACGAAAATGAAGACCCAAACAATCCAAACTACATATTAGCAAGTCGGAGGGTGTTTAGAACTGCTGCGATGCTGTGGGAGGGTCGGCCTTTAGACTAAGTGCCATCGGTCGTTTAAGCCTCAGACAAGTCAAATATTACCTATGACTTCCTAACGCCCATACACCCCTGACTCATGGGTCTCCACCAGAATGTGCCGGCGAGTATGGACATGTGGGATAGCCGACCACTGCGAAAAGATACAAAGTTGTTGGTTGACTCCCTTGGAAGCGGATCATCTCTGGATTAAGCATAAGAGAATCCGGCACAGGCCCCAACAAGCTCTTTCACCAGACAGTGTGCCTCTGATGGTCGCACATATAATTACGGGCTAGGGGGGTGAATATTGGTATTATTAGAAAGCTGTAGTTTATATCGGGTTCGTAGTACGTATTAGGGTGAAGGCTGGAAGCCCCCGCCAGTTTACCAGCCGATCCGTCTTCTCCACTTCTTTGGAAAAGCCCTGTATAAGTCCCACTAAAACGCAATTGTTTCATCGAAGGGCGTGTGGTCTAGGGGTATGGCGTCCGCTTCGCATTGATCTAACAAGTAACTTGCGGAAGGTCCGGGGTTCAATTCCCCGCTCGTCCAGTTCTTTTGCCAGTTTCATCGACTGCTTTCTTCTTTTTTTTTTCTTGCCCTTTTCTCTCTTCCTTCCCTCTCTTTTTCATGGGCGTTTTGATGTCCATACATATATTCGTGTCCTATTAGTGTAGATAAGGCTGGGGATGGATACAGTGGGAAATATAAAGTTCTGATCCAAAATAATATACTGTGTTACTCGCTCACTTAATATAGCTAGCACACTTTACTACTTTACTTTATACTCTAGTTAAATATTAAGATGAAACTATACTAATAATTATATTTAATTTAATAAAAAGATAAATAGAATACTTATTTATTTATTTCTATATATTAAGTCTTTTATTAACTTTAGGTCTAGCTTAAAGATTCTTATACTGACTCTAACTCTATCTCTTAAGATAGCAATATGTTATATCCTAATACAGCTTAGGGGTGTGTAACCCAGTACTATACTTTAGATCAGGACTTTATGCATTCTACTGTATCGTACGCCTGTCTCTGATTGAATTAAGACCCTCAAGCAACTCATTTGGTGTCACTCCAGACAACGCTGTCCAAACATCAGCATCATCCACGCCACTTTCATAAGTATTTACGCATTCTCATCATGTGTTCCGCAGACTCCTCAAATAAACTGGCGAGTGGTATCGATATGATCGATGACGAGTGCAAGGAAACGTTTTGATAGGCGCTCTCGAATATTTTGGCTACCTCTCTAGTTAAGATTACGTACACCGAGATCCTTGATGGGCTACTAATAGGGCAATCGAGGAAAGATTCCTCTTTATTTATGCCCTGTTATCCTGTCTAGCAGTTAGGATACACAACGATTGGTGAGAGTTTCCTCAAAAGGCTCACGACTTCAGATCTAGCTTTGATTCTTCTACCCTACATTTCAAATAATCAACAAAATAACTAGATAATCGTTTCAATCTTCCCATAGCAGTTCATACATCTAGTGATTTTGGGGCTAGCTGACCATAATTCATTCTTCCTCATACTTTAATCTACACTACATAGGTCTAAGGAGTTAGATCTGTGGCTCACTCAGCTCATTACTGTGGCATGCCATCAAATCGCCGCCAATCTTTTTGAATTAGACAACATAATTGACTCGGGGACGAAACTCAGGTACACCAAAATCCATTTCCATTTCTAGAATTGAGCTCGGACCGAGGAACCTGGAATTCAGGTTGAGGCGGGCTGAGCGGGCCTACTTTGGATCGCATACTCCTGGAAGGGTCCCCTGCGTGGGCTAGATTTGGGACCATGTCCTTGTTTTGGGCCTCGACTGGACTTTCCTCCGTCAAAGAATCCGACCCGCGGGAACCCATTCTCGGAAGTCATCGCTTCCACTTTTCATGAGAAAACTTTTATACTCCTTCGCCAGACCTTCCGGCGGTGCCATGCTACAGCTAACACCAACTGAATGAAGTCTCTCTAAACTCCTCGACCTGGGAAGTGTTTTGCATCAGCACCATCCTAAGTCACCGGCTGTCAGAGTTGAAAGATCTAGAAGTTGAAAGCTTCACCCTCGCGCGGCTGGTGGTGTAAAAGTCGAGCAACTCTACCCCGAGAAAAGAGCCATGTGATTGAATATCTGGCGGTATGGAGACCAAATAATTGAACCCACCGAAGGGAGGTGTATCTTCTCTTCTGGCCAGCCCAAGTTTCCACCCTTGCTTTTTGTAAGACTGCCGCAACGTGGGCATTGATGTGGCCCTTGCGATATCCCTTGCAAAAGCCTTCCAAGGCAGCCTGTGCTGCAAGTTGGCATACATCAGGGATCATAACTGCGAATGTGGAATTGTGAACTCGAATGATGTTGATCACATCGCTGTTGCTTGCAATCAACATTACCCGCAATCCTGGTAGGCCGAACTCCTTGCTGATTAACAGGACTGTGATACAGCAGTCCATAGCCCCAGGGGCTTCCAAAATTATGGAGTCTACCAAGGGTTTGGTGATAGGTGTACGATGAGTCCATATCATGGACGACAAGGATATTGCTCTTCTTGGCAAACTGAGCAAGTTCCTGAAAATAACCCACATGCGACGCGTCCTGTGGGGTTGAGGGGAGAATTCAGGTACAGAAACCGCACACTACCCGGCAATAGCTTCTCAATCTTGGATTGTGTGAGAGTAAGATCGATCATTCCAATGTAAGCGTCTGACGGGACTGTCAGCAATTCTGCCCTGTTTCCAGAAGCAATAACACTGACGGTGGGCAGAGAAAGATGAGGTAGAACAACATACCGACTTCTGAAAGATCGAGACAGAGCATCAAAGCCTGCGAGGCCCCCGTATTGATCAATATCTCTTTTTTCCAGTCTAAGAGTTTCCAACCTGTACTGGCCTTTTATCCCGGCTTATTTGTATTGTTGTCTCATTTTCCGAATCCGTATTAAGAGCGAGCCGTAGGTACTCGGCGCAGATGCTGTGGTCTCGATCGGTGACATGGCAGTCAGGGCTGTGGGTTATTGTCTCTCCCCGGTCTCGGCCTGGGAACGAGACTTGGATCCGTGCCTCGTCAATAGGACTTGCCGCCTTCGCAATCGCTCTGATCATGCTTTCAATGTGGGACATGGCAGCGATGTAGCGTTTCTCGGCAGCGCCAGCGAGGACCTGACCCATATTTTCAGCAAGAAATTGCACCGTCTCTTTGGATACACGCAGACAGTGTCGTGGCTCAGTGACCAAATCAATGCCAATGCCCTCAATTACCAATTGGTTTGGGATGGACGCAAAATGCGGCTCGAATCGACGGCTGGTGACGCCGAAATGGTCAAGGAGTTGTTGGCCCATGTGGTGGATGATTGGTATATGTTCCCCGAAAAGAAGCTGTTGGGAGTCCTGAGCCGTGGGGGAGTACATAATGGCGGCCAACTGCACATCCAAGGCGCCCTTAATGTCAGAGTCGGCAGAGTCGCCTACCATGCATGTAGTGGGAGAGAGGCACCCAGCTGTTCGATAGCGTATTGGAAATGCCCGAATCGGGCTTGCGATACCCAGTTTCCTCGGAGATGATGATGCGGTCGGTCAGATGAAATATTCCAATGGCCTTGGCCTTGGCTGCCTGGCCTTCCAATTGCCTGTTGGTAACGATAGCAATGCGATATCCATGTTCGCGCAGTCGGGTCAGAGCCTCGATACTTCCTGGCGTTGCTCTCCGGTTTTCTCTGTACACTGCTTTGTACGCAGCACGAAACTCTTTGACTTCTTCAAGGCTGGGTTCGGATAGGCCAAGCGCTGCGAAAAATAGGTGGATCTTTTGAATGTCCGCCTCTTCGTATGTAATCACCTTGTCCAGGTAACTATCATAGGCTTGTTGAAGAGCGATATTGCACTGATTGATTAGCTCCTCAACATTTTCCCCGGCGAGCCCAGTATATTTTCTCTGTACGGCGGATATAGCCATCCGTAGTGAGTGGTAATGGTCGAAAAGCGTGCCGTCTAGATCAAAGAAGACAACCTTCGTTAGTGTTGGTTCCATAGTGATTTCCGCATCTCAATTGAGATGCTGTGCGTGGAGAGTGAGGTCAAAGGATGAGGCAGGGAACATGAATCAGGCAGGAATTTTTTATGGACCGGAAAGCGTATTTTAAATAGATTGGCTATCAAGCGAAAGGTGTTAATATGCATCGTCAGATGTAAAACTCTTTTGTTGAAAGCCGTCACTATCCACACGGGGCTTTTAAGCATTTTAGCTTAGCTGCATTATATAGTCTGAAAATGTTTAAAGAATACGCGGGAACTTGGATTTGTTTTATATTACAAGTTACCATAGCTGCTGTGTCAGGGATCCTTGGTCTTTGAGGGGGAAATAGGGGATGTTGGAACCTTGCATTGTTGTTAGGAAGGAGTCTACAGCGGACTGCCTTCAACGGGAAGTCTCGCCTTGTTTTAGGACTATTAGTTCAATCCGATTAGCCAGTCTTGCAGTCTTTTGGGGAGGCTTTTCAACAGATATCAAAGAGAGTCTGAATAGCCGTGACTGAAATGGGTATCATTGACACATGCCACATTCCAACGAGCACGTAGCGGATAACTTCAGAGTGGATTGGCATTATGGGCGTCTTATTCACTTTCTTGTTTTGGAAGGGGACATCAGTACAAATATCAACGGTACCATGTTCTGGTAGTGCCGAGATAGTTGAGCAATGGCATCCTCCTACGGCCAGAAGAAGGAGTGGGCCAGGAGTCGTCCGTATCATCGACTCAACAGCCATCTCGACGTAACAATACCGTGGCAATTGGATACTGCCTACTATCAAGACTCACATGGATAATGCCAGCGGAGGTCACCGGGCTCCACCAGTCGCGGGACGAGCCGCTTCCTCGTCTCCTCTTCTCTCTCGCTTTCTGCCGTCCCATCTTCACACTTATACCCGTACCCACTATCGGCAGGCTCAAAACCCCTGCGCGTTCCCACTCCGCGCTTTTTTATCCCCATCCACATTGCCACTGATCGTTTTTCACTTGATTTCCTCTGGCTCCAACACGTGACAATTACCAGGGCGTGTGGTCTAGGGGTATGGCGTCCGCTTCGCATTGATCTAACAAGTAACTTGCGGAAGGTCCGGGGTTCAATTCCCCGCTCGTCCAGTTCTTTTGCCGGTATCAGCCAAATATTAGTTGGCCCTCATTCCTTTTTTTGCCCATGTGCCATTGCGCCTCCTTAGGACGTGTTTAGCTTGTGGTGTGGCGAACAGACGGGGTTGGGAAGTGAGAGTTGTTGTAAGTGGGACTGGACCTTCCACCTCACGGTCGATATTTTGCTCGGCCAAGCAAGTCCAATTGTTTTAGGCTACATCTAAACCCGCTGTGCATCGATTATATTGATCATCGGATTGGCATGATCACTAAATCACTGCCTTCGTGAAGTCATCCCTGTGAGATCGAAGATCCGCTACCAAATGTAGCCCGCAACCTTGAGAACCGGGCAGAAAGCGGGCACCAGGGTCGTTTTTGCTCTTGTCTTTAGAGTCATTTCGAGAAATTGAGAAATCAGAACTTCGAGGTAGCCGACAGTCGCGAGTTTTAGTGTATGTTGATGGCAAATAACGGCAAGCGTATAAGTCTGGATTCAGGTTGTGTAATGAGTTGTTTTAGGGACTTGAATACAATCTGTTCTATCTTCTACAAGCTTCGCAAGTCGCTCTCCTTTCACGCTGGAGACTCTGCACGAGGTGGCGTTAACATGCTATTCTCACATGTGTGCGGCCGATTGTCCTCCGAGCATGTTCCCCTTCTGCAGCGACTGACCACGAGTCTGGTTCCAGTCATTGCCTCGTATATCCCTGCTCTGTCTAGATTTGGTGGCTCCAGCCTCACCAAACTGTCTCGCGACTTTGGTCTACTGCTCGGGCGATGCTCCTCTGGGCTTGGGAGTGTGCCGACTTCCTCGGATCCCCTTTGGGAGTGTCGACGATGAAAGATTTTGTGACTTCCCTGCCGAATCTTTTCCATCAAGCTAGGCAATAAGGTGTTGTGGGAGTCTGCTGTCGGGGTCTGTGGGGCGGCTGCTGGGGAACTTCGACGTCGGTGAGACGCCGACCCGATAGAGGCACCAAATCTCTCTTCTGGGAAGCCGGCACTTCTGGCATCTGGATCACACATACTGTATCCGGTTGTTCAGAGTTGAGGCAAAATGGATTCTTGACGAACATGTCGTTGTCGCAGTGGCGGATCCTTAGAGGCCCCTCGGGAGATTTCGATGGGGGGCCCGACACGCTACCAGACCGAGCGTCGACTCCATGATGGTACAAGGTATCGGGTGTAGGCTCTGTGGGAGCATCGATCTCATCCAATGGTGTAAGCCAGTCGTTAGTACAATGACGAGATAAGAGTCGCGGGAACGATGTGATGCCCGTAGCACTGCTTGTCCTCTCGTTTTGTTGAGAGCACTGTCTGCTTGTATTGTCCGGTGTAATATCACTTCCGTTCTCTGAAGTGGAGTAGTGATTTAATATGAAACTACCAGTACCAGTAGGTTGACTCTGGCGACGGTCGAAAGACTGTACTGTAGAAGCTCTGTGCGTTGGTGAAGTGCACTCGGAGACAGTTCGAGAATGAGTCGATGCATGATACACGTCAAAGTGATGAACATGGGCATGATTATGTGGCCAAGTGATTTCAGCGGTACTCTTTCGTGAAACAATAGTTGTAGTGGTCTCAGACTCGACCCCCCGGACTCTTGTATGAACACGCGAGTCTTTGGCACATAGGCTTGCGTATGAGGTCTTAGGCAGGCTGAAAGTAGTTGCTGGATCAGCTGCAACCACGGGTGGAGGTAAGATGGTGTTGGCAACCCCATCTAGTTTGAGCATAGATTGAGCTCTGGGTTTCTCCTGGATGCTATCCCCTGCCCAACCGGCATTTTGGAACTCTCGCATTTCATCGACAACAATGCTCACGACATCCCGGATATCTTTATTCCCAATAAGAAACATGTTGTTGGTACCGGGTGCGTGTTTTCCCTGATCATCGATGACGTGCACGTGGTCTCTCAGATGTCGTTGGTTTCGAAGTCGATCTTTAACTTTCGCCATGATGCTAGGGAAAATCTCGAGACCAATCCATTCGATGCCATCTCCGACAATGGGGGACTGTTTCTCCACACCTAGACCACAGCCTGCCCCCTTAGAAACATGCGGGGATTCGCCAACACCTTCAATTGAACTTGTCACATCGTGCAACTGGGTCGGGAGCTCTCCATCATCATTTGTTGGCCAGAGTGTGTCTTGACTCTTTCGACGTGAAGAAAAGCAACCTCGATTCGACATGGAAAGCATGTAGGCGGGCTCTCCGGTCTCTTGCATTGTAAGCGTGATGGGCACTTTGCTGACTTGGAACTCGGTTTCCATGTTGACTTCGTCGCCATCACTTCGATGCAGGTAGTAAGCTGAGCCAGGCGAGCGTGGATTGAAGACGTAGTAGGAGGCGCCTTCCAAGAGAGGCAAAGTCAGGGGGTATTCATACACGTCTGAAGACTCTGTAATCGAATCTTCAACCTGGGGCGTGCCGCTTTCAGTGGTCGCGGTGTTGGATGCCTTGTTCGAAGTTGAGCGTGAGAGAAGGGTTGACAACGTTAAGAACCCTCCTCCTGGAATGTAATCAGGGCGGTTTTTGGTCAACTTTCGAGGAGTTTTCACAGTTCCGGGATTGGAAAGGCCGCCAGGTGTGGGCGTCTTGACTTCGGCAGAGTTCGGACTCGGTGCTCCTTGTTGGACAAAACCATCTCCGTCGTGACCTGGATCATCTTGCTCCGCCCTTCGAACGGCATTCACAATCTTTGTAAACTCAGCAATGGCTTCGTCCGGGATGATTTGAATATCAGTTGCAGTTTTAGTCGATTCGCTCTTTTTTGTAGAAAACGAGTCACCCATGGTTGATGGTTCCTTGGACACATCTTCATTCCCTCCGTTCTGGATTCTCGGCGACTTGCGGAGATCGTCGACTCCGTGTGTCTGCTAGATCAGAGAGTCGGGGCTTCCGGAACTGATGAGGCTCGAGCCTAATAGGCGGTTGGGTATAGGGCTTGCATCAGAACGACGTCCTTCTGGTTCGATGGCATCATCGGTATCGGGCTGTGCTATCCCCTTTTCTATCCGTCTCAAGTTCGGGCGGGGTCCTGGGTTAGGGTACAGCACAATCTCGGATTGTCCGGGTGTAAAGAGATTCGACAGCTTCGGGAGACATCGTGACCCGTCGTCGAGTCGCCTTTCCATGATGCTAGTCCGGTGATTGCGACGTGAAGATATGACCTAGTTGCGATAGGGAGATGTAGCTTGTAGGAAGTGCCTGTACGGGCAAATGTAGGTCTGGCGGAGGTGGTCGAAAGATATCAGAGGGCTGGTTGAATCAGTACGTAGGATGTGTGACGGAGGCAAGTAACGAGGCGTAGGTTGGAGAAGTGGGAGTTGAAACACGTGGGCATCTTATCTCGATGGCGCCTTCCCAAGTGTTCGCGGCTTCATGCCCAATGCAGCGGAGAACGGAAAGAAGGCCTCAGTCACCAACTCTCGCAGACTCTCTCCCATTAACTTGAGTCTGCTTTCCTGTTCATATCCGTGCCGCTCCTAAGCACTGATACAAATGGTGGAAGCTTCTTGTGGATCATTGTCTTGAACATTGCAACTAACGAGTACTTTTTCCATGTAATCGTGTCTAACGTGGATTCATCCAATGCCTTTTGGCCAGAGCTGTCATGGTTTTATTTCCTTCTCTCCCATCAAGCCACATCGTCCATTATGTGAAGCAAACACTACACATCGACGACAGCCTCATCTTTACTCTCAGGCTCATCCTCAAGCCCATTCTCAGGCTCAACCTCATTTTCCATCTCCGCCTTCCTCTCTCCCCAAAAGCCCTTCCCATAACTTACACAAATCTCCTCGCCCTTCTTAATCCCTCCGGTGGCTTTCCCCTTCCCCTTCCCCTTCTTCGCCTTCTTCCCGCCGCCAATGACCCAAACGCCCACGCACAGCTCCCCAAACCTCTCGCACCACACAGTCCGGAACTCGGCATTCGCCCGCTCCCGCACACCGCGAAAGTCGTTTACGTACCGGCCCTCGTTGCCCTCCCGCGCCGCGTCCACCGCCACGTCAGCTCCGTGGTCCAGCCACAGGTCGTAGTCACTGTCCGCCGTCGACCCCGCCCCGGAGTGCACCCGGCCCAGGTACGGCATGATGAAGCTCCCCGCCGGCAGGTTGTGCGCTGCGAAGAGTCCGCATTGTCCGTTGGCTGGGTGCGAGGGCGTCGTGATGGGCTGGATCCTGACCAGTGCGCTGGGCGTTGTGAAGGCCGACGCCAGGACGATGGCAATGTCGCCGTCGCCGTCTGGGCTGGGCTTGGTGCGTAGTGCCTGCAGATGAGACGCCTCGAGGCTCTTGCCGTGGAGGGGAGTGCGGAGGTAGGGAAATGACTCGGGCCAGTTCTTTGGTTTGGACATGTTAAGGTATATTGAGCGGTGATGTTGGTGTCGATACTAGGTTTGGGGATCCGAACAACGTCTGGTATTGGTTTCCGACTTGGTGGCTGTGTGCCTAAATGGCCGTTCTCTCACACACTTCAATGAATACGGCGAGCTAGATGCATCTTACGACTTTCAGCATTCTCTACAAGTCAGCATTCTCTACAAGTGGGCCAACTGGTTGTCAACCCTGTCGAGCTCACTCTCGAGAACTCAAACGTTTCACGTAATATCACAAGGAGAAGAGCACACAAAATTTCCACATCACGGTTGCGTTCCATCTATCTACTACTATACTACAATCCTATACCCTCTTTTCCCTCCTCTGCGCTCCTCCACCATGCCCTGACACGGTTCCAGAGCATCCGATTTTCTCGTGAGCCAAGCACTCCCAACACCATTACAAACTCAGATGCTTCCCGTCCCTTTCTTACCCCATGCATTATGCTACTACACTGCTCGCCCTTAATGGGACATCACCTCTCGATATCGATCCATACTCAAATCCACCGAGTAAGCAAGCAAACGATCTTGCGTCAGTGGTAAATTCAGAATCCTTGATCGAAGTTCGATATCCTGCCATCATGTTAGTCATGGAACAGAGCTTGTGCGCTATCACATTGGGGCAACATACCTGTTTCTGCTTTGTTGACTTTAAAATCTCCTTCGCCGTCTCATCCGACATGTCCGAAACCGCGGCATATCTCAAAATCTCCGAGTCTGGCGCATTCTGGTTCATTGCGTGCAGGCCCGCCAACAGTCTCTCCAGAATCATGGGTGGCGCAATCTCGCCCTTGCTTCGATGTTGAAGCAGGCCGAGGAAGAGGCTGTACATCTCTCCTCCCAAGGACCATTCTGAAATGGCGTCACTTCGACCGTCGAATTGGCCGAGGAGGGACGAGAGGCTGGCATAATCACGCTCCACAATTGCAAGAGGCGCAACATCCTGCACCAGGACGCGATGGGCTTCCACAAAGGAGCCAGCGCGGAGAAGACACTGAACCTCGGCATATGCGTCCTTCTTAACACTGCGCATATACAGGGCCAATGCTTCCCAGATCCATGACGAAGGAATACGGAACTTGTCCGTCAAAACACCAAAGGCAGGGCTTGTTTCAGTGCCAATCAAACCGGCATGTCGGCAGAGGTGCTCTTGAATGGCCTTGGTGCGTGCCACAGGGCTGCTCAGGTGAAGAAGAACGAATATGGCTTCCAACCACTCCCCAGCGCTCGTGAGTTGTGATGCATAGGCAATCGTTGCGGCATCAGCCTTCTCGGTACCGCTCTGTCCATAAGATACCTTGCCCGTTGAGACCAGTGCAAGACCCAGCTGCCAAGATAGCCTCATGTCGAGAGGCGAGAGCTGCGAGTTTTCTGGTCTGAGGATAGCCTCCAAGTCAGAATCGTCATGAGCGTACAGCTGCAACAACCCCCAGAGAAGGTCTTGTCTGCGATCCGAGTCCACGTCGTCCCACAAGGGTTTGATGCCTTGGTCGATATACCAGGGTAACGGCAGGTACTCCCGCTCCTGGTCAACATCATCTTTGAATTTCTTGACTGCAGCTGCCAAATCGTCGTCCTGAGCGATGGCGTACCATAGGCGGAGACCAAATGACTGCTTCCAATCCAACCCAAACTTCTTAGAAATGACAAACGAGTCCAGGCGATCCTCAACAGGAACGCCCTTCATGCCCTCGCAAACACACGCATTGCCGCTCAAAAGCTCATAGATGGTTCGGATTGGTTCAGAAAACTCAGAAAGCATTTTTGAGTCGTGCCAGGCCCTGAGTTGTTCTCGCATGTCCCTTTTCGCTTCATCGCTAGTGCCAATGAGGGGAACCAGGGTTCCGAGCCGGAAGTTCTTGCCCTCGAGAAGATACCCGCACGCCTGGGGGACGCGGTGTCCCGCTAGACAAGCAACAGCCTTCTCCTCAGATGAGCCAGCGAGGCCGATGGTTGTCGCCGAGGTTTGGTCGACCAAATCTGTCCAGAATTGAGAGAGCTTGGCCTTTCGCAAAATGTGCGTGGGCTGCTTTGAGTTCGGGGCGTTGATCTCGTCAAAAAGAATGCTTGCCAAATCCCAAACGTGCTTCTCCTGGATACTGGCAGGGTCGTTCATGTCCTGGTGGTGGAAGGCATCCTTGAGACTGGCAGCCTTGAACGACGCCATGGGAACGTCATCAACGATGTGGATCTCGGTGAGCCTGTCTTGGCCACTCAGGAACTTCTTCGAAGACTAACCAAATCAGTTAACAGTTGTTAATAATCCTAGCCTTGTGGCACATACCTCAGTCGAAAAGGTTGCTAGGCGAACCTCCTGCCTCTCACTCTGAATGTTGGAACGCTGGAAAGTAAGGAGGTCGGCGGTCTGAGACACGGCTCGGCGAGCATGCTCAGGAGCAAGGGGCCTCGGTAGAACGAGGGTCTCTGCGGGTCCCCAAGTCGGCCGGCCAGCGTCGTGGAAAGTTTTCTGATCTTGATCCATTGTAAGGGTCTTGTCTTGTCGCTCGTAGGGCCACTAATCAAATTAAATCTTAGCATTTAATTCATATCGAAAGTCGTAGATACATGATCCTCCAGCACACAATCTGGGAGGTAGTTAAGTAGCAACTAGGGAACCGACCTTGGGGAATCCTTTGCCAGGAATTGAGGCTCGCAGATTCTGAGGAGCAGGCTTGGGCTTCTCAAAAAGAGAGTTCATTAGGTCGATACTCGTGGCAAATCCGCGCCCCTTGTCCATGCCAAGCTGAGTGCTTGCCGCAAATCCATCAAATCTGTCATTCTTGGCCGTGCTCTTCTTCCAAAGTGATTTCCGTAAATTGTCCCCCTCACTCTTATCAAAGTCAATGAGAAGGCTGGCTTGCTTAGAGGGCGAGTCGTTAAGTTCCCTCAAAAGTTGCCGATCCCTCTTCACAGGACTCACAGTCTTCCTCAGCATCTCCGTCCAGTCATCTCCATCTGCGACTTCGAGCGTGATAGGACCGGCAGAGTCCTTCACAGCTCTCATCCGAGCTCTGAGAATGCCACCAGGAGTGCCTTTCTTGGCATCTTCCTGGCCATTCTCGGACGAGGAATCGTTGTGCTCCGCGGCAAGATGCAGTCCGACCGAAGACCTCGCCAAGTCTTCGTCCTCGGACATGTCATATTCTTCACCCATTTCGGCAGTGTACTCGTCATCGAGAGACAGCCTGACATCGTTGGGCGCAGAATCCGCGGAGCTAATCCCTAAAAAAGACGGCTTGCCAGTGAAGTCATCTTCATACACAGCTCCCTGCTCGTCAAATGCGCCAGGAAGACCTGATCGCCTCCTGAATTCCAAGGTGTCATCTTCCATGAATGAGTGGGAGAAGGCGTCGAGGGCCATCGGCTGGGCTTCAATAGGCGCAGGTCGAACGGCATCGAGTTCGTCGTCTGACTCATCATCGTCGTCAAGGCCATAGGTAGTAAAGTGCTCAACGCCGAAGATCCAGATGCCAGAATCCTTGTCGTAGCTCTCAAAAGTAGTGTTCTCGATCTTCTTGAGTCGTTCCACGTGCTTGTTGAAGCGCTTAGGGTCATTGGTAACCCTCTTATCACGACCACCACGAGGCCAGGACTGCTCGAGGGAGATTCGGGCAGGGACGTTGAGGCCCTTGCCAACCGGGGGCTTCTTCGCGGAAACGGGATAAACAGTCGCGGATCGGGGTTCCAACACGATCAGACCACCACAGATCTCATCGAGGTTAATATTGCTGATATCGACAGGGACCTTGAAAGCGACGTAGCCAACGTTGTCACGTCCAACAGTAAAGCCGTCAATCTTCTGTCGCTGTATTCGGTTCATGTTCTCAAGATCCTCCTGAGGGGGCGACATCCAGTATCGGCCAGGGGTGTTGTCAAAGCCGTTGATAGTGCTGGCGTCCGGAGTGACAGAGTGATCCTCCTCGTGAACAATCGCGAGCTCCTTACCCTTGGCTTCCTCCATCTCGGGGGTCTTGGAACCAGAGGAGCCATTGGTCATTCGGGTTTGACGAGGGGTCTCATCGGTAGCAGGGCTAGTGATGACCTCGGGGGGAGGGAGAACGCCGCGGACGGGTGTCCCTTCGTCAGAATCAACGTTGCTCGTATCGAAGCTGACACGCTTGGACAACTTTCGAACGCTTCCGTTAGCATCGGTAGACTGCTTGTCCTTCTGGGGGGTCGAGAACAGGTCGCTTCTAATGTCTCTGTTGATGACAAGCTTCTTCGAGCCAGTGCTGCCGTACCAGCGAGGCTGAGAGCCACTAGAGAATGCGCCAGGGGCAAGGATGCTGTCCTCAGTGTTGAAGCTTCGGCGAAGGTTGTTAGTCGACATGCTCTTGCTTAGACTGCCACTGGAGCTTGAGCCAAGCAGGCTGCGGCCCATGTTACCGGGAGTACTAGAGATGCTGCTGGCAGGGCTTCCCGAGGGAGTTCCGTAGTTGCTGTATGAGAATCCGAAACCTCGCTTCTGGGGGGTGGCAAAGCGGGATGCAGAGGCAGGGGCCAGCTTGTACATGGGCAGGATCGAGCTTCTCCTAGGCTTCGAGCTCCCATTAAGCGGCGTGGCAAGTGGACCAGGGTTCTGGACCTCATTCCCGCCCAGGCCGACGAAGAGAGAGGGAGTGCCGTATGCGGAGACATCGTTAAGGTTCGCAGTAAGTCCCTGAGGCGCATTGCTGGCCTGGCTGTTGCCGAGGATTGAGTTGCCCATCTGTTGTTGTTGCTGGTTGTTACCGCCAAAGAGGCTGCTTCCCTGACCCTGGTTGTTTGAGGCGCCAAAGAGGCCAGTTCCAGTGTTTTGGTTGGTACTACCGAACAGGCCGGGCTTCTGCTGCTGGTTGGTGGAAGCTCCAAAAAGTCCAGTTCCTGCCGCCTGCTGGTTCTGGTTGTTAGAGCCAAGTCCTCCGAACATGCCGGTCCCGGTGTTGTGTTGTTCTGGGGAGTCCCGGTGTTTCCAAAGAGGCCGCCAGTAGCAGGCTTGTTGCCGAATAGGCCACCGCCAGCATTAGCATTGTTAGTGTTTGCACCGAAACCAGTGGCAGTTTGTTGCTGGGTGCTGTTACCAAAGAGGCCACCAGATGCGGTATTTGTCGTGGCGGCGCCAAAGAGACCGGTTCCAGCTGGCTTCTGCTGGCTGTTTCCGAACAGGCCTCCAGATTGCTGGGGCTGGTTCTGCTGACCACCAAACAACCCACCAGTATTCTGTTGTTGCTGCTGGTTGTTGGCGCCACCGAACAGACCACCACCCCCAGCGGCTTGCTGGTTGTTGCTGTTGCCAAAGAGGCCACCACCAGCGGCGTTGTTGGTCGCACCGCCAAAGGCGTTGTTCGTTGTGTTGCCGAAACCTGACGGCGTCGTAGTAGCAGCAGCACACCGCGTTGCCGAAGCTGAACCCAGTCGCCGGCTTGTTCTGGGTGTTATTAGCGCCCCCAAAAAGACCGCCAGTGTTGTTGTTCGTAGCACCGAAGCCAGATGTCGCATTATTGGTCGTTCCGAATCCACCTCCAGTGTTGGCTCCACCAAAGAGACCGCCAGTCGCCTGGGTTTGCTGGGGGTGTTGTTACCGAAGAGGCCCCCGGCAGGCTTGTTAGCGGTCTGGCCGAACAGGCCACCAGAGGCGTTGTTGATGGCAGTGGCACCGAAACCAGTGGTGCCAGTGTTTCCAAAGCCAGTAGTGGTGGTAGCTGCGGCATTATTGTTGCCAAATAGGCCCACCGGTGGTATTGGTCGTGCTGGCGCCAAATCCAGTTGTCGTGTTGGCAGTGTTGGTGTTGGCACCGAAGCCGCCTCCAAAACCAGAGCTTACGCCAAAAGCACCGCCGCCGCTGGCATTGCCATGTCGTCGTCCCTGAACGTAATCCGCCAGTCGTAGTTCCTCAGACGACCATTTCTTGTAGGGATCCTGGAAAAGGATGTTCTGGAAGGCATTGGACTGGTTCGACGTGCTGTTGGGCTCCTTCTCGGTGTGAGCCTGAAAGGGGGTAACTCCGGTTCCAGGGGGGTCACCAGCAGCACCGGCAACAGCGCCGCCAAGTGCAGTGTTGGAAGCACCGAAGCCGCCGCCGCCAAATCCAGTAGAGGTGTTGTTGGCGCCTCCGCCGAAGAGTGATGAGCCGGTGTTGGCGGTGGCACCAAAGCCCGTCTTGTTTGCAGTGTTTCCGAACATGCCGCCTCCAGTAGTGTTACCCGCCTCCAAAAGCCGAGGTGGTGGTGGTTGCGGTGTTGGTGTTTCCTCCAAACCCACCAAAGCCTGAAGTGGTGTTGTTGTTCGTGGCAGCCGCGCCAAAAAGGCCAGTGCCGCCGGTGTTGGCAGTTGCCCCGAAGGCAGGTTTGCTTCCAAAGCCGCTGCCAGTCGCGTTCGCTCCGAATCCACCTACAAATCGTTAGCATACAAATATCGCATTAGTGTCCTTGCTGTCGGTTCTCTCGATCGAAGATGACAGCGGTGCGTGGGGCATCAAAAACTCGCGTACCAGTTGATGATGAACCGAAACCGCCGGCGACAGTGCCGCTGCTGCCACCGAATAGACCGCCAGTGTTGTTGGTCTGACCGAATCCACCAGTATTGCTGGCTCCAAAGCCTTTATGGTGCATTCCAGTCAGCACCGCTGCCGTCAAGGTCGACCGGGAACCGTAGAGGGGGGGCTTACCTGTAGTGGTGTTGTTGTTGCTTGCACCGAAGCCACCAAATCCACCAGAGGTTTGGTTCGCGGTGTTATTGTTGTTGTTCTGGCCGAAGCCGCCAAAGCCGCCGCCGAAAGACATTATCGTCGTCGGGGGAGCGCGCGGATCGGTGATGAAGGTTCTGCGTGTCCGAACCGAGCCTCAGAAACCCGTCGCGCTTTTGACTCGATCAGGACGTCGGGGAGCTTCGTCGAATTGATCGATTGACGCAGGTAGTGCGCGCGCGCCGTCGCTCTTCGAGGGTCTCGTTGTAGATGTATAGGCGATGGTTTTCGCGGACAGCTGGGATCGCGCGAAGCTTTTTATGCCAGGTAGGCGAAGCGCGCAGGGTCGTTGCACCACGGCTTCCGACAAGGAGTGCAGCTGGTCGAGGGACGTCAGCTGCTCAAAGGGCTGCAGGAGCCTTGCAAGCAGAGAAAAAGTGACTAAAGAAAAGAGAGAAAGGAGGGAATGACCGCAGTAAAGGAGCGGACCGTGGGGAGGTGACGCCCTTTTTCACCTCAAGTTGGTGTCGATGGGACAGAGTTAATAGTGAGGTCAGGTTCACTTCGCCCAGTCGGCCCAGCCAGCTTTTTTTTTTGGGGCGGATTCTGCCCATTAGGACGCTCGGTCACCACAGCTGCGTTGCTGCCTCAGACAAGAACTCCGTCCTTGATTGGCCTCAAGGGGTCGGCTGACTAACGTCGGTCCAATAAAAGCTGTCGGCTGGGCTACACGCAGGCTGAGTCACTGGTGCCTGCGGGCTGCCTACAGAGGTACATCAGCCACCGGTACCAAGGCAGACTCCATCGCGATTCGCGACGGCTTGGTTGGCTGAAGCTCGGGGGGCGCGTCCAGGTGGTCGCGTCGCAAGGAGCGCTTCCCGGCCAGCTCCTCAAAGCTCTTTGTTACCGTCTCCATCCCTTTGACCCGGCCAACAACGGCCTTTTTGTCACGCTCCTCCATCGCACACCCATCTCGTGCTTCTCTCGAGCTGCGCAACAGTGAATAGCTTCATTCAGCGGCCATTTTCATCCCCCCGGGCGCTTCTATCCATCCCAATCGCTTGCTGAACCCGCCACCGCCACCACTTCTCTCGCTCTCCCTGCCACACACTCGTCTCACAAACTCACAACATCACTCACAACAATGAACTCTCACACAACGCCGCGCCCTTCCTTCCCGGTGCGCTCATTAGCAGGCGGCTCCAGTCACCCGCCGCAGTCCCGCCATCCTGTCGCCCCCCAGGTCTCATCCAACGAAGAGTACAACACAGTTCCTGAAGAGGACCGAGAGCACATTGATGAAGTCGTATGTTCACACGCGCCAGCCGCCCCAGAAATCACTCCGCTCACGCCAGCATCACTTTAGTTTGACCTCATGGATATGAAAAAGAAGGGATGGCTCAACAGCTACGAATTCAGGCATTCACTAGCAGCCTTGGGGTTTGAAATGTCCAAACCTGACTACTTTAAAGAGCTCGACACCTACGGTACTCCGCCGCCAGAGTGGCAGGACCACAACTGTCCCCACCAACCGCCTCTGCATCTACCAAGACCAATTCAGGCTATGCGCCTCCAAGCTCTTGGCCAACCGAGATCCCCGGGAGGAGGCCATTAAGGTGTTCAGGATGTTCGACTACGACGGTGACGACATCATCACCTTTAGCGACATGCGACGACTAGCCCAAGACATCAAGGAGGAGAGGACAATGACGGATGAGGAGATTAACAGCATGATTGAGCACCTGGATCACGACGGCAAAAACGGCGTGAATCTTGAGGAGTTTATCCAGATGATGGAGGAGGCTGGTTAAAGGGTTCACAGTGGACGACAAAGACCACGAGGAGGGAATGCACACCACGGAAATGAAGCAGCTTAAGCCATTGATCAGTCGTGTTTCCCTTCGCCGACACTCAACTTGGCGATACCAGGCCCGCGACATCATCGTAATTACAAGTTAAGCTTTCTGCTTGATTCCAAGTTCAGTTACAGAAGCTTGTCGCCCAGACATGATGGTTCGCGATGAATGCGCTCCTGATTTGACCGACATACCTCCACACCAGCAAGTTCCAACTGCGTCCGGACATGGGGATCGTTGGAGGGCAAAAGGGGGCAAGCCGAGCCGCTCCACAACATCAGGGAGCAGGGGAGTCTCAGGCGCTGGCTACATCGACTTGGATGATGAAAACAGGGAATTGCTACGACAAAATAAATATGAAGCAAATCTAAAATTTTGAATGGTGGAAGGCGCGCTGTCTAAATCCTCCTCCGGGCCATCACACTAACTTCCAATTCCCCGTGACAACTGAACCTCCCAAAAATCAACATAGGTTCGAAAGCCATAAATGTACTGTGAACAGGGGAATACCATTCTTCGCCTGTGCAAAAACCTGGGAATCGGGGTCGAAAAGGTGAAAGGAGGAAGAAAAGGAAAAGAGAGGCGGGCATCATGTGAGAGAGAAAGGGGGCGTGAGTACCGACGAGGTGCAGCATCACTAATGTCATTTGTTTTTACTGGTGCGAGTTTCAAGATCAGAACTGAATCAAATCTTGGTTCTGCTTTTGCTGGGGGTGTTGCTGAGCAGCGAAGGGGTTGTTGGCGCCCTGCCCGTTCATGCCAGCAGGTCCAGTAGCGGCCGGAACCTGGCTGTAGTTGATGCTGGGCATACCCGTGAACTGTTGTCGGAGGAAGGGGTTGTTTCCGGTGGCCTCGGGGTTGATACGGGCGAGACCTGCGCCAGCACTGTTGACAAAAGTGCCCGGGGCGGTGTGCTGTGCGGGAAGACGGAGGTTTCCCGTGTTACCAAAGGTATCCATTCCATCACCGGAGGCCAGAAGCGTGTTGAGCCGAGTCTCGTGCTCGTTCATCTCCTTCTGAGGGGTCACGAAGGATGGTTGTGCCTGGTTGAAGGCAGCCTGTTGCTGTTGCAGTTGCTGTTGCTGCTGGTTGTTAAAGCTAGACAGTGTCTTCTGTTCGGGGAGCGGGCTTAGGGAACCAATGGGGTTAGGCTTGGTCGACGCAGGACGGTTGAACTGCGCAAAGGGGTTGTTGGAGCCAGTAGGCGCAGGTTGCAAGGCCTGTGCCTGAGGCTGGTTGTTGTTGGTTGCCCAAGGGTTGTTGCTTCCAGGATGGAGAGCATCAGGCGAAGACGGAGTCGACATCTGCTGTTGCTGCATGTATGGGTTGACGCCGGTTGGTTGCTGCTGGAACGCCTGCAGGTTCTGCTGCTGCTGGCCATAGGGGTCCAGCCCCATGCCGGTCTGTTGCATCCCATAGCCAGTGGTGTAGTTGGGCTGGAAACCCGCGGGCTGGGTCTGCGGGTAACCAGTGTATGCGTTGGCCATGTAGCCGGTGGGTTGGGTCTGCATCTGGTTCTGGTCGATCGGGTTCGCGAAGAAGTCGACGGGATTTCCTTGCTGATACCCCTGGTTGAAACCAGTGTGTTGCGGTTGGGAAGTCGTCTGGATGGGATCGTCATCGAACAGGGAAGCAGCGTTGCTTTCTTCCAGCTCCTTGCGCCTTCTCTCCTCCTCCTCCTGGCTCAGCTTGATGGCCTTGGCCAGATCGTCGTCGTCGTCGGGTCGGCCACTCTCACGCTTCTTTCTATCTTCCTCTTCCTGGTACCTGCTTGCTTCGAGGGCCAGCCGGTATTCGGCATCCTCCTCGTCTGTCATCTGCCTCCTCTCGCGGGGTCGACGCTGGGCCTGGGAAGAGGGTTCGGCGTGCTGAGGAGCGAACTCCTCAAGTCCGGTGACACGCGACTTCCAGGTTTTCCGATCGCTCCGCTCCGCTCGCAATCGTTCTTCGTCCAAGATCAGGGAAGTCAACTCCTTAGCAGCAACTCGAACTACGCAGATGTTAGCATTGGTCTGATGTTGATATTCACTGCGCGCATACCATTCTGTCCCACGTCCCTGCCTTCCTCGTCGACATACTGAAACTCCCGCAGGGTCTTGATGATGTAAATGCTCTGGCGGGCCCAGGTGACAACGAGCTCGGAGCCTTCGTGAAGGCAGTAGTCGAGGACCTTGAGAGCCTTAAGGACGTGTCGCCAGTTCTTTCCTTTATCATTCAAGCGCTTGTCAAGCATATCCATGATTTCGTAGAACTCGGTGGAGCTAAACAAGACAGCAGGTCAGTATCATGATCGCAAGGCACCAGGAAGCACGGGGGGCTCGCATACGTGTTGTAAGTCATCTGAGCAATTTCGCTCATCTGGGTACCGGTTGGGCCCCATGGATCATTGCTAGTAGCTGTTGAAGACGAGAATTAGCGGTGGTTCGATGGCAGAGCCATGAGGGAGCGCCAACCTTCTCGGACCTTGACCTGGGCACTGGAGTACCCTTTGGTCACATTTTTGACGCTTCGCATTACCTTCGACATGGTGGGCGATTTGTGTGTGTGCGGCTGGGGAGGATGGGATACGGTAGCTGGCAAAAGGGCCAGGCTTAAGGGGAGGGTGCGTCCTGAGCGCCAACGAGTCGGCAGCAGCGCGAACAGTCGTCGGAGGGGTCGACGATTTGCAGAGGAGATGGAGGTTGATTCTGCGACTCGTGATGACGCTAACGCAGCGGCGAATGTGACGCGCACCGTATGGCGGCGTTGGGCGGAGAGGGCGTCGTATGGGGGAGGGGAAGGGGGAGCAAGCTCGGAGAGTCACGAGATGCCCAATCTAGATTGACAGTGATTCTGTTGCGACCGAGAAAGGCGGGACGGAAGCGGGTGGAGAGAACTGTGGTGGTTTGCGGCGAGAGGTCGACCCGCACGAGGGACGGTTTGGGGGGAGGTTGGTGGTTGGAGGTTGCGGCGTTCGTGGGGTGACTGAGCGACTACCTTGGGAGATGAGGCCGGAGCGGAGGAGGGAGCGCTAGATGCAGGCGGGAGAGGAGAGGCTTCGGCGGGCTTGGAAGATCTGGCGGAACGCGCGGCGATGTCGTGGAAGCGGCGGGAGAAGGTATTGGCCTGGACGGGCGGCTTGGTCGGAGATGATTGTGCTCTCGTGGTCGCTATGGCCGTAGTGGTGGTGTAGCGGTGTTGGTAGTAGTGGTGGTGGTGGAATGGGCGCTGGCGGTTCACGTTGGTCGGGGAGCGAACGGCGGCGAGAGCGAGTGGAGGGTGGCTGCGCACCCGGCCTGATTACGTACATGGGGCCCTGCGCCGAGAAGCGAAAAAGTGGCAGTGGGTGGTGACAGTGGTGACAGTGGACAGTGGGCAGAAGCTTGGCGACAGAATAACGGAGGCATCGATACGCTTAATTCTGGCGCCATACTTTTTTGTCACCAGCTAGTTCTCGCACTGCTTTGCCCGCCTGGAGTACTCTCCGCTCCCTACGGAGTACTAGGCTACTACGTCACGGGTGGCCACCCTCCGTCATTCGCCCCAGCCACGTCGCCAATGGGCACCAGCGCCTTGATGCGCCCAACCGCGCCGCCGCCAGGTCCCGGCTAGGCTGGCTACCCTGCAGTTGCGATTTGTCCACTTTTTGCCCCGACAAAAGATGGACTAGGCAGTCCCGATGGATGCACTCACCTGCGGGCGGCGAGCAATGTTCATCCTTTGCTGTGTGGATAGTTGGATTTTTTTTAACTTAATCGGACCTCCTTATCGTATTTCCAGATCTTCCGTGACTTCTTTCTGTAACTATACAAAACATATCCTAAGTAACAAGATCTCGCTCCTCCTGAGTTAGTTAGGTAAACCATCGAGTGAGAAAAAAGGAATATGAATAAGCTATAAACTCAGTCTAATTAAACATCGTCTACTTTTACAAATTAACGTATTTTTAAAAATAGCCCCCACCTCTCCCGAATCCTCGTAGTATAATCCAGAGGTGTTCCACTGCTGCCCCAATCGTACAAGACGTGCCAGTGACGTGCCAGTGAACAGACCAACACACGGCTCTACTCAACTCCTTTGTGTTACGATGCAATAGTCGTTCTGCCCACCCAAAGGACAAAGAAACGGCGTAATCTTTGTAAAGCTGCAGCACTTTGGGGGCAAGCCTTTAACACAAAGAGTTTTGTTTCATTGAACACACGATGTTAACATGTTGGTATGTCTATTATTTATGCGCGCCCGCCGCAAGATCCACGACCCGTTTCAAGTTCCCATCACTATCCAACCTCCCAGCATATATTGCATCAGTTACAATGGAAGCGCTGGAGCACCCTCAGAAATGTGGTGAAAAGAGACCGGCGGATCCTGGAAACCCCCACGCCAACAAGAGGATTCGACAACCCCCCCCAGCAAAGTTGCATGACAAGCAGTTGGAGACCAAACACAAGACATTGAAACACGCATGGACCTTTTTACTGCGGAAATAAAAGCGTTGAAAGCTCGTCTTGCTCTTACTACTCCCCGGACTAGTAATGCCGCCCTCACAATTTCCACTGATTTCAATTTCCTCAGCGATACTCATGAAGAAACAGGTACCGCCGAGACTCCCGCCGTCACTGGTACGGAACCAAATCCCATCAAGATCAAGGTTTCTGGAGGCGATGAAGCCGGTGCGGATACAAGTTCCTCCGTAAACACTGCCGGAAAGGCTGGCAAGACTGACGACAGTCGGCGCGATGAGCCTTTCTTATTCACAGCCGGCCATCCCTGGAATAACTCTGCAGCATCATCTGACGATGGGTCAGTGTCTATGGCAGATTCCACCCTGACGTCCCAGCCACTTCGACGGCCATATGACCGCAGGGCCCGACACTATGGCCCTCACAGCATGTTCCCTCCCCAATACTACGGCTCCCGTAGAGAATCACTTTACAGATACCACGGCTCTCGCAGAGGATCGACTCCTCGACACTACGACTCTTATAAAGGACCGACGTCATCGGGATATCCACAGATCCCCCGGGGAAGGACAAAAGCCCTCAGCACTCTCCTCTCGGGAAACTCCGTCACTGCTTTCACGCGGCTCTCCGACCATACGCGCGGTCTAGATGAACTTCAGCCAGGTACCATCATCTCTGCTCCTCACCACACCCAGGGCCGCTCCGACATCGTTTCCGCCGAAGATAGGAACATGATGTACTCGGATTTCGGCGCTGTCCACTCAAAGTATCGTAAGATGATCATTCTCGAAACCTGGGGCGAGCATTGCATTTGCCTGCCCCTATATACTTACCGTGGTAAGGGCCTCGCAGGTCGTCGCGTGTTTGCTGCGGAGTACGTTAGCGTCCGCGACGATGACCTGCCCTACTGGGATCCCAAAGAGTCCAGCGCCGAACCGCTAACGGCCATTCGGGACAAAAACTGGCCAATATGGAACACCTTCATAACGGGTCGGACTGTGGTTAAGCTGACGGAGAAGATTGTGCACAACTATACTGACAAGTGCTCAGTCGAGGGACACATCGCTCGTGCTGATTTCCGGAGATTGTACAAAACATATATGGAGATGGTCAAGTCTAAGGAGTATGAGATCCTTGGCCCCGAAACAGGGTTTAAAAAAGAGGATCAGGAGTTGGAGGACGGCGAGATTGTTGAGTATCACTAACTGATCTGAATGAGAACACTATATGCTGGGATGACAGAGCCGAAGGATGAAGACATCAAGGTATTGGGAAGAAATAAATGGGTTTCAATTATTGGACTGTCAGGTGTTGGGTGTAGTATCTACTTGCGCGTTAGTATTGGTGATTAGCGATTCTGTTGCGTCCATCTATCAAAAACAAGTTTGACTAAAGCTAAAGAAAGAAAGACCTTTAAATATCCTCATTTTGCTGCTCCTCCTCAAATAGTGAAACACAACTTGTCCTATGGTTAAAATGTCGAAATGTCATTTCCTAAAAGCTCTTGCTTTCGGAGATAAATCGCTATGCTGCTGTTATTCCCCTAGATGCTTGGTAATATTTGCGTAGTGGAAACCCAGAATCAGGATATGGCTGGACTTGGAAGTATTTGAAATGCATAAACATTGAATTGGCTAGAGGTCGATATGAAACGTCTATAAAATTCCCGCCCAATGTAAAGTGACTCCGGCCCCCTCTGTATTTGACCAGCCCAACACCCTTCGACGCAGGTTATCTCGGAACCGAACAAATCGTATCTAGAGCCTGACTGACTAAACCAGCAGGTATCAGTATATATCCAAAAGATCGATCGCCCCCCTCTTGTCAACCCCGGAAGCTCCCATGCACTCTATCGTCTGGTGTGGTAATGATGTAAATTATAGGCCCCATCTTTTTTTCTGGATATCTCACTATTTGATGTGAGAAATCACTTCTGCCAGCTGCGGAAGGTGTCCATGACGGTGGTGAAGACCACGAGAAGGATACCACCTCCGGGACCAAGACGCAGGACCTAAGACGTGATAATCAGCATATTTGACAAACTCGCCTAGTTCAGGAACCGTGACTCACCTTGGGAGGAAGCCCTTGTACAGGGCAGAGAAACCCTCCTCGCGGGCGACGGTGACGAGGGAGGGGAAGGCCCAGTTGTACTTGGGGGTGACACCGGCAACCTTGGGGGTGTTCTGAATTCGGCTCTTGACGACATCCAAGGGGGTGTTGAGGACGGTACCGATGGTGCCACCAATGGCACCGGAAACGAGGTCGTTGCCCATCTTACCCTGCGGGGTCTCGCCCTTGGGGAGCAGCTGTTTGACCTGGAAGATGCAGCCAAAGTAACCGGCGTTCCAGAGGATGTGGCGCCAGAGGGTGCTCTCCAGACCCTGGTACATGGCGAGGGGACCCTCGGCCTTGACGATCTTGGAGACAACGTCGAACATGCCGGTGTACTTTCCGGCGGAGGCCTTATCCTGGAGTCGGATCTTGACGAGCTCGAAGGGGACGACGACGAAGGACTCGGTGGCACCGGCGGAGGCGCCAGTGAGAATGGAGACGGACTGGGTCATCTGGGTGAGGCCGAAGAGGTTGCGGTAGATCTTGCCCCACTCATCGTTGGCGGCGAACTTGGTCGCACGCTTGGGAGCCTCCATGAGGATGGGCGCGGAGATGCCACGGTAGAGACGAGAGAAACTGGCGCGCGTTAGCAGAGTTGGCGCGCAATGGGAGGGATTGGCGCAAGCAGTACCCCTCGTTCTTGATGATCTTGCGGAAGCAGTCCAGGGTGCCATTGTAGGCATCGGCGCCAGTGGCACCGGCAGTCTGGAGTTGCCTAGTACTGTTAGCAATCGATCGTGTGGTGGGAGGTTCGCGCGAGGCATGTCGTACACTCGGGTCTTGACGACATCAAGAGGGTACCTGGGAGCACGTTAGCATGGGGATCCGCGACGATTGAGGGGCACGGAATGGTGTCATACATGACCAGAATCTACATCGGACGAGGGATTAGCAGTGATCCCAGGAGCGTGGGCAGCTGGCGCGGGCATACCTCCGAGACACCAGCAATGGCGCCTGATCACGAGCGTTAGTCAATGTATCGCGGAGCGGCGGATTGGACGGAGGGGAGACGAACCTGCGGCGAACTGGTACTGGAAGGGGAGGGGCTTCTCGGCGGACGTCATGGTGGCAATGGGTCGGACTGGACACTGGGACAGAAAGACAGACAGACGGGGCTGGAGAGGAGTACAAGGAAAGAAGAAGAAGAGACGAAGAGAGGATGAGAGGGAAGAAGTCAGAGCAAGATGGCGACCTCCGAGCGAATACCGGGCCGGGGAGGGAATTTGTTGGTGGTGGTGGTGGTCAGTGGTCAGTGGTCTTATCGGGTTTAGCGATAACACGCCAAAAAAACCCCCCCACTGTCGACATTCGGCGGCCGTGGTCGGGCGCCACAGAGGGCCTCAGAGACCAAAGACGGTGCGACTTAGCGCCCAGCCTGACGTCCATCCCACTGCGCGGTACCGCACGTTACCGCACGTTACCGGCAGCATTGCTTTTGGCCGTGCGGCGGGTGCCCTGCGACGATAGTGGGACCGGGCATTATTGTGCCCTTCGCCGGATCCATGATGATTTTCTGTCAATCCGCTATTCGCAGGCTAGACCCCAGACCCAGACCCGGCGAGACAATTGGGAGAGTCTGGGGGTGGGTTTCCATCTTCGCGACGGCCAATTGCCCTCGGGGTGTGCGTCGTTGGACATCAATGCTACCCCAAGATTCCAAATGACTCTCAGACATCCGTCACCGGACGCGAGGCTACCAGCCAAGTACCCGTGTAAGACATGAACCGACGGCAACTGGGACACGCTCCAGACATGCATCCGTACCTGGATGGCGAAATGTCGGCATTGAGCGCAAAACCGTGGCTTGCCCTTGTCCCTGCAGGGCAGTCATCTCTCGGCTATTCGCTCTGATAGGCTCTGCTAAGTAGCCTCCACCGACGCCGCGAGACCGGCAACGTCACTGGAAATGCTCGCGGTGACTTGCCGGTTGTGCGTCCCGAGCCGAGTGAGCGAGAGCAGGACACAACGGCGTCCAGATCCGGCCTCACCTCCCCAATGTTCCCAATGGAGCCCGGAATTCATCGTCGCTGATACTTACACCTCGCTTTCTCACGTCCTGACCGAAACCCCGCCGTGTCCATGCCCACCGGTCACCGCGTCCGGCCCCGTCGACCGAGCGGAAGTTGGCCTGACGCGGTCTAGCCTTGATCTTCAGGGATGGTTCACCACGTTTCGGACCTGGGGATCTTCACACTTGGCTGACTGTCGAAACGTTTCCCTGCTGGTTCGGACCCAGTTTCCCGATCGTGCCCAACTGACCTAATCCCAATCCCCTTCGTCCTTTTTGTCCTTTCCATCCATCCACGAGATCTGACTGGCGAGAGCTCGAGTTAAATCAAATAATGTCCAAGCTCAAGTCCAAGCTCCAATTGGAGCTGGAGTTATTACTCTGCAAGATATCGCTCTGGTGCAGTACACAACTTGCACCTGGGAATACCAGTCCGTCGTCGGTCCCGGTGGCCACTTCCGACAAGAACCATCTATTGGTCCATCATTTTGCGCGTCTCCAGGCACAGGCATGTCTATGATGCACTGTGATAATGCTGATGGTATTGTCTGGTTTGATCCCGCGTCTATAGCGATTACTTAGTCATGAGATGGGGAAATTATCAATCGCCTCCCCCACGTTGAAGCAATCGGGACCGCCAGATGGAAGTTGTCGCTCTTGCGTCGTAGGCTGAAACTGAATTCAATTATGACAAACCATTCAAGTCGCTCACTATTCACCTATTAATTGGTTACTATTTTGGTTCTGCCTGTTGTAGATGGCGGCCTCTCTTGGAGTGTGGTTATTTGATATAAGGTAGATGCATGTAAAAGCACATCTTCAGAGATGTCATGGCCATACAAAACACAAGAAAACTGTGCATAGTAATTGTCAATGGTTGAACTTGCAAGCACCCATCGCGTTCTCTCAAGCATCAATGGACTATCATATTGTGAGACTCTAATATCAATGACCGATTGGGAGTTAGCTCGGTGTGGGCTAGCACTAAGCGCGTCCAATTCGTGTTGTGCATTTCGCATCGTGGAGGATCTTCACATTTGGCTGACTGTCAAGCGCTTCCCCTCGTTAGTGGCTTGGACCCAGTTCCCCAATTGCCCTCAACTGCGTCTTCTTTACTCTTCTTGTCCTAGTCAGCTATCTGCGCATAACGGCCAGTGAGAATCCAAGCTCAGGCTGGAGTTGAGCTGTAGGTCTCAGTAATCCAGTTCCGGCTCACACCGTCAGCTTCCGCTCCCGGATCTTCTTCACCTCCAAGCCAATTGCTGGATCATCGGCAATCCATCCATCTGCAGTATTGGCGGCGGGGCACCTTGCATCCGAAGGACAAAGGGTATCGCATCTTCATTGCAGACTGAAAGCATCCCATCTTCTCCCTCATCATCCCCGCGCGTCCGACAAATGCGAGGATGGATCCAATCTGATCACCACTATTACATTGCATACATTCTAGTACGTGGACCTAGATTTGCTTCCTCGTGCCCGAGCTGAAAGCGACGGCAATCCCAGTGTGGCCAAAGCTGCTCTCCTCGGCCAAAGACCATTTGTCCCTCGATACTTGGCCCGCGTATAGAAACCTCCAGCCCACTTGGATGGCATGACGACGACGACCTTGCCGTTGTTACAATGAGATCTGATCAGATTCCATGAACCATGCTGATGCGCACTACAGAGCTTTATCCATAATTGGCTTCATCCTGTCTTCAGCAAATAGAAGACGCCGGCACCAGCCATGTGCGAACTCACGGGATGAGGCCAAAGCCCTATCTGCCCTCCGATCTAGCACACCTTGTCGGCGCGGGCCACGATTGGCTCCGCTGGCCTGGCCCACTGGGCTTCAGTGAATGACAGCTTCCACAGCGTTTTCTGGTCCCTGGATAGGTGCCCGCCTTGCCACCGCAGCCCCCGCGGGTGCGTGCTGTAGGGAGCTGTAAGTGCTAGTGGTGGGGGATGTGCAGGACCTGGCTGGTGCTGGTGCTGGTGCTGACGCGCACAACCGGCCCCTCGGAAACACCATTTTGGCAATATCGCTTTCGCGACCTGGCATCTTGCTCCTCGACATCCTTAATTCGCGCTGTGCTCTGCATCTTCGACCCTTTCGCGTCCATCATCCCAGACCCTCGGTACCAAACTTTCCCACCGCCTGCTTCAAGCCCGATCTCGACGCGAACCGAATATCGCATCCGCCCCTATCACCGTCCGAGTCCCTATTCCAAAGGTGGCAACTTACATCCCCAGCGAACCCATTACGATCTATCGCCAGTACCGACGCCAGCTGCACCACCTTGCACGACACACCGCGCTCGCTGCCCCTTTCCGAGCTCTCCGGCGCCTCTAAATCGCACCTTTAAATAAGCCGTGATCCGCCGAGACTCACAGCGAGGTGCTGTTTCGAGCGCTTGGGATAGTACCTTCGACCCCCGCCCATGAGTCACCTATTGTGGAAATATTACTGGGAAAACGATGTCGACAAGTTTCGGCGTCTGCTGGCCCCTACCAGCTATAATACCCAGAATGTGTCCAAGAGCCCTGCGGTAGGGAGCAGCAGTTTCACAGCTAGAAGCCCGGGTGGCCTCGGCACCTCGCCGCGACCTGTCGCGAAGCAGCGGCGAGCTTCGGGGCATCACCAAACCCCGGCAAAATCAAAAGACACCAACCAAAACCTCGGACGCGCCGAAATCAACAGCCGGGACCATGCTGGCTTGACCGTGTTGCTGCGAGCCGCCTCCTCAACCGACCCGAATGCTCGAGACTTCGTCCAGCTCCTTATCGAGCACCCTGCAATTGACCTATATGCGCAGGATCCGGAGAGTGGCTGGAATGCCCTCCACCGATCCTTATATGCTGGAAACGTTTCGATTGCGCGCCTGCTGTTGGAAAGGGAACGCATGGATTTGACGAGCCACAACGTGACCTCCGTTAACAAAGTCGGCCTGTTGATTAAGACAAAGGACCATGAGGGCAACAGTCCCTTTGATGTTTACAACTCAACCATCGCAGCACGGTCTCTGAAGAGCATCGAGGACGTGAGTAGCTCGGATAGCGACTCGGATAGCGGCGATAGCGTTGGAGATGGGTTGCACCAGTGAGTGACCTCGATTTCTCCTTCGTGGCTTGTCTAACTTTGTCATAGCACCGCCAAGGTGTCTCACGGACTCCACTCATCGATTGATGGTGACGAACTATTCGTGTTTGGCAGCAACAAGAATATGTCGCTGGGGGTTGGCGATGAGGATGACCGCCACTACCCCGAGCGCATTCATTTGAACCGGCCAGAACATCTTTTGCGCCGGTTCTACCATTCCCACCTTGCTCAAAATGATGTGGAGGCTTCCACTTCCCTGCCTGACCTGGATGAAATTCCAATTCTGGTCCAGAATCCGCCACTGGTGATCCAAGATGTGGCCTTGTCCAAACTCCATACAGCCATCTTGACTACGGACCCAGTCTCTAACCTTTACATCTGTGGCGTTGGGCGAGGTGGAAGGCTTGGACTGGGGGATGAGAACACTCAGTTCAAATTCGTGCCAGTGCAAGGCCCATTTGTGGACAGAAGGGTCCGCGATATTGCACTTGGCCAAAACCATACCATGGCTGTCGCTGGCAACGGAGAGCTTTGGACTTGGGGGTTGAACTCCAACTCACAGTTGGGATATGTCCTGCCACCACCCATGAAGGCAGATGAGGAGCCCATGAGTCTTACCCCACGCCAAGTCTTCGGCTCCCTCAAAAAAGAAAATGTGCTGGGTGTTGCCGCATCGGCAAATCACTCCGTTGCACACACCGGGACCTCATTGTATACATGGGGCCGAAATGTTGGCCAACTGGCCCTCATGGATGCCGATTCAAGGTCGCTCGACGTGCAAAACACACCCAGGAAGGTTGCTGCTTCTCTCCTGGCATCTCCCATCGAAATGGTCTCGGCCATTGACAAGGCGACCATTTGTTTGCTTTCAAACCACACGGTTTGGGTCTTCAGCAACTATGGTTACAACCTTGTCAAGTTCCCGTTCCCCGATGCCTTTATAAACCACAATTTGACTACATCATCTTATTCCAATCGATATGACTCAGGCCGAAGGGAAATCAACTACATTACGTCAGGTGGAGAAACGATTGCCGCGGTTACTGCACGTGGAGATCTATTCACTTTGCAGCTCAACCAGAAGGGAGATGCGAGCCAATCTGCAGCTTCCACCACAAACCCAGTCAAGATCAAGAGCGCATTGACCCAACCTCTGTGCATTTGGGACTCGCACAAGGATGGAGTTGCCTCCGTAGATGTTGGCGAACACGGTTCAGTCATCATCTGCACCGAATCAGGAGCAGTTTGGAAGCGAGTTCAGCGGACCAAGGGTAAGAGTGCCGCATTCGCCGAGTCAACGGACAAGAAACGAAAGGACTTCAAATTCCAGCGAGTGCCATACATCACAAACTGCGTAGCCGTTCGAAGCTCCATCTTTGGTGCCTTTGCGGCTATCCGAACTGACAGCAAGGTCATGTCCGAGGAAATTGAGATTGCTGACAAGGCACTACGAGAAGATATTAGCTCTTTGCTCTGCCTCCGGGACTTCGAAGCACTAGAGCCTAGCAAGGAAGCTAAGAAAGCTCGCAAGTCATGGGATGCGGCCATCGTGAGAGAGCAGCGTGGATCTGTTCCTTACGAAATTCTACGATCGCAGGACATTGAAGCTGACATGTTGCACTGGCTGCAAGTCAACTCCTTTCAATATGGTGACCTCGACGTTGAGCTTTGTACCTCGTCATCACCAGACATACGGATTCCCGTTCACGGCTGGGTTCTGTCTGGACGAAGCTCCGTCCTTCGTGAAGGCCTTTCGGAGTTTCGAAACCACGGGTCAACTTTCAGCACGGATGCTTTCCGCATTGAGGCTACCCAGGACAAGATATTGGTGACCTTGTTTGAGGTCGACATCTTCACCGTTCTCAACATCATTGTCTATGTTTACCAGGACAAGATTATCCCGGTGTGGAAATACACACGAGAGGCACCGCCACATGCATTTCGGTTTCGCTACATCCGGACGGAGTTGATGAAAGTAGCAACTCGCCTTTCCATGCCAAAGCTAGAGACAGCTGTTCGACTACAGACTGGAGTAGAACAGTCTCTCGATGCCGACTTCAGCCAGGCCATATCCCATCCTAATTTCTTCGATGATGCCGACGTCGTTCTGGAGCTGGATGGAGCCGAAGTGATAGCCCACAGCCAGCTTTTGTGCCAGAGATGTCCTTTCTTTGAAGGCATGTTTCACGGCCGCTCCCGAGGTCAATGGCTCGCGGGACGCCGTGATGGGGATTCGACCGACAACGTAAGGGTTGATCTCAAGCACATCGATCCTGAAACGTTCCAATATGTGATTTCATTCATGTATGCCGACGTCGGGCAGGAGCTATTCGACGACGTGGCAGTGGCTTCAATTGACGAGCTGTCGGATCTCGTGCTGGATGTTATGAGCGTCGCGAACGAGCTCATGCTTGATCGACTCTCGCAGATCTGCCAGTCTCTGATTGGAAAGTTCGTCACAACGAGGAACATTGCCAATCTCCTGAACGAAATCAGTCCTTGTTCAGTGGCCGAGTTCAAGGACACTGGCCTCGAGTACATCTGCCTCCAGCTCGAGTCGATGCTTGAAAACCACCTGCTCGACGATTTGGAAGAAGAGCTACTTTTGGAGTTGGATGAAGTGGTACGCGACAACCAGCTTGCCCGGCTTCCTTTTGCACGTAGCGGGAGAGCTGAACTGTTACTCCACGACAACAACAACCCCCACCTCGCCGCCGACATTGACGAGGAGCGACAGCTCAGGGTCAAGGAAATGGCCTTCAAGATCAGTCAGAAGGAGGATGAGAAGAAGCTATCTTCGTCTTACAAGGCGCGCGTGGGAAGCATGGACGACTTGATTCCCATGCAAACCCCTGACAGATCTGGTCGGAAATCAAGGGGAGGCCGCAATGAGCCCTTCAGCCCTAGTCTACGACCTAAACAGTCTCAAGGTGATCTGATATTTGATATGGACGAGGAGGATGGCTCTGCACTCAGCAGTCCGCGATCGCCACTCAATCAGCCTTTGAATCCTCGGCTGCAAATTGATGCCGATGATATTCCACAGCTCCCCAAGGCCTGGCGAGAACAGAAAGGAAAAGGCATCGCAGATATCATGCATAGCCCAACACCAGACTCGTTCTCCATGTCACCTGATCTGAGATTGTCCAAGACAAGAGATTCAAACCCAACGGGTGGTGCGATGTCGAAGCCAGGCAGCCCCTGCTGGCGCCCGCGACGCTGGCAACTTCGAAGCTGGACCTGAAGGGTATCATGTCTGAAAGCTCGTCTAAATCTGCACTGACTGCGGGTCTCACAGAGCAAAAGACGAAAGATTCTGCGGCGAACAAGCCACAAATGAAGGTGTCACAAAAGGAGCGAAAGAAGCAATTGCAGATGCAAGCGGCGGCGCAGGCGGCGGCAGAGGCGGCAGCCAAGGATGAACTGGCCAGCCAAGTGCCGTGGGAAAAGCCACCACCTGGTGGACGACCGCCTCCCTGGAAGGCGGCCAAGCCAACGCCAAAGATGTCAGTGGAGGAGGCGATGGCAATGGAGTCAAAGATGCCCGGGTCAGTCTCGGCTATTGCCAAACCTCTTGTGGCCTCGGAGACGAGAGCCAAGTCTGCGAGACAGCGTACCGCGTCACCCGACACCAGATTCCCGGGACAGGCTCGGATGAGCAACTCCCCCGCCATGGGCGCGGAGCCGTCGCCGGACCAAGCCAAGAAAAACCGCTGGTGCCACACTCACGATCATACATTACACCAGCGCCTAAGGCCGAGGCGACTCTGGGATTCAGCATGGCGGACATTATTGGGCAGCAGAAACGCGAGCAGGAGCTGGTGAAGGAGGCGGTCGCGAAGCGGTCGTTGCAAGAGATCCAGCAGGAGCAAGCGTTCCAGGAGTGGTGGGACCAGGAGAGCCAGCGAGCTCAGGACGAGGAGGCGCGACGGAAGACGAAGAGCAGAGATAAGGAGGACAAGGGGACCAGACGGGGCGGTCGGCGTGGCAGAGGCGGCAAAGCCAAGAGCGGCGAGGTCGCGGTGGATGACGGACAGAGCGGGGGCAGAGGCGGAAGCGGAGGCGGAGGCGCCAACAAGAGAATGAGTACAAACAGGAACACAACAAGCACGGGCACACGCGGCGGAGGGAATTCATCTGGCAGAGGGAAAGGCGTCATGGCAAGAGGCGGTAAGGCCTAAGAGTCGGGGAGTGTTGTTTGCTTTTGAGGATCATAGGACTCGACAAGCCTCATTGGTGGGGATTTGTTGCGTGGAGTTTATGGAATCACCCCCTTATACGCTTTACATTGCATGTATTATTTGGACGGTAACCAGCATCTTGGAGTGTATACATGGCATGTGGTTCGAAGGAAGAAGTGCAGTAATAAGCACGACGGGATTGCCATGTATTGCGGTTGAGCCGTGTAATTGACGCCGTGTAAGCGGAACCAATCTGAGATGCAGTGCGGCGATTAATTAGAGATGGTTTCCCCTTCCAGGTCAACGCTATCAGGGTATATCCTTCAAGGTAGTATCGTGAGAGGCAGCTGACATGTGAGAATCGGACATGGAGATGGGGAGGATGGAGAGGATAGGATGAGGATGGTACACGTGAGCACCTCCACGTTCGGATTGAGGTGGAGGATGGAAGATGTTCAGCACGCCAAGTAAGCTGGAGGATGAGAGATAAGAGGCCAGAGGTGGACGGACGGACGATAACGGGAAACACCTGGCCTGCGGGTTTTGAGTGGCTCGATGGCCGGGCCGCAATCCATCACCACCACCACGGACGAACCGTCTCGACGGGGATTCCGTAGGCAGGCAGTGGAGCTTATCAGCGGAGGGAGGGCGGGGGAGGAACAGCGAGACACGCTACTACACCCACTACCGGCGTAGATGATCTGTGTGTAGGACGTAACTTAGTCGTATGTACTTTGGATAGCTCTTTACGGAGTAGAGAGGGGGAGGCCATCCATCCCTCCATCCATCCATCCTTATCCGGGATCAGCCGAGCACGAGGGTGATTGGAGGGTGATGGGGAGGTTTGCAGATTCGCGGCGGTTGCATAAGTTATTTGGCGGTTGGACGCTGGGAGTCATTGACAACCGGGAGTCATTGAGCGATGCAAGTTGAGTCAATTCCATCTGGTCGATGCATTGAGCCGTCGAACCAGGGCCGGCTACGTCTCTCTTGTCCCGATTTGGCAGAGGTCAGTCTGCCTGGGATGCACACTGGCTGTCATGCCGATGGAGCCCTGAGATGAGAGAAGAGAGCGCAAAGCCATTCCGTGGGCTGCTGGATGGCTGGCGACACAAGCTAATCACAGCGCTGGAAAGTCAGCACACCCCTGCAGGAACTTCCAGGGTGGGCGACCCACTGGAGAGACCACCGCAGCGCACTGACCCCTAGGGACGCCCCAGCGTGGAGGATGGAGGACGGCACGAGGACACGAGCGGCAATGGCACCTCAATCCGTCCATCTCCAGCGAGCGATAATTAGTGGCACAGACCTGGATGGAGGAGACCTGGATGGCTTGAGGGGGCTTCTGCATGGCTTGTTTGTTGAAGATTTCCGGATGGAACCCTTGGGGCTGTAATAATGTAGGTACATGCTGCATCCTCTGCGGGCATAACACTGCTAATAAGCTACCTACCTGTCTATCGACGCCTCCCGTACCATCTCTTCTTTATGCACTTCCCCCTTCTGCTTGACTCGGGTCGCTGCATGACGATTGTCGTTCCGCCGCCCTCTCCTCTCCCTAGGTCGGTCCCCTTCTCGTCCCATCGCCCTGCGCCGGCGTCGCCTATCATCTCACCTCATCCCATCCATATCAATTGCCGCCTTGCAAGGCTGCCACAGCGGCGTTGTTGTCTCATCTGGTTCTGGGCGCTTGCTGCGGCGAGGCACCGCTACCACTCTGGGCCTCCATCCATCCCTCTGACGTGCGGCTCTAGCCGATGACGACAGCCCTCCATCCAATCCACTCGCCGTCGCCCATCACGAGGACCCTGTGCTTGTGCTCGTCTCCTCTTGCAACGTCGTGACCTCGCTCGAGCCTGGACAGCACCTGGACAGCACCGGCGGCTCTCTTGTCAGCTTCCATCCCTTCTCCTCCTCGTTCTGCGCTTCTCCATCCCGTCTTCGCTGTGTACCCGTTGCATCTTCCATCTCCAACCCGCCGCCCCCCCTGCGAGTGCCCGATACCGATACGCGATACAGTCACACGTCGGCCCTTCGATTCGCTGGCCGCCGCATCAACCACATCCTGGCGCCCACACCCCGGTCGCTTTCGCTGCCTGCACTCGTTGCTTGTTGCTTGGCTGTGCCTGCATCTCGCCCGGACAGCTGCCTCGTCCCAGGACTTTTTTGATTATTCGTTTTTCCACTTGTTTGCCCGACCGCCTGCCAATCCACAGTTTCCGCACGCCGACTCGACCAGACACGCCCAACGATCCATCTCGCCCCGGCTTCCCCGTCTCCTCCGTCTCCCCCGCCTTCGCCCCGAGTCTCGCGACATGAACCATGGATGAGCTGCTCCGGTGGCAGGCCGATATCCCCATCCATTCGTGATCCCATCGATCCGGGCTCTCAATCCCCCCGAGCCCCCAACATCTATACACGCTCCTCAGTCACCATGCATCAACAACCTCGAGGCCCGGCCCGGGTCTCGTCCCCCGTCGCGATGCAGCAGCCCAACCCATCCCGACCAACGAACCACCCGAGGGAAGCTGTCCTGGGCTCCCGATCCCGCGCCGGCTCGACCGTCTCGGGCAGAGAGAGCCTCGAATCTCCCGTCTTAGAGAAGCCCTCATCACCTGGTCCGCCTGCCGAGTCGGTCAAGAAGCTCGACCAGATAATCCAGGTACGTGGGCCGTCCTGCCCATACCGGCTTGGATTCACTGGCGGCTTGGACTAACTGTGCCGCAGAACTTCTACTCAAAAACGGCTGCCCTCGTCCTCAACTCCCGTATCAAGGTCAAACCCTCGCGCAATGTAAACGGCGGCCGGAGAGCCAACAAATGGGTATGTTTCCCAGCAATTGCTGGTAGGATTGACTTGCTCATCATCGTCGTAGTTCCAAATCGAGACCGACGAGATCGACGACTTCCGGGAAGAACTCAAGGTCTGGAAGAACTGCGGCAGCCTCGACAACCAGCCACCACCCTTGGTCATCGAAGTCTACCTCGATGCCTCCCAGCTAAAAGAAAGCCAGAGTCTCGTCATTGTCGACGAGAATGGAAAGAGATGGGATGTAATGGAGCAGCTGAACTCGTCGGGGTCGTCCACTGGTAGCCCGCCTGGCTCGTCCCGCCGGAGCCCCGACGTAATCCTCGAGAGATGGCGAGTCGATCTCAAGCCGACGGGCGCAATACCGACCGATGACTTTGGTCCTACTCTCCCAACAATATACAAGAAGGCCATTGTCTTCTTCAGATCCCTCTTCATCACCACCCGCCTATTACCCGCCTGGAAATTTGCCAGCCAAGGCCCAGCCAAGCATTCTCACCCTGCCCTCATCCCCCGAATTCGAATCCGCACCTCTGAGCCCACCCGGCCACACCTAGACCAACTGAGGCTCCCCATCGATGGCAGACCGGACCCAGTGACAGAATACATGTTTGGGGATCTAGAGGTGCCAGTCGGACGACTGAGCACTGTTGTCACTTATCGCAATGACTGCAACTTTCGTGTCGATGATTCCGAGGCCCTCCTAAGCTCTCGGTTTATGGGTGTTGATGAGAACTTCTTCAGGCCGTCACTACCCCAACAGTCAGACCGTCCTCGAGTGCCTATGGCCGAGGTCGGCTCGTTGCGTGACAACCGGGCTCGTCCAAATATTAGTGATTTGCAGCAGACGTACGGCAGTCTGTCGACCTTTCACGGCAACGATCCTTTAGGGACGAGTCCCATCTCAGCCTTAAGAGCTGTGCGCCCACCAGGCTCCGACACAAGCTCCCCCCCTGGGTCATTACCCATAAGCAGCGAAATAGAAGGCCCGAGCTCATTACCGATCGGTCGCCATACAGCGACACGCCCAGCGCTGCGAACGACGGAGGGTCATAGTCGTAGACCATCGGTTTCATTTCAACCGTTCAAGGCAGGCTCGCTCTCGGGTTCTCCAATTCCACGACAGGTAGAAGCCGACTCCCCGGCATCACCAAATTCATTTTCCCGAACAGGTGGGATCCCGTCTCTCCAACAGGCTAGAAACCGGACGTCTCTCACTGCGGGCATGCCAGCATCTCTACGAGGAGGACCTCCTCAAGGTGTTAACACAGCCATTGTAGGGTCACCTCAACCGGCTTCCGCAAGCCGGTACAGCAGTAGCTTTACGCACCGCCGGGGTCGGTTGTCCTTTGGCGGCGCAAGCAGAGCTGGGGACGACGAGCAAGGTAGCAGCGGAAGACAAAGTCTGGCTTCGTCAGTAGCTCAGCCAGGTTCCGGTCTCCTCGCAGAAGTGGCTGGCACCAGCTCTGAATCGCTTCAGAATGAGGATGATAATATCTCCGACTTCCTGAAAGCACTCGACAGTAAAAAGACGCTCAAGAGTTTTGAGCCTACCAAGAGGGGAGAGTCGGCAACGAATCGAACCGTGGCTCAGCTTTCTAAGTTCCACATGATGAAGGACTCCAACAATGCTCTAACAGAGTCAATGACTTCTTCGGTGCAGATGCAGCGTTCTTCGAGCTCATCAAGCAGGCAGCTGACGAGTGTGCCTGGTATGGTAGCCCCGGCGTCCATGTCGGCGTCGTCATCTCCCGGAAAGCCACTCTCTCCGCATACGCCGCATACACCTGCGATTCCTTCCCGCTTGAGCGAGAATTCGATTATCGACTACACGGGCCAAGGCCGAATCACTTCACGACAGGGCCGTGCCCCAGAGAGTGCCCCCTCTGGACCTAACAGAGAGAGCACAATTACCCAGGACGGCACAACCGCCATCGATATCCCCCTATCACCACGACTAAACTCATACCAACGACGATCTAGCTCGGCGGCACAGCAGAATCGGGCATTGGCAGACGATGATGAGACGGACCTGGCATTCGCAAACCGAAGCATTAGCTTGGGAGCAGAGGATAGAGAGCCGCCTACGATGAGCATTCTGCTCGGAAGGCAGATGCAGCTGGAAGAGCAATCTACAGCTCAGGGGGGCTTGCCGGGCGGATTCCAACCGGCAGCTGAAATCGAGACTGCCGAAACATCTGCGATGATGCAGCGGGGACTATCCGAGGAGAACCCGCCGGAGGGATTTATCCCAGTGGCCACGTCGAGCTCGCCATTTGGAAGACGCCGTTACATGGGCATGGGAGCGGCTCACCGACAGACCCCGCCGCAATCTTCAAGAGGCAGCTTTACTGGATCGATCAACAGATTGGCCAGAGGTGATGACGAATTGGTCGGCGAGGAACCACTCATGTTCGATTTCTCAGAGGTGGATGCGCAAGGCCGACGAAGTATAGAAGAAGGACGGAGCGGTGAGCAAGCACCCCCAGAGACCGCATCTGACCGCGGGGGATACGAGAGTCGAGGTGCTTCACAACGAGGGTGGTAGAGTTGTCAAAGATGTGTGCTTTCTTCTAGACTCTAGTTAGCAAATACTTCATATGGGAAGCTGGAGGGAGGAGGCATGTTGGAATCATCTAGAGCTGGGTCCTGGTGTGACCTCGGGCGGAGTTGCCGGCAGGATTGGCGCTTTTGGTTTCTTCGGTTCCTAGCTGATAGCTTTGTTGATCTGGCGTCGAGGGTTCTCATCTTGCATTTTTTTTTGTGGCATACGGCGAAGGTTTGCGAATATGCATGGAAAGGGGAAACAGAATGGAAAGGCAGGCACTCGAACATATTTGTGAGCGAGCTGGCTTGGATGTGTATATATGTATCCAGGTCGGTCATGGTACGGTGCTGAAGAGTTGAAGAAGACTTGGAAATGTACACAAAGAGGTTGCATATCTAAACTATAAGCACTAAGTCCACAATATACTCTGATCCCTTACATCTCTGCTCTTCGTGTTGCCAGATGCTCATCACGGCCTCTATGTGAAGGCGGCGAGTAGTGGTGACGGGCTGGTTACGTGGCATGATGCACAGAACGTTGTTACTTGGCATAGTGCTAAACACTGAAGCTCGAAGACCTAGGTATGTGATTGAATGAGGCTGCCATAGAAAGTGGAATAGAGAGGCACATGAACAAGTTTGTGTCCTAAACCCCACGAGAATCGGAATACCACCAGGCGAAGCCTGTCCTTATATACGGTGTGTCTGAGCCACCAGGTTCCGCGCACAAGGCCATCTTCCTTAAAAGCAAAATTCAGATCACTGCACCCTGGGTTCTCGTTCATAGCAACTAGGACAACCTTATTCGACGGTTCCACTAGTGCACATGGGCGAGAGCGCGTATGAGGAAGCATGTGAACAGTGCTGTTGTAGGACGAGATAACCCGATCGAGAACGCCATTGTACGGCCGTCGAGAATACAACCCAGCAGCGTGTATGGGGAAATTGGATGGAATGCCCGTGGGAATCCACCAAACATGAGGCCGGCAGCCCTTCCGGGGCGTCTGGGCGAAGCCTAGTTCATTAAGAATTGGCTTTGCGAGCGTGGTTCAAAGCCACTCAAGTACCTGGGACCTCGCTCGATTCCCGAGAGCGTATTTTCGAGATATCCGCACCTGGGATGGCGAAGTGGCAACGCCCAAATACGGCATCGGGGACGATCATAGCGTCGCACTGGAAAGGGGTTGTGTTGATAGTGACAATGGGACGAATTTGTCAGAAGTTTCGAGTGACGGAGATGCAAGAAGGGGAATAAGCGCCATCGTCGTCGAAGCAGCTTTGTAGACTTGTGTCCCATTCTTTGATGGAGATAGTACTGTATACTTGCTGACCATGTCCAGACCAGCCTTGTTTTGGGGGGGTTTGTTACTCGAGGCCAGTTCAAAATTGTTCTACAATAGCGTTGGTCGCTGGATGAGGTAATTGCGGTTCAGAGTGCTGAGTCTTCTGCTCTCTAAAATACCCATGGTGGAAACGCTTGCCTCTAGTCAGACAACCCGAACACAACTTGGCGAGTTGTTCGGCAGTCACTTGGAAGAGACGTGGCGGTCTAAGAAGTGAACTTGATCCGCTATGAAGGATGTCAACAATCTAGATCCTTAAAGAACCACCTCCCATATGATCGACTTCGTGGCTTGGAGGCTGGTCGGTGCCATACAACTCGCGCCTTGTTCACGTCGCGAATCCTGATGAGCCCGTTCCCTTGGCGACCGTGCTTAAAGAGGAGAGTCAACTTCAGTTATTCAACGACGATGGGAGCTTCAAATTCTTACTATGCGAATGGCAACTCAACGAAGATGGTACGCAGGGTCGGATTGAGCGGGTGGCCAGTTGTGTCACCAAGCTGGAATCCCTGGCTTATTTCTAACATATCTTAACACTAGAGGGAGCCTAGGATCAAATCCAATTGCTCAACAGATCGACGTAGGTCGGGTCGAGTCAGTGACACCGAGCCATGGTCTGTGAACATCCTAACGCTTGGGAAAGGCGAGAGGTTTTATCTCAAGATTTACAACACTGGTTCGAAGACGGTAGATGTCTCCATTTTTAACATTTGCGCGGAGTCTGCCACATTGGTTTCTTTACGGCTGTCATATTGGTCAGTAGCTATGTTAGGGTGGTTCTTGTACGTTTGGAGAAGACAGCACGAAGGCGTCCTGGGAAGCGGAAGTTCCAAAAGAACCAAGAAAGATATCGAAATATCTTATCATTATGGTCACTGACAGCATTGATAGCTCCCCGGAGGTTAGTGGTTTGATGGAAAACTTGTCTTGTTGGAATCAGGGTAATTTTGCAAGGGAGAGGGGGTCTGCGAGGGCTGGCGCAGGAAGTTTAACATCTTCAATAATATCTAGCCCCCCCCCCCTCATTCTGCCCAACGCAGTACAATCTACAACTGATCAAGTACCTAAGGCAAGCAATAGCAGCGTTATAAGAACTTCAACAAAGTTTTATACAGCTGGTATATATCTATATCTTTGAAAGTTGTCAAGGTTCCTGCGCCAGTCCTTGTAGAAACATACGGTTTGGGGTCCACCATCGTTTGAACAAGAGGAGGGCAGTCAGTATTAGGAACAGCACCACCAGTGTGTGTATAAATTTAAATGTGCAAAGCCTCCAGGGCCAGGATGGCCGAGAGGTCAACGGCGCCCACCAAAATTAAGTGGCAACAGAGGTCCCATCAATTCCTGATGGTACGAGGATCTACATCGGACAGCTCCGAACCACAGCAGGACTGCCATCGCCACAGGGTCCTCTGTGGCAATGGCCCCCGTCCAGGGTCCTGTGGGGCAAGGCACAAACTGACTCGCATGTAAAGGGGAAGTACAGTACAGTATACTGCATAGTGCAAGGGCGAACAGGTGAAACCGGTATTGTGGCCAACTTCCTAGGGCAACTAAGCTAGCAGAATAACCCGGGCCGTTTCAGTTTGTCAAGTACGACGTAGAAACAAGGAGCACGGCAAGGCATGGGGCTGAGGCCAGGGTGTTGAGCCACAGAAGTGCGGCGGTGCGAAGAACCCTTGCCAGCAACCCCAGTTCAGGTTCTAGCGCATCACGTCCCCTGTTTCTCCGGAGCATCGACGCCGGTTTGAATGATGTCATACACTTTTTTAGGCAAGTGGCGTAGATTGAATGCACAGTGCGCCGCTGGTAAGCCCCAAACTGGCTCTTTCCAGCGCTTTCTGCCCACATGTACAGTATCTTCAAATCCTCAAGCACCGTCGTTGAGGTGTGAGCGGTGGAATCTGGTCTCAGATCCATCATTGGGCTACGGTCCCTGAATATGGACTGTTTCACTGAGCCACGCCACATGCCGCAATCGGGGTGCTGTACCCCTTGCCAAAGACTAGTTGGAGAAGCGGAGGGATGGCCCGCTTTAAGGTGCAAGTAAAGAGACGTGGGCACCCTCATCGCCGATTGCCGCGGATGCACAGGCGGTCAGGGCATGCCGGCAGTACGGTAGGCGGCTAGAGTGAATTGTTTCAGCCTTCTCGGTGTCCGTTTGTCCATGGGCTGGGGTTGGCGCGTCACATCTGGTGTAAGATGCCTTGAGGACGGATCTGCATCACCTCACATCCTGGATGAGAGATCTGGACCCACAACCAAAGACCAAAGATTATATAATTAGACGATGGTGGCCGGATCTCGTCCCTGCTCTATCGACCCATGGCTTGCTTCTTGGGCTATAATCGCCCTCCAGACGGTTCTGGTCCTTGCAATTGGCACTCTCGGTCAAGCTAGCGCACGGCATGATGGCATGATGGCACCCTGCGTCATGATAGGTCATTTTGCTGGGCACGACGGGGCGATCACAGGTGTCCTGAATCTGATCTTTGATCTTTGGCTTGGGCCAGCCGCTGCAATTGGGCCAGTTTGTCTAAGACTCAAGCCTTTTTTCCCATTGCGCATCCGCCCATCCATCACGCATCCGCCATAGGATTTCCAAAGGCACGAGACTAGGGGCTGCCCACTGAATCAAGGGACCTACATACCTCTTCGCCACTCAAAGACCCCCGCTGCCCTCTGCTTACAGTAGCTCACCTCGTAGCTTGCCCTAGCTTCTTGGTAGCATAGAAGATTTTGGGGGCCAGGGTGATAGGATCGACAGGCTAAAGCAGGCGTCCCACTCGAGCCCATAATCCGGCGCACTGTACATCGCCACCTCCACGAGCACCTCCGCGAGCACCTCCATAGCACGACACATTTGACTGTACATCCAAACACAACCGCCACGAGGAGCCACGAGGAGCCACGGCGCTCTGTCAAACAATTTCCATTCCGCTCGAGTCCCGAGCACCGAGACCCCCATACTAGCCAAATTCACTCTTTCTCATCCGTCCGCACCATCCCTCGCCGTCAAACAGTCTCGCTCGCCAGTGTCCGCCGATCTTGCTGCATCTTGGATCTGGCTTGTATTGCTTGCTGTGACGTGCCTCCCTCGAGGCTGTCCCTCTCCAACGGCGCCTAACTTCCGGACTGGTTTCTTGTGCGATCCGACCACGGGCATGTGCGACATCGCGGCTGCCCTCGCTGCTCAACCACTCCCACTCCCACTCCTACTCTCACTTCCCTTGGCTCGCCTTCTTCCCTAAGTCCCAGCATCGTCACGTTTAGGTGCGGCCAGGTTTCACCATGGGTGCGTCGCAGGGAATCGACGATCCAGCCGATAGCCACCTCCAGGAGCAAACCAGCTCTGCACAGGCGCCCATCGAGTCTGAGCCTCCTTCCACGGGCGAGTCTTCACGGGTAGACGTTGGCCCTCAGCCCGTGGACACCACTCCGACAGGGCCAAACAGACGTCTTTCAGGCACCGCGCGAAGTGAGCGCAACAGCGTCGCATACTCGGATCCTCTATTCTCGCCATTGAGCCTCGGATCCGATACACAGATGGGTCACCGCTCTACGCCCTCGGAAATCTCAAGCGATAGGGTGTTCCCCATTCGGTCCGTCGTCAACATCGACCCTACCAGCGTTAGAGCTACGAGCGTCAGAGCCTCCCGCGACGAGTACTTTCCCACCACACGCGACGGCGAAATGCGAGGGATTCCTATTCCGCTCTCTAGCAATGTCCCAGGGGAATCGGGACCGGACCTGAGGCGCTCAGATACCATGCCTTTGAGAATACCCAGCGACCGCTTTGCAGCCACGGCACGGAGGAAGAATACTACGAGCGGTCCCATGTCACGCATACAACTTGACGCTGCAAGATACGGTCCCACCGCCTCTCCTCTGGAGCTCGACATTGCCACTTCGGACCACGAAGGGGACGAGCCCTTGCCAGCAGTACCTGATACCGATCCCGGGACAGTATCCTATATCTCAACAAGTCAATCAATGGCCGACGACCATGTCACCAGCCGTGTCACGCACGTGGTGACAGATGACGGCCATGCAGTCATCACCGGTCGGGACGGTGTCCTACAAAGATGCGAGGACGAGCCGATCCACACGCCTGGTGCTGTCCAAATATTCGGGGTTCTACTTGCCTTGCGTGAGGAGGCTGAGGGATTCTTTGTCGTGCGATATGCCAGTGAAAACTCAGAGAGAATGCTGGGCTACTCACCCCGGCAACTCTTCCAGCTGAAGAACTTCCTTGATATATTGACCGAGGAACAGCAGGACAACCTCCTTGACCACATCGATTTTATCCGCGACGAAGACGCCGACCCCGCCATCAATGGACCCGAGGTATTCAGCATATCTATTCGAACCCTCAAGAGGAGGAGTAAGAAACTTTGGTGTGTGCCATTCATATCAATCCCGCCCATCCGGATTTGGTCATTTGCGAGTTCGAGATGGACGATGACGTGGAATATCCTCTCCGACCCGGGGATGAATTGACCCCCGACATCCCGCACGACACCCTCCAGTCCAACCCCACGCTAGAGGAGATCGAAGAGAGCACCGAGATTCTTAGCAAGCCTCTCAGAGTTCTCAGGAGTGCGAGGAAAAGGAGAGGAGAGCAGGGCGCAATGCAAGTCTTTGATATCCTGTCTCAGGTTCAGGAACAACTTGCATCCGCCAGCAACTTGGAGATCTTTCTCAAGATTTTAGTTGGCATCGTCAAAGAGCTGACTGGTTTCCACCGTGTCATGATCTACCAGTTTGATTCAACTTTTAACGGAAAGGTCGTCACTGAGTTGGTCGATACCTCTCAAACCAGGGATTTGTACAAAGGACTCCACTTCCCAGCTTCCGACATCCCTCGGCAGGCGCGAGATCTTTACAAGTTGAACAAGGTCCGGTTGCTCTACGATCGAGATCAAGATACGGCCCGAATCGTCTGTCGAACAAAAGAGGACCTAGATGTCCCCTTAGACATGAGCCATGCCTACCTGCGCGCCATGTCCCCAATTCACTTAAAATATCTGACCAACATGGCTGTGCGATCATCGATGTCAATATCCATCAACGCTTTCGACGAACTCTGGGGTCTGATTTCTTGTCATTCTTATGGCAATCAGGGTATGAGAGTATCCTTCCCAATCCGAAAAATGTGTCGCTTGGTCGGAGACACTGCCTCCAGGAACATCGAGAGACTATCTTATGCCTCACGCCTACAGGCTCGGAAACTCATAAACACCGCTCCTACCGACAAGAATCCATCTGGATATATAATTGCCTCTTCAGAAGATCTCTTGAAACTTTTCGATGCCGACTTTGGACTACTCTCGATTAAGGGGGAGACAAAGATCCTGGGAATCATTGATCAAAGTCAAGAAGCCTTAGCCATGCTAGAATATCTCCGCATGCGCAAGCTCACGTCCGTCGTCTCTTCGCAAAATATCGCAGAAGCGTTTCCTGACCTACGATATCCACCTGGCTTTCAGATCATCGCCGGCCTGTTGTACGTTCCACTGAGCGTAGGTGGTAGTGATTTCATTGTCTTCTTCCGTCAAGCACAAATCAAGGAAGTGAAGTGGGCTGGCAATCCGTACGAGAAGGTAGTTCGAGAGGGCACAGCAAGTTACCTAGAGCCCAGGAAAAGTTTCAAGACTTGGCATGAGACAGTTGTAGGGATGTGCCGGGAGTGGAATGAAGAGCAAGTCGAAACAGCTGCTGTGCTTTGTCTCGTTTACGGTGAGATTATCTTATGCTCGCTCATTTCTTGTCTTAAAATGCTAACTTTGAATCTTAGGAAAATTCATCGAGGTTTGGCGCCAGAAGGAGGCACCTATTCAAAACAGCAAGCTCACTCGCCTCTTGCTCGCTAACTCAGCGCACGAAGTTCGGACGCCATTAAATGCCATCATCAACTATCTCGAAATCGCTCTTGAGGGATCACTCGATCAAGAAACACGCGAGAATTTGGCTCGGTCTCACTCAGCCTCAAAGTCCTTGATTTATGTAATCAATGATCTTCTTGATTTGACCAAGACAGAGGAAGGACAGAACCTAGTCAAGGACGAAATATTCGAGCTTTCCGTCTGCGTCAAAGAAGCGACGAGTCCTTTTGAAGTCGATGCCAAGCGGAAAGGAATCAAATACGATCTCATCGAACACCCTGGGCTGCCCCGTTTTGTACATGGCGATGAGCGGCGAATTCGACAAGCAATCTCAAACGTCACAGCAAATGCTGTCACTCATACTGAGAACGGACATGTTAAAGTTGAAGTGTTCGTGTCCGAAGTTAGCGATCGCGTGGCCGTTATCGACTTTGTTGTGGAAGACACGGGAGCTGGGATGAGCGAACGCCAACTGGACGCGCTATTCCGTGATCTAGAACAAGTCAACACAGAGGATTCGCCTCTTCCGTCACCATCCTTAGCCGAGACTCCGACTGACATACGAACCTTGGGGCTTGGTCTCGCTGTTGTTGCTCGTATCGTGAGGAACATGGACGGCCAGCTTCGTCTGAAATCAGAAGTTGGCCAGGGGTCACGATTTGTGATACAGCTGCCTTTCCGTCTTCCCGATGAATCGACTATCCCAGGACCTGCAGGCGCAAATGTTTCCTCTCGAGCCACCTTAGCGTCAAACCCGGTCGTCTCTGCCCCCTCGTCAATAAAGGCTGCTCCCGAGGGTGAGATACTGCTTGTTAATAAGGTGAGTCTATCCAACCTGAACGTCGAAGCAGAGGGTGCTGGTGAGCAAGGAAGCTTCGAGAGCCAGCACAGCGTTGGAAGTTTGGGTAGTCATGGCAGTCATCAGAGTGACGCCGATCGGTTGATCAAAGCCATTCAAACTCCCTTATCCTTGGAGGACAAGGAGGCTGAATATCCCTTCTACCAAAGCACACTTTCAGTCGTGAACTCAGATCTATCGACGGTTGGAGAAGGTCTTAGTATCAAGACCTGCCCAACTGGCCCCAAATCGCAAAAGACTAAGAGCCCTGAACCCCTTATCATCCCGACAGGAGAGCCTGGGTATACGGGTGTCCGCGATTCCAAGACTCCTCTCAAGGCTCTCAGAGTAGCCGACGAGTACACCGAGGTTCCCCAACAACCACAAACTGGAGCGAACTCTCGTGTGCTCTTTGAGCTCCAGGACGACAAGGATTCGTCAAGTCAGAAAGCCTGCGCAAATAGTATAGTGAGCGCTGGGACCAATCAATTCTCACTTCAGGTATTGATTGCGGAAGATGACCCGATCAATATGAAGGGTCCTACGAAAACGGCTAGAGAGAGCTGGCCATGAGGTTCACCATGCCGTCAACGGCGAGGATTGTGCAACGGTTTATCGAGAGAAGTCATCAGAGTTTGATGTGGTTTTGATGGATATGCAGGCAAGTCGACTCTCAATCGAGCCCATAAATCTAGCTAATTGTGAAATAGATGCCTATTGTGGACGGTCTCACTAGTACCAAGTTTATTCGAGCCATGGAGATGTCACAAGAGCATGCCGGTCATTCGTCCCTTGCGGCTAGCAACCGTCGCATCCCCATATTTGCGGTTTCGGCTTCCCTCATCGAGCGTGAGCGGCATACTTATGTGGACGCTGGATTCGATGGATGGATCCTCAAGCCAATTGATTTCAAGCGACTCAGCACGCTTCTGATGGGAATTTCCGAAGAAGAGGTCCGGAACTCTTGCTTGTACGAGCCCGGCGAGTGGGAGCGAGGAGGCTGGTTCTGTGCTAAGTCTGGGATGGATCTCAACACTAATGATGAAGTTACGCCAAAAGCCGAGGAAACGGCCAAGGAACTCGGTGACGGTGTAAAATACCAGGACACACCCCTCTGGGTTGATAAGAACGCCGAAAAGGTTGGATATCTTGATCCTTCGGACGATTGAATACGTCGGTGGATGAATCAATCAGCGACTTTGATACCCGATGGCCTGAAGCTCATTCATTCCCTTGGTATCCTTTCCTTTTTCACCATTTACGACTAGATGAGTATTGTATGTGATAGATACGACGGGGCGGGGACCAGACGGCGTTGAGTGTTTAGGATAAACACTGTGAGGATGTATCGGGGATCCTTCATTTCTGTTTTCCCCCGGGAGCGAATGGTGGGAGTTTGCAAATTGCTTCTATGCGTACCGATGATAGACGTGAGGAGTAGATGAATGAGCCATGACAATGTACTTCGTACTCGTCGCATGGCTGAAGGATGAATAGACGTCTCTTAGTTGGTGTTTTTGACACGTTTTCATGGCAAGTGCTTCGTCTACCATTGGTGCGTGAGATACAGGTGCTTTGGGACTGGAAGGAGATGCAGACGCATCTGGGCGTTGATCTTTGCGGTACGACTGTGGGAGAGAGATGGCAGTGGCAAAAATGATGGAGATATTTTAATGAGAAATCTAGTCGAGGGACGTAGTCGACATGATGTGTCCAAGATATTCCCCTATGTCTTTGCCTGATCAACCAACATGGCAGAATACACTCTACGTCAGAAACGAATACCCATCCTGGAGAAACCCCTGATACGCAGTTCATATGTGTATTTTTCGTAGCCTAATAACGTTCAACGCCGTCTATGCATTAATACCGCAAGTCCGAAGAGCCCCAATCGTCCCCGTCGCCTCTGAATATCCATCTTCCCATTCCCTCGTCCGATATCCTCCTTGTTTGACGTCTTCCACAACTCTCTCGCTGTGTCACTCTACCCCTGCACCAAAGCCGAGTTGGCAGCACGGCCTGGGGCGCCGGGGCAGCCTCGAACGACCGCGCTCGAGCTCGCGGCTGCACTGCGGCTCTGGCTCGGGCCTATCTGCCGCGGCCGGGCGACACTACAGCTCGGACTCGGCGCCGTTGGTCGACAACGCCATGGGGCTGCCGTTCTGGTGCTGCCGCTGACGCAGGCGGGCATTGCCTGGCGGACGGCGCCGAGCGCTGGCACGGCCGTTGGCGGTCATGCTCTCGTCGTCCTCCTCTGACTCTGGGTTCTGCTCGGCATAGAGGCGGGCCTCGTCCAGCTCGCTGATGTTGGTAGGACGGCCACGGAGCCACTGCATCCGGGGGCCTGATCGAGCACGCTCGGACACACGGAAGCCGTAGATGCGAGGTTCATATATGCGGCCGGGGCCGAGGCCCGGGGCGATGTTCTTCGCGTACATGCCGTTGACGAGACCCTCGACGTCGGAGACACGGGTGTTGGTGTTAGTAAGAACCTCGATTCCACGCTTGGAGAGGTCGTATTCGGGGAAGGTCAAGAGGAAGAGGGCGCCAAAAGTGCGGCCGAAGAAGGCGCCGTCGACGGTTTGGAAGCGGCTGTTGGGCGGGACATAGACGTCTAGACAGGAGGGACAAAAGAGTTTGACGGTGTCCTCGCCAGGGATGTCGGAGAGGCCGACGGGGAGAGTGCGGGACTGCTCGCAGTTTGTCCTGGGGCAGCAGCCAAAGTGGCCGAGCTCGTACTTTTCGCTCATTTGTTGGATGCCGGCGCGAGAGCAGATGAAGCGCTGATGGATGAGGCCGTAGAGCATCTCGGCCGATGACTCGATGACGGAGAGATCGCTGGCCATTCTACTGTGGTGCCTCCGTTCGCCGGCTCTACCCAGGCGCTCCTGGCCGTCGCCGAGGCCGGACTCGTTGTCGTCTTCTTCCTCCTCTTCCTCGTCCTCCTCCTCGTCGTCTTCTGGTTCGACATCTAGGATCATCTATGACGCGCACGGGTCAGCATTGACGACTTCAACCAAGAGCAGAGTAGCAGGTAGAAAGCGACAGGTGGGAAGCAGAGAGTGGAATACCTCTAATGCCTCCTTGTACATGGCAACCTGGGTCTGCAGGCCCGTCAGGTTAAAGTCATCCTCGATGAACTCTTCCGAGACCTCTGCAAAGTACTCGTGGCCGAGCAGGGAGCAGAAGCTGGAGATCCACGACTCGGGCACGCCCGACGAGGTGGACATTTTTGGATCGAGGGGTAACGAGTCGTGAGCGTGGGTGCGGCCGTGTGCGCGTGCGCGTAGGCGAGGTTCAGGGTGGTGTCGCACGTATGTGGATGGCGGGGGGGTGGTAGGATCTGTCGATGGGAGGCCGGTATCGATACGTATCGATAGCGTCGTCAAGGGCCAACCAAGGCGGGGTGATGAAGCCAGGCGGATAAGGGCGCGAGAGGACGCTGGAGCCTGGGCTGTAGGCGGGCGAGGAGATCGCGATGACGAGGGGCAATGCGGCAGAGTCGGCTCAGCGCGCTCGCATCGTCGGCGTCGCGCGGCGCAGAGGGAGAGCGTGCGTGAGGGTTGAATATGGCTGCTGTTGGGCGAGACAAACGACGGGGATTTGATAACCTTTGGTGGGCCGTCGAACCGTCGTCCTCGACTGGCAAGAAGAGGGTCGACCGCTGGTGGTTTGCCCGGCACCGACAGTGGGTCCGTACCTGCCGTGGGCAAGAGTCTTCGGCTCCATGGTTTTCCCGGCCTCCGATCTTCACACTCCCATTCAATGCCCGGTGTAATCGAACATCACCATAATGTACACGCTTTGATCCGAGTCTTACATCTCAGAAAAGAAAATCTTCAACGAGCAATGTAAACAGATAATCATCTACTTTCTCTATTTTCCTTCTCGTTTTGAAATTTCCCCCTTTTGCTACATAGTCATGCGGAAGACTCTCTGCCTCACAACACAACCGCGGCCATGGCTCCGCCAACTTTATAAGACCACCCGTCGCCAACTCACCACCCAGCCCATTCCCCTAACACCATCCCCTCCCGAACTCTCAAATATCCAGACCTTCCGGGATCAGGCTCTAGGCCCTCAAAAACCCTTCCTCTTCGCACGGGATACCGGCTCTTCAACAAACCTCCTGCCCGCCGCGAGCAAGTGGTTCCACCAAGATGGCATCAACGACTCAACCAAAGCTGCACCTCCGTGGACTCTTACACCGTACATGATTCAGTTTCAGGAATGGCCTTTCCCCTACGAACTTGTCGCACCGTTGCCTAAGAATCAAGAGGCCCTAATTGCCTTTCGTAACTGGCTCCTCTCCAGCAAGGAACCTGCAGACCAAATCCTCGCCAGCATCCTCGAGCCGTCCATGACGGATTTGGGCAGCCAAGCTTTCTTCCAGATCTTTGCGCCGCTCCGTCTTCTCATCAAGGCCCTCGAGTTCAACCACTTGCAAAACCACGAGCAATCTGAACCAGTGGAGCTCTACATCGCACAATCGTCCCTCACGGAGCTCCCCACCGCGCTACAAGATGACCTCCCCACTCCGGAACTCGTCCGGAGTGCTGGAAAGGGCGACGTCTATGGCTCTAGCATCTGGCTCGGTACGGAACCAACGTACACGCCGTTACACCGGGACCCCAACCCCAACTTGTTCTGCCAGCTCTGCAACACAAAGCTCATCCGGCTTATGCCCCCAGCCCCTGGTGATCGGCTGTTCTTTGAGGTGCAGAGGCGCATCCGCCAGCAAGGCAACAGTCGCATCAGGACAGTGGAGATGATGGAGGGCAAGGAGCGCGAGGCTCTTTATGAGGCCATATGGCAACCGGATACCCTTCCAGAACAGTTGTACGAGGCCGAGTTGGGACCCGGAGATTCCATATTCATTCCCAACGGGTGGTGGCATTCTGTCAAGAGTAAGGGCTCTCAAGGACACCTCAATGGATCCGTCAATTGGTGGTTCCGATGACATTCCTCTCAAAGACCCTAGTCCGCACGTCTTGGAAAGAAAAAGGTACCCAGCGACGGGTTTCCTCTTCACTGGGGCCGTGTATTGATATTTGTATTTTATTTCACCCAGACATGTACTCTACGATGCCGTCAGGTTCTTGACACTGGCTTACAGATGATCCAATTGAGATACCCGCAAGGCCACAGATGCCTTTCGCTCCCGCTACGCATCTCCCATTCGCTCGTGTCCGCTCCGCAGCTCCGCAGCAGCACCTCGACCTCCTCTGGTGTCCGCGTCCTCAGGGAGGAAATGTAGCCGTCAAAGACGAGGACGAAGGGCAGTATTGGAATCAACCAGCTGAAGATGAGAGCGGCAGGAGATCGCCACTTCCAGGCGTACAATGGCGCGGCCAGGATGACACCGATGCCCAAGACCAGGTTTGTCAAGGCGCTGGCGAAGCTGCGGTCTTGCAGCTCGAAGATGGCGAAGCCCTGACTCGTCTCGACCGTGTCGCGCAGGATGGCCTTCGCCAACGGATCGTCAAAGTGGTGAAACGCGAGGTTGAACAGGCGCAGTGTCTTTTTACCATCGTCCCGGCGCACGAGATGCTCCGGTGCGGCGCTGGCGTCGACGCCCTCGCGCTCGTAGGTGATGAGCGGGTTCTTACTAGCAACCTTGTCCCACGCGTCGATGTTGGGGTGCAGGTCGGTGAGGACGAAGCGGACGGGGGCTTGTTAAGGGAGCGCAGGTGGCCGTTGACGACGCGCTCAATTGAGGGCGTGGGCCCGCCGCCGCCGGCGCAGAAGTCGATGATGGTGTATTCGGGAAGGGCATCGTCGAAGTGGCGGATCAGGAGGTTGGCAGCGAGGTGGGCGGGCGAGAGGGCCTGGAGGGGCGTCTGCGACTTCCACGCGAGGGTGAGGGCATCTTGGACGCGGGCGCGGAGGAAGTCTGGGAACCTAGAGTGTTTTATTGTTTAGTCTTGTCCCAGGCTCTAGAGTTCGGTATAGCAATGCTTGTGAAGTTGAGGACAGAGGGGCTGATAGTATCTAGAAACGGGGAAGATGGGGAAGATGGGGAAGATGGAGATGAGGGTGGGGACCACATGCTGTACTCACCAGGGCTGGTCATCAATCTCAAAGAGATGCATTCGCGGGATCCAAGGCGCCATTTTCAACAGGTCGTGTCTTGGGACTCAATTTTTCAATGGATTTTGGGTCTTAGCTGGAGCTATCCATCTTTAAATAACTGAGATCTGGGGACTCGAAGGATTGCTTTTGAGGTGTTGGTGTCAGGTCTGAAACCTCCGTCGGAGAGTTCGAGCTACCTCGTTGGTGACGTAGGGTAGCTCCTTCCCCGATCGGTCTACCCAGGATGTATGTCTCAGCCACACACAGTCACAAAATATCACGGATAATTAGTGCAAATAATGAGTTGGGGTATCTTTTTACTTTCGAAGTCGTCCAGAAACTCAGGTATCTTGTTGCTGCTCCAGCGTTATGATGATTTCTAGTTCATAGCCCTCGTCTCTCAAGCGAAGCATTTTGTCTTCGGGAATAATGTCATATCCACAGCCATTTACCCCAACTCATGTGGCACAGCTTCTCAACAATTCCCATCATCTCCGTCGGACTCTTCAGCACCTTTAAAGAGATTCTGCCGATAACCTGGACTCCCTGAAACTCCATCGTCTACCTTATTGGGGCATCTGTGTATGGATCGAAGCCCATACGTCGCTTAGCGTCGCTGCGAACTTTCCATTGTGTCTCGCCCACCAAACCTGTCGTTGACGTCTCTTCTAGGAAGAAAGTTAGGATGTGGTCTGGAATGGAGAGATGCGAAGCCTGCTGAAACTGTTGAAGACTAGTCAGTCGGATCAGCATCTCCATCAGCGACAATGAGGTGGTGATGGTTCCAAACGGTGACCGGGCCACAAAGTCTCGCGTCTCAGCGGCATCCCGGAAGCGAGACACTGGCTGTGGAGAGTTTGAGCCCGTTGATGATCGGAGAGACAACCTCTTGATCTGATCCACAACCTTGGAGTCAAGCGATGTCCGATCTCGTGGAGCACCCTGCTTTGAGGTAGCATCCTCAAGCTCACCGACCTCACCCGAGCCTACAGAAACATCGTCATCGGCCTCAAAGCTCTCATCGTCTTCCTCATAGACCTCCAGTGCTATCCACTCAGGATCGAGATGGGAAGGGAACTTGAATTTGCGGAGGCTGTTTTTTAGCGTTTTGCGCGAATCCTCTGACGGCACAGCGGTAGACTCCTGGAAGAGCTGCTTATCAATGTCGACTTGCTCATCATCCCCACAAGTTCCGTCGCTTGTTTCTGGGGTGATACTGCCGTCGTCACTTTCCACGTCTTCGATATAGTCCGCGATTCCACCGGCCGGGTCCCAGTTCGGAACCGCTTGAACATCACGCTTCAGTAATAGTACTGGGTTGTGGTCTCCATCAGTGGCAGAACCAATGTTGAGGATTCTGCCGGTATCGGTATAGAAGATCTTTGATACCTGGTGTATTGGGATGGATTCTCGGATGCCAGCAGTGGCAATTTCGTCGTAAGGGCTTCGTTCCTGGTCATCATCATGGAGACGTCCATCATCAAGATCCTCAATGATTTCTAGATGATATGTGTATTCATCGCTCCCGTCGAAGAGCACCCGAGGAGATGTTGACTCGGGAAAATCATTTGATCCTTCCGCGGTGGATTTATAACCTGCTGTGCTGTCGAAGACGTAATCCCGTCGGGTCCTGCATAGACGAACGCGGGCCTTGTGTAAAACTTCCTGCCACAGGGGTTTCCTTGCGCCTTCTTCTAATCCAAAGGTGCCTCTATCGTGAGGGCTTTTTAGGCCATTATTATGGCCAACTGGATCACCTACTGTTGAGATTTCTGTTGGCTTTGGGGGGCTCAGTGTGGAGGCGTGGCTCAGGAATAGCATGTACAAGGACAAGGTGAACGCGGGCCCAATCTGGACCGGCCTACTTGGGTCTTGGGCAAACTGGGTATCGCCAACAATGAGAAAGGTGCTGGCTTGCAGTAACCTTGATGGTGAGATGCCTGCGGGTAGTGAGGTCGAGAGACTCTCTCCCGAGGCGGTTATTGCCAACTGCAAGAGTGGGATTTCGCGATCGATTCTGTCCAGCAGAGTTTTTGATACCAGAAATGATGGTCTCCAGGTCATCGTGATGGGCAGGGGGCGCCTCAGGTTCAACATGGTTGCCGTTCAGCTTTTCTTCAGCATTGGCGACAGCTTCGATGCGGCGTCCTAACGAGACGATCTCCTTATGAAGCGACTTGGCGAGGGGCACAGCGGACTCAAGGAAGATGTTGCCTCTACCGGACCTTGACGCATGAGTGTTAGCTATCCATGTCGGCAAACGAAATGCAGACCGGGTTGCGGGATCACACACTTGAACTCGATTAGGTCTATGGCTGGGGAGATGATCTGCCGAGGCGGTGGGTGGTTAGTAAAGAAGTCCTCGTAGACTATTGGCTGCAGAAGAGGCAAAGAAGTACCTTGATTTTATAGTCAAGGGTCTTTCGGAGAGACTTGAGTTTGGGATGCAGCTTCTTGTCCTCGACCGAGTTGAGGAGGCGGGAATACTGACCCAGCGCGTATTTGGACGTTAGAGAGATGCCGGAGCGGATGGCATATCTCATGGCCTGAACGCCGACGGTGGCCAGAAATTCATCCATGCTGGCACCATGAAGTGGAAGAGAATGTTCATGAGAGGCTGAAAGCAACCCTGACAGGTCGCTTCAAGGGTAGAAAGAGAGGTGAAGAAAACATGACACGCGCTGCACGCCCCTCATGTTTGGCGGTGCTTGTTATCCAGGTGCGTGTTCGTTATACGCTGTAATGCAAACAACCCAGTATGACAGACGCCTAGGCGAGCAGTGAGTTGGCGGGTGCACTGGCTGACCCAAGTTACAGTGGAGTTTACAAGCGTGCATTGAGCTGGGAGGGGCGACGTGTACAGTGCGAAGCTGATGGCTTGCCCCTCCTTGCCTTTGTTTCCAAAGTCACTGCGGCTGTCAGCCACACTGTCCGTCATTGTACCTGAAGCCTTCAAGACGCCAGCCTAAGTTTGGGCTGATACTTGATAATCAGAAGACTGATGAATTATGACGAGGCGATGAGGGGGATGAGAGTGACCGTGTATGTGAGTCACCATGGTGAATCACAAGTCTTACCTGAGCTTCGTTACATGGGACATCCAGGGGTTGGGAATATAACGAAACCGGGATGAACTGCGCCGGTGGTGATCACAGGGAGCAGTCGACGGATGGATTTTGCGGGTTGCTGCCTGCTCACAGTTAGTCCGCCAAGCTAGGTTTTAGGCGTGCATCCCCTTGTAGCACTTCTCATGTGGGGCATGCAGCAGCATCTCATCTAGGTAGGTACATGCTGGCACAGTGCACACAGTGCCAAAATCAAACCCCTCCGCCCCATTCCAACTTTTTAACCCCAGGGCAGCGTCATGGTGTTGGTGGGGCTCGAATTTTCACAACCTCTCTCCACCAAGGCCCAAGTCTTTAACCCAGCACAAATCGAAACTGGTCGTCAGGCACACACCCGACGACCCTCGCAATCTTTGGTGCCCAAGTCCTCCCTCACGACCCTCCTCGAGTCAAAGAGGCCGTATTGCCCTCTCCTCCCCGGTCCGCATCCGCCCCCTGACTCTCGGACACACAGGTTGCATATCTAGGGCCCCATTAAGTCCGCAGCCCCTCCAGACCGTACCCGACAGACGACAGACGACCGACCGACCGACCGGCCGACTCATCCCCCACCACTCGTCGTCCCCAAAAAACATCACCATGTCCGACCTCAACTCCTGGGAGGACGACCCGTCCGCTCAGGACGAGAACCTCGCCCGCCAGGCCCAGCAGCAGCTCAATGTGAACCCCGGCAACCCCGCCCCCGCGCAAGGCAGCTTCCGACCCAGCGTCGCTTCGTTCCAACCCGGCGCCGCGACCTTCCAGCCCGGCCAGCAGTATGGAGGATACGCGCAGCAGTACCAGCAGCAACCATACTACCAGCAGGGCTATTATCCTCAGTACGGCGCCCAGCAGGGCTTCAACCAGCAACAGCAGCAGCAGTTCAACAACAACCAGGGTTACAGCGGTGGTTACAACCAAGGCTATGGTATGATGTTTGCGCCAAATTCTTGTCTCGCCCTCACTCCGATGCTAACCTTGATATAGCTGGAGGCTACCCCCAGTATGGTGCCCAGGGCCAGCAACAACCTGCTCAGGCTCAGCCCGCTGCCCCTACCACCGCCCAGCGACCGACTGACGCTCCCGCCGCCCCTGCAGCCCCCAAGGTCCTCAGCATCAGTGCTGACGGCACTGTGCCCAAGCCCAAGGCCAAGGTGCTCTCTCTCAGTGGCGCCTCTGCACCGGCCAAGGAGAAGGAACCCGTCAAGGTTGAGCCCACCGACAAGCCCGAGGCTGGCCAGAAGGCCGCGGCCACCAAGGCCATCGAGAAGACTGGCGAAAAGGCTGCCAAGTCTGGCAAGACCTCCCCTAGCCCTGCTGCCTCCGGCCGTTCTAGCCCTTCGGCTGGCGACAAGAAGCCCGTTCGTGATATCGATGCTGTCCAGAAAGAGCAGGCTGCCGACGTCGACGAGGAGACCCTCAAGGAAATTTACGGCAAGGAGCACATCAACATCATCTTCATTGGCCACGTCGATGCCGGAAAGTCGACTCTCGGTGGATCTATCCTGTATGCCACTGGCATGGTTGACGAGCGAACCATGGACAAGTACAAGAAGGAGGCCAAGGATCTGGGCCGTGAATCATGGTACCTGTCATGGGTCATGGATCTGAACAAGGAGGAGCGATCTCAGGGAAAGACCATCGAGGTTGGCCGTGGTTTCTTCGAGACCGAGAAGCGCCGATACAGTATCTTGGACGCCCCCGGTCACAAGACCTACGTCCCCAACATGATTGGAGGTGCTTCCCAGGCCGATGTTGGTATTCTGGTCATCTCCGCCAGAAAGGGCGAGTACGAGACTGGTTTCGAGCGAGGTGGTCAGACCCGCGAGCACGCTATGCTTGCCAAGACGCAGGGTGTCAACAAGCTCATCGTCGCTATTAACAAGATGGACGACCCTACTGTCGAATGGTCTCAGGACCGATACAAGGAGTGTACCACTAAGCTCGCCCAGTTCTTGAAGGGTACTGGATATAACCTGAAGACCGACGTCTTCTTCATGCCCGTTGCCGCTCAGCAGTCTCAGGGTATCAAGAACCGTGTCCCCAAGGACGTTGCGCCTTGGTGGGACGGCCCGTCGCTGCTGGAGTACCTCGATAGCATGAAAGCCCTGGAACGCAAGCTGAACGCGCCATTCATGTTGCCCGTCAACGGCAAGTACCGCGACATGGGTACGATTGTGGAAGGCAAGATCGAGGCCGGTGTCGTTAAGAAGAGCATGGGTCTGATCATGATGCCGAACAAGCAGAATGTGGAAGCCTCAGCTTTGTACGGTGAGCAGGAGGAGGAAGTGCAGGTGGCGCAGTGCGGTGACCAGGTGCGAATTCGCCTCAAGGGCATTGAAGAGGAGGATATTCTCCCTGGCTTTGTGTTGTGCTCGCCCAAGCGATTGGTACACACTGTGACCGAGTTCGAGGCTCAGATTCGCATCTTGGAGCTCAAGAACATCTTGACGGCTGGCTTCAACTGCGTGCTGCATGTTCACTCAGCGATCGAGGAGGTGACATTTGCGGCTCTTTTGCACAAGCTACAAAAGGGAACGGGCCGCAAAAGCAAGAACCCCCCTACGCACGCCAAGAAGGGCGAGAGCATCATCGCGCGCATGCAGGTGATTGGCGGAGCCGGCGCCGTGTGCGTGGAGAAGTTTGAGGACTATCCCCAGATGGGTCGATTCACTCTCCGAGACCAGGTTGGTTCTACCGTCCCCCATCCACCGTCCCGTCCATCCCCCCGGTCCCGAAAAAAAGGGACTGCCGTGTGGGGGAGCAGAATGGCGGGGGTTGCTTTGATCAACCTCAGATCACTAACGCGGTATGTAGGGACAAACCATTGCCATTGGCAAGATTACGAAGCTCCTCACCACCACCGAGGCTTAAATGAATGACGATCTTCTCGAGTCTTGACGGGATGTATGAGGGAAATGAGAAGATGAACGGGAACAAGGTAAAAGGGCTTCATCATCATCACCACAGGTTTTGAAGGGCGGTTTTTTTTCTCATAAAAAAGGAAGAACGGCACATGAGAGCAGACTTGTATAGGCGATGATCACATCTGCGATGTCCGTCAACGGCTGTAGACTCCGGGAGAGAACGAGACAGCGAGACAGCAAGGAGTGAGAGATGGGATGCCATGCAATTCCCGGACATCAGGTATATAGAAGCGAAGCTATAAAAGAAAGACCATGTATGATGATGGGGCCATGTTTGCTTAAGCGGTGAGGTTGATGAGATGGCAAGACTGCCCACGCTAGATATGCATAATTTTCCAGTCTCACGACACGGCATCATGAAGAGTGAGGATTCGGGAGAAAGAAGGGCAGATAAAGACGGACGAGGAGACAGACAGACAGACTTAGGAAGGGCGAGAGAAAGGCTTGAACTTCAAGTTGGGGACGGAAGCGGGCAGGGAGAGCGGAGAGAACAAGGCAGTGCTCAAGTTGTTTGACGGATTACACGCATGATGGAATATCGACGTGGTTGACAATGATGCTGTAGGATGAGGTGTACGATGGCGGTGAGAGAAGGAGGAAGATGAGGCCCGAGAGAAAAGGGAAATGGACGAAAACGAAGGCCGACTTGTTATCGTCTGACGATGGGAGGCAACCCATTTACCTTGGTTACCCGAGCCAAACCCAGACAGACAGATGTATGTGCCTGGTTTGGGTTTGGGGGGTTGATGAATCATGCAAGATGCAAGGCAACAGAGTGGAACGGGGGGACAAGAACCAAGACACACCCCCATCTAGACGCCCCCGCAGCCCGCATTAATTTGGGCGACGATAATGGAGAAGAGTGGAGGGGAGTATCAAACCGTTGCGGGGTAACGGAGGGCAAGGAGCGTTAAGGAAAAGACATGGCGCGGTAACTGGGGCCCAGACATATTGGGCGAGGTTGTGTTAGTGAGTGTCACCCACGAGAATGAACCGGGACGTCGCTGAGGCCGGGTGGAAAACAAACCGTCCTGTTCCGAGGCGGGCGGGACGGAACCAAAGCGGTGACGACCTACTGTAGGAGAGACCCCAGATACCGGGGCCGTGCGGGCACGCGGCGGCCCAGCGGATCGGGTTGGGTTGGCGGCGTTGTGTGGTGGTGTTTGTGTACATGGGATAGAGCATCTTTGCCAGTGGCGGATTGAGATTTTGGGGGTGGGGGGTGTGCGGTTCTGGGTGAGGCGGCGGCAGTGATATTGGACAACCTACAGGCCAACGGCAGGCAAGCACGAGGCACGGAAGGTTGCCGAGCTGCCATGGGTGTACGGCCGGAGATGGACGGGATCGTGAAGATGAGGTTGCGGTTGCGGGTGCGGACTGCGGATTGCGGATCACGGGCGGGGCATGAAAACAAGGAACGGTCTCGGTCGGTCGGTCGGTCGGTGATTTCTGACGGATGCTGTAAGGATGTATACTACGTAGTGAGGATGTAACAAAAACTCCCGAGTTTTGGGTTTATCTGGCGGCGGCTACGGAGCTGGGATCTGGGATCAAAAGCCGTGGGTGGGTGAGATGTGAGATATCATGACTGCGAGAGGGTGTCGTGGTTGATGTTGGAGAGCGTTTGGGGAATGCGGGCGTCGTTCTCGGGCGACCTTCCCGCGCGACCTTCTTGGGCCTCATTACGGCGAGGCCAGTTGGTTCACGGGGATTCGACGGGGATGGGGAAGGGATCGCCATGCCGTTGCCGTTGCCGTCAGGCACATATCGGGCATGACAGGGGAACGACAAGACAAGACAAGGCAGGACGAGGCAAGGGGCGTCATCGAAAAGAGGCGTCAAAGGTGTACGGGTGGAGGCCGGGTATTGGATTTTACGGGGGACGGGGCTACGGGTTACGGTAGCATGTACATACGAAGTAATTGCTGCACATGGGAAAACGCTACGGGAGCGAGGTTGCGAGGTCAGACATGGTGAAAGCACGGAGTGGCGAGCTGACCTTGAGAACGGGACCCATGCCGGAGTTGGAGGAGTTGGGGGTTGCGGCTTGCAGTTGTGCAGCCGTGCAGTCGTGAGGTGCAGCTCGCAGATGGAAGTTAACCGAGAGATGGCGAACAAGCGCCCGCAATCAGGGATTTTTCCCAGTGCGGAGGATGGAGAAAGGGCGTGGCGATAAAGCCCGTTACAGCATAGCAGAACAGTCTTGCTTTCTCTCGGAACCCCCCTCCCGTTCCAGGCCCCGTTCCATCTGGGGACTGGGGGGACAACCAGCCCACAGCCCGGCAGTCTGCATCACCAAAACGTAAACGAGACGGAGCCCTGAACGACGAACGGACAGGCCCGGGTGAAGTCGGAATGCCTCGCCGGCCGGCGACACGCCCCGTCACGGCGTGCGGAGGCGCCTGTCAGCCAATCAGCTAGCCGCTGGCCGCTAGAAAAGACGCCAAGCCAGGAATCCCCCGGGGCGGGGAACACAGTGCAGGCCGGAGTGGTTCTGTGCTACTGCAAGACGCAAGGACTGCAAAGTACGTACAGTACGTCACGGTGGTTTCGGGTCGACGTTTGTCTTCGGGGAATGGGTACCGAAGGGTGTCTGTTTCTGGCCCTGCATTATCGTGGCGCGACCCTGTTTGGGTGGACGGGACTGGATGACGGCTTTCACACGGGGGTGGATTCCCGGGAGACGGGAGATGGGAGACGAGGGCGTGTGCTTGACCATTGTTGTATGGGCTTATGACTGCTGTCTTAATTTTCACTAGTTTCATTTGTTACTATTCTGTGCGTTCCGCTTTAGTTTAAGATTTGATTTGACTTGGTTTTTTTTCTTCACCGAATCGTGACCACAAGTTGACGGGGTTACGTACGGGGGTGAAGGTGAAGCGGGAGGTCATGTGGGAGGATTGGCATTTCGTGACAGCGCCGGACTATGGACTACGGACGTACAGCATCAGGTACCTACCCAGGTGCGAGACGGGAAGGGGGGGAAACTGGGGAGACGGGGAACGGGACAGGGGCCGAGGAGCTTGGGAAAACTTTTAGGAGGGGCGTGGCCAAGAGACGGTGAAGTCAAGCGAAGGGGGATTAACTGCACGGCTCCATGTATGGATGACTTACCGATTTGCCCGGGGGAGGGAGGATCGAGTCTAGAATTTCCCAGATTCTCGTGCTCCTTTCCAAGGGGCCGCCCGGGGGGAATTCCATTGCCGAGATGGTCTCGTGAGGTGTGAGCCATGTGGTGGACGGAAATAGTAGGGCATGTCTTGGGTACGTAGGTACGTAGATTTTTCTGGGCGTTACCAGGTAGCCCAGTGGGGCCAACGTACATATTTGGGGGATGGGTTTTTTTCCGTCCGCTACGCCTCCCTGGATACGGGAAGTGGCGGGATGAACTGAGAGAGGCAAACTATGGCGAAGAGGCAAGGCGAGGTCGTGTGCCATGTAGCTGCGTGCTTCGTATTACCGGGCGCGCGCGCGCGGTTCATTCGCCCAGGGAAATCGACTTACAAGATAAGATGGTGGCGGCTTCTGGTGGTTGGCTGTCTGGCGATTAGGATTGGCGATGGGAAATCGCGGGGTAGAAGGGTGGGAGGGGTGGAGGGGCGGTACAGTGCCTCAAAGGCTCAAGGGGGGGACTGGCCACGAGGGAAACCGCCATGCGCCTGCAGAGTCGGACAGGACCAAAGAGACGGCGAGTCTGAGGTGAAGTGAGGCCCCTGGTTTTTTTTCATCTTTCTTTTCTTTTGTTTCCTTACCGCCCATGTGCATGTACATGTACTGCAGTCCATTGATGCATCATGAATAAAAAACGAGATCCATTGGACGATGCGTCGGGGCACATGGATCAGAGATTGCAGCTGCGGGACGCCTGGGGACGGAACTGGGCGGTGCACCCGCAACTGCAACTGCAACTGTACATGGTCGCTGTGGTACGGAGCATGTAGGGAACATGTACATGTCCACATCCAAATGCGTGCATGTATCAGCAGCCGCAAGAGTACAGCGCTACAGCTTCAACGCACAGGCGTACCCCCTTCGGACCCGTGCCGTGGCGGTGGGTTTTTTGTCCTGTCCGGTGACCTGCTTGTGACCGCCGGGTGACCTCCACTCCACTCCGGGGCCCTGTTCAGTCTGAGAGTCCGCTGGAGAGAAGCTGACCGGGGGACGGAAAGCGTCGAGAGGTCTTGGCCCTGGGGGAGAGCTGCTGGCATCGGCATTGGCATTGGCATTGGCATTGGGACTTTCTTGGCCTTGCTTTTCCCTCCCGTCCTCCGCAATCTCAGCCCTAGCTGCGTTCCTTGGGGTCATCCCCCGTCTCCAGTTTCCCGTCCCCCATTTTCCATTGCCCAGCTCCCCCGTTGGTTCCTCTCACGACGAACTTTTCATGCGTCCGGAGACTTTCCGCTTCGCAGGCTTTTCTTTCTTTTTGACGTGCTACGTACCAGATTTGCAAAGGGACCACCAAGCACTGTACATCGTACATTATAGGTCAGGTTTTTCATCATCATTTTGCAGCTCGTGACAAGGAATCAGGACTTTCGAGGCCGCCGTTACGTACCATGTACTCCCGCCGCCTCCAACCAGCGCCGTCGCGTTTCTGCTGTCGTTGTCGTCAAGTGTGAAGTGACACCCCCCCTGGTCCCTCGATTGCCCGTTAGGTCGTCACATCCTCGGTCCCAGCCAATCGATTCATCCCGTTAGCCTGGGTCCTTTGCAGCTTTTTTTTGCAAGGTCGCGCCGTACCGGATCCATCCATCCAATCCATGATCCGCGCAGCCAACCACGCAGCCAACCAGCCCGCAAGCATTCTTCCAGCATTCATCCCTACAGTACGCAGTAGTCATCCATCACCCATCATCATCAACGACACGCCGTCAAACCTCCAAAGGCCCTGCCACCCCCCGGATCCCGTGGGCCCCGATTTTTTCTCTGCTCGTTGCATCACGCCCCTCCAGCTCTCGTTCATTCTTCCCCTTCTCCCCTGCGGTCCCTTCTCCCCGGCCGCCCCGTGCTCCGCCGAGGCCCAGTGGGGACTGGAAACTGAAGTCCAAGTCTAAGGGAGAAGCGCCAGGGGACGCGACTGTGAACCTAGACGTCGCCTCCCTGATAGGTATCGTGGATGTACCCGGAATGATCCAGCCCGTCGCGCTTTCCAAGTCGGGACAGGGACAGTAAGGTGTACTCCCGGACGTACAGTGCCTCTGCAGATGCACGCCCGTGTGGGATCTTAGTCGAGAACCTCGAGGCTTGCTTCCCTGCCATTATCTAATGAGTCGACATTCTTACGGAATAGTGCGCCTGCAGGTTTACCTTTGATTTGGGGGTGTATTTGGCTTTGTACTTCGTTCTCGACCGGCGATCATGACCACAAGCCGCTTCCGATGGACAACTTGGATGGCAGACCGTGGACGGCGGCCAGAGAAAGCCAGAAGCCAAAGTCAGCGTTGGAAGAGCTTCAAAAGGAAGACTCGGGCAGATGGGAGACGAACTCAGAACTTGCCAACTTCATCATCAACATCACTAAGATCCGGTAAAACATCAAGCGTTCTGCATCTCATACGGGGCGGCTCTCCGGAATCTCGCCCAACAACACCCTCAACCCAGCATCACCAACCAGCAAAGGCGCCATCCACTTGGCATCATCCATCATCCAGCATTCTCCTCCGCCTCTCCACCATCTCACAGACCCCTTGTCGCCTGCATCATCCGCATCTCCCCTCCTTTTCCCGCCACCAGGCTCTTCCGGTCTCCAGGTCCCGTCAAGAGGCCCCGAATCAACAGGGCCCGAAGCATCGACGACAGGCCCCAGTCCATGCACCCGGCGTCCCTGCTGCGCCTGGGCTCTGCTGCTGGCCCCGGACCCGATCCTCTCTGGCTTTGGCCCCGACTCTGAGTCTGACTACGCCTGACCGGGGTTTCCGCCCACACCTCGTCCCGCGACAACGACGCCGACACCAGCTGGCGTCACGGTACCAAGAAATCCTTTCCGGTTTGATTTCGTGGCCGTCACCTGCGACGCCTCCCCGGCTCCACCTCGCGCTTGTCCCCAGCCGTCCCAGAGCCTCTTGCCATCTCCATCCTCGGTTTCAACCCCCCCAAGCCTCCCAGGCGGGCACTATCTGGCGTTCCCACTGTGGGGCAGCACACCGCGGCATCCACACCCCCGGGCGTCCGCTTCCGAATCTCGACCTCCTCGCAAAAGGTTTAATAAGGATGAAGGACCCCGTCTTCAGAACCAATTCTCCTCACATCAATCAAAGATTCAAAGGTTCAAGGTCCCAGAATAAGGCAGCCGGTCCCGATTTGCGCAAGAGTGAGTTGGTCTTTGTGCTTTTCCTTCCATCTTCCAAGGCCGTCGAGATGCCTCAACACCTACCTTCCCTCCCTCTGCCCTCTCTTACAAGGAGAGAGCTACGCCAAACTATCATTCTTCATCTCTCAGAGTCCTCGGCCATACTGACATTGTGTTCCTACAGTGATTTCCAACAACGTTAACAAGACTGCTCTCCACCCTACCGGTGTGACGTGAGTGCCTCCTCCTCCAGCAGTGATGCCATTGAACGGCTCAACTAACACGAGTCTTGACAGTCCCCACGTGGAGCACACTGAGCTCGGTACGCTCAATCCTTCGTCGGCAATGCCAACATTGCACTTCAATTGATCAAAACTAACACCCGCCTCAGAGCAGGAGCTTCACGACAAGGCGCACATCGACTACGACCGTGTCGCAATTGTACGACCACCTCTCCTCTATACACTGTCTCAAAGGCGCTGACCAAAACGCCTACAGATCCCCAACCCTTCAGTCGCTGCCCTCTACGAGGATGCGCTGGTGTACGAGACTGGAACTGCCATCACCTCAAGCGGTGCTCTGACTGCCTACTCTGGGGCCAAGACCGGTCGATCACCCCTCGACAAGCGAATTGTCAAGGAGCCCTCATCCGAAGACAACATCTGGTAAGCTTCTCTCCCCGCCTCTGAGTCGCGCACTGGCGCACTGCTTCCTCGGCAGCGCCGTGGTGACTCGGATGAAAGTCAAATACTGTAGTGATCATGCGACTAACATGGCGTTCTTAGGTGGGGCCCCGTCAACAAGCCCATGACCACTGATGTAAGTATTACTTGTGCTCCCACTTGCGCGCTCTGTGTTCTTCGCATTTCCCCACTCTCAATTTGCCATGGGGGTTTTTTTTTTTTTTTTGGACATTGGAGCAAAATTCCAAATCGCAAAAACAGTCACAAGCCAAATCCCGATCAATGCCCCATCACACACATCCACTCCGGAAATCAAAGTCCCCTTGCCCCGAGGATACCCGGAACGCCAGCGCTGGGGTCATGGCTCATCGTGGTGCTTATGCGATTACCCAATTGCGCGGGCGCTGGTTGGCAGGGGCTTGGACCCAGTGGTCCTTCCAGCGGTGCTAGTGGTGGCAGCCCCGGAGCCAGTCCCCGGTTCTCCCCTGGGGCTGGCGTCATGGGGCCCGGCAATGCAAACGACCCCGCAGAGTTCCAGCGCTTCTAGCAAAGGCTCTGCGCGGTGTCTTGCTTCCTGCTTTGCCACACAGTGCCACACGCCCGCTACACGCTCGCTACAAGCCCACTCCCCGCACTCCCCTCTCACCTTCCCTTCGAGCCGGCAAACCTGTTGCGGTGCACGCACCAAGACAGGCACAACCGAGCCTCGCTCAATTCCCGAGCCCCAGCCCGAGCCCGAGCGGCCGGCCGCCCCTCTTTCCCCCGATCACGACTTTTCCCGATTCCGTTGGCCGCATTTTGCCCGATTTGGAAACCTCGGGATTCTCGACTAGATGAGCTCGTGACATGACGCATTCGAGTGCAATGGCTGACAAAATTACCCAAACAGGTCTGGAAGATCAACCGTGAGCGTGCTGTCGACTACCTGAACACCCGGGAACGCATCTACGTTGTCGATGGCTTCGCCGGCTGGGACGAGCGATACCGCATCCGCGTCCGTGTTATCTGCGCCCGCGCCTACCATGCTCTCTTCATGCGCAACATGCTCATCCGCCCCTCGCGCGAGGAGCTCGAGCACTTCCACCCCGACTACACCATCTACAACGCTGGCTCTTTCCCCGCCAACCGATACACCGAGGGTATGACCTCTGGCACCTCCGTCGCCATTAACTTCGACCAGAAGGAGATGGTTATCCTCGGTACCGAGTACGCCGGTGAGATGAAGAAGGGTGTCTTCACCGTCCTCTTCTACGAGATGCCCATCAAGCACAACGTCCTGACCCTGCACTCCTCCGCCAACGAGGGCAAGGATGGTGATGTCACCCTCTTCTTCGGTCTGTCCGGCACTGGCAAGACCACCCTCTCCGCCGACCCCAACCGAGCCCTGATCGGTGACGACGAGCACTGCTGGAGCGACAACGGTGTCTTCAACATCGAGGGTGGCTGCTACGCCAAGACCATTGGTCTCTCCGCCGAGAAGGAGCCCGATATCTTCGGCGCCATCAAGTACGGTTCCGTTCTCGAGAACGTTGTCTTCGACCCCGAGACCCGCGAGGTCGACTACGACGACTGCACCCTCACCGAGAACACCCGCTGCGCCTACCCCATCGAGTACATCTCCAACGCCAAGATCCCTTGCCTGTCAGAAAACTCGCCCTCTAACATCATCCTCCTCACTTGCGATGCCCGCGGTGTCCTGCCCCCCATCTCCAAGCTCGACCGCTCGCAGACCATGTTCCACTTCATCTCTGGATACACCTCCAAGATGGCCGGTACTGAGGACGGTGTGAACGAGCCCCAGGCCACCTTCTCCAGCTGCTTCGCCCAGCCCTTCCTCGCCCTCCACCCCATGAAGTACGCCAGCATGCTCGCGGACAAGATCGAGAAGCACGGTGCCAACGCCTGGCTCCTCAACACCGGTTGGGTCGGTGCCGGTTTCGCCCAGGGCGGCAAGCGATGCCCCCTCAAGTACACCCGCGCCATCCTCGACGCCATCCACTCCGGCGAGCTCGCCAAGGTCGAGTACGAGAACTACGGTGTCTTCAACCTCCAGGTCCCCAAGACCTGCCCCAACGTCCCCGCCGAGCTGCTCAACCCCAGAAGGCCTGGACCGCCGGCGAGGAGTCCTTCTCCAACGAGGTCGTCAAGCTTGGCAAGCTCTTCCGCGAGAACTTCATCAAGTACGAGAGCGAGGCCACCGAGGACGTTGTCAAGGCCGGTCCCCAGGTTTTAAGAAGACTTGCATTGGATTGTTCAAGATTGATTGGCGGCAAATCAGCATTTCGTTTTTTTGGGTCGGCGTCTTCCATGGCAGCCAAGCTGCCCTGCTTTTCACTTGATGGGTCACGGATGAGATTGTGTGTAATGTAGGCATGAACAAGCCTTTACGAATTTCGAAGCAATAGAAAAGTACATATCATCTACATAAAATTGGTTCTACTAAATCATGGAATGTGACTGTGAATGTGAGTGGTGCTATGATCGAAATCTTTGTCCGGGAAGTATTTTTATGAGGAGCCCGATGAAGTTCACAGTTGTCTAGTCCCGGTAGACTTGCTCCCTTCTATCCGCAACCAGTTTTTGAATGGATCTTCGAAAGTGAACAGATTGGAAAATTCCAGGTAAACTAGATAAGATTGTTGTGTTACAAATGACATTGTTGATGAAGAGACGGCACTGTGGATGTGGATGTGGACGACAATAACATAATCAACAGTGCTGGCAAAGCGGTCCGTTTGTCAAATACATCTGGTACCACAACGAATATTTTCTCTTGTCGCTGTAGGTCCTGGGGAATTCTGTCCCGTACAATTTACTTGTTTGCTTGGTGAACGAATCCGATATTGTTTGCTGCACTCTAGATCGTAACGGTTGACGAGACGCCACGATTTATGCAAGTACCCACTACTTGATAGCACTGTGAACCAGGGGGCCTTGTTTACAGCACTTAGTGTAGGTAGGTAGTGCACGCTGCCACAGTGCTTTACGCGGGGGTACGCGACAAGGGTACTTTGGAGGGCCAGTTGCTGGGGCAATTATGTCATGAGCCACAGAAACAAACGACACCAACAAAGCGAAAGTTACAGTGGGTGCAAGTATCATCTTCACACACAGTCACCGACACGCACGCGTCGCAACCGGCCCATGAACAGCAACGACGCAAGGCCGAAGCCCCTTTTCAAGTCTTCGAAGCCCGGTGCTTCTTTTGCATTTAAGCCGCGGACTACGCTTTCGTCGACACAGAAGCCTGATTTCTCCAAAGCTCAACCCCCACTACGAGGAGAAAATACGACGACAGACGCGAACAGGAACAACAACAAAAACAAGTCTCGCCTTGACGATACCACTGCGCTCAGAGACCTCGGCGCCATGGTCAACGAACGCGCGCCTCCCAAGGCGCCCCTACAGTCCATCATGCCCAATAGCGGCCCAGCCCGTGAGAAGTCACCAGAGGACGATATCACCGCCATAATGAGCGGCTTCGCATCGCTCAAGGGCCAAGTTCGAGCCGACCCAGGAGACTCATTCAACCCGTCCGGCAGCGCCGCAACCAACAGGCCCACGTTTGGCCACCCGACCAAAATGATGTCGTCTCGCAAGCAGAAAGCCGACCCATTCATTCGGCAGAAGACACGGCCCGAGCACCACATCGACCAGAACAGAGTCGCTGGCCCGAAGGCCCCGAGCTATCAGGATAGGAAGCCCCCGCCAATACAGATGTTCAGCTCGAATGCCCCAGTTGCCCCGCCGAAGAGCTATGGCGGGGGGGAGTTCTACACAGACCCCGCAAAGGCGAGTGCAGATCTCAAGGCCTTGCTGGAGGGCGGCATGGATGACGAGGATGAGGAAGAGGAAGAAGAGAAGCCACAGCAGTCGCAAGAATCACAGGGAAGTGAAGCTGGAGGTGAGGCAAGCGAGGCCAACGCCGAGACAAAGAAGGCAGATGCCGCCAAGAGCGCCAAGGACGGAACAGTAGACGGCCTCAAGGTGAAGCTGCTACCGCATCAAGTCGAAGGCGTTCAGTGGATGCGTGGTCGAGAGCTCGGCCCTATCAAGCGAGGAAAGGTCCCCAAGGGCGGAATCCTGGCTGATGACATGGGTCTCGGAAAGACACTGCAATCTGTCTCCCTAATACTCACAAACCGGAAGCCAGAGAAAGATTCCCCAGGATGGAAGAAGAACTTTGAGAAGGTTGAGAAGACCACCCTCGTGGTAGCACCGCTGGCGCTCATCCGGCAGTGGGAGCACGAGATCAAAGACAAGGTGGAAAGGTCACAAGGGCTCAAGGTCTGCGTCCATCACGGACCGCAGCGAACGAAGCGTTTCCAAGAGCTAGCTCTCTACGATGTGGTCGTCACAACCTACCAGATTCTCGTGTCGGAGCATGGCCACTCTTCGGACGCCGAGGGCGGCGTCAAGGCAGGGTGCTTTGGGCTGCACTGGTGGCGAGTTGTCCTGGACGAGGCTCACACCATCAAGAACCGCAATGCAAAGGCCACCAAGGCGTGCTACGCGTTGCGTTCTGAGTATCGATGGTGCTTGTCTGGCACGCCTATGCAAAACAACCTGGACGAGCTCCAATCTCTCGTCAAGTTCCTCCGTATCAGTCCCTACGACGATCTCAAGGAGTGGAAGGCCCACATCGACCTGCCTTTGAAGAACGGAAAAGGACACATCGCCATCCGCAGACTACACAGTCTTCTTCGATGCTTCATGAAGCGTCGAACCAAGGAGATTCTCAAGGAGGCTGGTGCGCTCAACCCTGGCGGTAAACCATCGGCCGAGGGCGAGCCATCCACAACAGGCTTTAAGGTGACCGAGCGCAAGGTTGTCACCGTATCAACTGAACTGTCCCCTGCTGAGCGCAAGTTCTACAAGCGATTGGAGGCTCGCACTGACCGAAGTATCGAAGTCATGATGCGTGGTCGGGTCAACTACGCCAACGCGCTAACCCTCCTGCTGCGGTTGCGTCAGGCATGCAACCACCCTAAGCTGTTGGAGGGTAAACTGGACAAAGACAAGGATGCGCTGACAACCGACTCGAGCCAAAAGTCCCAGGAAGCAGATGTTGATGCCATGGCTGATATGTTCGCCGGCATGGGTATTGAGTCCAAATCCTGCAACATCTGCGGACGGGGGTTGAACACTCAAGACAGCAGACTGGGTAGGGACATTTGCTCAGAGTGCCACGATGACTTGGCCTATTTCAACGCGCATGAAAAGCCGGAGAAGAATGACTCGAAGAAGGACAAGTCCAAGAAGGAGAGATCCAAGAAGGACAAATCTAAGAAGAAGCGGGAAGGGAAAGCTGTTGAGGAGAAGCCTGCACCTGAGGAGGCCGAGTCACCCGTGAAGACCAACCGTCGCCCTCGCAACCGCAACGCCATTATCGACAGCGAAGATGAGGAGGAAGCCGAAGGTAGCTGGCTCGTCCCTGAAGATGAGCAGGGTTCCCTGCGACTCGGCAAAGCCGGTGGGGAGGAGGACGAGAACGCTGAGGGTGGCGGCGACTCGCTTGGCTCTGAGGACTCTGAAGACGAGGATCAAAGCACAGCGCAGGACCAGAGCAACCTCAACAGCTTCGTCGTGGATGATGAGGTGGCCAAGAAGGAGAAAGGATATCAGTCTGTTGATGAGGCGTCGGATGACGATGAGTCGCTGCTCTCCGTGTCGGCCCTCACGAAGCAGATGGCGGCCCAGACGCTGGACGATGGGCAAGATAACTCTACTGCCGATATTTCGACAGCAGACACCACTGCAGCCGATTCTTCTGTTGCTGATACTACTGCGGCGGATATCGCAACCACCCCTGATTCAGAGACATCAGACTCGGAAGAGGACTCGGAAGACGATTCCTCGATTCTCTCATCCGACGATGACGACGTCCACCATTCTGCCTACAACTCCCAGCCAAGCCATGTCCTCGCCTCGGCCAAGATCCGTGAACTCATCAAGATCCTGCGGGCAGAGGTCCGGGAGCACAAGTTCATTGTCTTCTCCCAATTTACCTCTATGCTCGACCTCGTTGAGCCCTTCTTCCGCAAAGAGGGCTTCCGCTTTGTTCGCTACGACGGATCGATGAAGAACGACGAGCGTGAGGAAAGCCTGCGGAGTCTGCGGTCTGACAAGGCGACCCGTATCCTCCTGTGCAGTCTCAAGTGTGGTAGTTTGGGACTGAACCTTACGGCGGCGACAAGAGTTGTTATCCTTGAGCCGTTCTGGAACCCTGTATGTCTTCAAACACTCCCCCTTGCATTTATCTGTCCGGTATGCTAACTTGGATTTTAGTTCGTAGAGGAACAAGCAATCGATCGTGTTCATCGCCTCACACAAACCGTCGATGTCATCATCTACAAGCTCACTGTCGCCAAAACGGTCGAAGAGCGTATCCTCGACCTCCAGAACAAGAAGCGCCTTCTCGCCGAGCAGGCTATCGAAGGCAGCATGAAGAAGGGCACCTTCAAGCTTGGCCTCAATGAACTCATCGACCTCTTCAAGCCTGGCTCGGCTGATAACCACGCCCTGCTGGGCTCAGTCGACGGCGAGGAGGAGAGCGTCGAGGACCGGGGCTTTAGGGCCGCGTCGAATATGAGGAAGAAGCCTGCGATGGCGAGACAGGAGAGCGAGGTTTATGGCCGACGATGGTAAACGATACGGGATACATGAGGCAGGCATGCATGGCGTTTAGAGGGGATTTGCCAATTTTGGGGACTGGCTTAGACCATGGTCATGGTATGATAGATGTCTTGACGAATCCACTGTTTATGTTTCTTTCAACCTTTATGTTGGATACTCTTGTCAGGGAAATGGCTTTCATATACAAATGAGTAATATATGCCTCACTCTCACTGTGTGGTCAATACGAACACCACTCCTTGATGCTATACGCGGATTTCAAGGATACGGTAGAATACGACAGGACGCCAAGGCTGTCGGCTGTGCGGCTGCGTGGCGAATGCGCGGCCTCTTTGGCGAGAACTAGCGAGCATACGAGGCACGGAGAAATTACCAGTCCGCAAGAGCGCAGCAGCTTTCTAACGTAGCGAGAGACGTGAAGTTCTCGATAATGCAATAATAACTGGGGGACAGTGCTCAAGGTAGTATTCTGAATGTTTAATTTTGCCGAGAACCTAAAGCAAATATAGACTTGACTACTTTGTACGTATTGTGGCGATGCCAAACCAGGGTTGCTTGTTTCAAAGGCTGGGCTACTATCCGCACGAGGGCCACATGTGCTTGAACAAACAGGACTTTGATAAAGCTGAGATGTGTCGAAACAACGCAGTGTAACACACGCGATTAAATGACTCCGCCCAGGACCAGCAGCTCCAATAGCGGATGGTTTCCCGTGTGTTTGCTATTTGCACGTGTGACATCGCCATGATACAGCCCGGATGCTTAAGGCTTGGCAATGATGGAAATAAAATAAAATAGAACATGAGTGTCAGTATGCCCTAGTGCCTGAGATATTGTGATGAAGCATTATTGTGATCTCGAGGACACCGGGTCACTAATGATGGAAACCTGTCTTGTTTGTGTAGACCATCAGCACGAAAAGAGAATGCATTCTATCCTTGTGAGCTCCCTCCCCTGCGACAAGGCCTCAGGACACGCCGCTAGTGCGCTTCTCGGGCGCTGGGCCGCTAAGTAGGCACCTGAGGGAACATTTTTTAGCAGCAAGTTGGCCGTAATAGGTGGGGACGCTGCCAAAAGCTCAGCCCCTCTGATCCCCGATGGATGACGAACGTGTGGCGGGCAGGTTGACGAGCCGGTTGACGAGCCGTCCAATGAGAGCAACGCCCGGGTCACGGCAGACAGACAGAGCGACCTGCTGGAGACAGCAGCCTGATGGACGATTGATACCATCTCCATCTCACTCGCAGCGCTGGCCTACTCTTCCCTCCATCTTTCCTCCCAGTATCCCGCACTCGCATCCCAGCGCCTGTTCGTCTGCAACCCGAGTCCGAAGCCTCAGCCTCAGCCTCAGCCTTCCCCGCCCGCCCCCTAAGGATCGAGCCTACGTAACGCCTACGACTACCACCCATAGCCTGAGCCACCTGCCAACGACCACCCGCCCACGACCACCCGCCCACGACCACCACACCAGACGCACCGCACAAGAACGACGTGCGACGTCCTTTTTTCCTGCCGTCTTTCGCCCTTCGTCCCTCCCATTTCCATAATACCCCAAGGCGATCGCATCGACGACCGGATCAACCTCGCCGTCCACCTCCGCGCATATCCCCTCTCTCAGCTTGCCTGACCACCTTGTGCCGCCTGCCTGGCAGCATCACCACAGCCCACCATGTTTCGAGCAGCAGCAGCTGGGCCTTTCGACGATGCCGTCGGTATGTTTGCATCTTCTTAAACCATGTCCACCTGTATATCCACGCCGGCCCATATCCATCCGCCCTTGGCCGTCGCTTCTGCCGTCCGTCCCTATGCAAGCGGCGGCCGAACCATTCAACAAATGCGCAGGCAGCCGTCCTCGACTTGAATAGAGAACTGACAATATCCTAGCCAAGGCTACCGACGAGAACCTCACCTCCGAGGACTGGGGCGCCATCATGGAGGTCTGCGACAAGGTCACCAGCGACCCGAACGGCCCCAAAGAGGTCGTCCAAAGCATGATCAAGCGTCTCGCCCATCGCAACGCCAACGTCCAGCTCTACACCCTTGAGGTATGCATCCCTACGGCGGCTCTACACTCGCATCTTTCTAACATCTCAACAGCTTGCACACGCTCTCTCCCAGAACTGCGGCAAGCCCATGTGCCGCGAAATCTCCAGCCGCGCCTTCACCGATGCTCTCCACCGCCTCGCTAGTGATCGCAACACTCACAGCCAGGTCAAGCCCAAGGTCCTCGAGCGCATGAAGGAGTGGACCGAAATGTTCAGCGACGACCCCGAGCTCGGCATCATGAGCCAGATCTACTACATGGTCAAGAAGAGCAACCCCACCATCCACCCTCCCAGCGCACCCCAAAAGCGTGGCCTCACCGATGTCGATCGCCAAAAAGAGGAGGACGAGCTTCAGATCGCACTCAAGCTGAGCTTGGAGGAGGAGGAGCGCAAAAAGGTCGGCCCGGCCGGTTCCAGCAATCAAGCTGGTTCCAGCGGCCAGCAGGAGGCCGCCCCGCCCGCCCCGCCCGCGGGAACCACAGCTGCCACAGTCAGCCGAGTCCGAGCCCTGTTCGACTTTGCCCCCTCGGAGCCCGGCGAACTCGAATTCAAGAAGGGCGACGTCATTGCCGTTCTCGAGAGCGTTTACAAGGACTGGTGGCGAGGCTCCCTCCGGGGCAAGACCGGCATCTTTCCTCTCAACTACGTCGAGAAGCTGACCGACCCAACCCCGGATGAGCTGCAGCGTGAGGCCCAGATGGAGGCCGAGGTCTTTGCGGAGATCAAGAACGTCGAGAAGCTATTGACTCTGCTGAGCACCACCAACACGGCACCCAAAGATGAAGATAACGAGGAGATTTCAGTATGTTCCATGTCTTGGAGACGGAAGGGTGAAGCCAAGTGTGCTAACGATTTTCCAGAAGCTCTATCACCAAACGTTGGCCATCCGACCGAAGCTGATTAAGTTGATTGAGAAGTATTCGCAGAAGAAGGGTGAGTATCTGTGCTCTCCGCTCGTGTAAACCCTCGCTCACAGACCATAGACGACTTCACCCAGCTCAATGAAAAGTTCATCAAAGCTCGACGGGATTACGAAGCCCTCCTTGAGTCCTCTATGGCCCACCCGCCCCAGCACAGCTATCAGCAGTATGCTCTTCGGCCAGGACCTCCGGGAACGGGCTATGGAGGATACCCTCCTCAGCCGCCACCGGAGCAAGAGCAGAGATACACTCTTCCCCGTCAGGGTAAGTCACTCGCCTCCAACTGAACTGGCCATGACAGATACTGACCACGTCCAGACCACGCCCCATACCAAACCTCGTCTCCTCCTCCCAACTTCCAGCCCCAATCACAAAACACAGCCCCCTTCTATGTTGCCGGTGCCGAAATTCCGTCCACCCAGCAGCAGTACCCGCCGAGGAACCAGACTCCCGCCGACGGCAGACAGCCTGCTCCCATCAACACCTCTCCTCCCGCCCAGGCCTACACCCCGTACTCTCACCCTCCTCCCCAGGACCCCAACCCGTACTCCCAGCGACCCTCGAGCACTTACGGCGCTCAGGAGTTGGCTACGTCGGTCTACGACTCGCCCATCGCGCCGAACAACCCCAACTCGGCTGCCACGTACTCGAGCTCCGTGTACTCACCTGATGAGCAGAACAACAACTCGCATCCCTCCAACGCATATGCCCCCCAGCAGCAACAACCGCCCCCAGCCCAGTATAAGAGCTACATGCCTCCCGACCAGGCGCCCCCTGCCGTTCCAACCGGCCAGCCCCACAGCCTCCGCATAACGTCATGACGCCACCTCCTCAGCAGCCCGGCAGTAGTGCATACGATTCCCGTCACAACCTGCCCAGCCAGGCTGCTGGCCAACAACAGTACAAGCCGTACGTCCCCCCGGGTGATGCTCCCTCAGCTCCAGCTCCCAACGACTACTATCGACCGAACGGTGTGTACTAGAGTGTACGTACACCCGAGTTAGGGACTCCCAAAGCGGATGCGCTGGATTTTGAATAGTGACTTGCGCAAGTACTTTCTTACGGTATCACGATGCATGTGTATTTGGGTGGGACGGGGTTTTCTCGATACTTTGAGACTTGACATGTACTATACCACTACGGCCGAAATCATTCATTCTTTTGGTCTGTCGTTTAATGAGAAGTTGCGTTGGGACTTTACATGATGGTAGCTATATTAGGTGCTACAATGCGATTCTACCTTCCTCATTTCAAACATGTGGTTCAATGTCCAGCAACATTCGTAGCATCTTCTCGCATGTGACTACAGTTTTGCCATATGTCGTATCTTTCCTCCATCTGACTAAATTTACCGTCAAAGTCAGAGAACGCAGTGACATGGACAGTGATTTGCACAAGGCAATAGTCCGCTCGCCTCGGCTCTGGCCAAATCGTTGGAATTGGATGTTAATCCAGCGGCGGCAGATGAGATTTGTCACTGTAACTCCAAAGAAGCCCTCCTCTGGCTCCTTCGACCCTAAGGTTAGCAAAGCCTTGCGGTCTGGTCTACATAGCGACACTCGGTGTGCTTTAGCACCTCGGTGCAGTCGTTGAAATCTTCCGCTCATGTTGTGGGATCGGTTGAATATGAAGAGGAAGGTCTTCGAAAATGCTGAACATGTAACAGTACTCCTGAGTCAACTCCTTTGTTAACCAGCATAGGCGGGAAAGCCCCACCGGAAGGGCGCGCCGTAGATAGCTTTGCTTGCTCTTACGACAGCTTCCGTTAGCATCGGACTTGGTATCTTTTCCAGGGCGTGGAGGTGTCACATTATAACGACGGATGTGCGGATTTCTCTTGCTAGTGATGGATTGACCTGGTGGGTTTTGTCACCAGACACTTATATTGGATCGCAAAATCAGAGATGAGTATCTGAGCGAGATGATTATTGAGCAATCGCTGATATCTGTGAGCCTGTAGCCACCACTTAAACTCCTTGTGCTAGAGAAGCCTTGGATCATTGTTGATCCTCTTCAGTTCTCAACTAGCCAGTTCCCATTCATCCCAAATGCCGTGTAGCTTGAAATTGTGGTGATTGCACCCAATTTCCCTCCCATTCAAGAGCAAAGCCAAGTAGACGCTGCAGTCCACTCCATTCCCGTCCATTGTAATCATCGCACCATCAACCCCCGTTCTCAGCAAGTAACCGTCTCAACACCCATGCTTCTACTCAAAGCCCAGTTCTCTCATCGTTAGCTATCAGCCCCTCAAACAAGTCGAGCTCTCTTTGGAGAACTCCCCTCCGATCCCGTACCCCCATCTCGAGAAATAGAGCCATCTCGAGAGATAAAATCATCGAGCTCATCCCGGCTTCTCCTCAGCCCGCCAGTCGGGCCGGTGAGGTCAATCACTTGAGGCTCCCCTTCGATCCCAGCGGTTGGGGCTCTCGTGGCCTGTCGGCTGCCTCGGGCGCTGGAAGACCGGACGATGTCGTTGTACGGGGTTCCGCTAACAAACAGGTCGCTCTCCGCTCGTAGTTGCCGGCCTGGCGTGATGAATTGCCGAGAGGCTGGCGTTCCATTCCGAGAGCCTGCTGTACGCACAGGAGGCGGCATGGAGTTTCCAGCCACTGCTGGCGCAGAGCCCTGTCGCGGATCTGGTGATTCGACTTTGGCTATAAACTCCAACTGCTCCTGTGTGGAGGGACTAAGAACGAAGAGAGAAGGCTCTTCACCTGGCTGGAGGACCTGTTGCTGATTCTGGTTGGGATCGTCGTTAGGGGTTAGTCGAGGGCCATCCGCCATCACAGGTTCGTCTGAGTTGCCATTGTCGACTGGTCGCGAGAAGTGGCTGGGCGCACCAGGAGAAGCTCTTCCTGTCATGGCATCCGATTCGGAAAATGACTCCTCCTCATCGCTGGTCAGATCGATGATTGTTCTCTCAGAGGCTGGCGAGTCTCTGTCGGGTGCGCGAGGAAAGCCTCCCTCCATAGCTGCAAAGTCGAAGTTGATGTCGATTTCTGCAGCACCGCCACCATTTCCTCCATCCGAACCATCGTCGTCGTCACTTTCGTCCTCACCATCTCCTCCACCATCTCCTCCTCCAGAACCAGGGCCGGGCGAGTTTCCGTCATCTGAGCCATCCGACTCACTGTCGGAGTTCTCGTCGTCGTCGTCGGATTCACTGGAGTCAACCACAATAGTCGGTGGTCGATGAATGGCATTGCGATGGTCAGGACGGGGTGAGGGTGGTGCTCCAAACGCACCTCTCCATTCGATGGCCCGACCCACGGCAATTCGGTCTGTTTCACAAGCCCTGTAGTGATCTACCAGCGGTGCGAGGTAGCCAAATCTAGACAGTCTGAGGTCCTCTGCAGCCTTTGGGCGACGGACGGCATTGTTGACGTCCATGACAAACGTAAAGTCCCGTACAGGCGTCTTTGTCTTCCTCTCGATCCACTGGTCGTAGTCCAAGAACGTCACCATCTCCATGCCACGGAGCATGTGGATGTAGTCTAAGCCTTGCAGAGTCCGCAGAGAGCGAAAAGGTCTGTAATTTGGTTGCTCTGTTGTCTTTTCTGTCATGTAGCGGATAATGCCCCTCGGCTCATGCTTGCGGCGCATGTAGGATGGAGCCGATTCCTGAACATGGACAACAAGAGCCTTCAAGCGGCTGGCTTGTCCAAGCCACGTCAGAGGCACCGTTCGTCTCGATCGGTACTTTCCTCGTCCATTCGGCTCGAATGACAGCGACTGGGAGCCTGTCCACAAAATCTCAATGTCCTGGACTCGTTGGAGTTTTTGCTTGATTCCAGACGCAAAGCGGCCCTATTCGCCAAGCGAGGAGAAGCAAAACTTGTTCCCAGAGTAGAATAGATTTGCTCCGATGTAGTTCCACCTCTTTGAAACCAAGAGGGGGGCAAGAAGGTCCCCAGGCTTCTTTGCAAAGGTGATGCTCACCTTGCTCTTGCCCACATGAAACCGGTGGAGCGGAGATATCTCCCCTCTGCAGTTCAGAGGAACTACTGTCGGCTCACGGTGTGGGTCGAGGCGAGAAATTGCGTGGACCACCTGTCCATCAAATACGAGAACCATCCGAAGAATCTTGACCTGGAGGTTGGAATCCAGCTGGTCGAAAGGAAACATGCCCTGCACCTCAACCAGTTCGTTACGTGCGACAAGCTCAAGTCCTTCAAGTTCATCGGCGTCCTCAGCCTCTTCTTCATCTTCAGTCGGAGTTCTGAGCCGGAGATCTGGGTGGGTTTTATTCGGATGAGGCGACATGTCTGCAAAATAGCTGTTAGTAAAGAAAGGCAGCAGTAAGTCCAGAGATTGATACTCACTCGTTTCTCGGCAGGTTAATTTGTAGACGTCTTCCCAGGCCCGGATGCCCCGGGGTAACATGTGATGGTTACCCTCGATCCAGTTTGTCAAAACTACCGGATATGTCTTTGGTTGGTGGTTAGCAACGGAAGAAGAGGTTGAATGGTCATGAAACTCACTGGTTCTGTCTTTCGACTTCCAAAACGGAGGCGTCGAATCAACTCGTCCCGATCTCGAAGGTCCCGTCTGAGACGCCTTATTTCGCTCGCTTGTTCTAGGATTGTTCCCCTCTGGGCCGCGAACATCGACTTGTAGTATTGGTACACCACGTAGAGGTGATCCCAATGGGGCTTGCATGTGATTTCGCATTCGCCACACCAGTCAGGCCACACAATGTTATCCTCGTCGTAAGGCTGGTCGTTTGGATCTGGAAAGTCACCACCTTCAGTGTCACCATCACTATCGTCATCCCCGGGGTCTGAGGGGTCTGGTGTAGGCTCTCCACCAGGGTGATTGAGAATGGCCTCAGCATCGCCAATTTCTTCATCATCATCGCCACCACCCAAATCGGGCATGCCAGGTAGCTCATAATGATTCAGTCCATTGTGGTTGAGAAAAGCCACGGCATCGCCAATTTCTTCATCCTCATCATCGCCACCCAAATCGGGCATGCCAAGTACCTCATCATGATCTTGTCCGTTTAGTTCGGGATATTCGTCAGCATTGTCAACGACCACAAGCTCCAGATGCTCGACACTTTCATTCTCAGTTTCGGACATAGTGGGTGGTGAAGTGGTGGAAGGAGGAGCCGAGGTACGAAGAGGACGGGAGATCTGAGAGTCAAAGAAGCGGACAGAGAGAAGGATTAGAAAGAGTGTGTGAAGAGGAGCAGAAAGGCTTTGGAGAGGACAAGAGATGGTGGAAGCGGGACGAAAGGTTCAGAGGGATGAAAATGAGTTGGATTGAAGAGTCGTTAGGGTGAAGAAGGGTTAGAAAGAGATGGTTTGAAGAAAGCAGAGGGGTAGGGCGGACGGGAAGAGGCATCAGAGAGTGGATGCAGAGAGCGTGAGAAGAGGGAAAGGAGAGAGAGATGCGAGGGTTCAAGTGATGAAAAGAGAAGATGGAAGATAGAAGAGGGAAGAGAGGGAGAGAGGGTTGAAGTTATATAGACAGGCACCTAAGAGCCTAAACTTGGAGATGAAGAGAGAGGAGGGACAGAGGAGAAGCGGAAGAGAAAGAGGTGCCGGGGTATGAAGGAAGAAGGGAGAAGAAGCCTCGAGGAATTGAAGATATATAGACAGCTGGTAGGAGCCTAACCTAAGAGATGAAAGATTGAGGGAGCAGAGACAGAAGAGAGAGAGAGGAGAAAGAGATGCGGAACTCGAAGGAAGATGAAGATAAAAGGCTCGAAAATATGAAGATATTTGGACAGCTTGTAAGAGCCTAAGCTAAGGGATGAAAGAGGTGCGCAGACCAACACGAGGGTGCGGCGCTGATTCACAACACTGCTGCTATCGTCCGAAACGCAAATGGGCCAATTGATATAGCGACTGAAACCGTAACTCTTACATACACTGTCGTCCCCAGCCATGGGATAAAAAAACCAACCCAGTTCTCTAAAGGGGCAGCACTCTGCAACTACAGCTTCCCCTTTGTCTCGCTTGCCTTCCTCATCTGCTGCGCAGACCTCAGCAGCGCATACAGGCTCTGCAGTCTCGGCATCTCGACACCTCTCTCCCGGGCGATGCGCACGGGGTTGCCCAGGATGACCTCGAGCTCCAGGGGCTTGCCGGCCTCCCAGTCGAGGAGCATGCTCGGGCGGGCTCCCTTGTTGCGGGCGGTGCTCTCGATGATCTTGTCCGGCGCCGCCATGCTCGCCGGGAACGGGCGGCCCAGGATGCGCGGCACGGCGTCCCGGATCTCGTGCATGACGCCGAGCAGGTGGCGCCGGAGCTCCGGGTCGGCCACCATGTCGGCGTTGCCCCGGCCGCCCGACAGCACGGCCGACGGGTTCATGGCGGCGTTGATGCACAGCTTGTGCCACCGCACCGTCTGCAGGCCGACCTCGTCGTGCGGCTCCACGTCGCGGATGCCGCCCAGGTCCGTCCACCACCGCGTTAGCGCCTCGGTGCACGCCGTCCCGCGCCGGACCACCTCCGCGTCCCCGGTGCCCAGGCCGTCGGTGTACGGGCCGATGCTGATGCGCGTCCACCGGTTCTGCCGGATCGTGCCCGGGGACGTCTGTTCCGCGCTGATGACGGTGACGGCGCTGACAATGGGTGTGTCTGGGAAACGCTTCCGGAAGGGTTCCTCGACGCCGACGCCGTTCTGGATGAGGATGATGATGCACGACTTGGGGCCCACGAGGGGCGTAATCATATCCGAGTCATCGCTGACATCAGGCAGGGCCTTGGTCGTGACGACAATGTAGTGCCAGTCTCGCCTCGCTCCCTTCTCCCCAGGCGCATCAGCCGCCGCACTTACGGACGGGAACGCGGCATCTGGGGCAAACGTGTAGTCGCCGAAGCTTCGGGTCTCCAGCTTCACACCGTCCTTTTGAATGGCGGCGTAGTTGGACCGGGCCACGAGGGAGACGTGGACGTTGTGAGAAGGCTAAACCGGGCCGGCGGTCAGCACACGAGAGCCGCGTCAAATGTCTCGGGACGACACGAGAGGAGAGAGCACGTTACATGGTGTAAGCGGGAGGCGTAGAAACATCCCACGGCACCCGCGCCGACGAAGACGACGTTGACACGGCTGCGCAGAAACCAGGCTCGGTCAATACGGGGGCCTCAAACAATGGATCAACGCCCCCGTCCCCGTGGCATCTCCCAGAGGGGCGGATGCGGACTGGGACGCATCAGGGGAGAAGAGACAAGGGGGCTAAACCTACCTATTGTTGTCTACCATGGCGTACGAATTTGCCCCCATAGCCTCGTTCAGTGGCTTGCGGTCATGCAGCGTGAGACGTGGGATGTCGAGCAACAAGTCCGATGACGGCTGAAAGCGGCGGTTGGGGCGTGGACGTTGGCGTGGGCGGGATTCAAGTAGGCTCAAGTAGGCGGCGATCAAGGCGATCAAGGCGCCTGCGACGTGAACGCGAACTGGACTGAGCCGGGCGACCTAAAGGCAGTCAAAGGCAAATGGGACGGAAGCGCAGTTTCGTGAGGTTGGAGAGCGCCCATGGATGGTCCGGCCCGCGTACCCCCCGCCCGCCCGTGTACCCTCCCCCACGACCACGACACCGAGGCTCGCTGAGGCTTGAGCACACCATCGCCCAGCCAGGTCAGCCAGCGAATCGGCCCCTGTCGTTTTCAACCGCTGCGGTGCATGCGTCTCTGGAGTTGAACGCTGACGCAGCTCAGGTCGCAACTACGAAGTACCTACTCCGTATATAGCAACAAAGTTGGCAGCTGGTCACGTCGGCCGATCGACCGTCTGCAATGCGCCCTGCCACCACCGTCACCATCTCACCCTCGCCGAAAGAAGCCGCCTGCATCCGTCATGGCTCAACTGCCACTGCCGCGGCCAGTCACGCTGGAAACACTCCAATGATTTGCAAAGGCTATTGCTCCAACATTTACAGGTTACCGACCTAACTTACGCAGTGGGGACTGGGACTGGGTTATGCAACCTGTTGGGACAGCAGCTTCTCGGTGGCCACCACCCCCCAACTCACCGACGAACCGCAATCGCCCTCTATCCGCTTCTCGACAATAGAGGGTGCACCCGACCCGATCGATCGTCATTTCACATGGACCAGGCTCTCCAGCCTTGTCTCCAAACGGCTGCCGGGCGTTTCTTGCGAACCATCCTCTGACCCTTCCGCATCAATGCTGGTGCTTCTACCACCGCGACCTTCCAAACAGGGTGCGTCGGTCAGCATCCGCACGGCACAACGTCGGCGATGCCGGCCGCCCGGTAGCCTCGCCGTGGCGCCGTGACGCCGTCCAAGTCTCCCGCCCATCCTTCACCTTAAGCTATCATTCGTCCGTATGCCACCTGAATCGGTCGGTAGCTGCCACTCCACGCGACCTGTGTCATCTGTCCCAAGCCACGTCGATAACGCACTGTCGAACGCCCCCCCGGGATAGCCCGTCGGTATATGCCGCCCTACACTGACGTTGGGGATGTGGCTGAATGCAGCTTGGAATTTCACCCGAACACTTTTGCACCTAGCGGCCATCATCTTCACTGACGGAGATCCAATAGCCTCGACTACAAAATGGGAACATTCAAATCATGGTATGTGCCTACAGCTGATTCCCGGCTTGTCCAGGAAGTCAAGACGACTTCTCAAAACCGGGTGCCCAGCAACGAGTTCTATTTTTCTATGCCAGAGCGAAAACAATCAGGCCAATGGAGAGCAAGCACTGAATGTCGATAATACGCCGATAAATCGGTGTAATAGCTGGCAAAACGTCACGAGAGCGAGATGTTGTGCTAGGTCCGGTTAGTCGTCGGCAAGGAAGCCAATCTAGTGAGCAATCTAGTGCGGCGGACCAGTTGTGGTTCCCCCGTAGATCGGACTGGTTCCCGGCGAGGCACCGTTCGATCCGAAAATTGTTCGCGATCATCCCCTTCGAGCAGTGGCAAAAAGGAGGTGCAGAAATGACGATGCAGTGGGAGAAAACTCTTCACTCGAAGCACCCAGGAAGATCTGATGCTGTCCACCTGTGACACGGCAGGTGCATCGCCGTCATCGCCAGCGGTGGACATCGCCGAGATCCCCCAGCCTTACCGGGCCGGAGGACAACCACAACAGCCCAGAGACAATCGAAGGTCATCCTCCGAGCGCATCGCCAACAGTCGTCAAGATGGTGCCGACTGGAGGTGATCGGGAACGGAATGCCCGGTCGATCGTCGCAGAGTGACCATATGCGAGGGTGCAACGGCACTCGTGGCACCAGCAAGTGCTTCTTGTGAAGGTTGCAGGAAGATGAAAAACTTTTCCTGCGAGATGATACGGGGGGTTTTGATTTCACAATCAGCCCTTGTCAGCGTGGGGGTTGGCCGACTACTCGATGCCTGAGGACGGCCGAGACGCCCCAATGGTAGGAGCCCACACACGCTGCAGCTCGGGAGCCACAACAACCAATCAAAGGCGGATATCGGGAAAAGGGACGGGGAAATAGGCAAAGCGGAAAAGCAAAGGCCGTCGGGTCTCGTTGTCATGAACCGCTCGTTGCCATGATATACCGAGCCGTCGTAGCCTCCGCCGAATAATCGGATCATGACGAGTGTCGCGCCTCGCGCCCTTCGTCTATATGTACGCATGAACTCTGCAGATGCATACAGTGTCCTTTTGACATCGTGGCCAATGCACGCAATGCAACGCACCGCAGAATGCCACCGACAGCCTAGAGCGGCCTCTTCTTGTTCCCGTCTTCGCTTCGCGGGCACCCTCAGCCAATGGCCGCGGAATTGCCATCGCGATGCAACACCAAGTGGCGGGTGGAAATGAAGAGGGTCTCCCCCTTTCTCCCGGACTACCTCCGGCCTACCTCCGGAGGCACCTGAGACGGGGCAGATTGATAATTTTATTCTGGATCGGGGCAGACGCGGCTAAGAGGAGAAGCGCCATCACAAGACGCGACCCGAGGTGCAGCGAGCGGAGGCTAGTGTGATCGGTGCTGCGCTGGGAGAACAGTATCCAGTGGTCAATTGCAAGGCAAGGCAAGAAAGGAGTTCGTCAACAGACCAAGCGTGGCCAACGGAGGGGATCTGCAAGTCCGGTAAGTTGTAGTTTGACAATCCATCCGAAGAACGGAGGTCCGTTTCCTTCCTCTTTGCCACCGCGCTTGACAAGCCACAATGCGGGATGCGATGGATGGAGGGGAGGCGAAGAAACGACGGGGATGCAATGGGCGTCTGACTGCATGGAGTCCCAAGCAAATGCCGGGGACGGAGGCTCAATAAATGCCAGAGGCAAATCATAGGTGAAGAAAAGAAACTTCTACCACACCTCCAGACTATGAAATCCTGCAACAGCGATTCGAGGGCTTACCGGCCGGGTCCGGCAGCTGATCCGTAATGTGAATAATGTTGGCAGCTGGCCGCCGGCAGTTGGTAATTGGCGATCCATGGGGACATCTTTTGGTGTTGGTTTGACCTCTGGCAACCCTGCGCTGCACTGCATCGCAATTCCAGTGGTACAAGTAATGAGCTGGACAGGAAGTGGATATAACAGTGCGTATCCAACAGTGGGGAGCATTGAGGACCTACATAGGTAGCACTGCAGCTCGATGGCCCAAGCTCCCAATAAGATGCAGGGGCGCAGGCTTCTAGAAAACCAGATGGAACCGAGCAGGGCAAATCCGGTTTGGAGGATTCACGCTTGCGATTAAGACCAATCATGGCGCTTTGCGAGGGTGCGGGAGGTGGAGGAACGTGGAGGGTGGTGGGCCCCGATGGCATGTCTGGACGAGCCAGGCAAGGCTTCCGGTCCGTTTTCGAGTGACCTGCGCAACAGTGCGAAAAGCTTCCCACCTGGACGGCCCTTGCATGCATGTAGGTCAGGCAGTTGTGTGACATTCTGCGGGAGCCAGCTGCTTTCTGTCGAGGCGTGTCTCAGTGTCCCTTCTAGACCAACCGAAAACCGGGAGAGGGGAAGCCACCACCAGCCAAGAGCCTGATCATGAAGCTGACCTGGTCTGACCATTTGCAATGCCATGACTGACAATGACAAACAGCGGTGTCAGATTGGTCTTCAGTCAGGTGAAAGAAGCTGGGGCTTCCGGGCAGGCACCCAGTGGGTTCTTCAGCGGGCGTTGGGCCAAATATCAGGAGCAGAGTCCTGGGGTCCCGGGGCCACCTCAGAAACGACATTGGTGTATTAAGCCGGGCTACTCTCAATGGGAGCTGAGCGCGGGATCCATAGAGCGGGAGGCGGAAGGTGGGCAGCGGGAGCACAGGTGACGGCGGAGATGGGGACCGCCTGGCCTGTGAAACTGCATCATGAACAATTTCACGATGCGCGGCAGCCTTCATGAATGTCCATGATGACGCCTGAGTGTCCCAAGAACGGAGAGCACTGCGTGAGGCTAAGCACCGAACCCCTGCCGGTTTTTCCTCCGGACCACGGCAAACAGACACGGAGGCTCCCGGTCGTCGTGCCAGTCCCAATGCCAGCAGCCGTGTGTGTGCGATGGGACCCTGCGTGAGCCTCGTGGCGTGGGATTGAGAGTGGACCTGGGCATGGACATGGATGCGAGTGCGGGCGTGAGTGAGACTTCAACCCCGTGACTGACGACCAAGAGACCCCGCGACATTCGTCCTGTTGGTACCTGCGTGATTCCGTGTCACTGCATAGAAATCCGTCCGGGTGAATACCTCGTCGCTAGCCCGTAGCCTCGAGGTGAGGCGAAGTACGGAGGAGTGATGGCGGAGGTCCCCAGCGTGGATGGGCCGCTCGGTGGCTCGGTGGGTAGCAATTTTGCCTCTCTGCTTCACTTCCACCCCGCACATGGGGGTCTTCGGTCGCGAAGGGCGGCTCTGGTGCCCATAAGACCGTGATGCATCACGCCGGAGAGGAGCGGAGCGGAGCGCGTCATGTCATCGCGGCCCTCCGGTAGGACCTCATCCATGTTTCCTCGAGTCTCCGGCCTGGGCCTGGAGAGAAAGCGGGGTTGCTTGCGTATTGGCCGAATATGGACCTCGCTGCTGTTATTGCTGCTTCCACTGCTGCATCGTCTAATTCGCACGAACGGCTGGGCGCCTGCGGCTGGCTGGATTGCTGTGACGGCATTGGCATTGTAAACCCCCACTGGAGCGCGTCTCTTGACCTTGACCCCTTCGGTCGCGAACTAGGATTGAGAGTCCACTGAACAAGTCAGCCAGCGTCTGCCAACACAGCAACGCCGCGCCGCCATGCGTCTTCATTGCATGCTCGGCGGCAAAGGCCGGACGGCCGCAGGTGGCTGTCAGGTCCTTTCCCACGGATCCGGCCAGGTTCGGTTCCACTCAGGGCCTGTGCATATAGTCGCATGTACGAATAGGCATTTCAGGACGGGCTGGGACAGGCAGGATATCATCGGGCGACAGGGCTGGAGGAGACGAGGCCACTGTCTCGGGTCGCACTCTGTCTGAGGAAGCCGAGCAAACCTTGGGTGGCCGACAATGGCCACTCGCTGATGGTTCTGGTCGCCGCTATTGTCGTCCTTGCAGCACTCACGCAGGTAATCACCCGGCACCCGCTCGCCCGCGTTATCCCGTCGAGATCCGTGCTGATGTCGCGGGGGAAGTTGGGGAAGTAGTGTGTTCCCGGCGATGAACTGCGGCATGTGGGATAAGGTACATGCCTAAGGTTGGATGTTTAGTTGCGTACCGCACCCATCGTGTGTATAGCGCCGTACCTCTTGAGCCCCCCAAGTCTCGAGGCCCGTCCGTCTCAAGCGTGCCCAGCCGAACGAATAGGGCATGCCCACCGGGCGGAGGCGGGTTCTTGCACAGGCGTGGGACAAGCTGGCGCTTGGGGCTGAGATGGAGGTGTTGCTAGACTGTTAGACCATGGGATCGGAGGATGGATCAAATGGATGTCTCACTTGAGAGAGGCTGGATCATCACCGGGACGGACCAGGCAGCCTATGATAGCCACCATCGCCATCACGACTCACAGTTGAAAATCTAGCCAAGCTCCTGGGCCGCCACCGAGGCCGTTCATGGAAGCGAGCCACTATAACCGGATAGGCATCGCATCAAGGGCAAAGCCGCCCGAGCTAGGCAATTGAAGCCATCCGCACTTTTACGTAGTCGGCAACGCCTAAGAGCAAATCTCCCGTCAGCCAAGCCCGCGCAGGTTAGATCGTCCCCTGGATCGGCGGTCTGTATTCGTAGGATGGCGGGATGCGAATAATTAGTACGTCTTAAGTGAGTTTGTCAATGGCAACACCACAATGCCTCGTCTGGACTTTGCCAATGAGGTTCAAGAAGGCTCGGGGATGCAAGGATGTAGAGATCTTCATCTGCCACTCCCATTCATTCCCCTTTCTTGCACTTGCACGAGGACACGGTGGGTTTTCTTCCCGGGCCTGACGTAAACGCTACGGGCCGGGCTGACCCAAATGGAAGGCGCACTCGGGAGAAAGGCGGCACAGGGGCTTCATAGGTTTGCAACCGCAAGGGTAATCTGGGGCTCTGGGATTCTGGGCCCTTGGGGGCCTGAGGGTCGACTGGTCGCGTGGACACAAGACGAGGGTCCATTGAAGCACGATGATGTCTTGTTGCTGCGTTGAGCTGGGGCACTGGGCGCATGGGGCATGGGGCATGGGGCATGCGGTCTTGGGTCTGGAGGCTTGGGTCTGGAGCGGCCAACGACGAAGCCATCTGCTGCCAACTGGGGCACGCCGCACCAGAGACGAAGCAACCGAGGAGCAAAACAAAGCAGTAGCTAATCAAGACAAAGCAAGCCAAAACATAGGGCGACTGACGACGGACATACGGCGACGATGAACCTTGCAGAGCTTGCCGCACCATGCAGAAGCCAAATGTGGTCCAATCAACCCATGGTGCTTGGACGAGCCTCGTTGACTGGAGACGGAAACTGGAGACTGGAGAATGGAGACGCGAGGTGGCTTGCACACAAGCTTGTGAGAAAAGGGCCAGGGTCCAGGTTGCAACGTCCACGATCACGATCCAGGACGAGGCACTGCTTTGCACAACTCAGTAAACACCGGACATTGGTCCTTACCATGTAGGTAATAATGCGAACGCTGTAGTAACACTTGTGGGAATTCGACTGAACTACTCCGTACGCTTAGAGAAATGGATGTGGAGCAGGGGTCCTGGACGGGTTCGATGTAATGTCATGTTGATTGACGGCGAGGGACAGGCCTGCGAATACCTTACCCAAATGGAGCTGGATCAGAATATGAAGTCAAAGTCCCCAAACTCTTATTGATCATTGAGAACGCAGTTGCTGTACGCAGATGCTGCCCCTCCGGCACTCGCACCGAGCCCGCCATGCATCTGCCTGTCGCCATCCGCCCGCCGTAGCTCGTCGACACCGAGCCCGGTCCGGTGGTGCTTTGAGCTTGCATATGACGGCCGGACCTGGAACCAAAGGCGTGGATCAGAGGCAGAGGCACTTGCAATGCAGGCCGTCGAGCGGACCTGTCTCGTAGGTACCCGCCTGCGACGTCTGAGGAGCGCTTCTCTGGGCCCCGAAGATGCTCCGTTGACGGCGGCAAACTTTTTTTTACTTTTTCGCATCTTCATTCTTTACTCTTCTTGGACATGCCAGGCTTGCCCTGCCCTGCCCTGCCCTGCCCTGGCGCTTGCTGCTTTGCTTTTGCCTGCCCCCAGTGGGACAAGCCTCCCCGCCAACGGCCACTAGAGTGTGAGATACTGTCGTGTCAGGTACACGCCGGCGCATGACGTGCACTCGTAGATACCTTTGTTGCAGGTTCTTGATGCTGCAGCCGACGCCGGCTACCGCGGGGGCGCGCAACCTAGATGGGGGTTGAGACTGGGCTCTCGGCTGCCTTCTTTGGGGGGATTGCAGGGCATCACAGGCTGAGCTATGGATGGAGTGTGTATGGAGCACCAAGTACCCAGCTTCAGGATAGGCTGTCGTGGTGGCATGGGAGTCGGCATGGCATTTTCCTCCTCCACGGGACTCGGGCTCAGATGCTGCTCTGTGCGGGCTGTGATGGATGGAACTCGGGAAGGCCCAGTGTCGCATTGGATCGATCCGACTCGTGACCAGCCGCGCATGGCCTGCCCGTCGCCCGTGAACCGTGAGCCGCTGCGCCTGTTGTCCGTCCGAGGTTGAATAAAAGGATGTGAAGCTAGAAATGAGCATCGGGACGCCGTGGTTGATGGTTGTCCAGTGAGGATTGTCTCAGAGCCCGGATTCTTCCATGAACCTTCCCTGAAGAGTAAGGAGTTCGGAGGGTGAGGGCGCGCCTTCCGTCATGCTGTCCCGTAGTGCTGTACTGCGCTGTGTGCTCCTCCCACCCTCCGCGCCTTCCCTCTTCACATCACTCTCCCACCCCACCAAATGTATCCACCAATCCTCCTTCCACCATCGCGGACAAGCCACCATCAACCATCCCACCGTCCACGGGCCCCACTGTCTCCTACGGCCAGCGGTGCACCACCATCCACATGCACACCACCCACCCATTAACCAGGGGCCACACACAGGTCCGCGATGGAACCAAGAGGAGCCCTTGGTTTGGGGGGCCATCACTCGCTACCCACCGACCGGCCGTCGTCGCTCGTGCGAGAGAGCCAGGGTGAGCCCGGCGGAAGCAGCAAGCCCACGAGCCAGAAGCGACGGCAAAAGGCAGGACCACCAGAAGCTACCCTTAATTGCACACGTAACAGCCTCGTCCGCGTCCCGCCCGCGTCCCGTCGCTAATAAGCCCTTGCACAAGGCGCTTTAACCCCCGTTCAAGCGCCCGATCCCACCATGGGTGGCGGCAATGGAGCCAAGGGTAACGGGTTGACGATGGGATGGGGGCCACCGACCCGGCCACCACGCTCGTCATGGCAATCCCTTGTCGACTGGTCCAGCCCCAGCGCCCCAGCCCGGTCCAGTCGCCGCTTGCGCCATCGTCCCACACACTGTACAGCCGAGTATCCTCGATCGTGCCCGTGTCCGCGCCTCCACGCCTCGCCTTGCTGTTCTGGGCCATGACCCTGGGGAGCATGGGACCCGGCATGGGCAGCAGCAGGCAGGCAGAGAGCAGGCGATTCGCGAGGCGTCGGAGACTCGTCTCGACGACACAGTCACAGTCGCAGTCACAACGGCCGGCGTAGCCAAGGGTCGCAGGCGACACCTCCCGCACAAGGGACCAAAGTAGGCATGTACTGGGCTGTACTGCTTGTACCAAGGGATCAAGGCTGAGAAACTGGTCTTCTGGCTGCCCGGATTCGCGCCGCGCATCCCGATCCCATCCTATTCCCATCCCATCATCTGGCCATGGTCATCAATATTAAAAAAGACGGTTCCCTTCCTGCTGCCCATCCTTGAAATTTTCCCTCCTCCCTTGCTCGGCCACTCTTGTGTGGTTGCTGCTATTGTTGTCGTCGCTGTGTGCGCCAGACCGCACGCCGAGACCTCTCCGTCCGTCTCCTCTCGCCTCGCCTCTATTTCGGTCTCGGCTGCCGACGTCACCAGAACAACGAGTCGCCATCTGCACCGAGCCCAAACGAGACGACTGGCCAGCGACAGCGAAGACCCCCATCCATTCTCCGACCCTCCGACTCTCCGGGCCGACAACTCCACTCACAACGTCCCCAGGAGGCGGGCTGGTCTTGGCTTGTCGACATCGACGTCTAGCGGCCACCCGAGCTGAGCGCCAAACCCGCTTGCACGGCTTTCTGTGCCTTGGCCTTGGCCTTGCACATCTTCAGTACACACGCATACGAGACGAAGCCTGTGTACTGTCCTGTACCTTGACTCCCCCCGGTCCCGCCGCCGACTTCGTCGTTTGACTCTATCCACTCCACCACACTTCTCCCACCTTTTTTTTTTATCCGTGCCCACACGCCTCTCACCCTCTCTCACAATCTCCCACCCGGCTGCGCTCCACTCTTCCTCCACAACCACACCTCAATCCCACACACCCCAAAGAAGCCAAAGCAAGAGCCCGCCGTCGCCCCAAGGCACCCAAGGGAAAAATCTCCACCCGCCGACCAGCGCATCTCCACTCCCGTTCCTCTCTCTCATCAATTGGCTTTGTCCAACTTGTCCTCGAAAAGTTTTTATTGCTTTCTCTCTTCCAGCCTCTCCATCTTCAGCATCCGTCTCCGCCGCGAAATGTTCTTGTAACAGACCGGCGTCCTTGGTCGTCCCCGTTTTCCCCATCTTCTCATTCCCACTGCTTTTAGCGTGGAATCCCTTCCCTGCCTTCACCCTCTTACCTTCAAACCCTCGCCCATTTCCCCCTCGGATTAACACCCAGAGCTTGGATTCCCCAAGCCTACCCTGGTCGCCCGCCTCGATTCTTCGATTGCCCCGATTTCTGAGACAAAGCAAGCAAGCAACCTTGCCTCTCAGACACCGTCGACAGCTCCAGGGCTCAGCTTTCTGTTACCACCTACAGCTATTCCAGCTCCAACTCCCACTTCCGTTTCCGCTTCCGCTTCCGCTTTCGCTCCCGCACCTTCCCTCCACTTTCACGCCTCAACTATCAACTTCAGCAATCCACCCGCCAAAATGATAATCGACGGCGAGAAGTATGCATGCGAGGCCTGCGTGCGCGGCCACCGCGTGAGCAACTGCCAACATTCTGGTAAGTGACGTCCTCTTCGTTGCTTCTTCGGCGCAGCTCTCGCCTGGCGCGGGGTTCCCTCGGCGCTGCCAGGGCGCACCTGGCGTTGGCCCTGACCTCTGCCATTGCGGAAGCACCGCATACTCGGCGTCTTGTTCTTCATTCAGCATATGCTAACCGTCATCCTCTGCTGCTTAGATCGTCCCCTCCAACATATCAATAAGAAGGGTCGCCCAGTCTCTCAATGCGCGCACTGCCGCGCGATGCGCAAGTCGCGCTCTGCCCACGTCAAGTGCGACTGCGGCGAGAAGACAAGCAAGTGTGCGCACTTGCAGCCGACCGTCGATGGACACAAGGGTGAGCTCAAACTTCTCGAACAGTCCGAGAGGTCTCGGAAAGTTGTATATTGACAATGCACCTCACAGAGACGTGTTGCTGTAACCACGGTGGCCGCTGTACTTGCTCCGGCAAGAAGGAGCCTGCTCTTGACACCGTCCCCGAGTCCGACTCGGAGGACGAGTGTCAGTCTACTAGCACCACTGGCCGTGTCAAGGCTCCCACCCGCCGACGGAGGGCCAACACTGTCCACTCCGACGGCGTCCTGACCTTTGACCAAAACGGTCACCATAAGCCCGCTCACAGGAACAACAGGGTTGCACAAAAGTGTGGTCCTTACCAGCTCAACAGGGTCAACTCTGCTCACAGCACTGGAAGCTTGGGTACCGACAGCATGATGCAGAAGGGTACCCGAGAAGCGCCCAGCACCCGGGCTCGTGCGTCAAGCACCCGGGAACCACGCCGAGTCAAGTCGGAGACGGCTTCCCCACTCATGAGCGGCAACCCCGGTTTCCAGAACCTCAACGGCAACCTGCCTCCGTTGGACCTGTCGGGTATTGAGTACCCGCCTTACATGGCCAACAGCACCTTCGACCTCTTTGGCTCCGGTTTCAACTCAGAAACTGATGGCCCCATGTATAGCGCCGGTCTGAGCGCCGCCTCAGTCGATTGGAGTCACTATGACCTATCAGACATGAAGGGTGACAGCTTTACGCCCTCAAGTTATAGCCAGGCCGGAGCCCAGAGCTTCAATGGCCTGTTCGACTTTGGCAGTGGCTCAGAGCAACTCCCTCACCTAGCTAACACGACGTCGACTTCTGGCGAGGTCTCCGAGGTGGAAGACTTTATGCCCGGAGGCGACGGCGACTTTGACGGCTTCAGCGCCGGCAGCACGTTTCTGCGACAAAACAGCATGATGGCCAGCTCCACAGACCTGACCAGCATCGACTACGACAGCTTCTACAAGGGCCCCGACACCGGCCCAATTGCCGGAGCTGGTCTATCGATGGTCGAGGACGACCCCGCGTTCTGGATGCCCAACTACAACGAGGGCATCACGACTATGGACGACAGCCCAGATCCCCTGGGCCCGGCTTCTATGCCCAACCTTTGGGAGATGTGAGAGTGTTTACGGGATCGAGTTTTGGCGTACCGCAATACCCATGGTTTTGAATCATTTTAAAAAGCAACGGCAGGCGCTGGGAAATACCAATTGCCTGGAAATGTCATGGAGGTGCATGACTCCCGTTGTTTTTACGCGACCACCACAAAAAAAATATACGTTTTATTTATTGAGCAGCATCACGCATGCTAAGCACCCATCTGCTTCTCTTCTCGAACGACGAAAGGACCGGCCTGGATTGAAGGGGAGGGAAACACTCCCCATTGGTCGGCCCAATGTTCGAGATCTGACGATTATGATGATGACCACGACGTTTCTTATCGGCTGGGGTGGACGATTGAGCGGGGGATGAGATGCAGGAGAGTCTGGGGTGGTGGCCGGAAGAGGCCGGGAGCCCAGCGTTCGTTTTTGGATCTTGAGTCTGAGAGGACACACACCAACAAGATGAAAGAGAACATGTCCGGTGTCTCAAGCAGGAAGGTACGGACGAGTCGGAATTGAAAAGATTTACGATACGCGGTACCCAATGCGAAGAACCCGAGCCTACCAACAACCAGCCGAGAGACAGACAGAGCGACCGATGAGGGGTGAGATGAAGAAAAAAAGAGAGAATGTGAGGAGAGACGGAGGATTTGCCACGTTTGCACGCATGAGGGAAGTCAAAATAAAAGGGGACGGGAGACGGGAAACCTGCACATATGGGTCGAGATAGACTTGATTGTCACGTCAGTTTGTTGGTTTTGGCCAATTTGTCTTGGGCACTTCTGAATATTCTATTCTTTTTTTTTCTTTGTCCTTTTTTCTTGTCACCCAGCTGAGGGGTATATACGGCTCAGAATAGAGACGATGACGACGGAAAGACCTCGGCCAGGCGGGTCGAGGTTGACGATGCCACCACCAACAGACAGTTTTGCCTTTGTGTCCTTGTTTCGCAGGTGACTGACTGGCTTGAGTGCTCGGTTGTGTCTTGGTGTCGAGTGAATGGGGAATCGGACAATGGCAAGTTGATAGTGGACATGATACATAGACGACAATTGGAGTGGGCGTGAGAGAGGGAACGGGGACGGGAACCGGACTGGGGGAGCGGGAATGGGGAATGGGGATGAGGCTGTCTGCCGCGAACCTCGGATGGACTGAGGTGAATGGATGGAACGTTGTCGGCCGCCCGGAGAGGTGGCAGTGGCAGTGACAGTGAGAGTGACAGTGACATGAGGGCGACGCGGAAACGGCTGCCCCAAAGCCAAGGCCAAGTCAGACGGGATCAGGACCCTGGCGCAACGGGCGACTGACGACTGACGACTGGTGATTGGTGACTGATGACTGACGAGACGACTGGTGACTTGTGTGACTTATTATTAGTTGTGACGGGCGACCAGCGACCGGATGGACAAAGCCTCGCTGGGTTGGGGTCCGGACAGGGTATCTCTCGCCCGACTTCTCCCTTGTTTCGTTTTCTGGCTGCTCCAGCATCGACAAGGTAAGTTAATTGGTAATTATCGTATGCACGGAGTACTGTGTAGTACGTACTTGGTAGCCGGCCACTCAATCATCAGCATTCATGCTCCTGCTGGCCCCAGGATCGACCAGCGTTTTCGATCTGGGGCACAGGGAAAACCAGGCCACGCGCCAGCCACGCCACTTTTACTTCCACTTTTACTTCCACTTTTTACTTCCACTTCCTCCACTCCTCTCCACCCACTGGAAGAATTACTTCCCAGCCTGGAACGTGCGCGACGTCAGCCACAAGTGCTCCGAACGCGCTCGGGACTTTGGGGGGCTTGGAGCCGCTGGGGGATCGGTCCAGGCTTTCGGCCCTGGTGACATTCTTGGGGCTCTTTGGGGAACAGTGAGAGCCTGGCATCCCCACCTGCGTAGGCTGGGGAGGTGACTTGCCCTTTTTGCCCGTACTGCTCGGCCCCTGGGCCTTGGCCAGAGGACGAGCCATGGAAATGGCCGTGCTGCAGGCCGTAATAGTATCGGACCAGCTGTATCACGCTCCGGGTCGCTCCTGGGAGTCCCCCTCTCTGCGGACCGCGGCCGCGGGAGATGGCATCGGATGGGATGGAAAACTGTGGACGGCCGGGCGACAGGGCAAGCAAAAAGCACACAGTGCGATGCGGACTCAAACAGGGCCCTGTTGATTGCATCCGGAGCTGCTGGAACTGGACCTAGAAGCTGAAGTTGGCCGCGGCTAAATATGGCTACTTGTGGTTTACCAGCACATGCATGCTACTTGGGTGGGACACCCGCGAGTACGGGGCCAGGGAGGTACCCAGCATGTAAGACGAGCCCCGCTCCCTGTCGCCCGATCCCCGGAGAGGCAGTCAGCGCCTCATCGAGCGGCGGGAATCCACTCCGGTTTTTATGCTTGCTTGCTTCAGCCTGGTTGTGCTTGTGTTCTAAGTGCAAGGTCGTTCACAATTTCTGATAATTATGGTTTTGTTATTCCTCGCTCGCTCAGGGGGGCAAATGGAGGGGGAGCACCGAAAGCGGGGGCGGCTCCGTACGCCCATCCAGAGCAAAGAAGTGGGATGGCCCGCGATGAGGTCACCGGTGGAGTTGGACCCCCAGTTAATCCCCCTTGTCCGCGCCGTTCTTTCATTTAGTCCCGTGGATCCCTCTCCAGCGCACGGAGAGCGGGAGCATACAGGGAGTGCGAGAGCGGGTCGGTCGGGGTGGATTCCCTCTTAGCTATCCTCATTTTTTTACCTAAAGAGGATATCCAGCAAGACAGCAGAGGAGGGGCGCGCCGGGGGGGGAGGAGAGGAGGAGAGAGGGGGAGCGACATGGGAGCCGGAGGTGTGGACCGGGGCCGGGCCGGAGCCAGATTTGGCAACGAACGAAACGAACGTACCAAAGGGGAAAACCTGAGGCAGGGACGCAATGGTGTTGTGGATGTTGGATGCGATGTGGATGCGATTGCGCATGCGCATGTTGGAGGGGAGTGTCGTAGTACAAACTGTCATGTCGTAGCACCCTGCACTTTGGTTGATCGATGGCAATTGTCGATGGTCGATGCCACTGTTGCAGTCGCATACTGTACATGCCATGCCGTACATCCCGTCCCACGATAGGGTTTGATGAACGCCGCAGGAAATAAGGGGTGCAGACCACCTGTCAGTTTGTTGAGGTCCAATCGACGTCCGTCGAACTGACCACCTGGGTGACATTCAAATGGCCGTGGTTGACTCGGCCCTGTTGGGTCCTCGGTGTGTCGCAGCGAGGACTGCAATATGCCAGTCACTCTCCTCCGTAGCATCCGCCGCGATTGCACCTCGCGCTGGCAGCTCCAGAGCCACAACCAGAATGCCAAATCTCACCGCTACATCGGCAAGTACACATTGGGGATAAAACCACTCCGTAGCTCGGTGAAGAATTTCTGTCGATCTAGTCTAGGGCCGCTTGGCCGTGGCGGGTGGAGGGTGGTGGGAGGTGTGCGTGGACGGGGAGACGGAGATGCACGTCGTGATCCCCTCTAAAATGAAGGACCGTCGGAGGTGACGCCGGCTTCTGATCAACACCAGCAATGCAGCCACAAGGGGTCCAACAAACACCCAAAACCGACGGACAGGGTCCCCAACTTTAGCAGCCAAGGCTGAAGTGAAAGAAAAAAAAAATCATGTTCATGCTCTGCTGAGTTGGCGCCAGTCCACCCGCGATAGTGTCGTGTCAGGCCAACTTAGTTAGTTAGCTAATTGGCTCCTGCGATGAATCCGCGATTCATACTCCGTAGTGCCGGCGGCTGGTCGAGTAGCGTCCTCGTCCATCCACCAGACCAGGCCAACAAGAGATAGCATTATATAAACCAGCGATGGCCGTTTTTCTAGCCTGGTCCCCGTCATCCATCATATGCCATCGTACACGCACGCAGAAAGAATGAAAAAAAAAGTAGCTCGACGCCATCGCCACCGTCCCTGGTCCGTCATCGGCCAGTTGTCCAGACATGCTCATTTCACTCCCTTTGACCCAGCCCATCCCATTCCGTCTGGCCACGACTAGTACAATAGCATCAAACAGGTACTCATACATACTTCAATCCCCAACCAACCCCTCCATTACTAGGCGTTGCCATATGTGGAGATGGCTCCCACCAGGCCCTCTAGTACGGCACTGACCTCGTACTCTGGCGGGGTCCATCGTTATTTTGGCTCTCTCCGTGTGTATCATCATCATCTCTCTCGTATTTGCTTCCGTCGTACTGCGGATGAAGTCTCGCCAGGACGCGTTCGAACCCTGTCCCCTTACGCGACGTCCAGGTATCCCGACGCCAGCGAGGGTCCAAACGCAAAGTCGTCACCTCCAGGGGCGATTCCTTCGTGTGCCGTTGCCAGATCCGCAAGGTGCTGCAAGCCTTGGCTCGCAGCCGCCTCCACTGACGAGGTCGGCCGCATCTGCTCCGAGAGCTTGTCCCTAATCCCGTCCCACACGTCCCCGGGCTTCTCCACAATGTCCTTAGTCAACTGCGTCGCCTCTTCCCGCGAACTCTCTAGTTTAGACAATTTCGCCAGAGACATAGCCACAAGGGATGCAAAGTGATTCACCAGCGGGCTTCGGAGGTACGTGTTTGCAAATAGGAGGTTCACCAACTCCTTTGTCGGCCACATTGTCTCTCCGCCGGAGTCGCCCCGGGTGTAAGGAGCGACACAAGCAGTTTACAATGCCAGTAAGCCAAGTGCACCAACGGGTGAGATGCGGGCTCGATATGCGCCGGGAGGTCCTCCCGATAGTTCTCAATGTAGTCTGTCAGGATCGCCGCCATTGGCTGCTCCGTCGTCGTCGAGCCGGGCTGTAGTGTCGACACAACGTGTGACACTCGGTTCAACAACTTCGACAGTCCTAAAAAGCGGTGTTAATACGCAATCGTTCATCATGTCTCACGGGGCTTATCACTTACGGACGAGGTAAAAGCACACTTCTCCCAATATGTTCTCCAAGCCAGGCGGCGCAACAACACTGCTGTCCGGAATATGCGCAGGCTTGCCTGTCCCTGCCGCATGCCAACGATCCATGAGAATCAACGACCACCAGATTCGGACGCACAACTGATCGTCCGAGTCTGGCTCAGAAGCCGATTCCATGGGAGTGTACCGCCAGAGCTTCATCGAATTGGCCAGCGCAACCGCCCGGGCCAAGAGGAATGGCAGTGTTGGCGAAGATCGCCAGTCGGCTTCAATAATCAACAGCAGCAGAGTCTGAGCATGCACAATGTTGGCTGCCAGCGAGTGCGGAGCCTCACTACTCTCCCAGTCGTTGAGTAGAGAGCTAGCGAGCTTTACATCCCCTGATGAAGTTGTCACCGCTGGGAGGGCGTTGACAAATGCAGTCCGTACAGATGATGGACATTGTGCAAGCAATTCTTGTACTCTGGCCTTGCCGCTGGGCAAGATCGGATACACCGGCTGAACATTCGACAAATAACTAGAGATGGTGAGCAGGGAACGACCAAGGTTTGATTGCTGCACTTACATGTGGAGGGTGTCCTCGTCAATTTCCGGTACTTCATCGGCATCAGGCATTGAGATATCCATGGCCGCAACTGGAGGCTTCGAGGGGGTGCTCTCCGGTCTAATCGCTGAAGGCTGGGGCGCCAGCGAGCCGGTGCTGAAGGGGGCCGCATAGCCATCTGAAGCTGCCGAGGACGGTTGTATCGATCGCTGCTCCGATCCCCAAGGAGTTTGTCGTGCGGGTGCTGGCGTGGTGAACTCGCCCGAAATGCTCGAGAATGGTCGCTTCCGGTTTGCATCATCACTACCAACGTGGTTCTGGCGTGGTCGATCTGGGACAAAAAGATGGTCGAGATCGTCCTGGCTCAATGGCCCCTCATTCTCCAGTTTGTTCTCGATACTATGGATACGATCTGCCAACTCCTTGATGTATCTAGGATGCAGTCAGTAATGAACAGACCAAGGAACGGTTGAGGAGTACCATACCCCTTGCTCGGTCCTCGTTTTTGAGGGACTCGACTAAACAAACATCGAATGGATGATCGTGCGCAACTAGAGCACGGGGATTCCCCTGTATCTGACTGCGCGTCGCATTTAATTTTCTTCCTTCGACACTCGTCACAGGCGCGCGACACCTTGGATCGCTTTCTAGGCGGAATACTATTGTCCATGGAGTACTGCGGAGGCATTGGGGGGCCGACCGATACGGGCATGGAATGGGGCACCATAGGATCGGTGGTGGGCGTGTCTTGCACATATGACGGGGTATGTTGCGGCTCGGGCTCGGGATGGGGCATGATGTTCCTCAGATTGGGGTCTTCCACATTCATATTGGGATCGGTAGTGGGCATGATAGGTGTGCCGGCGAGGCCTTGGCCAAGCTGGGCTGCCAACTGCAGCTCCTCGAGGTTGGCAGGGCGCGATACATGTTGCTGGGGAGTCGCAGGCTCGGTGGGGAGGTCGCCTTGATCGTGCTCTTGCACCTGCACTTGCTCGGAGACATGATGATCGGTGTGACCATGATGCTCTGGCACACCGTCGCGCGCGCCGGTGTTGTAGAAAGGACCAGTTTCCATTCCCTCTGCCCCGGGGGAGGGGTATGAGATGTTGGCTTCGACCGCCTCCGGATCCCTGGGTGCACTCATAATAGATGACTCTGAGGGACGAGAAAATCAATCGATGGATGCACGCGGCAGCAGCAGCAACAGAAGATCGTCTAGATCATGGGAGAAAATACGACGTCGGGTTGTTGTGTGAGGATTTCGTCACAAGCAGCGAGACGCGCGCTACCGCGACTGGAGATGGGTCGCGACGCGACAATGAAGTCACTGGACAAAGCCATAGTTAGCAGCAGGCTTGACATGGCGACGTGATGTGCGCGCGCGATGGTCGACGGCAAAACAACACAGCACAGGATTTGGGCATTAACGCGGCGAGAGGGAAGTGCGTCGTGGGCAAAGCAGCTACGTCTGCGGATGTGGACTTACACGACGCTTTCTCTTGGGCTTCGGAGCAGGATAAATGCGATGCGACGGCGACGCCTCGACGGAAGAGGAAGAACTCGGCCCCGATGACAGTTTGCTGTGTGGGTGTTTTGACCTCAAGATCACGGAGAAGGAAGAATTTTTCGGGAGGAAATGCCCGGCCCACTTGTGCAAGCTGGCCCACTCACAGGTGCCTTGGCTTAGTCATCGCGTGTCCCTCTCCTACTGTGATGCACTCGGTTTGATGCAACTCCCGAGCTTCAAAGATGGGTTGGATCCTGATAGAAATATGTCGGCGCCATGTTCTTATTCTTGTTGTATCTTCAATCTATAACCTTTTAACACTCTGAGATATCACTACTACCTAGGATTCTTGATTGCAGCGGCGAGAGATCGCCCTTGCTCAGGATTGAGGATGAGACAGTTCTTCTGCATTGCCACTGTATGTCACATCTTGCACCACCTCCAAAAGATTAAGGTTACACGTGCAAACATACATGAATTTCTGCTGGCGCAGCCAGGCACTGACTGTCACCGTTGGCGACTGAATTGTTGGAAGAGTGTATTGTTTACAATCGTGAATGGGTGCTTCCACATGTAAGCGGCGGTTCTAGCGCTGACGGCTAGGTCGATCAATGTAATTCACAACCCTTCCGGAAATGGCATGCAGCAATCAATCGTAATGTGTTCGCTTTGGCCATGTTTCTCAGCCACAAGGACTCGAAGGGAATCCCCCTATTTTTGGGAATCCACCTATTCCAAAGACATGTGCACTAATTCCAGCCCACTACTGTCAACACGCCGATGACGTGACTTTTACGTGTTCGCCACACGCTCAGCAAGCCCTTCTCCATGGACAGTTTAGGTAACATGACCTGATAGATGTCAAACGAGGGCATGCCTCAACTCACAGAAAGTGCTCGGACCTCATCTTGATTGAGTTGCATGCCACTGGGAAGATCTCCCGTTGACAAGTGGATGCTCAAGCTCCCCATGTCGGTCGGAGGGTCCGAGATTGTTGGTGCCAGGGTGTACATAGTATGTAAGGACACAATTTTTGTTCCACTTCACGTGGCGGTGAGAGTAAACCCCATTCTGGGGAAATTTTAGACTTCAATATATGTTTATCGGAGATACCACTCTGTGAAGGACTGTGCTGCATTTGCCCAGATCAAGGCGCAGGGGTTTCGCTGTGATGAATCTCGAGCTCCTCGTATATGGCAACTTTGCTATCCAAGGCCTTGATTCGGGACATTTGAGAGACAACTGATTTCGCCAAGTTGTTGAAGCCAGATGAGCCTGTCTCATCTAGCTGGCTAGTATCCCCTGTCCAACTGAGCAATTGAGCCATTCGGCATAGACTGTTCAACTCTTGCCAAGACTTCCGTCCGGGGTGGGGGGGATATTATCGAGAGCCCATGGTTCAGACTCTGCATACATCCAACACCATGCACCGTGTCCAAAGAAGGATAAGACCGATGGATAGTAGTCTCTCGCTTGGATACGCCATGATATTCCACATGCAAAGGCATCGACGCCTTGACCGGTCCTCCCACCATGTCATCAATGAACTGAGCCATCAGGAGACGAGCTCCCCCTGGTATTATATGCCATCATGAGGATGGTGGAAGCACGGCCTTTGAGAACAAAATAGTTCTAGCCAGTATGTGTTTTTCGGTGCTGTCGCCGGCCTTTTGTAAGGGGCAAGGTGAAGGAATCAGTAAATTGGCATCAAGTGCGGATACGATGAAACAACTGAAGGTTGCGGTGAAGGGTTGGGTTCTCGGCAGGCAAAGCTTTGACCCCGATCGCGATGGACCAATGCACACAACAGCTGAATCACAGGTAGGGGCGGAGAGCATGTGAGACAGCGTTGGTGGCGTGGAGAAATCAACCGCCACGTGAAGTCTTGCATGGAGCCGGGGGCTTCTTTTGTTGACGCTGTCTTAGAGATGTCTTGGATCAGCATGGCTCCGGCAGATATTCAGGGCCAATCAGCGCTGGTACTTCTATTGTAGGAAATATGTCGTCGGTGTGTGATTGTCATGGCCAGATGTTGTTCAGAGTCATGAATGGCATGGTGCAAAGCAGTTGGATAACCAACAGGATACGTTCCGTGTGACGACAACGAGGAATGTGTGATTAGCATACGAAGCGCAAAGATGAGACGTCAGTGCGCTTTCGTAGTGTCTTTGATGTTGGGCGAGTCATGGAATAAACACCACGGCAATGGAATGATTGTTCCGGCAGGATCGGGCGTTGAGCCGTCCAATGCAGTAGGGGACCAGACGTCACCAACGAAGCCCCTGACACGTAGTAAAGTCATCAGCATTGGCTCCGACGACTTGTTAGCGGTGGCCAGGTGCCCAAGTCGCTGTTACAAAGTATCAACGGTCGCCGCCATGGTGTGATTGTGCTGACTGTTCAGGGCGAGACTCCACTAGCAGAAAGCCACTGTGGCCAGTCGAGGGCGCCCGAGCCGCTTTCCACAACGGAGAGATGAGAAGCCGAGAACGCGGCTGCTTCTTCTGCGCGTGGCCTGGTGCGGTCGAAGTTAGGTGACCAAAGCAGACAGTGTCTGCCTGCACGTGGCATTGGTCGAAGCCACACGAGACGCAGGAGAAGTGACCTGTGACCTGTTTACTGCAGAGCTCCCACGTTTCCACGCTCCAGGCGGCGTAGCGGCCAATATTGCTTTTTGTCTGCGACTCCTGCCCCAGTGCATAATCTCACAACACAAGTGCATGTTTGAAGGGGGCAGCAGCAGCAGGGCCACGGCGGTCACGAGATTTTGCTCATCACCATGTTGCAAGGCGGCGGGATGCGCAAACCCAAAATCGTCTGACAACTCGACGCCTTGGGGCTAGAAGCGTTCACCCGAGGCAAGGCGGCCCAGTAGGCGCGCAGATGCTGAGACATGGGCTTTGGGCGCTCTAAGTAGGGGCGCTTTAGTCACTGCACTCTGGGCGGGCGGTGATGCTGGGCCTGGGTGACCCCGGGGGGAACGTCGGTGCCCTGTAGCGTGCTGGGCGACAGTGTAGGTAATTGGTGCGCGCCCAGAACTGTCAGTGGGGGGCGCGCAAATGATGTTGCCTTCTAGGTTTGATCTTCGGCCGCAAGCGCACCGCAGCGCCCAAAGACTGGGCTGCTCCGGGGGTGTTTCGTCCGCTGGGCGGCACGCTAGGGCGGGGCGCGGTGTCTTCCGACTCCCCCGAAGATTGGAAGCCTGGAAACCCTCTGAAGCCCCTCTCAGGAGCCTTCCGAGACGGGAGCCAGGCGGGATTGCTAATCACTGGAGGCGCGTCCTTCCATCCCTCGACTGTCCACACCCTGTCCCCGGCCCGTTTGTTAGTCGACCGACGACAAACATGGACCAGGCTCGTAGCCCAGTAAGTAATAGCCCAGTCGACAAAGTACCGAAGCTGGTCAGGTACCCGGGCCGTTAGGGATCTTGTTAATAACTCGCGTCCCCAATTGGCTTCTCTTCGCCTTCCCCCGTCATCTCTTCCCTGCTCTGGCTCTGTTCTCGGTCCTCTCGGGATGGTCCCTCCCCACGCCCGCCATTCTAAATACCGGACGCACCCTTGAATCCATGGCCGCGCTCCCACACTGTCATCGTCACCCAATCTCTCGCACCTCCATATCTCTCGTCGATCAATTCGCATCCCAATGAAAACGAAATCATCGCCTCTCAGCTTTCGTCGCTAACCAGCACCGTCTACCCCGTGCTACACAGGTGCGCGGCTGCCCCGTCAGCGAAACCATGTTGCTCTCCATGGACATCATGAAGGTGCGGGACTGGACCTATCTAGAAGATCCCCCGCAGGACATTGGCCCAGCCCGACACCTCCTCGAGGTCTACAGCAAGATCCCCTACCATGATCTCGACGATCACATCCGCCGTGTTGTAAGTCCCGCTCCCAATGGCACCGGCGTTTCGGCAACAGAACTAACCAGACCCGCCCTCCACCAGCGAGAGAAGGCATGGTGCATCTCCCAGTACCCATGTGTTGGCCGATGGAAATTTCTCTACATCCTAGATCCCCAGGACCCTCGCTATCAACAGGCCCTCTTCCGTCTCAACGTCGCGGGCTCTCGTGATGTTCTCCTCGACCTGGGCTGTGGTGTTGGCCAAGTCATCCGACAATTTCGTGCCGACGGGACCAGGGGCTCCCAGCTGATCGGCACCGATTTGCAATCCAAGTTTATCGACATTGGCTACGACCTCTTTCAAGATCGATCAAGCCTTGGGGCCACCTTTGTTGCCGGCGACATGCTGGATCCCGACGACAAGCAGCTAGCCAGCCTGCGCGGCAAGGTCACCATCATCCACGCCGGCAGCTTCTTCCACCTGTTCAACTGGGTGCAACAACTCTACATGGGCAAACGTTTGGTCGAGTTCATCAAGCCCGGGACGCGAAACGCATTGATTTACGGCCGTCAAGTCGGCAGCAACAACCCAGGGGCATCCATGAACAGCGCGCGATCAGCATACCTCCACGACCAGACCAGCTTCCAACGCCTCTGGGACGAAGTTGGAGCACTAACCGGGACCCGCTGGCAAGTTCAACTCGAAGCCACAGGCGAGCCAGCCTCCAAGCTGCCAGGCTTCAACCACAACACGTTCCCCGTGAACTTCACCATCTACCAGGTCTCTTGAGCACAACGTCCCTGGCATGTGTTCCGTTGTTTATTACCCCCTGCAGAAAGGAACCCCTTTGCGACAACAACATGGTCGTCCCCTTTCTTGCCCCAATCTGGGGGGAAGCCTCTCCTGCAAGAGACGCAACTTTAATCTCGACAACGACGATCTCCACCCCTGTCAGCCTAGTCGGCATGTCTCAAATTAGGCCGACGAGGCGACGACTCGAACTGAGCCAACCCAGCGTCAACATTGAAGCCGCGATAACATTCACGGAACTCTGTTGTCTTTCGGCCTCAAAGTCGGTTTCCCCCCAAGAGTCTTCCAGACGTACGATCACAGCGGCGAATTTCGTCATGCGGCGGTTCAAATCTTCGACAGGGGTACGGTTCGGCCGCCCGGGTTCTTCGGCCTTATTGCCGCAGAGCGCCATCGCTTCTGCAGGATCTTGACCCCTGGTCATTGCCAAGATACCTTTGCGAAACACGACATGCACAAGCTTCGGTCTTGAATTCGCGCCGTCTGCCTCTTGATTTGCAACGACATCTGTGTGAGGGCTTGCACACATGCTCGAGACTGACGAGACGACTGCATTGCAAGCAGCTGGAACCAGTATGGCGTTTTCCAGCCAGGCAGCGGCGCCACAACTCGTGTCAGCTCCCAACAACCAGACCCATATAAGAATAGTCACTTCAAGTGACTGTATGCTGATTAATGAGGCGTTCAAAGCATGTGGGAAATAATTTTTGTATTTCGCGGTTCAGCATGTGGAGCATTGATGGGCAAGTCTAGAATGAATGATGATTTCGACCGTACATAGCATAGCGACGTGGAAAGGCCATACCTAGAACAGGAAATGCATAAAACCTTGGGGCCACCAACAGGCCCTGCCCTACGCTAGAAATCCCAATCTGTGCCATGGTCTACCGCAAATGTAACGTTTACAAGTGCGCCTCCCCGGAGATATCCATGAATTGGGCTACTTACCCAGCCCGGTCGCCCTAGCTTTTTAGGGCATGGCTCAATGTCCTCAGAACTCAGAACGCTCTGGTCCTGGTTTTGGCAATACTAAGGCTACATATGTACATGGGGACCCTCACAAGCTCTCTTTTAGGTGTAAGTGCACAAAGGCCTAACTATTCGAGGCCATTCCACGGAGAATACACGACTAATGTCATTTAACTCCAGACGATGTTGTTGTCTTAATTATTATAAAACTCACGATATGCGAGATTCAGAATACAAGTCATGTATTTTCGTTACTCATCATGGATCACACATTGTCGAGCCTAGGGTAGCTCGTCGGCGGCTCGAGAGCGCAGGCGGGTGAATATCGGCTAACGCCAAGCTGATTGCCCCTCCATGCATTCGAGCTTCCCACGTCCCTCCGCGACCCTGCCACTGAGACAAGACTCCAAATTCATACAACGCTTCGGCCCGGGTGCTTGTCGGTTTTGGCTGCTCGTATTTCTTTTGCCTATACGGCGCTATTCGTGTCTTGGTGTCTCTTTCCCATAGCTATGCACCCGCAGAGGATGTATATTCTGCCAAAATGGACGGAGATTGGGATGAGGTATGTTGGCCCAACGGCGCATTCGCGCTGCCCCGTTGCCTGGCGGTCTACCGTGCTTCGAGGCCGCTGCAGAGGTAGCACCGAGGTCGCACTCGTGGCATTGTCCTGGCGCCCCTCTCGCGCAAATGCGCTGTGTGTTGTGTGTCATGTGCTGACTCGTTGTCGTCGTCTCTAGGTCGCCCGGATTCAGTTCCCGCCCCCGGGCGTGCACGCGATGCCCACCCCCGTAACGACCATGACCTTCGATACCTCGCAAGAACTCCTCTGGACTGGCAATGACTATGTATGCCGTGATACCGGTCCTAATTGCCTCGACCCGGCTGCTCATCAAGATCCTAGGGTCGCGTAACCTCCTTCTATGGCACCGAGCTGCAGCGATATACTTCATTCAAGGCACACCAGACCCCGATGGCCCGGTGCGCCAGATCCTCGTCAACGAGAAGGGTGTTGTGGTGCTCGGTTCCAAAGATGTTCACATGGCGCTGAGGAGAGGGCCACCCTTGTGGCATATTAGGTATGCGCCGGAGCTAGACTTGGACCGACTATGAGTAGAGACTGACCGGCACAGACATGATGATATGAAAGATTTACGATGCATGAGCTTTACGTCAAAGGGGACTGCTGAGATTTTAGTCGCTGGTCTGCAGGATACGATGCTTGTCATTGACCTCATTAAGGGTGATGTCGTCAAACAAGTCGGAAGCCCCTCCAAACTGCCCGACTGGAAATGCTAACAGTCGAATCCAGGTGCCTACCGAACATCAGTATACCGTCATGAAGCGTGGTCGTTACATTTGCGCCGCCACTAAGAATGGCTCAGTTGACCTTCTTGATCCTATTACCTTCGCAGTCATCAAAACCTGGAATGCTCACTCAGCCTTAATCAACGACATGGATGCCCAGCACGACTTTATCGTTACCTGCGGATACTCCCTCAGACAGGGCCAGAACTACATGCTGGACCCATTCCTCAACGTCTTCGATATCAAGAAGATGTCCTCAATGCCGCCGATCCCATTCCCCGCAGGCGCAGCTTATGTGCGCATGCATCCTCGGATGCTGACGACCAGCATTGTCGTGTCGCAGAGTGGCCAAATCCATGTCGTGGACCTCATGAACCCGAATACTAGCAACGTTCGTCAGGCAAATGTCCTCACCTACCTCAATATGTTTGAGATAGCCCCCTCCGGCGAGGCCATGGCTTTGACGGATGCTGAGTGTCTCATTCATCTCTGGGGTTCCCCAACAAAGCTTCACTTTGTCGATCTCCCCACCCCCATCGAGTTCGCAACCCCCGAGGAGCCGCTTCCCTCTATTGACTGGACACCAGAGACGTGAGTTGAAGCGAGCTCATATTTATATTCACCAAGTTAATCGGTTTAGACCATTGAACTCGATCGGCCTACCTTATTACCGAGAAGTTCTTTCCTCATCTTGGCCAGACCTACCGTCTGATGTTGGAGCTCCTCCATCCAAGTACGACACGCAGTTTCTATCAGGGCTCAAAGCTACCGAGTTTGGCCTCTACGGTAGAAATACCCGTGGGCTTCGACGGAACCAACTCGAGGACACACGAAACGTCAACAAGTCGGTCAGCTCTGGTCTCAAGGCACCCAAGTTTCTCAGCGAGAAGGCGCGAGAGCTCGCAACATCTACACCAAAGGCCTCTGATGATAAAGTCGACGAGCTGGGTAATCCACTTGCTGAAATGGAAATCGAGAGCAAGAAGTCGGAGGTGCCAGTCATATACCGCAATGTCGAGATCAAATACAGCAAATTCGGGTGTGGACGATTTCGACTTTGGGTCAGTATATTCTAGCTTATTGTACTCGGGGATGATGACTGACCTGACGCAGCTTTTACAACCGAACCCGGTACTCTGGACTCGAGACTCATATCTCGAATTCGTATGCCAACTCGCTACTTCAAATTATGCACTTTACACCTGTGATCCGGAACCTTGCCCTTCAGCATGCTGCCACTGCGTGTGTGGGCGAGATATGCCTGCTCTGTGAGCTTGGCTTCCTATTCGATATGCTTCAGAAGGCAGAAGGGTCAATTTGCCAAGCAACGAACATGCTGAAAACTCTTAGCAGCCACCCCCAAGGTATTTTACATCAAAGAACGCCACCGATAAGCCCTTTACTGACTGGTATAGCTGGTCCCCTCGGCCTGCTCGAGGAGGACCCCCACGGATCCTCCCTAAATGTCATGCTCCAAGGCTTGACAAGGTTCCTCCTAGACAAGATTGTTCATGATCACAAGTTGATAAACCCAACTTCCTCTGCAATGGAACAGGTTTGTTTCCCCGTCTTAGTCGACATAGTCTCTCCCGGCTAAGTGCTGTTAGGTCCTTGCAACGTCTGCAACTAGCTCGATTCGATGCATGAACTGTAGGAGTGAGTACACGAGACCTGGGTCGACCTACGTAAATGATTTGCTCTATCCATCAGCTGTAAGTTTCAGTCGGACCCTCAACCTATCCAAGTTAATCCCATCCCCAGAAATCCGGAGGACGGAATGCAAAGCAACCACGAACCACCTTTTCTCAAGTCCTCAAGAATAGTGTCGAGAGAGAAACAACCTCAAAAGGGTGGTGCAGCAGATGTCAACGATATCAAACGATCGCGACTAGGAAAAGTATCCACAGTATCCCGGCCGTGCTTCTTCTGAACACTGCCATCACCAGTCAGGATCACAGGAGCCTCTGGTCAACCCCAGGATGGCTTCCCGAAGAGATTGGAATCATTGTTGAACAGGGGCAATTCTTCTGTTATGAAGGAGAGGATTTGAAACTCCACCTACAACGAGGGATGCACAACATTACGGTGTACTCGCTCATCGGTATGGCTATCAACATCGAAAGCGGTCAGACCCAAAAGTCGCATCTCGTATCCATGGTCAACGGTAAGTTATGGCCCACCAAATCGCTTCTGTATAACTGACGAGTGAACAGTTGGACATACGGAGCCGGAGGCCCCAGCTGAAAGCCAATGGCACCTGTTTAACGATTTCCTGGTACGATCTGTTAGCACAGAAGAAGCGCTCACTTTCAACACGTCTTGGAAAGTCCCATCTGTTGTTGCCTACCAGGTGAAAGATGCCAATAATAAGCTTGACACCGACTGGAAGAAGAACCTCGATACTTCAATCCTCTACCAGGATTTCAGGTATGGCTTCTGATTAATCCGTGGCTTGAGCCGTGATGCTGATATGTTCCCATAGTCCTGACCCCGAGGCCGATACGAAGACCTACCAGCTTCTTAAACCTGAGACAGAGGCACCTGGACCGGATACTATCATAGCTCTTGACACCGAATTCGTCGCAGTGCGGCAGCCAGAGATTGAGATGAATTCGGACGGCGAACGGGAGACGATTCGACCCATAGTGTATGCGCTCGCTCGGGCTTCCGTCGTGCGTGGACAGGGAGAGGACGAGGGCACTCCCTTTATTGACGATTACATCTCGATTAGGGAGCCAATTGTCGACTATCTGACGTCGTACTCTGGAATCACAGAGCAGGACCTGGATCCTCGCGTCTCGAAGCACAGTCTGCTATCCCTGAAGATGGCATACAAAAAGCTCTGGGTCCTGCTCAACCTCGGATGCAAGTTCTTGGGCCACGGCTTGAAGCAAGATTTCCGAGTCATCAATATCCACGTCCCCAAGTCTCAGATCATCGACACGATCGATCTATTCTACCTCAAGTCTCGCCTGCGTAAACTCTCATTGGCGTTCCTGGCGTGGTACCTGTTGAAGGAAGACATCCAAATGGAAACGCACGACTCGATCGAGGATTCGCGAACGGCACTCAAGCTATACCGGAAGTATTTAGAGTTCCAGGATGCCGGGATTCTCGAGACGATGCTGCAAGACATCTACCGTGCCGGTCGGGAGGTCAACTTCAAGCCGCCGCGAAAGGATGACGGGCAGATCCCAAGAAGTGAGACACCTCCTCCTCTGCCAACTGAGGGCGCTGTACCTCCCTCAACGCCAGTGCGACCGATTGGGATTGGGGAGACGCCTGGATCGGCGTTTGGGGGAGGCACGACCTGGACGCCAGGGAAGGGATCACCACTTCCATAGTTATTGTGTTGATGGGGGTCAGGTCGGTATCATGAAAAGGGTAGAGAGGCCTGGAAATGATGTCTAAGCGCTCACTTACCTGACCTTGGACGCAACCCATATGTTGTCTCGAATTGAAGCTGACAAGGCGTTAAACTACAAAGGGCGTCTCGATGAGTTCTTAACGCCAGTAAACACACATTATTACCATGGACACAGCATCGCTGATTATATCTTTGCCACTATGCCTTTTTTTCGTGAGCCTTATCTGTTTGTTGGCTGAAGGTGATGTTCAGCCGCGGTCAGCGGGACCCATCTTTCTCGTGACAATGAATGAAGTACATATGTACCACCGCCTTTATCACCGTGACAATAGCCGGGCTTGGCTCACGGCACCTGGTGTTTGAACTCCTGTACTTGGAATAGTTCTTGGTGTTTACATGTACTTTTTCCCTCGGTGTTCTTGTAGGCATCGCTCTTTGGTATAGGGTGAGTGGATTACAGAAGAAGATCCGGTGATAGAGGCTTCTTAGGTATCCGCCATCCAGCTACTTTAATAGCTATAGTACTTGAAGCCTTGAATCAAAATTAATGACGGCTTGCATCGGTGCACTAGTGTTATCGCTCCATGCCTTGTTTTTGGGTTGTTATCTTAGTTACGAGGTTCAAGATAATCGTAGAGACAACCGGGTTTACAGTATGTCAGCAGGTTGCATTAGCGTCTTGCCGCTGTCATTGACCTTAGATGACCCAGTAATTCCGAATACTACTAAACATTCCATTGATTGATTAATACCCCGTCTGATCCCCAGATGTCGGCCAGCTTATCCACACTTCCTGATTTACTTGAGGTCTGGCATGATGAGAATGGCGCCTCGGGCCAAAAGATCAACCAATGGCTGCCTTGTCTGAGGTCCAAGGTAAAATGCCCAGAAGCCAGACCAACTTGTCAAAGATGTGAACGATTGGGGAAGAAATGCGACCGGCCCGGACCTCGAATTCCACTTTGTTAAAAGCGTCGGGGATATGGACCTGTGAAAAGCCGAACATTCTACAATCCTCGGCCCATTCGACCATCTGGAGCGACAGTCTCGACAGTTTCTACAGTCCTTCTACCCGAAATGGCATCAAACGACTTCGATGATCAACACTTCTTCCTATCCGGGGAGATGACGTGGTTTGATGTCAATCATCTTATCCTACCCGATCTGGACCACTCCAGAATGAGCGCGGCCATGACTGGATTATCAACCTCGATTCCGCCATCATTATCAGCCTGCCATATTCCCTCCCCATCTTCGGTTCCAATTGGACCGCTCGAACAAGATGCTATTTACTTTTTTGAGACGTCTTTCGCCACTATGAGCCCAAAGACTTTCCTCTGGTCAGTACTTGCCGTCTTACTCAGACATGCGTGTGACAACGCGGCTGCCATGCATCTGCTACTCGCCTTCTGTTTAGGCGAACTTGGGCAGCGCCGTCAAGACAAAGACTTGCGGGACACTGTTCGACGGCACTTTAAATCTGGCGCTGAACTGCTAGTGTCCAGTATGGACTCTACAACAACCAACCATTGCGGGAACATGATGTCCTTTCTTCTCCTGCAATTCACATACCGGGCTATTTGGGACCATAAATCCTTTCTAGCTACCAAAAAACTCAGTGCTTCTATTGCAACGTATATAAAGAGGCATAGGTTGCTTGAAATGCTCAGCGACGTTGGAGATGCACACATACCAACTCTTGACACATTGCCTCCCTCCCCGCAACTGGCCGACAAGAGCATGGTCGCTCGCTTCCTTCTCTTTTCTGCGTACGAAGACTTGGATGCCGGGTTATGCAACGCTGGCGGAGATATTTCTCGTCTGGTTCTCTCTGATAACCCTGCATCAGAAGCCCTTTTCCGTCTCTCACAAACTTCTCAGGGTTATTATTTTGGCAAGGATTACCCTATCGATGAGCTGCTGGATGATATTGAGAGATCTGGTCTACTTGAGCTACATTTCCACATAAATGTGGCGTTGAGCAGGATCAATACGATCCTAAAAGAGAGCAGTCCGGATCTGGAAGAACTAAGGAGGGTCGAGAGCGACTTGCGGCAAATGACCCAGGTGAGTACAGACGGGCGTTTCGTCCGCGCAAACACGTGCAATTCATCTAACTGGAATATTTACTAGAAATACGCGTCAATCTTCCAATTGTCTAAAGCTCCATATATGGCTCGAAGCAAATTGCTGACGACGGTTTGGCAAATAGTTGCCCACTTTAACGCCGTCCTGGTTTACACATTGAAGGCAATGTTGTCTTTATCAGGAGACGCAGTTGTTTCGACCAAGCTATCGGAAGCAAAGCAAGATCTATCACATTGCGTTTCTCATGTAATCATTGACGGCCAGGCGACATTCATTTGGAGACATCAATGGCCAGCTTTTATAGCTGCCGTTGAGTCCGAAGACAGGAATTATGCCGCGTGGTTGCTACCGAAACTTTGCAACAGTAGATATGCAACGCTCTTGAGGGAACGGATAGACAATCTTCCGCCTACTCTATAATGTTTGTAGCTAGTCATCTAACGCCGTTTGAACCACTTGTTTCCACACGAGCTGTCACCGATTCTACTCTCTTGTACCCAAAGATCCCGGCCACCATGCCGTCTCACCCAATTGAAAAGTGCCCGTCTGCGATATCTTGTCGCTGCTAGATCCTACAAGAACCTCATAATTATCCTTCTCCACGATCCACATTTCCCTTCTCTCATCCCAAAACCTGGCTACTTCAATCTTGTCTATGGGCATCTCAACGGTCTGAACGCTGTGTCCAGGAACGTGCACCTTAGCAAAGCCCTTCAGTTCCTTCATCGGTCGGTTTATAGATGGATTGCATTGTCGAACGTATACTTGCACCACTTCCTGTCCACTAAGATGGCTGTTGTTGTGCACATCGACGGCAATGGCCAACTTGGCGCCAGGCGCAGGGGTTTCCTCAAGTCGCAAGTTGTCAATAACAAAATTTGAGTAAGAAAGACCGTGACTAAATGGGTAGAGTACGTTCTTGAGTGTCTTCTCATAAAAACGATAGCCCACATACACATCCTCCCTGTAGATGGTACGACATGCATCGGAGCGGAAGTTGAGAAACGCCGGATTGTCTTCATTGCGCAAAGGGAAGGTTAAGGGAAGCTTCCCGCTTGGATTGCAATCACCAAACAACACATCCGCTATCGCATTTCCTGCTTCATTTCCTCCATACCAGGCTTGAACGATAGCAACTGCTTCGTTCGCCCAAGGCATTGTGACGGGGGTCCCGGGACTGGACCACGACCGCAATGTTTGGATTCGCGGCAGTGAGACGAGACACAAGAGTATCTGTCAGGCCTGGAAGATCCATCGTTTTCCTGTCGAAGCCTTCGGACTCCCAGTCGTCCTAAGAAAAATAATTATCAGCTCTAGTCTCGAATATTGAGCCAGGGCATCTACTCACATTGAGCCCAATACAGAGAATGACCTGGTCTGCAGCCTTTGCGACCTCCACAGCGGCTGCAATATCCGCATCAGGATCAACAATACGAGCGCATCCGACCCTGAAACCCCCCGCACCCATACTTGTTGTCCCCAGCCCAGTTGTCGACTGCGTAGGTGCTGTACCGAAATCAATGCAGATTTTGACTTTGTACCCGGCACGAAGGAAGACATGGCCAATATCTTCCCTTGTTCCTGCTCCGAAGAAGCTATAATCAGGGTTTTGATGTGTCTCATTGTCCACAATAAGCTCGCCATCAATGTAGAGTTTGCCCGTCCCGTAAACAGTCAAACCAAAAGCGTACTCGCCATCCTCATCTGGAATGAAGATGGCTTCTAGTTGAGCATAGCACTTATACCCCAAAATATTGTCGTTTTGGTAAACCATTAGTGTGATCGAGGTGTTATCAAGTTCTAATTAATCTACACACTTTCGAGAAGTGACTGATGTAGAGTCCGTTTAGAATTTGAGTGTAAACCCAGGCTTTCCGTCCAGAGTCTGTAGACGACCATTGAGGAGAGGAAGTTGCTTGTGTGTCGATACGCCCCGAGCATATGTAGCATGGTTTACCTTTTGCTTAATTCCTTCGTATAGACTCACCGTGTATGAGGGGAGAAGTGATGCAGAACCACCTCCACTGAAGACTGCAGTTTTTGCATTCGGCCCGATCACTGCAGTCTGTTACTATGTTAGCTATACGGCTGTCATCTTAGATATGGTTCTAAGCTGACCTTTTTCTGTTTGTCAAATGGAAGAATTCCGTCGTTCTTTTTCAGCAGTACTAGTGATGATGCAGCAGTTTCTCTCTGAAGAGGCCGAGACAAGGTGGAATCCCCAGTCGTCTCCGGTGCATCCTCAGCGATGCCACTTTCAATTGCTCGCTTGACCATTCGGAGGACATTACGTGCACGATCGTCAATCGCAGAATGTGAGATCTTGTTGGATCGGTACGCTTGCTTCAGGGCACAACCTCGCCATACGCTCGGCCCTGGTATTTCGAGATCGAGACCGACATTGACAGCTGTGGCCGTAGAGTATGTGCCAAACCTGTTACACAAGATAAGTCAACACTTTTCCCGAAGCCAAACTTGTACCAAGTCTGCACCAAAAGACACACCTACCAGTCACTGAGGATCAGCCCTTTGTACCCCCACTCTCCCAGCAACACCTTCTTCAGGATGAGCCGATCTTCTACAACATGTGTCCCGTTGACTTTATTATAAGCCGTCATGACTGCCCAAGGATCGGCGTATTGTAGGACGATACTAAATGGAAGCATGTATATATCTCGTAGCGCCCGATTGGATACAATAACGTCGACTGCTTTTCTCTCGTGCTACATATCGTTGCAGACAAAGTGTTTCAATGCCGCAGCAACTCCTTTGGATTGGATGCCACGGACTTCAGCTGCGGCTAAGGTTCCGGATAGTAATGGATCCTCGCTGAAACTTTCGAAACCACGACCGCGTAATGGAGACCGCTGTATGTTGACTGTTGGGCCAAGAATCATGTGAACTCCTTTGGCACGTGCTTCGTCAGCCATCAGACTGCCAGCTCTTTCCATGAGCTTTGTGTCCCAAGTAGCGCCTAAGGCGGTGCCACACGGAAAGCAAGCCGCAGGAACGCCGTTGAAGAATCTCGTGCCACGGACGCCATTTGGACCATCAGAAGTGCGGATGGATGGTATGTTGAGACGTGGGATACTTTGGGTATGCCAGAAATCCTTGCCTGTAAGTGAAACTATATGTTAATCTTTTGTTATCAAGGGGTTCATATCTAGGTATAGACCTGAAAGTAGCCGGATCTTCTCGTCCAAGGTGAGTTGTGACAATACAATGTCGACATCAAAGTCTGAAGACATTCTGAATTGGCTTGTGCAATGGAAAATAATGGTCTGATCGGTCTGGTAACCCACAAAAACTCTTGTGCGCAAAGCGTTGGAGCGATTGAAATCATGTACCAGCAGGGAGCAATGGGTCGAAATAGATGTAGTAAATACACAGATAAATACAAATCAAGCGATGAATCAGCCCCCCCTGCACTAGAATGATAATGAGATTTTGTTGCGTGTCTTATCAACCTCGCCATCTGGGAAAGTCGCGCTATGTTTGAACGTCGCCGATTCGCCAGAACAGTCGATCGGGTTGATACAAGGGTCCTATCTTTATCTGACATGTAAGTTACCTGATCGGTCAAACTACCACTTTTCTGTATTTCCTATCCTCATTCTCTCTCCGTACTTGTAGATAAGCCAAACAGCCGGAAGAAAGGCAATTCCAATGAAAGCCAAGATCGAGTTGCCCCATCCATCCCCAACGGCCTTGTAGAGCTTGTCGCCGCAGAGGGGTAACAGCCCTCCACCCAAACTCCGGATTACAGTAGTAGCTGCTATGGCACTGGCTGCATGATCTGTGAAGGCGTCCACAACATAGGTGTTGATGGGAACAAATACGAGGATTGAGCCCAGTCCTACCAAAAACTGACCGAAAAGGGGAACAATCCAGTGTATGTTGTACTCTAGACACCATCCATAAATGAATAGCCCAGCGGGAACGAGCGTGCTTCCGGGCAAAAGGGGCGGAAGGCGGTATTCCGGCTTCATTTCCCCCTCGCCAGCCATCTTCTTTAGTAGCGGGTCCAAGAATATTCCCAACGCAATGTTCCCTATAATGTTACCGAGACCATATCCAAGATAGATTAAGCCCCACGTTGCTGCTGCTTATTTCATACTTCTCCATGAACACCGACGACATGGTGGTGAAGCAGATGTAGATGATACCGTAGTTCACCGCCGCACAAAGTGAGAGCGTGAATAGAATTGGTGACCAGAGGAGCAACCTAGTAGGACGAACCATGGCATCTAAAAGAGCTAATTTGGGCGACTTGGTCGATTTTAGAGCAGCGACAATATTCTGATTGCCCGTCTCCTTTCGTAGCTCATCGGTTTTCCGTCTAAGAAGGGTCGGCGCATGTGACTCTCTCAGTAAAAAGATCGAAGCAACAAAAATGCCTCCCATCTTAAAGAGCATCAATTAGTACAAAGTGAAGCTTACGGCTTGTGAAATGGGGCCTCTCTTACTGCGATGGACAGGAACCAGAAATCCCATCTCCACCCTTTGGCTGAAGCGAGATAGCTACCCACCAACGGGCCAAGGGTTGGGCCAAGAAGGATGGGCAAATTCCAAACTGCAATCGCTTTTCCTCTTTCATCTTGTTTAAAAGTGTCGGCTATGCTTGCGGGACCAAGAGCCAGAGGACATGCGCCAACTAAACCAGTCAAGAGCCGAAAAGTGATCAACATGGGCAAGTTGACCGAAAGCGCGCATCCAACGTTGAAAACGATAAAGAGAATAGAGTTAACATGGTACACCACGAGTCTCCCGTATAGCTCGCTCACAGGCGCATGTATTAGTGGCCCGAAAGCATACCCGAGCACCAGGATAGATACGCTGAGATTTCCCATGTCGACATTGTTGGAGTGAAAGTCTTCAAGGGCTTGGGGCATGCTCGGAGCGAACATGGAAGAGCCAAATGGCCTTACAGGAAAGAGTTAGTAACTAGGTATTTTAGTTTTGATTGAAAGGCTCACGATATAAGTGTCAATAGCGAAATCGACAAAACGTTCGTCCACTTTCTCAAGTTTGACCAATTTGTCGGGTTATTTGGGTCGTCTGGTCCTTCCCAGCCAACAGCGACCGGGCAATCAAGGGCTTCCCCATCGTCGCAATGTGGTGCCATTGCCATATTCCTTGTGCCAGACCTTGGTGGGTTGTTCAGTACTGGGACCAGATCGATAGCAAATGATAGACTTCTCAAAATGCGAGTACTCCAAGTCCAGTTGGAATAGCCCCTCTTATACCAAGGACGCTCCGCCATTTTTTGTCAGTTGTGGGCAAATAGCACGCACGCCCGTCCTCATCGGATATATCGGATAGCGGCTCGTTAACACCGTCTGCATCTTTTTGGGTTGAACTGTCCAATGTCGGGCGTTCAGCCGGAGTAATACATTGCCATGTACCACCGCTATCTACTATCTTCATCTGGGATTGTTGGGTTGTCTAAAGTAGAGTTGGGCTAACAACAGGACGCTAATGCAACCTGCTGACAGGAGCCCTTGCGTAGTCGCCTGTTGGCTGGCTGCGTCGACATCAGCGTACTGCCCGTGTGTGAACCCTAAGGTTCAGGCAGCATGTGCGAGAAGAGATAGCATCATTTTATGAACAAATTTCCTTTCGTTATAAAGTAGCAATTAATTCACATAAACCTTTATCCCATATTTACATGACTATCTAAGCATTTGAGTATGGGTGAACTCTGTCTGCACATCTTGTGCTGTGTTACGCCTGATTAATGAGTCACAAAAGTCGATACAATTGGCACTAAAAAGAATGTGTATATTCACTCTCCCTTGAAAATTCCATTCTATTCTTCTCGAGAACCGAACTGCTCGTTTTGAAACCCCGCAGGAATATTACGGAGCTATTCCTTCAAATCACCACAGCCGCACCTATTTCGAACCGGGTGTGCAGCCATGGTAAAGGCGTCTTGATCCCAAGAACTGAGCATAGCGAATTCCTCCTCGACTGACAATGTCTTTCGTCGAATTGCCACACCATCATCAAACTCTTTCTTTATTCTAGCGGCGGCGTCGTCGTCGACAAGAACAACCCAGGCTACCCGAGCCAGTCCATTTCCCACTTTCAAGGTTCGTCTAAAGGCGTCCTCTGTACCGGCTGCCTCCGTGAAACCAACAGTGTGGTTGAATTGCCCCTTCTTCAAATCGATGCCGTAGATGGGGTGTATCACAGGGACGACGAAGCCAACGTTGCCTTGGTCAGTAGCCCCGCCGATAACTTCCTTGTTTTCCACGTCGCACCACATTGGGCGTTGCAGTGCACCCATGGCCTCGGTGAATATTATGGATAGTAATTTGTTTGGGCGCAAAGGTGTATACACCTTGTGATACTTCACGTCCATGGTGCAGCCTGTTGCAACAGCGCCGGCCCTGAAACAGTCAACGACTCTGTCTCGTAGCTTGTTCAGGCCTTCAATTGTCGCAGCGCGGACACAATAGTCGACGCTGCTGTGGTCGGGAATGATGTTGGATCGCAGTCCCCCGTCCATGATGACGCCGTGGACGCGCTCGGTTGGAAACATTTGCTGTCGCAGCATGCTGATGGCGTTGTAGCCCACGACGACGATTGCATCAAGAGCGTTGATGCCATCCCATGGCGACGCAGCCGCGTGAGTCGTCTTGCCCTTGAAAGAGATACTGAAACTCGTCGAGGCTACGTGAGGAGCGTATGCTTTGCCATGGAATTCCTTGCCGTAACCATCATACAGGGGCGAAGGGTGTGCCATGACGCATGCATCGACACCATCGTAGGCGCCCTTGGCAATCAACATTCCCTTTCCGCAGCCCCCTTCTTCTGCAGGAGTCCCAAGCAGTCGCACACGACCTGGTTTCCCCGAAGTTTCGAGTGCTGCGGCAGCCGCCAAAAAGCCCGCGAATGAGGCAGTGGCAATCAAATTGTGGCCACAGGCATGGCCGATCTCTGGAAGGGCATCATACTCTGCGTTGAACACAACAAGACGGCCACCCTTTCCATATTCAGCTTGGAAAGATGTGGGGATCTCATATGCATGAGGCGTGACATTAAAGCCGAATTGCTTCAGCATTGACACGATTGCATCATGAGCATGAACCTCATTGTACTTTACCTCAGGATGGCTATGAATCTAGATGAAGTCAGAATAATTAAAGATAAATATATGTGAGAAAAATCTTTCTTACATCTTGGTCAAGTTCCGAGAGCTGCGATGTCGCCTTGTCAATTGTCGTTTGTAGCACGACTGCAATGTCTGTGGTAACAAGTCATGGTCTTGGCGACTGGTTGCGAATTTTCAATACAATGCAGTTTCGAATTTCTTCGACTGGCGGGTCGTTAAATACGCAAAACAAGATAACAGTATATAATAGTAGTAAACCGACATACAATATTGTTCTTGATCCCCTGACCCTTGGTTTAGACCAGGTGATACAGTACCTACCGCGCTTGATTTTCAGCGGGTCTAGTGGAGAACCTGAAATGCCAAAGCCATGACTGGCCAGAATTGCCCGATGTAGACTTTTCGGGTAGATAGGAACTGGCTCATCTGGTTCATGAAGTATCAGTTCTTTCATACCTAACACATTTGGTTTATCTCGGCTAATCTGGCCAATTAATTGTATTGAGACTTGGCGGTTGATTGGTATCTTGATCATTATCTTGATACGCGTGGCCTCGGACAGGATAGAGCGGAAGCGATAACGAACATTCTTGCCAAGATACCCAGGCGTGAGCTCTTCAAGCTTGTGTAATTAGTGAAATCTTTTACTTAATAACGACAAGGTCTCGTTTTGCGATTATCACCTCAATACCAGCACCTAAAGCACTTCCATATTACCATTACACTACTTACCACTTCTGCATCACCCGACAGTTTACCACCCTCGTGGTTTTACCAACTCGGCACAAGAGCAATGTCTGACACTGTAAACAAGGAGTCCAAAAATGACGACGTTGAAGTCCATTCAGGCGAAATCGACACTGCTCCAGGCGGGATGACTCCGGTTGTCTGGTCATCTTTTGACGAAGCGAAAGTGGTGCGGAAGATTGATATGCGGTAAGAATGGAGCTTTAATGTATAGGAAGATGCCTCTCTAACCGAATCTTCCTTAGACTTTTGCCCTTGATGTTGGGGGCCTACATGCTCCAGTTTATGGACAAAATTGCACTTGGCAACGCGGCCATCATGGGAATCCGAGAGGATCTGGTGCGCCTCAATGTCTTCTCACTCCACCCCACCATTGCTAATGCACACTCAGAATCTCGTCGGAAGTCAGTTCTCTTGGGCATCTAGCATCTTCTACTTTGGCTACCTTTTCGCTTCGTATCTGGGTTCACTGGGATTTACTAAGTTGCCCTTGGCCAAGTATCTCAACACCACCATGTGAGTAGGCTGCATTCACCTTTAACAACACGTACCACTTACCATTCTTTTACAGCATTGTTTGGGCTGTCATTTTAGCTCTCCATGCCGTCGCTAATAATTTCGCGAGTATTATGGTACTCCGTTATTTTCTCGGTACCTTCGAAAGCATCATCTCTCCCGGTTTCAGCCTAATGACTACGGTTTGGTACAAACGATCCGAGCATGCATCTCGTCACGGCGTATGGTTTGCGGGTAATAGCTGCGGTAATATTCTAGGTGGATTTGCGGGCTATGGAATCAACCACATCACCAGGTTTCCCCCATGGAAAGCGTTATTCATCCTTTACGGTGGAATTACTCTGTTTTGGGGTGCTCTCATGTTCATCATGGTTCCCGATTCTCCTACAAAGGCGACATTTCTTAATGCGACCGAGCGAGAGATCGCTTCTGCGCGTGTGGCCTCAAGCCAGATGGATTCTAATCGCAAGTACGACATGGCCCAAATCAAGGAAGCATTAAAAGACCCGAAGGTCTACATCCTGGTCGGATATGCCTTTCTTAGCTGTATGGGCAACGGTGCCTTGACGAACGTAAGCTTTCCAAGTACTTTGGCACTGGCTCGAAGTTCTTTTACTGATGTTTTCTAAAACAGTTTGGAAGTATCGTGATTTCGGGGTTCGGGTTTTCGACTTTCAACACACTTCTGCTTCAAGTCCCCAACGCGGTTTTAACAATTTCTCTCACCCTCTCTTCCTCTTCCATCGCTCGCAAAGTTCCCCGCACTCGTTGCTGGCTTATTGAGTTCTTTTTTTTTGGTTGGTCTGGCTGGCGCCGTCATGGTCCGTCAGCTTGACGAGAATTCCAAAGTCTCTCGCTTATGGGGCATGTATCTTTTCTCCTGTATCTCTTGTGATTTCCCTCTGGTTTTGAGTCTCATCGCATCAAATGTCGCAGGCCAGACGAAAAAGACATTTGTCAATGCACTGTTCTTCGTTGCATACTGTGTTGGCAATATCGCTGGACCACAGGTTTTTATCGCCAGCGAGGCGCCGCGATATCCAACAGCATTTGCAACCATGATTGTCTGCGTCAGCTTGACTATTATTGGAATCGCTGCCCTGAGAACCATCTTGGTCCTGGAGAACAAAAGACGGGATCATGAGTTCGGACTGAGCGAAGATATCAATAACATGAGCCAGGAGAACAATGAGGACTTGACAGATTGGGAACAGAGGGAGACGTTTCGGTATTTGTATTAATTAACTATTCGGCAATAGCATTAGCAATACTCTTAGATTAGTACTATTTGATGCATATTACCTCCACCTTTATGTTCCGTTTTGTTAATGAGAAGGGCAGAACTCGGCTTGAAAGCACAATAAATCATCGATTTATCCTTCTTGAGACGTCAAAGTACAATATTTACATCGCAGCTATATGTACTTTCTAAATACCTGTGTTCCTCTTCGTCTCTCCTGTCCAAGCCACCCATATCTCCACGCTCAAGCACCCGTATAGCCCGTATAAATATACAAGCACAGCGTAAGCAGCTCAAAGCCCCCAGTTTTAGGCTGCGGCTTCTTACAGCTTCTGTCTAGCAGTGCTGGGAATAGTGCCAGCAACCTTACCAGAACCCAGGGTAGTGATCTGGTAGGGCAGGGAGACGGAAGTGAGTGTGCCCAGAGGAGCTGAGTTGAGTAAGCTACTGAAGTCAACGTCTTTAACAATAGCATAGTCAGAAGGAGCTGTGTTCGCAGTGTAGTGGAGGTGATCTGTTTGAGCCATTTGAGCCTTGTTGCACAGATCATTTCAAGCTAACGACCACTCGACTGCGTAAGGATCCGGCATCTTATTTTGGAAAGTTCAGCAACTCGTGAGTAAACTGGGATGAGCGGTGGCTGTGAGGCATGAAAGTGGTGGTGGATGCCGGGATAGGGCTGCCGCTAGGGAAGGAGGATCCTAGCATTCGGGGTTCGGCTTACGAATTTTATTATTATTCAGTCAATGGATTTTGGTTCTGCTTGGTTTGGCTTGGTTTCACTTGGTGCCGTTGTTCCGGCGCTCAGCCATCATCATCACCTCGTTGGGGTTTCCCAATTGGGTAAGCGCCGCGAGCATCCTTGAACGGTGATAGTTGTTGGAATAGATGACGAGGACGCTCAACGCTCGCGACTCCGAAGGGCCGAAGGAATGGACTTGGAAAAGTATAAGTAGGCGATGATTCTCTGCTTTGTCCCTAAGTCATTCACATCATCAACTTCAACTTGCTTCTCACATCTTTTCGCACGCAACACTTACACCACTGCCCCGTCTTACAACTCTTTGTTTGCGCAACATTTCTACTATCTTGAACGGAGATCACCTCAAACAAACCAATAGGTTCATCATGGTTCACCAATCCACCAAGTCCAGCGAGACCAGCTCTCTTCCTCGCCTTGTGCGAACTACCCACTCTGAAGATGGCACCTCCATCTTCGCCTCTGACACCCGCCTCGCGCCTTTCATGCCTTTTGGCCCCCAAGCCAGCGCATTCACCGTCTTCGACGTCCGCCAGTCTGTGCCAGTAAACAACATGGATCCCATCCCCGGCTTCTCCAACACAATCCCACGGTGCTCTCCCCAGGGTGCTGTCTTCTGCATCACGCAGATCCAGCCGGGCGGTGCCTCCCCAATGCATCGTACGCAGAGCATCGACTACTGTGTCGTCCTTACTGGGGAAATTGTTCTGGCTCTCGACGGCGGCGATGAGAAGACTATCAAGGCCGGGGAGTTTATTGTCCAACAGGGTGTAAACCATCAGTGGTTTAACCGCACGAAGGCGCCGTGCCAGATCCTTTGTGTCGTTGTCGGAGCCGAAAAGGTCGTGCTGAAGAACGGAACAGTGCTGGAGGAAACTGTGATCAAGAAGTGAACTGGTTGGAGCTATATAGTACCAGACCCATGTTGGCAATGTCATATTACAGATAGAGCACCTAAATTCGACTTCATCCCCGTGCAGTCTCGTATCCTCTCAAAAACCGCCTGTGCAGCGGCCTTCTGTGACGGCGTAGTCATTCCCTTGGGATCTTTGATAATTTTAATGGGCCACAAGAGGAGGTATGCGCCGATTGCCTGACATCGTGGTGGCTTTGATAGGTCTGGGAGACAGCGGCCAAGATGATCTATCTCTCCGAAGGACTGTGGAACTGTGGCCAGGATTTCGTCCGCCAGGGTCTTAATGTGAAACATCGACGCCTCTTCTCCATCTTTGATCATGGCTTCCGAGCCAAAAGAATGCTGCTGTGGAGTAGGAATTGACCTAGCCTTATCGAGACAGGCCAACAGCTTCTGATGTAGGATGATTCTTGCCGTACGATGGTAGTTCCACTCGTAAGCCATCCAGACATCCCGGTGAAGTTCAATCTTTTCGGGAAACCGGCTGATGACTTCCTGGTCACCCAAAACTTCGGTCCTCCGAAGTGTTTTGAAATCCCATTCGGGTGTGTATCGCTGGTGAACAGCCTTTTGGTCGAGACGTGTCATTTGCGGAAACAAGTCAAGAAACTGCTGCAAGTCGAGCGTGTCCGCACTTAGGGCCTGCAGGATCTCGTTTGCCTTTTGACATATTGTAGAGATCTCCAAGGCATCCTTCTCAAGGCGCACAGTCAACATCTCTTCGTTGAGGGTGTCAAGCCAGACTCTGGACTCTGGGAGGGGGGCTATTTGCTTTGCGAGCTGCTGCTTTTGCTAGTCGAGAACTGCCATTAGAGACTGGCGATGCAAAAGTGCAAGCTGGATTCTTACCAAACGATGATGTGCTAGACGGAATAAGCTCCAGCCTCGAGGATCGTGAAATTGCTCGTGGCCACGAAGTCTTAGGATGTGTGCCATGCCTTGGGTGTGAGACTCAACGGATGATACCCCTGGCATAAAGAAAGTCTGCACAGTTTATGAGCACCGGGGATTGAAGTGAGTGGGGGTCCTTACTTCGAACATGTCCAGGATCACCACGGCCATCAAGTCGTAATCATCTGGGATCTTGCCCTTCTCTGCCAGCGACTTTCCCAGCGCGCCCAAAGCCTGGCCGTAGCACTCCAAAGCCCTGGGAGCGAGAAGCTCGGGATCGTGTTCCCTCGAGAGGTCCGCAATGGCTGCGGCCTGTACCGCCCAGCGCAGCGCGTGCCGGCCATCGACATTCACCTCCTGGAACAGAACAGGCAGATGCTCGAGAAAGCCTGGAGAGGACTGACTCATGGCAAGGATAAATGACATACTTATCCATAAACATGGCCACTGCGTGTGTCCTCTACAACTGGCGGCTCCTTCTCAGAAGGCGGCGCCTTTAGCCAGGGTAGAGCAGAGGGAAGCCGCAGAGTCGCGGCGTCTAGGGGCTGGGATGCCAACGGACGCTCAAGTGATCTACTCCGGGTCCGTCGTGTCCTGGTTGAAGACGAAGAGCTAACTGATTCCGCCTGGCTTTTGAGCGCCACCTTGTCTGTCTCGTGCTGGAAGATGAGGTCCGCCTCGTCCCTGTAGCCAACGCAGAGCTCGTTGCGAGTTAGACATCGTTGGCACGAGGGGCGGCCGCCATCGCACTATCCAGATCTTCATCAACCACTATTACGCGATACAGAGGAGTTCAATTGGGATGTGAGAGTCGTACCTTGACGCGACGCTGGCGGCAGCGTAGACAGCCCCGGCTCCGGTGTGCCATGATAAGATGGAGGTTGGATAGTCGAAGTTGCCCCGCATGTTTGAGCTGACGTCGCGTGTTGGGTTCTCACTAATTGCCCTTGACATGCTAGTAACTGCATAGATCCTTCGCCCATTAGGCATCCCATTTATCATTCCATAGTAAAAACTATATTTAAAGCTGTCATGGCTGAACGCGTCGGGAAGCGACTGTCTTGGCTCATTCTCGTAAAGCGATTCATTAAGTGCAATTGCCATTCACTGACGAATGCAGTTAAGTAGAGTATTGCTATTCGCACACATACCTATTGCTATTTGCACATATAACTACATTCTTAATCCTATTAATAATTATCCAATATCCTACTGGAGCAGCTTAGAAGATAAATTTTCTCTAGACTAATTTTTGGTATTCATTTTTTTTTAATAGTAATAATATTTTATTTTATTTATTAGATCCAATTTAATAAGAAAGACAGGCATTCAGTACCACCTTTGACTGCCTTACACATATGGTAGGTAGGTACCTTAGCCCAGCTAACGCTTTAGTAAAGAAGTTTGTACCTGTGTGCGAATCGCAATACTCGTTAATTATCCACCTAGCTCAACGCACGCAACTAATGCTATCCTAAAGATCCTCCTAGTACATTAATCTCTTGACCCCCAGAAAGTCCAAAGCGGGGTGTTAGAGGAAACGTCTCGTTATCTAATAACTGATTTCAAAGATTCGCAGTTGCAAGGTATAATAGTGTACAGCCTAAACTCCATCATCCTCCATCCCACGCTAAATAATTCATTCACACATCCTCGCCTTCGGCATCGACATCCTCTTCGATGGGTTCATTATGCTCCTGATCGGTTTCAGCCCCGGACGCGTCGCGATCGACGCCGTCCGCATTAGTCGGCACGCCGTTGGCCGTCTCAGTCGACACGACAACTGAATCATGCGCAGGTGTACCCACGGCCGAACCCTCTACCTTTTCAGGTTCCTTTGGAGGGTCCTGACCTTCGGTAATTGGCTGCAGTTGGGGTTGTGGCTCTTTCTCCCTCCACCCAGGTGGAAGGCCAGGGCCACTATCAGCGTTGCCATAGTCGGCCTTCTTAGTTCCTTTTGGCCATCGCCCAGGTCCCCGGCCAGTCCCGCCACTCTTCCGCCTTGACGAGCTTTTGGAGCTCTTCGAACTCTTCGGGCGTGATGGCGTGGGTCGATGGCTGCTGCTCCCGCTAGGCCGCTTGGGCCTTGAGCTGCTACTAACAGTTCGCGGCGCAGATGGGCGACTCCCACTCTGGCGCGATCGATCGGCGCGCCGACTCCCTGTGACGGTTGGGAATATCTCGAAACGTGCAGGAGGGATGCCCCGGTAGGGCAGTTCCCAAGGCTCTCCACTATCTTCCTCAACATCGTGCATCTCTTCATCTTTAAGGGACGCACTCTCATCGTCGTCAGCTGCAGCCATCTTCTCAACAGAATCGACTGGTTCCAGCACAGCATCATCCTCCGCCTCAGTTGATTCTCGCAGTTGTTCCGTCCCTTGCTCAGATGCGCTCTTCGTCTCGCCATTGGTGGTTGGCTGGCTCTCAGTGCCACCAGTCTCAAGACCCTCGTCAATTTTTGCCTCGTCATCTTCGCGAGGCGCAATTGTATTAATGGGCGGGCCAAGCTCAAAGTTGGCTGCATTGCTGCGCCCCATCACATACGGAGTCCAAGCGAGAGCCTCGGGTTTCAACCTCACATGCCCCTTGGACTCCCACTTGGCCACATATTGTCGACAGTAGTTCACGTCCACTCTGAACGCGTAAAGCTTCGTATGTGGATCTCGCACCAAGGCACGCAGACCCTCCAAGGCAGCGATTACATCATCGGCTGTCATTCCTGTGTCATCGGATATGCGTTTGATGCTGAGGCCTTGTTTCTTGTACTCCTCCCCGTCCATAACGTTGAGGAAGTACCGGCACAAAATTAAGCGCCAGTAGTTGCGGTAAGATACCAGGCCCATGTCTGACAGGGGCTTTTCTGGCGAGCCCGTCTTCTGTTCGACTTTTGTGAGTAGGTATGAAAAATCAATGAGAAGATTGCCATAGCCCTTCCGCTGGTGAATGGGCAATGTCAGAATGCATGAGACGTTGTTCTGGCTACTAGCCCGTTTTTCTTTGGAGAAATATCCCACAAAGTGGTAGCCGCAATCGTCGTATTCGCAGAGGACATAGAAGAGGAAGGGTTCCACGTCGTAGTAAAGCGTCTTTGAGCCGAGGAACAATTTGGCAAGAAGACAAAGGTTTTGGCAGTAGACGGGGTTTTTTGCGACCGTCCACCTCAAATACTGACACAGAACCGTACCGATATATCTCATCGCCAGGCGGATGCTTTGCTGGGCATTTGAGCTTGTGCCTCCACGCGACATAGTCCGAGTTCATGTACTTGAGGCAGAATTCGCAGATATACAACACACGGTTTTCGGCTGTACTCAGCTGGATACGGTGCTGCATACCAGGTATCGATTTCCCAGCCACCGAACTCAATGCACTCAATCTGACTGGCATTTTCGGTCGACTTCTTGGACTTTCGAATGGGGACGTCGGCCTCGGCTTGCATGGCGAGGACGCGGGCTCTCCATTCGTCTTCGGCCTTTTGTTTAGCTTCGTCGAATTTCCGGCGATCCTCGGGTATAGGGAGTGTTTTCGAGGTATCGGCCTCAACTTCCGACAAAATACCGCCATAGGGTTTGCCTTTCATATCCTCCGTCTCTCTATCGAAGAACGAGTAGAAGGGTTGTGAGTAAGCATCTGAGGTAAATGGCGTTGGGAGAATAGAGACCGGAGGAGGATCGTTCTTGGGGGTTGCCGCTACCGTCGCCGCTGCCACTAGTGTCGCGGCGGTGGCTGCTGGGCGCTGAGGCGGTGGTCTAGCAGCACTCCCTGCTGGAGGTCGTCTTCTGTCGCGTTTTCTCCGAGAGAGGATTTCCTTGAGGTTGCCGGGTCGGACTTGGATCTTCAGAACCAGGGCGTTTCGGGTGCGTTTCTCAATAATGACTGGTGGCGGTCGCGAAACTTTGAGTCGAGCCCTTGAGGGATGTTGCCTTGTAGCTTCCGCCGAGTTTTCGTTGTCCATTGCGTCCTCGTTTGACGAGTTCGGCTCATTGGACTGATTCCGTCGGCGTTTTCTGAGTGACACGGCATTATCCTCGGATTCTAGAGATGATGACTTGCGTTTCCTCAGCGTGCGGGAACCGTCCATTTCGTCGTCCATGAGAGGATCTTCGGTGAGGGCGGAAGGAGACGATGAGCCATCAATTCTCGACTGAGGGGGCAATATTTCTCCAGGAAGCTCATGGACATCCGACTGCTGTGATATGAACTGGGCGTCGTCCACACCTTGATCATCCATCTCTTGGTCCTCCTGCTCCTCGACGTCGGAATCGCCATGAAAGCACTCGGGGCATTTCCAATTTTTGGGATCTGGAGGAGTTAGTGCTTGATACCAACCTCAAAGACCGCCAGTGCTTACTGTTTTGCTCGCTCATAGCCGCCGAATCGCGGGCACATTGCTGATGCGCTGAGGTCCATTAGTGTGTGTTCCATATTTAAAGAAGAGTGTCGCACCGTTTTCCCCACAGCCCGCGCAAGACAGGAACGCTTCAAAGTCCTCACTGGGGTCGTTTTCCTCATCTTGCTTGCAGAATATGCAGTTGTTCGTCGGAACCGCCTCCGAGTCTTCGTCTTCTTCACCCACACCCCTCGCGTCGTCCCATGGAGCCTCCTCGTCTGACTCATCCTCGAGGACACTGGGCGGATCAGATGCGTTGCTCTCTAAATCCTCTTCTTCATCATCTGTTTCTCCCGGCTTGAATTTGACAGCGCCCACACCCTCGTCTTGGTCGTATTCTTCTCCCTCGGCGTCCACGTCTCCCTCCTCTTCGATATCGTTGCGACCATGGCCGTTGGGACCATGGATAGCAATTTGTTGATGCATTATGTAGTCGTTGTCCTCCTCGCCTTCGGCATCTTCGTCGAGCTCGCCTTCAGCATCTTCGTCAAGCTCATCTCCTGATGCATCACGATCACTGAATTCCACCTCATCGTCCTCACCAACAGCACTATTTGTGCCAGTCCCCATACCGGCTTTCCTGGATCCTATGGCGTTGATTGTAGATGCTTCACCCGCGGTGTCGGCGGTGTCGTACTCGGCGTCCTCGTCGGAGAGCATGACGCTCTGCTGTAGCTCGTCCTCGATCGCTTGTTTGTGTGGCATGGTTACTCCTGTGTCCTAATAAGAGAGCGGTCGAATTCGAAGGCTAAGCTGCGCATGTCGGTCGAGTCTGGGGTGTTGCGATGGGCTTCTCGTGGTGTCGTCACGTTCAGTGCATGACGATTCTTGCGGAGACGCGGTCGTGGATCGAGGGGCGCGCGGCACTGGATGTACAGGGCAGCTATCGTTGAGCCAATTGCAAACTTAGGCGCAGAGGGCCTGGCTGCTGCAAAGAACGCGCCGGGAACTCGACCAGTAGTTGCTGCGAGGATGGAAGCCGGTGTCTTGTGGGATCAAGTCGCGTTAATCATGAGGTGTTCAACCAAGCCGTCGCGGGACCTTGTTACCACAGTGCGTGCGACTCCGGCCCTCAAGGCGCTGCCCCTAATTTGGGTGTGCTGACTGTGCGGGCCCTCTGTGCGCTAACTGTCCTCATGCGCAGGGGGTCTGCGACAGGGCGACAGCTCCCGGTTCCGGTGTGTGCCTCAGGCACCAACTCAATCACCAATCGCTCAATCGTCAATGGCTCGGTCCATCCTGAGCTTCAAGACCAAGACCCGGCCGCTCGGAAGACCTACGATCACCCTGACAGCCTCGAACGACCGGTGAAACCTGGTCAATTCGACTCCTCAACCAACGAACCACCCGCCGAATACCTTCGAGTCTGCCCAGGCAGCACCGCCGCGACCATGCCGGTTCCCTTCGAGGCTCTCCTTCCCTATGTCATCATGACTGGCGTATGTGTTTTGGGCGACCATTTGACCCAGTTAGACGGAAGCTCATGCAATGACAGATGTTCGCTGTCTCTGGTACCGGACTTGCCGTCATCAAGACCTGGCAAAACGAGGGAAAGCGACCGCGCTACTCTGTTGACCAGTGGGACAAGGTACGTTGGCTATCCCGCGTTTTGATTTCGTTTACAGATGCTAATTGCCGCCACAGCAAAGTATGATGCACCCCAAACGAGACGGTTCGATAATCCAGACGGAATACTGACGGAACTTCTAGTGATGGACCGCGATCGTCGACTCACCGGGTCCCTACGAGGACAGACAGATAAAGCAGTGGCCCCTCCAGGCTTCGAACTGAACAACCCTTGGAAGGTACGCGTTGTTGGGTCTTTGCGAAGGAACCACGGTTTACTGACTCGGAATTACAGTTGGAATCGCGCTTTCTGTAAGAAACCAGATGCCTCGGCTCAGCTACATCAGCGAAAGTGCCGCACCCGCATGTTGCAAGTGTACATATTAGAACGGAGAAGCATTGGGACAAGGGAGGAGGAAAGACGAACAAAACAAAAAGATTTCCTAATCCTCGCAGCCTTGTTTCCCTGTGATGTGATTTATGACGCAAATTTGCGACTTACGGGTTTAGAATCAGCACCCAGGTCCGGGCATTATATTGCTATCTCCGCCCTGTTCTTGTTGAGCGTCTCTAATAATGTACATGCCTGGCACATGGCTTGACTTGACATGTATCCGCACTTGATACACTGCCCCAGTGTTTGCATTGGACCAGAAGCAGGCTCCTTCTGCCGCCGGCTGCGAATGGGCAACGCGACGGTATCCTCGTCCGGCTTGGGTGTTCCATTCGATGTAATCTCAGTCTCGAGGGGGGCGGACTTGGTCTGGCTCTTGATATTCGCTTCCACCTGCGCCATCTCATTGCCAGAGGTGCGACCGTTGGCAGAACCGCATCCTCCCATACCCTCGCCTTCATCGCAGGCGCACGCCCCTTGACCCTTGTCTGGTGTAAGTCGGGCCATGTCCTCTCCACTTCTGACGATATCTAGGATTGCACTTGGTCGAACTCTCTCCAGATTCTTGATCAACCCTCGTGCAGTCCCTCGAAATGCTTCCGGGCTGTAGATGCATTCGGTGCTGAAGTAGTCCAGTTTTTTGTGGTGGGCGTACAACACAATCTCCTTCTCGTACGCATATTTCAGGGGTTTGCTTCTCTTCACCTCACTGCTTGAATTGCCAGTAACGATACTCGTACTTCGAGCCAACCTGGGTAGATCGCCACGAAGAAGGTTCATGAGTACCGTTTCTGCAATATCATCGGCGTTGTGTCCCGTCACAACATGCTTGATGGCCAGCTGCTTTGCGCCGCGGTCTAGGGCCTGCCGTCGAAATACACCGCAGTAAGTGCAATTTCCTTTCTTGCCGATGGTCTCGACAACTTGGTCCATAGTCCATCCGTAAAGTTGGTCGTACCCCACAATTTCTAGGGGCATGTCGTATTGAACGGCGTTTCGCTTCACAGTCTCGAGTGAGTCATCTCGATATCCCTTGATTCCTTCGTCGACACTCAATAACACCAGGTTCAGCCCATACTTGTGTCGTTCGTTCAAAGTTTTCATCACTGACGCCAAAACTGTCGAGTCTTTGCCACCTGATGCGCCGATAGCAACCCGTTCGCCTGGGAAGAAGAGCTTGGAAGATGTAATTGTGTGATGGACCTCATCTTCGAAGACCGCAAGAAAAACAGTCTCGGCATAATTTGTGATGATTCTTAGGCCGCTTGACAACAGCTCTGTTGTTCTGACACCGCACACATGGTGTAGGGGGCATGTTGAAGAAACCAGTCGTCACTTCAGAGTTCGAGGTCTTCTGTCTGTCGCCGAGTCAAGACCGTGAGAAGTTGTTGGTCGTTCTTTGGTTCGGTGAAAATCGAAAATTCAAGAAACTGGGAGTCTTTAAAGACTGCTGGCTGTTTGACAAGGTGTATGTACTCGGAAGATCCTGACGTTTGAATCCAAAGGGTGTTTGCAAAGCCGACTTCTCCATTACTCATGCCTAGCTGACCATGAGTCTGGCACGCTCGAAACTGACACTGTGCACACTGTGGAATGAGGCGCAAGTCACGTGATAACCGCCACACACACCAGCCCCTCTTCGTTGTGGGGCAGGGCAGGTGGAACGCGCGCGGCGCAGGAAGCCCTAATTTTTGTTCCCACCGAAAATCATTCACTTCTTATCTTTTTTTCAGTTTCTTCGTCAACCATCTCCAACCGTACCACGGACTTTGCTCTTCAACCCACGAGCACTCACCCAAAGTCAAGATGGTAAGTACATGATCAATCACCTGGACTCTAATGGCCACAGTTTTGTGAGTCAAATGCGCTCTGCGCAATTGAGCCGCGGTGTCGCTTGCGATGCCGTCGGTATTCCGCCTGTCATCCTTTATTGGACCAGGTGAAGACTTGGCTGGAGATGCGGCGTGTGCTGAAATGCCACTGCCTGCTCTCACTAGAGTTCAGAGAAGACCGTTTGGCTTGAACACCTCGCTGATGTCTTCTTTTCTCAATGACAGCCCCCCAAGTCTGGCAAGAAGGTCGCCCCCGCCCCCTTCCCTCAGGGAAAGGCTGGCAAGAAGGCCCCTAAGGTACGCATATCGAGATCTCCCAGTTACCGATGCGAGATGGCTAACGGCTCGCCAGAACCCTCTCATCGAGAAGCGACCCCGAAACTACGGTATCGGCCAGGACATCCAGCCCAAGCGCAATGTCTCCCCCGCATGGTGAAGTGGCCCGAGTATGTCCGCCTCCAGCGACAGAAGAAGATCCTTCAGATGCGCCTGAAGGTTCCCCCGGCTCTGTCCCAGTTCCAGCACGTCCTCGACCGCAACACCGCCGCCCAGGCTTTCAAGCTCCTCAACAAGTACCGCCCTGAGACCAAGGCCGAGAAGAAGGAGCGTCTCCTCCAGGAGGCTACCGCCGTCAAGGAGGGCAAGAAGAAGGAGGATGTCTCCAAGAAGCCCTACACCGTCAAGTACGGTCTTAACCACGTTGTTGGTCTGATCGAGAACAAGAAGGCTTCTCTTGTCCTCATCCCCAACGATGTCGAGCCCATTGAGCTCGTCGTCTTCCTTCCCTCTCTCTGCAAGAAGATGGGTGTCCCCTACGCCATTGTGAAGGGCAAGGCCCGTCTCGGCACGGTCGTCCACAAGAAGGTATGCATTTTTCGCCCAAGCCAAAAAAATCTTCGCCTTACTAACCCCGCTCTTAGACCGCCGCTGTCCTCGCCGTCACCGAAGTCCGCGCTGAGGACAAGACTGAGCTCTCCAAGCTCGTCTCTGCCATCAAGGATGGTTACATGGAGTCCCACGACCAGGCTCGCCGACAGTGGGGTGGTGGTATCATGGGCCCCAAGGCCGTGAAGCGAATTGAGAAGAAGCAGAAGGCTCTGGAGGCTGCTACCAAGATCTAAGCTGTCTAATACCCCACAATGCATTGCGATTAAGGGATCAACGGTGTTGCACGGTTCAGGGCATGGAAAATGAATGATTTTTCTTGGGTTACATTTTATCCCGTCCCCCATCGCAGTGACCTGTGGGGCCTGGGTTCGACCCTTCCACAATAGATGATGAGCTTGTCTTGAAGTCAGACTTGAAATGTGATCATGACCTTACAATGCCTGTGCAATCTTGTCCCTGCCACGTTACGGGACTACGTATCTTTCGTGACTGTCTTGAGAAGCCCAACGAACATGGCACGGAAAAAATAACTGCCGAACCTTCAGCCCCTTGTCACCGCAACCACGGTGTTGATCAGAACGCAAGACTCGGCCTCTGAAGCGTAAGCATTACTCTCGCCTAGAGTTGCTTCAACTGTAACAAGTCGTTTCTCGTTAAATGGCCTCGCGGGAAGGAATAACGCAATCTTCCTAGTCCCTCAAAGCGACCAGTCGAGCACCTCATTTCCACCTGTGCATAGAGACGCAAGGTGACTGTCTCTGGTAACTAAGAAGGGTATCCATTCCTTGCCGCTTGGTTGGCTCCCGGTCTACCGTCGTGTTATCATGGACATTGGTATTACGTGAACAGCTGCTGCTCGCAATCAAATGGGTCTCGCTGAGAGGATGCCTCGTTTTGGCTTGAGCATAAAGACGTAGCCATAACCGATGCATCATCCCCATACTCTGATGTCTGAACTTCTAACCATGAGAAATGTCTGAATCTGAGACTTGGTTCAAAGTAGGATGTTGCTGGTTTAGGTCAAATGCGGCTTATCTGCTAGCAAAGATATTCGTCATCTTCATGGTTGGGAAATGTCTGGAATTGGTTCTCCGAGGGAAACTCTCGAAAGGATATGATGTGAGTCTGCCATGCAGTTGTTCTGGGTGCGCTGCTCATCAATATTGAGTCGAGAGAAGTCAATGGCGTACTGATCGATTAATTTCCTGTCGGCCACGACTCACGCAGTCTAACTTTTCACACGGGACCTTCTCGTAATGGTAATTCCAAACGCAGAGTGATTGTGTATGCCTGAAGCTGGCTCTTGGCCTGTGTCTGACTGGCTATTAAAGAGCAAGGATGGAAGGTGATTCCTAATCAGACCCAACCTGCACTTCCTCCTTCTTTCGCATCTTCCACCCCACAATCCCCGTACTCTAAGATTCATCAGATCGTCAAGTAGTCTTGTTATCGTGCTGAAAATCCCCTGCCCCACATGGTGTATCGTCACTCCTCCACATTCCCGCTCCAGCGCACATGGTCTCCAGTGTGCGATGCTTAACCGAAGATAAGCTTGAAGATGTCGTTGAAGACAAAGTACTGGCCAGAGGCGTCGCGGGCGAGCTGGAAGGACTGGCTGAAGTTCATGGGGTTCTGCTCCTCATCGACCTATACAGGGGTGTTAGTTATCCAGGAGGGCGAAAGCGGGTAGAAGTAATGAGGTGTCCAGTTGTCATACCAAGAGTTGGCCGGTGACGAGGATGATGATGCCTCCATTTTCGTTCGAGGGCTGGGCGTCGAGGGTCGAGACCTGGTGCTTGACCTTCTGGAAGGGGAGGCCCTGAGGTTCGAGCAGCGTCAGCGACGGATTCTTCGCAAGAGCAGCGGAGGAGGGGGTTATACGTACCACCAACTTCTCAACGACAGCAGTGGCACCTTGGACAGAGGCAGACTCGAAGGTAAGCATGGAGTTCTCGCGCTGTTTGGGCCGTTAGTCATCTTCGTCCGTGTTGCATCGAGTGGCGGCGTGTACGACTTACGTAGAGGCCATGGAGTTCCTTGCGATCCGCGTCGAACTTGTTGTAGTAGAACTCGACGAACTGGTCTATTCACACGTTTGTCAGCCTTGACAACTTGCGGCTGGGAGCGATGTTTGTTTGCGGGTCGAACGTACTCGCGACAGCTTGGAAGTCTAGATGCGCGGTTAGTTTTAGCGTCACAGGCACTCGGGGCAAGGAGCCAGGAACTTACCACCCATCTTGAATGTCTGGTTACCGGCCTGGTGGTTGGAGTTCTAGGTGGTGGTTTGAGGGGGAGGAGAATGGGGAGGATGAGGGTAGCCTTGTTGTTGGGTTGTCGCAGAGTCTGCCCGAGGGGAAGAGGAGCACAGCAAGGAGAAGATGAGATGGATGGTGGGGTTGAGAGGGGCACAGTGCAGATTGGGCACGCACGTCACGCAGGCGGGGTGATGTGCTGGGTGCTGTGCTGTGCCATGCTGCGCATACGGTGTGTGCCACGCCACAGCGGCCCAGTCGAGGCGTTACTGCCGTGGAAACGAGGCGGCACAGTACGGCCCGCTAGAGGCATAAATGGCGGGATGGAGCTTGTTTAGCCCGATATTGCACGTTGCAAGGTCAACACGGGTACCCAGGTACCCGCCCCGCCCACTTGGATTAAAACTCGAGCTCCAGAAAACTTTCTCTTTTTTGCCAACCAAACCTCAATCAATGGTTGCTCCCAAGCTGAGCCCAACGTCGAGTGATGTTGGGCTGGGCTGGGCTGGATGTCTTCCGGCCTGACCTGCCTGCTGACGCCTGTCATGATATCGATTTGCACGGTTTAAGTCCCGCTCGTCCGACTTGAGCTCGCCCAGTAAGGTATGTTACACTGCCAATGTTGCACTTCGCTTGTCTCCAGCAAGCCAAATCATGCCCGCGACACTCCCTACACCAACATGATGACACTCGCTTATAAGAACGGCCAACTGAACTACATTGTTGAACCCAATTTTACCAAGCTTAATCGTCTGATTCTTTCCACATTCACGCTCTTCATGATTTCAGGATTCATCAAAAGAATTTGTTGCTAACTCAGCAATCAGTCAAGAAATATCTACGAGTCGATCCTTGTAAAATCGACGGCGCCTTGGTACATGCTCGCAATGCGATCCCACTGCTGAACCACGAGCGCAGAGGGCTTGCCATTCGGGCCAATCTTGAACTCGATTCTCTGCCACTCTTGGGAGAATTTGGAACAGTTCTTCACAGCTCGGTCGGCGTACAGAATCCACCAGCTCCCTGTGACGTGGTAAAGTCGCGTCGAAATTTGCCATGTGCTGTCGTGATGATCGCCCACGAGTATCTCCTGGTCTGACGTCCCAGGGTCCGTCTCAACGCGCAGCGTGATGTTCTTGTATCCAGGGTCGTAGTATGTGCCCGCGAGATCCTTAAAGCTCACCGGAGATGGCAGAGGTGGCTCGGGTTTGTCTGGAAAGATAGTTTCAACCCCCTTATCATAGTCTTTGCTGAGCATTTCAATCATTTCATGCCACCTTTACATCGTGTCAGCTCTTCATTCGTTCAGTCGTGCCGGATTGGGTATCGAACACATACTTGACGCCCACATCAACCTGGTCTTCAGGGGCAATTCCCAACTTGTCATGCACCAGCCTGTACACCAAGACGTCCCCAGCCGCATTGGACGTCGTGGAGGTGTTTGCAAACGCCACGACGCCAAACTCGGCGTCAGGGAACCAGTACACCTGCGCGCCGAAAGCCTCCAACCCGCCCCCGTGCGTGTACATCAGGTGGCCGCGGTACAGCGCCCGCTGCCACCCGAGGCCGTACATGGTGATGTCCCTGCCCTGCTCCGGCATGCCCGCCACGATGCGCGGCATCCGGATCTCCTTGTGTGCCGCCACCGAGAAGGGCGCAGCCTCGTGCAGCAGGCACTTCACCCACTTAGCGTAGTCGGCCGCCGTGGATATGATGCCGCCCGCGCCGCTGAGCTCCACGACGGACATGTGCGGCACCTCGGTGTACTTTTCCGCGTCTTCGTCCCAGCAGTAGCCCGTTGCCAGGTGTTCGGGCGCCGATTGCGCGGCGTCGAGGGCGAAGTACGTCGACGACATGCCAAGGGGCTCCCAGATGAGCTCGCGCAGGACGTCGCCGAGCGGTTTGCCCGTCACTGTTTCGACGACGAGCGACAGCGCTAAATACATGAAGTTGCAGTACTGGAACTTGACGCGAGGCTCCGCTGTCATCTCCAAGTTGCGCAAGTTGCGCACCAGATCCTTTGCCGTAGAATGCCTCTTTCTCTTCCCGTCAGGCCCGACAACCTCACCGTCTTCATCATCCACGAACCGGAACATGGAGCCGTCGTGCCGCGGGAACCCCGTACGGTGACACGCGGCGTCCTCCAGGGTAAGATGCTCTGTGGCCCAGGCATCCTTCAGGACGAAATCGTCACGGATAATGCTTGAGATTGGCGTCGCCCAGCCCTTTTCAAGCGCCGGGTATGTCTTGGTATCGATGAGGTGAGCGATGGCGGCGCAGACAAAGGCCTTGGTGGTTGATCCGCCGTACCAGAGGGTTTGCGAGGTGGCGGCTGTGTCTGGGTAAGTTGCGACACCATAACTCTGTTATACCAGTTAGCAAGAGTTGAGGCTTTGACGTAAATGTTTGAGGTATTGAGCTGTCAGGGAGACACACCTGTGTAAAGACATGCTCGCCGTCAATCACAGCAATCGAGACACCTGGGACTTTCCACTCCTTCAGCGTTTCTTTGGCAAACTTGGCAAACTCCTCCGTGAGCAAACTTCCATCTCCCTCAGTCGTCATGTGCTCTCCCATTGTCAAGAATTGCAAAATAACAGTCTTAAATCAATTTATTGTCCTGGGCAACTGTTGTCTTTCAAGACTATTGCGATAATCTTCTCGAGGTCATATCACATCAGGAACAGTGCCTTTATAGTCCGACGCATGTGCTGTTCGGAGTCGAACGTGGCCATAGTGGTGTCGGAATTCACTTACACCCTCTTCATCCGATGTTGGCAACACACGTAAGCCAACGGGTATAACCAGGCAACAACGGGGCGTCATGTTTGTCGTATCCTGGTCGTCACAGGCGGCCTGCCAATTCGAGTGAGCTGTTTGGATCACGGCGACAGTTGGATCCCCAATTAAGCTTGATTATGTTTCCGGCGCGCTACGCAGCCCTATCGAGTTAGGCTGACTGAAGTGACTCTGCATCTGGGTTGAAAAGGTGAATTCGCTACAACTGAATTACGTGCATGGTTACGTAGTGAACCAGGTCAGATGGCTGCTCAGGGTTGCTGTGCATACATGCATGTACGGCGGGTATGTAAGCCCCGCGGGGGAGCGTTCGTCAACTCACACGCGTACCCATGATGGCTTCGCAAAGCGGCTACGTAATAGGCCTTGGCAAGTTGGCCATGATCCATCAACAAACTTCTGCCTAGCCTCACGCATTGAGCCAACCCGTAAACACTCACGATGATTCTTGGCAACGACAACACATGCTCACTTCTAGAACGACAAACTCAATGCTGTGGCCGAAGCAAGAGCTCAGTTGATTTGATTCTCTAGCCTCTAATACCCTTTGCCTCACGGCTTCAAGCCATCTTGTCCCTAGCACCCCTAGCCAAAGCCCTCCAGTACAATAAAGTCATTGTTCTTTTTTTCTTTTTGTAAACGCCTCAACGCTTTCGACGCTCCAGCCGCCATGGTCTAAGAGACGGGACCAGAAACAACCAACACATGAATCAGTGCTGTGGCAAGATTCGTTGACAAAAAAAAATGGCTCAACGTTATCAGCACCTGAATCTATACCAAGTCTGCCCATATAAGCCAAGTTTGTTTGTGACTCCAGCAATCCTCGTCGTTGTAGCGCTTCAAAGGCCTCCTTTTGTTACTGCCAGTATCAAGACAACGAATCCAACAAGGTGGTAGTTTTCAAAATCAACGACTCTTGCACTACAGCTCCTCTTCTTCGGCTAACGTCAGTTTCGGGGCCTCTACTGCGGGCTTGACTGCTGGCACAGAGCCACCAGACACAACCGAATCCAAAGCAGCACTCAAGTTCTGTGTGGCTGAAAAGTTTCCCATCGCGGAGTAATCCATGCTTGGTCGTTGCTTCTTCAGCGGGCTTCCCACCAGAGCCGCATCGGGCACATCAACGCCACCTGTGCTGGCCAGGGTGCTTCCGAGCACTTGTCCTGGAGCCGGACTGTCGGTGGTGGATGCGTCGTTCCCTTGTGATGCTTCTGGGGTCGACTTGCTGTCGGGATCTGCCGAGTGTGCTCTCTTAAGCTGTTTCCAGTTGTCAGTTCTTGAAGTCCAATAAATCTGCTTACATGGGAACTTACGTGAATGCGGTTTACTCCGTCAGCAAGTTCGCCTTGGAACTGGGCGTCCTCTGGGGCAAGTTTTCCGTCGACATCCTTGTCATCCGGTTCTTCCAATTTGGCCAAAGCATCGCTGTCGTCATCGTCATCATCATCGCTGTCCTCGGCAATGTTGCCGTTGCTCTTCTTCCTCGCCTTTCGTCGCCTTGCTGCCTCTGAGCCTTGGTCACGGAATGTTGAGAAACCGACCGTGCCCCCGGCCTTCAGAGGGTTGAGGTTGGAGAAGTCGAGCTGTCCCGATCGTCGTTTGGCTGAGCCTGGAGTCGTTTGGGGGTTCTTGGATGATTGCAAAACACCGATTTTCTGCAGTTGACCTAGAGTAAGGGTATTAGCTGGTTGGTACCTCCACAGATGCTCGACTCTACTTACGCTCTCCTCGGTAGAAGAAGGTAAAGACCGCATAGGGCTTATCTGGTCCATCAATCCCAGTGACCGTCTGTGTGCTGATCGTCTTTGGGTCGAGGGTCTTTGGTTTCGCGAAACTCGTGGTGTGTTCGACATCGGCGTCAATGTTGCCATTGCCCTTGTTCGAGTTCAAGTCGTCCTCGTCACCGTCGTGAGCATCGAACTGAGGGGAGTATTCGCCCTTCTTGATTTCGCCAGAGGCCAGAACTCGGAACATGGCCACCTTGATCTGGCCAGTTGCCTCTGGGGGCTCGTCGTCGTCGTCGGACCAGGAATCCGAGTCATCGCCGACAGCCTCAATGGGGGTCTTTTCGTCGGCGCCATAGCGCAGGGTGTCCCGTTGCGATTTGGACCCTTCGTCGACATCGATGCTGACGTTTCCTTCGAGGGCCTTTTGTCGTCGCCGACGCTTCTCAAATTTTTGGCGGCGCTTCTCCAGCTTCTCGGCAGCATCGTGTCCCTGCAGGTCGAGGCCGTTCAGCCAACGCTCGAGGCCGACCTCGCGGAAGAGGAACTCGCGCTCGGCAAGTCCACCGCCCTCGGTGTCGGGAACCTGAACCCAACGACTATTGACCCAGGTTTCCTCGCCTGGGCGCAGCAGGGTAGCGACCTCCTCTTTCGCTCGGCCGTCGAAGTAGATGTAGGCGGCAATGGTCTCGTTCTCGGAGTTCGTCATGGGAATGTAGGGGTTCACGATGCCGGAAAACTTGCCGCGGTCGCCGTGGGAGCCGGGGTGAATGCCACCGACGAACTGCGGCTTCGGGTAAGGGTTGGCATCGCTGGGCTTCGGGGTCGAGTAGGGGATGGGTAGACCCGGGGTGAGGAGGGTGATTGAGATGGCAAACTTGGCGGGCTCGGGCTTGTTGGAGTCGGAGCTCAACTGAGGCTGCGGCACCGGAATGTAGGTGCTCATTCGCGAGAGACGAGACTGCTTCTGCATGCCGTGCTCGGGCAGCGGGGCTCCATTTGCATGGATGCTGACCGCAATGCCCTTGAAGCAGGGCATCGTGGCGAGATGAGATGGGCAAGAATCCGAGCAAGGCAGGGAGAGCAAGGTTGAGTCGAGTTGAGCAAGGGCGGAGCGCAGAGGCCGACGTTGGGGGTTGGGGTTGGGCTCGCGGTGTAAAAGAGTCGGAGAAGTGGGCGGGCGTCGTGATCGTCGGGAGTTCGTCGAGGGGAGACTGAGAGCCAGAACAAGCGGTGGTGGACGGCTGGTAGTGGAGGGCTGTGGGGGCGCCAGATTACTAGGAACCTAGGAACAACGCACCGACGCTCAGCTGCTAGCCATTCCTCTCCTCTCGGGTAACGGCGGCGGCGGTGGACGACGGGCAGCGGCGTTAGCCAAACGAGAGCGAGGGCGGCGAGGTTTCGTCGCTGCGCTTCGCCGGAACGCGATACGAGTTTGCGGATGGGAAGTTGAGCAGGATGGGCTGAGCGAGCGCGAGCGCGGGAACACAGAGACGGGAGAGGATGGAGGTTTAACGGTTGTGTCGCGGGACGCCGTGGGTAGTGGAGTCGAGGTTGAAACCTGGGCGGGTGGTGTGCTGGGATGGTCCCGGGTGGGTGGTGGTGGAGGGATGACCCAGTACCTACCTACCTAGACAAACAAGCGATGAACAGTGGGTGGACAGCGCGTGGACAGCGGTGGGCAGTGATGCGCTGCAGTGGATAGTGGCTGGTAATAGCGCTGGCCGCCCGAGACGCTCGTGCCCGACCGATAGTAGGTACACAGCAACTAGCCACCACTGCAGCAGTGGCCAGCGGACGGCTAGTAGCAGGTGGCCAGGCGGGAACCCGAGCGGTGACCCATGTACTTTGTACCCGCGAGGTCCCATGAGGTCCCTGAAAGGGAGATCGGTCTGAGGCTTGCTGGCCCTTTGTTCAACAGGCAAGCGAGGCAGCTGTTGGTGAGGTGAGGGGCTGTCAGACCCGCGGCGGGGCCGGTCTCGTGGCACATGAAAGTTGGAGTCGAACAGTGGGAGTCCCCTTTCAACCAGTGGGAGTCATCAGGGATACTTCCACCACGAACTCCCCGTGACTTTGCCTACCTAGCCCAGGTTGTTAGTTGAGAGCCTCTCCCAGGCTACAGCTGACACGCGGGTAGATGATAAGACACCTGTTGCTGGTCACAGGTCAAAAGTCTTACTGTGAATGAGTCTATGACTACAAAGAGGACTAACTACTTGAGCCGTCACGCGGTGTCACAAGAAACCAAACCCAGCTCGTCAAAACATCACAGCGGGATAGGGGAGACAAGGAGAGAGGTCAATCGTGGATGCAATGCAACCTCAACATGCATGTCGTCACAGCTCCTTAAATCAGAATCAAAACAAGTCGTCGTAACAGCTCCTCGGGTATATATCTACAAGCTAGCAATCATTTCGTCACTCATATCCCATAATGGCCCATCGCATCCCATCAGTCACATTTCCCCATTCCATCGCATCACATCCTGCTCTTTACTCCTCCATGTTCCGCGATGCCCTTCTACGGATCCTTCCACTTCCCGCCTCGCTGTAGCTTGTTCCGAGCCCAGAGTCTCTTTTCTGTGCGTCGTCATCGTCTTCGTCGTCATCCTCGTCCTCATCGTCGGCCTCGGCTCCTCCTCTGGGAAGCTCCGATAGCGGCTGCTCTTCAACTCCCTCCTGCTTCACCTCTGGTTCGTATTTGAGTGGTGGTTGCCTCCCATACGTTGGAAATGTGGTAGGGCGATCTTCCTCTTCTCTTTGTCCCCCATCCTCTTCTTCGTCCTTGACGGCTTGCCGCCAGGCTCCCTCTAGTCCCCGCGTTTTGACGTCACCATCCCCAGGCGGCGATCCAGTCGTCGCACTCCAGATGCCCCACGCAATTCCCATAAAGACGAGTTCGCAAACCCAAAAAAGAAATGTAAACGCAAGGTATGTGGAAATACGGTAGTGCACCATCAGCCAACGGAGTCCACGGAGCTGGGCAGTCAGCCTAAGGGCCGCGTGGTAAACCTGAATCGCTTGTCCAGCCTCGACTTCCACATAGGCAGAACCTGGGATTTTCGAGCCTTTTGGGAACCAAACTCGCTCAGCTAGTGGTATGACCATTTCGCTGGTGCTGGATCCGGGTGCAAAGATATGGTAGAATAGAAACAAGACCCGGGTCGCGAGCGAGACGAAGGGGTCGACGTATGGTAGCAAGGCTGATCTGCGGGAGCTGAATAAAATTTCTGTTTCTCCAAAGCCCGCATGCTCAGCGGCGTGTAGTTGGGCGCTCGTGTCGAGTCGACCGTCGACTGTCGCGTCGAGAAGGTGTAGGCTGATCATAAAGTTTCCTCGATCGATGTTCGGTGCGGATCGAGGCATAGATAGGGTCAGGGATATATCGTATTCTTGTTGCGACTTCATCGGCGGCGTAGCGATTGACGCGATGCCATACGGATTGACACCAGACCTGCGCCAACAGAGTCAGTCGGAGCATTCCGGCATGAATAGACATGGCGATGGACATACCCATATTGCAGATGCAATGGCGTCGTAACAACCTCATGGGGGAGGAAATTCTGAAAGAACAGGGCCGATGCGATTCCAGCGAGGCCAAGGAGGGTGACGGCGCTGGATATCAGGAGGACGGTGTTGACCACGACCCGCTGGACGGGCTTTGAGGTTACGAGGCGAGCAGTCTCCTGTAAAGTTTCCTGGAAGAAGATACCGATCAGTCTTGGTTAATAGAGCAAGGCTGTGCCATATAATTACCATTGCGGGCGCGACACGTCCGTTGACGCGGATCGCGTGAATGTTGTGCAAGGTGGAATGGTGACAAGAGGAGGTCGAGTGGCATGTGAAGGAGGGATGTGAGGGCCAAGCTCAGCTCCCAACGTCATAGCTCCCAACCCCTTGCAACTTGAGCGAGCATCGTGATTCGTCATATTTAGGACACCCGATGTTGGACAATAACGACTACTACAGTACTTTTGCAATTAGAAGAATAGTCCAAGGAACACAGCTGAAATGAAGATAGCGCGGTCTCCCAAGTACGGTGAAAACGAATCAAGTCTTGACAATGGCGCTGTTAGTACTAGGTACATGCATACAGCTAGTGACGCATAGAGCAATAGCAAGCCACATTGGATCGCATTCGGCACAGCCTCGTCTCAGCTAGACTTTGCTTTGTATCGTTGGCCGCATGTGAAATCGTGACCCGGGAACCGCTACCGCCATGGTCAGGAGATCCCGGATCTCGGACCTCGTCGTCGACTCCAAGATCGAAGCGACGTGAGATGCGGGCACCCGCCAGACCAAACAAATCCGCACCGACATTGGCGCCTCGGCTCGGCGACGGAGGTTGAAGACAGAGGAGACGTGGCAGAGGAAGCGAACCCTCGGAAACGACGCGTACGGCACGGTTTGGCTGGAGGAATGCATCGCTAGCTCTGGGCCTCGACGTGGGGAATCAGAACTCCGAGCCGTCAAGGACATCCAAAAGCAGCCGAATGTCTCAAGCGATGAGTTCCACCGGGAACTTGAGGCCATCGCCAAGTTCTCCAATAATAGGTACATACACTGTTTTGTACACTCCTTGGGGTGGTTTGAAAACGATACAACCCTCTTCATCACTATGGAATACTTGAAGTATGGGGATCTCCAGCAATATCTCGCGAAGCCGTTCCCTGAACCCGAAGTGCGACAAATCGTCCTTCAAGTAGTCAAGGCGCTACAGCTGATGCACGAGAGTGGTTTCGCGCATAGAGATCTCAAGCCCGGTAATATTTTGGTCTTTCAACGGGGCTCATCGTGGTGGGTGAAGATTGCAGATTTCGGCATCAGCAAGCGGGTTGAGGCATCGACTGCATTAAGAACTATGGAGATCGGCACCAAAGGCTTTATGGCTCCAGAAATCCTTGGACTGTATTGCCCTGATGACTTCGATGAAACCGCGTTGGAAGCTGATGAAGTCGCACACGACGCCTTAGCCTACACACGCGCCATCGATTTATGGGCGCTTAGTGAAATTACACATAGGATGCTGACCCATAAACCAGCGTTTATAACGAAGGGGCGGCTATGGGCTTATGTTACCAAAGGGACTCCGTTTTCAGTGAACGAATTAGAGAATGCCGGAGCCAGTGTTCACGGAATCAACTTTGTCCAAGGTACGATGGCTGCTTCGCCCAATAAGCGGCTGACGGCTATGGACGCAATGAATCACGTGTGGTTAGAAAGCCATGAGTTCATTGATGAGATGAGGAATCGATCCAGCATCGAGAGGTGAGTCATCCCAGTTAATCCTAATGAAACCATTCACCAAGTATGTGGTATTGACATTGCGCTTCAGCACTCGAGAGACAATTTCCAGTGACGCTCACACATCGGAGTATGCACAATGGACTGAAACCGCCATGACCCCAGAGATTACGAGAGAGCAAAGTCAAGAATCCCAATCGACTTCAGCTATCGAAAATATGCCCGGCACGGATATGAGGCTGCCCTGTCTGCAGACTATTTTGAGGATGCTGAAGAACAATTCGTATCCCTTCCCCCTGGCGTATCCCAGGATGAGGCTCTGATGTCAGCAGAAATCCGTTCTGGTATTGCTGAATATAAACCATTGAGATGACAACTGATCTTTCTAGACAAAGGGGAGCTCCAACACCACCACCAGACCTTTCCGACGATGCTGAGGATGTATCTGTCCAAGTTTCCCCTAGGGTGACGCAAGATGAGGCTCCCATGTCGTCCGCAGATCCTTTCGAGAATGCCGAAAATGCATCCATACAGGTTGCTCCTGAACCAACTCAAGAAGTCGCCCTGGCAAATGCGCTGGTGCCCAACAGCCCAATAGGGCCACCGGTCCTGCAGGGGGAATGGACACCAGTCCCAAGAGACAATGCCAAGACTCCTCACAACGCTTCACACCAAACGGTCAAAGACAACTTTCCAAGTCGTGGAAATTCCCCCTCTCCGCCCTCAGCTGAAACCAAAGTTCGAGGTCGCGGAGATCTCGCCTTGGCGCGGTCAATCGACGAGCTCACGGGTCCCTTCGGATGGATCGTCACCTTCGACTTCTGCTGACCCGGCGCTAGGTCACTTTGAGAGGTATCAAAGTGCTAAGGGCATGCCAGACATCTACAACGAGGTTCGCACCAAGGGGAACAAGACTAACAATATTACTAGCTCGTTTCCAGCGTGATGCTCTCAAGCCTCCGGCCCGGCCTCCTGGGCCTGGACTGGGCAATGCGGTCGGCTCGCTCCACAGATTAAAGAGGATCGCGGTTCTAGGACCGAATGCCATCGCCGAATCGTCTCAGAGGCAGGCGATCGTGAGTACGCCGAAAAGAAATGACCTGGTCCCCAACATATCCCCTGAGGCTTTCCCAGAAACAAATCAGGCTGAATTAGTTTGTGTGCTGCGGAATCCACAATCCCCAAGCATGCACGGCGTCGACATTTTACCATTCAACGAGCTCAAACGTCCATCACATCCCAAGGACTTCCCCTATCTCTTCGTTGAGTACAACATGGACGAATTTGACCATAACTCGATGGAGGATGTGAATATCCTGCACAATACAGCAGAGAGAACAGCAAGAAACATGTGTCTTTCTGGTTATTGGGGTGTCCTGGGACGGAAGCGAACCGCAGACGCGATTCGGACTCCGAATTGGGGTGTAAACGATGTTGTCGAGAACGCAAAACCGTTTATTTCATCTTTCGTGGGAGATATGACCAGAGGCAATTGGGGTCAAAGCAGGCCGTTGGGCCACACCTAAAAGAATGGATCTCCCACTTTAGCAGCATGCCCGTCTTTGTTGCCTTGCTGGCTAAGCCGGTGTTCCAGGTCAGTTACATTCACGGATCCTCACTAGGGACAATCGTTCAATCAACTCTATCCCGAACGGAACTTGTGTGCCTTATTTGGGGCAGCACAACCAGCACCTTCCTCCCCTCAGCAGTGCGAGGGCTGTTCGATGACGCTGAGAGAGACCACCCAGTCCTTGGAAGACTCGCGAAGTTGTTGTACCTCATGGAGTTACTTGGGGGTACGACACCATATCCCGATGCGCCACAAACTTACTTGGACGTGGTCTTGGACTTTTGTCCCATTAAAGACTACATACGTTCCCATAAAGACGCATTTAGCATCTTCGTTCAGATGTTCCTCGCGAATCGCCAGCTGGGATTGCTCGAACGCTGGCTCTGTACCGTACAGTGGAACCCCTGCCGCTCATGGAAGATACAAGAGCTTTTAGGTGCAAATGGCGAATGGACCGACATTGTAGACATACGGCCATTCTGTCATGCGACAAACTTGGGACCTGACCAAACTATACTCATGAATGGTGGTTGGGGCTGCGATATCACAGAAGTCATGCTTCCCAAGAATAGTTCGAAGACGAGCATCTTCACGAAGCGGACTGGTCGAGCTACGCAACGATTCCTAATCATATTGGGTGACATGGATGTTGGAGACCTAAACCAGCACATGGCAGGATTGATGGACAAGAAGTTGGAGGTCAACCCACTCATTACTGCCTACAAACATGATGACTCACGGATGTATATTTGGACGTTTGTAGACCTACGGATGAGTCTCGTCTCATATTTCAGGGCTTACGCAAAGCCCACACACATCATTGTATGTGGCGAGGAGCGTGAGGGGGCAGTGCGAGCCATGCTGTGCAGTCATGCTGCTCGAAAGGATAAAGGAACTCTGTATCCAGAACATAAGGTCTCCCACAAGGAGAACATTGTGAGGATCGACAGGATGGATATGGGTGGACTATATGATATGAGGAAGTTCGAGGTATCACTCAGGTCGAAATATGGCAAAGAGAAGCCTTAGGGGACTCAGAATGCCATGTCCAATCATTCGATTATTATCTTTTCTAGCTTTGTTCAATGTCAACCGGTAGATCAAGGCAATCCTAAGTAAACAATAATTGGGGCAGACGCTTAGCACCACACCCTGTCCAAGGAGACACAGTAATGGAGACAATAGTATTGTTACGTACTTACATATACCTTGAGACTTTTATCCCACCGTTCTATCCTACCTATAGGTAATGACTTCCCCCTAAACTAACCGATTCGCGTATGAGGGAAGCAAATCGCCCAGATGCAAATCCGATAGTAGGTAGTGTTAAGGGTGTTTCAGTAAATAAGGCACCACCAGTTACACAGAACGTACCTTCGGCATCACCAAACACGACCTGGCCGACGCAATGGACATTTCACTTGCCGCGTGGTCATTTACAGGCCAGAGAGATTAAATATATGATCCGCGGCGGTATCCTTTGTCACTATCTTCCCTCTTCATTGTAGCAGTCAGCGGAACGCAACAGTTTTCGACTGCAATAATATCCGAGCCTCCTCCTTGAACACTAGGGGGGAAAGGTGGCTAAGAATCAAGGCACATGACTGAGCTTTGATGGCGATGTCACAAATTCGTATGGATCCTTGTGGGATATACGTGTTTAAAGAAAAAAGAAATAATGTAATGTGTCCCTAATTATCGTGTAACGAATGACATCTTGAAACATTCTTGCTTACAAAAGAACGCCCAGATGGAAGAAGATTTAAAGTCGTGAACATGTACAACCAACGTCAAACAAGCCTATCCCAAGCTCCGTACTAACTCGCCGTCAAAAGCCAACGGTATTCGCAAAGTCGTCAATCAAACACATCAATCAATCAATGGCCAAGCTAGCCAATCACTCAGTCGCTCAAGTCAATAAATCAGCAAGGCTGGAGGTAGTTGCTTGGGACCAGCCCGATGCGTCCATTCGTGCCGTGGACCTCAGCCTCCCACCATCCGTCGTCTTGGTGACGGAGGACCGCCAAGTAATCACCCTTGGCAAAGCCCAGCTCCTCGGGGATGGCCGCCTGGTACACGTACAATGCGCGTGCTAGAAAATATCTCGTTAGTCATGGTTTAACTCGTTATAATTACGTTGTTGTTGGAGACTCACCGTAATGTAGGATTGGTCTACCGTCGCTAGTGTAGAGTCGAGAAGGATCGGCAACACTCTTGCTTCGTTGACGCGAGCCTTCCTCGTTAAAGTGCCCCGTAGCACGGGACTGTGGTCGACTGCCCCGGCTTCTCTGTGAGCCATATGGATCGTTACCTACAGGAGCAAGCTGGACGGCCATATCACTGCCGCCATAGCTGCTCTGTGGGCGGTTGTAATCCCGATATCTGGCAGGAGATGGCGCTCGGCTGGCCTCTTGGGGAGATGGCTGCTGATAGTAGCCCTGATCAGAGCCACGCTTTTGCGGCGAGCTCATCTGGGATGGGCTGCGCTGGCTACCAGCGTAAGGGTTTGGCGACGCCGATCGATAACTCATCCTAGAAGAATCGGGCCTAGGCGGCTGGGGTGACGCACTTCGCATGGGCGCTGGTGAGGTAGCCCTGGGTATATCAGTACCTCTGGTTCCTGGTCTTGAGACGGGGGAAGTTCCATAGACTCCAGATCCTCGTGACATGTCAGATCCTCGTGTGCCTGGTCGAGCGACAGGAGAGGGCACATCAGTTGCCCGAGTACCCGAGCGAGACATGGGAGGCGCGTTATATCCGCCTTTATCAGGCCGGCTCATTTCGGTTGCCCGTGTACCAGATCGTGAGGGGGCTGTACCATAGCTTCCGCTCATATCAGTACCTCGAGTGGTAGGTCGCGAGGGGGGCGGGTTGTAACCACCAGATCCAGCTCGGCCAGCCGCCTCTCCAAACACACTTCTGGTCTGGGTGGTGACTTTTTTGGTTGCTTCCTTCATGGCCCTGGAAGTCACTGCGGGAGGAGGCACACCCAACCTGGATACTTGAGTCTGCGTGTGATATGAGGGAGGAGGCGTTCCCCTCTTCACGGATGCCGCTTCCTGGTTCCCAGGGACTGGGACAGATCGAGGCACGCTTGCCTCAGACGAAGGAACGGGTGTTTCGATGCCGTGGTAGTGGTCAGCGGACATCCTGACGGAAGACTGCTTGCCAATGGAATTGCCCTTGATTTTTGCGAGAGCAAGAGCAAGAGGGTCGACCTCTTCAGGCTCCTTCGCAGGAGTCGCGCCAGGTCGCTTGTTCTCGTCTGGGTTGGACACAGGGAATACGTTCTGGCCAACTCCCAATGCCAAGCTAGCATTCGCATCAATAGGCTCGGGACTTTGAGTCCGTTCCTGAGCCAGGATCTGGGGTTCTGGGTTATACACCTGCGGTTGGCGGGTGGGACTTGCGTTGTTACGCGAGCTAGCCGCATGCCAAGTGTTCCTATTCGACTGAGTTGTAGGCTGAATCTCCTTCTGACTCTTGCGTCTGAATAGGGGGGTGTGATTCTTCAAGAATCCACTCTTCTTCTTCGCAACGAGTTTTATCGGGCTTGGAACGGGAGCAGGATCTTGCTTAACGGGTGATGTCTTTCCACTGGGTGGTTCCATGCTGGAGAATGAAGTCGGGTTGGAGTAGTCGCTGTGAGAATCCCTGCTCGATGGTCGGGCAGAAGTGACCTGAGAGCTTCGATCGGAAGGCGGACCAGGAGGCCCAGTACGACACAACATTGTCATTCCGTCCATGGGATACGGGTCATGCGGTACTGCAGCCACAGGGCCGTGTTGGTTAACGTCGTAGCCCTTGATCTGCGCAGGCGCCGCTTGGGCTGGCTGTCGATGGTACTGCTCCTCGGTAGACCTCCTCATCTCCAATGACTGTCTCATCGGTTGCTCCAACGACTGTCTCATAGGTTGCTCCAGCGGTTGTCTAATCGGCTTCTCCAGCGGTTGTCTAATCGGCTTCTCCAGCGGTTGTCTAATCGGCTTCTCCATCGACTGTCTAATCGGTTGCTCCATCGACTGCCTCATGGGCTGCTCCATCGACTGCCTCATGGGCTGCTCCATCTGCTGTCTCATGGGCTGCGCCATTGGTTGAGTCATCTGCTGGTGCATTGGGTGCTGTCGTTGCTGAAGAGACTGTTGAAGAGGCTGCGGAGGAGGCTGGCGAGGAGGTTGCTGATGATGAAGTTGTTTTTGAAGGGGGGGTGGCTGATGTTGAAGTTGCTGTTGGATAGGAGGTTGCTGGAGCTGCGGCAGTATCTCGTCGGGGGGTGGCTGAACGGCCTTCTGGGGAGAGAGGGTAGGTTCTCGTCGACTAAGTGGCGCAGTCTCTCTATGCGCCAAGTTGAGAGCCAAGGCCGAGTCCGGGTCGTGATGTGACTCAAAGGTAGATGGCTGAGGAGAGGAGGACCTAAATGCAGGGTTGATGCTGCGAGGGAACTGGGCCACCGAATAGTTGTCATCTTCCGAAGCCTCGGACTGACTGTCGTTGATATCACCACGGCAGAAGTTGATGTACCTTGGCGCGTCAGGAATTTCCTGTCCTGTCCCACGATCGGTAATGAAGGTGATGATATCCTTCTCAACGTCCATCTTCTCCAAAGACAGTCGAATCTTCTCACACGATGAGTCGTCACTAACGCATACCGTGGATGCGATGTTGGCAAAGGTCCACAAGCTGCTCTTGGTGAAATCCAAGCGCTCCTCTTCCAAGTCCTGGAACTTGTCGGCCGCCGCCTTCCACTCTCTGTTCCACCTGGCAGTGGTATCTTCCAAAGCCTTGACAGCGGTCTCATATTCGGTGTTGGAGGTTGCGAGGCTGATCTGTGTCTTCTCAAGCTTCGCCTTGTTACGTCGTTCTTCCTGACCCATGACCATGTGGCCTTGAGCAAGGTAGCCTTTAATCTTCAGGCACTCTTGCTCGTACTTGTCTCGTGTCTTTGGTAGAGTTAGTGTTGTGTTAAGAAAAATGGGAACCCATTGAACCAACCTTGTTCACATGTTGTGTTTGCTGCATCTTGACCTTGAGGAGCTTCTCCACGGTGTTCTGCACGATCTTGCGCCGCTCCTTCATACCACCAGCGAATGCACCCAATGGCTCTTCTAACTCTGTTTTCATCTGTGCTGCGATACTTTGATGTTGTTTGGCCATCTGCTCGACCTCGCCACGGAGAGTATCCAAGGATGTCTTCAGAGTACCTGATTCGTTGGATCCCAGTGATTTTCGACACAAGCTCCCGAGCTTTCGGGCGTATTCGTCTTCGATCGAGGCTCGTGCTGAACAATGATGCCGGTCAGAGATGGAACCAAAGGTAGAGGGACGTAACATCATGGGAGAACATACCGCCATAGAAAGATCTTAATTCGTCGCAGGTCTGCTTAGCGCCAGCCAAACGGCTGAGCATAGGCCCAACTCCAGCATCGTCCTTGCCCCAGAAGTTGTTTGCGACTGATACAGGAGGCGATTAGCAATTAGACATGAACAAAGGTTTCGGTAGCGTGCTCACAAGACAGCGAAACGGCTGGCGCCTCCGCCGTTGACGCAGGCATGGTGGGCGCCTGTAGTGATAGAACAAACACGAGTGATGTTGATAAGTGTGAACAAAGGAGTTGTTCGAATAAAGGGACCAGCCTACGTCGCGCTACTCCGGACTTCGGATGGAGAACCAAAAGGCGTGTGCACCTTGGAAGCAGTGTTAAGGACAGCGATATGGAGCTTCAATGGACCATGCCATTGTTTGGGTGGCGTTGGCGCCGTTGATGGGGCAACGCCAACACCCCATTGCGCACGTGATCCGGGCTGGCAAGCACCTACCCCGACCGCGGACCGGAATTTACCGTGCTCCGGTGCATGGTCATTTTCATACCTTATCCTCAACCCAACTTCCACACCCACCAGTGTACGCTTGACGAGATATCACTACTCAGATTTCCATCACGCACGCCCTACCGCCCCCAGAACTCTTCGTCGACCGACGCCGGACCGCCGCTACGCTCCCCCCAAGCTCCCTAATACGCTGCGTTCCCGGCGCTCAACCCCCCGACGACGAGACCTGAACACCTGTCACCCACGCACCTCTCCCCTCTCCACCTGAAAGTCGAGTCCTCGAGTCGTCCCTTGTTCACGGTCCCTCCGCTGCACGGTCGCGCACTCGCGAGCTCTCCCTCTCGGCCCCCGACCGGTGCTTCTCCCCAACCGCTCCCCCATGTAGAGACTCTCCACCGGACTCTCTTCCTTCAACACCACCCGCCCGCTCGCTTCGTGAGCCACCCGGCCTGCCACGACTCCAAGGGCAGGCTCTCCACCATCAAGCCTCCACCGCCGCCAATACACCTCCATGGTCCCACCACCTCGAGCGGGATCATTTTCGCCCAATCCTGCGCAGACACTTCAGACGGGATCGAGTCATTCACCCCACCCATCGCAGGCTGCTATCCTCAGCGCTGGCGCAAGCCCCAGCGCCAGCAGTCCGACGGGCACCAACTCTCTGACCAAGATCGTCGTGGCCCAGGTCTATCTCCTGCTAAGCACTATCAAGGAGGATAAGGACCGCGCCAAGTGGGAACTGCAGGTTGATCAATTGAAAAAGGTGAGCTCCCTCCCTGCTCACGCGCCCTATGTTGTTAATCACCCCTCCTCGTTTAGCTCATCGATGAACACGGTATGGAAGTCTTCTCCAAATACTTCACCCGGTTGGTCGCCGGAAATGCGCCGCAGATATTTCCTGGCCTCAACCGGCCTGTCTCGAATCCGGGAAACTACCACATCCTCGTGGGGGAGATGCGAAAGATCGCGCATGATGCTGAGCAAGCAAGTAAGATCGCCGAGTCGATAGAGAGCGGAACCGAAGATATATTTCGCGACTTCGATCTCTCGACTTTTATGGAGCATTTCAAACTTGATGCGCTGGAGAAGACCTTGTTAGCTCTGGCGTTCAAGATTGGCTCCCGAGGAGATCTCAAGACCAAAGGTAAGCAACCCCTCAAACGATCACGCGTCACGAAACTAACTTTGGGCACCCGAAGCCGATGCCATTCTATCGACCAATTTCCCAACATTTGTTGACATTATATCGCGTCCTGAAATCGAAGCGCATGCCGATTTAACCCCCACGTTTATCGCCCTCATCGTCGATCGATTTATCCAACATCATCCTCCCAGCTTCAACGCTTCATCTCGACGCGATCTTCAAAACTATGTTGCAAAGCGATATATTAGTATGGATCTAGCACCTCCTTCCGAGGTTCTTGCGGCTCTCGATCTTGGTCGGGTTGTTGCGGAGCGGCCTTCGAACGCACTGGCGCGCTACATCCAGAAGACTGGTGTCGACTTCACCCGAGATGAGGACACTTGCGTCTCGTATCTTCAGAACCGCCCCAGCAGCATGCAGCTGACGCCCGATCAAGCGTCTGCAGCTTTGACCTTCGCCACCATCAGTCAAACACCACAACACGATCCCAGTGTTTTGGTTGCTGCTCTTCGACGAGTTGTTCCCAAGTCCTTTGAATGGGTTGAAGTGGTTGCCTTCTTCGACCAAGCATCAGCTCGCATCTCTTCTCAACAGTTCTTGCGCCTATACAATGCCCTGTTACCCGTGGCTCAAGATTCCAAATCTGTCCTGGACATTCAGCGACTTTGGGGAGGTGCTTGGACCGAACCTGAAGCGCAGCTCTCCTTCGTAAGCGCTTATGCTTCACTAACCCCTGAGCAGCTGGATGCGACCACGATCCCTGGACTGCACCGAAGCATCACCCTCGATGACTATGTCAACTCACCTCCCAACGTCCGCGAGCGAGCCGCGGTGGCGGTCAAGCATCCTTTAGTGTCCGTCGCTGCGCTTTCCTCGATCTTCAACGTGGCGCTCAGTTCGGTTCATGCGTCGCAAAGCGTTGAGGCGAAGCGGTTATTCCAGGAGGTTGTTGTACCTAACCTTGACATTTTCCTCGTGTCTGCCTTTGAGGTTCCTCGACAGTCATGGGCCACGATGGCCGTCGATACCCTTAACTCACTCTTCGAAAACTTCCTGTACAAGCGATCGCCAGAGTACGATTTCGTTCTTGATAGCCTCTGGAAGAAGGACAAGGAATGGGTAACGCAACGGCTGATTGACGCCCATGCGGTCAAGCCCGTCGACCTTCCCCTAGTCTTCGAGCACGCAGTCAAACATAAGTGGCTGGATGGGCTTGTGTATTTGCCAAACGGCTTTGGCCTCGACCTGGCTGCCTTGGCTCATGCCGAAGGATACCTGGACCTCTCAAAGTGGGCTCGGTTCAATGCTGATCGGAGTAGCGAGATCTCTCGTACCCTCTTGCAGTTCTTGATGATCAAAGCCAGCCTAGAGATTCAGTGGCAGCGATTCCCACCCGATCCTCCCGTCAAGACTAGTACCACTCTTCAAGTTCGCACCGTCTCAGCATTACTGGCGATTCTTGAGGACTTCTTACCCAAAGCTCCTGTTCAAGACTTGATCCTTGTTCAACGCAACTGCATCACGGCTTACCCGCGATTGATCAACTACGGCGAAGGATACGATGAAATTGTCGATGCGAACGGCAAGGATGGCAACGCTCTACCTCTGGCCGCCAACAGCAAGATGGAGGAGCACTACAAGAAGATGTACAGTGACGAGATTCAGGTCCGCAATATCGTCGAGGTGCTAGACCGATACAAGCACTCCAGGGATCCCTTGGACCAAGATGTCTTCGCCTGCATGATACACGGACTTTTCGACGAATACAATCACTACGTGGATTATCCACTGGAGGCTCTTGCAACAACGGCGGTCTTGTTCGGTGGCATTGTTTCACACAAGTTGATCTCGGACCTTCCCCTTAAGATCGGACTTGGAATGATCCTGGAGGCTGTTCGGGATCACATGCCGGATGACCCCATGTACAAGTTTGGTTTGCAGGCCCTGATGCAGCTGTTGGTACGTTTCAGAGAATGGCCAGGGTTCTGCAAACAACTTCTACAAATACCGGGTCTTCAAGGCACGGAGGCTTACAAGAAGGCGGAGGACGTCGTTCATGATCATGAGGATGAGGTTGTTCGCGGCCGCAACGGAGCCGGGACGCCACTCGCCTTCCCTGCCGATTCGTTCGCTAATGGGAATCCTGAGGAGCCAGCCACCATTGATCGCCAACCGCCCGCCTTCAACTCTATCAACGTGGACCCTCATCCCCAAGGCACCGAGTTTGATGAGCCTGGTGAGGATGATCAGGACAAGGTTCAGTTTGTCCTGAACAACATCACCGAGGGAACGTTGCGTTCAATGTGCAAGGAACTTCGCGAGACCATGGAGCGCAAGCATCAGCAATGGTTTGCTTGTCATCTCGTCGAGGAACGCGCGAAGATGCAGCCAAACTACCATCACGTGTACCTTGAGTTGGTCAAGCTATTCGAAGACAGGTCCCTATGGAGCGAAGTCCTTCGAGAGACGTATATCAGCGTGGCCCGCATGCTAAACTCGGAGGCCACAATGCAAAACTCCACCGAGAGGACACATCTGAAGAACCTCGGTGGCTGGTTGGGACTTCTGACGCTGGCCCGAGATCGACCTATCAAGCACAAAAACATAGCCTTCAAACAGCTACTGATTGAGGCACACGATACTAAGAGGTTGATCGTTGTCATTCCCTTCGTCTGTAAGGTCCTACTACAAGGTGCCTCCTCGGCCGTGTTCCGACCTCCCAATCCCTGGCTGATGGATATCATTCATCTGCTTATTGAGTTGTACCATAACGCGGAACTAAAGCTAAACCTGAAGTTCGAGATTGAGGTTCTCTGCAAGGGCCTCAACCTCGATCACAAGAGTATCGAACCTTCGGGCGAGATCCTCAACCGCCCTGTGATTGAAGAACCTGCAGAGGTGCTACCCCAGGAACAGATTGACGCCTTTGAAAATCTGTCTCTGAACGGCATGGGCTCTGCCGTTGGAGCAGGACTATCTCCTCAAGCTATTGCGCCGACCATTCCCGACCTCGGTCCATTGATCAACATCCCCCAACTAACGAGATGGTCGTCAGCGCTACCCGACTTCACGAGATTGTTCGCACTGCCCTTAGCCGTGCTCTCCAGGATATCATTCAGCCTGTTGTGGACCGATCTGTCACCATTGCCGCTATCTCCACACAGCAGATGATCCACAAGGACTTTGCTACGGAGCATGACGAGAACCGCGTGCGAACCTCAGCCGTCAACATGGTCAAGGCCACTGCCGGTAGCCTCGCCCTTGTCACCTCCAAGGAACCCCTGCGAGCAAACTTTACCAACTACATGCGCAATCTCTCGAATGACCTTCCTCAAGGTCTTCCGGAAGGCACCATTATCATGTGCGTCAACTCTAACTTGGACTTAGCCTGCAACATTATCGAAAAGCAGGCCGAGGAAAGGGCCGTTCCCGAGATTGAGGAGATGATTGAGCCCGAGCTGGAAGCCCGCCGCCGACACCGACTCCAGAGGCCTAACGATCCCTATTATGACTCGAACCTCAGCCGATGGGCCATGGCAATTCCAAACCCTTACAAGCTGTCTCCTAACTCGACCGGCTTGAACCCTGAGCAAATGGCCATCTACGAGGATTTCGCTAGGCAGCCTCGTAGCACAGCTATTCCTACCCCCTTCGCATGGCCCTTCTACTTCCGATGCGACCCGATCGATTGCCAATGAGGTGTTGCAGGAGCAATTCAACACCATGCCTAACCTGCCAACACCCGCCGAGACGCCATCCATTCCGCAACACTTGGGTGCTCAGATGCAACCATATGCACCTCCCCATGCAGCTGCTGCGAACAACATGGCCAACGGACGAACACCCGCGTTCCAGATGGATGTGCGAGGCCTGGCCGAGCGAGTTAACAAGCTACTTCAAGAACTTCTCCGAGTCGCAGGTGAAGCGCGCGAGGAGCACTTCTTGGGTCTCCCAAGGCCCCATCCTGTCCTAGATGTTGTTGATGCTCTTGTCCAGCTAATCATCAAGACGTCACAGAACTCGGAAGAGTTTGCCATTTACGCCGCCGAGCAGATCAGCGCACTTATCTTTCAACAGGTCGAGGACAACTTAACGCTCGAGAGCTTGGTCCACGTTCTGGAAACCCTGAGGAAGATCTCCGGCCCAAGCCTCAACAACCGAGTCCGCGCTCTGTTCAGCCAACAACCCGGCCCTACATTTCTAAGCCTGCCATTGCTTGCAGCCTTGACCCGGACTGACCTGCTGGATTGGAGGAACATCGACCTTGCTATGTCCAAGGCACTTCTTGCTCGCAAGGAGGGCTCTCTTGACTTTTTGGAGCACATGCTGGACCTCGCACTCCTGAACAACCGCCCGATTGCCCTATATGCCGACTTTGTTAGAACCCTGGAAGCTGCCTGGGCTTGGATCTGCGAGGATCCCAACTCGACTGCTGGCCAGCGGGTCAAGAACAAGCTAACTGGCTCCGGGCTACCCCGACCATCCCAGGTCGCCGATGACCAGGCCACCTTCCGACAGGACCAGATGGAGTATGTGTTTGAGGAATGGGTTCATCTCTGTAACAACCACAATGCTTCTGAGAAGGCCACCGTTGCCTTCGTTCAACAGTTGCAGGTCAAGCAAGTCATCCGTGACCGAGATGACTTCTTCGTGTTTGTCCGCACTGCCATCGATCTCTCCGTCGACCGCTTCGAACATATCCTGCACGCCGGTGCCGTTGGCGACGCATATGTCATGGTTGATTCCTTGGCCAAGCTAATTGGCACTTTCATTGGCATGCAGCCAGAGACACCAGGCTCTCGGGCGTCGTTTGTAGACTCTACACTGGCACTGATCACTTTGGTGCTTAACCATCACCATGTCAACCGTGGAGAGCAACTCAACCAGAGGGTGTTCTTTCCGACTTGTGTCCATGGTACTCCATGAGGTCCATACTATTTCCGAGGACCTTATTGAAGAGGAGCGTCGCGATGTTATGCTCAAGATGGCCACTAGGTTCGCAGGGATGGGACCTACCCATCTTCCAGGGTTCATCTACGCCTGGCTCTCTCTCATCCAGCACCGGGCTTTCCTACCGGTGCTCCTCCAAATGCCCGGCGGCGCCGGATGGGCAGCTTTTGTCGACCTTGTATGCCAGCTCCTCGACACTCTCGGGGAACAGCTCAAGGTATTCGAGGTGTCCAATGTTGCCAAGGAGATCTACCGCGCCACCCTGAAGCTCCTCGTAATTCTGCAGCACGACTTCCCCGATTTCATTGCGGCCAACCACGTCAAGCTCTGTGCCAGCATCCCGCCGCACTGCACCCAGCTGCTTAATGCTGTTCTTGCTGCTAACCCACAGCAGAGCCCCAAGCTCACCGAAACTCTCCCTCCTGGCGCCAAGGCCGACCGACCAGGCGAGGCCAGAGTCAGTCCTGGACTAGTGGACGAGGCAACTGCGATTCTCCGAGATGCCGGACTACTCAGCGTCCTGGACCAAGCCCTCGGGAACGGCCCTTCAGAGGAGGTGGTGGCTACCATCACTCACGCCATTACACACAACCCGCCTAAGGAGACGACTTATGGACAAATCCCCGTCATGGCGAATGTGCAAGTCATTGGAGCTGCGGTCATCTACATCGGACAACATGCCGCAGAGCAGGCGGCCCAGGCGGGCACCGCTGTGACGGTGTCAGGCGAGGAGGCTGAGGTCTCAACTTTGTCTCTCCTCATTCACGAGCTCTCGCCGGAGGCTAGGTATTACCTGCTGGCCAGTTATGATCAACCAGCTACGGTTCCCCAACGCCCACACGGATTTCTTTAGCCAAGTCCTCCTGTACATCTTTGGCAAGGACCTTAACGACCCGGAGGATTCGGAGATCCGTCAGGAGATTACTCGAATTCTACTTGAGCGCCTCATCGGATTCTGGCCGCAGCCATGGGGCCTGATGTGCACCGTTCTGGAGTTGGTGAAGAACGAGAAGTACATGTTCTTCGATCTACCGTTTATCAAATCAACCCCAGAGGTAAGCTTTACGTGCGCATACTTGTCGAAATAACAGGAATACTAACATACCATCAGGCTGCCGAACAATTTGCGCAAGTACTCCAACGAGCTTAAGTGACGTAACGACTGTGACGGATTGAGGCGCAGTGGAATATGGAGATAAACGGTCATATATATGAACCATGCTATGGCGATGATTTCTGGAATCAGTGCAGTACATCGTCGAGAAATCCAGGGGGCGTTGGTAAACGGCTCTCTCGGAACTATAGATGAAGTGCCAGCGGACACCGGCTGCCTTGTCTGGGGGGACAAGGCACCGGAACCCAAAGACACACGGTAATACTGTATTAATGTACGATAAAGTAGTTTACGAGGTGTTGAGAAAATACTAGGCGCATGATTTTTTCACGAAAAGGACGGCATCCAAGATAACAAAATGGCGGTATGGTGCAAGTGAGGTCTAACAGTTGCCCGGAAGCGGTTTGTCTTCACTCCATATCAAATGGAGACATATCCTCGCATGACTTGCGTGGCAGTCCCTGATAACTTGACTGTGTCAATCTTGGAGTCGCGGAGGGTGACTTCCACTACGATGTTGCTCTCCCTGCCCATCTCCACGCCTTGGTCGATCTCGAAGCGGAAGGTTTGGTTCTGGAGGCCGGATTGCCTGAGGGTGAGGTAGCTGGAGAGGGCACATGCGGCACTGCCCGTGGCGGGATCCTCGAAGCTCTCCATCATACGCGACCGAATAGAGAAGACAGTCTTGCCATCCCCTCATCTCTCTGTCCAATGTGGACGAAATAATACATTGACAGGAAGCCATACTGCCAGCCGTCATCGAGGAGTTGATCGGTGCGAAACGGGGTGACGCTCGGAGTCACGGTCGCCAGGTGATCGAGATCGGGGAGATGGACGAGAGCGAACGTCATGCCATTAACGATACTGAAGAGTGGAGCATCGAGCTCGAGGCGACGGATGGCCGGGTTGGGATTCAGCTGGCCCGGAGCGGGGTCGGACAAGTCGGCGATGGATCTACGGTGCTGACGGACATTGTGCGGAATAGCTGCCTGGATGTGACCAGGTGCCGTCTCGACAAGGGGATAGGGCCGGCCTTTGTAATGAGGGTATCAACACCGTGGGGTCGGAGGAAGACGGCGGTACCGATGGTGGGATGTCCCGCAAACGGGAGCTCGGCGTTGGTTACGAAGATATTGATGACGCGCTGCTTGTTCGATTCGGGATCGGGGACATCGTGGACAAAGACGGTCTCGGAAAGGTTGAATTCGCGGGCGATGGCCTGTTTCTGGTCTTGGGAGGGCGGGGGAACGCCGGCGGGGATTGTCACGACGGCGAGGGGGTTGCCGCGATAGCGGGTGGTGGTGAAGACGTCGAGGGTAACGAAGGGGAGCTCCATATTCAGTTCGGTATCTCTGTCGAGCTTCGGAAAGTCTATGGCTGTCGCGGGGTGCGTGCGGCGCGATGCACAATGGCGTAGAGCGTAACTTAGATAGGTAGGGAGGCGATAGATGGTTGGCAAAAGTGGAAATTTTGGTGATGATGAAATAGTGTGATATGTTTGTGTGTGTTTTTGTGTGCAAGTGAGGGGGACGGAGGGGTGAGTGTGGTGGTGGTGTGGGGTCGAAGTGACGAGGGGAACCTGAGTCAGTAAAAAAGAGTTGAAGCTAAGTAGACAAATGGTGCTGTATAGGGTAAGTCAAGGACGGGATTAGCCAATGGAACGGGGGAGCCTTTCAAGTGTAGGCCTAAGGCAAGCTCAAGCAAAGGCAAGGCAAGGCAAGGCAACGAGTCAAGGGGACCTGTTTGGGGGCATGAACCACTCAGCAGCCGCTGCAAGGTAAAGGAGCAACGAGGTTGAATGTAAGCTTGCGTTCCTCAGACATTGGGGGGGGCAGTTGCACTGACCTCGACGGTGGGCGGCGGCAATGAGGGAAAATGGGCCGCTGATGAGTTCTCTGATGACCTAGAACTCAGGTTTGCGCCTGGAGAATGAGCTGGGTCTTGCCCCCCCGAAAGTCTGGCCTCAGGAAGTTCTGCACATACAAGAGTAGGCACCGACGACGTCGGTTGTTCCTCAGGCACTGGGCGAAATCAAGATGGATGGATGGACATCGTGCGATGTTGGCCCGGTTTTGGGGTGAGGTGTGCCAGTCCGCGCCTGGTGTGAGTGGAGCAGCACCGGACTGCACGCGAAAGCAAGGGGGAGGGGAAGCTAGAGCTGCATAGAAGCCACCTCGTGGGCTTCAGCTGGGACAAAACCCAGTTTTCTTGTTGTCGGCGGCGGCATCATCGAAGCGCTGTAGGGTAGGTTCGCTCGTCGAAAGTTAGACGACCAAGAGGTCGGAGAAAAGGGAGGCCAGGGGATGGTACCCCATGGATGACGACAATGTCACCGCTGCGGAATATACTGTGGTCCTACCTGGTAAGCAGATGGCGTGGCGGTCGTGCTCAGGAGCCCCAGCTCCGGCAGGGCTTGCACGTACGGCCATGTAAGTGCGTGTAAGAGGAGTGGCTGTCGCGGCCTCAGGGGGAGAAACAAGGTTGGAGGTCATCGATGTCTCACTTTTCGTTAGCCGGAAGCGTGATAACGGCCGAACAAGTGGATGGGAGTGAGGGGGCTGTGGAGGCTTCTGCATAATGTGCTACGTAGCACAACAATAATATCCTGTCGCCGAGATTGGGAAGTACAGAATAACAATCAAAAGGTGCATCCAAAATAGCGACAATAACAACGGGCTGGAGAGTCGGCGGCGGAGCACAAGGACAAGCAAGCAAGCAAGCGTGCGGAGTGGGAACATGCCCAAAAAGGGAAGCGAGGGTGCTCTGGGCTCCTAGCTGCTCAGTGCTGGCTGGCATCGGACGAGGGGGAGGGGGCAGGACTGGGCCAATGTAAGTGCTATATGTAAGTAAGCACGGCTCGTCGACGCGTAGAGACGCCGCCCATCCATGTCCATGTCGGTCTGTTCTGTTCTGCCAGTTTGTGTGTATCGGATGCTGCGGGCTGGATACCGCTCTAAGAAACGGGAGGCATTAAAACAAGACGCCCAAGAAACAAACGCACGGATTGGTAGAGTGACGGGGCGTGTTGAGACAACGCCCTTCCCGTCTCACACACTCGCTCACACTCTTACACGCTCACTTACTCTCACACAGAGACTGTCTCTCTCACACGACCTGAGGCACAGACGCGGCAAGCGACGCCTGTTTGACACACTGACACTGACACACGGACACGCACGCCCGGCGAGATCGATTGCCATGGGCGACGGGGGTCTGACCTGAAAGGGTCCAACGGGGTCGCCTGCCAGGATCTAACGGGTCTTGATGGAGAAAATGATGGGGATGAAGAGATGATCCGGTCCACTCGTCATCTACTGGCATACGAAATGGGACTGCGTTCCGCTTACCGCACCGCTGGTGTGCGTGGGAGTTCGCCCATTCTGGCATGCCAGTCAAATCGTACGTCGGTATACTCTGATATTCTGACTTATTAGTCGCAAGTCTAATAATTAACTTAAGCGGCTTATGTTGCACTCTTGGCGTACTGTACCCATTGCTCAACGCTATCAGATGCAGATCGGCAGCGCCTTCTCCATACGTACGTGCTACGTATGTGTAGCCCGTATCTTCCCACCGGTGACGGCACTCCGGCCGGCCATGCATACCTGTCGGTGTTAGTGCCGACTCAAAGATTTCAGGGTCCCCGACGGACGAAGCACTAACTGACAAGACCCGGAGGGCCAGAGGGCGGGTGAGGCGGCAGGGTGGTCGACCAAGGGTGACCCACGGTGGCCATGAAGGCGTTCGAGCGCTGAGGCGAATGAGGCGGCGACTACGAGAAAAAAGTACGTACTCGGTTTGCGTACCACGTACTACCGGCGAGGCTTGACATGACATGAGAGAAACCCCATCGCAGAGGGAAGGCCGGAGGAACAGGAAAAGGCCGCGGCCAAACCTCGTTCTGCAACAAAGGGACCAATCGGCGGACGGATGATTGTATTGATGCCCCTGCTGAGTCGCTCGGGAGGACGAAATTCACGCGCCCAGCACCTCGAGCCCAGCACACCCAGCACACCCAGCACAGCGCCATCCGTAAGAAAGACGGTATGCGATGCAGAGCAGACCGCATCGAGCACCTACATTGAGTCCCGGGTACGACGTATTGCGGCCATTGTCCGCCCACCGCCACTCTCGGTGCCATCCATCCTGCATCCCATCCCCCCCCTTCGCTCGGCGCCTCTCCTTTGTTGCTGCTGGTGCTTGTGTAGGTGGTGTTGGGTTTGGTGTTGGCGCCCAGCTTTCCCCAACCGCTACAGCCTCCCTCTTTCTCCCCTCGTTGCGCCGCACGCACTGCAGCAGCGTCCGTCTGAGCTCCGAGCGGCTGCACGATGGACGCGATTCAAGCTCCCATGGGCCTCTCGCACGGCATTGGGCTGCCCAGGAGGCCGTTAGGCGTGTGTGCTCTTTACGTGCATCTGCGTGTGATAGGGTCCTCTTTTTTTCATTCCCTCTCTGCCTCGTAACTCGCTTGTCCATCACTTTCTTTGCCTCTGTGACGGACGGCGTTGCCTCGTTCTTTTTTTTTTTCTTGCTCCAACGCCCTTGCGGCTGGGTCCTCTTTTTTTCTGGACCCAGGATCCATGGATTTTCTTAGATGCTCTGGCGCGCCCCACTGACGTTTAGCGCACCCCACCCCGGCAGCCATGCACGCCAGTCCCAGCCAATGGCGGCTAGGGGAAACGAAAAAAAAAAGTTCGAGCTCTCGTGCTCCTCCTGCCTGGGGCTGTCTGGGTTGCCGGGGTGTGTGGGCTGGTGGTCGGCGCTCCTGCCTCTCCTCCAGTGTCAGCCTGCGAGGTGCTGCGAGGCAAGAGCCCCGAACCGACAACCCCCCAAATCCGCCAACTAGCCCGCCAGAAATCCATACATTCGTCCATTGCCTGAGCTTTCCGTCGTGCCTTCCGCCTTCCCCAGTGCCCACTTCCCACGCTCCCACCGTCATCCCCGTTGTGTCGTCCTGGTCCTCGCCGCCTTCCCTCCCTTTGCATTGCCGTGCTCCTGCCGTTGCCAACTTGTAGACCGCCCTCTCCCTGCCTCCTCCTACCCCCGACTGCGCCCGATCAACAACAACAAGCCTCCCCATCGCCTTCCTTCAACAACATCACCGAAAGAGACTCAACTCTCTCACCGTCTCTCCCCTCTTACACACATTCACGACACTTTCCTCGACCTCTCCATCTCTCTCCATCCCCCTGCAGATAGACCATCCGCCTTCTATCCTTCGACTGCGTCCCGGCGACCGATCCATGGAAATCGACCTCGCCGCCACTTCCCGCCCATAGATCTCTCTCCAGTCTCGTCGACAACTCTCGCTCCTTCTGGTCCTCGTCTTCGTCCCCATCATGCCTTACAATACACGCCGCAAATCTCTCTCTCTGCCCAGTTTGGGCATTCATGTTCCCATGACACACGCCGCCCGCGCTGCTGCTGCTGCCGCCGCGGCTGCTGCCTCCAAGGGAGCATCACGCACATCCCCTCTGCCTCGGCCGCATTGTCGCCACTAAGGTCTGACTCCGAGTCCGCCGATGCACACCCCAGCAAACGAAGAAAACGATCGCATAGCGACGACTCCCGCATCGAGCAGACGCCGCCTCCGTCGCCCCCGGCGGACTCGTCCATGACAGATGTCGACCACCCCCCCAAGATTGACATCGAGGGTATCAACGACGACATTGTTGAGGCTGTCGTTGTTCAGCTGCAGTCCACCGCCAACCGTCCTCACCTTGTCAAGGAACTAGCCACCGTCCTTGCCCAGCGCCTCACCTCCGTTCAACAGTATGTTTGCGCCCTCCCCCTCCCCCTCTCCTTCTCCCCTCTCTTTCACTACCTTCCCCTCTCTCCCAACCCCTTGGCCTCGCTTGCGCTGACATCACCGCTTCTAGTTCGGCAAACCCCTGTGCCATCATCTCCTCTCGCCTCGCCTCATATCTGAAGCGTGCTTGTTGGAGTGCTTTGGCCCCCTGCCCTCTCGCTAAGGAGCTTGAGGCTATCCACCCTCGGCGAACCTATTACTTCCTTACCACCTGCCCTCACCAACCCCTCCCCGACTCTAGCTCTCTCCTACCTACTCGTCAGTCAGTTGTTACTCCTTCGGTATCACTTACAGACGACTCTGGTTCCGATGATGCCGATGCTCGCCGTCGCGAGCTCAGCCCATCACCCGAGGTCGACCTGTCGCCTCATCAATTCGAGGACGTGGATGATGACTTCTCCATGCCCGCTACCCCCATTGGCTCTTTCCACTCTCACCAACGTCACATGCCTCCCCGACGGGTCAGCCGGCACAATTCGCCTCCCCTAGAGAAGGATGAGCGTGAGTTCACACAGACTGCCGACGTCTTGCAAAAACGCAAGCTCAACGAGGAGGCCCCGATCTCCGAGTCTATCGAGCGCGGTTCAAGCTTTGAGTATGGTTACCGCGACGACATCTGGTTCGGCGATCACCGCATGTTTGGCCCGACGGCCTTCATCACCAGCCCGTCCATCAAACCTAGTGGCTTCTCCACTGGCATCTCTAGCGTCATGTCAAGCGCGCGAAAAGAAGACGAAGCTGAGAGCTGGCTGAAGCTGAGTAAACTCCTAGAGTGGGACAAGGGTGCTGAGAGCATCGAGATCGATGAACTCGACGGCCTGCTAGATGCATGCTAAGCGACTTTTTTGAGCCGGCGCAATGAGTTGACGAAAGGGGATGAACGAGATGACGATTTGCCATGTCTGAGACGGCGAACACATGATACGTATTAATTTGCAACTTATGCATGGCGTGGCTTTGTAGAATTACTTGTACACTTAGACACTACTGGTTTTGGCTTTGGGTCGGTTCCGCGGGGTGTACGAGGCAAAAACGGGACAGAGGAGTTGCCGGTGTTTCTTGGTTTACTTGGCGCAAAAAAAAGATGCACACTGGAGATTTCAAAATGGACATACCACCACTCAGATTGAGACACTCTATCATGCTTGCTTTCTAATTTCGTACATAGTTATGTTATACACGCCTTTCTTCTAATTTGGTCCTGTTGATTCATTGCATCGTACATGTTGTCTTGTCGTTACGAGTCGGACTTGGATGGCAACGTGTCGGCGACTCGGAGTTCAACCCAGACAAGGGTTCCCATCTGGAGAACGTTGGGGCGTTCCACCTTGACGACCTCCAACCCTGGTGTCTTGCGAGCCGCTTCCTCGACCAGCTTCTGGATATCCCGGTTCCACCAGCATCCGTATTTCTCAAAGTGCTTGTCGGCGTTCTTGTCGAGGAGACCGTTGACGATGCCGTACCAACCCTTGCCGTGCTCGAGGAGGATAATGCGGCCAGAGCCGGGTTTGACGGCGGAGGCAAGGTTTGTGAGGACCGTGACCGGGTCGGAAACGGAGCAGAGTCCAAACGTTTGGATGATAGTATCGTACTTGGCCGGGAAAGAAGGGCTCGGGGCGGCAGATGGAGGAGGGAGCGGGCGGTGGGCGTCGGAGTGGATGAGGCGAAGCTGGTCGTCGAGGAAGGAGAGCTGGCCGCCGGTGTGGTCGGTCATGTTGGATGCTCGAACGATGGGTGCTGAGGAGGCCATGGGTGGTACCGTCTTGACAAGACGCTTGCGCGCGACGTCAAGCATGTCGACCGAGATGTCCAGACCAGTGAACGATGTGATGCCCTTTGCCGCCGTAACCGTCTGGTTGTCTCCCACGTGCTGGTTCAAGGGCTCCCAATCGTAGTACTCGAGGTTCCGCCCGGTTCCCATAGCCAGCTCGAGCACATGGCCATTTGCCCGCTCTGCAAGTCGCTTTCGCAGCTTCGTGATTCCCATCCACCACTCAGGCATATTCAGCTCCTTGTCGAATTGCTCTGCGTTGTCTCCTGTCAACGCTGGGGGCCGACCGGTCGGAGTGCTGTGTTCACAAGGCCCGCTGCACGGACAAGCCTTGAAGGAGGCGGCGAGAGTGCCAACTATATAGAAACCGAGGGCACCGGCCAGGAGGGCTGCGCCGGAGAGTGGGAGCCATGTTGCGCGCCATAAATCGAGGAGGGTTTCGGCCTGTGGAGGAGGGGGAGATGGTGAGGAGGGAGGCGGTTTCCTGCGAGTCGTAGAAGTTAGTGGGTTTACACCCAGGAATATGGATGTATAGGAACATACGGCTTGTACGGTCTGGTGATCTTGGGCATCACCTTGGCGGGCGGTGCCTTGACGGCGGTGCGAGGGGCTCGCGAGATAGTGCTTGCGAGACGCCATTGGGAGCGGGCGACCCTTGCAACGGGGCCGCGAGATGGTGCGATCATCGGAGCAACTGGCTCATTAGCTTCTTGAGCGTCCTCGATGAGAATTGGCTATGCGCGCGGACGCGGCCGGCAGTCGTAGTGCTTGCGGCACTTGAGGCTTGCGGTTGCGATTTGTGTCTTGACTGCCGCATGGAAAATGGCGATTAGCTTCTCCGATAGCGGGTCGGCTCCATCCGAGGCCGCCAGGCGCCGGGGCGGAAAAGTGGGTCGCATCATGGGAAGCTCAAGCGTGTCTTGGGGCGCATCTCGAACCGCGGCTGAGACGGCCAAAACTTGTGACTTACAACATCGGAACCTGCGCGCCGTTGGACATATTTCAGCCACCACCACTCAATACGCCTCTGTTTCACCGATAACACGTTCTGCCTGACACAGCCCCGCGGTTTCGACGACGCGGCAGCCATGGCAACACAGAATGATCTGCAAGAGTTGCTGCGGCTGCTCACGGGTCGCAAGATGTCCATGATGGTCGCCATGGCGCAAGTCAAGGCCCTGCAGGTCAAGAATCTTCGGAGGTCTGCTCTCGTTCATCTTGTGTCTGTCGCCCCACGCTGACACGCGTCTGAGCCCTGTAGCATCGCGCAAATCGCCGAAGCACCATTGGCCTCGGTCGAGGAAGCACTTGGCGGCGATGCAAAAGCAGCAAAGAGCTTGCAAACAGCATGTAAGAGCCACGGAAAGAAATCTAACAAGCGGGCTGCTGAAGACGGCAGCTCTCCCGGCGAGGGTGCCAAGAAACCCCGGTTGGAAGCGACTCGGCGCGAACTTGATTACAGCGCCATGTCCGGGGACGACCTTGAGGCGACACTCGAGCTGCCATTGACGGAGGACGAGGAGTTAATTCGTAAGACTGCGGTGGAGACGAACCGAGCGCCACTGGTACTAGCGTTTGCCGTGGAGTTGTTGCGCTTCACGATGCCCGAGCAACCGCCGAGTAGTCGTCTAAGTCTTGCGCAGGCGGTGGTGAGCGCCAACTCACGATCCAAGGCTGTAAGCATTGGTATCGAGAAGCCGGGGAAAGAGGAGCCGATCTCCGAAGGCCAGCCGAGAGTCAAGGTTCTGAGTCGCCAGGTTCCGGTTCTGAAGCGCGGTGGTTACTCTTGGTCAGGCTCTTCGCAACCCACTTCGTCTACCTCGTCGGCTTCCTCGGCCACTATCAAGGCCAATCAACTAGCGCCTCACAAGTGGGCGGCGAGCCAGAAGCTGTCCTCGAGGGAATCTGTTTTCGTCGCTCATGCTATCTCCATATCTTCTCCTTCGGCTCGCGCGAATCTCGTCAAGTCATTGATGGCTGAGAAGCCGGAGCTCGAGACGGCATCGCACAATGCCTGGGCCGTCCGGACCACGTTCGGCAACTCGCCTCTGAAACAAGAGGCATCGTTCGATGACGGGGAATCGGGCTGCGGCAACTTTATTCTTCAGCTATTGCGCGAACTCGACATCAGCAACACACTCGTCGTCTTGACGCGGTGGTACGGCGGAGTGATGCTGGGACCAGACCGCTGGCGGCTCATGCGCGAATGCATCAACGACGCGCTGTCAGCCCAGCGGCGTACATGGAGTCTTTCCGGAGAGGCTGTCTGGGCACTCGATACTCAGGATACGCGTCCTTCAACCTCGACAGTCGGAATGCCGATCCACAGACCTGAGGCGGCACGAAACTACCTCTTGCGATCGTTCGGACCGGTGCCAGGGCGGAGGGAGGCAAGAAGACGGTGACAGCGGCGAATGAGGAGCGACTGGAGAATCTGGGCCGGTTGCTGGGCGCTCTTCGGCTGCTGTTTGCGAGCTGGGCAGGAGTTCTCACCCGCGAGGAACTGGACCGGAGGGCGTGGAACTGGTACATCACCGTCCGGCCAGACGTGCAAGCCGGGGCTGCAGGATGGGGTGCCAAAGGGACGCTCAAGCTGGAGAGGATACTGGAATTGCGGCGTAAGGACTCTGCAGGAGAGACGTGACAGGTAGACTCCGACTTCCAGATGAGAACTATGTGGTATTGAATACTTCCCGCTGTGTCTATAATACCAGTCGTATGATATCGGGCTGTGCCGCCGTGTGGCACAGGGGTGGTGGTGGCATACAGGGATTGTATGTGGCCGGGAAGTGGTGGTTGCAACGACAAGAAATGATACTCTATGGATTGGAAATCAATTTCAATTCCTGTCGGGGGTAAATGTGACCTGTACGATGTTGGGCAACTGAGTATGGTGTGGTTTTGTGCATCGCAGGACGACAGTTTCACGATGTTAGTCTAGGGTAATCTGTAATGTACAGAAAGTAGGGAACCTGTTATGGATGATTTAACTGCCTCATGGGGTATTTCCGAGTTTCAATTGGTTCAATTCGCACAGTTTGCCCTCGAGTACGTTATTGGGCGTTTCCCCATAATTAGATGAACAATTGTCGCTCGGGGCTGTAATGTTATGACGTTGATTCACAATCCAGAGGCCTACCTACATGCCTGGCATAACTTCCATCGTATCCACGAATATTTTACACAAAATCAAAACAAGCGACGTTGAAGACATCTTCTTACTTTAATCCATATATTTGCAAGACTTGAAATGCGTTTACCTTGCTGTAGATGGTGCAAGACCCTTCGAAAAGTTTCCGCTACGAACTTAGTCTGTAATTGAAGTGGGACTCCATCATATTAAGCCAATAAGGCACAGTGGCAGAGTGGTCTAATGCGTATGACTAGAAATCATATCTCCTCGGAGGCGTCTGTTCGAATCAGGCCTGTGTCGGCATCATTTGTCTTTTTTTGCCATTTGTTTAAATTGGGCGAGCTGGACGCTGAGCCAATTTTTTTTTGGCTGTTCCCCGGGGCAGATAGACATTGAACAGTCACCGAGAGACATTTTGAGTTGGCTGATTTTTCGGCTTGTGCTATGCGGTTGCCATGAGGAAAGTGAGGGGAAGTGGAATGTTTACATTGCATACGCATGGCAACGAGAGAGGTGAGAAATGCTCTGCAGCTGCAGTTGCGTCTAATCTCAACGACACTAAGGTGGTGCATACAGAGCTTGATAGATGTCATCATTTTGCATATTTTCCCTTTTTTTCCTTTGTCTCTTATCAAGACAGCACAAAGACAGAGAGGAGAGGAGAGGCGGAGACAAAGACATCCTGCCCGTCAGTGCTTTATCGATAAGCCAGGGCTCAGCTGGCGCGTCTTGGGCGAACGCGTTAGCTGTGTGGTTCAGCGCCAGCAGCCTCATTAGCGGACTCATTAGCGGACTCGCCAGTGCCGTTCTGGTTCTTACAGCTGGTTGTTTTCAATGCGGAGCAGCCAACCAGCACCAAAAGCACCCAAGTAAACACAACAACATAATTTGCACAAGTCACCATCATCACAACCACCGCTTCCACCTCCACGTCGGCCAAACCTTGCGACCGCACCCACACTCCCTCTCTTGCATCTGTCGTCCCATGGCCAGCTTCTCCTGACCAGCCTTTCTCTGCCGGCTGACCCTCAGTCCCGATTCCCTCCCTCACTTAGCCTTTAGGCTTCTCCCGCCCGCCGCGCTTCCAAACCTCGAATTTCAGCAACCCCGCCCTCGTCTTCGAGGTCCCCTTGCTGACCGATCCCACATCACCCCCACCTTCATCGACGACGATAAAGGGAGCCGTGACGACGACGACTGACGGCGAAGATACGTTGGCAATCGTGACATCTTGACGACGGCGACTCCGGCGGCACGACGCCGTGTTCAACCCATCTCGCGTATCATTGAAATCGCCCTTTTCGTCCTCCATCCCGCTTTGATCCCCCCACACACATCCAGCCATGGAGAACTATCAGAAGTTGGAAAAGATTGGTGAAGGTGCGTTATGTCTGTGTGCTGTTTGCTACACATTGCCCTGCCTCGGTGCATTACTCGCTGTCGATGTAGCCCTTTGTGTCCCCCGATGAACCTCACCGCTGCGTGACCAATGCTGATCTTTTTATTGCTCTGTAGGCACCTACGGTGTCGTTTACAAGGCTCGAGATCTCGCCAACAGCGGCCGCATTGTCGCCTTGAAGAAGATTCGTCTCGAGGCCGAGGACGAGGGTGTTCCCAGTACCGCCATTCGCGAAATCTCCCTCCTCAAGGAGATGCGAGATCCCAATATCGTCACCCTCTTCAACATTGTCCACGCCGACGGCCACAAGCTGTACCTTGTCTTCGAGTTCCTCGACCTCGATCTCAAGAAGTACATGGAGGCGCTTCCCGTCAGCGATGGTGGTCGCGGTAAGGCTTTGCCCGAGGGCTCGTCTCCCCACCTGCAGCACCTTGGTCTCGGAGATATGGTCGTCCGAAAGTTCATGATGCAGCTCTGTGATGGAGTCAAGTACTGCCACTCTCACCGCATTCTCCACCGCGATCTGAAGCCCCAGAATCTGCTCATCGACAAGGAGGGCAACCTCAAGCTGGCCGATTTTGGTCTTGCTCGCGCCTTTGGTGTGCCGCTGCGCACCTACACCCACGAGGTCGTCACGCTGTGGTACCGAGCCCCCGAGATTCTGCTCGGTGGAAGACAGTATTCAACTGGTGTTGATATGTGGTCGGTGGGCTGCATCTTCGCCGAGATGTGCACTCGCAAGCCGCTCTTCCCTGGTGACTCGGAGATTGACGAGATCTTCAAGATTTTCCGGTGAGTAAATATGACATTCAAAAATACACCCTCAAACAGTGGCTAACAGAAGCACCTAGCACTCTGGGAACACCCTCAGAAGACCTGTGGCCTGGTGTCACATCGTATCCCGACTTCAAGTCATCTTTCCCCAAGTGGCTGCGTGATATGAACACTGTGCTTTGCCACAGCCTTGACGACCAAGGCCTTGACCTCCTGGAGATGATGCTCGTCTACGACCCGGCCGGACGTATATCGGCGAAGCAAGCGTGCAATCACCCTTACTTTGAGGACTACCTGGCCGAGCAACAGGCGGCAACTGGCCGTGCAAATGGATACTACCACTAGAAGGGGTACCCTGGACCATTCCCGGCTGTGCAATGAATATCTCTCGATCAGCAGGTGAATTGGTGGCAGATAGTATCCTTGCATCCCCTTTCTAGGATACAAGGGAATCTCCGGATCTTGGCCAGGAGAAGGAGATTCTGTGATTGATATCGGCATGGCAACGAAAATACCAAGACAGACAAACAGACATGCGCGGCAGCGTTACAGTACAGGGCCTACCCGGGAGCTCGCTCTGCTACTTTTGCTTTACTCATTTTTTGTACGCCTTTTACACACCCTCTTCCATCAACACCGCCTGCGCTACTCGTCAAATTTGGCCAGAGAAGTCGAGGCTGGTCCGTGGATTGACGACCCATCCTAAGGATTGGGATGGTGTCGTGGAGGTGCAGGGAAGGAAACCAACGCCAACGAGGCAGACTGGACAGAGGCTTGGGCAGATGAGGGTGAGAAGGATGGGGCAAAGCTAGCATGACTTTTTGGGATGATGGCATTTTCTTTTCTTTGGTTGAGTGTACAGAGTAGACGGGGCACAGAAATGGTCTGGTTCCCAATAAGGCAGGGTAGGGTAATCAATGACTCGAAACCAACCACGATGATGATGAAGCGAACCAACAAGCCAATAGCTTTGTTGGTCAGATCGCCTAAGACTTGTCCTGGTCGAGATGAGTGATGACCAACAGTTCACAACTAAGAGCATCTTCGATGGGCCAACAACGGCCGCATATAACAAGCTGCGGACTTCACTGCCTGTCTACCACACTGCTGGGACATGAGGCTGAGGGGACTGGAGCCAAAGAGTCGGGTCCTTTGCATAGCCACGGCCGCGTTGAACGGCCATGATCCTTCGTTGATTTGTCGCAGCCAGTCAGAATCCCCCACAGCGGTTTGGGCAACCCTTATCTCGGATCGACTTTTACGTTAGGCTCAACCCCAAGCGAATTCGCAGGTAAGCAAGATTAAGGCCACTTGTACAGGTGCCCAAAGGACATGTTTACCTATACTTAGACCGTTACCGCCAGGATGCGAAGCGCCCAACGACCGATGCGGCTGGTCGTGGGAGCGGTAGTGGTAAGCGCCCGTAGTACGGTCCCGCGGGTTTCGAGCCCTTAATTACTTCGTACTGCTTCACTGTAATTACATGTAACCAGTGTTCTATTCTGGTTCTACGGGGGTACATATGTAGGCGCCTGCGTCGGAGATTGGACGCTGAAACGCGGGCGCTTGGGGTGGGTGTTTGTTTACTTAGGCGCTGGGATGGGGGATGGTAGTAAGCAATCTGGGCTGTGGGCGTTTCAGCTTTGTCGGAGAGGAACTATACCGAACCTGTGGGATTCAAATGCAGGTGTCAGTCGGGCTGAGGCGTTGGATGCGTTTGAGAGTTGACAGTGGATTTGCAGGATTGAAGCATGGTTGATTTGGGTTGGCATGGAAGACCTGGGAGGCAGCCCAGCAAGCATGAAGCCTAAGCGCCCGTCACCAAAAATACACACAGGCGGATTTCGACGGTTCTCAATTGCGAAAAGCTGCCCGTCGTCCTTGAGGTGCATCTCCGAAGACACGAACCCCGACACTGCTGAAATGCACGCTTGAAGCACCGGAGCTACTGCAAGCTTCCCAAGCTTCAAGGTACGCTCCGTCGGGGCGGCGGTGCAGCATCATTAGCATGTCGCAAGACGATCCCTCTCGGCGTGTCCCGAGAGCCGCGGCCGTCGGGTGGGGCCTGGTTTTCGGGTGGAGAAGTTGGCCGGAGGCAGCCGGCGAGCGGACGGGCCGACCGAGGGGGAGAAGAGGATCGACTTCCGACGTGCAGGCGCAGCTTGGAACTGAAGGATTGTAATCAACTGACGATGGATGATGAATTATGGGTAATGGACGATGGTACTTTCCATTGGGGGTGTTTCCGGGCGGCTGGGATTTAGAACGTCAGTCAGCACTTAATCCAGTGCGTTGTTCAGTAGCGATACGAGGTGATGGTTCGTATCGTAGCGACACGGCGTACCATCGAGTCACACAAGATCTAGTGGCACCGGTATCGCAAGGAACAATCGAGCAACAAGACTCATCTCAACAACCAGTCCGTGAGTTCAACACGTGTGGAGTCTTTGCTTCAATTTCCCCGCACGAGCTCAAGTACGAGCTCAAGCACCATCGTGACCGAGAGGTCATGAGGGCCATTCGCGATAATGGATCCCACGATGGATACCCCCAGCGCTACCCCCTCAATCCTAAAACCCCCTCCCACTAAAATGATCGTTACAGAGCCAACAAGGGCATCATCCCCGCAGTCGCTTGCCAACTGACTGGGGCATTCTGGACGCTGCGACGGTGTGGCTGGTGATGTTGGTCATGATGGCCGCCACGGAGGACACGCATACAAACGATAGTCACAACACACTGACAGGCAGCCAAGAGGTTGGTCACTTGACCTAGTGTTCCCATGTCGGGTGCAATGCAGCTGTGGAGATCTGCACTAGGGACGAGATAGGGGCCCTGGGGAGGGAGCTGGCCCACAGCATTAGAGTAACTGGCCGGCAGCTCTACCGACCGACCGTCTTCACAGCCTTATCGACTAATTCTTATTCGATTAGCTCCATTGCCCAGGGGTCCTGGGCAAGCTAGCCTCGTCTGGTCTTTGGCGAATGGCGAGGTCGCAGGGGCTGGCAACTCACGGGCCGTGAAACACGACACGCTCTGGCATTGACGACGGGAGGACAGATGGCACTGGAGAGTAGCAGTGCATTGCAGCATACGCATGCCAGCGTAGTGTCGTGTAGTTTTTGCAGTGGCGGTGACTCTTCGATGGTATCCTCGTCAACTAACTGAAAACTGAGTTGCAGCTGCGCCCTCGCGGCGGTGCTGCCCCCGGACTCGAGGATGCGTAATTCGTCTTCAAACGCCGTTATGGCATGACGATGTTGGTGGTATTTTTCGTACTGCACAGAGCATCGGCCACTTTGCGACCTGGACTCGTCCTCATGTCGTCAATAGTCCGCGTGGCTGCCTCGCCACTAGCCACAGATCGGTGGGGCGCGCGCATGAGCCACAGCCTGTCTGCGTAACAGCGACCGAGGCACGGAGCCTGAGCGCCGCCGACACCGACTCTTACCTGGATCCCATGTCGGCTCCATCGGGTAGTGGGCGTGCGGGTGTCCTTGCGGTGCGCTTTGCCTCTGCCTTGATTTGCGCCCTGTGATTTTTTGACTTTTTCCGAGTGACAGATCCAGCCAAAACAAGCTGCGGCTGTCAGGGATAGGCTGCCCCTGGGTTTTGCCCCTGCCCACCTGCCGCGTGGTCGCAGCGGGCTGAGTGACACTCGCCAATCACGGCGCGTCGATGGCCGTATTGATGGAGGGCCGGGAGGTGGGAGGACGAATCTGGGGTGCGAAGGCGACCTACGACGCACTTGGGATGGACGGGAATACGAAGGCTGCAAGGTTTTCTTTGCGTTGGTTTGCTTTTTGCCTCAACAGGCCTCAGGGGTTAGGGGCTGGCAGGCAGAGAACCACGGTGGGTTTTGCGCCTTGAATTGGTGGTTAGGTGGAGGGTGTATGGATACCCATTGGAGATGGCATCGGTCGTTGATCGTCGACAAGCCTGGTTTGGGGGCATGAAATGCGAGGCCTGGGCTGGGGGCGGTGAAGCGAGCGAAGTGGGATGCACCAAGGCGAAAGTCCCAGGCGATGAGAGCCAGTCAGATAGAGGCCTTCTTTGCTTTCATGAACGACCGGGACAAGGCGTGCATCAAGGCAATAGACTACCATTTAGGCCGATTCCAAAAGACGGAATTAGCCAGTCGCCTTCATATCTAAAATCATGGTCGACATGGAAGACGAACAAACATACGGAGCCCCGTCCTCGATGAAGCTATTAGGTATTGTGGCTGCGACGGACACGGCGACACCCTGCACGGGGCACCGAGGTTTCAAGGCGTCTGGACTGTGTTGGGGGAGACCAAAGCGGGCCGGGTTGATGGAGGGGTGGATGATGGGTGGAGGATGGGCGGACGGATATCTACGCTACTGGAAAGGCACCCAATGCCAAATGCTAAAGCCTTCTTGACAAGTCCCGCTATTGGATGAGGGGATGGACACTGGGACTGACCGACAAGCCGACCTCGTTGGGTTGGTATGCGGTAGCCAGCCCTTTCGTTAGCTATTGGCGAAATCACGATGTTCGATGACCCTAGGATTCGAGGCCCAAGGGCTTCAAGGTTTGTTTCCCTGGACGAGACCCCTTTGCCAAGCAGGAGAATGTCCCCTCCCCCTCCCCCTCTGCCCGACCATCTCGAATCCATCAGCTAAAGTGCCCCAACACACCCCCTTGACACACCCCGTCTCCGTCCAGCCTGCCCTTCCACCCAATGCTGGCCCTCCCTCCCCATTCCTCAAACGGGCAGCTCCCGAAGTGCGAGTGGCGCTTTCCGACGGGCTGGACATGGAGTCTTGGAGCGGGCGGTGGGTGTCGTGCAGGGGAAGGGGGGTGGAAGGCCTTGCTTGCTTCTTCCCGGGAGAGGGTGGGGAGGGTACGTACTGTACAGGTTCTGAAGCGATGCGTTTGAAAGGGGGTGAGCTCTCAATTGGGGTTGTGTTTGATCGTCGTGTTCGGATGGTGGTCGGAAAAAAAAAACTGATATTGAACGTGGGTGTGTCGGGCGGGAGGCGAACGGTGAGAAGGGCGTTGCCGACGGTGGGCCAGACATGGTCATGATGCAAAGTATTGAGTGTTTAATTCCGTCGACTGGCGAGGGATGCTACGATGTTACGATGCCCGTGAATGCTGAGGCTAGGCTGGGTGGTGCACCACTCGCTCTGCGACGAAGTAACATTCAATTACTCAACAAACACAATGCAGAGCACTCCGATCGCCGTACCCCAGTCCTCAAAAGACTAGACGAGACCAGATGAGACGAGGCGAGTCCAGGCCGTAGCAACATCAAACACCAGACATCCGGATACGTGAAAGCTCGCTGCATCTCGCTGACGGGCTTGGCTCTACTGGCTGGGGGGCCATTGATTTCGGATGAATGACCTGCAGCATCGCTGGGGGGCCAGGGATCGCGATTGATAGATCACCAATCGACGCCTCAAGACAGGGCCGTCGCTCGTTAGCGGCCCCCTTCACACCTTGACCCCGGCCGTGGACCCCGGCCCATCAAGCCCCCTCCTCCCGGACGAGTCCCAGCCCAATCCCAATCCATCCCAGTCGATCGATAGTCAACTGTGTCACCAGCTTGGCAAGGTAAACTCCATCTAAGCAGCGTAGGGTTAGATCTCGCTCAAGCATTTGGGTTTCTCCCAACGCGGTGGGACTCGCTCTCGACGAACTGCCCGGCAGCCAGCGACTCCGTGTTGGGCCGCTGGAATGTGACCGGGAGACTCGTCGCGTCAGTTTCGTCCCGGTGCTTTCCAGGAGCCTGATGCAGTTTCGGATATCCGTTCGGTCCCGGGGAAAACTCGAGGGCTACCGCCACAAAGGACTCGAGCTTCGGAAGCTGAGTGCGGGCCGGTGGCTGCGATGCGCTGGGAGCCGGCCCGGCGTCGAAATGGAGCCTGGACGCGCGGCGGGCTTTTCGGGCTTGGGCAGCTGGCGACGGGCTGGCTGAGATCCGGGGATCGAGATGAAGGCAATTAATTGGGAGCGGCGGAACCTACGAATCGGGAGGCGTCAACTAGCTGTTTGCCTGAGCTTGTGGATGGGTCCTGAATCATCATCGCTGATGACAGTGTCATTTGATGACAGCGCAGTGGATGCGTGTAGATTGGCAATGGATAGCAGAGTGGGAATCACAATTTGATGGCGCTGTGTTGTCTTCGCTGGTGCTCGCTTTACGACGATGCAATGTAACCAAAAAAGCAACATCCTCTCGACTGGCTGGGTCTGGGCAGTCGGAATAATCAGCGGGCGACTTAGTCTCAGGCACAACGGAGACGGCGAACCCAACGTGCGTCACATCGTCGCCAAGGTTCCGGTGAACGACTTTATCTCGTATATTTCTTTTCCCGTATTGACTCAGTCATTTTGCTTCGTGCGGGTTTCTCCTGGCCTAGTGTTGTTGCTGTTGCTGCCACAGCACTGTTATCATGTCACCCCTGCCTAACGCCCGCATGCAAGATTGTGTGTGGCCTGTAGACGCGACGTGTCGTGGACGAAGCACAACGGCAGCCCATCAGGCCACTAGCCCCCTCCTAGGCCCGCGGGTTGCATTCACGCTATGTCGCATCTGCAAAGGCAGTAATTAGTCCGTGATGAGACGGGGCGACGTTGTACGAAAACAAGGGCCCTGATAGCGAGAATGTTGATCATGGTGGACGAGGGCGCAACGAGAAAACGGTACCCGCGCGGATATAGGTGGCTAATTAGCTGCGGGATGCGAGCAGTGACCAAGTCGGGCCGTCCGCCGTCGTCAAACAAGTGGAAACAAATCCTCTTTCATGCTGGTAATGCCCATTGCTCTGTGCTTTTTCCCATTCCATGCCTCGCGCGTGGAGAGTAAAAAAAGACGAAACGTGCGCCCATGTGCAGCAGCCGAGCGCACCGTGCTGTATCCTGACGGAGTATACCCCGGGCCAGTCCCTGGTCTATCTGGGGAGTGGAGCGTGTGAGAGATTGTTTCTTGTTTCCTTCCTTTTGGGCCCTCGTCCGATGCTGGGCAGAAGGCGAGTCTGGATGCTACACGTTGTGGTTCGTCGTTCGGCGCATTTCCGACACGGCCTGACGGGCCCGTATGAACCGCCACGGCAGCACAGCCTCCCGCGGCGAGCGTCAACGGACTCCTGCAGTCTAATCCAGACAAGGAAGCCTGTAAGAACTCGACAAGCTGAGCGCAAGAACCGGCCGCGAAGAGGGCCTGTCGAGCATTGGATGCCGCCCGGAGCGAGGCGGCTGATTGGCCAGACGGCGCATTTGAGGCATCAAAAGGCGGTTTCAAGTATCGAGGCGCCAGAGCCAATCAAGGCCGCCCAGCCGCCCAAGAGCTGTAACCGCAAGCGTCCGTGTTTGAGGTTGCGCGGGCGGCCAGTCAGCAGGGCGGCATAGGGCTTGGAGTGGGGCCCGTCCAGCGAACCGCCAGCACCTATTATAACTCCCCAGGGCGCAAGGGCCCTGCGCTGCGAGTGGCATCCACGGGCGGCTGGGCGGGTTTGGTTGGCGACGGGAGGACATTTGCCATCGATCTGCCCCTGCTTAGCAGCCTCTTGGGCCAGTTTCGACGCGGCAACGACTGGCGGGCGATCGACCAGCCAGTCGCTGGGGAAATGGAGACGGGACCTGTCCCCCCTGCGTGCGCCTGTTCTGCGCTGGCGGTGCGTTGCGTTGCGGCAGCAGATGAAGGCGAGCAAAAGGGCGCGAAGGGGGGTTCACCAAAGCAGGATTCGCATACGTATACAAAGTCGGCCCCCCGTTCGTTGCCGCTCTCGCCCTTCATCTCGACAAACCCATCCATCGCATCGCATCCTCCTTTTTTCCTTTTGCCCTTTATTTCCTTGTTCGATTCTCTGGAATTCCTCCCGGCCGACTTTATTGACTCCAAGGGCGCCCACCCCCTCGTTCCTCGTTTCGCTACACACTACCCGCACTACTATCCCCACATACCTCTGGCAGGTCAAACTCATCCGCCGCGAAACCCCTTTGAAACGACATCGACCGTCACCGCTCAGTCTTGACGAAGTCCGCCCTTAGTGCTCCGACCTCAGTATCTCACTCAAAGCCTGTCTTCGTGGTGCTGGTCGCCCCCTCTCGTGCTTTTCGCCCCTCAGCTGCCCTGTTTGGATCCAGAGACGAGCAAGCCTCTCTCAAACGCCTCCCTTACTATTCGTTTTCCAATTCCAGTCAATCCATCACCGCCCCTGCTACGGTCTCGTCTATTGACTTGCCCTCAACCAACAACCGACAACCCTTCACCAAGCTGGCCTTGATCAATTTCTATTAAACTCGTCGAGACTCGCATATTCACTGTGCTTCTATCATCCTCACATCCACCATCACCATCAGCCCCACAAACGCCTCAATTCCAGCTCTCGACAAGCTCCGAACTCCACCCAGCTCTCGCTCTTTGCCACAAAAGTCAAACAAGTTCAAAAGCAGCTCTCACCGGCTTATACCAGACCGGAAGCTTAATTCTTGGAGTAATCGCCTAATTGAACTGTGAACGGACTGAACGGACTGAACGGAAGGTCTCGACTTTGTTTAACTCCCGTCAATCCCGCTCCCCGTTCTCAATCCGGACCGACGGACACATCTCGACGCGACACAAAGACGCAAGCGAAACTCTCCCGACGGTCTCTGCGACGCCTCTCGATCTTCTGATTGTTCTGCTCCCGTCCAGCAGGAACGCAAGCCAGCCTTTCAGCCTTTTGCAAGCGGGACATCTCCGGCTCCGTCACTTCTCGTCGCTCTCGGTACTCCGGCGCCTCGCGAAACCACGCCCAAAACCCGAACCCGAAACCGCCGAAACGCAACCAACCACGCACGCAACGCACGCAACGCACGCACTGCGACGCGAGAGCAACGCAACACCAGGCTCCAAGCCACTGCAAAGAAGCCAAGCGACTCACATCGGCCCAGCGTGCGAGACATCCACGACATCCACGCCCCCTTTGCTCGCCACTCCCCCCGGCACTCGGCCTGTAAGTCGGTTCCATGCCACTGCCGCGCACTGAATCGCCAACTGACTTGATTGCCCCAGCGCCACTTCCAGACCCAGCCCAGCCCAGCCCAGCCCGCTCTTGGAACCTCGTCCGGAAAGAAAGCCCCTGTCGGACAGCCCGCCCCACTGGAACCCGCCCCACACCCTCCGCAGCCACTGCATCCACTCCAGGCCCGCTAAAACAGCGCCCACTCCACGGCATCTCCAGCACCCCTGTCCACCTGTACGTCCCCTGCAAGCCAGCCTGTGGCACCGCACCGCTCTTGGTTGGACTCAGCCTCGTGGCCCTCCTCCAAACGTCACCCACTGACGACTCAACAGCCCCAGGGTCACTTGTCCTAAACGAGGCACATGAGCCAACTCCGTCCACATTGTGTCTGATATATCAAGCCTCGCGCCCCCGTCACACCCTCCCCCTGCTCTCACCAGTCCAAGCTCGGCTTCTTCATCAAGCCTTACTTATATATCCTTTCGCTCTTCCTCTCATCTACTCCTCCATTGCCATCCTCCCAAACAGTGTTGGTCCACTTACACCGCGGGTTGATCCCAACTACCTAATACACCACCGCCACCACCACACCACTCACACCACGCATCCACAATGGAATACTCACGATACCTCACCATGGACGAGCTCAACAAGACTGCTCTCGAGCAGTTCGTCTACCAGCCCGTCGGTCGCGACATGATCTCATACCTCGCCGAAGCCGCCAACCACGTCATCTCATGCGACTCCTCTCTCATGCCTCCCGCTCCCGTCGATGCCCGGAACATGCCTCCCTCACCCCCGCGCAGCCCCGAGCCCCGCACCGTCCGCTCCGAAGACGGCTCGCTTCCTACCCTCGAGGAGTTCATCACCCAGCTCGTTGTCTCCTCCAACGTCCAGGTCCCCACCTTGATGTCGACCCTCGTCTACCTCACCCGCCTCAAGTCAAAGCTCCAGCCCATGGCCCGCGGCCTGCGATGTACCACCCACCGCATCTTCCTCGCTGCTCTGATCCTCGCTGCCAAGTACCTCAACGACAGCTCCCCCAAGAACAAACACTGGGCCAACTACTCCAACATCAACACCGAGATGTACAACTTTGGCTTCAGCCGCACCGAGGTCAACCTGATGGAGAAGCAGCTCCTCTTCCTCCTCGAGTGGGACCTTCGCATTACCGAGGAGGACCTCTACCGCGAGCTCGATGGCTTCCTTGAGCCCCTCCGCCACAAGGTCGCCGAGCGACACGCCAAGAAGATGCGCCACCGCGAGGAGAAGCGCCGCCAGCAGGAGCTCTACGCTGCTTCCACCCGCTACCCCAGCCCTCCCGCTTCTCGAGGCCAGTCCCGCTCCCGCCAGGCGACTCCCGAGCGCACTCAGGTCTACACCCACTCGCACACCCGAACCCTCAGTGGTCCCGCCACTCCTCCCGGCCTCACTTACAGCAGCTCCGCCAGCTCATATGCCTCCTCCGTCGCCTCCAGCAGACTCCATTCGCGAGCAACGACCCCGCTCGAGTCAGAGACCGACGCCTCATATCTCTACGAGACCCAGCAGGGCAGCCTCTACGACTCGCCCGTCCAAATCGTCGCCGATGTCGACTACCCCAAGGCTCGCGGTCCCGGTGGTCGCATGCTCCCGTACGAGATCTCCGCCGACGAGTACCAGCAGTACCAGATGCACGAGAGCCAGAGCAAGAAGCAGCGCCCTTCAAAGCGCGGCATGTGGGGTCGCCTCCTCGGTGGCTCCGTCGCTGTGCGATAGACGCCTGCGCTCTCACGCTTGGACACACTATTATGCATATCTTAGGCGTTCACGGGCCAATGTTGGCATCGGATTCTTATTTCTTCTAAAAGAAGTCGGCATGGCGTTGGTTGCTTTTCTCGTCTTTTACTAGAAACCCAGATACACCAACCGGGAGGCGGAGAAACTCCCGAAGCATGTTTCATTTGTTGGTTTTGTTTATTACTACGCTGGTATCTATTATTTCCTTATTTTCTGTACTCTCAGTGGTTGTTTCCTTCCGACACCTCAGGAAACCGGCGTTTCGGATTTACATGTCAATGCATCAAGGCATTGTGGATGAAAGGGCAAGGGGCGCGTGCATACAGGCAAGAGAAGGGAGCATTAAGATGGGTATCGATTCTGGGATCATGGTTGCGAACGGGCAATGCATCAAACGGGATGGACACTGCCACGTTTCAGGGACATGGTTGGGATGGGATGGGCTAGTGGAGTCATTGGTAGACGCATATGTCATCCGCTTTTGCGAAGCATCGAATCAATCAATACCCGGCGCTCCGCCGTTTTGACCATGACTTGAAAAAGACCGAATGAGTGCCTAGTCTAGTGCCTTGTGTATGCCGCGATGCCTGCCTGTCGCAGCCGAACACCACTATTTTGTCATGTAAGTCGCATTTTGTGGTATTTTGGCGGTGCCTTGAGCGAAGCCTGACAGTCAGCCTCAGTCAAGGTGTGATCCGTCATCTAAGCCTGCGGACTCGTGCATGGACTCGAAGTTTGTGTGTTTCCCTTTTTGGGCAGTGCGTGACTGTGGTAGGCTGAGAGGTGTGGCAGGCGGGTCCACAGCGTCTACAGGGCACTTTACAGGGCAAACACACTTTTATAGGCGGGTAGTTGTGTCGATACTGTGGAATTCCGGCAAGACGGCCGGGCAAAACGGGCAACGGGAAACCTGCAGTGCATGCCGGCTGCGGGACGACCTATTGGGAAGGGATTATCGCAAACAAGACGAAAATAAACACAAACACCGAAGCGCCCGTATTAGTTTTATTCCAGACGCCTCCCGGGCGCGAGCGGACGGGGTTTTCGTTTAATTGTCAGGTTTGCTGCGGGGGAGTCCCTTGCTGCAGAGAGCGAGCCGGGATGTGGCTCGGCGGGGAATCGGCGGTGCGTTTGCATGCGCGTGGTGTGCGCGTGGCGTCTTCGTCTGAATCGGGGGCGTTAAGCAACGCATGGATGGGACGGGCAGGAATACGGGCGATGCCTAAGACATACATGTGGGAGCCGTGAAAGGGAGGGGAAGGGGGGACGGCAGACGGGGGAAAAGGGAGAGGGAACGAAGAGGAGGATAAGCTTGGCGGAGATATTCTTGGGAGTTGGAGGGTATCATAATTAGAGCAGAAAGTGAGGGTAGTATTATTGCGTCGAAGGCGGAGGAGCAGAAGGATCGGCGCTCACGGAGGAGCGGAGCACGCACGAGAGCCTCCGCTTCAGTTGGCAGTTGGGGGCGATGGGTATCTTTCGGACCCGAAGATGAGGGGGGATCTTTTTCTGGGACTGCGGCTGAGGCAGTGGGTAGAACTTTGCAAGACTCATTGGCTCGAATGTGAGATGCAGTTATGGCTGGGACAAGGGTCTCGGTTTACCAAGTGTGATTGATCATACAGGTGTTAGTGAATGCTCAGTATTCGTATGCAGTAATTATCTTCCTAATTCGTTCAGACCAATCCAACCAGGGTCCCTTTGCACAAGCCAACAAGCAAACAAACAACCTGAACACCTCAACGTAGACAGAGACACAAAGCCACAGCAGATATCATCACTCCTCCGCCCCATGCGCAACCTTGTTGTACCGGAACCCAACTCCCGGCACCCTCGTCCGCAGACCCAGGCTACTCAACACCACGCTGATGCTCGACAAGGCCATCGCCAACGCCGCCCACACGGGATCCAGCCGCACATGTTTGCCTTCCGACGTCGTAATCGGGTACAGGCACCCCGCGGCGACCGGCACGGCGAGTAGGTTGTAGATGACGGCCCAGGCAAAGTTGACTCGGATGCGGCGGAACACGGCGTGGCTGAGGTCCAGCAGCGTGACCACCGCACCCAGTCGAGACGTAGCCAGCACAAACGCCGCGCTGCTGATGGCTACGTCGCTGCCGGAACCGATGGCGATGCCTACGTCGGCCGTGGCCAAGGCGGGTGCGTCATTGATGCCGTCTCCGACCATCGCCACCGTGGCCCGTCGTGACGTTGAGCCGCGTGCGTGAAGCGATGCCTGGAGCGACGTGATCTGCGCTGCCTTATCTGAGGGGAGCACCTCGGCGAGGACGTTATCGGCTGGGATGCCGACGAGCTGCGCCACGGCGCGGGCCGTCGTTGCGTTGTCGCCAGAGAGCATCCAGACTTGAGTTCCGCGGGAGATGAGGGCCTTGATCACGGCACTGGCCTCGCGGCGGATAGGATCCGAGATGGAGAGCGCGGCGGCAAGTGTCCACGAGTCGTCGGTGGGTGATTTCGTTGCCACCAGAGCAATGGACTTGGCCTCTGATTTCCAAGTCTCGAGGAGAGAAGAGACACGAGGCGAGAGAATGACCGAAGCATCGCGCATCAGGAGTTCGTTGCCCACGAGCATCTCGGAAGTCTCGTTTGCATTGTCCGTGTAAGTCGCCTTCATCCCCTTTCCAGGAAATTCCTCCAGTCCCGCAACCTCGGCCGTCCGAGTTTCAGCGCCGCAAAATGCGACTATGGCAGTGGCGATAGGATGACTGCTGTTCTCTTCAACTGCTTTGAGAACTGACATGAGCGTGCGGCGTTCGTCTTCGCTGGCCTGGTCGTTATTCGGGAAGATGGCAGCATCGGTAATCTGCGGCTCTCCGCCCTCGGTGAGGGTACCCGTCTTATCGAACACGACACAATCAATCTTGCTCGCCTTCTCAAAGGCCTCGCCGCCTCCCTTTGCGAGGATGCCGTGCTTGGCCGCGATGCCGCCGCCAACGAAGATGGCCGTCGGAGCTGCGAGCGCGAGGCCACATGGACATGCGACGACGAACACTGCAATGGCAAATTGGAAAGCAAAGGCGACCCAGCCGCCTGCCGAGTCTCCTTCCCTGTCCGAAATGAGGTTCGAATAGCCGAGAGCCATCCAGACGGCCCAGGTGATGATGGCGATGAGTGTAATGACGGGGACGAAGTAGGTCGTTAGGACGTCCGCAATCTGCTCGATGGGAGCGCGCTTCGTCTGGCCCTCTCGAACTACCTGGACAATCTGGTCAAGCATCGAGCGACCTGAGGTTCCAGTAACGCGCACAGTAATGGCTGACGCCTTGTTAACAGTACCCGCAAACACCTGATCGCCTTCCGTCTTCTTGATCGGTCGGGACTCGCCAGTGAGACTCGACTCGTCGAAGGTGGTCTCGCCGGTAACGATGATACCATCCGCAGCAGGGGATGCGCCATGGGGCACCCGTATCACATCGCCAGCATCTAGCTGGTCGATCGGTATCGTCGTCGTCGCCTGAGCCCCGGTCTTGTCCTTCTCGAGAAGGAGGGCAGTGGTTGGCCGTAGCTTTCCCAGCAACTCTCCACAGCATCGCCGGTCTTGGACTTGCTATACCCCTCAATCAATCTTCCTGCCAGCAAGAATAGTGTCAAGAAGACGACCGAGTCGAAATAAAATTCCGCCCCTGAGCCGTGGTGTTTTTTCGGTTGGAGACAGCGGCCACAATCATTTGCGCAATAGAGGAGAAGTAGGCGATGCTCGTGCCCAGCGAGACCAGCATGTTCATGCTACCGAATCGATAGAATCGTTGAATCACAGGGATCCGACTCCCCGAGCGCCATATGGTTCGCACCTCTTTGATTGCTCGGACGTGGAACACGTCGGCGGCCAGGAAGTAGACGGGAGTGGCAAGAATGAATAGGGCAATATCGAGGCGGCTGAGACCCGAGGCCCAAGGCTCCATGAGATACATCTTTCCATGATTCGAATCAGGCAGTAGGCTCATGTATACTATACCGAGGATAAAGGTAGGAATGGCGACGATGATGGTTAGAATCTCGCGCATCAAAAGCGAACGGTGTTGCTTTTCTCTGATGACTCTGGATCGTTCCTCGAGGGTTGGAGGATGGTAAATCGAAGTACGGAGGGATGTGTCAGCAGCCTCAATGGCTCGCAAGATGTGCCGGATGGTGAAGTTTGGTGTGTTGGGTGTGTAATGGAGTTTGAGAATGGGGTTCGTAGGGGAAGGCTCCTGGAGAATCTCAAGTCGGTTGGGGCCGAGGCTCCTCAGGGTCATGCTGATCCGCTCAGGGCAGCGGGAGCAGAAGATGCCGTCTACCTTGATCTCAATATCCCGTCCATCTGCCGACGGTCGTTGCTCATCAAGATTGGTGACCTGGTCAATTGCGGCATCGTACCCCAAGTCCTCGATAGTGTCGACAATGTCTTGGATTCGACTTTCTTCGGTATAGTCGATCGTGGCACTGTTCATGACGAGGTTCACAGCAACGTTGGAGATCCAAGGGTTTTTCTTGAGTTCGTCGCTGATGGTGTTGACGCAGACGGCACAGGTCATGCCGCCAACGGAGAGCGTGACCCGCCACGACGAAGATGGGCGTTCTGTTTCCACGACGATTTGTTGGAGAGGGTATGACATGTTGTCTGCCTCGGAGCATTCAGAGGTTGCAGTTGTGACTTTAACTAGTTGTCCTTTGCCGGCGTCTTGTCCTAGGATGTCGCCTTTTGCTGCTTCACGTCGACATTCTTCGCAGTTCTCGAGGTGGGCCGACCTGGCCGACTCCATAACCGAAGGGGACTGCTTCGACCACAGACTGCGAAACCAAGAGTTGAAATGGCCACTGGACTGGTCCATGGCGCGACTGCTCTCACCTAGCTCGACCTGCGAGCTGCGAGCTAGATCTGTGGTGTCGGCGGTGGTGTGTACTCCGTAGATGTCAAAGCCAGCATCTTGCAGAGTCTTCTCCATGCTGCGCACCGAAGCAACAGAGTCATCTCTGTGCTCGACCGTCACGACGGAGGTGACGAGGTTTGGTGAAACCCAGAGCACATCCTCGCCGTACGTGTCGTGCAGGAGTGAGCGGATCAGGGCCACGCAGGACGGGCAGTGAAGGTTACCCAGCAGGTAGGACGTTGTGACGATGTTGGTTGATGCCATGATTGAGGCTCTTCGGTGAGGAAGGGGGTTGGGGTGAAAGGAGGTGAGGAAGCCGTGATGGGTGAGGTGAAGGGAATGAAGGAAGTATACGCTGTAAGTCACTGTTGAGAAGAGCAGCAAATAATGCGCAGCTCCTTGTCTAAGGACCGAGAGCTTTTTTCGAAGTGAGAAGAAGTGCTGACTGCAGGGATGCGCTGGAATAAAGCACAGAGGCGGAGAGTGCAGGAGAATGATGAATTATTATTTTCTTGAGTCGGAAGTGGCCATTTTAGTACTTGGGTCATGTCGCCCGAAATCCGCACAAATCTCGCACGCAAGGGTGTCTGATGGTGGTTGGCTAGTGCCAAGCGGTTGGCCAACCGGGTTTGTCGAACTAAAAGATGAGCTGCTTACTAAATGGGCAGAACAGCAATAATGGTCACAACAAGCCACCTGACACATGCCAAACAACATCGTTGCGGAGAGGAGCGTTCTGTAAGGTTCGCCCAGGGCGGCAATAGTTACGTTCAGCTGATAGATACCTAGACAAGTCATAGTGACAGAAGGGTCTCAGTGAAGGTGAGCCTCCTGCAATGGCAGTTGGAGAGAGTGGAGAGAGTGGAGCCCGGCACCGCTAAATCTGCAGGCGGGTCGCCGATCTCCACTAAAATGGGGTCAGCGTCCGCGGCCTTTGTGCGGCGCCCACTGACTGATAGCGACAATTGTGCCGTGACTAGGATTTCTCAGCTGCAGTTGAGGCCGGCAGGCCAAGCATTGAACGTCATTTCTCGTGACAAAGCATGCGGGACATTCGAGGATCAGCCAAGACACAGCGCACGGTGGTAGGTGACAGTGCATTTCCCCCTCGTTCTAATCATCACGTAGAGCACTGTGAAGGTTTCGCCACGCAGACTTAGTGACTCGACGGGTTGCTTCTCAGTTAGTCATTAACTACCACCACACTGTAATGATGCCTATTGTCTAAAAACAGGAACTTTAGAACAACGTAATATCTGTTTCTACCTATACACTACACTAATGTGATGATCCTGGTATTGCCCCTACCGCCCCGCCATGCCTCCCCGTTCATCCCCCCGTGGACGTAGCAGTCGGCGACAAGCTCATATGCAGACGACCCATTCTGCCGCCGAAGCACGAACGGTACTGTTGCACCAGAGAATAACGCAACAGTGTCGCCAACCTCAATCTCTGCTACACCCATGCCTATGTAACCGCTCTTGGTTGTAAAGAGCTTGCGGCAGAGGTTCCCTGCGGAGAGGATAGCGTCGCGGTAGTTGTTGCCTCGTTGCTCTTGATTGGTGGTTTGACGTCCGCGAAGTGGGTTGAATACGTTCTCTCTACCATCGTCATCATCGGAATGGGTCGTATCAAGGTACAGATCCCTCTTCCAAGCCTCGATTACCACAGGGTCGATGTCGGGTGGTTTCGGTTGGCGGGCTGGATGATACCTCAAAAGCTCTTGTAGAGCCTCCCATCTGGCCCACTTCTTCACCGGGCGCACGTATTCTTCAAAGTCACTCCCTAGTGAAGCTGGGGCATTGCCCTTGCAGAAACGCCGCTTGTGATTTAAGTCTGAGATAAGAGTTCGCCAGATGGCCTCGCGGTATGTCTGGCCTCCTGGGTAGGTACGCCTGGAAGAAGTGAGTCGCAGGTACTGGTCGCGAATCCAGGAATATCGCGTCATTCTTGCTGTTACGAAGACCCTCCGCAATGTATCTGTCACGTGGACTATCTCGTCATGTATTTGGCCGGAGAGACGCAGTATTCCCGGGGTCGACGTATCTGGCGAAATTGTCGGCTTCAGACAGCTCGAGGCATTGAAAGGTTGACATTGGAAAACGGGGATCTCGTACAACGGCACGCTCCAATCCGGGACCCAGGATGGGATTCCCGGCGTTTTCCTGATGCCTGCGTAACTGAGCGTCATTAAGCCACTTAAAGATAGCAAGTGCCGTGCGGTTTTGGTATATATCTCAACTTTAGACTTGTTGTAGTCCGGGGTGATCTTGGCATCCCGACAAAGGGATGAGAGCGCAAACACACGATCTCTGGGGTCGGCGCAACTAAGGTCGCGGGAAGCTGCGAGAAGCTCCAAAAGAAACATTGGCCGCCTCCGATATTCACCTTGCATCCACGCCATGAGACCCATCGCTCCGACCTGTCTTTCAGACCGAGGTTGGATTGCGGCATACTGGTTGAACTTGCTTTCCTGCATCATCGAGTTCAGAAGTGTAAAGGTTTCCCAGTTTATCTCCACATCCCCACACATCATGATCATGTTTGGGTTCTGAAGCGACTCCTGGATGATCCATATCCGGGTGTACCAGGGCCTGTCGAGGAAATCTCGCAACGCGGCCCAAGCAGGATCTGATTCATCGGGAACGTTGTGCTTAGCGTAGATGGCCGGGACTGAGACAGAATCGGCACTCTTGCGACGTTCATTGAAACAAGAAATTAGCTTGTTGGCTAAATCGATGCCTCGTGTGATGTCGAGAGTATTCTCTCCAACATACGTGATGACACGATTTGCCGACTGATATACCTCAGCCATTAGCTGGACTTGCTGGCTCCGCTCGGTTTCATTGTCCTGGTTGATGCAAACGCCATCGACCCAGAGGTTGCGAGCGCCATCCTCTATCTTGAAATGGCGGATAGCCCGCAAGGCATTGTAGAGCGATGCGGTGATATTTATGGTGCTACCACCTTGTATGGCGAGAGCATGGGACTTATCGGGGTTGCCCCAGGTGTAGGATATGGCCTCATATGGCAGATGGCCACCGAGGGTTGTTTCGATAAGTTCCGCAAACAGGATCCTGGAATTTCCTCCGGTGAGGCGTAAAATGCGAATGTTTCTCGGTCCCTTGAGTGGCGCGTATTTGTATAGTGATGAATCCTCCATGATTTGGGTGCTGGTTATGATCGAGGTCAATTCTCTTGATGCGCTAGCGATACGTCGTAAATGAACTTAGTTCAAAGTAATCAGTTGATGGTCAGGTCAATAGTGGACAGAAGGGTGCAAGGCCAAGTTGGATGAAAAATATGCGACGAGATAGACTGAAATGACCCAACATCCCAAATGCGCATCATTAGGCTTGAATCAACTTGGGATCGGGCTTTCGTTCCATCGGGCATGCATCTCCACGTTGACGGAACCGTAATACTCGTCGTCTATTCGCAGGACATGTAGCTTTGTCACGCGACTTGTACACTTGAGGCTGTTGGAAATGATTGGAGGCGGGACAATTGTGTGAGCACCAGAAGCCTATAGGATGTGAGTTGAGCTTCTCGGCGCCACTTTGCGTCCGCTATGGGCGCCGTTGAAGGCCTCAAAATCGCGTATCCATGGCCACCGCCAGTACCTCAAGACAGGCCCGTCCATGGAGTCTGGGTTTGGGTCACCAACTTTACGAGCCAGGGCCCTACTATTGGTAAGATAAATCGAAATCCTGTAGACAAGTAGCCTAGTAAAGTATGCAATATAGTCGACAGAGACCAAAATTCTTGCATCAGAGAGCGGCCGCCGCGGTGGGTTGAAATCCAATCATGGATGAGAGAGTGGATATTTAGGACACTTGCTGCATGAACGATGCCCAAACCCTTTCTAGATGCTGCACCTACGGTTCAAGGGAATAGCAATATACCACATGTAGGCCGGCTCGTCTGAGGCGATTGCATATGGACTTGGGCACCAGATCGTCACTGTTTGTTTATTGAAACGTTCGTAGCAATTAGTACGCAGATCGCTTTAATTGAGGACCAGACCATTGCCATTTGACCAGTGTTATATCAGGGACGACAGCACCTTCCGTAAAGATTCGGCCGCCGCCTCGGAAGGGAGATCAATATCCCACACCGAGTTTTCAGTAGGTAAAATAGTGGCATGGACTCTCACCCTCCTCTCATCGAACTAAATCGGGCAGTCCCAGTTGGTGCCATCGAAGTTGGTGTATCTGATGACCCCCCTCCCCCCACCGATTGTCTCACCGAAGCGGAATAAGGAATACGATGTACCAGATTTCTAAGCAAGCTGACAAACTAATGTCGGAGTAGTTCTGGTTTCAATATCAGCTATGATGGGATGGTGGTTTCCTGGACAAAGAAAGGGGCAAAGAGAGCCGCGGTTAAGAGGAAACTCGGCACACTTATCTATAGCTAAGTTGAGCCTATCTATCGCTATAGAGTGACCGTTAACTGCGATAGACACGAGCGTCAAAGAATTTTTTGCATACAGCTCCGGGCTTAGGGATCTCTCGGACACCACTCTTTCTAGCCTTATTCGATACTATCGAATAGACCAGAGCACTACCGTACGGGTATACAATTGGCACACACACTTAGCACCGCACCCGGCGCGAGGACATACAGTCACTTATATAATTGGGTTGTTGCACATTTACCTTTGCCGCGAACCTTCCGCTCAACCCTTCTGTCTCCAACCTTGCTGCCCATGGCGGTGGACAACATGTATGTCATCATCATGACACGAATGGTGGAAAATAAATAACAGGCCCTCTATCTATTCGAGAATATGAACCGTAATATCCTTGCTACTTATCCGCGAATCTGTCATCATGTAGCTAAATGGGAAAACTGGCGGAGAAACAACCCTCGAAAAGCCTAGGCTCTGGGGTCTGCCCACAAAAGCAGAGACGGGGAACTCATTTCATCACGTATCAACCAGCCAAGCACTCTAGGGAAGGACAAGCTCGTGTTGCGGGGAATAAAACGATTGCATAATATCACTTGGCTCACGTCTGGGGGAGGGGCGCAAGGGGAAGGAGGGTGTAAGAGAAGACAGGGAATAAGCGGTTAAAACCGGAAGGGCCAAGCGGAGCAAGCGTCGCCTGTTGGAGACGCAATGACCATGTCGCCATCGAGACGAATGGGTCGTTTCCTACGAGGGCTCGCCGAGGACACGATCGGCCTGCTTTCCATCCACAATGCGGTTAAAGCTCGTGGACTGGTGGAGCAGTAGACGAGGGCTGGAAGGCAATCCCGTGTTATCTCAGCTGGCCTTCTGCTGTTGCCTCCAGACTTCGGTAGGGACGTGCAGTGGTGGTGCGGCTTGCTACTACGTAGTACAGTGAAGTGGCGAGCATTGCGCGCTTCCAACTGGGCGGTCAAAATAAGGTGCCAAGTTAAGGTGCGAGAATCAGAGCTGGCTGTTTGAATACTAAACACCACCACGGCCCCATAGCCGGCCAATCACGAGATGCACTGCGTCACCACTGACTCGGTGGCGCGGCGCGATATCTGTATCTGTCTAGCCGGTCTCTAGCTACAGCAGAACATGACCAAGAGATGTTCCAGTCTTTTATCCCAAAGAACTTTGTCTATGCTTTGGCGAATGACGAACTTCTTGGCCGTACGTCCAATAACACGATACCGCTATCGATTAAATCAATTCTAACCGTTTATCTTACAGTCATCATCGTCGCCATTATCGTCGGTTATCTCATCGAGAGCCCCCAATCTCCCATTGTCCGCGCCACTGAGGAGATCGAGAGGTTGATCACCAAGATCATTACATTTCTCATCAATGTGGCCCCAATTGGTGTATTCTCTTTGATTCTGGCCAATATAATGAAGCTGGACATCGCTCAGATTGGCAAGAACCTGGGGTTGTTGATCGGTGCGACATTCTCAACCATGTTCATTCATCTCTTCATCGTTGTGCCCATCCTTTTCTACACTTTTACCAGGATAAATGCGTATGCCTACTGGATCAAGTGCTCTCCGGCTTGGGTCACTGCATAGGGTTCTGCTTCTTCTGCTGCCACCCTGTCGGTGACGCTCCGATGCGCAAAGGCTCGTGGTGTCCCCTCGACTATTTACAAATTCAGTTGTCCTCTCGGCTGCTTGATTAACATGGACGGGTATGTGATCGCTCCAGATTTTAGACTCTTGAAACAAAAGTCCTGACCTTTTCTAGGACTGCTATTTATATTCCTGCCGTTGTCGTGTTCCTGGCCGCTACCCAGGGCATCACGCTTGGTGCCGTGGGTTATATCATCATCGCGCTGCTGGCTACTCTGGCCTCCATCGGCGTGAGCCCCATCCCGTCGGCGTCTCTTGTGCTCATCATCATGATTGCTCGGTCTGTCAATGTGGAACTCACTGGAATGTACGCCGTCATTGTTGCAATCGACTGGTTCCTTGACCGATTCCGCACTGCCGTCAACGTTTCCGGAGATCTCTTCGCTGCCATGGTCGTTTACAAGCAGACCAAGATTGAAGATCCCCCAGAGGTGCAGGAGCAGGACGCCAAGCAGCAGGGATTGGATCAGCAGAACTCCAACACCCAGTTTGATATTTCCAACAAGGTATAAAAGAGAGACTGTATCTTTGTTCCAGTATCAATACTATAGATACCTTTTGCATGGCGTTGAATCGTAAATAATTGAGAACTATTGGAGTCTCGATACACACAAGATTGACTCCGTTGCTATGCGTGCTATGTATCCAAAAATACGAGGAGACAAGAAGCCTCGGCAAAATTCTTGTTCAAAGTCCGGGCTTCTTCTGACGGGCTGTGTTCACTATTCAGATGGCCATGGAATTTGCGATGCTTAATTCAATAGGAGAGCGATGTATGTGCGGGGAAATTGGAGACTAATGGCTTTCTGACTCCAATAGACGATACCGAGTCATCGCCGACGCCCCGATGCGGACATGCCGAAAGCCAAGGGCATCACGTGACGCAACCACAGGCGAGAACAAGAGTCTAATGACGAGCTCAGGAATGCCGCAAAAATATCGAGTGCCTCTCTCCCTTGAATGCAATAGGACCTCTAAATGGAAATTACACTTCATGAATATTTACGCAACTGCTCTCGTCGATTTCTCAGCCGCCAAGTTCAGTTCTGTCGTTGAAAAAGAGATTGGACGACTTTCCTAGAATGGCAATTCCTGGATTAGGGATCGTGACAATTACGACTCCTGATTGGCCACGCTCCTATCGGCAACCGGAAGCGAATGGCCGCCGACGGCCCGGCACTCGGAGAAGGTCTCAGAGTCTTCCAAGCGTGGCGGAAAAGTGGGCGTCATCGGCCCCTCGGCGTCCCCAGGGTCGCGACATCGACTGCGTGTCCGAAACCGGCATAGCCTATTGCGTGATTCCGTCTCGGCATCAACAATTTGCAAGCGCAGCGCAAGACGAGTGAGAAAAAACCATGGCTCAATGGAACCTTTACAAATCCCTCGCCGGTAAGTCGCCATGTGGATGGGCTCTCTCGTTTCTCCTCTTTCATCCTCGCTCTTCCCCTCCCTTGATTGCTCTTCTAGTTGTCCCTGCTAGAAAAGCTCGCTTGTCGATATCTCACCTCGCTCGAGTTCGACTGGGTTCAAGTCGGCATTGCCTCCGACCTTGAGACGACTATTTGGGTTCGCTTTCGGAGTCGAACGTGATCCACCGGTCCATTCTCTTTCATTTTCCCTCAAAAAACTCCCCTCACTTCTCACTTGCGAGTCGATCACATCACAGCCGCCAGGATGTCTCAGAAGGAACAGGAGTCGTCCTCGACCAAATTGTCATCGAGCCTGCCCTTCGGCCAGCTCGTCCCTCTTGCGTCCATCTCTGGCCCGACCTACGTTACCGCCCAACTTCTCGTCCAGCAGGTAGCCTACAAGCTCTCCGACAAGATCTTCTCTTACTCGCCTGAGACTTTCGACCTCGACATTGCCCTCAAGGACTGGGCTGCCAAGGAGGAGAAGAACATCCACGGATATGCCACCACCGTGCTGCCCTCGCAGACCCGAGTAGGAGCCGGCGCCCTTGCCCTCGGCTACATCTTCTCTCCGGACTTTGATGTCACCAAGCGCCATATCCCCCAGTCTCTGGTTGCTCCCTCCGGCAGCCTGCAGCAGCTCCGCGGAACTCTGGACCAGCTTTCCCTCCTCTATGGCGTTTCCAGCCCGTTCGTCGCCCACGTCGCCGCTGTCGACTACTCCGACAGCAAGGGCCTCGTCTCCAACTATGACACTGCCCTCCGACTTGTCGAGGACCTCGGCCTCGGCTTGGTTGCCAGCGCATCCACCTATGAGGCCCAGCACATGTCTCTCTTCGCCACCCTCCTGGCTTCCCTCCTGCCCACCCTCCACATTTACGACGGCGTTCGTACCGCCAGGGAGACTCTCCGAGTTGTCGATGCCCTGGGCGAGACTGGTATTGCCGACTTGTACACGAAGCTCGCCTCCGAGGTCGGCAAGCTGAACACTCGCCTTGACACCGCTGGCAAGGTCGTCGAGTTGCTAAAGGCCTTCAACGATGAGCTCGGAACTATCTACCAGCCCTTCGAGTACCATGGCCACGAGACCCCCGATGTCGTCCTCGTTGCCTTCGGAAGCGTTGAGACCCAGGTCACTAAGGAGGTCCTCACCAAGCTTGCCGCCGATGGTGCCAAGGTTGGCGTTATAAACGTCCGAATCTACCGACCCTTCATCGAGGAGGCTTTCTTGAAGGCTATCCCTGCTTCTGCCCGTACCATTGCCGTCTTAGGCCAGGTTAAGGACGACCTTGCTGTCGAGGATGAGGCTACCCAGTCTGCTCTCTACAGCGATGTTCTCACTTCCATTGCTTTCTCCGGCAAGTTCGACCAGGAGCCCGACGTCCTCGACATCAAGTACACCCCGCGCCAGTCCCTGACTCCCCAGGGCCTTGTCGGCACCCTCCACAAGATCTTCGGCAACGAGGGTGATTCCAAGACGCTGCCGTCTCTCATCCAGGCCGAGCAGTACACCTTCTGGGATCTCGACAACTCGGCTGCCATCAACTCCGCCAGCGCTCTTGGCAACCTGCTCGCCAAGGAGTCCACCTCCAATGTCTACGTCAGCGAAATATTTGACAACCTCACCCAGGGTGGTATCGTCCGAAGCGATGTCCGAGCTTCCAAGAAGGCTCTTGAGGCTCCTTACGACATTGACGAGGCCGACACCGTCGTCGTTGGAGACGAGAATATTCTCAAGGAGGTGGATGTGGTCAAGAGCCTGGCAAATGGTGGAAAGATCATTGTCAGACTCCCCAGCTTCAAGGACGAGGATGTGGAGAAGAGACTCCCCGTTGCCTTCCGAAAGGCTATCCAGGAGAAGGCCGCCGAACTTTTCATCTTGGATATCTCCAACCTACCTTCGTATGAGAAGGACCCTCTCACCTCCAAGCTTCTGCTTGAGCTGGCCTTCTTCAACACTGCCAATCCTGCGATTTCTCCCCAAGATCTCGGACAGCTGGTCACCGAGGGCAAGACTCCTACTCTCGGAGCAGCTCTGGAGGCTCTCGCCGTCTGCCTTCGCCAGTATGAGGTCCCTGCTGCCTGGGCCGAGGTTGAAGCTGATTACGCCGACCCCAACCTCCCCGTCACCATCAAGGGCAACAGCTTCGTCTCCCACCAGAAGGAGGAGGTCGAGGAGACTCACGAGCTTCAGGACTGGCAGATTGCTGCCAAGGCCCTTGCCTTCAAGGAAGCCTACGGTGCCAAGTTTACTCTGCGACCTGAGCTGTCGGTCAAGACCGCCACCGTCACTGTCAAGGAGAACCGTCGCCTCACCCCTGGTGACTACGACCGCAACATCTTCCACATCGAGTTCGACCTTGGTGACTCTGGTCTCACCTACAAGATTGGTGAGGCTCTGGGTATCCACGCTGAGAACGATGAGGAGGAGGTCAACCAGTTCATCAAGTTCTACGGCCTCAACCCGGCCGAGCTTGTGCCCGTTCCCTCGCGCGAGGACCCCGATGCGCTAGAGGTCCGCACCGTTTACCAGGCTTTGATCCAGAACGTCGATATTCTGGGCAAGCCTCCTAAGCGGTTCTACGAGGCCTTGGCTGAGTTCGCCACCGATGAGACTGAGAAGGGCAAGCTCGAGGCTCTGGGTGGCCAGACTGGTGCCCAGGACTTCAAGACCCGCTCTGAGGTTGATACTCTCACCTACGTCGATATCCTGGAGGAGTTCAAGTCTGCTCACCCCAGCTTCCACGACCTGGTCAAGATTGTCAGCCCCATGAAGCGTCGTGAATACTCCATCGCTTCTGCTCAGGCCGTGACCCCCACGTCCGTCTCTCTCATGATTGTCGTTGTCGACTGGGTCGACCCCCGTGGACGCACCCGATACGGCCAAGCCACCCGCTACCTCAGTCGTCTGCCGGTTGGCGCCAAGGTCACCGCCTCCGTGAAGCCTTCCGTCATGAAGCTTCCCACCAAGGACACCGCGCCTCTCATCATGGCCGGTCTCGGAACTGGTCTCGCTCCCTTCCGCGCCTTCGTCCAGTACCGTGCTATGCAGAAGGCCCAGGGCAAGGAGATTGGCTCCATTCTCCTGTACCTTGGTTCTCGTCACCAGCGTGAGGAGTACCTCTACGGTGAGGAGTGGGAGGCCTACCTGGCTGCCGGTGTTGTCACTCTCATCGGTTCTGCCTTCTCTCGTGACCAGCCTCAGAAGATCTACATCCAGGACAGGATGCGCCAGACTCTGAAGGAGATCGCCAAGGCCTACATCAAGGACGAGGGTAGCTTCTACCTCTGTGGTCCCACGTGGCCAGTGCCTGACGTGACCAAGGTGCTCGAGGAGGCCATCGCTGCCGAGGCCAAGGCCGCCGGCAAGAAGGTCGACCCGCGGAAGGAGATTGAGAAGCTCAAGGAGGAGGGTCGATACGTCCTCGAGGTTTACTAAATTGCATGAGTATATAATGTGTTATGAATCTCGCCAAAATTTGTGTGTGGTATATATGAACTAGAGTAGCTTGAAGCGTATGAATATAGTCAACAGCAGCTGTTTACCTATTTGCCAATAGTCTTCGAGATATGACACCGTACGTCGCTTGCTTGGTTGCCTGTGATGTTTGCGGGAGTTTGAGTCCATTGCTATGGCACGACAATCCCTGTGCCCGCCGATAACAGCCATTTCGTTCGCCTCTTCGTGTCCCTCTTATCGTCGAGAGTTCTACGCGTATTAAGTTGTGTGTGCGTCTGTTTTGGGTGATGCTGACTGTTTGCCGGCCAGCGTGTTGTGATCAGACGTTCTGTGAGGGAGAGGCGACAGGATAAGGTCGACAGTAGACGGGCGCCTGGCTATGATGGGATCATGGAGTTTATAATATAGGCTTCCCATCGGTCGCAGTGGTGAATCGCTTCTGGCACGGAGATGGGTTGGTACCCGACGTTGAGTGATGTTCTGCTCGGTCGCCCGTTCTCGTAGATCGTCGCCGCCTCGTTGGTCGTGGAACCTCGCTCGACCGGATCGTCAGTGCTGCGTCGAGTTCGTAGCTGTTGTTTTACCGTATTGGAGCCGATGTCGTGGTCATTCAATACGCTGCGAGGAGATGGTACCTGAAGAGAATTTGGTCAAGTGCTTCCAGGGGCGGCTTCGTTGGGCCTCAACGGCCCTCCGTGGCCTCCGCAGCCAGTGACGGAGTCGGCCAGCAGCCAGCGCGCGAACACCAGGTCTCATACTTCTAGACCATCACTCTCGCTGGACTATGGAAGACTCCGAGCGAGGAGGTGCTTTTGGATTCCAGCGAGCGCGGAGAAGGAGGCCGTCAACACCTCCGCCTTGACTCCGCAAGAAATGCCGCAACGATCTTTCTACCAGCTTCCGAGCGCCGGGACAGGTTCAAAGAGAGGTGGAAAGGGATCCTACTTGTAAAGGATTGCTCTAGTATGGTCGAGAAGGATAGCAACGCATCTTCCAGCAGATCCGGGGCCAAAGGAGCCCCATTGTTCGCAACTACTGTGACCAGCGTGGAGCGGGGAAGCTGTGTCAGTATCTTTGCCAGTGATGCTACAGTCGGTACATAGCTCTCTCGTCATCCGGCAGAGCTATTGGGGGCCAGTGATAGCATGGTCTCTCTGGCTTTGTCTTATTCTATCATATTTCATCATTCGTCGACCTGGAGCTGACCTCTTCTTCCACCGCCGTAGAGTCGAACGACTGGTGGTGCTCAAGATCTCGTCGTAGCACCAATACATGACACGAAACTCGGTTTACAATCCACGGGCATCGTATCAGCAAAGGCAAAGAACCTGGATACGACCATCGCTCAACCCAAGAGACTTCCTACGACCAACAAGACACTGACTCGAACGCCTACCCTGCGGCATAGTCAACAACGCCTTCATTCGTAATAACGTCCTCTGAACATCGTCTACCCTAAACCCGATGGTCGCAAGGCGTAGCCCCACTGCGAGTCTTCCCTTTCACTTCGCAGTAGCGGACCCAAAGGAATGGTTGACGCTTAAGACCAGTTTGAACACGGACGCATTCTTGTTTCAAGGCAACTATGATTTCAGAGACACAATTACGACATCACTTCGCCCTTCCATCGCGTCTCTCTTCTTTAAGTCTCACCACTCTCTCGATCAACACTCCTTTCCCTACCGCAGCCGATTTGATTACGGCCCGAACACGGCAAGGAAGGTTGGGCAGTGTTACTATCTCATTACCGTCGGAAAGCGCGGGCCTCCCGGGCTAAGAGCTGACAAGCCAACTAACACACACAGACCTTGCAGCTGAGTGTCATGGGTGAGTTAGTGAAAACCCAATGCCAAGGTTTGTACAGAAGGTCCAGAGTGATTAGTGTGGCGGTGACAGCGATTCAAGCCCGAATACCGACTCCGCAAGGATGGCGGCGATGGATACGGGGCAAGTGATGAAGCTATGTGGGTGGAGATTGATAGCTGGGTTGTGGATGCGATCGTCTGACCGACTCTCGGAACCCTAGCAAATAACCCGAACGTTACGATATGTCATCTGCGCCAAAGCATCAATTTGAAGTGTTAGCGGATGATCTAAGCGGTTCGTGCTGGGCGGTGTCCACGTGAGGAAAACTTGGTATCCCACGGAAATGAGCTCATCGGGCTGATCGAGAAGGAAAAAGCAAATATATAACGGCTGGGGGGTAGTCAGCAAAGGCAAATGAACTGGAGGCCTGCCCACGAACCAGTCAGTTACGAGTCCCCCCACGAAAGACGCCACTGCATGATGCCGCTAAAGGCTCGTCGGGTCAGCGCTGGCAGTTGTGGAAATTCGAAGGACCTGATTTGCTATATCGATGCCGCCTCGATCGACAAAGGAAATCCGCCCTTGTCCGGACGGAGCGGCTAGGCGGCCGATATGAAGCAATAGGGATAACCGTCACATGATGGATATCTTGAGCGGTAAGAGAAGTACAGTACATACCCTGCCTCTTTGACCGATAGACACAGTAGTCTCCGGGAGAGACGGGTCGGCGTTACGAGGGCCGATTGCGCGGAACTCAGTCAAACAACTAGTCTATAAGCTAGTAGGGTGGCGAGTTACTATGTAGAATTCATGGCTGACGACCTGAAATTGTCTAAATACCCAATATTGACATGGCATTTCGCATTGCCCATGGCTGTTACGGCTGTGAGTGAGGCGGTCCGGACATGGAGTTGATGCAGCCGATCTGAAAGTGATTCACTGAGCTGTCACCAATCCAGGATTGTTTTTGTTGGATATTGATCCGTTCTGGGCGGTGAGGCGGTCGTTTCAGGTGCAAAGCCCACGCACAATCTCGCAGATCCGTCAAGGCCAATCTGCTGATGGCTAACAAACGTTGCTTTTTCTGAACCTTTCGATTTTCGACCCTTCGCCAGCCACCTGGGTCACATTCCCGCCAAATTGGAACTACTGTGCAGCATTCTCCACTGCAACTCATGTCCCTTGTCCTGTATCCATGTACATACATATGCGTACGTAGTGCACGTAGACGCCTCGCGGGCGTTCCATCCGTGGGGCAGTCAAGGACGCCATCTCCCATCAAACAGTCCCAACTGACTGGTTGTGGAATGGAGATGGGGCCCGTGGAGACGACCGGGGGAGGGGGGGAGGGGGTTCATGGAGTCCACCCGAGACACTGAACTAGATACTACTTCGTATGTACAGCCGTACTACTTGGGAGTCGCTTTTGATGGTTCACATGTCGGGCCGTCGTGATACCAGCAAGGACAGGGATAATAATGCTGAGACCGAGACCGAGAGACAAGGGGACGGGAGACAGGAGACGGAAGGCCCGAAACTAGAGATCCGAGACCCGGGACCAGATGCACGCAAGATTGGGCAAGACGTGTGGGGGACAGAGACACGGAGAGAGAGACACTGGGGGAGAGGCACAACTCACGAGACAATGAGCGACAGGCTGACAGGCTGGCAGGCTAGAAAGCTAGACTTCAGAAGGAGCGGCATGGCAAAGGGAAGCCTCACCGCCAAGAAAGGTATCGCGTCCCATCGTGACCCTCATGGCGTCGCCCAGCAGCAGCTCCCTCGGCAGTGGCCGTCAAAGGACCGCACCAACGAACGGCAGCTGTGTGGGAGGGATGTTTTCTTCTACAGCTACCGACCTACGTAATTGGGACTACAGGGGTGCTCATCCGCCAGACCGGTATGGAGATATCTTACCCCAGAGACCCATGGTTGGCTCCATCCATGTCCACGTGCGCCACCAGCCACGCTCGAGTCAGACAGCGGCATATCAGAGCAACAGCGGGAAGCCGGGGGGCAAGGCACGTCTAACGTATCCAACATGCCGCTCTTTCGACACAACTTGACGCAACTCTACCGCCGTTACATCCCGTGCCCCCGCGCGCAGTGGCCGGTGATAGCCGTATGACTTGGCCCCATGCTTCCAGATCCTCCCATGTGCCCAACACATCCCAAAACCCCCAATTGCCAAACCCGCATGGTCTGCTGTCACGCCGATGACTTGCCAGATCTCTCTCCCGTGCGGTCTCGGTCCGGAGTGGGCCTCCCGGAGGCGGATATGTATGGCGCGCCCAAAACAGGAAGGGTAGAGAGCACAAGTGTCTGAGCGTTGGCCCTTGCTTGGGGATGCGAGATCTGCGACATCCCAGCTGGAGGGGAGGGTCTATCTCACACGGAGCCCACAAGAATCTAAGAATCTGTATCCACTCGACTATCCGCAGAGGCAAGCCACGCTACCAGACTACAGGGACATGAATCTGGCCCGGGAACCCTGCGGTCTGCTACGGCCCAACAGGGAAACTACCGGGAGTGTGGACGAGTTGATACGAGCGACAGGTGCCAGGCACTTGGGCGGTTGCTACGTAACAGTAGCAGGCGGTAAGGCGTCGACGGGACCGGGGGCGGAGGGAAGAGTGTGTGGAATGTGGAAATCGGGACCGACTGATGCCAACAGGGCCAAGGAACTAACATGAAGGAAGGGCGTTTCTTCAGCCCGTGCGTTGCGGGTGACATCCCTGTGATGAGACGATGAGACGATGCGAAGTAGCATCGAATCAAGCAAAGACCAACGCGAGCAGAGGCCACCGTCGGGCCACTGCGCTGCTGCACTGCTGCACTGCTGCATACGCTGCAGATGACACCCCGGCCGAGCCGCTGAGATGAGATACTGAGTGAGATACTGAGTGAGATGCTGGCATGCAAGGCCGGTCGCCCAGCGGTGCAACAGACGCCCAAACCGGCCGAGGAACCACGGAACCGCAGACGTACGAGCATGCAATGCGCCTACATATGCGTGCCGCACAGCAACTACCGGCCGCCGGTCTGCAAGACTAAGCGGACCGCCAGGGCCTGGACGTCATCTCGACCCCCGTGACTGACGGGCCGCCCAGGATCCTTGGCACCGCGCATTGCATTTGCAGCGGCCGAGTGAGGCGGATCCGGAGCACCACGACCGAAAAAGACGAATCGTGGATCGTGGGCTTCCAGGGCCTTTACGGAGCGAGACGAGACAACAGCCCCTTCTCTCACCGTCCGCTGCTGGGAGTTGGAGCGCTGACGCATGGCGTCGTCATAAACGTGTTGATTTCATATGGAATGGCACGATGGATGACATGTGCCGTGGCGACATGCCGATAGCTCTCTCGTGTCGCCTCTCTCTTCATCATGTTTTCTCGTAGGCTTGTCACAACTCGGTACAAGGGCTATGTAGCATTAACAAGTGCAACAAACCGGCAATTCTTTTTTCTGGTTGTGTTTTTTTGGTCAGACCGCCCTGCCGAGGTCTAGATGGGCGAGATGGAGGGGCGGGTTAATGCTTCTGCTAGCACTCGCGTAACGATGTGAGATGTCAGATACATGAACATGGTACGGAATAGATGGGGCACGGTCAAGATCGGGGGGGTGTTTGGGAAACCTAACCAGGTTGTCTCGCGGGTAAGATGCGTGTGCATGTGCGCGTGCGTGTATATGTCTGTAACGACGACTCTATTTCCTTTTCCGCCACGGCCCGTCTCGATTCCCTTCATTTCCCAGTCTTGAACCCCATGCCTCTTCCGGCAATCCTGCGTGATACTCGACATTTCTTTGCTTGGGATAATGCTGACAAGCGGGCGTGTCAGGCCCGGTGAAATAGCAGGAAAAAATAATAATAGAAAAAGCAAGCATGGAACATCGCAATAGGCCGGCGCAGCGCTACCCCGTCCTCCGCATCTCGTAAGAGATCACCCCTGTTCGCAGTCCGAGTACTGGCAATTTCGACTCAGCAAAAGAAAAAAGAAAAGAAAAAGAATGAGGCAAGAAGCAAAAGGTCAGACGCAGCCCGGATGAACAGGGGGCGTGCAGGGGGTGCAGGGGTCCGCGATAGAATGCGAGATGTCATAGGAGGGGCAAAAAGCAACCCCCAACAACGACTAAGTAAACCAAGGAAGTAGGTAGTACACTCACTCTCACAAGACACGGAGCTAAAAAGCAATGAAGGAGGGAGTAGAGAAAAAAAGACATTAGATGAACACAATAAGAAAATAAAATAGAAGAACTCCGTCATGTGGCCTTATCCTAGCCTTGTAAGCCCCAAAAAAGGAGACACAACTCCTCTCTAATAGTTTCCCAGTTTCGTCGCAACGGCCGGTGGTTGGACCGCGGGACGGAGGCGGGGGACGGAGGTGCAGCCGGAGGCGAGTGCGGGCGGCCCTTGGGGAAATCCGGTTCGGCGGCGACGTGATTTGATGGGATGCGATGCGAATTGGTGCGTCGCACATGGTTGCGCATCGTCGCGCGCATCGTCAGATGGGCCTGCCGCCCTTGTCGGTCGACTGCGTCCGTCTACGATGCCATCGCGCCCCGTTTCCTCCCTTGCCTCTCTCCGCATTGCCCTGTCCAGCCCAGCCAAGTCCAGCCCAAGCCCAAGCCCGAGCCCAAGCCCAAGCCCAGCCCTGTAACCAAGCAACTGCGCTGCGCTGCACGTGCTGCACTGCACTGCCGCCAGCGCCAGCGCCAGCGCCGCCGTCGCTAACTCCAACGCCATGGCACATTTCCATCCGCGCCACGCCACGGTCCATCAAGTCAGTTAGTTAGTCCGGGTCTGCCTCCTTGTCCATGCCTCCTTGTCCATGCAGTCCCGTCTCATCTCGTCGCCGTCGCTTCACTTTTTTTTTTTTTCGTCGTGCGCTGGGGTCTCAAAGGAAACGAAGCAAGTCGCGCCGCCGCCTAGTTGGCCCATCCCCGGGTCCAGTCCTGCAGGTCCCCGACAATCTGGTACGTGGGATTCGCCGACTGCCCATCGCCGCCCTTCCTGTCCCAGGCCCACCGGTCTGCATAGTCGCTGCCCAGGGTGCCCTGCATCATGTCCACGACGTAGTCGCCGATGACGGGCAAGAACTTCCATCCGTGGAACGAGCCGCCCGTCGCCAGGTACAGGCCGTTGGCGTGCGGGTGCGGTGAGATGAGGAAGTCATGTGTCGGCGTAGATGCGTCCCTGTGTCACACCGGTCAGTTAACGTTGCTCGTCACGATGCGCGGGAAAGCGAAAGGGGTATGTTCTGCTGTTCGCTTCCCAACCGCCGCCAATCGGGCAATATCATACCAGCACATCCGATAGGCCTCGATCTTGATCTTCTCGACCTCCTTGCCATACAAGCCATTGAGCGTCCGCCGCGCCCGGTCCTCGAAGAACTTGAGGAATCGCGGGCCGGTTCCACGTGTTGTACATGGACTGGTCCGGCACGACGGACATGGCCTCGCCCGTGGGCGGGAACACTTGGTAGTTGGTGAAGCACAGGTCGCAGTTGAATTTGATGGTGCCGTCATCGAGTATCGACATGCCCTCGCCTGTAAGACCAAAAAAATGATGTGTCAGCCAGCTCGCTCTGTGCGACAGTGATACCGGGGGAAAAACCCACCCTTGACCTGCGGCAAGCAGTTCTTCAGCACGGGAATCGAAGCAAACTTGTCCTTCTGCGCCCCGTGCAACTTTGCGTGGAAGCTGACGGCGCCCGTGGCCAACAGCCTGTTGCCGGCGTGGAGCTGCACCCTGTCCGGCGCGCTCTGCGCCAGAAGCGACGCCGTCCGGGCGCCCGCGGCCAACAGCACCTTGTCGGCGCTCAACGTCGCGCCGCTCAGCAGCTTGACGCCCGTACACTGGCCCTCGTCGCCAAACTCCAGCGTGCTGACCTCGCCCACGACGTATTCGCGCCCAGGTCAACTGCCGCCTGCACCACCGCGCCAAGCGCCAAGTCGGCCCTGGCGAAGCCCACACTGGGGTTGTACAGGATGTGGTCCACCCCCTTGAAGTCGGCCGTGGCTAGGGCGCCGTTCCAGCGCCGCCGCACCTCGTCGACGGGCAGCAGTTCCGAGTCGTTGGCGACGCCCATATCGCGGTACGAGGCGATGCTGTCCTCGCCGAACGACGTCGAGTCGGCCCGCAGCATGCCCACCTCGTGATACCACGCCTTGTAGAGTTCGTCTTGGCGCCAGAGAGGCATGGCCTTGGCCAGCATGCGCATGTAGAGCCTGTCCGGGTAGTCATCCCGGACGATCTTGTTGATGTCATGAGAGGCGGCTCTGGGGTTCGGGTAGGCCGCGGTATCGACAAGGGTCACCTTGACGTTGCCCTTCTTCATGAGGGAGAGGGCCGTTGCGGCACCGAAGTTGCCAGCCCCAATGATGAGGACAGAGGAAGAATGAGAAGCCATAATAGGTATCAAAGAAGTCTGGTCGGCCAATTCGCGGCGCATAAGATGTGAGAGCCCCTTTGCGAGTAGATGGAAAGCTCGTCCGGGCTGTCGTGAGCAGCCAGGGCGCGCGCGGCGGCAGCTTTATATTATTTTAAGCTTCCACTTTCTCGCACCCCCCCGAGCCACTTCCCGGCCCGGGATTCGGAGCTTAGGAGCTTAGGAGCTTAGGAGTAGACACGAGTAGCGGTCGGGGAGACACCAAGCGGCCAGCGACCAAGCAGAGGCTGGCCGGCAAGTAGGCGAGAGGCAGGGCGCCGCAAGGCAAGGCAAGGCAAGGCAAGGCAAGGCACGCACCCGAACCCACGAGCTATTCTTGGCCCCCCTCCACCCCAGTTGCGAGAATCCCAGGAGCCGGGACGACGCCAGCCACATCGTGGAGCCCAAGAGCCCCCAGGGGATTTCCCAGGGCGGTCCCCCAGGATGATCCGGCGTAAGATGCCTCTACTACGTACGTAGTGCCCAAGTACGGGCCTCCCCGGCCGGTCCAAGCTCTCGACGGGACCACGCTTGACACGCTTGACACGCTTGACACGCTTGACACGCTTGATGCTTTGCCGCTTGATGGGCTACGGCCGCACACCTCAAAGGCAAAGGACCAAGCAAACCGGCAAGATTGACGTGTCCCACAGGCATCTGTCTCAATCCAACGGGTCCAGGGGCAAAAAAGGAACAACCTGACCAAGGGCCCAAACTTCCTAGGGGTCCGGCCTGTTGTTGGGCGCCGGGGGTGGACATGAAGCGGAAGGGGGACACGAGGCTGCCGTGTACCATGGATGCCATGTCGTACGGTCATACCGCGTTGAAAGTCGGAGTGGCCCAGCATGACTCGGTGCGACGTGCAAACGGGCAAACGGGCTAGGTGAGAGGAGAGAGAAGAGAAGCTCCCCTCGCCTCTTGGTCCTTCCTCTCACTCTTCCGTCGCCGGCCCCTCCCCCCCCCCATCTCCCCCATCCCCATCTCTCCCTGCCTCTAGTTCTCCCCTTCCAACGCCCCCTCCAATCACTAAAGAAAAGCAAAACATCCCAGCTTGCTAACCTGTAAGTTCCGCCTCGCTCCATTTCGTGTTGCCGCACTCGGGATGGTTGGTGTCTCTTCGTGGCGGCGGATGGCCGCCGGACGCCGGAAGGCTTCTAGTTGCCCCGTGCCACCCGCAAGTGTTTGCCTGGGCATCAAGTGTTCCCGCCTCGCCTCGCCGGTAATTAGTGCCGTGGACATGAGTAGTGTCATGGGAAACTACATCAGCGCTCCGCACCGCTGAAGCCTAAGAGCCAACAAGCTCCAATCGCTATGGACGGGCTGTGTTGCTGCGCTGTTCCGTGCCGTGGTGCGTTGTGCTTGTAATACATGATGATTTTTTTTTGGATTTTTTTTTGAACGACACACGCCCGGTCCATTAGGGGGCCACTGTACTGCGTGCTACGTACATTCCAGCATGGCCCAGTCAGTCCCTGACATGCAGGCAGTGCCTTTGGGACTATGTATCCACAAGCGCCACGCATTAGCGGGGTCGGCCTGTTGGGATCCCCACGAGATCTACTCTCCGGGTCATACATGACATGGAACCTTCCGTGGGTACAGTTTCTTGGTACCACAGTTACTGGGTCAGCTATCCATGGGCATAGTCATGGGTACAGTTACGGTACGATGCCAAGCAAAATGGATGGATGCTGTTGACTCTTCTCTCCCGTCGGCAACTATCTGCCTATTACCGTCGTACGTAGTAGTGATCAATTACTCGACAGCGCTCTCCTTCACCCTGGCCCATGACACAGCCCGGGTCCTTCCCGTTGTCCCCCTCGAGACATGACAAGGACAAGACTACATCCTGCGTAGTACACCGCCCTGTCCCCTGTTTCTCCCCTCTCTCCTCTCCTCTCCTCTCCTCTCCTCTCCGTCGTTGCCTCCTCTGTCCCCTCATCTCGTCTCACGAAGACCTCACCCCGATCCTTGTAACTCCCTGGCCCATCCTGCTCTAGGCCCGCACCGTTGAGGAGCCACGTGCGCCACTTAGGGTTGGGGCGGAGAGTGCAGCGCGCTCGTCTGGACGAGGCCGGAGTACGATTTGGGCGCCCGTGTGTGTGTGGAGAAGAGTAGATTGACCATTTAGATCGGATCGCAAAGCCTGGTTTGAGGCTCCATCTTGGATCCTTGACCATGGGCCTCACACAAAGTCGGTGCCCAATCAGACCGGTTAATGCCCCTGAATTCCTCCGCCTCATGACATAGACATGACCAGTCTCTCTCGTCACCCTTTGTGCAGACCGTGCTTAGCCTCCCCATGTTACCCTACCCCGAGTGGTCCGTTCTCTTTGATCTCCAAGAATGCCGATTCTAATCCATGATCCTTGTCCTAGGGGTGATCCCACAAGGCAAGATGGAGGGAAGAGATTTCGCCTGACAGGCGCCGGTTCGCACTTACACGGTGCTTTCCCGGTGCAACCCAACACTCGGCGACATATCCCAAGAGTGCAACACCCGGCACATTTGCTGCGCGTCATTTAAGTGCCGCAGAGGCACGAAGCCAAGAACTCTGCCCAAGCCGCCCGTCCCACGTACCTGGTGCAATCACTGTGATGCGTAACCTTCCATCAGAGAGGTCGATTTTTGATTCTACCCCCCGGCTGTTTCATGCGTCTTTCGAGCCAGTTTTGCCTCCCTCTTGCGCCCAACAGTATCTGCGAAACTGAATCCAGTTTCACCCACAGGGTGGCTGTGCTTCCTTCTTCTAGAAGGATTTGAACACGGACATTGGTCGCATGACTCCGAGAGATCTCGGAATGGCTGTGCAACTAAGACGCTCAAGACACGATGACGTTCATCTATCTCTGACCTCATGAATCTCATCACTCGCGGCTGGCTCGCTGTTGGCATGACGGCTGGGTGCGTGGCCCGTCCCGAGTCGCGCGCCTCGGCATGCAAGTGCCAGCGTGATGCGATTTTAAAGACACAAAAGGGTGTGTTGGCGGTTTGATCGCCTGCCCCTCACGGGACCAGCTGGCATTTGTTGTTCCTCTTGGCGGCTATTATCGGTCAATGTCTTAAGACTGACCGGTCGAATCCTCATTATTGCGAGAAGCAAGTTGGTGAGCCCTCTCCACCGCCAACGGGCGAAGTGATATTCGACGAGTGATTTGGTACTGATGATTGGAGCTGAGCCTGCCCCGAAATAGCCCAGACACCTGGACAGCGCGCCCGCTTCCCGTAACCCGTCGTTTTCCACCTTATGCATTATAACCGTGATAGGCCCTCTGAATTATTAGAGGGCCTCGGTAGGTTCCAGACGAACTTTCTTCGTCCTGCGACCTGTACCAAGTAGTTGCCATCAGCCGCCGTGGGGGCTGGCTGGAAATGGCACTTTAGCCGACGCCGTCTACTACTACATTGGAGGCAGGACGCGGCAATGAGTGCGTGCTGCATATCGGGCAGTCCAGACTCTGGGCCGCCTCGCATTCTTCACCGGCCGCCTTCGTCTTCCAATCATAATCTAATCTAGAGCGGGTGGGAAAACTGACCGGTCATGGCCATCCCACCCCCAAAAGAAAGCACACGTCGATCGTCTCACCGACCCGTCATCATGTCATAACACGATGCTTCACAGTGGCCTTGTGTCTCTCAAGACCATCTCTGCGGGCAAACTTTCGTTTTTTGGAGGGTTTGGGCAGCCAGGAACGTCGCAGCGCCACGGCTTCCGATGTTTGTTGCAGTGTTGTCTGCGTTGGTGGTTAGCGGATGGTGAACGTCTCCAATGGATCCAGATAAGCTGAATGGGCTAAGTGGCAAGCGTACGCAAAGGATGAATTCCGATCAAAGAGCACTAGGTTGCCGTCCTTGTCTACCCCACCCTTGTCACAACGATGTCCCAGGGGGCAGTAGTACGAGCCCTTGCCTCTCTGCTTCAGAGCTTCCATGTCGATCCTGGCGAATTGTTCGTCCTCGTCCTCGTCCTCCTCCGAGTCATCTGACATGGATGCAATGTCGCAGGGCGAGGAGGGGTGACCGGGGGACATTTGTGACGTCGGAAGTGCCTTTTGACTGCCGTGGACTCTAGTCTCTGCCTCGCCTGCCACTACCGGAGGTCGCGTCAACGGAGTTCGCTTCATCTCGAAGGACGAGAAGGCGGTCTGCTGAACTGGCACTGGCGAATCGGGCGAGGCAGGAGGAACTGGCAACCAAATCTCCTGGACCTCACGGGAGAACTTCTCGGTCAGGTCCCGGATTTTACTATCAAGGGCATGTTAGCCGGGCTTGGTCACAATGACAAAGGTCACAACACGTTGACAAACGATAGGTATGCGGTGTACGCGTGGGATTGTCTTACCATAGTCTTCGAAGTTCTACATCCATGAGGAAGAGGGGAGACAGTTCGGAGACGTGGTTCCCTAGCCTCGACTGCTCATGCGCATCGACAGCTGCCATCTCCACATGCGACCCATTAACCAGGTTGTCGGTCAAGCGGGACCACACGCGCGCAGCCTGGGTCAGGTAGTCTCCCATGTCACTGATTAGAGTCTTGGGATGGACGGGCGGCGTCGACGCTGGTGCCGGGGCTGTCATGGACACTTCCCTGGTAGCAATTTCCAGCTGGCGGCGGACCAAGGCCTCCAGGGTGCTGGTGGACGCGGCATTGATTCCGGACTCGAAAACGTGCACCACTGACGGGATCGACATGGTGTGCAAAGTAAGGATGGAGCAATGGAGCGAGTGAGGTTAGTTTGCCTCAGACTATCCCACGCTCAGCAGAGCCACGGTTCCGGCCCAATGCACTGGGCCAACCACGCGGGACCTAGTGGTAGCGGGCAACTGGTAGCACGGAGGCTAATCAAGGGAGCGCCCGGGGGGCCAATTCGGGGCGGCGCGGCGCGCGGCGCGGAGACGGCGGGAGATGCAAAAAGCTCTTTGGAAAGGGGAGGGGAGAGAGGGGGGGGGATGGCGGATAGCAGGAGGCAGATGGAGGGTCAGGCCTGGGGGGTAGGACTCGGGCTCTCAGCAGAAGAAAAGGGATGCGCAGGTCGGCAACAGAGGGCAAAGCGTGACCGACGGTAGATATTCTTAGGCGGGTTGCGTGGTACCTTTGATAGGGCCAGCAGCGACCGTTCGGCACACCCTCGAGCTTGCTCGTGAGCGGTGTCACACGGTGAGAGTTGCGAGCGATGCGAATGTTGAGAGAGCGTTGAGGGCGTCGAGAGCGTCGTGATCCGCGGAGAGAAGGACGACAGCGAAGGGGGTATTTCGACGGCGAGACGGATGACCTGACGCTGCCTTTTCTTGCCGCCCGCCCTTGGACACAGGTTCTTATGAGGCCGGTGAGAGGCAAGACACGCGGTACTGGGCACGGGCACAGCTTTTCGGATGGGTGACGGGTGATGGGGGAAGAGGGAACAAGGGTGATGTGGGAAGAGACAACAAGGCGAGGGGGCCGCTAATGCACGGGGGGGGCGCCAGCAGCCGTATCACGGCTTGTACCTCGACGGCCAGGCACTGTCTCTTTGTACGGCCCGGGAGGGTCTCTAGGGAGGGTCTAGGTCTCTGACCAGTAGATCAGGCTCTGTGGTGTGTGTGCGGTTATTCCAGGGGTTCCGGTCGATTCCTGGTCGATTCCTGGTCGATTCCTGGTCGATTCTTAGCGATTCGTGTCCGTGTGCGTTCCGCCCTGGCGCCCAATTGCACTTTGCTTTGCTGCCATGACACTGGCCGCCCGCAATCCACTCGCTGGCTGCCCACGCTGCTGCCCTCCCATCTCCCATCACACCCTCCATGGCCCGTCCGTGCCCCGTTTACCACCCGTCCGTGCCCCTTCCACCACCCCGTCCATCCCGCGCCCAACGCCCACCCGTCACCCCCATCACCCATCCACCACCACACTAACACACCCCGTCCCCTTGTCAGACACGACGCCAGAGGCGCGTGAGGCGCGCCAGACGATGGTGGGCGAGCTTCCTGCTCAATTTGCCCGCACACACTCTCGATCGCCAGCGGGCAACACAGCGCCGGCCATCGTGAGGCGGCGTGCTACTAACCATTGGAAAAGCACCGTTCATACCCTTGTGCCAAGACTGCGTCTGGCCCCAAGGTCGAGAGCTCCCTCTGATGTGGGGAGCGGCTTGCGTCCAACCACCAAGCTTGTTGTCGCCAGCACCTCTGCCCTCAGCGATGGGAACGGGGGCCCAGACGCAGGCGACGCCCTACCATGGTCGACGTGCCTTTTAATGCAGGTGTCTCCCCAGACTCGCTCACACCATGCTCATGCTCTTCTGACTCTGCTACAACACCCCTCGGTTGTCTCCTCTCCCGCCCCCTTCCCTTCCATTGTTTTCTCCTCTCGCCCCCGCAATCCCAGTGGTCCCTCCCCCCTTCCTCCAATCCACTGATCCCACTCCTGGCCGGCGTGGATTTTTGCCTTGAAGCGAACCAGTCTGTTGGTATCCTCGAGGTCGGACGCACCTTACCGAGAGAACTCCTCCCCCCCCCCCCCCCTAGTCCCGGCGCCCCCGTCGGTCCTCTCTCTGGTCCGTGGCCTTGTTGTTGTCGCCCGGACTTCTCTTGTCGTCGCTTGTTCTCGCCGCCGCTCCTGCCTTGCCTGCTGCTTGCCGTTTGCTGCTGTAACCCGCCTCCCCGGCCATCTCCGACTGGTGGTGCCACTCCATCTTGTTCTCTCCTCTCTCTCGACTGCATACCGCAGCATTGAGCACTGCTTAGCACTGCAGGCTCGTCGGAAGCTCTCTCCGACGCGTCTAGCACTCTGCTTGGCCTGAGCGCCGCGGCAAGCTGCTCAGATGGAGGACTCAACAGGCTCTGATCGTCCACTGAAGCGTGTCAAGTATGCGCAACAGGAGGACCTTTCCATTGCCACCCTCCCAGAGAACGTGGCCATGGGGATCATCAGGCCTGTCGACAACGTCCCTGGCTCTCTACCTGATGCCCCATTGTTTGCAACCCCGTGGTCGCTGCAGTCAGGCTTGACATCTCCATCGGAGATGCTCTTGTCCCTCTCTGAGGATCTCAACCATTCATGGGCCACAGCCCTTCCAGGTGAGGAAACATGCCGTCAACTGTCCTTGTCCCTACCAAGTACCTACAACTTCACCATCCTTCCTCTTCTCTCCCCGACCCTCTCTCCCTCTGATTCACCTTGTCTTAACTGGCCACTGTCACCCTTCATCGGCCCTTGATGGATCGAGTTATGGGTCCTGGGGCCCTCGGTGGTGTAACCAAGGGCCGTGAGAAGAGACAACAACATGCAGCCACCCCGCTCGCATCCTCGCTTTCACCTTCACCTAGTCGCCCAACAATCTCCCATCTTTCCCCGTTCTCATCCATCTTGTCCAACTCTCGGTCCCCTCCCCCATCCCATTGAAAGGTGTCGAGGCTGCTCAATGCCCTGATCATGCCATGGTCGACTTTCAAGTCGGTGAGCTAACATTCCATGTAGCACCGCATTCTGCAGGGCTGGATATCGAACATCACTCCGCCACACCCGGCCAACGTCAAACTTTGTCTCATCAGGTTTCTCATCAGTCCCGCCTGCCTCGCCTACTTCCCGCCGTCGCGGCTGATCCTCTGGGGACCATTCTTCTTCCCAACGACACTCGGTTACACAAGCGGCCCCCAAAGACCCTCTTTAGCCCCTTCACAGACGATGAGGACCGCTTAGTCAAGTCCCGCGTTCCTCGTTATGTCCGCCCTGAAAATGGTCAAGTAAATGGTTATGTCAAGTTCAATTGGCCATCAAGAAGACCGTCTATCCGACCATTAGGCCCTGATCCCCCTCCTGGTGCCGTCGTGGAGGAAATTATTTCGGACTCGACACAGACATCGGCTATCAGTCGTAGTTCCAGCATCGTCAGCCTCATCGGACCACCACCACCCGCCCCTTTGAGGGCAAGTACCGTGTCCGTGTCTCCAGGCTTTTCAGATCTTTCCTGGAACCTCGTCCCGTCACCACCAATGGGCTCAGTGTCACCAGTATCTTCCCACGAATCGGCATTGCAACTCGTGACGCCTGGCGAGCCGCGGATGTTGCCACCGCACTTTGGGTTTCAGGCCAAGATGGATATGATGGATAGGCGGTTATGGGATTTCTGTACGTTCGCTTCCTCATTTCCTCTCAATTTGTCCCATCGTCCCAACCTCGGTATACCCAATATGCCTCTATTTTTGTCAAGTTCTGACGCCTTTCTCCATAGATATCAAAAACTGGTGCCCTGGTAGAAGTGTTCTCAGTAACACCAACCTATGGCTGAAAGACTTCGCCCAAATGCATGAGAATGAAGGCATTCGATGCGCCATCCAGAGCTTAGCAGGAGTCTACATCTATGATTATCTTCCCGATGAACGTATTCGACAAAGAATCAATGAGCGATACATGCTGGCAGATGCACACTTTAGCAATCTTCTCGCCTCCCCGGAGAGCTCTGAAATTGGGAAGGGCAGTGAGGTCATCACCATGGCCGTTATTCTCTCTCGATGCAAGATGTGAGTCTCGGCATTCCGAAGAGGCCCCCTGCATATTGTCCTGACTTGTTCTGAAGATCGTCCTCACTGAGCGCCGACTCAAAAAGCCATACACGCCTCGTTGGCTGGAGGGCTTCAAGCAAGGCGAACACTTCCTTCATGTGACGGACCCGGGAGGTCGATTCTGGCGAGATAATAACATCCAGCTCACCAATCTCCGCATCTCGCAGTCCATTATCGTGGGTCGGGCTGTCATTCTCGCTCAGCCCATGATGGAACTTATTTCGCCAGGCGACCTCGACCCTGTGCAGGAGGCATCAAGATTCGGTTGGCTCCTGTATGGCACCGAAATGACCATGTACGAGATCCACGGAGGTTGCGGCTTCTCCAAGAAGCTGTTGCACACCATGAGCCAGATCACTTGCTGTGCAGCACGTATGCAGCAGGAACCCGAGAGTACTATTGTGCCCATCACGGCGCGATACTTGCTTCGCGAACTTCAGGAGATGCGACAATGGAGTAGCGAGTCGATACCATGGGAAATGGCCCAGGAGCGCCCACAGCCCATCGAATGGATAAGGACGAAACCCGACGAGTTTGTTATCGATTGTGACCAGGACATGACGGACGCAACAGCCGAGGCGTGGAGGTTTGCTGCGATCATCTATCTACAATGCCGGCTTTTGAGGTAAGTAGGATTTGGTGTCGGGGAACAGGCTGCCTCCAGGGCGTTCCTTTCCTCTGCACCGGACCGCGTTTATATTACGATGTGCTGACTAGAGTTTTAGGCTACCTCGCAACCACCCGGAGCTCCTTAGCAACTTGAGGGACTTGGCCAAATGCATTCGTATCATGCCCACATCCGGCTCGCACTTTACCGCCCAAGCACCTCTACTCCCGGTTTTCTTCCTAGGGTTGCTTGCTACAGATCCCGATCATAAGTGCGTGTCGCAGGCTTGGTTTGAGCAGGTAGTGCAGACGCCAGTGCGAAGTGTACGTTTTCCCCATGCTCTCTTTATTATCGTCTGCAGTCTGGTTCTGCTGCGCGTGACTCTACCTATTACTTTACAGATTAAGGTACTAACTGTCCTTCTCAGAGCGTGCCGCCCCTGTATCAGGCTTTAAAGCGCATTTGGGTCTGGATCGACACCGAGGTCGAAATCCCGTCTATGCCCACCGCGCTACCAAAGTCTATCGGCATGAGGCACCCTTGGTGGGAACACCTCGTCACAAATATCCACGACAAAGAAGAAGAGACCCTGTGCCTAACATAGACGGCCGCAGTGTCTATCTATCCTTGCTCCCCCTCCCATGTCCCACGTGGTATCCTCTCAAAAACATCGCAGCACTGTCTGCTCGCCTTTTTTGGTGTAGTATTAATGGACGTTTCGGAGTGTTTTGCGGTCCGTTGGCTGGGAAGTTTAATTAACTCCCGACACCGCACTATCGGCGTCGTCCCTCTGGTCCTTATCACCCTTCTTTCGAACAAGGTATTGTCCTGTCATCAGTCAGCATAATATTCGTAAGCACTATGATCGGAAAGGGGCGGCTTACTGAACTCGGAATTCGGAGCTTGCCAGACATCGATGACGCTCAGTCCCGCCTTATAGCACATGAGTCGAACGCTGTCTTCGCCGTACTTGTGAGAGTCGAACCAGTCGAACTCTTCATCTTCCTTGATGACACGGCCAATCTTCTCCAAGTTGATGTCCCGCTTCGCACGGAAGTAGAAACGGTGGCGCGTCGTGGGCTCCTCTTCCAGTTCGGCCAGGAACTCCCAGTCCTCTTCCTTGAACCAATCCTCACCTGCGAGTCGGTTCACATTGGCAAACCCGTTCAGGAAGAAAGACCGGTACAAGTCGTCGGAAGAATGGTACGCATCCCAAATCTTCTCGCGGTTGTTAGGAAGAAGATGACCGTCCATGCCGATCAGCAGGAAGTCGTCGGTGCGCAGGGAATTGGCCCAAAACTTGAGGTGCGAAAGTGCCTCCGGCCAGGGGTCGTTGCACAGGACGGATCCGAGTGAGAGGAAGAGTCGTGGAGACTTGACCCCCTCCAGGTACTTCATTCCATCATGGAATGATCCCCAGATGCCGGCACAGGTGACGGTAGATTCCGCAGATGAGTGCTCCTTCACCAGATACTCTACGTTCTGGTGCAAAGAACACTTCGAGATGTCGAGGGCGAGATAGGTGGTATCCACCTTGGCCTTGTCGAATGCGGCCAGGAGGTGGCCGACCTTTCGGGTGTCACTAGTCGATTATCAGCAAAGGTAAGCTTGCAAGAGGGGGTGTGGGTAGTGATGGGGGTGGGAGATGTGTGTGATATGGCGAGCAAATACTAACCCAGCTCCTAGATCAACCACGGTGATGCCCTGCTGGACACGTGCTGCAATATCAGCACCATGCTTGTCGAAGAGAACAATCTCATCATGAGTTTGGTAAAACTCGGGCGTGAAGATGATTTCGTTCCAAATTGGGAGGCCAACGTCGTCGTACAGCAACTCGTCCGGGAGCACTGGTTTAGCGTTGGCAGAATACGGGGCCTTGAGGGCCTCCATGAGTCGTTCACTCACATCGCCGTACATCTGGCTACCGCCAATGTCGATGACGGCGCCATGACGGGGCGTGTCTTTCTTAGCATCCATCGTGTCGGTTTCGGCAAGCTCTCATGGGACGGTGACTGGTCAATTGCGAATTAAGGATCCTGGGTGAGTTGAAGAGGTGGCAAAGACCCAAGGTGAGCTGAGGGACCGGATCTGGAAGTTGGCGATTGGCCCCGGGTCTCGAAGTCGGCGGCAGGCGAAGAAGGTTGTGTTGCGTCGCAAATGGATCGATTGATCGATGAAGTCGTGGTGGAGAGGAAGAGAAGGAGGAATATGCGATACGGCACATCCGCCGCGAGCTCTTTATACTTGGAGCAAGCAGGCAGCTCTTTTTCGGGAACTGAATCACTTCCAAGGGACGGGTCAAGAGAGAAGAGAATTATACACACGCGACCGAGCAGGCGGGAGCAGAACTCGAGGTGCGTCTGGGTTCACCTGACTGGGAGGGCGTGTTCACTCCACCAGAGGTACCTTGGAACAGCACTAGGAAGCAGAAAGCTCGAGCCTGACTCCTTTGGTCGCGTCGCAGCAAGCAGAACAAATGCAGGCAGTGAATCGACGAAACGAAGCACGCCCCCCGAGATGAGATGATGGATGACCTTCTTTCGCTCGCGGGCCCAGCATGCGTAGTAATTTGAGGCGAATCTTGGCCACGCCCGGGGCCTGGCCAGAAGTGGTTCGTCCTACATTAGGGCGATGCATGGAGGGTGGCATTACTTCCACCATGGCCGCCCTCCACCGTGACATGGGGGCCCGCAGCTGCTGGGGAAGAAGAAGCGACCCTTTTTTTTCTTTCTCGCTCTCTGTCTGTCTCCCTTGGCGTCACCCAGTCTCCAATTTTGAAACTACGACGCAGTTGGCCCTCCTTTTGCCTTGTCCTAGGAAGAGCCCATAGTCAATTGTGTTTCTTCGCGATCCACTTGCGCTGGGGTCAGACGGGTCCGGCTTCGGCTGTCACGATAGCCCTGCCACGCTAGGGGGGTGAGAAACTGATGGGAATGGCTGAATTAGGGTCAGTGAGTTCTCTGACCAGAAGCGTCGGTTGTCGCAGAGCCCATCGGCCCCACCGAATCGAATCGTCAAAGAGCTGATTCTCAGGACCGTTCCGTACTTCTCCACGTGTCCATCCCTCGCCAACGCTTGTCCCGGTATCCCCTTGACGGCGTCGGCGGCGACCTCGAGCTTGGAGGTTTTGACGAGATGACTGGTCACTTTGGCGCTGAGTCGACGACTGGACCACTGGCCGTGATTCCCGATCAGGGCGGCTGCACTACAGTGGCGCCAATACCCCTGCCCTGGCGAATGCACGTCATGGTTCAAGAAGAGACAAGGGCATGACAGGCAGTAGAATAGCGTGGTTTCGATGGAAAGCTTGATTGGGCACGATGCACACCCGGGCCTAGGTGGTGCACTGGAGAATGATTTGATCTCCATTGCAGCGACGCCAACGCCGATTCTGGCGTGCTGAAGATGCCGCGAACGTACGTGCTACGAGGAGGTTGTGTGTACGCACACAGGTACTAAGTCTGTAGGAGGTGAAGCTCGGGGTGACTGCGGCGCCTAGAAGAGCTGTCCCGAGAAGAGGTAAATGGGGTACTCGACATGCCCATTGCTTCTGGAGCCGCTGGGGAACAAACAGCTTGACCGCTGGTTGATGGCGAGGGCAGCTTGTTCGTCAGCCCCGGGACCCGGGTCTGTCCTTTCTGTACCTGTGCTCCATTACCCCCCGGCGCGCGGTAAGGACACAGATCATTGTCGCATCTCAACGGCCTGTCACATGGCCGGGGTGGGGTAGGGCATGACGGGGAATGGGATGTGGATTGATGTGGATTGTGTGGATTGCGGATTGTGGATTGTGTGGATAATGGATTGTGGTTTGTGGGTTGTGGATTACGGATGTGGCAGTCGGAGTCGGAGTGGAGGATGGGCGATGAAGGTGGATGGTGGACTGTGAATGAGGACCAGACTGGTTGACTGGGGGGGGGTGCCCATCCTCAGGTGGGTTGGAGATTGCATTGCGGTGGCGCAGCAGCCTTCTGTCTACGAGAACCGAGAAGGCGACAGGGTATACGGGGCGTGTACCGCCTCTCTCAAGGAATCCGTGTCCGTGTGCTGCAGACTGCAGACAACTGCACACAGACTGTACACCAAAAGCCGGAGAGCTCAGGAGAGGGAGGGGGTTCAGGATGGGGAAAGTGTGCGTATTTGCATCTCGATGGCCTCGAGATCGCAACCCGTTATTTGGTCCGAGAGGTCCTCGGCGGCTATCAGACTTCTCGGCAAACTCTATCTATTTCGCAATAAACCGCCGCAGCAAGGACATGCCTGTCACGGTTGTAAGACATGGCTTCAAATGCCTTGGATCTGGAGCACAAAGAGGGGCCGGGGGAAAGGCACAGCAGATGGGGCAGGGTCTGGGCTCGATGAAAGGGCATGGGATCATTTAGCATGAGATGAGGCGGCCAGCGGGATGCAATGGACGGTTTTTTTTTTTTTTCAACTGCATGGGCAGGATATATCTCGGGCGGTCAGAAGCCGATATCACTTTTTTCTCTCATGTTGTTCCACGCCTGTTGCATTGTCTCGTACGTAAACGGTAAACGAAAGCACCATTCTCACGGCAAGAGATGGACCTGATCTTTCAAGCATGGTTAATAGCTGGCGGCCTATTCACCAGGGTTCGGCGGGTGACGTTGTTCCCAGACCCATGCACGCCTTGGCCGGCCTGCCTCGACCCCCGGCCGCTGGTGCATGACACAATTGGGAACAGCCCAACGCTTCTCCAGCTCGGGGTTCGGTGTGCTTGGGGAAGGCCTTGTCCCGAATTGGGTGACGCTTGATCAAGAAACGCAAACCAGCGAACCCCCTTGCCCGTGAAGGGTGACGACGTGAGCGAGTTAGACACACAAGTCAGCTTTAACGGCTAGTGCACAATGTACTGGGCTATTTCAAGGTCCCGTTCGAGTATGAGATCGACATACATGACTTTAGTAAACAATGACAATTACGATTCCAATGCAACTCAACCCAAACGCCTCGATCCCTGACCCCAAGACCTGACTCCAAGTCCCTGCTTGAATACCCGACTCCAAGACGGACCCCCATCCCGCCTCCTCCTTCCCCCTCCCCGCCGGCTGGTGGGAAACGCACTAGAGCATGAACAACAAACCCATCCGAGTTCGGGACCAGAGAAACCAACGCCATGCTTACCTTTACCCTGACTTAGTATGTACCCTGACCTCCCCTGGCCCGCTTCGGAGTGATTCCACACGGCAGCATGAAAACCGGGCATGAATGTGCTACGTAGCCTCGAGGAGTTTGACTTGAGGCGCCGCCGGGGCATGTACGTAGTATGTATGCGTGTGTATGCGAGTGTGTATGTACGTACGTACGTACGTACTACGTAGTACGTCCCGACGGCTCAGGCAGCCCGAGCTGGGGTGCTGCCGTCTCTCAGCCCCAGACAACGGCGGCCCGATAGATCGCGATGGGAACTGCGTGGCCGCAACGCATCAGCGCCCAGAGCAAAGCCAGTGAAGCGGGCGAGAGCGGACTTACTACTACATACGCCGCAATACGTAGTCCAGGACGTTTTTCGTTTGCTCGTGTGGCGGCGTTGGCTAGCTCTTGAGGGTGTCATGGGATCCGATCGAAGGAGAGGGTCCTTCGCTTTCCCGACAGACTGGTAACCCTCACGTCGTCAGGCCCTCATCGGTTCGTTTCCGAGGCCGATGAAGGAGCCAAGGTCTCCCGGACCGGGCTCTCATTCGATGGGTGCATTGGACCTCTTTCTGTCAATGTCGACGCCGGCCGCTGAGGGTGGTCTGCAAGTCTGCTGGGGTCAGGGTGTAAGAAGGGGGAGGGGGAGTCAGGGTTGCGGGTCTACAGGGGACGCACATCGTCGGTTTTCAACAAGATGGCTCTGCGACATTGTGGGCAACCCAAAGGGTGTGCAAGGGGCCTTGGCGACCACATCCCCCGGACGTGCCCGAAGCAATGCTCCTTGTCAGCGGCGTTGGCTGCGCTGTACTACCTAATGTAAGGTAGTATGTAGTATGTAGTATGTACTATATGCATATGCCGTACAAAGTACAATCCTCAGCTGTATGTACGGCACGCACGACGCGGAGAGCCTCAACAAAGCAAATCCGGCACGCACGGGCGGGTGTGTCGAAGCGGGAAGCTGGACACGCGATGATGAATAATAGCTCACGGGCTCGAGCTCGAGCTCGAGTGCCCCAGTCAGCATCAGGTCAGCGCCATGTCTTAGTCCACGGGCGGCTCGGAAACATTCTGGACGCGCGGACTGAGCGTCTCGAGACACTCGATCTGAGTTCCAGGCCTGTTTGTGGCGCCTCGTTCAGGTGAAATCCAAGACATGGCGATATTTTTGTTCAACAACCACCACCACCACCTCATCCATCCCCTCCACCACCACCTCCACCACTACCACCGTTCCGTGCGTGCGCTCATGCCACCACCCTGAGTCCGAGTCCCAGGTCTCGCGTAGCCTTAAGGGCATCTCGGCCGATCCTATAGACGAATGAGCTCGCAGAATCGCCACAGTGCAGCTATTCTGGGCAGTACTCACAGCTACATCGCACATCGGCCGACGACTTCCTCCCCCCTCCCCCTTACTCCATCGCTTACTAGTCCTCGCCAAGGGGTGTTCGCAAGAGACCACAAATGGCACGACCGTCTTCGGAATTAGAATCATGGGTGTTCATCGCGGTGCCGCCTTGCTCTTTTGGTCCATCATGTGCCACGTGGGATTTGATGGCTAACACCCGCTAGGCAACGAGTTCATGTTGGCGATCCAACACCTGACGGAGCTATTCGTCTTTTGGTCACCGGAAGTAACACGGGCACAGACGCAACCTCTTGGTTTCTCTCCTACCCTCCGACCCTCCGACCCTCCGACACCGCGCTCGCCGGCCGATGGCTCCACGCAACGGATCGTGGGCTGCTGCTCAGGCCTCATCCACGGCCTCAACGCCCTTAGGCCTCGCCATTGGAGTGCACTGTCATGCACGCCGGCAGCTCACGCTCCTGTGAGACCGGCAGATGGTCTGCAGTGGCCTGCGCAAGGGAGACGCGCCCAGTGGAGGCGGGTCCAGGGCTTGGCAGGCGAAGAAAGAGGGCTCACCTCACGCACCCACCACCGCACCTGGAAGATGGTGCAGCAGCACACACGACCTGTCTCGAGATGATCTCTGACGCGGCAAGCGAGGCGCAAAGGATCCAGATCATCGCCATGGCACCAGAGTGTCTGCCAGTAACCGGGCGTCCAGCCGAGTAATCAACCAATGCTCTGGAGCCTACCGCTACGTAGTAATTCAATAGTGCATGACGGCTGACATCACGGCTACCCTCCAGCGGCGCACGGCACGAAAACGACCCAGCTTGCTAGTTGAGGCACTTCCATGCGGGCTGGGGACACGCGCTGGGGATGCAAGGCCCGCTGGAGACTGGCGTCAGGCCCGGAGCCCCAGCCCGCAGTTAGTGTGCTTGCTGGAGTCGCTCGACGAGGCTAGAGCCCTTCAACCCTCGCAAACTCAAAGTGTTCTGATGGCCGCCCGCCCCACGCTCGTGCTGACGATGGCCACAGTCGACGAATTCCATTTGTCTTCGTTCTTCCCAGCGCCAACTACAATCGCACTCGCCCCAAGGGTTCTTCGGCAAGGGGAGGGGCGCTCCGGCAGCGGGAGGGCGGTGCCTTCGGAAGGTTTGTCGCCGCGTGAACCGTTCTTCTAGTCTCATGTCCGGCCGAAACCTTGACGACGGACCTCTCGGCACGGGCAACGAAACACCGGAGTCGTCCGGGCCGGAGTCACCGCGGTCGAGGCAAAGTCCGGCGTCTTGCGCAATACCATTGATGTGTCTTAGACCGCATTGACGGTTAAAACGCCCTCCTGCACCCACGCACATCGATGTCATTGGTGCTGCCGGCCGCCGGGCCCAGCCCGGGGATAGTGGAAATGCACTTTTCGCACACGAGATGGAGAATGGGGACTCGACGATAAGTCACAATGATATCTGCGAGGACAACGACGATGAGGCACTGAGCTACCACCGCAGTAAGGTCGGCCACAGCATGATCCCTGCGCAGCCCAACAGAAGCACCCCCCAAAGCGCGCGCACCCGGCCTAATCAGCCTGGGCCGTCTAGGGTCAGCAGCATCGGCGTAGCAATGCGCGATGTCCCAACATCAGTTGCTGCTGGGGCGTGCTTTGAGGGAGGAAAGAGCGGGAGAAAACAACGAGAAGTAGAAGGTGGAAGCCGCAAGCCGTCATGGAGTCGGAGGTAGCGAACGCCGCATTGTCACACTGCAGGGCTTTGGGGTTGGGGGGGGCCTTTGGGAGGGGGGTTTCCTTGGGGCCTTTTGGGCCGTCCGGAGACCCGGCCGAGACAATAGCCTCGTTCCCGGGGCGAATCGCCGCAATACATACGGCAGGCGATGGCGACGGCTGGAAGGCGAGCAGCGGTGCGGACCCTAATCTGGAGGCGCCCCCTGGGGCATCCTTGGTGCCATAGGCGTGGCAGAGTTACCGCCTTCTCTATCTTCAACCTCGGCTTCGGACCAACTCTCTCTTGTACAACCCCAGCATGCGAAGTGCCCGGTGGTGCGGGCGAGCTACAGGCTGCCTGTCTCTGAGACACTGCGCACATGTGTGTATCAATTCCACCTATTCCGTTTCAGGCGGCATGGCTAGATTCGGGGCAGTGATGTGAAATCGAGGCAGCATGATAGCTAGACGGCGTGATGTGAGGTCCTCCTCTTCCCCACGATGCTAACGCGAGCTGCACGCAATTGGCAAGGGCCCCAGCCCAGTCTCCAAGGCACCCCAAAAGGCCCGGGGTGTCCATGATGCGCCCAGAGTACGGCCCGTTGCCGATTCCGACCCTTCGCTCCACGCTCGGCTCGACTAGCAACGGCCCAGTGCGGCCCCAGTGTTGCTGCATCATGGATTCATGGGGTGTTTTTTTTTTTTTTTTTTTTTTTTTCGCGCGAGGCCGTTTCGTTGCGCGCTGGCCGACCCGCTCCTGTGCTGTCAAGGCATGCTGAAGTGACTGTTTCGCAGGACGAGGGGGAAAAAATTGTCTGCGTATGCAGTGCGGTGGATCTCGACAGCGTATCGACAGCGTATCGATTCTCTAGAGCCGCATCTTAGCCACGTCAGTTGGCAGATGCAGGTCCTGAGAGAACATGCCGGTCCGTGGGGAAACAAGTGAGGAAAGAAGGTGCCAAGGCCTCACACACAGACAAGGAGTGAAAAAAATTTGGAACCTCCTTGGACTCCGACGCCCCAGCACGAAAAGGTACCCCCTGTCGTGGGCAAGGGTGTTATTCCACACCTTTGCCAGGGGATGTGCTGGTTGAGTAACGTGGTCGGGCTTCCTGTTTTGGACATGAGCGACGCTTTGGAGACGACAAACTTCTAGCCCCAAGACGGTAATTATATTCGCAAGGATCACCTCTAAAGTCCGGACTGGCATTCCAATCTAGGTATGCGACTACTACATCCCAATAAGTCAGGCCAGGAAGTTGCCCCCCCTTTCCGTCCAGGATCTAACCATGATTTATCCAAGAAACTATCCAGAAACTATTCCGCCTACGAAGTGCGAAGGAGACATATTCTGCGTATTCTAACGTGCTTCTTCGGCGCGTACGCGGCACCATCTTGCTAGGGACAGTACCAGTAACAAAGCCAGGAAACAGAGGTGTCGTCCTTGTTTCCATCTACTGCTCCCAGAAACCGGGGAACAGGTACTCGACGTTCTTCATCGCCTCCGGGTTACGGCCTTCAGGCTTGGTCATAAACTTGACAGCCCCCTGCGATACTCCCTGCCAGTGCTTGGCCATGACCAAGTCACCGTGCTCCTGCTGTGCCAGTTGATCCAGCACAGCACCTACCAGGCGCTTGGCGTTCTCGCCGTTGGACTTCATGCACTTGATGACCATCTCCACGTTGACGTCCTCAAATGAGTGCCAGCAGTCATAGTCGGTCGCCATGCAAATCACCTGGTAGGCCATCTCGGCCTCGCGGGCCAGCTTGGCCTCAGGAAGCGTCGACATGTTAATAACCGATCCACCCCACGATCGATACATGTGCGACTCGGCCCGTGTCGAGAACTGGGGCCCCTCTGCCCTGTATGTCAGATCATATCAGATTATTTCCCAGGGGTATTGTATTCGCTTACCCATAACAATGACCGTGCCCTTCTCATGTAGAACGACACCGTCGCCTTCCATATGCTCCGCGCAAGTTTTTACTACTTTCGCGAGACCCGCATCGAAGGGATCGGCAAAGCCGACGTGGCCAACGACACCGCCCTCGAAGAAGGTGAAGGGGCGGATACCCTTCGTGCGGTCAATGACCTGGTCGGGTACCACGAAGTCCATGGGCTTAATCTCCTCCTGTAGCGACCCGACCGCGGAGAAGGCGATGACGCATCGCACTCCGATGTGGCGCAAGGCAGCAATATTGGCTCGGTTGGGGACCTCATGGGGTGCGAATTGGTGGTACTGGCCGTGACGTGCGAGGAAGGCGATGTTGACACCCTTGTGGGAGAGAATTTGGATCGGCGATGCGGGCTTGCCCCAGGGAGTGATGGGGTTGAGGGCAGCGACGGGCTCGAATCCCTCAAGCTGGCCGAGGCCAGTGCCGCCAATGACGGCGATGTGGACGGGCTCTGTGAGAGAATTTCAGCATCGTTATCTCTTTCCCTGGCGGAGGAGGGGTGGAGGGGAGTATTGGGAGGGGGGAGAGAGGCAATGGACGCACTGTCAAAAGTCGTCGGGAGGTCACCCATCTTGACGGCTGCGGCGGGATCTGGCTCGGGTCGAGGTTGGCTTGCGGGATTTCAGGGGGAAGCTGGTTCGAGGGAGAACGTCGATGGAGGGGATGTTATCTTCTCTTGAAGAGTGCCAGCGAGGTTCACGCCCGAAATGCTGACCACAACTTTACCCCACCATGCCAGACCTTGAGCGCGGCGATGGAGGGGTCGTGGGCTATACTCTCCGATCATTGGTTGACGTGGAAAGAAGAACCGGCTCCTTGGGGTATATTCGCATCAACTCGGTAGATGGAGAAAACGCCAGAGCTTGCTAGTATGGCGTAGTGATTTATATCAATGGCCTCGTCCAGTTTGCAACCGCCAGCAGGCTGGAGAGTTAGACTTCGTCGTCAATTGCCCGGCCCGTGGAGGGTATGGCTATAGGGTAAGCGGGCTGGCAACCCTCATTCATGATGACATCACAAGCATTGGGCAGGATTATCATGGAAGCCTAAGGGTACAACTGCTCAAATGAGGCTCTTTTAGTGTTTTGGAAGTTTGGACGTCGAGGCCGGCCGCAGGGATTAAGTTATTTTTGGCGGTATCTTTTCGCCACCTACGGTAGGTCGTCGGAATAGTGCAGCACAGCTACAGCAATAGTTACACATACGGAAATATTAGTGTTGGTATTTGTTCATTTTTATGATGAGTATTGCTATACACACACGAGAACATTGCTACTCGCACACAGATACGAGCCCCTTGAGCAAAATCTGAGGGCAAACCAATGTACCTAGTATGTGCATTGGAATTCTTAGACCTTAGCCTTATATTTATGAAAAGTCGATATAATAAAAAAAATCATTAGGGAATAAATACTAAGAATTACTCTTCTACACTTATTAAAATGGTAGGTAATTGCCAGCAGGATTGAAGCATGCAGTTATACCAATTGTACGCACCTTCTAATTCCGATGACACACATCCTTCAATCCTCATGGGCTGTACAGTCGAGATGGAAGACTGCTTCGATTCCGGAGTCGATGCACGCCCCCGCGCCCGCACACATCAAGGTGACGTAAATTTAGAAGCATCTGGTCAATTCTACATTCAGAGGAACAGCTCAAGTAAAAAATAGCCACTTTCATGTTACCTCTTACTCTCTATGCTGTTGAAATTATCATGCCTGAGGATTGTTGGTGGCAGCTTCCATGTTGTTGGCCGCCACTGCGCCTTCCTCTACCCCTGAGGTAGGTATTCAGGCTGCTGACCAACCCCGCCAAAATTTTCCGGCTTGCTCCACCAAAAATTCCGAATCACACATTCACCGACGAAAACGCTACCCTCCCGCGCTGCATCGCACGTTTGAGATGAGCACCAAGGACGCGATGACACGCTTGCCCGACTATGTTACCCTGCCCGCCGACAGCCTGGATGATGGCCCCGGCGAGACCATCGAGGAGCGGTGCTTCTCGGCTGCCCTCATCTGTCTTGAGGGGCACTACACCCAGGCACCTCCCATGGGCCCTCAGACAACCACTAGAGTGAGCTCTATGATCTCAAAGACACTGGAAAAGACACACACACTCAGGAAAGCCCGGTAGGTACTGAAAATTTGATGCAGTGTGCGCCCGCTGATGAATCCCACAGTGAAGCGCTCTCGAGGAACGTCGCTATATGGATATGGCTCACGAGGATATTTGCTGCCGCCATCCCAAGCTTGACCACGAGATCTGTTGGACCTCTGTCAAGCCTGAACGATCCAGACAAGGGAGTTACCCCACAGGAAAGCACGGCTCTGATCGTCATGAACCATGCGTCCATCAAGGAAGACCTCGGGACTCTCATCAAGCTCATGCACATTGCCCGGAACCTCCTCGTTAACGCCGAGCCCGAGGTACCTCAAGATATTTGCGCCGCGGTTCATTTCGATCAAATGGTCTACCAGACGATCATCCTCTGCGTCAACGTCACAAGCAAGGGCTACGATGGGGAAATATTGGATGAGACCCAGAGGCTAAAGCTCGGCGACATCACGGAACTATGTATGTTGCACCCCTCAGGGTTCTGCGTTAGCCTCAACTAACAATCTATAGACAAAAAGCTGCTCGTAACCTCTCTGCAGCAGGCTCATAACTGGACCGCCAAGCATGACCGGAACAAGATGTCCTTTTGGTTCGATGTACTGTTCGATGATGATGGGGCACTGTCTGGATCGGAAGAAGGCCTCGGAGATGGCTCAGGATTCCGCCCTGACGTCGCAAAACAGCAGGTTCAGCACTGGCTCGACCGGAACTCGAAGATGTGCGAGACTGCGAGAAACCTCTTGAAGGATTACGCACAGAACCAAGCAGACAAGCCCCCGGGCAACCTAGCACCTATCCGACCGTTGGCATGGAACTGGCTCCCGGACGGATCCGTCGACGTCCCGGGTGACGTGGGAGACAGTGATGAGAAGATCAACCCCGTCTGGAAGCCTGATGAAACGGACAGGTTTGAGCAAGACCGGGCCTACGGCCGAGTATCCAGAGAGATCGATACCTGGTGGCTCCGTGCTCGCGATCCTAATTACGAAGATTGGGTTGTTGGAATGCCCTCTGTTGAATTTGCCCAGAGTCGTACACAGAACACTGCCGAAACAACCTGGTGCACCGCTATGCTCATTCTTACGGGGGAGAGCATTCGCCGCCACCAGGAACCGTCGAGGAGGAGCTGTCGGATCACGAACATTGCCATCACTGCGAGCATGAGCATGAACACGATGAACACGATCACGAACACGACCACGAACACGATCATGAACACGAGCACGAGCACGAGCATGACCACCACGAGCACGACCACGAGTGTGAATGCGAATGTGATCACGACCATCACCATCATCACCATCACGACCATGATCACGATTATGCGCACGACTACGTGGAGGATATGATGGACGATGACGAAGCCGACGACGACGAATCCTACGGGGAGGGCCCGCTAACTGGCTTGTTGACTGAAGTGCCAAACATTCTGGATCCTAAGCAAATCGAGGCGTTGCACATGATTGTCAAGTCATGTATCTTGGACAACGCTGGATCAGGACTCACTCGGGCAGGCGAGAACTTGCAAAAGACTCGGTGCAGAATGTTCCTTGCTCTGGACTGCGGGAAGAGCCTGCTCCGAGAGATGCTAGTGTTCATTGCGGTCTGGGAGAAGGATGAGCAATCCCTCATCTTCCAGGTCACCACGCAGATCATCGAAGCGCTCCATCACAGCGCCTTGATCCCATATGCGTGGAACTCTCTACGGATACCCAAGGACATCATCTCGCCTGCGCAAACGGTCTTGCTGCGGCTGGTAAACCACATGTTCCGAGCTCGTGTTAACAACCCGTCCTCTCAGGAGGCTAAGGATAACACTCGAGACATCAAACTGGTCCACTTCTTCTTCAGCTTCTTCCGGAGCCGAATTGTCCCTGAATGTGCGGCTCTCATGCACCTCCAGGCTCAAATTCGCGAGGAGAACTGTGACCCGTCAGAGTTCCCTGTGGACTCCTGGGATATGGAAAGGGCAAAGGACGGCCTGGCCCAGTATCTCGACTTCCTTACGACGGTGGCTGAGATGATGGACACAAGGGCGAAGCTTATCGAATGGGAGTCCGTGTATGATCTAATCACAATCCTCAGTGGACTCGAGGCTGGGGTGCCCAAGAAGCCTCTGATTGAGCTACCCAAGCGATCACCTCGGAGCGAGAATGGCGGTAACCCGATGGTCGAGCGACCATATGCGGCAGCAGACGACAGCCACTCTCCATCACCACCGCCACCACCTCTACAAGAGCCTGCGCATAAGTTCCCATGGTCTGGAATTAAGGGTCAGATCTTTACCATTATTGCCACGCTTTTGCAACCGCCGCCGGGTCAGAGCAGCCCTGGAAACCCCGATGTCCAGATGCAGATGGTGAAGTACAATGGAATTGTGCCACTGCTCAACTGCTGCGCATATGACGACCATAATCCCTTCGCCAAAGAGCGGGTAACGATTTGTCTCAAGTGGTTGCTGGATGGATGTGAAGCGGCGAACAATTTCTTCCGGGAGCTTGTAAACCTCGCGCCACAGCCCAATCTCAGACCCCCTCCCGGCGGTACAACCGTATCCACAATAAAAGTCGATGGAATCGAAGGGGAGGTCAAGGTGCAAGTCAGGTCGAACACTGCAGGACCGGCAGGTCAGGATACGGAGGATATCGTGGGCGGTACGAACAGGTTGAACCTCAATCAACCAAGCGGCCGAGGCAGTATTGAGGATGATTTTATGGCGTGAACGACACTGGCTTGGATCCTGGGGCCCTCGGATACTTGAGGACTTGAGGACTCGAGCCTTGGGCAGATGGGCTCGGGGTATCGGGGTACTGTGGAGATTGTCACACGGGTCCAATACATCACAATTGCCGCCAGGCTAATGCATGCTGGAGACTGTTTACGGGCGCCAGTTAAGTTGATGGCCAGTGCACCACCTATGCAGGGGTCAAGGAATGCTGAGAGCTGCGTCGCGCAAAGTCGACCAGTGGCAGAGTTGTTTTATTTTGTACATAGATGACGAACAACGTCGACCCCATGAGCCCTTTCGCAGGGCAGACGGCGAATGAATGCCTCGAATTTACCCAGTTCATTCTACACCGCATATTTCTTTTCGTCTAGATCTGGGGCTCTTGGAAGGTGACATGGATGGTGGTGGCGCAAGTTCCTAGAGGAGATTCATGGGCGCCTGTCTGCTGAAAACGAAGGCAATAAAAACGCCATCGAAGCGGCCCCGGAGCGGCTGCGTGATCAATAATGGGGCCCCATATTACCTGTCGGTGCAGCAAGCAGGTGACTGAAGTTGGAGGTGTTCGGGGATCAGGCTCGGTTCAGCTTGTGGTGAGTGACCTCACAGCCTGATCGGATGGAGCAGAGCCGGTCATTGCCCACTCCGCAGTGACGGGCGGGACTTCTCGTCTCCCCTTTCCCCTTCAGTGTCGACGAATGAGGCGTATCCCTATCGCCTATTATGTCAATGTCGAGTCCTGTTCGGCCGTTTGAGAATCGGGTATCCAGGAGCCGCTTCGCCTCTATCAACCCTTTGCCGTTTCCACCGCTGGGCTGAATGCCCAACAGCCATGCAACAGCGTGCCAAGTGCGAAATAATGCACGCATTGGGGGCCGACCGTAACAGGGCTTTAACCCGATGGCTGCCACCCAGCTGGGCCAGGCTTTGGCCTGGTGCTTGGATTAGGGATGAGGGAGGGCTGTTGGCCCGTCCAACGTGGCCACCCTAACCCTTGTTTGGGGCTTCCCGTACAAAGAGAGCGGGAGACGCTCGCCCATATAGAGAGAGGCGTTCCGTTTAGTTTTGCGAAAAGCAGCCATGCATTTCCTCGGTCGAAGAAAACAAAGAAAGCACCAGCAAGCAGCCGTCGGTGACAGCGGCCGCGGCCCGAAGCGCCAATCTTCAACGGACCACGACAAAAGCAAGCCAAGTACGTCTTGGGCTTGTGCCCGGCTCATGTCAGCTAATGCGGCGCAATGATTGCCTCTTTGCCTCGACGTCTGCCTCTCCTCGCTTTGGAAGGGTGTGTGTGGGCTTCCCCCATTTGTCTCAACAAAGCGGGTGGCCACGCATGTACGCGCACCACGACTCGAGAAGGCCGATTACCTGAAAGAGGGACGAATGCGGTCCATGAGTAAGGCGACTGGCTCTTTTGTGATTTGAAATTGCAGAGCAACTTGTTCCTCGCTGAAGGGCGGGTGTCTTCGCCCTCACCGGCGCGGGGATGGGGGATGCCCCCAGAACGATGCTTGGCGACACACTCGACCCGCACACTCGACCCGCATCATCCATCCAGTTATTCGAAGAAAATATATTGCCGGAAGCCCGGATGTCAACTCTTGCTCACTGCCCAATGGTCCATTCCCCCCCAACTCAGCCTTGCATGGGACTAATCGTTAGGACCCTTTGCCTCTTCCTCTGATGCTGATCGTTGTTCATGAACCCAGCCTTGAAAGACGCCTGACAGGAAATTGCCCTTGCCAGCGAACACACTGCCTTCCCCTCTCGCATCTCTCGCTGGCTGTATGCCAATTGCGAGTTGCCATGGTCTCATGGATCTCAGCCTCTGCCCACCCCCTTTCGATATGATCCAATGATACATCAAAGCATTTTGTTTTGTACTTCCGCCTCGCGCAGTGCCGTGCAATTTGCCTCGAGCCTTGGTTGATACGACAGGCCATGCGGCTCGGAGGCTGGTCCACACAGGGAGTTGGCCTGATGGATTTGCCAACCCCCATCCCCCCCCCCCTTCGAGATTCCTTGACTCCGGGTTTCTAGTCCTCGACACTTCTACTGGACTCACCAACGTCGCCCTACATCTACCGTTACTGAAGCTCTTCGATTAAACCAACCAGGCGTTTAGTTTGCACATCGACAGCCCTGTTATCATTGGGCTGGACAATGTCCCTGTACTCCTACCCTCTCCGAAGACCAAACACTTCCTCACCCGGACTACGGTGATTCCCTCTATTGTGCCCGTGGCACATGGGTAGAGGCCGGAGGTGGCAGCGCAGGCCTGATCAACCCGGAGCTACCATGCCCCATGACGAGCAAACCTCGACACACTTCGCAAGCTCGACACACTTCCAAGCTGGCTCTGTGAGGGAGCCTTGTATTACGGAGCTCGCTGTTTTGGATATGGGTCGGCCACCCAAGGATAAGAAAGATAAAGATGAGAGGTGGAATCACGGGAGGGACAACCCACGCATCCTCGCCGCGAGCCTTTCGATGCAGGAAGGCGTGGGTGCCCGAACTCCCGTTGGATATGGTCCCGTTGCAAAGACAGCTCTAACCCTTCCTGCTCCTATTCCTACGCTGTCGAGGCCGGGTCCCCATCGTCCTATATCTGGAACTACGAAGAGAACATGTACGGTCCAGGCGAATAATGGTATCTGGTACACCGTCGACGCAATCTCCACTAACCGCAAGCGCCAACAGATTGGCGAGTTGTATCTGGGTGTCACTAAATCCTTTGCTTCCCGGCTCGGATACAAAATCAGGCGCCTTGGGGGTGGCAAGCGGCTACAGCACGCCATGGAGACGGGGCTGATGATGAAGTGTCGGGGCACCATTAGCCTGCTGTTTAAGAAGGCGAACGGACACCAGAGTATGGAAGAAGTTGGAGTCTGGGATGGCCCCCATGATTCATTCGAGGTCATGGTCGACAAGAGCGCTGTCAAAGCATATACTATGCCCAAAGGTAAGTGTCTCTCGGAGTGGAGATTTTGTTGTGTAGCCGTTCTGACAAGATACACCAGGCCCCTCAACGACAAACCATACCGCTAATAGTGTCTTGCACTCGCCGCAGCCTCCTATCCTACCGTCCCAAAACCCCTCGTTTATGCCAACTACTCCCTCGTATATAAGACAGGTCAACGACAATCAGACGAAGGGGCAGCCCAACGCGTACCCGGTGAATCAACAGGCCAATGAATATCCAATGAATCAGCAATTCTATCCATATCAGACGGATCAACAGCCTTACGGATACCAGATGAATGGGGAGGTCGTGGCGCGGGGAGGTGGGAACTTCCCGCCCGCCTCATCGGTTTTATCAAATGCCGACTATGGAAGTTTGGAGCAGTACGATCTTCGTCAGTTTGATAACAATGCCACCAACAATGCGGCCAACAATGCGCAGGGCTACGAGACCTCGCACACTATACCTCGTCTGCTGGACGGGTCGTATCAGTCCTTCCACTTCAACTCTCAAGCCACTGCTGCTCTTATGGCTGAGGAATCTGCTCTTATGGCTGAGGGATCTGCTCTTATGCCTGAGGAATATAACCAAGTTTCTCAGAATGCTTATTACTCTCATGATGCCAACTATACGCCGTACAACCAGGCTCCCCAGAGTGCGGATCAAACGGATGGTATGCGTTCATTCTGGAGCCTCCCCAACGACGAACAGAGTGAGGTGGAGCCGAACCAGCTGTCCGAGGATGCCCTTTTGCAATCCGGGGAGACTTTCAATATGGTGGACCTCCAAACCCAGCAGCCTGCGAACCCTCACGCCTCTCGGCCTGGGGATTTTGAAACCTCTCAGCCCCGGGACTACCAAACACTTCAGTTGGAAGACGACCAACCCCCCCAGCTTCGGAACTGGTTCAATGTGCCATAACGTCATTGGCGGGTTTTTCTACTCTAATTGGCTAACGCCTAGTTGGAAAAGAAGAGCTAGAGCTAAGTGGCTGTTGCCCAAGGAGGAGAGAGAGGAGGATGTATAGAGCGGATCTATGGGGAGACTTGGTCGGGAAAAGTGGCTGGAGAGACTTGCGATTTGTCTTATGATGTTACGACAACGGTTACCTAAAGAGGTTTCTATCCACAACAAAGCCTCATGCATCCATCACCAGCGCTGTTGACCACGGTAAGCAACACATTGGACCATTCTTGTCTCGAATATGGACAGGCGTTGGCGTGGATAGAAACTTGCTTTGGGTACCTTTAAACTCACTCCTTATGACATCGACGACAATTTTACGGGTAGGAAACGATGGAACACGCTCTTTTGGATTTCATAGGTAGCATATATTGGCCTGCATGTCGCACCTCGTGCCTCGACGTCGACCGACTGTCCACTCCTTTAATACAGTCTTTACCGGGTCTGTCGACGCAGCCACTCCATGCAGCCGTGACTGTGGCTCGACCCAACCACGGGGCTGTGTCCATCTCCCCGGGAATCATGTAGCTGTAAGACATCTCAGGCCACAGATGCAGCCTGGAGGATCCGGAAGGGGCCAGAACATCATCTCGCTGGAGTCAACGCGGGCTGATTCGGGAAATTGATACCAAGCGGTAAGTCAGTCCCTGGACCCTGTCGTCCCACATCACTGGCCATGCGTTCGCCCTGTACGAAGGCCGGCGTAGGAAGTTTGACAACTTCAATGGTATCAGGACAGCCCCCACACAGTATAATCTGCGACCGATCAACTACCCAAGGCAAGCAATAACATTAAACCCTTAATTTTAGAAATAAGAATTGAACTTTAGTACATTACCCAAGTACTAAATAATAAAGATCTGAGAGGCTGGTTAGGTAGGTATTGAAAGACACCGCCTACGCACTGTATTATACTGTAGGCCGGTGTGTACCTATACCTGGGGAAGTTGTCAAACTCCCTGCGCCAGCCTTCGTATGCACTCCAAGTCATCGCAGAATGACAAGTCAACTCGCTCTCCCGCGCTGGAGCAGCCCGTCTGGACCCCTGCCCGGACTGGCTTACCAAAGATAGCTCTTCGGCCCAGGGATGATTGGACCGACGCTGGGATGGGATGGGCCGTGTGGTGTTGACTGCGTCTGATGGCGGTTCAGCCCGCCACACGCCTTGACCGTCCTTTACAATAGCCCACTAGAGCACACCCTCTTCTATCACTGCACCACCGGGGCTGCCACCCTCAATGAGAAGATCCTTCTGCAGTGACGTTGCTTCGGTTCTCACCGAGAGGGACCCGCGACCCGGAGACATGACTCCGGATTCGTCGAATGAGGCATGCGGGCTTGCTACGTAGCTCGACCTTGATAATGTGCATTTTTCGTTGGTCTGAGGCTTTGGGAGTCAGTCAGCCGCCGCCCAGACCCTGGCCGATCCTCCCGGGCTGCATGGAGTCGTGAGGATCGGGGGACATTCGTAGACATGGCTTGCGGCAATATTGTCAAACTGCCGAAGTAGCGTCGGTTCACAAGCCTGCTGGCCCACTGTACTGAGATATAAGCATCGCAAATATTGGCCCATAACTCCAGGATCCTCTTTCGTGCATCATTAGCCCCCGGTAATCCAGAGATATGAGACCTTGTGTATTAAGAAACCTGGAGAGCAACCTGGAGAGAATCCTGGGAGGAGGCCACCCCCTTCCCAATCGTAGTATGAGCCAAAGAATCCCTCCATTCTTTCATATGATGCCAACCCTAGCCCGACCTCAAAGCAAAGCGGGTTGCCCATCGTCAATGCAATGTTCTTTCTTAATCTCGTAAAAGTTGGCCGAGGGAAACCGTTAAGCCAAGACTTGCATATCCAGTTGCTAATTTCCAGCCCTGTCCAACTCCAACGCAGATGCCAAGTCCAAAATCAAGTAACCATAAAACCCCAAGACAAGTAGCAAGGAAAAGAGAACCGTGTCCAAATCGTAGCCCCAAACACCTAACAGTGCTATTTTCTTTTTACACAATTCAGCCGTGACAGTGAAGCAAGTGTAATTCGGTGTATCGTAAGTATTCGTGTATGCTCGAGAGTAATGGTGCCTAGAAACCAGAGAAGTCGTGATGCCGGCTGTTTGCCATGTTCGTTGCTGATAAGACATGTAAGAAATGATGACGTCGCTCATGGAAGAATATCCCTGAAATTTGTAGCTTTTCTGGGATCGTCGAAATAGATGGAGATTGAGGGGGCTGCCTCCTGATCGCCCAAGATGGTGATGAATCGCTGATTGCCGCTTGCTGCTCGACGTTGGCAAAGCTCCTATTCAACTTCGGACTTGGTGATGAATCGCTGATTGCCGCTTGCTGCTCGACGTTGGCAAAGCTCCTATTCAACTTCGGACTGGAAGCCCACGGAATAGCGAGGGCCTTCGGCGTAGGGGACAGGGATGATGGTAACCATATTAGTGAAGCGCTGTCCATTCTTGCGGTAGTTGGTAACGCAAAGTTGAATCTCATCGCAGTCACGGATGGCATGACGCATGCGGCGGATAGCGGACTTGTCGGCAGACTTGGAGACAGAGCGTCGGTCCCTTCCTGGGGGAGTCTGAAGGAAGCGGCAGTTTTTTGCCGATGGCCTCGTTGGAGGAGTAGCCAGTCAACTGTGAGAAGGCCTCAGTGACGTAGAGGATTGGCGTGTCGGGCTGCAGGAGGTCGCAGAGGATGAGGGAAACCGAGCTGTCCACAGCACCCAGGGCGATCTTGGGGTTGGGACGGGATGCGATTCGGTACTAGAGGGACGAGGTCAGAGTTAAAAGTCGACGATAGATAGGGGCACGACGTTGGGTGCCTCGTGATCGGGGGGCCGGGGGATTAGGGGATCAGGAGGGGAAGTCATACGAAAATATCCATGATGTCAAATCCGCTGGGAGCATAAATGCCTGGATAGATGACGGGGTCTTTGAACGCGGCGCCAGGTAGTTGCGGTGGTGACAGCAGAGCCATCGGGGTTGATGGCACCTTGTTCAGGGAACTCATACTATGGTGGCTAGGTCAGTTTCCGTTCTGTGGATGGTGAACGTTGAGAAGCGGCAATACTGACATTGAGAGCCTGGACTTCCCAAGGGTTCATGGCAGATGGCAGTTTGGATGTTATACGGCGAGACCAAAAAAAAATAAAAAATTGGGAGGTTATGGTCGGCCGAAGATGGAGTAATAGTGCAAAGCCAAAGACGCGAGGAGATCAAACTGCTGGTAAGGGAAGTGAGAACACGGGGGTCCTTGTTGAGGATGGATGTCGAGAGATGGAGAGGAGCACGAGGTGACGGTAAGCTTGGTGGTGGAGGAGAGAGTCCAAAGATATATGTAGGTTAAGGCCCAAAATGGCCAAGGATCGAGATCCCAGAGTTGGAGGATGGATGGATAGACAGACAAGCGCAAGCACCCGCTTCCGAAAACACCAACTTACGCATCACCCGTCGGGCGTCCAGCCAGAAGGCGGATACCAGAGCCACCAGCCGAGAAGCAGAGCCAATGTGAGAGCCAATGTGAGAGTCAATCAGGTCAGCTTGGGGGATGCCGTGGCCATGGCTGCGGCGGCGTGGAGCGAGGGCCATTGTGGAGCGATGGCCAGCGTGGAGCCCAGCGTACCAGGGAGCACTGGGCGTGGGAGATGTGGGCGTGAGTGTGGACGTGGGCATGCGCAATAGGCACATGCCCGTCGTGGACCCGTCCCCTGTGCCTTGAATAGTACCATCCTATGCCATCCTGGGCGTCCCATATGGCCGGTAATTGGGTATCAAGCGACAGCTAGGTAGCGACCGAGAATGCATTTCCAAGGCAAAATCCGTCTTGGACCGAGAACATGCAACTTGCGTGAGCATGCCAGAAGCAGCAAGGCGCCTTGCCGTGTGATTGATTGCCTGCTCATCTGCAAAGGCCCTCTGCAACGGATGGCGACAGACGGCGGAGGAGGAGGGGTGGCTATCGAAAGGTTGCCAGCAGTCCGGTGTGTGGATATCCAGGCTGGTTCAATTGTGTTCTGGACGATGAGGATGGTCAAGCTCTGTCGTGGGGATCTGGCTCCAGAATCAAGATCGCCGGCTCGAGCCTCCGGACCCGGGATCGGGTTTAATCGGTGGAGCTTGTAGGCGGGGCGTGCCCGGCGGCTGGACCAATCCACTTGCTGTTGGCCGCGAAACATGGTTGCTTTTGGACGGTCTACTCCGTGCTCTACTGCACAAAGGGACCAAGAGTGTGCGGAGCGTTCGTGGACCAACTGTTATGACGGCGGTGCTGCCGGCTGTGATGCTCAAGGCTGGTGGTGTTTTGTGTTTTTGTGTCGCGTAGGCGGTGCCGTGACCTGGAGCCTGTAGCTTGGATTCCCGATCCCCAATCCCCCGATCCCCTTTCTCGTGTCCAACGTCCCGTATCCCGCGCGCCTGTACCCGGTGACCCAGTCCGTTTCTTGTCAGCGCTCCCAGGGTGCTGGCATTGATCTATGGATCCTTGTTTGGTCTTGCCTTGCTTTTGTCGTGTTCACGTTTGGATTTGGGTCGCACAGCGACTCCGTTGGCCGTAGGCGGACCCCGATGCTAAACTCAACCCATCATGACGCCGCGCCGCCAGCAGCGGCCCAGCGGGGCTGAGCTAGAAGCACCCCTGGATGATCGATGACGGTGATGGGCTGGACCGCCTGTCTGGGGACTCTGGGCTGATGAGCCGAGACAGGGCCGCCGTTTTCTGGATTGAGTTCGATTCGCGTGCCCGATGCCCGACAGGCGCGATCGATGCGCACCAAAGTCTCCGGATCTGCCATCAGATCCTACGCCTGACCATCGTACGAAGTGCGGTAGTGTCGCTGGGCACTTGCTTAGCCGGTCTGGTCACCGCTGGACCAGGGCCACCAGAGTCGACAAAGAGTCAACAAATAACCGACACGTTGTGTGGACCGATGCTTTCGAGGAGCGAGGAGGCAAGCGCCACACAAACCGTCACCGACTGAAAGGAGCTGGATGTGCATGGGGAACTCTTCAGCAGCTGCACCATGGATGATGGGGTTGTAGTGGATTGGAATAGAATGGCATGATGGTGATGGCTGCTTACCACGTGCCGTACGTGCGCCTTCCCGCCTTTCCTGATGCTGGGGAAGTAGGTACGTGGAGTGAACAGCTTCGTTACTGCCTCCTTCCTCGCACGGTCATGATAGGATCCTCCCTAGCCTCAACACTTCAGCACATACCTCAACACGGGAGGGAAAAAAGGCATATCCGGAAGCGCTCGATGCCCAGGCACCGCATCGCGCTATCGTCATTTGCTAAGATGTGGTTGGGCGGGATGGCTTGCGAACTTGCGATGCGATGCGACGTGATAACCGGACGCTCCACTGCCCTCGTTGCCCAGATCGTACCACCCCGGTCCTCATCCCAGTGATCGATCCGATTGATACGGTAGGCCCTCCGTTGTGGACGGAGTCACGAGCCAGTAACACGGCCACAGCAGCGAGTCAATGCACGGTGCGGCTCCAGTAATTAGTCTGCCGCCGTTTTCCCCGTGACATCCCGGCAGCACTGCTCGCGTCGACGACGGCACTCTAATTACGGCGCGTCTGTGTGCACCACCAACCAAACTAGGCGCGTTTTGCGCTCTCGTCTTGATCCTGGATCCTGGATCCATCTCCTCTTCACCTCACCAACAGTTAATCGACAACGAAACAGGCCGGGATCCACATCATCTCGCGATGCTCCTGCTCTGCACAACCTCGCCCTAATCGCCATCTTCCCATTCGCATGATCCTGCGCCTGATCCTGCGCCTACCACCCGGCATCCGCCATACAACATACCGCAACTCCCCACCATGTCCCGCAGACTCGTCAACCGCTCCGGCACCGCTGTCGCCTCGTCGTCAACCCCGTCCACGGCCTTGCCCGAGTACCAGCCGCCCTCGTGCCCCCTCAACGATGCCGCTCGCCGCGCCCTCGGCAACCTCTCCAACAACCGGGGCACCGTGGAGTATCAGATGCACCTCAAGGACTCGGTGCGCGCCTCATCGGTACCAGCGTCGGCGACTTACATGAGCGCTTGAGGGAGCAACGTGATAAGCTCGAGGCCTATCGCGCTAGGAGGGAAGAGAAGGGCACGGAAAAGTCCTCCGAGGAGGAGCGACTAGAAGAGCACTTCGTCGATCTCGAGGCGCAGGTCAATTCCCTGACTGAGCAGTCGGAGAAGGCTATTCGCGACCTGATCGATCGTCGGGCTGAGCTGGAAGATGAATCGGCAATCCTCGGCGACCTGTACACCATCGCTGCCCCCGATGCCTCGCATGCGGACTTACATCCGCTCCCACGCCAAATCGACGGTGACATTAGTTCCTCACAGGACGAGGAGCAGAAAATCTCCGTCCCAGCTCCCCCAGTGTCATTGACATATTCAAGAATGAGCAATCCCGGAAGGTGGCCGACTACTCTGCCCTGTCCATGCACCAACGATACGCCCTTAACAATGACTACGCCGCCTTCAAGAAGCTGTGGCACGATGCCATGGCTGGCGAGGATGGTCCCCCGCTCCCCGACGCTTCTCGCTGGTTTCGCCCCGATGGCCAGCCTGTTATGCAAGGGTTGGCAGATGATGGCGCTGGCGATGACGACGACGACGACATCGCCGTCGCCCGAGAGGTCCTCAGTATGAACTGCCCCCTCACATTGCAGCCCATGGACCAGCCATACAGCAACCGCAAGTGCAAACATACCTTTGAGAAAGCCGCCATCCTCGACTACCTGTCCATGCGTGGTGAGAAGCAGTGTCCGCAGACAGGATGTTCACAGGTACAACCCCAACAAACCCCATGTCTTTGCCTACACCAACTAATCAACTCAGATGTTCTCCCGCCCTAAATTTGACGAGGACTTTTACCTCGACCAGGCCATGGTTCGCCGTATCCACCGCGCCCGTCAGGCCCAGGAGCAGAACGAGATGGACGACGACGACGATGAGGAGGAAGGCGATGGCGACGACGATGTTAGGGTTAGAGGCCAAAAAAGCCGTGCCGGGACGCCCTAAGAGGGAGAAGACCGAACGGTGAAAGTCCGAAGAACGCACGCCAGGGAAGCAAAATGAGATGTAATCCGATACGATTTAATGACGAACGATACCCCCACCTGGGCATGTCCCTCTAGAATGTGAGGGAGTCCGGTTTAAAAGCATGAGTATATGTTAATAGTAGAATGCCGGGACATAGAATACATTACATTTCTATCCTTGCTATGAGATCTAGTTCATTAGGGTATCTCTTGCTAATCCTATTCTTCATTATTTTGTGCTTGGAGTAAAACGTCCATGTTGGGGAACCAAAACCCAAGCCGGTTTCCTAATGCTGCCGTGCCGTCCAGAATATTGTACGTCCTGTACTGAAACCTGTTTCTCATACCTTTTCCAAAATGATCAAATAACGCCCCTTGTACCAAAGACAAACTTGGGGTGACATGAACACCCAGCCACACACAATATATTCGCAATTTTTTGAAGACTACGCGACCAAGGCACAAAGGGCAAAGACAGCAGCAAAACCCACAACCAGGCGACTGGGGCATGTCAGGGACACACCCGCGGAACCAGAATCGGCCTCGGGTGTTGCCGTCGCCGTGAAAACGCCCGTAAGGGTCTCCGTGACGGTCTGCCGTGCCGAAGTCGTGGTTCGCGCGGTGCCTCGGTGGCGAGCGGCCAATCCTCAGGCGAGCTGTACAGGACGCCGTTGATGACGACGCCTTTGTTTTTCACCGTCCGCGCCCCGGAATAGCGACTGCGCGGCCTTGTTGCAGCTGCCGGCCACGGCACGCACATAGCACGTCGGCTCGAGCTGGTCAGGCAGTTTGCCGGTCTGGGTGGCGTTGGCGGAGCCTGTGGTGTTGTAGTTGCTGACGTCGATGTCCTCGCCCGTGGAGATGGAGGTGCCCATGATGATGCGCGCAAAGACTTGGAAGGCCGTTTCGGGCTGGTACGCGGAGACGGCGTGGCCGGCTTGGTAGATGCGGCTGAAGGAGAGGTTACCGAACTGGCGGACAGCGCCACCAATGTACGAATCGTTAACGATGATGGGCGCGTAGCCAGCTGCTGAGAAGCGGGTGGCATATTCACCGCCAGCCTCTACAGCGATTTGCTTCGACACAGCCTCACCACCCAGCCAGTTGCAGATGTAGTCGCGGTCGCCGTACATGAGGCCAACATGGATTCCCTTGTTGACGAGGGCAGCAAGGCGAGGGATGTTTCCGTCACGGGCCTGGTCACCAGTGTCTGCGAACTCGTAGAATACGGCGTTGTTAGACATAGTATAGTTGACCGGAGCGCCGATGGCCTTCTGGACATCAGCCTGGTTGAGGTACTCTAGGAACGTCATTGCCGGAAAGGGATCCGCCTCTGGGGCGGCGAGGTCGTAGGCGCTGCGACCTGACTGGAAGTAAACGTATTCGATCTCTAGACAAGCTGCCCGAGCCTGGGCACATATGTCGTTGACACTGACATTGTTGCCATCACCCTCCGGGTCACCGAAGGCGATTGCCGCAGTGCACTGCTGGAGGAGGGCCTTGCAGCCGCCCTCGGACGCATACTTGTCAACATAGAACGAGGCCTCTTCTTTTGACATGGCCTCATAGCCGTACGTGTTGTCGCTTGCAAACATGGGATAGTATGGAGTCTGGACCTCCATATCAATGCAGCCGTTGACAATGCCGAGGGATTTGAGGTGAATTTCGATAGTGGTGTTGAGGGGAAGCTCGCCAGTCTCTCGTTTGAGGTTCTGCTCCTCAAAGGTCTCAGCAAAGATGGGCCCGTAACGACCACCGTAGCTCTCAGCAAAGAGATTGACGCCGAGGGAGCTGTTGACACCCGTTTCTGAAGGCTGGTACTGAGGGAAGGTCGTCAAGAAACCCTGGACCATGTGCCAGACAGCCTCGGCGGCCAGCTCAGTCGTGTTGGAGGTGTGGGTGCCGTTGCCAGAGCTAAAGGTACCGTTGGCCATGGCCCAGTCCGGATATTCGGTGTTGCGTATGGGCGGCTCCTCGAGCTTGTCATCGGCAAAGTTGAGAGTCCCCTTGGTGGGAGCATCGTACGAGAAGCCTACTTGGTTAGGCTACAGGAAAAGTAAGGTTAGATATCTGTCCCAGCGGTTCTAGGCTCTGGGGAGAATGCGTAGAAACCTACCTGGTCGATGAAGAGCATATTAGAGGCACGGTCCCATCCCCATTCACGAGCGACTGTGTTATAGCGATTGAGGCCTTCCTCAACAACCTCACAGGGCCCATTGCCAGTGAAGAAGCCATACATGGAGCTGGAACCTGGCCCGCCATTGAGCCAGAGGGTGAGACTCTCGGTTTCTTCGCGGGCCTCAACAAACCAAAAAGAAGAGATTCGTCGGATAGTCACCGGGAATAGAGACCCAGCCGGTGTATTGGCGCTGGGAATCGAAAGCGGTGGTGCAAGCGCCGTCGGGGACCTTGTACGAGACGGTAACGTTGCTGTTTCCTGGGGAGCGGACGACTGTGAGGTTGCGCTCTGCAGCGTTGGCGTGGGGGATGAACTGAGCGAATGAAGGGGAGGGGAAGACGGGGCCAGGAGGATGAGGGGAAGCAAAGGAGAGGCGAGGAGAGGCGACAGCATCGTGACGAAGATGTCGATGGCTGCGGTGGTGGCTTCTAGTCGTGGTCGTGGTCGTGGTGACGGGGGACAGGCGTCGTCATCCAATCTTCATGACATGCACCAATCCAAGAGCAAGCCTAACAGTGCACGAGGAACTGAGACAATGTATATTTCCCGAGACACAGAAACCGAAAGAAAGAGTGAGAAGAAAATGAGAAAGAGCAACCCCGACAAAAATGATCAGCGTCAACAGCCCGGATGCATGATGATGAATGAGTACGAGACGGGGACACAACACGAGACAGCCGAACGTCGTTGCGTTGGAGCGAGGCTGGGGTCACCAAGGCCCCTGTTGGGGGAGCAATGAGCACTGAGCACTGGGCTTACGGGGCACATCTCCACCGGCTGTGCCTTACACCTTGCATAGCCCCAGGCGCCCTCTGCGCGCTCTGGGGCCGTGATTAGCGGAGTTTGGGGATCGGACAGCGGGTGGCTTCCCGCTATAACGAACCAGGGATTTAAGGCGTTTTAGGGCGTTTCTCGATGCTCAGCGCTGCCATGCTCAGGGCCTAGGAGTAAGAACTAATTCACTGCCCTATCTGCTGAGCTCCGCACCGTCGCGAACCTTGACACCCAGATTTGTTGGGTTCTTCCCGTTGTACGGGAGCACATTCGCGGGATCACTGGGGAATCGGATCGCCCCCTTTGTGTCGATGACTCCCGATCAGCCGCAGTGCCGAGGATCCCTCCCAACGCACGCGGGACAGCTGGTGTTGCTAAATCCATAGCTCGGAGCTTTTCCTTCCCCTCATTCGCCCCCCATGCACGTGCGGCTGATGCCTGTGACCACACGGCCTAGGCAAGGATCAGCTCGTTGCAGCACAAGTTACGAAGTACGACCGGCAAACCCAGGCCGCGTCGCACCATGCGTCCCGAGGCAGGCGAAGCCATTTTCGGCATGAGAGCATCGCAGCTGAAGGATCGGCACGAGGGATGCCGCTTTGCTTGGACCATAACAATCCAATGGCTGAGTTTTCGCATGGTTAATTATCGGACCAACCTGTTCATCTAACTGAAGAGCGGCTACTGTAGCTAAGCTTCTCAAGCCAGGTTCAGGCGTGGAACGTAGAACAGTCCTGTGGATCGTGAGAGCAAGAAAGCTCAGTCTTCTCATCCATGTCATCTTCAGCCGTCATTTCTGACTCGGCCAATGCTCTGAATACACATTAATTCTTCTTCAGATGATAGCATTATAGGCTTTCATTTCCACGTCCAGATGGATGATGATACATTATGGTACAGTCGACCTGACCCATCGATGGATATCTCTCGTTTCGTTTCTGACACAACTCCACCTCCAATACGTTCATACAGAGACCGCTGATCAGGGTCAAACCTTGCGAACAGCGAAAAAGTAGTTTCCAACCCTCTCGCTTCCCTGAACCTCCCTCCATCCCAATCCCGGCACGTAGACGACGCCCTGCACCATCGGGCTGCTCCAGCCTTGACCCTCCAGGAATCCGCGCAGCTCGTTCTCGTTCAGGTATTTGTTCCAGTCATGCGTCCCCTTGGGAACAATGCCCAGAACGTCCTCGGCCAAGAAGTTTGTGGTGAACCAGCTCACCCATGTACGCGCAATGGTGCTCATGACCAGCCATCCTCCAGGCTTCACAAATGGCCGCACACGCTCCAGAACCGCACCCGGCTCGTCGACATGCTCAATAACCTCGAATAGGGAGACGATATCGTATGCTTCCTCCTCGGTCGGTACGGGGAGCTGCTCAATTGAGGTCTGGCGGTACTGGAGCTTGTTGCGCAAGGCGGGATCCTTGCGGGCGTGAGCCTTGGCGATGGCGAGGACGGAGGGTGTTGGGTCGATGGCGGTGACGCTTCGAGTACTCGGCAAGCGGGCGGCACTTTCGGCGAAAATGCCTCCTCCGCAGCCGATGTCGAGGTAGGTGAGGTCGCGGGAGGGGGGAGCGTCGGCCTGGGTGCGGTGGCATGCGCGGATGAAGTCGTGGCGGAGGGGGTTCATGAGGTGGAGGAGGCGAGATGAGCCGTTGGTGTCCCACCAGTCGGCGGCGAGGGCATTGAAGTGGGAGACCTCATCGGGGTTGACGGAGGAGAAGTTGGGCGAAGATGTGGAGGAAGTCGAGGAGGATGCCGTCGAGTTCCATCGTGTAGCAGAGCTTGTTGGTGCAACGCTGGGAAAGACGCGGTTGGATGCCCGAGAAGCTGTTGAGGACGGGAGAAGTCTTCCATTCGGTTTGCCCAGTCGCCGGAGCAGGGCGCCCGCCGGCCGTAACGGAGCCGGCATAGTAGTGGACGTAGGGAAGATTAGTTGTCGTAGCGTTGGAGCTGTTGAAGCTGTCGGTGGTTCTGGGTTTTGCGTCGTTCTATGACGTTCAAGACGCTCGGCACATTAGGCCTAGTGTTGTACGATCTTCGCTCCGTTACTTTCTCTGCCTGACTAAGCCACCAAGTGACTCCAAAACGGTACTGTGCCGATTTCCGTAACGGACGGTCATACCCCATTTCTGGTCGGATAATGATCAAGTGGAGAAATTGGCCGATTTCTCTACTTAATCTATGAAATGTGTTCCCTGCCATTCATATCTAACAGATATTGTGCCATAGCTCTGGCCAGCTTGAGGAAGGGCGTGGTCTGTTTGATGTGGCGGCAACATCGTGATGTTAGTCTGGGCGGTTAAAAAGTGCAACATTCCGAAGTAGCTGTTCCGAACTCACACATTGCCTCTCATTCAAGCGACGCAAGAATATCGAAACCACGTATCCGAATTGGGGATTCTTAACTTTAACCCCGACTCTTGAGGGGTTACTGCAAGGTTCCCTTCTCACCTCGCGCCATGTCATCGAGAGGAGTCTGGCGTAACCAACAAGAGTGGGATTCCGGGTGACAAAGCTGTCGTGTTCCGCCGTTCTGTTCCGTCACGACAGGGCCAAGCAGATAGCGATTAATTGGAGGAATTGATCCTATTTCTTATCGACTCCGCCATGGGCTCCACCATTTTCGTAATAATCCCTCGCTTCAGTAGATAAAGAGATATTTTCCCACATGGCGGGACGGGGAATTTTCGAAGAGCCCCATTCATGAACCCATGTTCAGTGAGTGAGCGCTGACTGATGCTTTCGCAATTCCGGTCTCCAACTGCGTCTTGGGCGGTGCTTACATAATAGCCGCGCGACCACGACAAATCCATGAATCTCTCCTTGACCCCAAGAAACGGGCCCTAGTACGTAGCAGGCGGGCCTCGGGTGCGCGCTAAATGGCCAATCGCGGGGCCCTGCAACGCCGAGCGGCGGCTGCGAGTCGAGGAATTGGCGGCCGGTGACATGTGAGCATCTGAGCAGAGCGGACGCCGGCGCCATCGGCCCAAAGCCATGCAAAACCCACTCTTCCGCTTTCTATGTGCTTCTCCCGCCAGGCAAACTTGGGGTCGGCCTCTCCAGACTCTAGGCCTACCTAGGCTCAGTCCGGGCAAGCCGGGTTGCGTTTGGGTGTGAATGTGCTGCCCATGGCTCCATAGAGCCGGCAATTCACCGCGCGGATCCGAGCCACGACCATGGCCGTGGCCGGGCAGCGGAGGCCACGGCAAGGAATCATGCCGTCGCTTCCTGTACGGCGGTACCATTGCCGACCATATGATGGAAGCTTATTACCAAGTGATGGTCCGTATCCTCCTCTGTCATCTCTCTCTCGTGTCTCATCCCCCTCTCTGAACCCATTGTGCCATTGTGTGTGTTGCATTCCCATCGCCCGTTTATACCAATACCTGCCTTCTCCATCTTTCTAATTCCATCCATACCCCGCGCCATTGACCAAGCAAAACCCAGACCCCTCCCCCTCTCTCCGAGCCCGCACCGTTCGTCGCATTCGCAGGGCAGACGAGGCCGAGAGTCACACAACAAACTTTGACCGCACACTCGCCGAACCCGACGCTTTCCTCGCTCCACCTCCACCTCCCATTATCCACATCCCGCCGCGACAATGCCTGGGCCCACGATAGATTTGACCAAGTTCGACTCTATCCCGGAGTCCATTGAGGCTTTCCGTATGCGCCTCCTCTCCAGTCGTCGTCCCTGAGTCACTCGTGGAACCATCGACGCACTCTGGCCCCGACGCACTGTGACCCCGACTCGCGCTGACTCCAGCTAGGAAATGGCGAGTTCCTCGTCGTCCTCGATGACCCCTCCCGCGAGAACGAAGCCGACCTCATCATCGCCGCTCAGGATGTGACCACCGAGAAGATGGGCTTCCTCATCCGCCACTCCTCCGGCTACGTCTGCGCGCCGCTCTCTCCCGCCCTCATCTCCTCCCTCGGCCTCCCCCAGATGGTCTCCAACAACGAAGACCCTCGCGGCACCGCCTACACCGTCTCCGTCGACGCCGCTGACCCTTCCGTCACCACTGGCATCAGCGCCCGCGACCGCGCCCTCGTGTGCCGCGTGCTCGCCGATCCTAACTCCAAGCCCGAGAGCCTGCGTCGCCCCGGCCACGTCCTCCCTCTGCAGGCCCGCGCTGGAGGCGTCCGCCAGCGCAACGGCCACACCGAGGCCGCTGTTGAGTTCTGCCGTCTGGCCGGCAAGACACAGGCCGCCGCCATCTGCGAGATTGTTGACGACGGCGAGGAGGTTCCCGGTCAGGCCATCCGCCAGAACGTCGGCATGCTGCGAGGCGAGGCCTGCATTGCCTTTGCGCGCAAGTGGGGGATCAAGGTCTGCACCATTGCCGACCTCGTCGCCTACGTCGAGAAGACCGAGGGCAAGCTCGAGGCTAACGGAAGCTAAATGTGAGGACTGGACCAATTGAGCGTGGATGCGGACGTATGTGAGCCGTGGTGTGTGGACAGTGGTGACGGGGCGCGCCATCTACTCGTTCCCTTCCTTGTATACTCGCGCGTCTTGTGGGTGCTGTTTGATGGTTGATGACGGCATGTTTTGTTCATGTGTGTTTTTCAATGTGTTTTCCCTCTCATGGTTTGGGCATAGAATGGGGGCCACATGTGCCTCCCCGTGTTGAGGTGTTATGGCAGCCAAAAGACAAAAAAGACAAGATGAGGACGCCCTCATCCTTCTTCCTCGTATTTCCCAAGCACATGCATTGATGGAGGGCCCAATCGGGTTGGGGTTACTCTTTGTGAGTTGTACTTTGTGAGCCAAAAAATCCATGTACTGTGTAACCGTAGGGCCCATGTTATCTTATCCCAAACATCTAGTTTAAATCCCTGCATAGTTTCCAGTATAGCATCTTTCAAGTGATACACAGCTATCGGTCAGCATCGTCCCGTCTGCGGGCATGTCCTCTATTCCCCATAATCTTGGGTTGGCCGATATTTCCCCAACCGACGTGTTGTACGATCCGTCGCCCGTGTAAACACTGGCAAAGTCGCCAGAGAACGAAGAGATTGAAAATTCTGAATTGGTCGAAGCGGATACTAGGGGGTATAGAGCATCTCCTAGATTACGTTTTGAGTCAGTGGAAGTATTGACATCAGGACAGAGAGGTAATTGACCCCCAGATTGCAAGTTTCCAGTCCCGGAGATTGGAAAGATCTCTCTACTCATATCGCCCCAGGCCGCTTGTGGACTACCTGTTGCGCTCCTGTTTTCCATATCTTCGAGCAATTTCAACAATTGTCGACCTATGACCACGTTTGCAGGCTCGCAGCTAACACGTGCAACGGTGATGTTGACTGACAGAGGAGGAATGTCAGCAACCTTCAAGCGAACATTTTCTGCCCAGTATTGTGGGTGAGAGTCTTCCGAGTTGGCCAAAAGAACTCTTTTGGCTTTGTGTCGAGGCATCGGTCGCAGCGTCAATCTGAGCGCGCTCGCTGTCCTGGTATCAAGGATCGATTCTTCAGCGTCAGGATCAATTTTTGCAATGACTCCTTGCCAGCCGTCTTCTCCCCACATACATACGCCTTTTATATTTCGTTCGTCTCGGTGAGGTTTGGTTTTCGCAAGTGTGCTCGGCGTAGTCGGTCTCGGCGGCAATTTCGAGCTGTGCCGTGTCGGCGAGTGCAGTGTGCGCCACTTTCGATCGCGAGTGAGATGTTTGTCGAGGAGGCGCTTCTTTTCAACACTGATCTCTGAACAATTTAATTTGCTTCCTTGTTCCACTGTCGCCCTAGCAAGGGAAAGATCTTGTCCTTCAGATCGAAGAGCTTGATAAAGACCAAGGCAAGTCATTGCGTTTGACGAAATCTCTTGACATTCGGCTACTGATTCTGTCGATCGCTCTGTGACGGTGACGTCGTCTCGCACCTCTTGTTCCGCTTTGGTGGTGGAATGCCGCTGCTGAGGGGCTAAGAACGAGCTCAATGATTTATCGAACTCGGTCCCTTCGAGGCAGTGCCGATTCGGATTTCGCTGGCGCCGTGTCATGAGTATTGTACCAATTTTGTGATGATGCGATTCTCAGGTGGAGGGTGGCAAAGCTAGGGCAGTGACTGAAAACACCGTGGGTAAGTACTCATCCAGAGGACAATTGACTGGTTGCAAAGGCTTGAACTGACGGTGTTGACTTGACGCTTGAGGAGTTTTGTAACCACTTCAAAGGCGCATGCTCACAAGAGACTGCGTTGAACTGTATCGAATGGGGCGTTATTCCAAGCACAAGGCATTCACGTGGATGAAATGGATTGTGAAGGTGTCTGGACCAACATTACTCATTGCTCATGGGTGCATTTCTTTGGTCACGGGCACTAATGTTACCAGCCAACGAGAGAAAGAATAGTAACATGAGGCCCCTCAGCAATGTAACAACCAGGATGTGCGAATTCGAGAGGCATGGAGTTACCTGGCGGGGCGGTGGCCAACATGTATGATTTGTGTCTCATGCCGACATCAGGCTCTAATAAATACAAGAACATAGAAAGTCACCAATCGACCTTCCCTTTGCATCGAGAGGGTGCGGGTTTAATTGGTTAAGGTGATCAAAACGTAGCCTTACGGGCGTAATGCAATGAAACCAGCCAATGAGAGTCCAGGCCAAGTTGTCCAAACTGCACGTCGACGGCGACATTAACCCCCTACGGTAAGTCAATTACGGTAGGGATCACGAGGACGGGCTGTGCTCGATCAGTGTGTTGGTTGCTAGCTCAGCCTGAAATGGCATTGGGGCATGCTGAATTCAGCTCAGGTTGCAAAATGAGGTTCCGGTAGCGGCCTGACCCAGCCAGCCAAAGGTAGTTGAAGACAACGCCAAAGAGTTCTAGACGCGATAAAATAAAGCCATGGGTAACTATTGGCCAATTGCCACCAAAGCCGGACCTGTCAAGATCAATCGTGAACAAAACAAGGGCAGCCGAGGCGGCCACATGTACTCGAAAGCCATGGCGCCTCACAACATCACATCGGGGGCTCCTATTGGTGTTTAACAGCCCGCAGGGCGTCTAGCAAAGTACACATTTTATAATCCAATCATATTGGAGATGCTGACGCCATCAAAGCTTCTGTTGAACCTTTCACATCTAAACTCCAGTCATGCTGCATGTATCAACGTGCGCTGCAGCCACGTCCAAAAGCAGCAAATATTGATCAGCGGTGGGTTGATGCAACGGGACAGAAGGCGGCAATAGCAACGTCACTGCAGCTCAGCCAGCCTGATCAATTCAACGGGAGTCCTGGCACTCCCCGGTCCTCAACGGAATGCGACGCGTTCCATCACATCGATATTGAAAGATGACAGGTTGTGCAACCCCGTAATGTCGTGGTGATTGTCAGCCGACCATCAGCCTCAGACTCGGTCTTATATATTATTAGATTCGATCTCACCCACTCGCCGTCTGCGGAATCGGGGCCTCGGGCCGTTCACACGAACGGTTCCAGAATTTCGGCTCCCGGAAAGACTCCGTTGTGATTTCAAACCCGATCCGTGTAGAATTTTTGTGATTTAAAATCCCAACAAATAACAATTTATTGACCAACCCCTCTTTCTCTTCCAATCCGCCCGAAGTCAACGCCAGTCCATTCTCAAGCTTCGGGTTGAAACGGATGACATCCTACAACTCGGGCGCCTCTGAACCGAAGAGAAATTATCCTTGGTAAGCTCACCGAGGTATGCCAAACCTGACTGGTAGCCTTGTGGTGAGATACTGCAGCACTTTTGGATTCCTCTCGCCCCAACACAATCCCAATTGTATATTCGTCTTAGATGAAGTCGGCTGTTGAATTAATGTAATTACAATTCAGCTATAAGATTGCTCCATCGACATGACAACTTAGGAACCCTTCGATACCCCGATACCCACTACCTCACTATTCATGAGCTATCCTCCATTCATCAAACTATTCATCTGCCACTCTTTATCAGGGTTTATTCACCATCCACCCTAGACGGTGTCACTTAAAACCACCATGCGACCACGCAAATTTATTACAGTCCGCCTCCTCGAAGTTCAAGTCCTTAACAACTCCCCATCACCAGTCTTGGGCCACGCTCCTAAAAACGTCCCCCGAAAACAGTCTCCGTCCTGCATCTCTCCAATCGCGCAAAGCACAGCTTCATCGCCAAGCCGCTGGCAAAGCAACTGCTCAAAACCAATTACGGCTCGCGCGCTTCAGCGTTCAATATCGACAACGACACCTTGATAATCTTAGAATGGCGCTACCCCGATCTAAAGCATACCGAGGTGACGACACATCTGGTTGTGCGCGACTCTCCATTCCAAATCGTTCTACGGAAGCAAGACTGGGAACTACCAATTCGGGTTTGGTTAATGGAGTTTTCAGAGCAAGAGCTGCGTGAAAATGGGATCCTGCAGTCACACCAAAAGAAAGTGGGTGAGAGCCCTAAAGCTGAGACCACACAATCTGTAGATGTACCCAAGAGCACCGCGGGAGCGTCAGAGATTGTGTCAGAGCGAGATTCGGATACGGAATCTGTAACATCAGAATCCTCAAGCACCCAGTCTAGATCTAATACAGCAACAACCATTTCTGCGTCAGGAGTCTGCACGGGCGGGAGCGAGGATGAGAATGAGAACAGGGATTTAGGGCGAGCTGATAACAACGGAGATGAGCAAGGAAATGAGGAGGCTAAGAGCGACACTGTACATGGAGACAGGGATTTACACAACGAGGGTGAAGCCAAAGGCAATTGTTACGATCAATTCGACAGCGAATCTGAATGGCCCGACATTGAGATCGTCTCGACGAAATCCGAGAGGATAGCGACACTGATGACGAGGAGCAGGCGGACGCGTATTGGACCTGGTCACCAAAACAACACCGATGGTTTCACGAAAACGAGGACAAATCTTTGGCGTGGTTTCCTCGACTCGTATAACAATGGTACAAGCATCCTACACTCATTTAACTAGCTGGGTGGAGGCTGAGCAACTACGCGCATGAAATTATATGGATGGTGGTTGAGTGGCTTCAAATGCTGTTTCAAATCAGTCTAGGCACGGGAATTTTGTACATATATATTGTATATTTTTAGAAAGGTGGTCCAGTCATTAACTCACGCGTTCATTTTGATCACTTCGTCAGTCCCACTGCATATTCATCGGGTGCTGCTAAATAGTCACTGACGAACCTATGAGACTATGTACAACTTCAGCACCTAGGAAATACCAAGTGCAGTTACTCATTGCCCAGGTGTTTCACAAGCTGCCACCAGCCTCAACACCATTAAAATAACCACTCCGCCATCATCAGACTTGAAGAGGTTGGCATGGTGCGGCTGAATTAACAAAAAGAACATGGCACTGGAGCCTATTTGGGGGCCGTATATCTAGGCCCGACACCATCATCACACGGCTTATTTTAGGATGCAAGGACATTTGGCTGAATTGAAGAAATCACACTGCATAAACGCCGAACACGAAGCCAACTAGGAAACGCCAAGTCATTTTGACGCCAATGATGCACGCACTTTCATAGCTTGTGACCCAACCCTCGCAAATATCCCGGTATCAGGCTCAAATCCCCGCCCGCTTCATGTAAGCAGCCTTACTTTCCATTAATCCAATGAAGTGGTCATCTCGGCTTCCAGCTCACGCTGGTTCAGGCCTCTGCGTTGGGACGCCATCAGGATGACTGCCAAACTTGAGTTGTGAGATACTCCAATTACCAGCAGCACGACACGTAGGGGCCCGAGTCTTGCCAGGCTTCCATGTCTATAGGCTGAAGAATGTTAGTGCGTGTGGAATCCTTAGCCCTCGACTTGGTTGGCGGATCTTGTTGCGTTGTCCTTTGCGTGTAGACAACATGGTTTGGAGGCCATCCACCACCGCATTTGCCTCAGTTTGAGGCCTCGAATCAAATGCAGGGTACATGTATCAAGAAAAGTGTCCTAAGCAACATGGTCCGCGACGGGCAGGTGGCCAATGCAACCATCAGAGTTGTACCCATCAACTTCCCACGAATAACGTAGCAAAAGATGTCCCAGCAAGGCGACGAACCACCACGAGGATTCCATATGCGTCACCGGGTCACAATCCTTCTGTCATAGTAAACTGCGCCCGGCTGCGGCTTCTGTGGGTGCGGACTAGATCATCTGAGAAGACCGGCTGTTGCGTGATGCCCTGGAACCGAGGCATCCGGGTATCGAGACAAATCTCGCCACCGATATGCCGTCAAAGCCGGTGCTGTGCTCCTTTCTTACTTTCTCAATCGCCCAGAACGCCTTTGACCAAGTTCTGGCTTTGCATCCTCCGACACGGGCTCAGTCTTCACCTTGTCTCCATTCGGTTCCGCCTTTGCCGATGATGTTCGCTTCTTCTTGGCAGGGGGACCGCCCTCTTCCCAAAACTCAGACGTGCTCTTTTTTCGTGACTTCTTGGGTGCCTCTAGGGCTTCTTTGCCCTCGACGGGCTCTTCTTTGATGCCAGGAACAGTCCTGCCTGTTTTCTTTTGCACTCCAGGAGCATAGCAACTCGTTCGACCGCCAACTGTGATAAAGGCTAGCTTCTCGCCATTGGGAAGCTTGGCCGCCGTTCCCTTAGTACCCTTGCCCCACCGGTAGTTGAAGAGCCAATGTTTGGGGAACTGATCAGAGTCTCCTAGTTTGTCGACAGACGTCTGGCATACGTAGCGGATGTTTTCGTAGAGATTCGTAATTTGAGCATCGTCGAAATCGTCGCAGTATTGTTCGGGATGCAACTTTGCCTGGTAAAGTGTCTCATCGGCTACCCAATTGCCAATGCCACTGATCATGGCCTGGTCAAGCAGCAGAGCCTTGATCGGGACATGTCTCGCCCTCATCTTGCCTCGCAAATACTCTTCGGTGAACCTGTCCAGATCCACTACCGGGTCGGGTCCATTCTCCACCAGGGGTGAGTGTTTTCTAATCTCGTCTCCGGGACAATCGACCAGTCGCACCCGTCCAAACCGACGTGAATCTGTAAAAGCGACTTCGACGGCTGGAGTTCCTTCGGTTGTGAACTGGAACTTCCAGAATCTTGGCGGCCACTGGGCGATGTCTTCGTCTTTCATCTTCTTGTAGTAATTGGTGTATGCCGTCTTCTCGTCCCTGATATGTACCCATCCTAATACGATGTGAGAGAGTGCACAAGCCACCTGTGAGGAGCCTTACCAGTCATGCCGAAATGCATTACTAAATGTGGGGGTTTCTCGAGCGTGATCCTATTCCAATTAATCAAAGCCGCCAAACAAACTCATCTGGCAACTTACCAGAAGTATTTGCCCTGACTTCCTGCCGACACAATCTGAATGGGTTAGGCAATGTCATCGTACCCGAGGCAATCTCTGGATCGTTTACCTTCTTCCCTTTCAATGCGACCTCCACTTCGGCACCGGTCGTGCCCACTTTTCCAAACACATTCTTGTCGTCAATGGCGGAGGCGGAGGTTATCCGTTTCCCGACCACGTGAAGGCGGAGAAAGTGCACGATGCGTGCAACTGCGTCAATCTTAGTGAGAGGCTCTCGGAAGCCATAGGGACAGAAACGAACCTTCAGCAATCTCAGGCATTTTCAAGGAGCGTCAAAATTGGATAATCTACCCTGTAGATGTTGAGTCCACTCCAGCCGATTCACGGTTTTGGTGGAGAGTGACGCGAAAGGGGCTGGGATGGGTCGCGTGGGACGCGATATCACGTGTCTGGTCACATGCAGCAGACCCACTTAATTTATCTGCAAGTATTTAGGTGAAAAGTTTCTGCCAGAATCAAAGATCTCTCCATTCCTCATCAACACATGGAACTTGAGGTAAGTCCTTGATGCACAGCGCATTACACTGCACAGCACCCCTCTCCTACATGATGACACACCAAACCACACAAACTAGAGTCTTTGACCTAACGGGAATGAAACGACTGTTTTGCACGTCAGTCTGAACGACTTCTGTCACCACGCTTCACTGTACCACATACCTACATTGGACATGTGCTGACTTTTTCACAGAGCTCTCATCACCAAGCGGTGGATCATTGCGAGCATGCTCAAGGTTCCTCTGGCTCCTGACTAGCCTTGAACAAGGTACGTGTGCTTCGTCGCGCTTTTCCTTGTCCTTTCATGATGATCATTTCTTTTACAATATACGCTGGAAATTACCGGCTGAGATCTTTTTCGCTGAAGATATAAAATGGCTATTTCTGATGGACCTTTTATCCAATTACTTGTGTTGCCACTCTTGGACGAACCCTCGCTGACAACATTGAAGGATTTAGACACTGGCAAGGTATGCTGCGCTCCCACGTCCCGACCCAAGCACCCGAATTTTATGATGAAGCGGCACTGGGCTCCGATATCGCATGAGCACGAAAAGCCATTTTGCGGCAGGCCTAGAAAACCTCGCCCACTGACTCGACGCACTCACCGAACAAATGATGGAATGAGGAAGAGCCATTGAGGCTGACCCTGCTTCCAGTGCCAGTGACTGTACCATGTCTTGTGTGGTCTGCTTCTACAGATCAAATTGTCAGATTCCAGACGCGACAATGTAAGTATTTGCATTTCATTGTACCATCATGCTTTCCTGATGAAACCAGATGACGAGTCTTATCCGGGTTTCCGATGCAGACACAATATATCTATTCCATTCATGCTTTCCTGAAATTTGCATTGACCCCACAATTCGTGTTGAAAACTCTGCACGAACCTGGCTAATTGGGTTTAAAGTAGTTCAAATGTGAGTTGCTAGAGTGCATTCGCCATCTCATCCAAGAGCATCATCTCCCTGATGATCCAAAATGAATACGACAAGCATATGTCTGAGCTCACGCTACGACGACAATTCATTTATAGTCTGATCCAGATGCTCTTTCCAACTTTGAGAGGCAGTCCATCAGTCAGCACATCGCTGACTTGTTGAAAGTGTTTCTCAGGCTGATGAAAATTCGGTTGGGCGTCCATTGCCATCATGTTAGTACATTATTTTTCTTGTTCATCTCACCCTTTTACATGATGAATTATACATATCACGACGGTCAACTTAGCAAAATGCATTGATGACAACGCCTGTGACAAGGCACCCTTTCTGACAATCCCTCATCTTCACCTTTTCTTGATGAATTCTTTTGAGACAAGTCACTGACATTTTGTCTTCAGGTACACACATATCTTATTCGAGAGACATCTTATGGAAACGTTTGGTGTTCGGGACACGACACGACTCATTAATTAGCGATGAGTCCGTCGTCAAGTGATGTCGGACCTTCCATGAGGGCGTACAAGTCGTAGACTGGTGTGATATTGATGGGGACTGGAAGCATGACAAGTGTCATGTGTTTTACTTTTAGAAACATGAAGCGAATGGAGATCTTAGTTCACAAATGAAATTATCTATTCAAACGTATACATACTCAACACCGGAAGAGTTACTCCAATATCATAAATCCCTATGTGAGGTACGACCTGCATCTCTGCCGTGAAACGAGTGATGGCTCGAGACGCTGTTGTAGCCGCCCATCACAACTGGTTAATCGTGTGCTCCCGAGACAATGGTGGCCAAAGCCATCCGGCCCTGCTGCGAGAGGTTGGTCTTGGTTGACCTTTGTTCCTTGTGGTGTACCTGGGCGACAATCCACCACACTTGTTCTTCCCCAAGAGTTCGAGACCTATTAAAATGAAACCATTGCCCCCTTCATCAGCCATCATGAGGCGAATCCCTCAAGGCTCATTCAGTTGCTCAACTGCTGTGCTTGGATATTTCCATCCCTGCCAGTGTTACTACCCGTTCGCTCCTACATCAGTCTGGGGATAGTCCGCAGACTGGTCCGATATTCGCCAGACCGGGCCAGCGAGCCCAGCCCGAACATCTCTGGCAAGCACCGCGGGACCGTGTCCTGGTACGGGAGCCGGTAGTACTCACCATCCGGGCTGCCAAGCTGGTAGTTCGACGCCGTCGACGAACGAACCATGTCCCAGCTCGGGGTGTCGGGGCAGTTGACTGGAGGCAGGTACTTGCGCTCAACGCCTCGTACGTCGAGAAGGCTACAGGGCTTGTCAGATGACCATGTTCACTGGTTGGATGGGAGAGAGGGAGATTTGACGAACGGAGGCATCAGGTCCTCGGCCATGCCGTTGCCGCGGAGCACGACCTGCAAGTCATCGTCCCAGACGCTGGTAGGCCCCGGTCCCATGGCATTCAAGCCCCGGGCGCGTGGGGAAGTCTTCTCCCGCACGGGCAGCTCCTGGGTGGGATTGCCTTCGAAGAACGGCATGAACCGCTGCTGCTGCTGCGCCGGAGGGTCGGGCAGAGGCCGTTGCTCAGGAGTGTGCTGGCTGCTCCGCCGAGTCGAGGCGATGGACTCGGGCGACGGCGCCCCGACGGTGCCGCCCTCCGAGATGGACTCCGTCGAGGAGGAAGCGTACACGACGGGGGTTCGCGGCGGCGAGGGGAGCAGCGGCCGGTTGGCTTGGGACTGGCGGCGGCGGAGCATGCGCTTCTTGCAGTTGTACTTGCCGACTCTCCACTGGTCGAAGTGCTGGCGATAGGAGCGGACCCTGGTATTGTTGGTTAGCCGCTTGTCTGTGTTGGACCACTACCACAATCTCGAGCGCTCGTCCATTCTGTCTCGAAACTTGGAATAGAGATGAGAAGGATGGGGACTTACGAGGCCTCAAACTTGTACTGGGACTTCATGATGGCGCGGACTTCCTGTAGGGTCTTCCCTTCATTGATGTACAGGCGCACGATGGTGTGACGGTGATCATTCCACGGCTTAGCCATCATAGCTTTCGGTGGCGGAGAATGACCACAGGGGATGTGCTTTAACAAGAGTTTTGTCGTGTCGTCTTTGATCTGCTGCGTCGTAGTGTTGTCTATCCGGGAACAACGGTAGCAACAGTGACAACAAGCACGGTGTTCACGGCGGGCATTGGGCTTTAACCAGAATGATTTACTGTCGGTTCTTTTGTGTCTTTGTTTGTATGCTTTTTCTGCTCTTATTGTTCTCTTCTTTGGGATCGATTCTTTTCTTTTGGAGGTCTCAGGTTGTTGGTTGTTGGTAGTTTGGGAAAAGAAAGGGGTGGCTTTTTAGCACCGAGTTGCGGAGGAGGTGGAAGTTCTGTTGTACCTTCAACACCAACGGGGCAGCAAGGGGGAAAAGAAGAGAAAAATAAATGAATCACCGAGAGGGGGAACCGGGCGCAGACAATGTGGGCGGGGAAGAAAAGTTCGGCTGCGGTACTGGAGGCTCAGAGCGCAGCCTTATTTAATACTTTCTGGCATTGTCGACTGAGCAAGAGCCTTATTCGGCGGCATGGGGTCCCTCCACCCCTCACAAAGGCATGGTGGAGGGATGGGACATGGGCATGGGCATTGCTGTCCTCGACGAGGCAGCGGCGGCTTGCAGCAAGGCAGACCAGAGGCAAGCAGCCCACCTCTAGAGCCCCCTTGGCGGTTGAATCACCCAGGCAAAGAGGCGCCACACGGGCCAGGATGGTAGTAGTTGTAGTGGTTGTTATTTCGTTGACTCAGTCCGAGAGCAAAATTGTATCGGTCAATGGGAGAGAGCAACGACACAGCGGTGGTGGTGGTGGTGGTAGTGCGTGCTGCGTGGTGCGTTGGAAAGGCAGACAAGACAGCATGAGGCATGACGATGCGCTGCGATGCCCTCGACTCGGCTGCTCCCTCTGCAAGGAAGACGCATCCGCCGATCCGCGTGATCCTAGTTGGCTCGATCCTTCGCTCGCGGCGTCTCTTGAACGAGGCGACTTGTGCAAACGCCAGAGCCCAATGCAGCGTATCGAGATTATGGACACCGGTCCGTCCGTTGTGGGTGGTTGAAGCGATGAGACATAGGTTGCATGGGCGTCTTTCAAGCCGCTTTTCCCACGCTTTAAGGGCACATTCAGCCTCATGTTTCCTCAATGCGCTGGTTGTTGCCCCCCCTCGGCCGCCCCTCCTCCGATGGTGCATCTTCCGAAACAAAAGACAATTGAAGCCCTCATCCGAAACCCAGCAGCCAGCCCGGCGCAATTGTGCAACTGCGGCTTGCCAAGCAGCGCTCATCGCCATTAGGTGGCAGAGTCTTGACCGCGCCGCGTGATACACTTTTGGGTGATTTTCTTTTTTGGCCCGATGGCATCGTGTCAGCAGGCACGGGGGAGACGCCGCGACGGATGGGTATGCGGCGTGATGGGCGGGAGTATCGTGGCATTGGATGGACGTGATGGCCGTGAATGGCAGCAACCCCTCGCCCAGTGAATGCGCCGCATGCAGACGGGGCTGCGGCGGTGGCACAGAAACTGGACACGCGTGTGCATCGCTCGCCTTATTTTCACGCTGTTCAGGCTTCATGCCGCCCGTCTACTAAGCAGCTTCGACGAGATGGGCCAATGGACCAATGGCCGAAGAGACCGAGTGTTTTTCGTACAGGTCAGCTTCCAGAGCCTTGGGGAAGACAACCTCGTTGTGTTTCTGTTGGCCCCCAAGTTTCGGGCGCCTGCGCGTTTTTTGGAGTTTCGATGGTCCCTTTGGTTCATCTGGTTCGTCCGGTTCGTCCGGTTCGTCTCGTCTTGTCTCATTGTACGCGCGGATCGTTTCGTGGGGTCCATGTCCCGGTTCCCCGGCCGGGGGCAGTTCTTCGAAAACTACCGTACCGGCACCGCTGAGCCTGCGATTGGGCCTTGCCAAGAGCACAGCCAACGAGGCAACTTGACTCAGGCTGAGGATGGCAACTCGATCCAGGCTGGGAACGGCAACTCGATCTAGGCTGGGAACGGCAACTCGGCGAAGGACGAAGAAAGCATGCCAGCATATGCGCCGGACTGGTATTCACCGGTCCAGTTGCGCTGGAACTGGCTACTCTACCCCCCGCCAAAAGTGGCTGAATGGCTTACTGCCCAACGACCAAGACATGATGACAATCGGCTTGTTTCCTCGTGGAGTTGGTGGAGGCCATGTTGCTTCGCCAAGAGTCAGAGCCTGATCGCCGTGCCATATGTGCTTTGGTTGCCTTCCACCAACAACCACGTCTCCCGCACAGGCTCACACAACTCATGCAGCTGACCCACACAGCCGAGATGAGCCTCCAACTATTGCGTGCCGGGTTCAAGCCTCTCCCCTCCTTCTCCCCATCTCCCCAAAATACCTTCCAAACAACGGCCCACGATCAAAGCCACTGCGGCTACTTGCCGCCGCCCCTCCCCCACCCCCATCTCCAGCCCGTCCCCAGCCCGTCCAGGCAAGCCACTCGGCCTGTGAACCAGCCAATAATGGACCTTGACGCGGTTGGATCTGCACTTCCACGCTTCCCCCTCTCCGCTCGACGCCGTCTTGGCTCTCTCGGTGAACGGATGCATTGCCGGGCGAGGACCGCCTCACCTTTCTGCTTTCCCATGGTCGAGACCGTTGTTGCAGGGGGGAGACAGACGCTTTCGTGGGGGACCAAACTCAATCGCGGCTCGCCGATGGGAATCAACGTTGGGTGGTGAGATACTCACAAAGAGACATGAGATAGGCAATAAGCAACCGTACTTTGTAGATCCCAGGATGTATATTAATAATGTAAACCACGGGGTTAAAATAGCAATCAGATCAAAAAACCATGCCATTCATTGCCTCGCTGGGTCGAGAGCATAACCGACGCGTGCCCTGAACATCCTCGGACAGGTCAACGATATGACGTGCAGGAACTCGATGGGAAGCTCCCGCTAGTTTGGCAATTGGGATATCAGATGTAAGCAACAAGTTACACTTTCGCTTTCTTTTCCTCTTGCTCATTATTAATCGTCCTCGTTGCAACCCGGCCCTCGCTTGTGTCAAATCCATCTCCCGGTCGTCAGCCTTGGCTTGGAAAGTCTCACGCAAATCCACCAAATTCCATCTGCGGAGGCGTCTGCGAGGGGGTGCATGTTATGCGCGTGTCTGTCACATCCATGCGCGTGTGTACGTGTGCTGGCGACTTGCGCATCGTGTATGGTTGCCTTCTCCCCACGTCCGCCTCACTTCTTGTGCTTAAGCCTCCTATGCCTTCTTCTCCGACACAGGCAGCTCAGCGCCCATAACTCCCGCCTCTTGAGCCTTGTGATCACCCGCAGGCGTGGCAGGGGCCGCCGTCTTTAGCTTGTCGTCAATCTTGTCTGAAGAAGAGCCGAAGCTGGCGGGGTTGTTGAGGACTGGCGACGTGGGCGTGGATCCAACCGGCGTCGACGCCGCGCTGCTAACCTGGCCAGTCGCGGTAGCGAGGTTGGAGATGATCTGAAACCACTTCTGGGCATCAGCAGCCGTGTGGGCCTTGAAGCTCAGCTCCGACGAGCCCGTGAGCTTGCTGCTCATTGTCTTGGCCCTGTCTTTGCCCTTGACACTGAACTTGTCTCCGCTTGGCGTGCCAATGGTGGCATCAGGAAGGTAGACGGACATCTCCGGCTTGGGGTCCTGCCGCATGTTGTCCGAGTCCTTAAATTCGTGCAAGAACTTGGAAGGGGTAACTACGTAGTAGCCGGTCGAGTAGCCCCATGACAGCTTGTTGCGCGACTTGCGCTCCAGAGAGCCCTCAATCATAGCCTTGGTCGCGGAGTGGTCCATGTTAGGGAACACTACCGCCTCTACCGAGCGAGCGGGATCGTCAGCGCTGACGAGGCGATCCGCACTGCGGGTCTGGAAGTGATTCCACTCAAAGTCAGGGGCGACACGCTGGACAGCCCCGAGTACGTCGGTATGTAGAGCTCGCATCTTCTCGCCCTGTCCGCCAGCCAGCAGAGTGAAGGCCTCCATGGCCTGCTGGATAACCTCGATAACGTGCGCCTCGAACGCCGAAAAGTTGGTCTGCACAGCAAGGAGGTCGTTGTGGTGGTTGTTTTCGGCAATGACCTGGTTGCTTAGACGGTGCAAGATACCGCGGTAGACAACATAGGGATCGTCGTGGCCCTGGAAGTTGCCGCCGGCGGAATCATAGGCAGCGCTCTGCTGGCCGAGCAGCTCAATGTGCTTCTGAGTGGTGTGTTGCGGGCCTTCTCGACCTCCTTGGCGCCCTTCTGCACGCCGTGGGCTAGCTCCTTGGCCTTGTGCTTGATCTCCTTGTGTAGGCGCTCGAGGATAGGGAGGACAGATCCCTTGATGCTTTTCTCCGTCTCGATGTTGGTGTTGATCATGGCCTGGGTGTTGGAGCGCAGGTTCTCGAAGAATCCGGCCACGCCGCCGAGACTCTGGTCGAAGTGATGGCCCTCCTTGAGGGGGTTGGAGATGGTCTGTGGGGTGATCAAGTTAACCTCATGCGCTTTGTTTCGCCTCCTCCAGATACCGGATCTACAGCTTCCAGTGCCAAGAACGGGGGTTGGGTCGTACGAACCCTTGAGAACCTTCTCATACTCCTTTGCGTGGCGACCATGGATCTTCTCCATAGCCCCCACGTAGTCCTCGAGGTAGCCGACGCAGTGTTTCCATGCCTGAAGACGCTCTGCGAGCAATCCAGCCGTCTGCCCCTTGTGTTAGCAAATCTGTCGTCTTCCCGCAACTCCGGAGCTTCCGCGCGCATCGCATCGCGCCAGGTTGGCCGGGATGGCGGTCACGTACAGTTGTGGGGTCGACCTCGGGAACAGCTTCATCGCTGAAGGCGCTCAGGCCGGTAGTTGCCCTCGAGGGCAGGGAGACAGTAGGTGAAGCAGCCGTAGCCATGATGGGCGAATTGATTGTCACTGCTTGGAATCGCTAACAGCAAGGTAGAGAGGGTGAAAGGGTGAAATTAACTGTTGACCAGCTTGGCAGGGGGGAGGGAGCTCTAGTAGCGAAGAGGGGTATCACAGGGGGGAGCTCTCTGGGCCGGGGTAGGAAGGTGGATTGGGTGCCGATAAATGCGCGGAAAGACAAGGGCACGACGAGCGGTCTAACACCAGCAGATACACGGAAATCACCAGAGACAAACGGTTTAGTCCTGAAGAGGAGCGATGACGTTATGACGTTGTTGAGGACGAAGGAGGGCCTGAAGCGGGAAAGACAGGAGCCGGCGCTGGTGGTGGAGTTCAGGTGAAGTCGGTGATGGTGTGGCTCGCTGCCATTCGATTCGACTCGACTCTTGTTCTCGCAACATTTAGACCACCCAATGCTTGGCGAGCATCGCAGTCTTGTGCAGCAGTAGTACGCGTGTAGTATTACTCGTATTACTCTAATCGTGCCCACAAAAGATTGTATTTGCGCTGCCAAGAAAGGGTCCACGATCACAGTTACAACCGTATAAGTACAAGCACAGGGGCGCAAGCAGAGTCATCATACAGAAGACCGTTGATTGATTGATTGTTTGGTGCTCGTGTCCTGGAGCCAGCTGAGCCAAGACACTCGCTCGCTCCACGATGCCACCCACGTCGATATGATCCAACCCTTCCTTGGTCACCTGTAGCCGGGATGGATCACTCGCCCATATATCACTGAGACAATCAACAACTGCTGCATCATTGTCCATCGCCACCATCAAAATTTTCGCTCCCATCATGACAATTCCAGCAGCCCTCACCAGACCCTTAACGCCCACGCCACCACCATCCCGCGAAGGTCGTGACGTCAATGGACCCTTAGCTTGAGTTGTGCCACAACTAGGTCATCGCGCTCCCCGCGATCTTCAGGCCCTTGAGCAATTGTTGGATAGCCAAAACCAGATGGAACGGACTTTAATCGATAACATCGTCGCTTAGTTAATTGCCAACTCCGCGCCCCAGTCTCATCCCACAGCCTAAGTTACTTCCCGGTTTTCCTTCCGGAGGCAGCCAACTGTGACGTTGCGCATGTACACCACAACACACCACCACCGCAGAACCGCACCACGCCATCACGCGGGTTCCCGTCCGCGGCATTCGGAATACTAGGACGTGACTTTCTAGAAGCGAGTGGTCCGATCATGCACTGTCCCATGGCCATCCCATGCCATCCCATCTCGTCCCGTCCATCCAACTCGTCATGGTACATGGTGGAACAAGCTCGGATGCAACCAAGGCCCAAGCTCACACGCCCCTTTGACTTATATTCACTTACAGTGCTCACTGCATCAACACAGACCAGACGTTCAAGTTTAAGTAATCTTCTTCAATACCTAATCTCATCCCTTCCGTGATAGGTAGGTAGGTATCAGTACGCCCTGGGGTATTACCGTACTACTACTGTACAAGGAACGTGCTACCATGAACCGCTTCTCGCGTGTGCGTGCTCGTTCGTTTCTGTTTGTCTCTCATGCATCCTTTCTTCAGCACATTCGTTCCAAATCAATCCTTGTTTGCACCCAGTCTATCATATCCAAAAAAGAAGAACCAAGAAAATCCCTCCTGGGGTCTTGGCTTGTTCCCTGAACGCCTCCCATGTCCAAAATGTCGCTTTGTTTGTTTGATTCTGCAATGTTGCTTCCAACTGTTGTCGTATAATAAAAGAAGTGTTCAAAATGTTGTCAAGACAAGTCATCATTCATTTAAACAACCTGGTCACGCCCTTGAACAACAGGCATCCTTCGATGGTTCGCGGAGTCGTCCGTGTAGGAACGTCCCGCCATCAGACTGGTTGGGCGCGAGACATGGTGAACCTGGTGAAGGTGGTCTTCACCCGCCTGGTCCTCAGAAATGGTGCCAAGGGGATCCGTCACAATATCTGCCGCCGGTGGGGTTCGGGGAGCGCTCAGAGCCGTCTGGTAATCGGGTAGCGGCACGTTGCCAGAAGCGGCGCGGGATCGTGCCGGGGTTCGGACCGCCGTCTGGTAACTGGGGACCTTGTTCAACTCGTAGAATTCACTGGGGTCCAGATCGACGTGCTCGGCCCGAATTGCGCGACGAGTCATCTCCTGCGCTATTGCTCCTCGTCAAAACACCTGACGAATGTGGCTCCGATCGCGGAGCTGCCGCATGGGGTGTCGAGGTCGGGGAAGTGAAGCCAGAAGCCGAGGCGATCGACGTGTAAGACGTGTTTCTCTGCGAGGGATCAAGTGATACGTCCGCTAGTCGCGATGATAGTGCTGCGGGAGCCACGGGCCCGGCTGTGAGTCAGGGCTGCGGCCAGGTTGTCCGAAGATCCGGATCGCGACTGTGCGTAGAAGGGACTGCTGAATCCAGACTGGATTCCAGGAGTCTGGAAGCCGCTCATGTCGACATCCTCGTACAGTTGGTCGAGGAGGTGCTCGCCGTAGCCGGGAGGAGCCATTGTGCCGAGGATTTGCTCGCTGGGAGTGCTGGGCGATTGGTCGACCAGGTTGCCTTGCTCGTCGAGAGGCATGTTTGGGGAGATGAAGATGGAGATGGGAAGAGTGGCGCGAAGCTGCAATTCAATAAATTAGCAAACGGGCTCTGGGGAGTTCCTTGCATCGGGTTACTTACCTCGGAGATGTGACCGTCGGGGTTGCAGAGCGCAACCGTCAACTTGATCTTGTGGCGGACCTTGATGCCATGGTGGTTGAGGTCCTGGATGCACTGGCGCAACTTCTTGGGGAGATCAAGTCTCTTGGTCATGGCCCAGCCCTCCTGGCCCGTGTCCTCGATCATGTCTTGCCAGTGCTCTTCCCTCGTGACCTCAAACTTCCACATGGCCACTTCGCGCTCGGTCCGGTGTTCCCGGATGTTCAGGCCAGAAGGCCCCTGCACGCAGCATTCCCGAACCTCCATTAGTCTCGCTGTGATGTCTCCCAGCTCCAGTGCCTTTAGAAGAGGAGTGAATCGCATTTCCATGGCTACTGACCCGCCAAAGACGACGGCCTTCTGCGGGATGATGATTGAGTAGTCGACCTTGTTGGGCCAGATGTTCTCTACGCTCATGGCGTGGAGGAACTCGAGGGCGCCGGGCTCCAGGGTTCGGATTATTCGGAGGTGCTTGTAGGCGTGGAGGTCGTAAGCCAGCTTGCCGCGTCCAACGGTCGCCTTGAGTCTGTAAGTGATGGAGGCTTCGGGGATGCCCTCAACGCTCTCGGCAGTGTCGCCGGGAGCATGAATTCGAAAGGCCACTCGTAGTTGCCGGCAGGGAGAGTCATGCTCTTGCCGTGGGTTCCGACAAAGGGCGACCATCGGTGTTCGAGGATGTTGGTGGATTTGTCGACTTTTTGGCCGGAAACGCCCGGAGCACTTCCTCTGGGGTCAGCCCATCTGTTCATAAACAATCTTGGTCAGAGATCGTCCTGGGAGGGGGATTTAATTCCAAGAACAGGGGAATTCGGGTAGTCTTACGAATGGCGCAGAGTGCCCATTAGTCGAAGGCGGACGTCTTCCATGCGCAGAGACGACTGCAGGCACAGGACGAGGACGCCCTTGAGAAGCTGGCCGGTGGACTCATGTTCGGTGCCCCGAAAGACAATAAAGTCGCTGTCTAATCTATTGGGGGCGGCGGATTAGCAGGCGGCCAGGTGGGTTCTGCATGATGCCGCGGGAAAACTTACCGAATGTCGAAGAGACTATAAGAGTTGCGCCCCGTAACGGATGAAAAGGGCTTAAAGGACGGCATGGTGGAGGGCGGATTGGGTGGTGAGAGGTGAGAGAGAAAAGGATGGCCGATCGCATCCAGGAAAGAGGGCCAACGGTATGCGAAAAAGTTGGGGGGAGGACCGGGACGGTTTTATTCGGGGACGGCGCAGCGCAGGGCAGTGGCATCCCACGACGACCACGACACGAGTCGACAGTCGACAATCGGCGGCGGCGGCGGCGAGCGGGATCTGGGATGGTCTGTGGCTCTGGCGTGCTGGTGTGCCTGGTGTGTCTCTATTGCGGGTGGGTGGTGGGGCACAGTGAGATCAGAGAATCAGGGTGCAGGGTCGTGATGGTGGTGCAGTTACTGGTGCAGTTACTTCGCAGTGGTGGATAGTGGTGGGTTAGTCGGGCACTCCCCTGTCGCATGGAAGCCTCCGTCAGGGCTCCGTGCGGTAGGAGGCGAAGAGATCAGAAGCGGCGCAGGTGGAACCCGATGGTGTATCAGAGGGGCCGGTGCTGGGACTGATGGAGACGCTCGATGGGACAAAAATATAAAAGAGGGTCCAGCTGATAAGGCGCCGCCCGTTGGGTCTCTTTTGAAAATCAAATCTTGAAAAGAGACGGGACAGTCGAGAGTGATGACTGGGAAAACGAAGGGGGGCTTGGGGGCGATTGGAGGCGGCAATGACTTTTGTCAGAGGAGGAGAGTGGGGGACACGACGGTGATTTATGCCAACTGCACTTGTTTACACTGCCCGGCAGAATGACGAGAGACAGAGGATGGGGAATTTGGAGAAAAAAAAGTGGCCGCATCCATACAGCAATCGGGGTCAGTCCAGTTCGGCGGTTCAGGCCATTGGGAGGAATAGTGATGAGGGGGAGGGGAGTGCGAGCGAGAAGCGCGCAAGCATTGACGAAGAAACACGCCCTCTCTCTCACTTCTCACCTCACAGCCCATTCCCGTTCCTATGCCCATCTCAGGCGACACGCCCATGACCCCATGCCTATTTGGGTCACGGCAAGGCAAAGCGGTCCTCCTGACACTGTCCAGCAAGCCAGATCGACGTTCGTGGAGTCATGTCCATGGTCACCCAGAATGCCATTTACTACTGTACTCCGTACCTGGTAACTGACGTCGTGCGCCGGCGCCGACGGAGCTTCGGCGTTTTGGTTGCCGGGCGGCCGGGTGCAATGGTTCTTTCAACCGCAGCGGCTACGTCATGTGTAATCGGATGGCCGGGTGCAAGCCGCTAACAAAGGCCAACCGCGAACACGACCGAACTCTCTGCGGTGGAGCAACCTGCCAAGTTAGTATCTTGATTGAGCCGAGAAGCCAAAGTCGATAGGCCCCCAAAATGCCACAAAGTGCCCCGCGGGAGTCGGGAGGTGACTGTGCCCACCCTGGCAGACAGACACTCAGCCTAGCAGTAGTGTGCGTCAGTGGGCTTGAGTGGGCTTGAGTGGACTTTAGAGGGGCAACAAGAGGGCATAGAAATGGGCACCACAGAATGATACAAATCACGAAATCCAGTGCCAGTCAGTGCCAGTGGATTGAAGAGAGCGGACAGCAACGCGCACCGGCCAAGGTGGTTGCGCAGGGGGGGGTGATGGTGGTGGGGCGGCGACGCCGGTCGGCTTGTGGCTGGACAGGGCCCAGGGCACGAGTCACCACGAATCGTGCTATCGAAGCCCGATGGAAGCTTTCCCTTCTGGCAACTCTGCTGCAGCCATCCGTCTCCTGTACGTACCGGCTGGCTGGAGGGGGGAGGGGGCGCGTTTTGGCGCTGCTCGGTGGTGGACCGCCGAAAAGGGGCAGAACCAGACGGACCAGGGCTTCTGTTCAGGGTTCCAGGGAGCGTGCAGGGGAATGCAAGAATGCATGTTGACAAGGCCCTTGGGGGTTGTGTGGTGCGAGAAACGAAAACCCACTGGAGGTTGAAAGGTGCTGAGAGAGGCAAGAGCCGGAAGCCAGTGTCCGATGAGTGACGAGCGAGTGGAGGTTTCCAATGCTTCAGGACGGTTACCGGTTCACGTCTCGTCCCGTGTCATTTCTGAGTCGTGCCGTTCGATAGGGTAGTCAAGGGTATGCGGAAGCGCAATCTACTGCTATCCTCCCGCTTTGCCGTCTTTCCGCTGTCTCTCTCGCAAGAAAATCAATGCGTCCAAGCAGATGAAACAACAGGAGCAGTCTCTACAAACCCGATGCTGGTTACGCTGCCGGTGTGTCTATATTAGAGCACACCAAACCCCCACGCTCCCACGCCAGCGGAAGCACCACACGAGCGCAAGCAAACGCACGCAGGCAACGCACGCGCAGACCTCACACGCATATTCCAAGAGACAAACCCGGGCAGGGCAAGCCGCAGGGCAGCCCACGTAAAAACATAGCGTGGATGTACATACCGGGCAGAGTACCCACGCCCAAAACGCCCACGCCTCGCCATCATGACGATGAGAGGACGAGTCGGCCCCCCCGTACCGGTGTCCACTGCCACCAGCGGACCCGCCTCGCCTCACCCGTCGCGGCGCAATGGTCAGAAGCTGAAAGGCCGGCAACTCGCATTGGCATTTCCAATAGTGAGCGACTTCTCGTCATCCGGTTGGGCGCACACCGACAGGCCGCAGCATCCACCGTGAAACCGTACCCGATAGCGAATACCGCCCCCCGTGGAACCCCCCTCCACCTTGACCCTCCACCTTGACGCTTCGGCCCTCACCCTCACGATGGCTTCCCTAGCCTCCCTGGCCAGCGGTTCCGACTTGGCCCTAGCTTGCACTTGGGCCGCCTTAGCTAGGCGTGCCCCTGCCGCCAGCCTTCAGATATCGACGTCAACCACCCATAGAGTGCCGGCCTGCTTATCTCGGGAACCCGCCTATCCGCCCGCCAGCCCTTTGTGCCGTTTTAGATGTGTATTTGACATACGGATAGGCTTGGGCTATTGTTGGTCCTTGTCCATGCCGCCACACATGCCACCCGCGACCCAGAAGGCGGCACGTTTTCCAGACCGGCAACCATGCGGTACTTGGACACTGACACACACTCAACAGGCGCACGCACGCCCCTTGGATACGTGATATGGTCCGTCATCCTCGTTCGGGTCAGCCGAGCTCGCGCGTGCGGCTGCAGCTCCTGCCTGGGCTGTGCTGGTGATAATTGATGTTGACATTGGTGCAGAAGCCGATGCGCTATGGCAATATGTACTGCAGGGCACTGGATCAGCAGCGCATCGGCAACACCACTACGCAAGTACAACGGTCATCCCAAGGAACCACCGGACAAACACCCCCCTCCAGCGAGTCCAGCCTCGGACGCACGAACCCGCCGCAAGCAAACGCTCACCGGCAGCCTATCAGTGGGCATCAGTCAAAGGTCAAGCCAAGGTCAATCGGCTTCCAGACCCCTGGACTGGACTTGGCTGGACCCGAACCTGGACTTGGGACTCCAGAAGCCCCCTAAAAAGCCCTGGCATCTCGGACATCGAAAGGAATGGACTCGGCTGGGCTGGTGCAGAAAAACGAACAGCCCAGTGCCCCCAAACCGCCCGCAGAACAGGGCGGAGGAAAATATTTAACCGGTCAAATCGCGAAGTCGAACCGCCGGCGCGAGCCCGTTCTGGTCCTGGCCTACAAGTTCTCTCTGCACAGCCAGGCAGGGATCCGTGGGTTTTCGCACTCGCCCGATCCCACGGCCAGGAACCTGCACGGCAACGTAAACAGGGAACAGGACTGTGGTTCTTTTTTTCCTTCTCGGTGACAGCTTGTCGCCATCGATCCATCCCCCAGCGACGACAACCCGGTCTAGACTGAAGCCGGTGTCGCTGTAAGAAAGCACCGAGATGACGAGACGCCCGTCCTGACCTAGCTGTGACTCCGATATCGATGATGTGATTTTGGACTAACCAGATTCCGCAAATCAGATATTGCGCAGACCAGATGCAGGAGTGGCTTTCAGCTGTCTTTTTTTCTCTTTTGCGTGTTTTCCTTTACCCGCCTGCCAGCCTCTCGCCAACTCTCGTCGGACGTATACACTGACCAGGGGAGTACATGCAATAAATCATGAACTTGATTGCTGGAAACCTTGCGGCCGCTGGGCCAGGGGCGTGCCTTTGTGAAGCGTGTTATTCCCGTGGAATGCGCCAAAGCCAAACATGGGCTCGATTGCATCGCTGGTGGCGACGCCACAAAAGCCTCCTGCCGCCCATTGAGGAGGGGTCACGATTTAATTTCCTCAGGAAGAACTGCGGCTCAAATGTCTCGGCTACACAGAGTTTGTACTACACGTGTACTTGAGCCAGCACTTGGCAGGGCCGTGTGCCGCCGCACGCGTTTGTAAGCCGGCCCGGGAGTCTCTCGGCCAGGGCGCGGAGTCATGACGGTGACGCGCCTCGGCTTGTCTACAAAGAAACCTTAGAGCCTTTGTGTTGCATGTCGCCTCGGATTACGAGCCCACCTGCGAAGGTGGTTTCAACCCGAGTTTTCAGCGGCTTTATGGAGTAGATTTTGTCATTTTTTGTCATGGTGTCTGGGTTTTTCGGATTTGATGTTTTATGCCTCGTCCCGCCGAGCCCCCTCGGAGACTACATGGGACTTTGGCTCGTCGAATAGGTCAGTTCAATGGGCCCGTTTCGTCGGTGAACCAAAAACCTCAGCCCTGTCAAAGCTCGACGGTCCACTGTCGCCGCGCGGCGGACTGACGGCGGCTGCGGCTGCAGTGACCAACGGGTATGGGCTCGGCAGTACATCCACGCACATGCGATATCTTATCGACAACCCGGAGCTCTGCCTACGGTACGGAGTACTCTACGGGATCATTGTGGATTCGCATCGCTGCCCTCGGTGGGTTTCGTTGGAAGGGAGCTACTGTACCTAGCGACTAGCGAGGGAAATCAGGGTTCATTTCATGGTCGTGATCCATCCAGGCCCAACTGTTTGACATCGGCTTTTGATGCCCAGGTTGCCAGGGAATCCACGATGGGTCAGGCCGGTTCCTCATGCAAGATGAAGCTTGTCTAGCTTGGCTGCTCCGACAGCCGACCGACGACGAAGGCGCAACCAGATGATGGAACTCACTCCCCCTCCGACGCTCCGTCTCTCCACCTCTCCGACTCCGTCTCCTCCCTCTGCCTCCCGAAGTTGTCTACCGGCGGTGTCCTCGTCGGACCCCCTGGGCCGTGCAACTCGCGACCGGACATGCATTCATCAGGCGAGCGACAACCGCATGATGTCCATATTGCCAAACCGTCGGCAGCGTCCGCCCGCCAGAGTGGGATGAGGTGTCGCAACCTGGCCCGCTGCATCGCCCATCTGACGAGCCCCTGCCTCTTTCGGCCGCCCTTGGCCTGTTCCCTGCAGCCTCCGGTGATCATCCTGCGGCGTCGCTGTGTGCAACTCGTCCAGGATAAACGGCATAGTCGAAGTAAAGTATTATGCACATGCAGGTGCATGTGTGCCACAGCCGGTCCACCAACTCGGCAGACGACGTGCGCACACTCACACGCCCCGTTGACACTTGACGGTTACAGTCGCATAGGGGCGCATATTTCCATTTCTCGTGATATACATGCCGGAGTGTTCCTTGACTCCTTGTGTCAACTGGCCTGACCTGACCTCATCCGCTCGACTCCTGTGGTTCGTTTGCGGAACACAATTTGTCCACCATTGTCCTCCTCTCCCACTCTCTCGGTCACCTCAGGCACACAACAACGAGCATTTTCTTACCGCGCCTCTCTCAATTACAAATATTCGGTTAGCCAAAGAAGGTTCCCCCGATCAGGCCTATCTCGGAGAATTAATTGGCGGGTGGAGATGCGAAAAACACGGACTTGTTTCGTTGACCGATGAGCCTCCGGAGCCATGTGGGTTTCGCCGCACGCATTACTTTATGAGTTTCAACTCCCATGCAGCGGTCAACCATTGACGACTCTTTCATTTGTCTGTCCGTTCTGTCATGCCAAAAAGTTCAAGTGGATTCGCGACCTATTGTACACACGTACGCTGAAAACTCTACCTCTGTCTTCCAATGAAAGGCTCTCGCGAAAATATAACATAGCCACCGGCCCAGATATATACGCTCGTGTCGCTTATCAACAGTTCCATTCGTTGGTCATCAACCCTCGTCCACGTCGTCATATATGCCTCTCGCACCGCCTATCATCGTCATCATGATGTCGCGGCGGGCGTCTCAGCTTTCGCAGCAAGATCTGATCCAGGTCGGAGCCATGTCCGAATGTGACCTATGTCGCAAATTCCTGTTAGCGAAACTCTGTGAGGGTGGTCGCTGTCCGAGCATCGGAGTGTGTCAGAAGCCTCTGAGGGTTGAGGGTTTTCTCACCTGATTTGCAACTCGTCGTGATTGCATCTTCCGTAAAGTCGAGCCAGCACACCGGGTGCGTGTCAATCACCTTGTTCTATTACGCCCGTCCCGTATCAGTATTATTGTGGACCACCAGCACGCGCCCCCACGCCCCCTGGGTCGTTCAAGGCTTGGGACGGCACTTACCAGTACAGGAGGAAGCATCGGGATCCTAGACCGCGGCTCCACTGGGTGTGAGACGTCTAGTTCCTCGTCTTCAGCCTCAACGTTCGAATCGGAGCGCAGCCGCGAGTTGGACGTGTTCCCCGTCTCGGCCCGCTGCAGGGTCGTATATCGCGACGAGATGGAGCCACGATGCCGTACAGATTGCTAGATAAGGCGCAAGTTAGCTCCAGTTCGCTTGGATTTCAGCCTAAACGACGAATGGACGTACCGCTTTTGGTCGATGAAGCATTCCCACGCTGAAATCCCATAGGCAGAGCCGCCCGTCTTCGCCCACGCTACCGATACGGTAGTTTCGGTCATCACATCGCCAAGGGTCAAAGGCCACAGCGGAGACCCAAGACTGGTGGCCCTGGCATCTGGCTAGCAGTGCCGATTCCGCCACGGACCAGATTGATATCAGGTCATCCTGTCCACCCGTCAAGACGTACTTGGCGTCTGGCGACCAACAGACGCATGACATGCCACCGTAGTATGAATAGAACATATCCAATAGCCTAAATCCAAGTAAGCAGGTGATCACGAGGAATTGGGGTCCGGTAAGACAAACTCCTCTTTCAAGTAATCAATAATTCGCAACGTCCCGTCTTCGGACACCACGGCCAGGTGTCGGTTATCGGGCGAAAAAGCAAATGCATTGATGCGATGGTTTGACAGCTTCCACGCCGCCACCGGGTTGGTCTTTTGGTTCTTGGAATGGACCGACTTGTTGATCCGGATCCCATTGGGCTGGGGTGTTCCATCGGCGATGTCCTCTGCTTCGCTACCGTTCAGGTTTCCACTTCCATTTACAGCTCCATTGACTACCTCATCGTCGGGGTTGAAGTGAGCGTCCTCCTTCTCCTTGTCGTACACCACGAGGGAACCGTCCATGTGGGCGGCAAGAAACAGGTTCTCAGATCCGGGATCCATCGGATTGACGATACAGGCGTGCTGTTGATGACTCCCTGCGCATGTTTATCAGCATCACCATCTTGCGTGCCTCCTTACTATTGCTGCGAAATCTTACATTTTTGTTTAACCGTGTATAACGTTGCGAGATGGGCTCCCACCAAATGATCTCGCCCGTAGAGAACCCCATAATGACATCAATGTGCGCCGCGGTCTTGGTAACTGCATTAACATCGTGGCAAAGGCAGTGCGCTTTGGTGAACAGGATCTTGGTCAAGTAGTCTTGCTGTCATTGAGGTTAGTCGTGCCGATTACTGGGCATGAGGAGAGGTCGGCCTACCTTGGAGGTGGAGGACATATCAAGCCACTGGAAGGCGCGGTTGATGTTGGCAAAGGCAAAGATTCCGTCGTTGGGTCGCTCTGTCAACTTCCGGGACAGACCTTCGTTGACAATAACTCGAGAGATGAAGGATGAATTGCTCTTAGTCATGTTATTCTTGGGCTTCCTCTTCTTAGTCACGTCCTTAGGCTGTAACTGCGTGAGCAGTGAGTTACCCTCGCCAAATGCAGGCGCAGAGCCCAGGGTGATGGAGGTGGCTGGCGCATCGCTGTTGGAGGTTGCTCGGCCGTCCTCGCTGCTCATGCCGCCCTCGGTCGAGTACCGGCTCTCGTTGGGGTGTTCCTGGATGCTGGAGGGCGCGCCGCTCAAGGCGAGGGTCGTAGTCGATAGACCCTTGTAGAAGAAGGGGGGTGTAGCTCGTACATCGAGGGTAATGAGGGAGCAGGTTGTGCCGCCGGCGGTCGCAGCCTGCGGGTTGGTCGCAAGCGGGTTCGGGTTGACGATGGTTGCCTCCGAGGGATGGGGCGGGGGGGTTGCGAGGTGCAGGTCTTCCTTGAGAATATATGTTCCTATTGTCACGCGGCATCAGCATCGGCTTTGCGCCAGTGGTCGGTGTAGTTTCCGGGAGGCGGAGGGCGGAGAGTCAGGGTCGCAGCACAGGAAACTTACCCTCGCCGACGAGGAACTGCCATTCCGGGCCTTCGGGGTTCGACAGCGTATTGTTGGTCTCGATCATGGGAACGGGATGGATAGAGCTGACGCCGTATCCCCCCATAGAGGGATACCGCGGTGGGGGAGGTAGGACACTGTTGGTTCCATGAGGTCAGCGGGCGGGTGATTCAAGGTTGCGCAAGGCCCGACTGCAACGGCTACAGCGACAGCGGCAGGGGCGATAACGGCGACGGAGGACTTGTACGCACAACATGATGTCGGTCCCGGAACGTTTGGGTGGGACACTGCCCGGTCAAGGAGAGTCGCGGAGAGTCGCGGAGCAAAGGGACACACGGCGCGCAGGCAATTTGGGGTTGTCGAGATGGAGGATGGCGGTGTTGAATGTCTCTGAGGTCGTAGCCTGTGGTGGACAGGGCTCGGCGGAGGGGGTGGAGGTGGAGGGTCGGAGGGTCGGAGGGTCGGCAGCCGAAGGAGGAGGCTGGCCGAGGCAGGACTTGGCAGAGACTACGGCGTGCTATGGACGGATACACGTTGTTCAAGAGGCGGCCGACAGGGGAGAAGCAGAGAAAGCGGAGCGCCAACAGGCGGAATTGGCCAACTAACAACTGTCGCGCGTACCTACCTACCTATTCCGACCTGGAGAGTCTGGGGTTTGGTCAGGTCTGGGGCCGATGAGGCGATGAGGGAGGGCTGGGACGGCCGGTGGTAGGCTGGCCGGTGGGATGCGCAGTAGCCCAGTAGCCCAGCGAATTGGATTGCAGCGACGCCCGCCGGATAATGGGTATCGAGTCTACCAAGTGTGGGGTAAACGGCCCTGTAGACGCAGGCTGGTACCGTGGTAGGCGCTGTCGCATGGGAAGTTGGGGCATGGGTCACGGGGATGATTCGCCAACCCGGCCATTTCGGTCCATGACGCCGCGAGCGAAGCCGCCCAGCCATAGCGGAGAGAGGCCTAGTACACGTGATGGGGTTACATCCAAGACCCCAAAGTGAGAATTGATCCAGCGGCGCGGCTACTTTAGGGAAACCTGCCCTTGTATTGTTCACCTTATGTCTGTCTGTCTGTTGGTAGATAACCATGTTGGCTAATTTGATACCATGGTTCAACGTACTGCTGCCTCCCGTCCCCTCGGGTCGGTTCAGAGCCGCCAATTGATTGGACATCTCTCTCTCGCGAGCACTTGTTAGTGGCATGACCAGCCACCACCGATCAGGGCCATGACACCACCAGTTCGTTCACCAGCTGCCAGTGGTCTACGTGCTATTACGCTGCACCTATAGAACCCCCAACAGGTGCCGTAGCGCTCATAGCCCGCTGCAAGGGCACTGTAGACACCCGCTAAACCACACAGCGGTTGACTACAGGTGCCAGACCCACTGAAACCACCAACCGCTCCCGCGCCAAAAGTACGTACCGTTTAATTGACCTCCACCGCCCGGTCGGGATCGCCCAATCCTTGCTCGTCGCGCGTCACACTTCTACAAAGCTCCCACTGCCCAACTGCTGCGTCCCACTCCATCCCACGAACCAGCCTCCCACCATCCAAGTCCCCGCTGACACCTCGCTGCTAAGATCCCTTCATCCAGCTTCTCTTCCCTCTGATTCTTCGTTGGGCGCTACATATTGCACTTTCTGCATCGTCATTTCCACCCTGCTTCTTTCTTCTTTCCCCCCAGCTACTCTTCCCGCCACCGGGGTCATGGAACCCAACTAAACGACCACCACACCCTCCGACAATCTCTCCCCACGCCATCATGTCCACTGGTGCGATATCCCTATCTTTGTCACTTGGCTCCCTCGCTGTTGATTGACTCTCGTCTAACTCACTCCCCCGCCAGTCCGCATATGTGTCTGCGGTGACGAAAACACCGGCAAGTCGAGCTTGATCGCCTCTCTCGTCAAAGACCAGTTCGTCACCAACAAGATCCAACCCGTCCTCCCTCAAATCACCATCCCTCCAAGTATCGGCACCCCCGATAACGTTTCAACCATCATCGTCGATACCTCCGCCCGCCCTCAGGACCGAACTACCCTCCGCAAGGAGATCCGCAAATGCAATGTTATCCTCCTCGTTTACGCCGACCACTATAGCTACGAGCGCGTTGCTCTATTCTGGATGCCGTACTTCCGCTCCCTCGGCGTCAATGTCCCGGTCGTCCTCTGCGCAAACAAGTCCGACCTCTCCGGCCAGGCCACCACGCCTCAGGTCGTTGAGGAGGAAATGCTCCCCGTCATGTCCGAGTTCCGCGAGATCGATTCCTGCATCCGTACCAGCGCCCGAGACCACCGCAACGTCAACGAAGTCTTCTTCCTCTGCCAAAAGGCAGTCACGCACCCCATTGCCCCGCTGTTCGACTACAAGGAGGGCCATCTAAAACCCGCATGTGTGAACGCTCTCAAGCGCATCTTCTATCTCTGCGACAAGGACCAGGATGGCTACCTCAACGAGCAGGAGATGCGTGACTTCCAGGCCCGTTGCTTCGACAAACCTTTGACTACCGATGATCTCGACAATATCAAACTCTCTGTCGCCAAGTCTCTCCCAGACTCTGACCTTGACAAAGGTATCGACCAGAGGGGCTTCTTGCAACTCAACAAGATCTACGCCGAAAAGGGACGCCACGAAACCATCTGGATCATCCTTCGGAAATACCACTATACCGACAGTCTTAGCCTTGAGGACAAGTTCATCCGGCCTAAATTCGATGTTCCAGAGTACTCGTCTGCTGAGCTGAGCCCTGCTGGGTACCGATTCTTCGTTGATCTGTTCCTGCTCTTTGACAAGGACAACGACGGAGGTCTTAATGACCAGGAACTCGAAGCTTTATTCTCGCCGACTCCCGGATTACCCAGCTCATGGACCGATTCTGACTTTCCCTCTTCCACCGTCAGGAATGAGGCCGGCCACATCACCCTTCAGGGTTGGCTGGCTCAGTGGAGCATGACGACATTCATCGAGCCCAAAACCACCATGGAGTACCTGGCCTACCTAGGCTTCGAACCACACAACCCCAAGGACCCCATCACGGCCGCCCTCAAAATCACAAAGCCTCGCAAGAGAGAAGAAGAAGGCCTGGTCGGGTAGAGCGTAACGTCGTCCTTTGCTACGTCCTGGGTGCATCCGGGGCCGGAAAGTCCTCTCTGCTCGATGCCTTCCTGAACCGCCCCTTTGAAGGTCTGTACAACCCGACCATCAAGCCTCGCCGAGCGGTAAACAGCGTCGAGCTCCCTGGAGGAAAGCAGGTCTATCTCATTCTCGAAGAGCTCGGCGAGCTGGAACCCGCGATCCTAGAGAATCAGGCCAAGATGGACGCCTGTGACATGATCTGCTACGCGTATGACTCGTCCGACCCGGACTCCTTCTCTCACATTGTCGAGATGCGCACCAAGTATCCCCATCTCGACGAGCTGCCGTCCATCTATACTGCCCTCAAGGCCGACAAGGACAAGACCAATCAGCGCAGCGAGCTCCAACCCGATCAGTACGCCTCCTCCCTCAGCATGAGCCTTCCCCTCCACGTAAGTGTCACTTGGGGCAGCATCAGCGAACTCTTTGTCGTCTTTGCCGACGCCGCCACCAACCCCAGCACCGCCTTCCCCAAGAGCTCCGATGAGGGGCCTGATCGAACAAGTCTCTACATCGCCCTCGGGGCCACAGCTTGCGCCGGTGTCGCAGCCCTGATGATCTGGCGGCGTGCTACGAATGCTGCTTAGGCCGGTGCCATCCATCCTAGGCACACATATCTCAAGGGATAGGCAGGTACTAATATGCTCCGAGGCGTCACTCGCTCATGCCCACACAAGACTCTTAAGGCAATTGCCAATGGTTCAGTTCATATAATTCCCATCCCGCTAGGGATCTAGGCAACATTTAATTAGGAAACGACAGGAACATTTTTCAAGAGGAGGAGTTGTAATTCCGTCGTCAAGGTCAGACTATGATACCCAGCTCCGTCGTTATTTCTTTAGTAGCACACTATGTGATGATGTCAATGCCATCGTTTCTTTTTCACTCCCGATAGAATCTTACAATAATCGCATTTCTCCACTCCATATGTTGTAGTAATTCTCCTGATCGCCTACCTCTTCCAACTCCAAAGCGCCGCCTCACCATGATCACCGTCTCCTCACCGTTTTTGCCAGCTGCCTAAACCTTGTAGAAGCAGAATCCAATGTAGAAGCTCGCCGCCTCCATCTCATCGTCCGAAACCAGAAGCGGACCACCGCCACGCCCGCGGACGCCCATACGCTCGCTCAGAGGTCCCAGCTCCGCGTCATCCTTCTCGGCCTCCCAGATCTCGGGGAACGTGCGGTGGAATTGCAGCTCCAGGTTGTAGTCGTCGGCAAGGGCACGGAAAGCCTCCCAGGGGACCACGTATTCGGGCACCTCCTCGACGGCCTCGTCCAGAAAGAAGTTGTATTTCCAGCCAAAGGCAGGGCGGAAGATGCCGTCCTCGGGTGTCTTGCCGGGAAAGCGGACGCGGTAGATGCTGTTGCCCCACTCGGCAGTCGGCTCAGCCTCGCCCTCTTCGAGCTCGCCATCCTCGGGATCTGCGGGAGGGGGCGTGGTAGATCCGTCGGCGTTGCCCTCGGAGTTCTTGGCCTCGCGCTTCGCGGCGGCCTTCTCGTTGAACTTGCGGACATGCTCGCCGAGGACGTCGGAGTTAGGGATGCAGCCGATGAATCGGCCGCCCTTCTTCAGGGCGCCGGCGACGTTGCGGAGCATGGTTCGGGCGTTCTTCTCGTTCTCGAAGGCGTAGTGCATGGAGAACATCATGCTGACAACGTCGAAGCCGCGGCGGTTCATGGGCGACGGGTCCCAGCCGACTTGGTGGATGATATCAATGTTCTCGATGCTTTCGCCGTAGCAGTCCTTGACGTGGAAGCGGGCTTCGAACGGGGGAGGTGGCGGTCGTCGGTTGTATCCTCCTCGGCCACCTCCTCGGCCACCTCGACCGCCACGCGAACCCAGAGTCCTATACCGTTCGCGAGCCTGGTCGATGCTCACGTCGGCGGGGTCCAGACCGACGTAGAGCTGGATGGGCTGGGGAGCCTGCTGCCACTTGTTCAGATCGCCGCCCTTTCCGCAGCCAATGTCGAGGACGAGGAGGTCCTTGCCGCTGGAGCGGCCCTCTTCGCGGGAGCCGGGGGCGTGGTCCTCGTCGGGGGAGTAGCGCTGGATGATGCAGCTCTTGATCCAATTGTTGAAGACGCGCAGGCCTTTGATTTTGCTGTCCCTAGTGCGCCAGTCGCGGCCTCTCTCGGGCACATTGTTGTAGTGCTGCCTCACCACGTCGTTGATGCCGCGGGATCTGTTCTCGTCGTCGTGCGCCGACTGGGCGGCGGCGGCTCCGCGCTCGCGGTCTATCTGGCGCTGTCGGATGGCCTCGCGCTCGGCCTCGGAGATTCGGGCGCGGTTTCCGGGGCGCTTCTGCCTCCGTGGCTGGTCGGACGGAGAGAGGGCGCGTCTCTTGGCGGGCTGGAGCTTGTTTGCGTTGTAGGGTTGCGGGAGGTCGTCGGTCTCCTCGTCGGCGCGTCGCTTGCGGCCAGACCTGTCGTCGGACGGGCCTGGGCTTGACCTGTCAGGCATGGTTGATGTGCGAGTAACGGGTTCGTTTGATGTGGTTGTGGTTGAAAGATGAAGTTAGGGGGTGTGATTTGGTGCATAGAGGTTGCTGAAGCTGAGGTTGAAAGAAAGCTTGCTTGGCCTGAGGTGGATCTCACCTGTGCGGCCTGCCTAAGGACTGCGTTGCACCGCCGCGTGATGTGATTGGACCGCAGCCGGAACGTGCCGACCCCAAGTCAGAGGCTGCTTTTATCAATCACTTGATTATCGTCTTTCTTTGCAAATATTACTTGTTGTCTATGTACCTTCTAAATTAACACCATTTTTTCTTACCTTATCATTGTATATTCAATATTATGCGCTTTGTTCTCAACAACACGAACTCCTTAATTCTCCCGTCCACCTTGTTCCTTATTCTTGATGTTCCTCCACTCCATGCCTAGTGCCGGCAAGACCATGAAGCACGACACTACCACAACGACCAGAAAGGTCTTTAGTAGAGCGTCGTTGTACACAACCAGGACACTGTGGAGTTTTTCTGACGGAACCACTCGAGCCAGAGATGTCGCCCCGGCCTCGATAATCGCCTCGATGTCAATACCCCTAATTCCCTTGAGTCCCTGTGACAAGTCGTTGACAAAGATCGCTTGACCAATACATACAAATACAGCACCACCTAGAGACTGTGCAAAAAACATGAGCGAGATTCCTATCGAGACATCCGCCTGCGCCAGAACTGTCTGCGCGGCCATGCTAGGTTGCTGCATGCCCGCTCCCAAGCCCAGGCCAAAGAGGACTTGATATCCAATCCATGCAGAATGTCCGGTGTTGACCTCAAAAGTTTGTCATCAATCCCGAGCCAACAGAGGTGATAATTGTGGCAACAAACATCCACGGAACATAATATCCAGTCCGGGCAATGGTGGCGCCAGAAATGATGGCTCCAACGACGAGAGAGAGGACTAGGGGAATAGTGTCGATGCCAGACTGGATGGCCGAGGTACCTTTGACGGCCTGAAACCAAATCGGAAGGTTGTAGATTAAATAAATCATGCCTCCGCCGATGCACAGCGCATAAAGAACACCACAGGCGACGCTCCGCTGCATGATGATGCGAGGTGGGAGAGTAGCGTCTTCCTGGCGCCAAATCTGGACACCCACAAACGCAATAAGTAGAACTCCGGCGACAGCGAAAAGTGCAATAACCCGGCTATCATTCCAAGGATAGGTAGCACCGCCCCATTGGAGGGCAAGGATGAAGCATACAATTCCAGGGAGGAAGAACGCGGTGCCAATGGGATCCATGCGGATGAACTGCCGCTTGAGGGTTTCACTGCTGCTATTGTGAGGCACGCGCAGAAAGAATGCCAGGACAGCAAGAACAGCCCCACCTATAGGTAGACTGCATGGTAAAATTAGCAAGAGAATATAGATGAGCAGAATGAGGATAATACTGACTTGATGTAGAAACACCACCTCCAGGTTACGTTGTCCGTGAAGGCACCCCCCATGAGAGGACCAATAATGGATATAAAATTCCAAACATGGAGCCCATGAGGCCTATATATACATGGGTCTCTTCTCCAATGGCAATATCTGCGTGAGGATGACAGAGGACCCCGAGAAGATGCCCGCAGAGCCCATGCCTGCAATGGCACGGCCTATGATGAAGGCCGTAGAGTTGGGAGCTCCACCGCAGAGGGCAGAGCCAACCTCGAAGATGACGGTGGCAATTAGAAAGACTACTTTTGTGAAGTAGAAAGTGTAGATGCGTCCCCAGAGGAGCTGTGTTGCGCTGCTAGTGATGAGGTATGCGCTGGCGTACCAACTGATGTCGTCGAGGGCGTGGAACTCGCTCGAGATGCGAGGGACAGCAGTGCCGATGATGGTTCGGTCCTATACATGTAATCATTAAAATGTTGTATCGAGATATTCCATGGGATTAAGAGGAAACATACCAGAGCTACCAGGAACACGGTTGCATAGAGAGCGGCGAGAATGAACCCAAGCTTTGGCCCAGTCGGGAACGCCTGGCCCTCATTTGGCGGAGTATCAACATTGGACTTGGAATCGGGCAGGCCATCTTCAAGCTCTATTATTTCGTTGTTTGCGCTGTCTAAGCGTTGGTGTGTGTCGACGGCCATCTTGATTCAAGGTAATGGTGTAAGTGGTTAGGCGAAATGCGAGGAGGATGACCATAATCCCTCGAAGTGAGGAGAGCAACAGATATTTATCATTTTCCGCAACCGTATTCTAATTTCTAGCGGAATATCCTACAGTCTCAGTATGGCTCTCGTTCGAGCACAAATTGTCAAATCCCATGTCGAAGTCGGATCACAGCCGGTAGACGGGGTTGAAGACGAGGTGCGTGGTCTGTGATTGGCCCAGGAGCTCTCGGGCACTGAGTTACGGGACCGAGCGGACGCCCAAGTGTCCGATGGCCGGGAGCTGCCAGAACGGTTTGTCTCCGGGATTGATCGTGTCGGGACAGGAACTGGTGTTTATTAATTCTCTCTTGCCTTGGGTATAGTCCATTTTGGCTATTCCATCACTTTAATTTGGAGTAATGCATTCGTGCGCAGGTACAAATTCTGTCACCAAACCCTCAGCTGAATCCATGTACCGAATTCATGTGTGCAGTTGGCAATGCACGCTTAGGCTAGAGGGCTTAGTGAATTGTTTTAATTTCCTAAAACATTTTCTTATGTTTAGTATTTATCACTTGTCTTTAGGATTGGGGTATGTACTTGTGTGTGTAAATAGCAAGATGCGTGTGTATACCAAGGTGATATGGCTATAAAGCGACTGGATATGTGCTTCTGGTACTGGTGCGATGGCATTCTCTAGGCAAACTAAATTGTTAGAATCACTAAAAGAAATTGGTTTAAATTCAAGATATAGATTTTTACTTTGAGGCTATAATAGCCAGAATGACGCCGTAGGGTAAATATGAAAGCATGGTATTCTCCAAATTAAACAGAGTATCCACGAGATGACTATTTGGCCGTCCAAATGCATCCGCAGAGGATATCCAGTCGACGACCGCCTACCCTGTACCCCCACGCTAGTACAGCTGCGAACAGCGACCAAAAAGGTACGTACCCCCAAGCAAGACTCTCAAGGGCAGCTCCAGTTTTTAGTGCGTGTCCCGCTGGAGCCTTGCAGCGGATTCGGTGCCGGGGCCACTCAGCTCCAGCCTCTGGCCTGGCGCATTACTGTACCGCACAGTGACAACACCAACACTCACCTCGTCAACCTCACAACTCAAGCTTCTCTCGTCATCCATCACCCACCAGACATACAACCACAACCACCAACAACCTCCGCCGATCAACCTCCAACCAGTCCCCGAACACTTCGCCCTCCCCCTCCTCCTCCCTCCGCCATCATGGGCTCCGATCCCCAGTACGCCAAATGGCCCCTGCTGCCTCTCTCGCAGCACGTCTTCGCCCTCACAAACGCCTACGCCTCCAAAACCGCCCAACAATCCGCCGTGCAGGCCCTGCAAGATGCCATCGCCAAGGACAAGATGGCTCCCTTCTACCGCTACCTCGCCCACCCCATCGACGGCATCCTCAACACCATCGGCGAGGGCGGCGCCTCCGCCCCCGGCAAGCCGTTGTCCAGGAAGTCGAGCCTGGTCGGCATGATCGCCACCAAGCCTGCCGTCACCACCGTCAATCTGCCCTGGGACGAGGGCCTCTACAACGAGCTCAAGGAGGACAACGACCGTGAGCTTGAGGAGTTCAAGAAGGAGGAGGATGAGGCCGAGGAGCAGGCGGGCGACACAGAGATCATAGCTGCCAAGGGCAAGCGCGCAGAGTTCTGGGCCAGAGTGGGCGACAAGGCAGGCTCTCTCGTCATACCCCCATTCCATTTCTGTTTGCTAACTATCTGTACAGGACAAGGCCATTGCTGCTTACGAGAGCGTCTTCGAGAAGACGGGCATCCTCGGCGCCAAGATCGACCTCGTCCTCGCCATAATCCGCATGGGTCTCTTCTACGGCGACAAGCCCCTAGTTAAGAAGCACGTCGAGCGGGCCAAGACTCTCGTTGAGACTGGTGGTGACTGGGATCGCCGCAACCGACTCAAGGCCTACGAAGGCCTTCACCTCCTCACCCTCCGCTCCCACAACCTCGCCGCCCCGCTCCTGCTCGACTCCCTCTCCACCTTCACCAGCTACGAGCTTTGCACCTACTCCAACCTCGTCGTGTACTCCGTCCTCGCCGGATCGGTCTCTCTCAAGCGTGTCGACTTCAAGTCAAAGGTCGTCGATGCCCCCGAGATCAAGGCTATCCTCGGTGACGGTGAGGACAAGCTCCTCGCCCTCAGCGGTGCCCTCAGTGCCGGCCCTGGCACTGATGCTGCTGCCACTCCCAAGGTTGCTCCAACCACTGCCGTCAACCTGACTACCCTCGGCACCAGCAGCGGCCAGCCCGAGGCCGAGATCGCCATCGACTTCAGCCCCCTCGCGCTTCTCGTGAGCAGCCTGTACAGCGGCAACTATAAGACCTTCTTCCAGTCCCTCGCCGATGTTGAGGAGCAGTTCCTAAACCAGGACCGCTACCTGCACGAGCACAAGAGCTGGCTCATCCGTGAGATGCGGCTCCGCGCCTACCAACAGCTCCTGCAGAGCTACCGCGTTGTCGGCCTCGAGAGCATGGCCAACGACTTTGGCGTCACTGTCGACTTCCTCGACCGGTAAGCCTCCCTCCTTCTCTCCCTGAACGCAGCCAGAATGCTAACCCAACCTTCCTCCAGTGATCTTGCCCGCTTCATCGCCGCTGGCCGTATCCCCTGCACCATTGACCGTGTCACTGGCAAGGGCGTCATCGAGACCAACCGACCCGACGACAAGAACAAGCAGTACCAGGACGTTGTGCGCCAGGGAGATCAGCTCATCACCAAGTTGCAGAAGTATGGCCAGGCTGTGCGGTTGAGGGGCAGTGAGAGGGCGTAAATAGACTGGGGGTCAGCCAGCTATGGGGGTGTGATGTGAGGGCACGAGATGACGAGAATATTTTTGGTAATTCCACATGGCGTGGGATGGTGGATAGAATGGGGGAAGAAAGGGATACGTGCCACGCTCTACCTACTTACTCAGCTGTATGATACGGATTAGACAGGCCAGTGCGATAATAGATTGGCTGGGTCCCGGAACAAGAAAGCGGTGGCATGCCCCTAAAAGGACTATATTTGCGCGAACATGATGACCATGCTGTTGCACTACAGGTACAATTGTATGAGAGAGTTGTGTTAGAAGATAGTGGTCTGAAAACTGTCCAATAACGCCACGCCAGCAAGGGGGGAAAACGGATTTGATCTTGTATGGATGTGAGATTTGCGATGCCTTTTTCTATCTAATCCAACGCTATCAATCCAACTCTGTTTACATTTCTTTGCGCGTTAAAAGTCATCCCGCCATCACAAGTTCCCTCTCTTGTCTGTCCATATCTTTTTTCTAACAAGCCGCGTGACAGAGACGGTACCTCTGGACCAATTATTGGTACTTCTCGAGGAACTCCTTGTGGAACTTGACGATGCTGCCAACCCACTCGGTGCCGGGGGCGAGGAAGGTGGTACGGAAGTGCAGGGTGCCCTCCTTCTGGCCGAAGCCGGAGCCAGCGACGACGCAGATACCGGTGGCCTCGAGGAGGCGCATGCAGTAGAACTCGTCAGCGGTGCGGCCCTCAGCGGCGGCGGCCTCGTGGGCCTTGGCAGGCAACGTGATGGTAGGGAAGAGGTACATGGAGCCCTGGGGCTCACCGCACTCGACACCCTCCATCTGGTCAAAGGCTTTGTGCAGGGCAGTGGCGCGCTGGCGGAGACCCTCGAAGATGCCGTTGTACTCCTTCTGGTACAGCTCGTATGAAGGCGAGCCCTCCTTAGGGGGGTTCACCATGAGCTCAACGATGCACTGGCCGATGACTGGGGCGCAGAGCATGATGGAGACAAACTTGTAGATGTTGGCCTCGACCTCGGCGTCGAAGCCGCAGAGCTCAAAGTAACCACCGCGGTGACCGCACTCGCCGACCATACCCTTGGAAACACTGTGGAGGGAGGCGAGCTCGACGGCGTCGTACTTGCCAGGGTTCTCCTGCTGCATGCGGCGGAGGACGGCCTTGAAGCTGTGGAACTTGCCAACGAAGACGTTGGTCTGGTAGACCTCATCAGCCATGACGACGAGGTTCTTCTGGGCGGCGAAGTCAAGGACGGCGCGGATGTCCTCCTCGGGGAGAGAGGCACCGGTGGGGTTGCCGGGGTTGATGATGACGATGCATCGGACGTCAACGCCGTCGGCCTCGGCCTTCTCGTACGAGGCGCGGATTGTCTCGAGATCGGTGCCCCAGTTCTTGGCCTCGTCGAGGAGGTAGGGGACGCAGGTGGCGTTGAGGAGGGAGAGGGTGGCAGTGTAGAGAGGGTACTGGGGGATGGGAATGAGGATGCCGGTGTTGGGAGCAGCGCAGATGACGTGGAGGAGGGTGTTCACACCGGACGAGGCACCGGCGGAGAGGTAGATCTTGGAGGGGTCGGCGGGGAAGCCATCGCGACCTGTGAATAAGAGTCATCGGTTAGCCGCGGTGAACCAATGCAAGCGGGAAAAGAGAGCAACATGCGCAATGTACGCCATGGACGGGGAATGCAAATTAAATGACGCTGGGAACAACTCACGCTCAAGGAACTGGGCGACGCTGTCGCGGATGGCAGGGACACCGGTGCTGGCGGAGTAGGCACCAACAGAGCCGATCTTGCTGAGCAGGAACTTGGCGCGCTCAATGACATCAGTCTTGTAGCCGAGGGCGTTGACGAGGGCATCCTCCTTCTCGAGGAGCTGGGGGTTCTCGAGGAGACTGGCGACCTGGCGGAAGAAGGTAATGGGCTTCTGGTCGAGCTGCTGGGGGTTGCCGATGTTGGCCGAGATGACCTGGTTGAAGGGCAGGTCGGCGGCGTCGCCCGCGGCGATCTTGGCGCGGTACTCCTCGGACTTGACAGCCAGCTCACCGCGGACGGCGTACTTGGCCGCAACCACGTGTTGGTTGATGTTTTCGGCGGTCAATCGAGTCATATTGGGCGGCTTGGTTGGCGGCGTGGTGCGAGAAGTTCCGATGGCGGGGTTGCAAGGAGAAAGTAGAAGTTTTTGGCGGGGTAGCCAACGACGCGGGTAGGCAGGGTCGCGGGTAGCAGTGGTAATAAATGTACTAGGGGCACCTGGAACGTCGGGCAAAAGACGAGTCGAACGAGTTAGCAACAAAATCACCCAATAGTGCAAATGCAATCTATGACTAAATCCCGGAACAAAAAGTTGCACCACGGAAGCAGCACCGAAGAGTTCGGGGCTACCCGAGCTGGTCGGTGTCACCCGAGGAGAGAGTGAGAAAGTGAGAGAGAGGCTGAGAGGATGCCCGGGAGATACAGCCAGAGTCAGAGATAGCAGAGGCGTAGATAGGGAGGGACACAACGGTACGCGCCGAGAAGAGTGGGGGATAGGTGCGACATATAGAGATGGCGGGGGGAGAACACACTTGATAGGAGGAGCGATCTACTCGACCGAGGGATGTAAGAGGAGGCTTGGAGGAAAAGCAAGAGTATACAAGAGGGAAGAAGAGGAGGAGCAAGAAAGGAAGGGGGAGCTGAGTCTACTATGTAGTAGAAACTCGACAGCCTCCATACATGCAAAGGAATAGACCCGTCGACACCACCCAATGCGCACCTCGGATGGGGATCCCGGGTGGGCTGCAGTGGTGCTAGAGTGCTCCAGACAGACGACAAAAATCAGCGCATTTTGGACGTGACCGCCTGACGCGAGAACAGGACATGAGAGGACGAAGCTCCTCAATGGGACTCCGGCTTAAAGGGCGCAGTCCCGCAACGACCACATAGTGGCCTCGTCCCCGTTGCTCGTCCCCGGTTCCCCAACATCACCTCAGTACAGGGAGGTCGGTCAGGGTGTCACCGCGGCGCAGACTCGCCCCGGGTGGGCATCGCATGGGGGAACATGGGTGTGGGATGTGGGATGTGCGTGATGGAGGGACGGACCGACATGGGCCATCGGACGTGGGACATGGGGGGGAAACAACAGAGAAGGTCCGGGTCCGGATCCCCGGAAAAGACGACAAAGATGGACAGGGGGAAAGCCATGATGATGACGACGAGGTATGAGGCATAGAAACAAGGCTGTCAAGACGCCCCCATGTTGTCCGTGGCCGGTGCACCGGGGAACGCGCAGAGGGGCGTGGGCAGGAAATGGGTTGATCCTGGCCAACGACATAACTAAAAGCCCCAAAGACGGTTGCTGGGAAATGAAATCGACCTGCAACATCAACTTTTCGTCGGCCTCGCCCGATACCCGGGGGCCTGGCAAGCACATGCATGCACTGCATGTCCGGCTCTTGACGGGACGAGATGGCGGAGATGCCCCTCATGCATCCAAAACTTCGGGCGTGTGAGAGCAAAACGCGGCTGAAAGGGACGACGGGGACCAGATGGGGAGGGGGAAGGGCAAAAGGGCATGGGAATGGGGCCAGATACCAGCAACCCAAGCTTGAAAGATGGGCCATGTGCAGATTGCAGCGTGCAGAAGTGCAGCATGCAGCGAAGGGGCAAGACAAGAGATCCAATCGAACGCCGTTGCGCGGGGGGCATGATGCGCGCGTGTGAGATCTCTCGGGCGCGGTGCGACGGTATCTCGGGGTGGACTCTTTCTGGTTGACGCTCTGTTGCGCTTTCCTGCGGTCTCTCACTCGAAATCTCCGCCTTGCTGGGACCGGCCCGGACATACAGATGGAGCGCGTCGTATCGCAGCTACTGTAGGTGTAGTGGTGGTGTTGGCGGAGGAGCCGTGAACCGGTATTTCATCGTCGAGACCACCATCACCGTCCGCCGCGGCCAAATCACAAGAGGCACATGCTCTCGCTTTCCATCAATCTTGTTACGTACCTGTGCTAGTGACGGCGGCTGCCCCGGTGGGGCGCCAACTACTTGCCCATCGCCGGTCGTTGATGGACTTGGCCACCGGCAATGGCATTGAGACGGAGCATCTTGAGGCCTGTAGGCCTCGCGCCGCCTTCCCGAGGGCGGCTGCTGATGCGGGGTTGCGACTGTGACTTGCTAACATGCTGTTCTAGGTAGTTGTGTTGGTTGATGTACGGGGTATTCGTAGGGCCCAGGCGAGTCCACGAGATTGGTGCGGATTGGTGGGCGAGACGCGGGCTGGGCGATCGTATGTTTAATTTTGGGGACGGTTCAGGCTGGAGGAAGATGGAAGCTCTGAAGAGACTCTTCCGTCTTTGATACACAAATAAAACGTCAAAAAAGTGCGTAATAAAAGAGAGAGTAGGTCTGCTCGGGGTGGCCTTCCCAGCGGGAATTTTGTTGTCAAGCGGAGGCGTCAATTGAGTTGTATCGTCGTGGGGGTTGGGGTAAGCGCAAGGACTACTGTGCGTAGCGTATGTAGTCTGTCTGAACGCCGCAAGTCGTGAGGGATAGGAGGGGAATGTTGAGAGTTGATGACCGCCCCGTGACTCAACTGCCGCAACTCAAACTGATAATATGAAGAGGGGCCGGAGACGGAGACGATGGGAAAACGACGGGCCCGGCGCTGAGCGGGACGGACACAGTAGATGCAGAAGGGTTTGAGAACGTGGTGTGCGTTGCTGCCGGCCAGTGGTCACGCCGTACAGGACATCGGGGTTTGCGGTCAGGAAATCGGAGAGCCATCGGCACTGCGACAAGAAGGTGCCGGCGTAATCTTTATATCGCTTCCCGCGGACAAGGGCTTCGAGCCTCTGCAGGGCTTCGTGAGCCATTGCAGCGAGGCGCCCGCCCCGGCGCCGCAGGTCACCGCCATGTGAAGTCCGATGCAGGCCCGGGAATGGAAAATGCCGGGTGCGACCGTCGTCGTGGACCCTCAAATCGAACGAGTCCAAATGCCGTTTCTTGTCCTACAGTTAGCTTACTTGGGGGTAGCTCCCTTGCGTAGATCTATCACTTTCGTACCTATCGCGATAAAGCTGCTGTGTGGCCGCTGACCACCTCTCTTCCCATTGGCCAATCAAGCCAGACTAGTCGAGCTGCCAACTGCGAGCTCGCACCTTTGCTCAACCACTCCGGGGCTACGTTTCCCCGAATACCCGACAACCTCACGGCCGGAAATTTCCACGCAACAGCACATGTACCATCTCGCGACTCCAGCCGTTGACCCAACTTCAATACAGCGTCGCCCACCATGGCTAAGAAAGGTAAGTTTGCACCTCTCTGCCGGTCTGTCACCAGCGCACTGTCCGCTGACCCAATTTGTGTCCAACAGCTAAGGCTCGTCTGATACACGTGCGGCTCATCTCCATGGCCATGACGGGTTTCTTTTACACCTTCAAGCGCCCCAGAACCTCCCCCATGATGGGCATGTTGAAATACGACCCAATCGGTATGATTTGCGCGCATTCGATTCTCCCCATCCCAAGCCTTTGACTGACCCAAATCCTCCGTTGCAGTGCGCGCAAGAAGGTCCTATTCCTCGAAACTAAAAAGAGAACGAAATGAGACCGGCCCACCATGGCATGATGACGATTCGACCCATCGAGGAAAGCTGGATAAGATGGATATATGGATAGGCTATGGGAGCGCGCCCTTTTCCTCACGATATTCACACCATTGTAACACTACACGAAGAGCATTGTTGGAGTTTGGGCCTACGACGTCTGCGCTCGGCGCAATGCAAATGTACATGTACAACACACAACACGCAATACACCCTCATGATCTGGTCACCGCGATTAAACACTCGATGTTGTTCTCCCAAAAGTGGATAGCAAGTTGGCGGGTGAGCTGTAACTAAATCTGACTGGAATAGACACGCATCGGCGTCAAGCAAATCCCCAAATCCTCCGAACACATCACTTCAAATCACTACACCCACCGAGTCTCGACATGATGGCATCTTGCTCTCGAAACCTCAACAAGACATAGCAGCCCGTGCTTCCCATCGAAAATAATGCTCTTGCCTCTCCTTGTCTCGGCATGGAACCTGTCTGGGCATTCGACAATGAACAGACTATTCCCCGATTTGCTTGCGGGAATATGTTTTTAGCACAGCCAGACTTTTTGACGCCCTTGCCTGAGGTCTGTAATCCTTCAAGTTTTGCATTGTCTGAGATGACCCCTCTTCCACCTTCATCTTTTTGCCACTGGGGCCGTGTACTTGTTTCGTCGAGACCAATGAATGCTTCTTCTCCGCCATTACTCCCTCGGATCGATTGGGTTGGATGTTTCTCTCGAAATCAGCGACCGTAGGTAACTCCCAGTTCTTTTGCGTTTGCCTCGGTTGAATAAACTTGGTCTGAATTTGCTCCATCACGCCTTGTTTTGCGTTGGCAGCCGTTGAGCTGGCCTTTCCCATGACGGGTCTATTGTATTGACTTTCATTCGGTGGAATTCTCGAGAGTTGCGACTCCTGTGCAGAGTCTTGCGATGACGATGCTGATGATCTTAAAATTGAACGCGGCGCGGCTGCTTCCCGGCGTCGCAGCTGCTCTTGCTCAATGGATGGTGGCGGATAAGGTGAACTGCGACCCCCTGGACTGTTGAAGACCACCTTGCGGTTGACGCTTTCATCCTGAGAGGAAGCGCCTGTGGCTGGGTCCCACAAGTCCGCCAAACTTGACAAATTTGTGATCATCGACTGGGGATTGGATGAAGCAATGGATTCCCCTTTTCCCGAATTTTCCGCTTGTGACGAGTGTAGCCTCCCCTCGGCCCCAAAGCCCAGGACCTCCAGCTCTGGGTTGACTCCGAGCTGTTGACTGACCCAGGACCGTTCTGCCACTAGGTAGCCGGCGGTTGAATTCATCAGCCGGCTGATCTCAGCCATGCTTCGGAACTCTACTTCTAGGCTTTCCATTTGAGGCACCCGCTCACTGATGTCTTTCAGTTGATCTCTCAATACGTCTATGGTTTTGATGTCCTTCTGCCATCTCTCGCGAAGGCCCTTATTCGTTTTTGCCTCTTGCTCGAGCATGGCAAGCTTTTGTCGGAGCTCCGCACCGACTTTTTTCTCCTTATTCAAGGCTTGGCAGAGCGCTCCGGAGTTGGGGTCATCGTGTGAGGTCGTCATTAATTTATCCTTGACTTCCTTAAGATGCGAGTCCAGCATGGCCCGGATGCCCTCGGACTGAGACAGCTCTCGTTCGGACCTGGCGCTCCCCTCCTTAAACCCATTCTCAAGAGTGTTTCGGATTGCATCAATGGTCTCCTGCAAGTGCTTTTTGGCCTCGTCGTCGCTCTGCAGAATATGTTGCTTCATGGTTTCGATCTTCTTGCTGTAGTCCTCAGCCACTGATTGTAGCTGTTGCTCGAGCATGCCGATCACACTCTCCCGATCTCTGAACTGTTGGGTGATTCGGTCCTGGAGAGATGTTTCAAAAGCCTCTTGCTGACGTGTATGGCCTTGGGTCCATTCAACGAAGTGACGCTCCGTTTGTTTGTAGGTCTTGTCGATGTTGAAAGTCCGAGTATCAATTCGACCAAGAACATCAAAGAGCTCTCGGCGAATAGCTTCATCGTTCTGCCGATCTTGAGACCTTCTTTCATCTTGGTGTATGATGCCACCCTGAATCTGTTCGAGTCTGGCCAGGACATCGTCTCTGAATCCCACACCGGATTTAACTGCCTGTGTTTGTCCGGAAATGACGGTAAGGATGGCTGGCAAGATTCTGGTGAGCATGTTAGTAAAAGCTGCTCTTAGTGAAGGCTAAGGTCATGTACCTGGAAACAATATTCCTTTCAAGTCTTTCGATGACGGGCTCAATGGTCATAGGTGTGACTGCATTGTCTTTGAACAAGTCAAGATGCTTAATGACGAGATCAAGCCTATTTTGGATGTCAGCATGCACCGGGAATGGCCGGCAAAAACTTACTTCGAAGAAAGTTGGTCGGTTATTTCTCTCTGGTCCCGGCCGCATGTGTCTGAGTTGGTGCTCTTGTCGAGCAGTGTCTGGACTTGAGATTCCACTCTCGTTACACTTTCCTGAATCTTCTTTTGATCTTCGATCCGCTGGTAGAGCTCAATTGCTGAATCTCGCTCGTGGATGAGCTCGGCCTCTTGCTGTTGCAGCTTCGCCTCCAATTCTGATACGATTCGATCCTCTAGAATTGTAATTAGCGAGGCGCGTTTGAAACGAATGGTATTGGGTGCATACTCCTGTGACCCTCTCGTTCGGCCTGTGTGCGAAGCTCGTCAAGGCAGATCTTCATCTCCTCACGTTTCTTGCGGCCGATCTCAATGGCGTTGTCAATAGCGAGTGAATCGGCGGCACGGCTGCTTTTCTCTTCCTCAAGCTCCTTTCTGGTTGCTTGGTATAATTCGCGAGAACGCTGAAAAAGAGCTTGTTGTTCAGAAATTGCTTCGTTCAACTTTGATCGGCAAGTGCGGTACTTGTCTTTGAGCCCTTCTGCATGCTTTTTGGATGCCTCAAGCTGTTCTTGCAAAGACTCAATCTCACCGTTGAGTCGATGATTCTCGCCTGCGGCCTGGTGCTCCTGGTGCTCCAACTCCTGGCAACGTTTCTGAGCTCCTTTGATCTCAGTTTCTTTCTTGGACAAGAGACCAAATGACTTGTCCAACTCTTTCTCCCGCTGGCTGATTTCGGTTTGAAGTCGCTCAATTTCCCAGGCTGCCTCCTGCTTTTCGTCTTCAGAAATTCTCATGCACTCATTCCAGTACTGTGCCACATGGTGCATGGCCTCTTTCTTGCGTTCAGGGGCCGCCCGAGCCCGGCGTTTCTGAACGGTCGACCGCTTTTTGGAGATGTTGCTAGTCCTGGATTGGGAGCGATCGTGATTCTCGGGTGTTTTCCCACGCGGACGCGGAGTCTGAATTGGGCGACTTGGCATTTGGCTCCTGACCTCGCGTTGCCGGTGATGCTGAGATCTTGGGGTTTGGGGAGTAGGTCTTTCTAAATCGCCACAAATGCTGGAGGGTGGATCACGATGTGTCGTGCGATGGACTCGTTTCTCTCGCGGCAGTGGTAGTTTCAATTCGTCCAGCTTTTGTCCTGCTCGACGTTAGACAACATCGCAAACTGACTTATTTTGGCACTTACCATCACGGTGGGTAGAGCTTAGAACAGGCCTGTTCAACTCAGGCAAGTTCATTGAGCCACTGGGGGTTGGCGGTTGGGATGCGGAACTAGGGTTCTGCATAGATGAATGTTGACGACTTGGTCCTTCATGGTGCTTCCCCCGGGCTGACATGCCACCAGATTGGCCCTGTGTTCCGCCATGATCAGGGATGGGAGGACCACAGGGGGGGTTCGTCAGTTGCGAGGAAACAGTTTCAGTGGAAGCCTCTTGTGAAATTGGCTCCTCATTCGTTGAGAGACCTTGACTGACAGCAGATTCGACAGAGAGACGTTCGATTGGAGGTTTCTTTCCGGGAAGGCCAATCTCAGGGAGATCCAGAGTTGCAACATCGCGGCGGACTTCAGGCAGGGTGATCTGACTGGGAAGACTTGGTGCAATTTCCCGGCCAAGGATTGGGGACTGGCGAAAATGGGATGACGATCCAGCAAGCCGAGGGGGCTCCTGGTTGGGTGGACGGAAGAACTGACTAGGGCGAGGTGGTTGCTTGACTGACCAACTGAAACCTTCTACAAGAGCCGCGGGAGAGATTTTGTCGGTTACCGCAGAGAACTTCTTGGGAGGAGGATTGGAAAGCATTGCAGCATTGTTCGGCTGTGAATCAGGGATCATTGAAGCCAGTTCGTCGAAGTCCCTTTCATCGGTGATGTGGTCAAATGAAGCCAAACTGCTGGCTCTAGACGAAGCACTCCAATGTACGGAGCCTGGGGAAGCAGCCATTTTGGTTGGGTACTGAGACGCAAAGACGTCCGAGGAGCGCCAACGCAAGAAAGCAGCGGCCGGCTCAGCCAAGCTGCTCTGGGGAGGTGGTTTTCAGTGTGATAGTGATGGATTGTGAGGGATGGCGGATTTATCACGGACATGTTCTACGCAAGTTCGAGCCGGTGCCTGATTCTGAGGCAGAAATTATCACCCGTGCAGTCTGGTAATGGCCAGACTGGGAAGGAGTAGCAATGGATGCTTTCCATCTTTGGCAGTTGAGTGAGTATCTAGGGAAGGTGCGGGCAGGAAGGCGCAACGGCAGCAACAGACTCAACGCAATTATTTTTGAGAGCCCGAATCACCAAGGAAGGCGGAATGTGAACGGGGCCAGATTAAAAATAAGATCTCTAGATCCATTGCAATCAGCTCTGCATGAACTTGCGCGGGGGCCGCTTGGCTGATGACTGCACACCGTCACGATATCTCACCTGCAGAAGACAAACTCGCTTACTCATATCGGGCTCAAGCAACATCCTCGGTGCCGATGGATAATTTTGGATACAACGGTCAGAATGGACCCCAGGTCTTAGTTTAGCACGCTCATCCTCCAGAGCCGGCGGATATGGCCAGCATTCTGCATAATGGCCGCCATCTCATCCTTGGCGATCTCTGACTCCGCCATCAGCGAGACGCCGTATCGAAACAAACAAGTAGACGCGTCCATGAACATCTTCACCCGTAGGAGCTAAAATGCCGACGTGAGACTCGCGGGATCGGTTCCTCCGACGTCCTCTTGCATCTGATGTGCGAGATCGGGCCTCGAGCGGTCAACCACTTGCCAAGCCGCCATTCACCATCGCAGCCTTATGATAGATTAAAGGAGCAGGTAACATTGTGACGGCTGCTGCGGCCACAGCAGAGACATGGTCGAAGCAGCGGCTATCATGAAGTTTTACCAAAACCGCAACGAGAGACCGCCCTCCCAAATATCGGACCCTCTTCACGAGTCCACACCAATGCCATGACGACAAGATGCAACGGGCGCATCCAAAATCTATATTTGGGTGCCGGCGCTTCGTGGCCAGCGCACAGGCCAAGCACGCCGCCATTTGGTGGGTGGGATCGGGATATGGGAATAGGCTTCAAAAGCGGGTGCGGATGAAACGCACTTCCAACACCCAGCCATCTCGCAGTGATGTGAATGCGTCCCAAGAAGTGCCGATAGGGCCAATCCCAGTCCAGCAAGACCGCCATGCCCTGTGATGCTTGCGATAACTAACGGTGTCCCTGCATCCATCACCCAGTGGCCCCCATCACTGCGTCGTGATGGGCTCCGGCGCGTGACGGCCCCTGGCCGCCCAGCTGCAAGGGTGCCAAGGAACGCACTCCAGCCATGTTATTGGCTGCGCCCCTGGTGACAGTGCAGGCGCTCAGCGCTTCGAGGACGACGCTCGCCAATCATCACGAAGAGTCTTAGAAGACGACTCCGATTTTGCGATTCTCCTGTTGTACCTGGGTTTGGGCTTGGCGGTGATGATCCAATCATGCTTCGCATTGTGTGCTGGGACGGGTGCAGCACGCACGCAGCATCACTGCCGATCCTTGTAGACGAGGTTGTAGTCGTGGTTGCCGGCCGCCAGTGGGCAGCCAGTGCATGACTAGATGTGGGGGATACCAAGATGTAAATACAGGCGGCTATCCTCGTCAAGGCGGTATTTACGAAAGTCTCTGTCCGTTACATGGAGTTTCGCTCGTCTTCGATTCTCCCGGTTCTGTGAACCCCCTCTTCTCTCGTCTCGTCCCCTCCAGCCTCATCACCATTCCAGCTTTTGTGGCCTCGATCATATACATCAACAGGTCTTAAGCCAGAAGACCCTGTGGAAACATCCATCATGGCGTCGTCGACAAGCCAAGCATTCCCGTTGGCCTCGGAGAAGCCATATGGTAACGACACCGCAAATCTGGACGGTTCAGATGAAGGTGCCTCTGGAGACAGCACAGGGAACTCAGTCTCCATTTCCAACGGAGGCATGATTGCCATCATCGTCGTCGTCGTCGTCGTACTGCTTATTGGAAGTACGTGCCGTTCTTGAACCCGTACCTTGTCACGAGCTAACCATGCCATCAGTTTCCACCACCATTCTTTTCTTCGTTGCCAAGAAGCGGGAGTGGAAAGTGAAGGAAGCCCTCAGGAAATCTGCCCGCAGGGTTGTCACCGCCCTCACTCCGCGGCGATCAGAATTCCCATCGTCGGTCAAAGAATTCCGTAGAGGTCGGTCACGGCTTAATGACGTGCCGCCAACTCCACGACTACGCCCTGAGGATCTCGAGAAAGGACTTGACAAGGCGGAAGCAAAGCGAAAACAGAGGAAATGGGGCAGGTAGAGAGATGTGTTACTACCATCTCTTATTAGTCTAGTTGGGGTCGGTCTTTTTGGGGGTATTCTGGGGGCGTCTTGATCGCGCGGCGGAGGGAGTTGGTGTTCTTGAAGCGGACAGGATCCGGGTATCATTATGTATAAGTAATCGCCATGTATGCACTTCTTCTTCATATTTCCAACAGCCGAGCGTATAAAATGCGTCTTTTTTTTACCACCGAAAGAATCCCGAACGCCAACTTTCCCGCTTTTACATCTTCCTGAAGGTGTTGGAGCTGGCGCTTCGGCGAGATCCATTCCTCTTGTCCCGAGGAGGAGGAGGGGCCTCCTCTTCCTCTTCCTGCCTTTGCTTCTTCCTCGACTCTGGAACGAATGTGACTTGTCGCTCACCCACAATTTCGCCGCGTGCCTTATTTGTGCGGCCCGACTTTTGTTGTCTCGATCCCAATGCCGTGTCCCTGACTGCGCGGCCACCGTTGCTGGTCGACGACACACGCATCACAACGTCGTCCTTCGCCTTCCTTATCGGCGCTGTCTCGTTCTCGCTAGCACTGGAGTCGTCATCTGAATCCTTGCCCTGATAACGGGTAGGAGCCTTTGGATCAACAGGCTCTTGATCCACGAGAGTGCTGGGGTTGAGCGCTCGGAATTCTCCAGTGGTTTCATCCACATTGTATGCCTCATCCTCAAAGAGCTTGCTGAATCGATCATCGCCGAGGACTCCAACCTTGGTGTTGACCTCTTCTCTGTTCTCCTGCTTCTTGAGAAGTTTATCAACCAACCTCTGGTTGACCTTGACCTTCTTGGTGCCTCTGATTCTGCTTGAGCGCTCCTTCTCGACCTTCTCCTTGATACGCTTCGTTCTCTCTTCCTCCCAGACGTACGGGTTCGCAATCAACCTAGCCTGCTCATACAGCTTGGATGCCACAAAGTATCCGTGCATGTATGGCCTGAGCAAGTTGGTCTTGCCAATCAGATGAGACAGAGTGAGCTGCTTCAATTCGGGAAGAGTCAAGAACTTGTAGTTGTCGTAGGTCTCGGTGTGAACCTCTTCCGCCATCTCTTCAACCATGTTGTCCAGGAAGGAACACCATTTGGGCGCGGGGCCGAGCTGAGGGATAAAGAATGCGTGCTGCTGTTTGCCTTCGTTCGCCGTCAGGACCATGCCCGTGTCCTTGCACCAGGCCACGTCGTTGATGTCGACAACGGGTTCCACTGAAGTCCATGGATCTCCAGTCGACTCATCCCAGACCTTGATGATACGCTTATCGGCGGACAGAATCTTCTTTTCCTGGGAGGCCGTCGTCATGTGAATGAGCTTCTTAATAGCGAAACCGTATCCTTGGTCCTTCTTCATCAACGGAACCGGTCGTCGCATGTCGAATATTTGCATCATGCCCGTAGACGAACCCGTGATCAGTGATAGACCGGTGGGGCTGAAGTCGAGTGCTGTAACCTCTCCGTCGTGGCCACCTAGAAGCGCCACTCGAGATTTGGATCGAGGATCCCAGAATTCGACAGTGCCTATTGAGGTTCCGAATGCAAGCAGGTTGTGGGTGTTTTCCGCCACGGCGACGGTGTTGACGCTGCCAACACCAATGCCACCCTGGAGTCCACCTCCGGTCATCTCGTCATCACCGCCGACTGAAACCTGGTATGACTTCATGAAGCGTCCGAGTTCGAGGTTCATTCGGAAGACTTCGCCTTTACCATCGGCATCCAGACCGACGGCAGGGATAAGGGCCTCGGTCGACTGGCGGTCGTAAACCAAGTCGCGACCATATCTAGGAAGGCGCACTTCATAGTGGCAGCCCATGGGGGTATGGAACTCGAGTCTCCGATCTGTTTTGGAGGTGGAGCGATTTGGAGTAGTCGGAAGAGAGGAGGACAAAGGAGTGGTTGAGGGCGTTGGTGTGGCGGGCGAAGGACAGCGACAGCTGAGGGAGGCTGTGGACGTGGATCTGCGGCTTGTAGGTGCCGGTACTCATGATCCAGTCGCCATCCTCACTGATGCGGATGCAGTTGCTGGCCTCCTCGAACTCGAAGTCTTGGAGGAGCTCGACTCGGTTCTGGTACTCGGCATCGTCCTTCAAGCTTCGCTTCCGGCGGCGCGCAAGCCAGTCGGGGAGCGGCCGGGCAGTGGACGCACCGGAGATGGTGTATACGGGAACGGTGCCGGGATTGGAGAGCTTCATGGCGGCGAGATGGCGAGACAATCCACCAAGGAAGTCTTTCGGTGGAAGATTTGCGCAGGAGTGGGTGGTGTCGCGAGGCCTTGTCTGAGCCGGCAGAAAAAAATCAAGGTGAAAGAAAAAAAGTAGGCCCCACCCGGCTTCGGTGGGCTCGGTGGCTCGGTGAAGAGACCCCGCTTAATTAAACTGAAGCGCTGGAGATTCGGTGCTGACCGAGGGCGGTGGAGCGGTCATCATCCCCGTTCTGCGGATTGACCTCCGCTGAGGACGCAAACTTTCGGGGCTTACCCCCCACCCTCCGCTAAGCTGCAGCGATCGAAGCACTGACTCGACCCCTAAAGCCCGTCACGCCCCCCTGGAGTCCCCTAAGGACCGCCCCCATTCTCCCCGGATCCCCCATTCGCAGACGACTTTGTCCGACGACCCTACCTCCGCGCGACAACCTCCACCGAATTTCCGTCCTCGCTGACGGAACCGCGCCTGCGACAACGCCGCCCGACCTAGAGTTGTCCATCACCACATTCTCTACACGCCCACCACCGTCGCACCATCGCCGAACAGAATCCTTTCCATCCATCATAACCTGCCGAACCTCCTCTCCATCCGCGACCTATCGACTGCCCACTGGAGCCTCCCCGTGGCGCCATCCCCGAGCTACTCGGCCCAGCTCTCCCGCTCGTGGAGATGGAGTCCGGCAAGTCGGCGACTCCCACAACTTCACCGCTTCCAACGACACAAATAGGCCCGCTGCCTTAACCTCGAGCTACGGGCCATCAAGGAGATACAATCCGAGCGTCTAGGAGACGACAACACCGAGGTCGAGGCTTGCGACTGGCCGTGGTACTTTGCCGTACCTGGAGCCGCATTCTACGGTTGCGACCTCTGGGGCAGGAATAGGTTGCCGAGATGGAGACTGGCGAATATGAAACTAATACCCTCTTAATTGTTTGTGCTCTCTCATGGTAGTGAAGCCGGGATTGAAACTGACCTTGCGCTTCTACAGAATAATGTCGCGTCCGTCGCCTTCCGAATTTATGAGCCGTCCCTGGACCAGTCACAGAGCTTCCACTTGGCTGCTCTCGAGGTTGAGGGTGCTCTGCGAAACCAAGGACACATTGTAGCATACGATTCCAATCGACGAGGGATATGGGTTTTCCAAATCAACAGCAAGGATGAGGCAAACGACACCATCACTCGCCTACCCGATGCCACCATCGACACTTGTGGACATACTCTGGCGATGGGAGAAGAGGGCATTTTCGAACCCATCAACCTTCAGAAGAACCGCCCTGCCGGAAATGCGACCTTGAATACCCCTACAAGTTCGTCATCAACGGGTCCTGCCTTGGAATCCCAGCGCAGCCCCCTCGCATCGTTTTCGCAAAGTTCTGTGGCGACAGTTCATGATGGAGATGCTCGGGTGGCAACTGCGTCGATCAATGACCCCAAGGCGGAGCAGACGGCAGTCAAGACCATTTACGAGCATTTTATTGCTGCAATACTTTCAGCAGTATCATTCGCATTCTGTAGCGAGTCGATGGCCATTCCCCTTAATTACCGGACCGTGTTGATTCCCCCACTCCCATCAGGCTACCAGGACAATGACGGTTATTCCGCCAAAAAGGATCCAGTCCTCGGCACGTTCAGGACATATCTGACGACGACCGGATCTCTTGTCATCAGCTTATATCTTTCCCACTGCAAAAGTCTTTCCTCCTTGGAGGATGTGATGGCTGCGAATCTCATGCCCCCTAACCGATCCATTCTTGCCGCCCCCTTTGGGATCTTCGCGGCTAAACAAGGCCCTCCCAATGGCGAAAACAACACAGCACCCGACACTGGGCTGGCCCAAACGCCCAACACTCAGGCATTAAGCTTCAGGGGCCTCCCGGATTCGCAAGATTCGCTCTGGAAGCAAAAGTGTCTCAAGGCGCTTGAGCTCTGTGGGCTCGACTCTTCCTCTCTGAAGGCCTTTTCCTGGGTCAACCTCATGGTATCAAAACGTACCCTCCAGGATGCAGAAAATGAAGTAAAACGATTACAAGCCACGGTCCCGTGGCCGGGCTCTCTCTGTTTTAGGAAAAAGTCAGTTGAGATATCGACCACTTGCCGGGTGGGAGACACCATGTTGAGCGGCCATGAGGAGTGTCATGATCCGCTGGGAAATGCTCGCGGATGGTTCAACACTGCTTCAGAAAGGGACGAGAAACTTGCAAAGCGCAAGGCCGACAGGATAGCGGCTGTTCCCAGAGAAATCAATGGCACCCAAGCCCAGAAACCTAACGGACAATCGCCTCTGGCCCTCCAACGCCCAAGTGCGACTGCGGCAGGCGTGATGTATCCCACTCCACCCGACGCCATCCAACAACATCTGGGCGTCACGCCCTCTCTCGACGGCACTATTTCAAGTCCCGGCAATCCACCTCCAACTGTCGCAGTTGTTGATGTCGACGCCATGATGACAACCGCTCACCCCATCGGTGATACCTTTAACGACGGGTGGGATGTCTCAAATGAGCCAAAGCGAGATCAAAATGATAGCAACATGCTTGGCGAGTCTGACAATGTGTTTGGTGATATGGGCGGGGATATGTTTGGTGACCATATCACGGAGGATGACTTCGATTTCTTTGACCAACAACCCGACGACGTTGACTTGGACCTCTCAATGGCAGACCTTGATGCGGATCCCCCGCCTCCTCCTCCACAAATAGTTCCTCAGCCCCCCCAGATTGACCTGGAACCGGAAAAGGTTGCCGAGGAAGAGCCCGCACAGAAGCTGAAGGCAGAAGTCGATGATGCTGTTTTCGCCAAGCCTGAGTTGAAACATGCACGAAGTTCACTGAATGATGAGCTCAGTCAACGCGGTAGGACTGAGAGGTCAGGTTCTGCCAAGAGAGAGTCAAGTCCGTTCGACCCGGACACGGTCTTCAAGCGAGTCCGAGCATCGTTGATGAGTTCAACGGACGATCAAAACCTCTCATCGCCGAGTCATCGGAAGAACAGTATTTTCCACAAGGTTGACTTTGACCCCAAGCTACCTATGATTAACAAGAAATATGAGCAAGGCGGAACTTATGATTTTATGACGGACCGCGACACGACCAAGTTGAATCGCGATACAGGAATTCCTCCGGAAAATCAATATTTGGAACGACATGGAAAGCTCAACCAGAAACCGAAAGAGCTGCCCCTTCCCGCCGGTTCTTTGATGAAGAGTTTTGCAGGCATCGAGCCACCACCATCACATCCAAGTCCAATACGACTCGACACTGGTGCCTTGGGTGGTGACAGCGATATCGAGTCAGATGGCGATGATTCAAGTTCGGTGTCAGATGGCCCAATTTCGCCAATCAAGTCTAGCGTTAAGCGGGTAATGCTGGACGATGATGCGATTTCCCAGGCCACCTCCTTGAAAGACGGTGATACGTCCGACGAGGCCTCTGACGAACAACTGGCAATAGAACTACCGAGGTTGTCCAAGCCAGAGCCCCCTGAGATCTCACTTTGCCGGTTCTTTTCAGACCCCGAGCCTCTCAGTTTAGAAATGGGACTTGCCGACGAGGACTTCATTCAAATCGCGCAACTCATCACAGAGCAGGCGGCTACTGGTTTCATTGAGATCGGTCTTAATCAACAGAGCGAGTCGAAGGCGTCCCTCGCAACGATAAAGAACCATGAGCTTACGATTGCTCGAAATTCGCTCCAAGTTTTGCAAAGCATCATCCCTTCGAGCCTGGGAGGAGCAACCCCGATTCGATTAAAGGGGTATTTGGATGTTCCAGACGTCCCCCTGATGGGACAACCCAACCGGCTCCAGCCTCGTCCAATCCCCGGTAGAGATCCAAACTCCGAGCAACTGCGCCCAAACAACCTTTACCAGATTCCCGGTCCTCATCTGGAAGTTCGTCGATCCGACACAAAGCTGTCTGTACTGCCATCCGCAGTCACATTCTGGGCAAGCTTGGGATTGGCGCCTTCGCCGGGTAGCAAACATATCAACGCCCTCTGCGTCTTTCCAGGGTGGAAGGGTATGGCGGACCATGCCGGGACTTTCCTCTGTCGCCTCAAAAGTGTGTACGAGTCCCTCAAGCTGGGTACCTTCAGTAACATGCCTCTCTCTGGGGAGTTGGATGACGGCATTCTACAATACGAAGTCGATCGGATCTCTACATCGCCTGATGCCACCATCACTGGACACGGGTCTGCACTCGTCGAGAGCATGGAAGTTCTACGGAGTTCATTGTCAGAGTGGACCGCCAAGGAGAAGAATCTTGTCATCTACTTGGTCTACTCACCTGATAACCCGGGGTCGATTATCGAATCATGCTCTGCCTTCCAACGCTGCTTCGACATGTACAGGAAGACGCTTGCGTCTCGGCGAGAATCACCCCAGAATGAGCTGGTCCTACAACTCGTCCCCTTGGACTTCTTATCATCAACCACCTCCCTAGTCATTCCTCCCCCAGGAGAGTTGGTGAAGCTCTGTATGGAGACATATGATCGCTGCACCCTCTTCCTCAGTCCTGAGTTTGGTGGTCCTACGCCAGCCCCAGCCATCATGCTTGAGCAACCCTTGCCACGAATCATCGATTTCAAGTTGACAAATTCGCCCTCTGCATCTCTCATGCACGAGAACTCTTGTATCCACGTTGCCTATGCGCAAAGTATTGATGAACGATGGGTCACTGCCGCCTGGACGGATAATCGAGGACAGCAGCAAGCGACCGCATCTTATTGCCTGGGCAGGAAGGGCAAGCCCCTGTCGACTTCAATGAATGAAGTCGCACACGAAATCTGGGAGTCAACTCTTGATCTGATATCGATATGGAAGGTGCACTGGCGAATCATTATTACAAAGTCTGGACCAATGGAAGCGGCAGAGATGGAGTTCTGGGTCGACTTGGCTCGCACTGAGAGCAAAGCGTCCGTGAACATGATCCTGATGACTGTTGATACGAACCCTTCACTCCAGCTCGTTCCCCCAGTTGTGAAGATACCTCACACAGCAACGTCGGCCTTCTACTCGACTCCTGTTTCGACGCCACAAGCCAGCATTCTCTCGCCCGAGCAGATCAACACTCCAGCAACCCCGATGCGTGACGCCAACGCACCAGGAGCCACCCCTGGAGCTGATAGTGCCGGGGAAGCGGATTCTGACGCTTTCCTGATCGACGCCACGGATCAGACATGGGGCGCTGTCGTTGGCCATAGACTCAACAACTCTACCACGTTGTTGGAGATGCGACCCGCTCTCGTGAGCGGCTATCTGATCAAGCGCACCGGCAACAAGATCGAGGACCCACCGGTTGTGATGGAGGTCAATATGGTTCACACCGAGGCCACCCCGCGAGCATACGAACCGCTGCTCCGAGAAATGCTCAGCTACTTCAGAGGCTTGGGGACCTTGGCGAGGGCACGAGGCATCGTGGACAGGGAGTCAGATGTGCGGCCGTGGCACATCGCTGCGGCTGAAAAGGGCGTACGGGCATTGTATCTGTTACTCTGATATCTCTATTGGGAGGCGTCATTCTCAGAAGCGAGGTGGAGGGGATTGTTGGGCGTTTTAGGCGTTGGACATTATTGATGAGGTGCATACTGGATGGATAGCTTTCCTGCAGATACAATACAGACATGGCTTCACAAGTCATCGTAACAGTGGATTTCGCACCAATTTATTGTAAGGCAATATTTGACATGAAGGAGAATGCACTTTCGTAATTATTCCCACAAACTTGATAAAAACGCCAAGCTTTGCTCGCTCGCTTCGACCAACATCAGAGCAAAATAGCGAACAAAATAAATCTTCAATACTCATTCCAGTCGTGCGAAAAAGCTCGCGCAATATGACATCCAACATGTGAAGATGCTCAATATGACCTTCGGCTGTAATTTTCGTGCTTGTCACTTACTCAGGCCTGTGGTTCCTAATGAAGCACAATGTATCCGCCCAAAGAGAAAGCAAAGTGAAGGTGCCAATAAGAACGAAACAAACGTAATCGGTGTATGGGAGAAGGGAAGATAACGTTTCTAACAGGAGGAGTGGTCACTAAGGTGACCAAGGACAAGATTTTGATCAAACATCTTGATTCGAAAACCATGGACGAGACCGAGCTCGGTGTTTTCAGTTGCCGGGGATAAGCCAAATCATATTTGGCCTGAACGTATTATGTGATCAGCAAATTCTAGCTGTATCGGCTCGGAAATGCTTTGTTTCAGCATTGCATCCCAAGCCGACAAGGCGTCAAGGTGTGTGCCTGGACCCTGACCATTGATATTGAATGGTATAAAAGGAAATCACCTTCGAAGGTGTTCCCAGAAATAACATTGTTCAAGGGGCCTTCTGCTCAGTTGACTGAACATGTGAGGGCCCCCGGCCAGGGCCAGGAAGGTCTTTTCGCCATCATTCTATTAGGGCCCCCTCTGGAGGGAGCTGGGGACCGTATAGAGAGGTGCTATAGATCGCAGTACTACTGACGGCGTAGCATTCTCTCTAGGATTGGTCTTCCCAAAACGATATCGGTTTCGGTCCAGTGCGGATCGAAGACAATGAAATTAGTTGTCATTGTCGGAATAAGAAGCCAGTCGCAGCGTGATTCGATAGTGACACCGCTGACCCAAAATTGTGGCTGAACGATGCCACCCGGGGTTTGAATATCCCACGTACTCCAGCTGGGCGGGCCAATCTCTAGGTTGCATCCTAGACTCATAGCAGCGTTATAAGAAATGAAACTGACTTCGAGCTGTGAATGTAGAGTCAAGTCCCATTGCTGCGGCAATTCATTTGGCCCTGTCATCCAGACATCGGAAGATCTTGAGGCGTTCGAGGGTACCACTGACGGGGAGCCAAAACCTGGCGTGATATACTGGAGCTGGTTTGGGGGTTTGGGCCCACGAATGGTGGAGAGTCATCAAACAAACTTGACGACGGCGATGTCAAGTACAATATATTAGATGGCATGTCGGAGGAGGGCGTTACTTGGATGTGTGTGGGTGCCGCGGGTGTTTGCGGGCTGATGGTTGGGTTCTGTGCTGAAGCATTGGGTCCGAGGAAATCATTCTCAGGGTCAAGCCCAAATGATTTCTGGGACCTTGCCGTCCCCTGACTATTCTGAGTCAGGGGCGCGGTGGTTGGTGCCCGAGGGTTGTGTAGTTCCTGCGGAGTAGATATAGGGCGAGTTGGTTGAGACAAAGGTCTGCTGCCGAACAGCACCCCACCACCCCCACGGCTTCGCTGAAACTGGTGCCGTTGTTGGATATTATGGGATTCGTCTTGTTCGATTCGAGGATGGCTTCGTTGGCTTCGGCTGTTTCGTCTCCTTATTCGAGCTGGTAGTGGTGCGACGAAGGCACGGAAGGTCTGATCAAAGCTGCTCAAGCGCGTAGACGGGGCTTCTCGTCTCGATGGATTTAGGCTACGCACACGCATATTCACAACTCCCTTCCTCTAGCTCGGCGGGAACGCTATGGCGGATGTTCACAACATTGTGTGCGCACCGCCATAGAGACCAGGCAAGAAGGACAAGGAGAGTGGTTGCCGATATGCCAAATGTGCAAGCCAGGAGAAGACGCTTGCGAGAGCGAAGAGAAGGCGGCGGGGGCTCGGAACAAATATTAAGGGCCACACCTGAAGAGGCAAAGAGACAGAGCAATGGGGCGAGGGGCTGAGTCCGATATGTGTCGTTGTGGCCAAAGCCCACCGGTCAGCACGCAAGCTACGAGATAAGAGGTGGTTCCTAGGGGAAGCGCTAGAATCAATCTAATAAGAGAACCTCGCCTCAAATTATAATTTGCACTGTCCAAGGCACAGTCTACCTCTCACCGAACGTGCCGGGAGACTGCAGGAGACTACGGCAACCCAGGTAGCAGTAGGGGAGGCAGACCGTTGCCTTATGAGGCGGAATCAATCCCTACAGGTCGGTTTGCCAGAGAGTTGAAAGTCATGCAGGTGACCCGTATGTGGTTCTTGAATTCCAATACTGCTCCACAGCGCGCAAGAGAGCTTGGGGACAGCAAAACAATACTTCGATGGCCACATTTGGAGGTTCCGGTGGCTTACAGATATAATTCTATCAGCGTTGGGCATCAATTATGCCTAAATAATGTGTTTTGCTTTTTGGAAAACACGATTGACTTGGAAATCACGCCATGACGGACAAAATGCAATCTCTGAGGGTGTCGAGGAAGTGCAACTCGGCTCCTAGTGCGGGGGGCTCACCACCAAATACGGCTTCGCGGCCGAGGCTGGGACGCGCATGGGTCGGCTGTTTGTAAATTCCAATTGAGCTGATGACGTGGCACAGCCCACATGCAGGCGGTATCACACCCGGTCTGGGCAACAATTGAGGCTGTCTTACGTTAATCATCGGGCTGAGAGGTGATGTCATGAGACGGAAGACGTTTTCAGAGCTGAGGCAATATCTTGCCTCTGAACAGGACACAAATACAAGGTCCGGTGCCTCCATATTGACTGGAATAGGATATCCGAGTTTCCATGAGAGAAACGCTTTGCATCTCATCACCTCCTACGTTTCTTCTCCATGAAGTGGTCCTATGAGTGCCCCCGCCTTCGCCATATCATTTCGCAACTCTTCACGAGCGTGTGAGTTTCCCTTGCCCCCACCAAGCTTAGGAATAAAACCTCACCGGTGAACTAAACGGAACATAATAGGCCGTGAGGGAAATGCCAGAAACCAGAGTCATCTCAGTGACACAATCATGGCCTTTGCCTTACGATGATGGCGTCGGCGGGGGAGACCCCCCACTGGTCCAGCACCAACACGGAACCTCAATTCAAGCTCGGGCGCGGTTCGATGAGAAACAAGAAAATAACTGCATCTCGGACTCGTTCGCGAAATTGTTGCTCAATGGCCTAAAGTTGGGGTCTGCTATGGGCATCAGGTGGAGGGGCTCGAAGACTGACCAGGCGCTGGAAACGACTTATCTCAAAATAATCCCAAAGATGGAATGCAATCTTATTATCTTTAGGACGTCCTTCTCGGATTATATGGACAAGAAACTTACTCAAGAATGGTTGCGTTGGACGACGTTGAATCCCTTTGGATGCATGCCAGACCTGTTCAGTCCCAAAGTTAACAAGGAAGTTACTAGCAATGGCCACATAGATTGTTATCCATGCGACAACTCCTCCGTCCTGTTGAAGGATGTGCAAGAGTCGAGCCCTTGGGACGCACGCCAACTATCACACATTCAGTCAACTGCCGCTAGTCATGGCGTCCACTTTATGAACACGGAGACCATCGAAGATCTAGCTCCCCTCTTCCCACAACTCATCTCAGGCTCCTTGCCAAGGCAAGATCCTAACCATGTTCCTCAGGCAGAGGTTGATGCGAGTTCTACATCCTCCAGCAACAGTTCCGCTTGGGAATCGGCGACTGATGCGTCTGGGTTCGGCGAGGAATGGTCGACCGGCACCAGCCAAAGGACATTGTGCCTGACCCCTCCTGAGAGATTAGTCTCACTAAAGCCGTCTCAATTCAGCCCAGAGTCGGCTCCTGCAACACGGGATACTCGGGGCGTCTCTACTACCCGGGGAGTCCTCGCAGAGAGTGGTCCTCGAGGCCGGACAACCCTTCCAAATGGGTCGTCCGACAGCCAGCCTTTTGGCAAAGCTGGCTGCTCTGAGGGAGACGAAAATGAACAAGACTTGAACAAACCCCGCGTCATGTTTGATCAAAGTCAACTGAGAGATTTTAAAGACCATCCCGGTCACAAGGTCTGGGAATGGGATATGGAGAGAGAACGATGGCGGAGACGGGGAGGAACGACCGAAGCAGACTTGTTTCCTGATTTTTTTGCCTAGTTCGTCAATTTTGTTGTATTATGTCTACAAGGTCTTCTGAATGACGATGCTCTCCTTTGTCCTTTACATCCGGTAGATTTCTTCCTTGGAGGCATGCGAGCCGGCTCAGCAAGATTGCAACGCAGACAGTATCTCACAAGCTAATAGTTAGAGGTGTGCTTTTGTTGACGTACACTCAAGAATGTCTAGTTCGTTATATCCTTTAATTTAGAGCATTGATATTCACACACACCTGGCCCATGAGCTTCGCACTTGTGTGATATGATACACGTGGATCACTATTAAATGCAACATCTCTTATGAACTATAGAAGAATTAGTAACAAGAAATATCAGCCAGGCATTACTTATCTATTTTAGTTCGATTTGAATCAAATTTTATCGTCAACAGGTTGCTACCGTCCCCAGTACCCGCATAAGTCCGAGGACCAACACTGCGTTAGGTAAGGTAGTGAGTGCAGTGCACCCATACAAAATTTATGCACCTGATACGTGCAAGCAATACTCTTCATTTTATTCTTTAATCTCCTCTTCTTAGAGCCCTTGCCAAAATGGCAGTGGCAATCCGTGTCATAGGATAACGGCGCTATCAGCAGACAGCCGCAGCAGTATGCAGCTAGTGAAACGACCCGCTAATTATGACTGACTGCTAGCTTTTCGCATCACAACCCCGGATCCAAATCTGCCTAGAAAGCTGTAAAAGCTCAAGCATGACGGCGCGGGTGACTCATTCTCCCATAATCATGAGATTAGCTTGACTCAACAAGGCTGAGCCCAGGCCAAACAGCGTCTGTGTACCTGGCGCTAGTTGCTGATCCACCTGGCGGCGGCGATAATCAAGCCGACCTGTTTCGAGACTAAAAGAGAATCCGAATCCCATCGTTTTCTATTTTCGAGATGCTCATGCTACAAATTTATACAACATTACACACCAAATCAGAACATGGACAGGACATCTCTGGGAAGTCTCCCGGATGATCTCCTCCTCGACATTGTCGAATATCTCGACACGGCCCGCGACGTCGCCCACCTGGCCGCCTCGACGAGCGCGCACACGCAATCTCGTCCAGCAGGATGGCTGGCGCACATTTGTCAAGACTCGATTTCCCTCACTAGATATTCCCGTCAACAACCAGACAAGATGGAGCTCCGTCGCAGATCGCGCCACCTATCTGGACCGGTGCTGGGACAGGCGCGGCTTTTGGATGAATGTGCTGCACGAGAAGCCGCCGCCGCAGCAGAGGGGACAGAGGGGGCAAAGGGGCCGGTTTCAACAAAGGTTGCCGCGGGGCCAGTCGGTCTCTTTCCATGCCGTACTAGATGCTAGGCTATCTTCGAACTTGGAGGATGAGGTACTCGCGGCGGGAGTGGGAGAGAATCTCATGGTGCGAGTGAAGCCGCAGAATGGCAAACGCCCAGATGTTTGGCATCAACTCCAGGGCCAGACGCATGGCTACAAGGCCGGGAATGGCGATGTAACCGCAGTGTCAGTCATGGAGCGAGACGATCTTCCCATTGTTGCCGTGGGGAGGGCAAACGGCGACATCCAGGTCCTATCGGCCGAGGACGACTTCGCCCAGTCCCTCCAGAACCTGACGCTGGGAGACGAGCATGAACCAACCCGCGCGGCTGATCCTATGAGGAGGTCTCCGGGACAACAGGCTGTGTCGTGGACCGAATGGCAGCCCGAGTCCAATCTGCTTGCGAGTTGCAAAGGCTCCTTCTTCGCCCTCCACAACCTCTCTGCAACCGATGCCACCGGCCTGGACCCAGTGGCACACTACGACTTTTCGCAAGCGAGTGCCAACGGCGAAGCGTCTCTCGTACGAGGCGCCAAATTCATGAGCAAAGATGTCATCGCATGTGCCCTGGGCGGTACCCGTGAGCCGCTGCGCTGGGGTAAGCTGACCCCGACCGGTCTGGAGTTCCTCAATGCTTCGAGCAATCTGCGTGTCCTCGATGAGGCAGCCAAACTCACAGATATTCGCATCGGCGAGAAGACGGCTATCCGCGCGATCGAGCCTGTCAGGGGCGGAGGAAGCGAGAATATGCTGCTGAGTGCCTGGGATGACGGCACATACAGGTACGTTTCCACTATTCAACTAACTAGCTTGTTAATAACACGGTACAGGCTCATGGATCTTCGCACGCCGTCAGCTCACGACGCCATCTACCGCGATAGTTTCCAACCCTACGAAGCAGGGAGCTCTCTTCTAGTCTACGGCACCGAGCGTTTTGTCGCGGGGAGTACGACGGCCCCCGACCTCCGTCTCTTCGACTTCCGGTATCCAAAGGCGTACAGCCACACAACCGCCCTGCCATGCTCCACCGAATGGCCTTCGCCCAGCCAGCGAGACGACCGCAGCCTGTGGAAGCAGAACTGGCGGTCGTACTGGCGGTCTCCGCAGTGCGACTTTCAGAAGGGATCGATGTGCGCCTGGCACGACCAGTCGAAGTGGGACTACTGGCGCCCGGATGCAACTATTCACATCGGCAGTCCTACGTATGACCGTATCTACTGCCTCAGAAAGACGTCGGACCTGTCAGACACCATTTACTGCGGTGTTCGCGGTGCCATTCTAGAGATGAACCTGCATCTCACCGAGGACGCCAGCTCTGCTCGCCCGGAGCAGAAAGCACCGGCAGGATGGCGCATGGGACCACCCGCGGGCAAGATATCTCTGATTGAGACGGGAGACAACCTCATCCAGGCCCGGGAATGGGCCCTCCAGAACCGGGGCGTTCCCGAGTTGATTGTGCAACAGCTGAAGCCGCAGAGCTACGCCAGCTCGCCGGAGCAGGCGCGGCGGAATCGACTCGATTCAGCCTTTCACAGACCCCAGGATTTCGACCAAGTTACGGCATAGTTTAGACGAGGCAGCAAAGGGGAGGATGAATGATGATCTAGAAAATATCTTTTTGTTTGGCATCTAGACGATAGATTTATACATGGGATACAGGAATCCCTGTAAAGCCGCTCATAATGCGTCTAACAAAAAAGCACGAACGACCCAGCTTTATTCGCACCCAGTTTACAACCGGGTAATAATCATACAACGATACTCTATAGCTTCGACTCTGGCACAAGCAGAGCCAGTCTCTCCTTCAGAGTTTCCTCTGCTTCTTTCTCGATTCGCTTGACGAGGACGTCGCATGTGGGGATATCATGAATGAGACCGATGACCTGTCCCGCTGTCCAGACCTGCAGAGCTTGTTAGCATTTGGATATTCGGGAATTGTAGAAAAGGAATGTGTTGGACTTACGCCATACTCCACATCACCGTTGATAAACACATCCTTGCCCCTCTTGCCGCTGACGTAGGGCGCAATCTCCTCAAACTTGCCGGTAGTGCTCTCCTTCTCGATCTTGAGTCCGTCGAGGGCCACCTTGTTCTTGTACAGGCGGGTGGTGTTGGTCCAGCGGCGCAACAGCAGCGTGGTGTCGGTCTCCTGGGCGCGCACAATCTCCTCCTTGACCTTGATGTGGATGGGGGACTCGACAGTGGCCATGAAGCGGGTGCCCATGTTGATGCCGCAGGCGCCGAGGCACAGGGCGGCGGCCAGGCCGTGGCCGTCGGCGAAGCCACCGCTCGCGATGAAGGGCACCTTGAGCGACTGGCGCGCCCTGCTGAGCAGGATGAAGTTGGTGATGTCGCTCTCGCCGACGTGGCCGGCGCACTCGAAGCCGTCGATGCTGAGGAAGTCGACACCGAGCTTAATGGCGCTCTGGGCGTGGCGGATGGTGGTGCACTTGTGCAGGATGGTGATGCCGGCCTTCTTGAGCTGGGTGATGACGAGCCCGGGCGAGTTGCCGGCCGTCTCGACGACGCGGATGCCCTCGTCGATGACGGTCTGGGCGAAGGCGGCGTAGTTCGGGGGCACCATGGACGGCAGCAGGGTGATGTTGACGCCAAATGGATTCGGGGTGAGGGTTCGGCAGCGGCGGATCTCGTCGCGGAGGGCCTCAGGCGTGGGGAAGATGAGGGCCGTGATGAGGCCCAGGCCGCCGGCGTTGGAGACGGCTGAGGCCATCTCCGCGGTGCCGACGTGCATCATGCCGCGCCTGGACGATGGGCACTGGACAGCGGTTAGCTTTTGGGGCATCTCACATGACGCAGGACGATGCGCGGGGGGTTGCGAACCTCGGATGCCCAGTTGACGGGTGAGCTCTGTTGCGATAGGCATGATGGCGATTGTGGATTGGGTGGAATGGGTTAGGTCGTTCTGGAGGGTCTAGAGGTCTAGAGGTCTAGAGGTCTAGAGAATGCTAAAACAGATTGTGATGAAGGGAGTTTTATCGCCGACAGCTCAAGGGGAACGCGTCAGAAAGTTATGACACGGCTGAGGTCAGTCAGGTCAAGAACCGAACCGCCCGAGGTCCAGACCAAGGGACAAAGGTGGTGAAGCCGTCGCTTGCGACCCGCCGACTGCCGAGGTTCGACCCCCACACAGTCCAGCCCCCGCAGATCAAGCGTTCCCACTCTCACATGCGTTTTTAGGCCCACAAAGCCCAGTCCAACGCCGTCCAGGGGGGATGCGACTCTGGGGAAGGGAAGCCAAGCCAAGCCCGCACGTGTCGTGGGGACTCCATCACATGACGTTGTCGTGTGGCTCCAATGACCTCACACATAAACAGTCACATTGGACAACGGACCAGATAAAGATCATGGAATCAAACTTCAACCCCTTCAAATCAAATACTTGGGGGCCCTGTTGTTTTAGCTCAGCTTAGCTAGCTACCTATACAGCGGGTGCCCTCCAGGCCAGTCCGCCTCGGACCAGGCTCGACCACGGCCTCTTTCAAAACAAACAAGTCCCATGGGCTTCCATCCAGAACGCCCTATCATACATAATACTCAATAAACACTGAGCATGCCCATTTTCCGAGCTTCAAAAAGTCGCTTTATGTCACTAAAACAACCATGCCTCCAAGCGATCCTTCGACACTCCCTCCCTCCAGCAGGGTGTCAAAGAACTCCTGCGACTCTTGCCAGATACACCAATCCCCACCTTGGTGAACAATATTGACATCAGGCATCAATTCCATGGGCAATGCTGACGCAGTCGGTTTGTTGAATCGCTCTCGTATCGTCTCTCATACCCATTCGTCCCATAAGTATCTCCGTACTCTTCGTGAACCCCTGGGCTCCTCTTTAACCGAGACCTGCCTCGGCCGCCATCCTGCCGGGCGGCGTCCTGTCTCTGGGCTTCTCAACCAAGTCGGCATATCCATCGAGACTGGCTCCCATCACCTTGACCATGTCGAAAATGTGGGTTCCCTTGAACGTCTCGGCCCAGAGCCGAACCACCGCGCTCGCCAGCTGTCGAAGCTTGGTGCTGTCGCTCGTTGCTATTTCCATTTGCCCCGATCCTGAATTTCCACCCGATAGAGAAGGGTCGATCGGTACCGCAAACTCTGTTTCGTCGAGCATACGTCGGACCATCTCAAGCAGGTTCTTCTCTTCGGGAGAGACTGGGAGGTCGTTGGGTCCGATGGCAGCGAGTGTCAACAACCACTTGGAAACAAGGATAGCGCACTCGATATTACACACTGGCGAATTAGGTTAGCACACTGGCTTTGGTTCTCACTGATATGGTTTCACTTACGTGAGTGTTGGATGCTCCATTCGGCCGACTTGGTCCTGGCCACATAGTTGACACCCGCCTTCACCAGCATGGAGAGAGCATGTATCGCTTGGAAGACAGCCCGGTGCAATCTTAAGCTTCTCACTAGCAAAGGAGTCCGGCTCAGCGCTGACGCCACCAAGAGTGGGTCTCGGGTTTCGAGCGCCGTCGAGGGCGAGCCATCCGTGTATAGTCGAATGTATGCCAACCGAAGCAGTGCCGTCGCCGTAAAGTCTAGAGTGCCTCCTTCGATCGAGTCTGCTACGCTGAAATGTCCAGACTCCGCAGCTCGTAATTGGTGTTGGTCCTCGAAACTGGTCTGCCAAACCCGCAATGCCTGTGTCACTTCCTCGACATCCTCTGGCTTCATCGTTCGGTGAATATCGTAAGGCAGCCCAGTGGCAAACGACGTCTGCTTCAGTAGGTAAATGTGCTGGATCAAGGCATGAATGAGCACATGGCTTCCAAAGGACGACAGATGCGTTGGGAGGCCTTGGTTCGTACGACCAAACAGCCGAGAAAAGGCATCGTGGAACGTCAGGTCCACACTCGGCGTCGACTGTCGCATTTCCTGCCATTGCCAAGCACTCTCTGCTCTCCAAAGCTTCCCTCTCTGTGGTAGGTAAAGGTTCAGCTCCGACGTCAGTAGTAGTGGCGGCATGTTGTAAGCGATGCTGCAGAGGTTAAAGAAGCAGTAGGCGACAAGCTTGGTTCTAGTTGCTGTCTCAAGTCGGATCCACGTTTCCCAGTCGTTCACGGCGTTTTGGCTCGACTCTGCCACTAAACCCTCCTCGCGGATTAGACTTGCTAGGTTACTTTGTAGTGAGAGTGCCTCATGGAGAATGGTCTTCACGCCCCAAAGGCCAACGGCAAACAATAACAGGACAGCCTGAATGGTCTCGATTCGCGCTTGAGGTGTATTGGGGGAGCTACGCCACACTGGTTAGAGAGCCGAAAACTACAAAGGTGGAGGAAAACCTACTAGGGCTCCCTGTGGGTATCTTGTGTTGTTGGTCGCTCCGACTGTGCAGAGGCGAACGAATGCCGGTAAGTAGTATTGGGAGATGGCCTCGTGGAATGAGGGCTGTATGCCGCGGGCGTTGGCAATAAGGCATGTACTTCAGAAATGCGTCTCCTGCGGATCTGTTCCATGGCAACAGCCTTGGCCGCGTACCAAAGAGCATATCCTCGATTTTTCTCAAACCGATACTGGGCACCCACGGCAAGAATTGCAAGGAGCAATTCAGGTGCAGTCTCCACAGGCGAGAAAGTCGGCAGGTGCAAAAAGGGCAGGTGCTCGTGAAGCCCACCGATGTATCCCTCCAGGAATCTCGTCAGAGTATGCCGAGATGGGAAGACGAAGTCGTTTGGCAAGACTGAAGAGAACTCGTCCAGCCTGTTCTTGATGACTGTGTGATCCACTACCGAAATCCGGAGGGATGATGGTCGAGATGCCTCATCATGACCACGAGTCGAAGGGTCCCCTGGATCACGTGCGTCCGAAGGCATGTTTTGGAATCGAGATGGGAAGAGAGAAGCGGGCTTTGAAGGGCGTCGTTGGGAAGCGATACTTCCGGGGGGCCGAGACCACATACTCATCTGTTGATCGGGCTCGAAATGAGGAGGAAGGAAATGGGCGGAAGAAGAAAATTCGTCCAAGAAGAGGTTGTAGTCGTCATAGGAGCCATTCGACGGCTGAGGCACGTATCCAGGTCCCAGTTGCTGCCCCTCCTCTCGAGACCGGTCTGAATAAGATACAATGGTGTCGCCATAGCTTTTCCTCCTGGTGTCGGTAGGCGAATGCTGCTGAGACGGATCGTTCGTCGTAGACTGCACAGGATTCCCGGAACTTGCGAGAGCTGCATCTGAAAGGAGATCGAGGTTACAAGCACCAGGCCGTGTCGGGGCTCGTGTATCTTGGGGTCCTGAGGATACTGTTGGCGGAGGACCTGATACAGGATGAAACTGCGGCGGTGGCTGGGGTAATGACTGATGCAATGATTGTGGTCGGGGAGCGGCGTGATGGTGCAGACCCATTGCTTCAGTATCTATCTGACCCTCTGATGCCGAAGTCTTGTGAGAGGTGGTGGAGGGATTGGAGGACAGCTTCCTCTGGCGGTTTCCCTCTTTGTTTCCTTCATTGAGATGAACGAGCTTCTCGTGTCGCACGAGAAGGTCCCTGATGTCCATGTAAGCATATGAATGACTGAGGAACAGGGTGGGAGATGGTGGGCCCCGAGTAACTGAGGGAAGACAGTTGATGTAGAAAAGGAAATAAGGTGATTACGGAAGAGGGGATGAGTGAGTAGGTAGGTGAGTGAGTGGGTGAGTGAATGAGTAACCGAGCGGGTATGTGAGTGAGGTGGGCGGGACGTTCGGTTGGGGACGGCGCAACAAAGTCAAGGCAGTTGAACGAGCCAGTACAACATACCGTCGTCCAAAGGTTTTCCCACAACGATCCCAGCCACACGAAAAGGGCTTCTCCTTGGTGTGAGTGCGCTCATGTCTCTGAACGTGTTCCACTCGTCTGTATAGTGGCAGGACTTGTCAGCGTCAGGAGGCTTAGGCGGCGTAAAGGGGAAGGACTCACCTGAAGCGCTTGCTACAGTACTTGCAAGGCAGCGTCTTTGGCTTCGGTTGACGAGGCTCTCCATGGTCCGGGCCGACGAGAGGCATCGAGGGGCCAGCCAGAGACCTCGGCGGCGGGCCCTCCATAGACTGGATGGCAAGCATGGTAAGCACGTCGCTCAGATGGCAACAAGTCGAAGCGGTCGCGCAGCGAGAGAAGAGGTGGGGGGTCGAAGATCTGAGTAGCAGTGGGAGAAGAAGGGAGAAGAGAAACAAGACAAAATTGGAGCTTGAGAGATGCAGGCCGGAGAGGAGATTGCGGGGTGCGTTAAAGGAAGAGCATGGCATGCGGAGGGAGAATAGAAGGTGGCCCGTGAATGTGGTGAATGTGAATGAGAGAGTCAGGCTGGAGCCAGAATTGGGAGTGTTTCCCCGGGTCGGGGCACGGCCACGGGCACGGTCAAGCCGCAAAACGCCCCCTAGGAGGTTCCCCTCTCTTTAGGCTGGCTCTCGGGAGTATCCCCTCTCGGGTGTGTCCCCTCTCGTGGAGGTACCCCAGGCCTGTCAAACTCCGGTTGTGCTAGGAGCTAGTGGTGGAGGAGGAGGGGGGGTCGGAAGTGTTTCCGTAGGTGTGTAAGGTGTGCGTTGTGTGCCCTCGGTGTCAGATGCGACGAGTGGAAGTGGAGGAGCGGTGGAGAATGGGGACGATGGATACGGGGAACGTCGACGTTGATATTTCTGAGCATGGGTGGAAGGAAGAAAATGCGGGTGAGGGAAGGGGGAGAAACAGATGACAATACAGCCCCGGCAAGAACAGGAATAGAATCTAGACCTCGGGGGCTTGGGGATGGCGTGCGTAAGGTATCTGGTGCTGGCTCTGGCACTGATGACACCGGGGAGCTGGTACCGGATCTGGCGGGGATGGAGGTAGACAGGGCGGATGAGGCCATGGAATGGGACTCGGGGTTGCGAAAACCGAGCGAGCAAGCCAACTTACCAGCATTGGAATCTTGGCTTTCTTCTGCCAAGGACGGATACAGAAGAGGGGAGTGGCTGACTTAGGACTTGACGGACTCCTCCGTGTTACCGCGAGCTAGGCAGTGGGCTGGCGCCCGGAAAGTACTGCAATGGCTCCGTCCGGACAGGAACAAAGGCCCGGGAAAGCGCACCAAGAACTGTGGCGAACCGAGCGGAGAGGGGAGAGGAGAAGGGGGATGTGGCAGCGAGGGAACGTGGGAGTGTGGGCTGTGTGAGGGATGTAGATGCGAAAGCGGAATGGTGTCGTCTGGGCGCCGGGGGGCACGCTGGGGAAGTCAGGCTTAGACGGGGCCGAGTTAGAATGACTGTCACTGAGCCGAGTTCAGGTGGCACAGAGGCTGTCTTCGAGCGTGGGCGGGTCCTGCGACTCTGGGGGCGACTCTGGGGGTGACTCTCTTGGTAAGTACTCTGGGGAAATCGTTGGTGCATGCCGTGGGAAGCACCGGAATCTAGAAGATGCTGCAAGTCGGGCAGGGCAGGGCTCGACAAGCGGTAGCGCGGGCGCAAGGACCAGGGCGGGGAAATTGGAGGTGAATTTTTGGACCCGGGGTTGGATCGGATTGTGAGAGGAGAATTCGCAGTGACTTTTGTCGTCGAAAGTGACGAGTTAATTCCCGTGGTTAAAAGTGTGGGGAGCACAGAGGAAGGAAAAAAGGTGGGTTGGTGCGACAGTCCGGGGTATCTCCAAACCGGCTCGTACATGATACGTACCGCGTAGTATCAGCCCGCCGGCGGCCAAGGGCTACTATGACACACTGGAATTGGGCAGGGGGAAGTGAAAAGCGAGGCATGGGAAAACAGTATGAGTATGAGTCATGTAGGCGCGACAAGCCGGGGGTAAATCTACGTACTGCCGGGGGAAAAAGAAGAGAAAAAAAACAATGAGAGGAAAGAGGGCGCTACGTGCATCAGGCAAGCTGGGGGACCAAACGTCAACGTAAGGGAAACCTCGAGACAAAGAATGTGGCGGAGCCCGCGGAGTCGTGGGCTGGTCGCTGACTGGACTGGACCGGGGGGTTGGGGGTGGGCGCCCGATGGGAGAACTCAACCATGGGGGAGGCAACGTTTTTCGGGCTTTTTGGTCCTGGATGCTGAGACCGCTGTTGATCGGCCAGGGAAAGAGTTGACAGTCAAAGCGATGGATGTGATACGTGTTGGCCTTGCTGACGGGACGGCCACTGACCATTGGCTATTGGAACCCAGCCCCCATCAAGCGACACCTGGCCTGACGTTTGCTGGCGGAAAAGCCGTCGGTGCCCCCCAGTGAGCGATGCTGTCCCGGAATTTCCTACCCCCCATCGCATCGGACAGCGGGCTACGCACCTGGGCTTGGCCGCAAGGAGGCCCCCATGGGGCAGGCAATCTGGGGTTGACTCCGCACTTTGGAGAAGAAGAAAAAAGGCCCACTTTACCCACTCGCACTGTCCTCATGGTTTGTTGGAGCGGGGGCTTCCCCCCAGTACGTGCATGATTAGCGTCATCCTGATGCCAGAGGCGCCGTCGCGGTGCGTCCTACCATCTCAGTTCTCACAGTTCTCACTTGAAAGTGGTGGAGGCGGAGTGGGGGGACCAATCACATGCGCGCGAATGAGTCCAGGAGTCCAAGAGTCTAGGGCGAGCGACCTCTTGCGGCAGGTATTACCCCCCGATTCTGGCAAGTGGACTTGCCGCACCGCCCTGCCGCTTCTGGTTGGACCGCCTCGGGCTGGGCCTGTGGGCTTGGCGGCCAAGGCAGGTCTTTTTGCCCTCGTCCCGGGGCGGCCTTCCATGCTTGGCTGTAGGAGGCAGTGGGAGGCAGGTGGTGGTCTTGGGTGATCTTGCCCGGCCGGTCTGGCCTCACCTTCCTTCCCCTTAGCCTCCGCACCCGTCCAGAGCCATGGCCCAATTTGGTCCACCACGACTCCCACCACCACTCACGGCTTATCTTTCCAAGCCTGTCCCTGTCGTTTTCTCGCTGCAACTGTTCCCCATCAACCATGACTCTCTCCCCAGGTGACCCTGCATCTGTCGATTTCATCTCTTCGCGGTCGTCCGGAGATGCAGCGGGCGAGTTCTCGCAAATCACCGTCCTTGGATTTGTCTCCCCTCCCCCTCTCCTCCCCTTGCCCGGTCCATCTCTGCATTCGCATCTTACATTCCCCTCAAAGATACCTATCTACCTGCCGTAACCAAGATCGATCCATACCCCCGACTCGCGTTTCCTCACCAATTTACACGTGACAAACTATTTGAGATTTTGATATCTGATTCCCCTGCCAGATTATATGCACAGAAATCCCAACTCATTTATCCCACCTTCCTCTACGGATGCCTCTCAACTTTCCCGGGTTCAGGAAGATGCCCTCCGCGTACTGACTTGCCCATTATGTTTCCCCACAGCCGCTTGGCCCGCCGTTAGCCCCAGACTCTCTCCCCAGGTGGAGGCCGGGAGATGGGAGTGCAAGCCGCCTTTCGTTGGGAGAGCGGGGCGAGGCGGTAGCGGATCAATGGAGGCACGAGTGATGGCCTGCAGACGATCCTCCCCTTCTGGCCGCTGCGGACTCATGCGCGTACCATCTCTGGTGGCATGGGTATGGGCATGGGCACGAGCGCAAGCACGAGTACGAGCATGGGCATGATACATGATACGGTAGAGTTTGGGGAAAGGATGGGATCGCAGGCCGAGACGAGCAAGGGCAGCTTCTTCGGTTGATGTTACAGTGTCTCTGATATCCCGGAGCATCACGATCTGGACGTCAGAGGTGTGCCGCCAACGAAGCGATGACCACATTATATCCATTTTGCATCCCTAGGACGTCGCTCGCCCTAGGCACAGTAGAATGCATAAAGTTTGCACCCGATCTAAGTCACTCAGACAATACACTAGTCTATATTAGGGTACAGTTTATCGCCAATATAAGGGTTAGGGTAAAGTCTTTATTTTTATTTTTATTTTATTAGAAAAAATCCTTTCTGATGATAAAGCAGCAGGAGATATTAGCCTATTACGCTTAGTCGAGCTCTCACGGTACAAGTATGTGGGACGCAGCTGGGCTTGGCTTAATGGCCCTCTTGTGTCTTTGGCTGTTGGGCATAACTCCATTATGGAATCGCAGAGTAAGTGGGAGACATTCGACAAAGACTGGTAGTTTCCGGAGGCGAAAGTAACGATCCCCGTCGCTTACTGCAGGTAGCTCTGCCACCAGATCCTCCCAGAGTACCGAAATGGCTTCACATTCAGGAAAAAGATTGTTGGCCAGGTACAAGATAACGTCCCGCGAAGGAATCTCGAGTTGCTGGGTCTTTTTAACGATTGCTGCGTCGATTTCAATAGCGTCTCCTTGGCCAAGGTCTCCCAGGCCATGTCTCCCACAACGGGCGAGAAGGTCATGTCGTCGTCTTTCCGCCAAGTTGCAATGGCCCCAGCAATAAATAGAAAAGACGAGCATCCTCGGCAGGAGGTTAGGCGAAGAAGGTTGAGATGGAAAAACTTTCCCAATTCGGTCGTACAGTACACGACAGAGCGGTCAACGCCCACCCATCGCCTCAGCCGGCCGATGTGGAGTGCGGAGAGATGCCGACGGCCTGTGTGGGGTAACCTGGGTGCTACGTACGACGTAGTAGGTTCTGGCCCCCGGAAGCCCATCTTGGCTGAAGCATCAGTCTCGCCGCTTGTCGCATCGTATGAGCTCTCCGAGGCTGGTGGCCTCCTGAGCGGCAAATCATGCTGCAGTGCCGCTCTCAACTTGGCTGCTTCCCAACACGATCGACTGCTGGGATGCGCCCCGACCCGAGGCCTTGTTGCACCTCACCCGCTCCACCTTCAGCTTGCAAGTTGTCACTTTTTCTTCTTCCCCATGTAGTTCGGCCTGGCCTTGGACACGTACCAGGCTGAACCGGCCTTCCATCAGTCATGTCCGACAACTCCTGACCCATCCACCAGTCAGTTGACATCCTGAGGGTCTCACTGACTCGCCTCCAACTGCCACATCGGGATCGACGACTTGCTTCATTCGGTTGAGCCGAGACTAATGACTGTAATCCGACCCCTTCAACAAAGATACTATTAGTCCAAATGGTGCTATCCAACGCAACTGTGTCATTTCTCCGCCCTGTGAAGTTCCCGGAAACGCACACGAGTGGCCGCACTTCGCACCTTGCATATGTGCGACTCCGGGGATTTCCTGGCGCCCGCCCCGGCATGTTCTGATGAGATCACATCCGGGGTAATAAGAATGTGGGGTTGGGATGGAATCCCAGATATCGACAGACCCAATCCCCCGCCTTCAGCGTTATTTTCCGAGGTATCCGCGGCTTGAATCTGGGGAATTATCGTTTCTGAGATGCTTGGTTCTCGGTATTCGGTATCCTACCCGGACTCGTGACAAATCGCTTCCGTCGGTCAACAAGTTCGGGTGTCAAGCCGTATCAAAGTTGGACAACTAGCACGGCGTTGTTGGGAAGGTAGTCCGATCGACTTCTACTTCCAGTCGACACAAATGCCGTGTCGAGAATGAACGCCACATCTATTACATGATTTCATCTTTCTGCATCTCCCATGACGGTACACGGTACATGATAGTACTTATTTCCAACTTGCATATGACTGCTGTCCAATATCAAGCTGGCCAGCAGGGGGAGGCCATCCTGGTGCACAAACAGCCCAGCCAATGCCCAACATCTACCGGTTGAGTCTCCGCTCGCTTGCCCCCTCTTGCCCCATCTCTTCACCTCGGCGTTGGTGTCACACTCCCCGATCTCGCCCAGCCGTCAGCCCTGGAGGGAATAGCCGACTTGACCGCTCTCGCTTCCCAGCTGAACGAGTCGTCGTCTCATCTCCTCCGCCCTATGCCTCTCCTCTCCCTTGAGTTGCCCAAAGGCGCATTTGTCAACCCAGCTGCCAACCCCGTGTTGCAAAACGTTCCTCGCCCGGAGGCTGCTGCCTTTCACATGCCCCACCGACCCGTGCAGTGTCATGCGTTCCTTGCTAGCACTGTACGCACCACGGTGCAGGATATTGTTGTTGTAGAAGACAATATCTCCAGGTTCCAACTCGACGATGAGCTGGTCCGGCATCATCTTCTCGAACGGGTCGGCATTTCGCTCAGTGTCGGTCCTCGCCCGCTTGTGTGAGCCCGGAACGACAATTAGTGAGTCGTCCTCCCAGAGGGCAAAGTTGTACTGGGCGTGATATGCTGGCTTCCCCAGCCGCTCTATCTCCTCTTGCGGAATAGCCTCGGCCGGGATATCGTCGCGATGCCACCTCAACTCAAAGTCCTTCTCCGGCCGCACAAGCATGTTGAACAGCTCCATGACGAGGTGCTCGTCCCCGCACTGCAGCAGCTGCTTGACAATGCCGAGTATTGCCTCGGAGAAGTACAGCTCCGTGAAGCCCTCGTGGCCAGGCAGCTCCGGGTTCATTAGGTGCTGCACCCCCCAGATACCGTGCTCCTTCGCTGCACTCGCCGTCCACGGTGGGAACTGCTTGCCCACAGTCCGGACGTGTGGCCACCGCCCCCACGCGCCAGCTCCGTCGCCTTGCTACTCGCCGCCCGCAGCTCCTCTAGCCTGTCCCTGTCGACGATGGCTTTGATGACGACGAAGCCATCCCGGTCAAGCTGGCTCAGATATGGCGAGGTCGGGTTCTCGGCTGACATGGCGTGCGCCTGGTCCTGGGTAACCTAAGGCGGGGGTTTGCTCAAGTGCGTGGGTTTATGTAGGCAGGATGTTTTCTTCTGCAGGATGCAGCTCTCTCGGGCCAAGGGGTATGTAGGCTTCTGGCAGAGGAACCGAGAAATGGGTTGAGGCCTGGAGTTTCTCAGACGAGGGCCCTGTGAGATTTTCTACGATGCGGAGAGGACCAACAAGATGGTGTTGCTCGGGGACACAGCGGCTAATGTACGCGCCCGACGAGGAATGCAGTCGTCACATCGTGATGTGGGGAAGCGGAAGCCACCACACAGTAATCGCTCGCCAGTCCCGAGACATGCACTGTAAAGCAGCGACAGTATGTACCTGGCAGGTAACGTAACGTCGCCATCACCACAAGCCATTCATGGATGCACCGGCAACTCGGAAAAGCGTCCAACGTGAGATTTCATCATCGTTGTCATTAATCGTCACCCCCATCCATATGTTTTCTTTTATTTGGTTTCAGCTTGCCCTCCTTTCCCAGCCACCGCTTTCCTTTACTCACATGCCGCGGCAGGCCACCGCACGGCGAAGCCCCTCACCGTCTTCTGCACGTCGAGGTCGCCTGGATCGTTTTCGAAGAGGGGCTTGTCGAGGCGGCGCTCCGAGACCTGTTCGACCTCGAAGCCCTGCTCGCGGGCGATGTCGAAGAAGCCCATGTCGAGCTCCTTCTTCCACGGCCGGTACGAGGTGAAGAAGACGTAGGCGACGCTGTCGCGCGTCTTGCGCAGCGTCTCTCGGATCGTCTTGACCATGGCCCCGTGCTCGCTGTGCCGGAAGAGCAGGTCTGCCAGGACGAGAACGTCGAAGCGCTCGCTGGAGGGTGTATCCTGCGCCGGCGCAGACGCATCCGGGGCCGGTCCGGGGTTCAGTCGGGCGAGGAGCGGTGCGGAATCGGCGCCCCAGACAAAACCCATGGCGTCCACGGCCTCGGCGATGCGCCCCGCGGCTCGACCGTCTCGTCGCAGCTGTCAATGTTCTTCTGCATGACGGTAACAATATCCGGGTCCGGGTAGTCCCGTCATGACGACCTTGCGCGCACCCAGGATGGCAGCAACAAGACTGGGCAAGCCGGCTGCGGCGCCGAGCTCGAGCACGGTGCGGTCGCGCACGCGCGCAGGCTCGTCCTCGAAGAAGTCGGCGACCATCTTGGAGCCGTTCCAGACGATGTGAGCTTCCGTGACGCTGGCACCAACGAGGCGAAGTGTGATGTGCTTGCCGTTCTGCATCGTGAATATCTCTTCTTTATGCGGCGGGGTCGGCGGATAGTAGTCTTCCGGGTCATCCATAAGGCCGCCGAAGCCATAGTCGACTTCGTTCGCCATCTCCGTAGTGCCTGTGCTTCTTTATCGGCAGTGGATGTCTTGTAGTGGAAGTGGTAGGAATGAGTCTTCACTTGAGCCCAAGGCTGAGACGTGAGACAGGTAAGATGTCGCTGAGAAACTCCTGGTTTTTCTTGAGTCGTTCAAAATCGAGAATAAGGCTACCGGGGTGTTTCTGACTACCCAGCTCGAGCTGATCCGTACGTTCTCGACGCCGAAATGACTTCTCCCGCCGGTCGTTGATGTCGTGGAAGAGTTTTGATCGGAGTGGGCCAAATTGCCGCTCCCACAGTGCGCCAAAAGGGCTGTTGTCACCACCAACTCCTCCAACAGCAAGCAAGCGTATCCGTCGAAAATCCTCATCCGCAATGACGCCAAAGCTTGTCCTTCACAACCACAAAAACAATAGTACTCCATGAATCCCCATAGAGAATCCGTAGTGGCGAGAAGCTCCCATGGCTAACCAAACCGCTGCCGCGCCAGTTCCCTCAGCATCCCCACCGTGCCATCCTCCCTCTCCTTCCACGCCTTTCGCCTCTCCTCCATCTCCTCCCTCTTGGCCCGGTCTACCTCTTCGCGGCGAATCTCACGCTCCGTCTTGCGCCGCTGCTCGTTCTGCTTGATGCGCTTGTACTCCTCGATCGAGTCGCCGCCGCCCATGACCTGCTGCTCGTCGCCGGCCTCCATGCCAGGGCTCTTGTCACGGAACGAGCGCATCTTCTCGTTGACCATCTGTCGCTTCTCCAACTTGCGCTCCCGGGTGCCGGCCTCCGCGCGGGGGACCAGCTCGTCAAGGCGCTCTTTCTGGAGGGTCCGATCGGCCTTACGGGCTTCGCGCAGGGCGGCGATGGAGGCTTCCTTGTCCTCTTCGTTCAGCTCGGCGCGGAGGGAGAGATCCTGGAGCGTAGGGATCCCGGGGCCGGAGCGGCGGCCGGAGTCTGCGGCAGGAAGGACGGGCCCATAGTCGTCGTCTTCGTCGCTACCATCCCGCCTTTGCTCTCCATTGTCGTTGTCCATGTCGTGTTCCACATCATCTTTGGCCTTCAGATACGTCCTTCGAGAGTACCCTGAGTCCTCCGCGGTGACCCGCGCAAACATCTCCGGATCATACCATCCCTCGGCCAGCTCACCCCGATTCCACTTCCCCACAAAACTCTTCCACCTGCCCTTGACCTCTCGGTCATCCATGTCCTCGATTTCCTTCTGCTTCTGGAGACTGAGGTAGTTGGCGAACACCGGCTCAAAAGTCTCCAAGTCGAGCTTGGACAGCTGCCTGGCCGAAAACGGTAAGTCGGCGCTCACCCTCGCATCGGCTGTGCGGCTGGCATGTTCACGTTGTCTATGAGAAGAGCGATGTTTTGATGATTTGTGGTGACGGCCCGACTCTTCTGAAGGCCTATCACGTCGCGATGAAGATGTCTTGGCTCGCTTGGGAGAGCGCGAGCGCGAATCCCTTGGATGTGCGTCGCGATCCTGGCTTCCCCTTTCACTCCATTCGCGCGAGCGATGCTCGCGGCGGGGCGACCGCTGGCTAGAATTATGCCGGTGGTCCATTGAATATGAAGAGTCTGTCAGAAGATTCTGATATATGCGGGTTAATCGATAAAGAGCGGCTCCTTGTTGGCGAGGGGTTTTGGCGTGATCCTGGCGAAGCTCATGAAAGCTCAGCAGGTCTCAAGGTTTTGTTGTTGACTTGCCCCAGAGAGGAACCGCACAGTGCGCTCCACTTTTCAACTCCGCAGTTAAGAACCAGAATGTGGTACCTTCTTGCTAACTCAGGTGTCTCGAAGCTCATAAAACAAAAATAAAAATAAAGTCTGCAAAGGAATCTCGGATTTGGGGTTTGTATTATGTACGATGCTAGAATTAGAAGGCTCTACAAGAAGACTATTCACTAAATAAAAAAAATTCACCCCGTGCTTCATCGTGCAGCAGGAGCGTGCAGCAGGAGCTCACAGCAGCCTGAGGAAGATGGATTGGGACAAACACGAGCAAACGCAAACACTCAAGTTCAGAACTCTTGGTACGTAGTTGTAGAAGTGGACTTTTTATTCTTCCCCCAGCACTCTTTGGGAGGCTCGTCCCTGCTGGTAACTGGTCGCCTGGCGACCTCCATCCTGATTCCATAGCTCTGGAAGGGTATCACTTAATTGCAAACAACCTGCCTATCCCACATCTCTCGATGATCTTTAAAATGTTCTTTCCTTTATGTTCAGAGCAAACCTCGTCCTTTTATTCCCTCTTACCGACGCTCTGATGTTCATCTTGTAGTGACTGGGTACAACCCTTGGTTACTCGTTTATGTGGATGGGTCCGGGTATTTGTGTATCGTGGATCGAACAACCAAGACACTGGCAATCTTCGCCACAGGGGCAGCTAGATATCTCGCCTGCACACGAATCTCCAAATGGATAGCTAACGAAGAAGAAATCACTGGCCGAGAGTGCTTGTTCATCGCTCATCCCCGAGGCCGCGTCGGAGGGTGTTTGCGGAGCGGTTGGCGACTTTGTGCCCTCAGCCAAGCCAACCACTTGTATACCCGTCAAGATTGGAAGTTTCGTTGGGGGTCGACGACCCGTTGCTTCTGGGGCCGTGACCGTTGACGTGGGTATGGCCGGGGTCTCCATGGGTATGTCCTCCGGCGGTGTGAGGTTCATCCAGCATGCTCTCCCACGCGGACCGCACATAATTCTGGGTCGCCTCGTTGTATGGGTGTGCTGCGCAGCCGACGCACTGACAGCCTTCGCCACAGGTGCACTGGTGGGAGGTGCCAGCGGCTGAGTGAGATGTGCTAGCGGCTGACTGAGGCGGTCCTTGAGGTTGGTATGGTACAGCGTTAGGCATGGCAAATGGAGCAGGCATTGTGCCCGGTGCGGCAAATGTCATCGAAGCCATAACTTGTCTCCACTGTTCGGGTTGGAGAGGTTGTAGATAGGAGCCATACTGAGGTGGGTAGGTGAAAATGGTTGGCTGGGGGTAGTACGGGTACATGCCGTTCGGCATGACCATGGGCGCTTGGTAGGGGGACATGATGAGACCGTTCGGCGTGGGGACTTCAGATGTGGGCAATACGTCGGTTTTTCGCATCGGCCTTTGGTGAGCTGATCCCAGAAGAGCAGCAGCTCTTGGTCTTCCTCTCGCTTGGAACAGTTGGGCTCGATACCGTCGTCGATGACTGGGTAGTTGGAGGGAGGGATGCGACACCGTTGCTCCCGCCGCCACTACAGCAAGAGGTGGTCGGGGGAGGAGATGCAACAACATTGCTGCTACCGCCACAGCAAGTGCCGACCTTTAGAGCTGGCTTGTCGGCCTTGGCTGGCGCATGGCCATTTGTCAGTACCGGAGAATGCCCATTAGTCATGCCATTTGGAGTATCCGGGCTCATCATAGGAGGAGGCATCTGCGGCGGAAACATAGGATACACCATGGGTCCAAAAGGCGTGTCGGCCGAGACCATCCCCATAGCGCCAAAGGCCGCCATGTCGGGCATGGGAACAGGTGGTTTTTGCGGCACACCGGCGTAGGGGGGGATGATGTTCAACATGTTCGGGTCCATCCTCTCAAGTGCAACGGGGTCAACCGACTGCCTTCGACTTGAAGGCTGCACGCCATTCTTGGTGGTCGTCTTTTGTACTCGGTAGGATGGGTTTGCGGCCTTGGAGGGGCTCTGGGGGGTCGTATCCTTAGACGAGTCGCTTTCCTCGGTCTTGACGTGAGGAGATGCGGAGGAGCTAGGTCCACAGTGACACTTTTGCTTCCTTGGAATTGCGGCGGTGACCTGGCCGCAGGAGCATGGGCGAGATGCTGGGTGAGGACAGGTGCTCAGGGGGCGACCTGGTTTCCGGACAGGTACCATCAATCGTTCGTTGGCGTGTGTGCATTTGGTTGAGCGATGGCCGCGAATGCAGGGCTCGCTAGATGGCGTCACAGTCAGTAACATGTTCACATGCATGAGTTCGCGGGCAGGCACAGCAATCCACGATGGGACGAGACATACCAGGCCATCTTCAGGCCGTTAATAAGAGGCATGGCGAAATTGGGGTCGTTGTCCCCGTGCGACGGATAAAAAAATGTGGAGGAATGAGGACGACTCGGATGGTGGTGGTGGTGGGCTAAGAGCCGCACTTGAAGCCTAGAGCAAAGAGTGTCGACGAGCGTCCCGGTTCAACATCAAGGTAGCGAGAGCCGGCGGCACATGGACGGACGACGTGCGGTGATGATCGAGGGCCCGGTGAAAGCCGGTGAAGAGGCTCAATTTTTACAGCGACGGAGGCTTTGGTGGTTTGTTTGAAGAATGAAAGGGCACGGCCGGGTGGCCGGGTGGCGGGCGACGGCACTCGAGTCGAGAAGTTGGCGGGCGGGAGGGCAGAGGAGCGACCAAAGCGGCGCGACCAAAGCGGCGGGAATCGTGAAACGGTGGTGGATTGCTGAAGGAGTCGACGGCGGCAAAGCGGACGGAAAGGCGACAGGAGGCGACGGCAAAGGCACAGCGCAAATGCGTGAAGCGCGAGAATGAGAGAATGTGAAGCGGGAGGGTGTTGGAGTTGCGGAACGATGCGAAACCTACGAAGCCAGAACTCGGGCCAGGCTATTCTCAGCAGCGCGAGCAACAGTGAGTGACAGCCGTAGAGCGCGGAAGGAGCATGAGAGGAGAGTCGAGTCGCCCACTAACCCACTAATCCACTAAGCCGCCCACACCACCCACGCGGGCCATCCATCACACCCACTCCCACCACTCCCACTCGCCTCTTTTTGATGACTCTCTGCAGTGTTCTGCACGCAGAAACGCAGCCAAGCGCGCCGGGATTCGAGTCCCCCATTCGCGAGGCCCACCCCACATGCGAGGGGTCAACTATCAATTCTCCAGGGGACCGGCTAGGCCCGAGTAGGCACTTGCACGGCATCCAATCCAGGCCGGCCAAAAGCGCCTGTAGCTTGCTGGCTGACGACGGGCTTGCGATTGAGGCAATCCGACCAGGCGACTCTCAGCGCAGTTCCGACACGGTTCCGGCGCAACTCCAGCAACTCCAGCAACTCCAGCGCCTCCAGCGCGAAACACACAACTCCCGTTGGCTCCTTTGGCAATGGGCGTGCTGTTAGCCAGCTCTAGCAGCGTCTAACAGCCTAGGCCGGCCTCATTGGAGCATGGCTCTCGTATCTCCATCCTCTGTATGTACAGCAAACGGCAGCCCCTAGCACGCTCCTCCCCTCCGGTGCCTAACGCCTAGGTTGACGCAATAGGTAAACCTCCGCCGCCGATGTGGTAGTGTTTCCCCGGCGGTTCGGCCGTGTCCTCGCCCGTTCAACCGCCGGAAACTCTGTTGCTGACGGACAATGAAACCGTTGCCGATCTGACGAGCACATCATCCCGACGAGGCGACACGCACATAAGCACACACTCTCTCTTCTCATCCGCCCTCCCTCCTCTCGTCTTTCCTGAGCTCTCCCTCCCTCTTCTCGTCTGTCCTTTTGCGCCTCTCCACCTTTGCAACCGAACCGCAACGTCTCCATCCGGCCAACCCAGCCGAGTGAGCAAGTTTCCATTGGCCCACGGCGCATCAACACCACCACCGGCATCCATGGCCATCCATGATCCCTGGCCCAGTCCCCTCCCAATATCCGCCATGGGCATGGGCCCTCTGCCATGACTCCCGTCAGTGCATGCCATGGGATGAGAAGCTCGCAGCCTTTCCAATTGTGCCGCATCACGCCGCGGCCAGCGACCAACGACCAACCGTGGCGTCGCTTCTCGTCAGCAAGCCGGGAGCCCATTCCACCTACGGCAGCCCAGCCAGGACACCATGTGCGGCCGCTACCGATACTCCATCGGCTCTCCCTCAAGGTTCGTTTCCGCTTGTATTATTTCTCCATTGAGACAAGCTGCCTTTCCAGAAACAGATGCGGCTCGAGCGTCTCAGCACGCACCCCTTCTACGTCTTAAAGTCGACTGCAGCATCCTACGGAGCCCATCAAGTCATGTCCCAGTCCTGCCGAGAGAGCACTTCTGTTACCATCTGCCAATTCCTCTCAGAAACTCCCATTTCCGCACCCCACGAGAGAAATCGATTGCCTAATGCCGTTGCCTAGCTCTATCGCTAAACTAAGCCCTGTGAAGAAACACCAACCTATAGCGCCATCCTACGTCGTTTCATCCACCCAACCATCTCTCTCTCTCCTTGCAGATCCCAGCTCCTAACAAGCCACTCAACTAGCGGTTCTTAGTTGGACAAGGCGTCGAGGAATGGTCACCCTGAGGTGTCTTCGTGATATTCATCTCATCTAATATGCTACAATGCTCCCCAACGCCATATCTGCTCTTAAGGGGCCTTATCCGAGTCGTCAGAGTCCGCAAACATATCTACTGCACGCATCCTCTTCCGCGGTGGCGGTCCTCCGGCCCGTGATGGCTCTTCTATAGTCTCCGGTTCTGGCCCTGTGGTTTCTTTGGTACTTGGAGGCTGCTGAGGTGGCTCTGTCCCCACAGCTTCATCCTCATCCATCGGTTCCCCATCAATGTCATCCTCCTCAATCGGCTCGCCTTCGATGTCGTCCTCGTCGATCGGCTCACCCTCGACATCTTCCTCTTCAACCGGCTCCCCGGCAATATCGTCGTCGTTGATCAACTCCCCGGGGACGTCGGCCTCCTCCGCCGAGACGGGCAGCATGCGTTCCCCAGCCTCTCCCTCACCCGTCTGCGACGCCTCTACAAGTTTCCACTTCCCCTTCTTCTCTCCATTGTCTTCCTTCTCTCCAGCGTTCGACGGAGGCGGGTGATCAAAGCTTTGCACAAATAGCTCCTGGCTCTCATTGGGGAACACGCACCATCCCTCCCACAAGTTAAGCACTAGGTTGACGCTTCGCTTCCACTTTTCTGCTCGTAGGCGACCCCACTTCAGTTTCTCTGCCATCAGACCCAACGTCTCAAAGACGTTGCGGTCCTTGAGGGCCGTTTCGAAAAGTTGACGAAACCGCCATGCGTGACGGACGCCTGACGTTGCGGAGGATGACAGGATGTCGTTCACGACGTATAAGCCCCACCAGGCTCGCAGCACTGATGTCAGTGCCTTCGCTCGCAGTTGATTCGTCTTGCCCAGTGCCTTGTTGTGTTTCCTTGGGTTCGGGTTTCTTTTCTGGGTTCGCGCCTGTCAAGGCAAACGGCTTTGCAACATTGGAAACAATCGTGTCCACCACCTCATCTACTCCACGGCTGGCATGGGTGATGGCAAAGGCCGTTACTCGAGCAATGTCTCCTTTCCTCAACCTCGACAGTGTCGTCGGTAGCCGCGCGAGAAGATGTGTGAGCTTGGCCTTCTCTAGCGGGTTGAGAAACGTCTTCTCCGCTTCCCCATCCTGGTTTTCTCGCTTTCCGTCTTCCTCGAAGTCCTCCTCATCAGATGAGTTATACTCTGAATCCGACACAAACTCATCGAGTTCGGTTGTGTACTCGAAGTTGAGATTCTTTTCAGGGGCTTTCCAGGCATGGCTACCGTCAAATAGTGGCACGTACTTGCCTTTCCTCTGTGCCAGCTGGGAGCCTGTCACAACTTCCCACAATCTCCATCGATACCAAATGCCGCCTTGACTTCGTGCATCCCAAATCCAAGCCCATTTTTCTTCTCGCTGTACCTCAGGCCTTGTCATTAGCAGTGCCTCAAACTCTGGGCCTTGCTCCAGAACGCCCTCGATAACCTTGCTGATCAGCTGGATGGTTCGCACGTCCTGTGGCGGCTTCACGGGTACATGCAGGAGATTGGTCCGGCTGACGGCCGCTCCGGGAGGAGCGTACGAAGTGGGAGGTGCAAACCCCCGGTGGAAGCCCTGTTGAGCAGGCGCATTTTTTTGTGTCGAAGGTTGTTCCACGGGTTTGGCTCCAAATGGATGTGACGACGAGGAAGAGGAAGAGCCCAGATTAGGAAGCACGGCTGAGCTGGAAACTGCGGAAGAAAGATGTCGATGGAGAGAGAGGTAATATCCGTAGCCTAGGTATCGGTTTTGAGGGGCATTAACAGCCGCGTCAATGTCGTTGGCGGGCGTGTCTTGTGCTAACGTAACAATCGAGATGGTACACTTCCTGTCAGAGCTTCCTGGTCCAACCGGCGGTACAATCTTGGCGTTCTCGACGATCAGGTTCTCGGGGATCAACGCCTTGATCATGGCTGGTGACGTTCCGGGGGGCATGTTTGACAGGCGCAGCGTTGGCTTTGCTACGGCCTTCTCCTCGGCGCGATTCGCCGGGTCGCCATCCTCATCGTCGCTTGAGTGAAATGCCTTCGGCACAGAGAGCGGGCCGTTGCCGCCGTCTTCAAAGCTCAATCCTCCCTTCTCCCTCGGGGGCCGCGCAAAGTCCTGGAACGAGCGCTTCTTGCCAAACGACGATGCCGGCGGCGGCCCCAGACTCCCCGGTCCGCTCTTCAGCGCCGACGTGCCGAAGTGTCGCTTGCCAGCACTAGGACCCGGGGACGGGCCGCTGAAGCCTGGACGCGGCCGTGGCGGCGCGGAGCGGTTCGAGGCCCCGTAGCCATCGTCTTCGTCGTCGAAGCTCTTGACAAACTCGTTGTAGACAGCTGCGGTCTCGGCAGCTTCGCGCAGCCGCTTCGCTTCGGCCTCGGCCTTCTGTCGCTCGAACGCGGACTGCTTGGTCGGTTTCTGGAGCTTGGCTTCGAGGTCAGGGAACTCGGAAAATCCCTTGTTGGGGGACATGATGGTCGGATGTGTCCTTTGCGTCAGCGCATCGCCGGTGTCTGCGCGTAGTGGGCGGTGGGGGGTTGTCGCGGGTAAGTTGTAGGGGAGCTGTCGCAACCGCGAGGGCGCATTTGGCAGTAGCCCGTTGTTGCATACGCCTCGGTACATGCATATGATCGACGGTTACGCAGGAATGCTCAACATGCGTGTCTCGGCGCCGGGACAACATCTGATTGAACAGCGCTTTGAGGTTCGATGCTACGTAGATAAATTTTCGTTCATACAATGTCTGTGACCGCAATGGGGGACCTTCTTTGAGTCTCTTTCACAGCTTCGCCTTCAGAATGTTTTGGGCAGGGCCCTTGGCCAACTCGTCCTTCAACACCAACATCTGGCCTCCACGGCTACCATCCTCAGTAATGAGTCCCTTGTAGACGCCGTCCGTCTCGCGTCCGGCGCCGTCGTTGGCATGTCCCTCCATCGCCACTTCTCAGCCAGCCTGCCGCCCTCGCCCAGCAGCACGTCGACGATCTTGTGGCCCAGGTTGGGCAGGAACTTGAAGCCGTGGCCGCTGTCTCCAGTCGCGATAAACAGGCCCTTCCAGCCCGGGTGCCAGTCGACGAGCCACTCGCCGTCTCGCGTGTCGGCGTACCAGCAAATGCGGGTCTTCTTCCACGGCCGGTTCTCCAGCCCTCGGATGGGGATCAAGTCGGTCAGTGCGCGGCGCAGATCCTGGTCGGCCTCTGCGGGGAAGGGGTCCGAAGCATCAACGCGGGAGGTATAGGGTTGCGAGGCGAGGAAGGTCTCCCGCTTGTCCTTGTGCGATACAGGCAGCGCTCGCGTGATGGTGGTGGGGTTGACGTAGCCAAAGTCGTGGCGGGCGAACTTGAGAAGTCCATCTCGCGGGGGGATGACGAACAGACCGGTGCTCAGGTTCAGAACAACGGGAAGCTTCTCAAGAGCCTTCTCCTCCTCGGGGCTGATGGCCACATAGGCAACTGGATGTCCGGTGGCTTCTGACCGGCCTCGCAGATCGACCAAGGAGCCCGACCACGCACCGGCGGCGACAAACACCACATCGGCCTTGAGCACCCTCGAGTCGGCCAGCTTCGCGCCGACTACCTGCTCGCCTTCCGTCACCAGCTCTTCCACCTTGGCGTCGACAAAGTTTACTCTGCCGGTGGCCTTTGTCTTCTCATAAAGCCACTTCATTCCCCGTCCCGCGTCGGCCCATCCGGACAGGTTGTTGATATAGCCCCAATCTCCAGGGTGGCCATCGGTCTTGAGGAAGTTCTGCATGGCTCGGTGCTCTCCAGCAGCTGGATCTTGTCTTGGGGCAAGCCTGTCTCCTTGGCGATCTCCATGACGTTCTTCCAGCTCTCCTTGGTATAATCCATGCCGCACTTCTTATACGAATAGTCCTTGGGAGGGGTATCGGCGCACAGGAGCAATCCCGATTCTGAGTATCGTCCCTCACCGCCGACCTCATGATCAGCCTGCTGCCGCCATTGCTGCTGTGCCTCAGCAGCAAGGGCAGCGTAGTCGCGGTCTGAGTAGTCTGCCCGGATGATTCGAGAAGAGTCTACACTGGCAGAATCCTCCGGGGGGAATTGGCCATCAGCACAATCCACCACGGTGATGGTCGTGTTGTCGAACAAGGACCTCTGGGTGAGAGCGTAGGCCGTTCCTAGGCCGAAGACGCCGGACCCGACGATAAGAATTGATGAGGGAGGGCGAGCCATTGCGTGAGTTGGACGTTACACGTATCGAGAAAAGGCAATCGACCAAGACTCGCAATGGGGTTTTCCACAGGATATGGGGAGAATCGGACGACGTTAATCACAGTGCCACTGAATTTTTTAGTTGGTTCCCACATCCGATCACGGCGGTCGCCGATGGTAGGGGCGCATGGGATCGGTTTAGGGCGTCTAGTGTCTAGTAGACATGCCGAGAATCGGGGCTAGGCTATGTCCGTGGAGTCAAGGCGCAGAATCCTGCAACGCTTCGTTGACCTTTAGGAAGGCTAGCACAGGTTTGACAACTTCAGGTCTAAGGGTCTTGCTACTGAAAGATATGTACTGTACTACACTGTGCAGTTGGTGCCCTATGATTTAGTAGGAAATGCACTGTGGTGATGCTTCGTGCGTTACATCACCTTTTGACTCTCATAGTTGCGGGGGTGAGTCCCTTAGGCCCTCATTACTTAGTGAATCGCCCTGACTTGCGCATACAATGCTCTGAGGCTGAGAGCTTACCTTCTGGAAGCATTCTTTTGGTTTTTCCAACGGTTATAAATGGTCATATGTGGGAGTTACCAAATACCGTTGAAGTTGACTTCGTACACACCCGCAGGTTCCACTGGCCACGTGAGGGACAAGGTGACACGATGTGTAAATCAACACAGGCAAGCGATCACGGAAAACATCACAGGCAAGGATTCAATATTGGACAACCAAGGTGGCATTTGAGGCTAAAATTAGGCAACGCATACCGCATGCCTTGTTGTCTTGGCTCCATGATAGAAGTGTGATTCCAACCTCTAATGCTCACGACTCCAAACCCGACTCGGCCGGCGCCACGGTGCTGCTCTCTTGGTGATAATGGGGATAACCCATTTTGCAGATTTCGTGTGGCCCGATACTCTCCTGTCGGTAACTCTGCCCAGTCCTCCCGACTCCCTCGGCGCGGCACTACATACTGCAGTCCCGCCTATCTCGTCCGGTGTCCTTGAATCTCACGTATACAGAGTCATTCTCTCAAAAGGAAGGCTTAGTGTCATGAGAATGTTCATAGCAATCGCTTCTTCATGGGTATTAGCGGAGGACATTGAGAAGAAGCGATGTAGCATACCGGATATACTATCCAGTTCGCTAATAGCATTAAGGAGTTGGGAGTGCGCTGTGGCCCAAGCGTGTTCAAAAACTTTTGTTGACGCAGGTACGGCCTCCAGCAAATTCAGGTGTTTAAACCTTACGGAAATCTGGCAAAAATTAGCATGTTCCTTGATTCTAGTCCACCATGACAACATACCTTGCAACACAGGGTAAATCATCTCGAAAGCCTGGTAAATCTCCTCTCGGACCTTGGCGCCAGTCAAGACGATCTTGCCACTGACGAAGATGAGGAGCACAATCTTGGGCTTGATCATGCGGTAAATAAGACCAGGGAACAGTTCGGGTTCGTAGGAGCTGAAATTGTGATGGCGCGATGCCAAGCCTTCAAGTCGGATAGGGAACTTGATGTCGCAGGAGCCCACAATGTTCTGGATCTTGAAGTCTGTGAACTTCGCGTTGAAGCCAAGCTTCTGGATGATGCGGGCGTATTTCCTTGAGGCAAGCTTGGAGTCATCTTCAGACTTCGCACCAGTCACAACCATCTTGCCAGAGGCGAAGATCAGTGCCGTGGTCTTGGGCTCTCGGATACGCATAATCACAGCGGCGAAACGCTGTTGGTGTTAGCAACTAGTGTCAAGCAGTAAGACACAGGAAGTAGTACCTTGGGATTGTACTCTGCATTTCGGGCATGCAGAGCGATCGTCTTCAGGTCCAAGCGGCAGTCAAGGTTGACTGTTGCCACAATGTTTCTTTAAAGTTGCGAGTTCAGCCTCCCTGAGCAAGTAAAAATAACTCAGGAGGATACATACTGCAGAGTGGGAGTAATGCCACTGGGTCCTTGGTTGGCGGCAGGCGTTGCAGCTGGGGTTGCGGGAGTCACCCCATTCCCATTTGCCGCCTGCTGGCCGTTGAGCACAGGTCGCTCGGCAGCATCACCGTTAACGGCGAGCGGCGGTGTCAACTCGTTGGTAGCCCCGGGGAACGACAGCGATCCAGGCGCAGTAAAGGCCTTAGCTTGCGCCGCGTTTGACGGGTGCGTCTGAATGCCTTCCATGATCGGGATCGGTATCGGAGGACGCGTACGGAGGTTATTGGCGCCGAACAAATCTAGCCAACTATCGCGTTAGCATCGCTTGTCTTGACGACTGCAGATGCGCCCTACCAAGCAAGGTAGATCGGGTAGGCGATGTGATGGAGTCTAGGTGCTGTGCACCGAAGATGGAGGAGGGAAGTTTGGGAAACGTAGGAGAAATGGCCGTTTTATAGGCGGTGAGGGTGGCGGTGCAGTGCAGTGACTCAGAGACAGAAAAAGCGACCTACCAAGCGCGTCGGAGATGAACAAATGAATGTCTCCCCTACAAGAAAGCTGCCTAGACTGACCAGGTGCCTTTGTTTCGATTCTTCAACACCAGCCGGTGAAGGTCGGAGCACGAATCAAATGTGCTGGGTAGGTTCGGGATGGATGTCGCTTGGATGAGCCACCAGCAGCTGCGACTCGATCACCTCTGCTTCTTCACTTCACAGCAACTTTCTTTTTATTCGGTCTACAGACGCAAGCGACCTGATGACAACGGCGACGGGGATTGCAACAACTGCGTTCGCTTTCCGGGTCTTGGTCCGAGGCAACGAGATCGATTGCGGGCAAGGAACGACGACGACGAACGTGTTTCAGCTCTGTGGTCAATGTCGGAAGGGATGTCGGGCACCGGATCCTTTCGTTCCGATGAGGGGAATCGAGCTCACGCGCGCCAGGAGGACGACACAGTAAGAGACGAGAGGACAAAAGAGCGAAGGTTGTGCCCTGCCAGACGAGCTGCGTCAAGTGTCTAGAATGCAGACGCAGACAAAGGTCTGTCCAGATGAGGGAATGACGTCGTGGGCGGAAAGGGAAAGAGGGAAAAATTATTAGGTAAGGCAGGAGTGTGGTGGAGGGTGGTAGGTACAAACGGCCGTCGGTCAAGACTTCCGCGCGAACCTCTCGAAGGCAGCGAGCGATGGGAGGGCTGGCCTTTTATAAGTTTGGCTCAGCCCGCTCAGGTAGGACACCCTAGGCAACAACACTGGCTGTGGCGTCGGCGCTGGCAGGCTTAGGGGACCCTAGTGGCTGCGCTAACGCAGAGGCAGCCAATCGCAGGCCCCATCAGATGTGATTTTATCTCCTTTTTTTTTTTTAAACCATGCACCCCAGTCCGGGCCTGGAGCCCCTGAAGTACCCCGATAGCAGTGGGCGGGTTGCAGTACCATGGTAACCGCAAGCGGCGCATTGGTACTCATAGAGCCCTGGGCCTGCTACAAGCCGTGCTGCAAGCGCTGGAGAGAGCCTCGGCTTGCCACTCTGGCCTCAAAGAGTGGGTTGTCCAAAGGCGGCTCTCAGCAGGGTGGCTGAGCACGCTATCAGCTGCACGCAGGTGCTCGTCCCTCGTCGTCACCACTCTCCTGCCGCCTGGATTTCCTGCTGTCCCTCCCTCTTCTCTCTTTTGTCAAACAAACCCACCACGTCAACCGACACCATCCACACCGCAACATGCTTGGTACAGAGCCGACGAGACTCTGACAGCCCAACCAACCCAGCCAACCCAGCCAGCGAAGCCGATGACCGCACCAACGGAGGTGACGACGAAGATAAGCACGAAGTCATGACACAGGACAGGCGGTGGCTACGGACGAAGCCGGCATCGAAAGCGACTCATGGCTAGACGAAAGCGATGAACACGACGACAGCAGTTTTCAGACGGCGACATGGCGGCGGTGGACGGCGGGCAGCGCAGGAGCCTGGGCCTTTGACTTTGCCGGGCATGGTCTCACTGACCGACAGGCTCCAGCAGCGGGCACGCAATCCGGTCTGTGGCAGCGTCACAGCGCGTCCGTGGGCTATGCATGGGACGGACTGGGAATTATGGACCGGGGCTGGGCCGACGGGTTGGTTGGTTGGTTGCTTTTTTGGCTTTCCGCCGCCCCCTTGAGCGATCCCTTGAGCGATGCCCAGCGAGGGCGCCCGTTCATCCATCGCCCTCCGGTCGCCCCTCCGTAGCGCTCTGCTCGACTTGGCCGCCGCCCCCAAACCGCCCAATCATGCCAATCGCCCCCCGTCAACTCCGTCATGGTCCATCGCTCGGTCCCAGCATCCACTCTTCCAGCATCTTTGGCCACCCTCGGCCCTGTCAACCCCTTCCTTCGTCCCCCGTGGGACCTCTGGATTCTTTTTCTCTCCCTCGCCGTCGCCCCAATCCCCAACCACAACCAACCACCAGCACGGTGGCACCCTGAAACACGGCTTCCCCCCTAATGCCCCTTCTGCTGACCTCCAGTTCCATCCATCCCGGCGACGCGTCCTCTCCTGCCCACCCCCAGAGGGCCCATGCACTACTCGGCTTGACTGTGTCTCGACAGCCGTCTCAGCATCAAATCCAGAATCATGCGAAGGGAAAACCGGTTCATATTCGCTCATCATGCTACGGGCTCGGCCGTGGCGACGCCATGTCACGGCACGACGGGCAGGTTTTCAACCCGTTCGCGGAAGCCGTCAGGTTGTGTGGGTTTTTCCATTTCTCATGCCCTCTCTGTGAGTCATGACTGGCGACCAACCAACAACGAGCTGGCATGAGTCGGCTGCGCCGCCAGGGAGGCTGACCCTCTGCGGCCGCTCAATGGCTAGGCTCCCGGGGTACCCTGTAGCGTGCCCTCACGCGCACACTCTCGCACGCCTCACTCGTCTGGCTCTGCTTCCTCCTTGCTTTCATTTCTCGTGTTCCCGCTGCTATCAGTTGTCGCATGAAATATCGTGATGCATTGTGAGGCTTGCCATCGTCGCGGCTCTCTCCTGGCCTGGCTGTGCTCTGAGGACACGTCTGCATCGGCCTATCGCGGCGGCTTTATGCCAAGTGGTAACGCGAAAATTTCGATAGACCATGGATCGCCGAGTGCAGCTACCCTTCCGAGAACGCGCCAGATACGGGTGGGTGCCAACCGAGGTACCGCACTAACAATTTCGGAGTACTGCGACCCTGCTGCATCCGTCCGCTCCCGGCCCCATCCTTCATCTCTCGCTGTGCGGAACGGACTGAGCGGAAATTCGTCAAGCAGGGGATCTTCTGTGATATCTCGTCCAGCCTCGTTCCCCATGATCCCACCAGGGTTACCTTGCCCATCCGTACCCCGCTGCCATCCATTGCCATCGGATACATCACACCTCCACAAAGAAGGCTACTTTACAGAGTCATGATGAACTAGCATGTGGAGGATGGCCTTGCTCTGCCATGACCTTACACCAAGTCTCCGTCTCACATGCGGCAAGGGAACTCGTCAGGGTTCCAGCGTCGCACTAGCATTCCTCGAGACCAAAGAGGGCTAAATAAGACACAACACCCTGTCCTATCCGTAACATCGAGGTTGCACAAGCAATGTACCAGCAATGCACTACACAGCATGGAATGCTGTTACAAATGCACAGCATAGCCTCATTTCATACATGCTATGTACTACGAAGTATGTGCACAGTTGGGGTTGAGGTTCCTCTTTCGCAAAGGCCACTCGCTCTCCACATGTTCATTTCTCATCTCATTACGTCTCTATCGGCTCGCATAGACCATCTCCATTGCCTAACAGGCGTTGCGGTCCGACAAGACAAAGCAAAAAGAAAACACAAACAAAGGGTCTTTAATGTGTCTGTAATTTTTTGGGGACCGTCTGACTCCGATACACCATTATGCTATATCCCGTCTCTTCCATTGTCCACACCGCCGCTTCCTGGCGCCGAGGTATGCGTGCAAGCGTCCAGGTATAATTCAGGTATCTTACAAAACAAACCACAAAGTCATTCCGAGATTAAGTCATGTAGTACTTGGGGCCTTCGCCTCCTTGCGGCACCTGCCAGTTGATGTCTTGGTGAGGCGCCTTGATGTCGCATGTCTTGCAGTGGATACAGCTGCAGGGGCAGTCATGTTAGCAACAACACATCATATAAGACACAATGGACCAACACAGTGTCTCAGCTTGGAGGGCACTTACTTTTGGGCGTTGATCTGGAACCGCACGCCGTGTGGCTTAGACTCGTCCTCGACGTACTCGTAGACTCCAGCCGGGCAGAAGCGGTTCTCAAGACCCTTGTAGGACGGATATGTCTTCTCGGTGTGGGCGTCCCAGTCCTCGACCTGCAGGTGAACGGGCTGGTCCTCTTCGTGGTTGGTGCCGGTTCGGGAAACGCTCGTCAGGATATCGAAGGTGATCTTGCCGTCGGGCTTTTCGTACTCGATCTTGGGGGCCTTGTCGGCGGACATGGTGGTGGCGTGGTCGGGCGTCTTGTGCTTGAGGGTCCACGGCACGCGGCCCTTGAACAGAAAGGCCTCGAGGCCGGAGTAAGCGACGCCGCCGTAGAGGCCGAGGGGCGTGTGGAACGAGGGCCGCATGTTGCGCACCTCGCGGAGCTCCTTCCAGATGGACGACTTGCGCAGCTTGTCCTCGTAGTCGTAGAGGAAGATGCTGCCCTCGGGCTTCTCGTTGAGGGCGGTCCAGGCGGCCTCGGCGGCCAGCATGCCCGACTTCATGGCGTTGTGGGTGCCCTTTACCTTGGGCACGTTGACGAAACCGGCCGAGTCGCCGATGAGGGCGCCGCCGGGGAAGGCAACCTTGGGGATGGATTGGAAGCCGCCCTCGATGAGGGAACGGGCGCCGTAGGAGATGCACTTGCCGCCCTCGAGGACGTTGCGGAAGAGCGGGTGCATCTTGAGCTTCTGGAACTCCTGGTAGGGTGACATCCAGGGTTTTGGTAGTCGAGCGAGACGACGAGGCCGATGCTGACGAGGTTCTCGCCAAAGTGGTACATGAAGGAGCCGCCGTAGACGTTGCGAGGTAGCGGGTATCCCATGGAGTGCACAATTTGGCCTGATTCGAACTTTTCCGGGTCAATCTCCCAGACTTCCTTGATTCCCAGGCCGTACGTCTGGTGCTGGCTGTCCTGGCGCAGGTCAAACTTGTTGATGACCTGCTTGCTCAAGCTGCCGTGGCAGCCCTCACCGAACATGGTGACTCTCGCGTGGAACTCCATGCCGCGCTCAAACGTCTCCTTGGCCTTTCCATCACGGCCAATGCCCAGGTCGTTGGTTGCCACGCCCTTGACGGAACCGTCGGTGTCGTAGACGACCTCTGAAGCAGCGAAGCCCGGGTAGACCTCGACGCCGACCTCCTCGGCGCGCTCGCCAAGCCATTTGACGAACTGGTTCAGACTGACGATGTAGTTGCCGTGGTTGCTCATCTGCGGGGGCGCGGGGAGGGGGATGGCGGCCGTCTTGGTGAGGAAGCGCATGCGGTCGGTGCCGGCGGGGGTCGCGTGCTCGAAGCGGTCGGAGTTGTCCTCGTCCAGCCAGTTGGGGATGAGCTCGTTGATGGCGGAGGGCTGGATGACGGCGCCGGAGAGGATGTGGGCGCCCAGGTCGCCGGCCTTTTCGAGGACCAGCACGCGGAAGTCTTCGTTGCCGGCCTCGTTGGCCAGCTGCTTGAGGCGGATGGCGGCGCTGAGCCCCGCGGGGCCGGCGCCGACGATGCACACGTCGACCTCGTCGGCTTCGCGCTCAACCGAGGCGGGGTCGAAGGACTCGTCGTCGTCGTCGGAGCGGCGCCGGGCCGTGTTGCTGAAGGATCTTGCGCTGGCGACGGACATGCTCATGACGGGCCACGCGAGCCGCGCCCGGCCGGATGCGGCCCGTGAGGACGCCGCGGCGGAGGGGCAGAAGCTGTGCCTCGGTCGCCATTGCGCTCGTGAGAGAGCTCGCGAGCTGCGCTGGACGCACCGCGAGACGGGTCTGGGGGCCGACATGATGGCGACGATGGCGGGAGAGTCGTGGGATGCGGAGAACTCAAGAGGCCAGCGCCTTTGAGGGGGGAGACGGCGACTAATGAAGCTAAATAAAGGTCGGGATCGCACGCAGCAGTCAATGGCGAAAAAAGCTCCAATGCCGCCGGCCGTTGGTGGGGGAGGTTTGACAATTATCAATTATCTGGCCGGCAATTGGCTCGAAAGTGGGGAGGGTCCCGCCAATGCCAGTTATCCCACCAAAAGTCACTCTCCCGCGTCAGTGGGATCGCCTGCTCAGTCGCTATCTCGCTCGCTCTCTCTAGCCGTTGGCCCTAAGGTTATCTCTGGCAAGCAAACGGACAAACAGCACTGTCGGTTCCGGCTGCTAGTGTTAATGACGCTTCTTTATGGGCCCTTCGTGCGTCTTTGTCGGCGCTCGGGATTTCATAGCCGAACAAGGAACGAGGTAAGGGTCCAGAGGACTGGGGGGTGAGGAGCCCCAACCGAGGGCATTTCTGGTGTCAGCCAGAGAATGCCGAAAACTGGTCGGCTCAAGAGTGTGGAAGAGCAGGGCCCCTGCGTTTTCTTCAAATACGTCAATTGCTTGGTCAGGGATATGTTCTATTGATAAGAACCCGTTCCGGCCGCTTTCTGACCTGAGAGTGACCACATGAACCTGTGGTGCTGCTTGAGCCGACCAAAGCCAAGGCTATCAGGGATCTGGATCACAAGCCAAGCGGCTCTCTCACGCAAGTAAGCTGTGGTGGCAGTGGTTACGTCAATTGCCCCAAGAGTTCGGGATTCAGTGCCCTTCGCCGATCCCCTGCTTCGGCTACTTCGGCTTCTCCCCGCCGCCCATTTGGCTATTGTCGCATTGCTTCGGCCCAGTAGCCGGGGGAGCCTCTTGTCGCAATTGACTGGCCGACAACGAGTCGGCTACTTAACGCCATGGGTCGATATTTTATAATTGCCACGTTGTTATGTTGCAGATGTCTGCTGTGTCCCCAGACTGTACATAGAAGAATTGTCGTTCCTGGATTGTGAGTGTGAGTGTGTGTGGCATGCCCATTTGGGGAGTGGGGTGGCGTCTGGATCCTTGGTCGGGATTTTCTCGCCGACACCAACTCTCTCCAGCGCCAGAGCTTCGAGCTTCGAGTGCAGAGCCTCTGCGGGGGCTCGACCGGGAAAGTCTCAGCGACACTGCGTCCAACAGCTTGAATAGCCAATCTGGGAAGTTCACTGCTCTCATAAACAACTGCTTTTCGGACCATTAATAGCTACCAACCAATTTTAGCCAGCAGTCATGTTTTTCCTCAACTTGACCGGGGTTTTCCAAGCAATTCAGTGACCAACAGCCAGTATAAGCCAAGTGGCCTATCCCTCCCAGTTGATGGTCAATCAGGACTTCCAGTTGGTCAACCTGGCTGGCACCCAGCACATGCCAACTGATTTACAACCCTCGTGACACTCATTGAACCTTGTTAATTAGCTGCCAGCTCGCATCGGCGCGCGTAACTGATCAAGACCGGATGGGGGTTGTGGAGAAGTGGATTCCCACCTTTACCCCAAGCTTTGTCGCTGTGACCTGCCATTTCCGGGCCACGGTTCCTGTAATTCGCGCCAAGTTGCTTGGTGTCGATGACAATGTCTATGCATGAGCTCTCCTTGTAGGAAATTCCCTATTTTGATGTATCAGAGCATTGGATCCATCTCTTTGTGGTGCCTTCATTCGGCCGACCACTTCCTTCGCTATGGTCCGTCGTATGAAAACGGTCGAGAGATTTCCGTAGATTTGTGGGGAAGCATTTGGCCGTTCTCAGCTCCAAAGACGGGAACCAAAACGGTACATGATGCAACTATAGTGGCGACATATACTAACATGCTTTCCATTGGGGAGGGGGTTGCGCACTCATTCTGGAGAAATGCGTTGACGATGGGCCGTCACCGAGGGAGCACATTGAAACTTTTATATCGAGGATGTTGGGGGCGTGGTCCAGTTTGCACTCTTGATCTAAGAAAACGTTGTAGGACCCTACGTCCGTAAAAGCGCCAAATGGCGCGATATAAGAGAATATTAGTACACCAATAGTGAATATTAACCATCCACCTTAAGGTTAGTCTTGATTATTATCTGAAGCTTCTCATGTAAGGATGCCACTAGAGCCTCAACCAACTTGTTAGTTTTCGAGTTTCGCTACCCTATAGCTTCCCCAACCTAAACCAATCCCTACTACATTAGAGAAGTGCATTACTAGTTTAATAAGGGTATATTCTTAAGCTTAAGTTTATTATTAAATAAAATAAAATAATATCAGGAAGCATCAACCTAAGAATCAGTCATACTAATAACTATTCCCTAAACCTTTATATTATAATTACACTTCAGAATCTTATTCTCTGCAAGATGTTCCCTAGGACAGAACTAACTAAGTCGCTAGCTTTGGGGAAATGGGGCAAGCTCCAGCCTGTGTGCAATGGGCGAGTTCGTCTTTCTGCGGCGACGATCCGCGTTAACTTTCGTGCATCTTATTATTGAACCCCCTGGCAGTATCTTTATTTCATTGAAGTGTGATTCTAGACAGGAATTCCCCTCTTGTCTGTGATGATGCGACTGCGGATGGGACTCAGAAGGTGCGGACGGCTCCTGTGTTTTGACCACACGTGGAGTTAAAGGATGGGCATTGCGCAAGCATGGGAATAATGAGCCAGCAAACGACCAACTAGCCCAGTAGCAATCAACCACCAGAATTCCAGTGCGGAATCTCCTCAATCCTCCAGAAGTGATTGCTGATTGTTGAGCTTTGGGGCAATTACCTTACCTCTTTCATGGAATTCTCCTTGAAACTGTCGTATGTTCTCCTTTTATTTCGTATGGTTGAGTTTGTTCTAAGGAATCTCCTGCAGAGAATAAGATCCCAAACGGTGATTATAAAATAATAGTTTAGGGAATAACTTTTATTAGAACTGCTTCTTAGGTTTATACCTCCAGGTAATTATTGTATTGTATTGTATTTTATTTAATAATAAACATAAGCCTCAGAATACGCCCTTAACCATACACACACATCCTAAGCCGATCCTCCCAGTAGTGCCCTTCAAGAGTCGCTTGTTCATATCCAGGAGTTGGCTGCTCTGCGGGAGGTGATCACAATTCAGCGTCTCCATTCGGTAAGTCTTTTCCGCTGACCCTTCGTCGAAACTCCTGCTAATCGTTGTCTCAGGGTCAAATCACCGACCCCGATGAGGTTGGGGCTCTTCTTCGCGCCTCGCAACCCCTTTACTCTCGCGATAACTCCGTCGCCGTCGCTCTTGTTGCGCCCCTTCGTCGCCTGTCCGACTTTCCCAAAATCGTCGACCTTGATGCAGACAAAGAGGGGAGTCTCCCTCCGTTTTTGAACAGCTTCTCGGCTGGGGTCTGCGCAGTCGTCGACCTTGGGGTCGACGGGGCCGGAACACAACCTCGTTCTTCTTGATGCTTGACACGATGTTGAATGATTGTTAATATTATATTATTCCACGAGAAAGAGATCGAGCGCGTCACTAACCTCATAATTTTCTTCACCTCACCCGCGCTCTTTGGGAAGGCGCGGCCAAACTGCTGCATCAAATCGATGAGAGAACAGGGCACGTCGAGCACGATGACGATGGCCACAAGCCGTGCCGAAGTTAAGCTGCACACCCCCCCCTACCACAACTTTCCTCCTTCCTTCATCATTATTTCTCCTACAACTTCAACTTCGTCTTTCTCCAGCACCCACCAACCCAACGGCATCATGGCCCGCTGCATCGCCGATTAATTCAGTATCATCACGGGACTCATCCTTAGCGTTGGCGGCTATCTCAACCAATGCTTCAACAGTACCATCGCTGGATATATGGCGTCGCCGGTGATCCAGTTCATCACCATCGAGAAGCTCTTCGATGAGATCAACTGCACTAAATATATCTCCGGTACAGTACCCAGCCTCTCGAATCTGCACGCGCGCATTCTCGACATAGAGAGAAAGATTCTGATAAACGAACTGGGGTATCAGGAAGGAAACATTGCGCAATTGGCAGAGCAGGTCAGCATGGAGTGGGCCTCCATTAAATGGTGGTAGATATGGGATGGCGAGGAAACCTGAACCCTTGAACAAAAATAAGCGTCGTTCATTGTACTCGAGTTGATGGAGATTTGCAAGATATCCGGTATGCGCTTTTTCTAGTATTGTAATTTTTTGAAATTAATCATTTTAGGCAACTGCAGTTTCTTCTAAGAGTTGAGAAATTCCAGTACCATCTTAGGATTGATGGCCCATGGCAGTTCAACATCAGAAACCGCATCGGACTCGCTACATGGCTCACCCGTACTGTTTCTGGCCTATTTATCCTCTATAACGCCTGCCTGATTTATTCGTATGATCTGACCCGATGTCGGACGCCTCAAGGTGTCCTCGCCCCATCTCGTTCAAGCCACCAAGCTAACTCCTTCTCGAAAACGACACACCAGAATTTCCTACTCGCCAGTCAAGACCCCGAAAGTTTAGTCAGGCCTGAGGCACCACAAGTCCGTCACGTTCGAGGAACCGAACAGCTCAGAGCCCCAGAGATTGGTAGAAAATCTCACCTGCAGGGCTGCAGGGCTAGTGGCAAGATTGTTCATCTGGCGACGTAGTATCAGACCTAGCACTATAGACGTGTCGCTGTGTCGCCTGTGGCATCTTCACAGCATCACCGACCGCACCGTGGTGCGCCAACCTATCAACCGACCCAATATCCGGTACCGGTGGATCAACATCTTGTCTGCCGAGGACCAGTTGCACGAGGCTACGAAACTTGTGTGTTCCCGCTCCAGCATATAAAAAATCGCAGAGCCATTGTATGTTTCCGGTTGCGTTGGGAATGTAAGAACGCCAGTGCCAACACCGGATGGCCAGCTTACCACAGCCAGTTATCCGAATCCCAGCGGGAGACGACTCTCAACGAATGGAGGAAGAGCACTACAGAGCAACGTATAATTGCAGCTACGACCGCCCTTGCGGAGTAGACATTTCAGATGTGGCAGCCTTTGAGGCTACCCAGCTTGAAGTAACTACTCCGACAGGAGGAACGGAAGCGACCCGGAAACTTCTGGGACATCAGAGATCCACCGTCAACAGAGGTGTCACCGACAGATATGTTGGTGATGAAGTCGAGGAAACCTGGTTAGTAGGCGATTCAACCCCTACCTCGCCGTGAATCATGCCCGGCCTCTGGGCATGATTCACGGCCGTCGGGTACCTATATAATCTTCGCCCGCCCCCGCCCTCGAGCCTTTCTTTTCTTTTCCTTCCTTCACCACCACCTTCAAGGTTCTACTAAAAGTTATTCCCTAAACTATTATATTATCATTACTCTTTGGGATCTTATTCTCTACAATTGGTTGGTTCGGAGAGAAACCAACTGGCGAAGCAATCCAATGAAGATGACGAGTTTAACTCATCAGACATTGAGATACCAGATGTAACGAAGAAGGTATCTGCTGGCGCTTCCAGCATGGAAAAGATAAAAGAGTCGGCGCATGAGCACAGAGTGGCATCGAAGACCTTTGCGAAAACCTTGCAGTTTACTGCTCCAGCTCCTAAAACGCAGCAAATCGTCGAGCTTTGGGGTAACCGCCTCGCCGCGTTTATCGAGTTCTCCCTAAAGTTGCCGTATGTTCTTCTTTATTCCAGATGGTTCAGGTACTAACAAACAAATAAGTGCGGATACTGTTCCAACGGGAGAAATCCTGCTGAGGTTCTTCTCATGCATCCTCGAGACCATGCATCCTCGAGGTCATGCATTCTTGAGGCTATGCATCCTCGAGACCATACAGTCCTCCACTGGACGAAAGGAGATTGCATTAAATATAGTCCACACCGGGCTGGGGGCAGTGAAGACATGGTGCCGGTTTAAGTATGACTCTTGGCAACTCACGGCAAATGACAATGCCCACCTCAGTAAGTATCTGGAATTCCAAGGGATATTTACAGGGCTAATCTATTTATTTCTAGCCAGTACATTCCAGACTTTACTTCAGAATGGCTCCTTAACAAAGGACCCAGCCCACGGTGAAAACCTCTGGATTACGTCCGAGCTCGTGTCCAGAATGGTGCATGCTGTCTTCTGCGATGCTCTCGACAGGGGTTCCCACCAGTGGGATATTACCATTATAAAGGCACTTTGCATTACTATGCGTCGGCAACAGGTGCAAGACCCGGGGATGTAGCCAGGTCAACTGGGTACACTGGAAACGAATTTCTGTGCTAGAAGCACATTGCAATTTGAGAAAACCCAACTAAAGAAGATGGCTCTTTAATGGCGACCGTGTCCCTATACTTCACTAAGGGCACGACGAGCACGATGACGATGGCTACATCTGGAGTGTTCACTTCGAGACCAAGGGCGGTCGTAGTTGCAATTACATGAATATGAACATACATCATGACTGGGGAATGAAATAGTATAAATATATCTCCGACACAGCACCACTCTTCAATGGTGCTAAACCCTATAGCTTTTCCTGACATGGCATGTGCACTAAAATATTGTCCTCGCAAGCACTCCCATAAGCTAGGTACGAAAGTAGGCAAGGAATGTTCTCGTGTAGCAGTGGAGCACCCCCCCCCATACGGAGCATTAGGTAGGTACTGTACCTAGGATTCCGAATTAGGGTGCGGCTCCAGGTGCTAAGGCCCGCCTAAAGTGTCCTTCCCCAGCTTCCAACAACCGCCAGCGCTATTGGCTGTCAGCAGCGTTGTCGCGAGACCGCCACCTGCTCGTCCCCTGACTTCGTTACACAAGGCTTCATGGCCTCAATATAGAGGACAAATAGCCCGTCATGACACGGATTCTCCTGCTGCTGGTCGCCGCGGCCACCGCAGTCTCGGCCGACTGTCCTAGCTACGAGAAGTACGCCCGCGATCGCCACGAGCCCTTCTCCAAGGGCCGCTACGCGTTTCCCTTCCAGCGCCCGGACGAGAGCTGCCGCACATACGCTGTGCCCGCCGTCGAGCATACGATATCCAATGAGATGCCAGGCGCAATTGGAGATCCGGATCTTTATCGGCTTTTTCAGAATACCTGGCCGAATACCGTAGACACGACGGTACGGTGGAGGGGCGTCGCTGCCGACAACCCAGACGAGGAGGTTCGTCGCGATGCGAATACACCATCACAACACAACCCCCGGCCATAGATCGCAAGCTAACATATCAATTCGTCTATATAGCTCGCTTTTATCACCACCGGAGATATCGATGCCATGTGGCTGCGCGATTCAGCCAATCAACTTCAGTCGTACAAGTCCATCATCTCGCGATCCGCCGCCAACGACAAAGAGAACGACATTGCCTCCCTCTTCCGCGGCGCTATAAACCTCCAGGGCCGCTACATCCGCGAAGCGCCCTTCTGCAATGCCTTCAGACCTCCCCCGGAGGCTAAGCACACTCGCTCCGAGCGCGACATTGGGCCCCGGGACAGAGTCCACCCCCAGTATAACCCCGACGTCGTCTTCGAGTGCAAGTACGAGCTCGACTCTCTCGCCGCCTTTCTACAGCTGTCGTGGGACTACTATGAGGAGAGCGGCGATGCCGACTTCTTTGGCAAGTTCGCATGGGTCGACACCGTTAAGAAGATCCTTAAGGTGGCCGAGCACATGCAGGAGGGCACGTATACCGACGAGGGCGAGGTTCGCGACTCGGTCTACACCTGGCTGCGCGATGCCGACAGTGCCTCCGAGACCGTATCCAACCATGGCCGCGGAGCTCCCGCAAAGGGCAACATCGGGCTCGTCCGCAGCTTCTTTCGGCCCTCGGACGATGCCTGCATCTTCCAGTACTTCATCCCCGCCAACATGATGCTCGCGCGCTACATGACGTCGTGCGCCAAGATCATGCGCAAGCTCGACGGCAAGGTGGCCGATCAGATGGAGAACCTGGCGGCGGGGATTGAGATTGGTATTAATGAGCATGCCATCATCCCGCACCCCAAGTTTGGCGACATGTACGCCTATGAGATCGACGGCTTCGGCTCCTTTAGCCTCATGGTAACTAAACTTATTCACTCTTTAGGCATATCATGCTAATAACAACCCTCAGGACGATGCCAACATCCCCTCGCTCCTCAGCATCCCTCACATGGGTTATAAGCCCGCCTCCCAGCACGTTTACGACAACACCCGCGCTTTCGTCCTCAGCTCGTCAAACCCCTACTACGCCCACGGACCTGTTCTCAACGCTACCGGCGGTCCACACCTCGGCCCCGGCATGGCCTGGCCCATGGGGCTCATCATCCAAATGATGACGAGCGACAACGACGAGGAGATTGTGGACGGCCTCAGACAGCTCTTGGGATCGACAAGCGGGCTTGGCCTGATCCACGAGACGGTGAATAGTCACAACGAAAATAAATGGACGAGATCATGGTGAGATGAAGTACCTGATTTTCCTACGGTCCCCCTAACTAACTCTTGAATCATAGGTTTGCGTGGGCGAATGGATTGTTTGGCCAGATGATTTTGGACCTCTGGAAGCGAAAACCGGACTTGATAGCAAGGAGTTATCAGGATAACGCGAAATCATGAAGCAATGTAACCTATAGAAAATAAAATCTATGTTGGAAAATGAACAAGTACCACCGTTGGAAAAACCAAAACTTCCCAATTTCATCGCTAATGCTATAATGTCTGCTTGCCTTGATGTGCTTCATCTTAACCAAATCACCATTGACCCGTTTTAACTCAGATCGAACCCAGCTCCGGAGGTAACAGCATACAACAGTTTCTCTCGGAGGACTGCCTCCGAGGTATATCTCGGAAGCTTCAGCAAATTGACACACGTGCTGGTGCTCGGCAACCGCTCCTCATCCGTCCCACCATCGCGGATGCTGAACTTGGGCTTTGAGTTGCGAGAAGCCTAGCAGCGGAGCGCGCGGCGTTGAGCTGACGTACTTGAGCACGTCACGGCGCTGGGTATCCGTGAAACCCCGCATGACCTTCCAGAAGATCCGAATGGTGTCGTGCTCCTGGCCGTCGTCGCCAACCTCGTAGAGGCCGCTGTAGATGGTGTTGCGGCGGAGGTCCTCGATGTCGATCTCGGACGAGTCTCCGCCGACGAGGCGCTGGAGCTCAGACTGGTTGAACATGGAGAGCCACGAGGGGCGGATGATGGCGCGGAGGCCGCGGAGGAAGGCAGCGGTCTGCAGAGACGGCTGGGTGACGAGACGATGGCGGGCGATGTAGGAGATGTAGAGGAGTCGGTTGTCGTTGGTGACTTGTACCTGGTCGCCATTGGCAATGAGCTTTCTCGTCATGGTTTTCACCGGCTGTCCAGTTTGGGAGATCTGGTCCGTCACCGTAAAGTCGATGCCTAGTTCTGAAATGTCTCCGGATAGTTCTTCACTCGAAGCATGCCGTTGTATAGTTCCTCGTCCATGTCGCGCAAATCGTTGACGCTGCCTTTGTAGCTATTCTCGTCGTTGGGCCCGGACGATGCCCACTTTAAGAGAAAGAAGCCTCCAAAAGCTAGGTCTACAAGAATTCCCTCGTACATGCACTTGCCGACGATTCTGCCCAGAAACTCAAAGCGCTTGAGGAGGCTGGCCATGTGTCCTTTCCACTCGGGGTCCGATTCCGTCGTTCCGCTTTCTCGCAAGGACTCGCGCAGCACATCGGCGGCAGTCGGGTCGGGATAAAGGAGTCCCTTTTCGTTAGAGGTAAACATTCCAAGTCCCTTGTCCTCGTCTCCAAAGGCCTCCGAGGTAACGCTGATGAGAAATTCCTTGGTGACGCCGCCTCCATCAATACCAGCTTCTGGGGTGCCAAATTGATCCACAAAAGTAATCTGGATAGGATCTTTGAGCCCCTCGCCAATCTCATAAAACTGTTTGTACGCATCTTCAAATAGTCGTTTCCGACGGATTTGAGCATGGTGCCTAGCAAAAGGGTGAACGGGAAAAGGGCTGTCTCCATCCCTGCGCATCCGATCAAGTTGGATGAATTGACGGAAGATCATGACTCGTGTTTCGAACGGAACAACAAACGGCATGTGCTTGAGAATCTCCAGCTTCGGGCCCAGCTCAGCTAGTCGTCGTTCTCGCTGCACCCGCATTTGTTGAGATTTCAACCGCTCCAACCTAGCATGGCGCGAGAGCCTTTGTCCAGCGATGGTAGAGTAGAATCCCGGGTCGGCTTCGAGGTCGGCCTCAACATCGGAGTCCATGTCCTCATCGCTATCCCCCTCTCCCTCCTGGTTCTGTCGCTGTTCCTCTGCGATGACGGCACTTACAAAGTCTTCCTTGTCGAGTTTGTCTGTCATGAGCCAATGGTTTACAGGGAGGAATTGCTTTCTGGAGTCCCTTTCGTATAGCATCTTCATAGCCTCAGTCAAAATGCCCCGGAGACTGTCTAGGTCCAATCTTGTCGCGGGTCTCGAGGCCGGGGTCCCTTGTGTTTCTTTTCCAGACCCTGCAGAACCAAAGTAAGAGTCCATACGAGATTTGCTGGCAGCCTCAATGGCTTCTCGTGACTTGGAAAATTCCTGAGTTTTGTAATGAAGAGTGAAGGCGGTGTTTTTCAGGAAGATTGTCAAGGGGCTTATGTCACCTAGCGACAGACTGCAGGATTGAATGTGCGATGTGGGCGAGTTCTCCATGAGCCGAGGATAAATACCGCTGAAGAAGTCTTCGTCATCACTCAACCTGAGTATGAAGATGTAAAGCTCAAGGAAAAGCAGAATGACGCGCCATTCTTGTTCTTCCACGGTGGCATTGGGGGTATCAGAAGAAGCACGTAAGTACCTGCGGAGAATCTCGACTGGCCGCTCTGACTCTGTTCTCAACTTGTGGAATACAGTCGTCTGCTTCATAATTTGCCAGAGAAATTTGACCGTCGGGATCTTGCCAGATGCAGCTGGTATTTGCTCACGAAACAACCGCATTCGAATGTCGTCGCCACTGCTAGGAAAGCACCGGAGGAGTGTTAGGATATAGCCTGCCAAGAGGCTTGTGCCGCGAAATTCGTGAGTTGACGACTCTGCTAAGTTGATCGAGAAATCTTGCAGGAGCTTTGAGATGCCGTCATTTTCAACCAGCGACAGAAGTTTGCTGGAGATGTAAGGATCTAGTGGCTGCACTAGAGCCTCATCATGAACTTCTTCAGGATCCGAACTCTCCAAAGAGACCTTGATGCCGATGCGAATGCTGATATCTGAGGAGAGGGCTGACAGCTGAGTGTATAGAGTCTCCAAGTAATTAAATCTGTGAGATGCATCCAGGGTGAGGCGACCCAAGTCGATAAAGTGAGCCAGTAGCCAAAGCAAGCCATCTTTGGAATACTGATCAACAGAGGCTGAAGAAAGTTCGTCCAGAATAGCGCTTGCTAGTGTAGGTGCTGAAACCGCTTTGGAGAAGACATCGATATTGTCTTCAAAGAGATGTAGACTTTTGCTCGTCAAGAAGGAAAAGGCGTAAGCACGGTAAACCCTCGGTTCTACATGCGAACCACGTTAGTCAAATTCTGGAGAGTGCTAGGATACTACTTACCGTCTTCGGACCTAGCCGCTAACGGAGCAGACAGTGCTTCGAGGAGGAGGGTTGACCAATCTCGAGTCAGGTCCCGAGTTTGACATCGCTTGGCCAGCACAGTATAGTATCTATCGATCGATGGCAGTATCGTTTGAGGAGAGGCGGAGATTATTCGAGTGGTGAGCTTTAACAAGAGCTGTGTCTCGGTAGCTGTGTCTCTGTGCATATCAGTCAGAATGCGTCCAAAGATTCTTGGGACACTTGGCGGTGCCCCCGACCACTCAGCTTGCACATACTCTTGTGAAATGCTTCTATCTATTGCTTCGACGAGCAATCGGACTAGCCGTTGGACTCGTGATTGATGGATATCGGCAGGAGCAATGGCTTGGAGGTCGACGGTCTCGGAGTCGCGTGCATAGAGCGCAAGTCGTCGAATATCGTCGTTTCTTCGCCAGGTAAAGAAGGACAAGAGGAGTGTGAAGGCTTGCGGCAGCCTCTGAGTTGCATCTCCCGTGGGAGTCGAGCTATAGAGCTGATCGAATGCAGCTCGGCGAGACTCGCGGAGGCTCGTTCTAGCCCGATGACCCCTCCACGTTTGCTGAATCTTGCCGGCGGCCTTTAGACGCTGTCGTTCTGCGTGACGCTTCTCGCGATCGGCTTGAGCATTTGAGACGGTCTTGGTGGTGTTGGAGACGACCGAGGGACTCCACGAGGTGTTGGCAAAGGGGTTCCCGGCTTGGCCGCTGAGGTTGACGTTGCGCGGGCGCCTCGAGCTACCGGTGAAGGTCGAGAACATGGTGGTGGCAAGGGCGTGGGCGTTGGAGACGAAGGGAAAGATCAACGAGGGTGCAGAGTCATCCTAGAGCTGCGGCCAGTCGACGATCGGCTGTGATGCGCGTTCTAGAAGATTCAGCCTCGGGCTCAGTCAGCGGCGGACAAGGTGATGGAAAGTGCTATTCGCCCGATGCTTTAGTCGGTTGGTGAGGGTGAGGTCACTCACGGGCCGGGGTCTAGCGGGAGGCGGTTGATAAGATAAGCTCATGGCAATGATGAGAAAGCAGGTAGCAGTTGGCAGGCAGAGAGCAGGTACGTACCTATACCAGGCTGTTCCGTTCCTGCCTGGCAAGTCCGTTCCTGCCAGGCAAGTCCAGGGTGCTGGAGGTGGTCAGTGCGTCCGAGCTTGGGAAACTTGGGAACTACTGGGAAGTGGGAGACAGTGTGAGACATTGAGGCGTAGTACTGTCCCACGGCGCCATGGGCCATGGGCCATCGGCGCATCCGCACCCGCATTCGCGTCCACAACCGGCGGCTTGGGCCAAAGGGACCAAAAATGCGATTGGAGTCAGCGGCGTTTTTGCGGTGTAGGGATGCCAATGACACCCTACCCAAGGACCGGATCCAGGATATTGTCTGGATCTTGCCACATGCGAAGTTCCTTTTTTCGAGGCCATCTGAAGGAGGCGTTTGGTTCCCCCGCAGAAGTGCCCGCATTGTGATTCTACAGCTGGACTTGCGTTGAGACACAACACGGTGCGCAAACGCCGACGCGCCAGGCAGGATCGGCCACATGCCTGAATTTTATATTCTGCCATGAAATTTCGTCAACAAGCAAACGGGTGGCCGCAGAACCGTTTATGCCTGTCACTCCCGTGTCCTGGTCTCAAGGGAGTTTAGGCGGCACATGGTTTGTGGGCGAAATTTCGCACGGCCATCCACACCTGGGCCGCAAGTACTGTAGCCACTGGCCAGATGGAGGGAGGAAGCACGTGCGACGGGGGACTAACACCGTATCATGGAGCACAATGCCAGACGTGTTAGTGAACCACCCCACCTCCCATCTCTAGCTTAGCATTCCTGCTAAATAAATACATGATTCGGCGTGGGCCGGGCCAGCCCAACGCTCGCAGGTGCAAGCGGCCGGCGGTGATTGCGGCGGCGGGCTGGCAACCACTGAGCCCCCCCAGGTAGGCTCACTCCACCACCCTTGCCCGCCCACCACTCACGCTGTCCTCCACCGCATAGGTCAAGCAAAAAAATATCACCTCGACGAAATTTCTCTTTTTCCCTCCTCAACCGCAACACCAACCTTATCAACCAAACCCCCAAACCCATAAAAGTCGAGTCAGGTCAGAGGTACGGTCTTCGTACTAGTTCTCTGTTTCTGCTCACTTCTTCCAACCTACAAAATCACAAAAAAAACTTGAAAACCCCCCAAAAAACCCCCCTTCACCCACTTCCACCCCTCCTCCCACGTCCCTCCTCGTCTCTCTCGCGACACCGCCCGAGTGACAGAATCCCCCATCGACCATCCTCCAACGTCGTCTTTGAGCCAGCTTCTCCCTGCCACTCAAAGCATCTCGGATTCCTCGCGGCCGCTTCGCTTTGTCTGCTGCTCGACTTCTTTGTTCGCTCCGGTCTAGGAACCCCGCGAACTCGATCCGCCATCGTTCTCTTAAGGTGCGTTCGCTTGTGACCCCTTCCCCTCCAACTCCACCCTCCCCAACCACCACGGCGGCCGACAGATCGTTTCCTCACGTCTTTTCAATCGCGGCCTTCTGCTTTGAACCCCCTCCAAATCTTTGCTGACCCGCGTGTTTTCCACAGGTTTATCGATAACCAGAGACTCCGACGTCACAATGGCCTCCAACACTGCTTCCGGCGCTGTTGATCAGCTTGCCAACGATCTAAGCAACACCTCCCTCAACGCCAGCGGCGATGCCAAGGCCCCTGTCATCGACACCGCTGTCGCTGCTGGCGCCTCTGAGGATGCCGGCGCTCCTACCCCCAGCTCCGCGGCCCCCCACCCCCAGAACTCGGCCTCTCTCTACGTCGGCGAGCTCGATCCCTCCGTCACCGAGGCCATGCTTTTCGAGCTCTTCTCCCAGATCGGTGCCGTTGCCTCTATCCGTGTCTGCCGTGACGCCGTCACCCGCCGCTCTCTCGGTTACGCCTACGTCAACTACAACGCCACCCCCGACGGTGAGAAGGCTCTCGAGGAGCTCAACTACACTCTCATCAAGGGTCGCCCCTGCCGCATCATGTGGTCGCAGCGTGACCCCGCTCTGCGCAAGACTGGCCAGGGCAACGTTTTCATCAAGAACTTGGATGTCGCCATTGACAACAAGGCCCTGCACGACACCTTTGCCGCCTTTGGCAACATTCTGAGCTGCAAGGTCGCTCAGGACGAGACCGGTGCCTCCAAGGGCTACGGCTTTGTTCACTACGAGACTGACGAGGCTGCTCTCCAGGCCATCAAGCATGTCAATGGCATGCTTCTGAACGAGAAGAAGGTCTACGTCGGTCACCACATCCCCAAGAAGGACCGCCAGAGCAAGTTCGAAGAGATGAAGGCCAACTTCACCAACGTCTACGTCAAGAACATCCAGAGCGAGGTCTCCGACGACGATTTCCGTGAGTTGTTCGAGGCTTTCGGCGAGGTCACCTCGTCCTCTCTGGCTCGTGACCAGGAGGGTAAGAGCCGTGGTTTCGGCTTTGTTAACTTCACCACCCACGAGGCCGCCTCCAAGGCCGTCGATGACCTTAACAACAAGGACTTCCGTGGTCAGGACCTCTATGTTGGCCGTGCCCAGAAGAAGCACGAGCGTGAGGAGGAGCTCCGCAAGTCTTATGAGGCTGCTCGCCTGGAGAAGGCCAACAAGTACCAGGGTGTGTCAACCTGTACATCAAGAACCTCGATGATGATGTCGATGATGAGAAGCTCCGCCTGATGTTCTCCGAGTTCGGTCCCATTACCTCTGCCAAGGTGATGCGAGACACCCCCACTGAGGGTGACGAGGAGTCCAAGGAGGACGCCGAGGAGAAGGACAAGGAGAACAAGCCCGAGGAGGAGATCCCCGAGGTTGAGGCTGCCGAGGAGAGCGCCGAGAAGAAGGCTGAGAGGAAGGGCGACAAGAAGCTCGGTAAGAGCAAGGGCTTCGGCTTCGTCTGCTTTAGCAACCCCGACGATGCCACCAAGGCCGTTGCCGAGATGAACCAGCGCATGGTCAACAACAAGCCCCTCTACGTCGCCCTGGCCCAGCGCAAGGACGTTCGCAAGAGCCAGCTCGAGGCCAGCATCCAGGCCCGCAACCAGCTGCGCATGCAGCAGGCCGCCGCCGCTGCCGGTATGCCCCAGCAGTACATGCAGCCCCCCGTTTTCTACGCCCCTGGCCAGCAGCCCAACTTCATGCCCCAGGCTGGCCGTGGCATTGCCTTTCCCCCAACCCGGCATGGGAATGCCCGGTGTCCAGGGCGGCCGTCCCGGCCAGTTCCCCGGCTACCCTCAACAGGGCGGTCGCGGTGGTGTCCCCCAGCAGATGCCTCCCAACATGTACGGCATGCCCGGCCAGTTCCCTCCCCAGTACGGCCAGCCCGGTACTCCTCAGTTCATGGCTGCTATGCAGCAGGCCCAACAGGCTGCTCTTGCCGGTGGCCGTGGTGCTCCTCAGGGTGGCCGTGGCGGTCCTCAGGGCGTCATGCCCGGTGCCCCCCCTAACATGCCCGGCGTCCAAGGCGGCATGCCCGGCTTCCCCCCTAACAACCGACAGCAGGGTGCTGGACGCGGTGGCCCCAACGTTGCCCGTAACGGCAGCGCTCCCCAGGCCGGCCGTGTTGAGGGTGCTCCCTCCAGTGTGCTCCAGACCCAGCTTGCTGCTGCCCCCCCTGCCCAGCAGAAGCAGATCCTGGGTGAAATGATCTTCCCCAAGATCCAGGCCATCAACGCTGAGCTTGCCGGCAAGATCACGGGTATGCTTCTGGAGATGGACAACACTGAGCTCGTCAACCTGTAAGTTTTGGCATATTTCTCAACATTAACCAGCGTGGCGCTAACAAATCACAGCATCGAGGATGACTCTGCTCTCAAGGCCAAGGTCGATGAGGCTCTTGCCGTCTACGACGAGTACGTCAAGGCCCAGGGCGACGGCCCCGAGGGTGCTGAGCCCAAGAAGGAGGAGGAGACCAAGGCTTAAGTCTGGTCTTGATCTCTCCTGGTCTCAATATTTCCTTTGTCACGGTTACATGACTGATCGACCCCCTCACCCTGGAGCGACATACGCCTCGAAGGCGTTATGGATCGGTCAGGCAACATCATTTACTACTTGATACCAACGATCGAGGAGGTACATTATGTACAGATAGACTTGGTTGCTATTTCTTCTCAGGAGGGAGAAACAAAAGTTTAGGGGGTTTTACGGTGGTTGGCTTTTTGACGCGCTCCGTTGATATCGACGGCTGCGGCGGCTTATGATTGAGAGAACCCACCAGGAAGGCGTTGAAGGTTTTCTGATACTCTGCCTGTTGGCCTATACCCCCAACGATGGTCTTCGTGTTGCAGGCATGATCAACACAGAGGTTTTTATGCGGATTGGACGTCTAATGAAGAGATATGTTCACAACGATTACTTGTTCCTTGTCCTGGTGACGTATGTGAAGTGATGTGCCCTTGAGTGTTGGCTGGCAATAGGAACATAGATGACATTATGAATAGAGATTTGTTCTATGACTAAACTTGCTAACCTAGATATGCTACCATGCAGATAGAGACAATAACGCCGACAGGTGCAATCCGAATGCGTTTCGCAGACCTACCCAATACCCCTATCTAACCCAAACCAAGGCCTCCTCACGCCTATATGTGAATGTGAATTACATAATGACATTAAATACCCCCCGATGACTCCATACGGACAGATGGCCTGTAGTAGAGGACTGATATTTTAATAGCCGCCACCAATGATGGCTTGGCGGCCTTCGTCAATCATGTACTTCTTGCCAGGGACGCTCGCGAATAGCGACTCCATGACCTTGCCCTTCTGCTGCTTGCGGACGCCGCCGAGGTACTCGCTGACGTCGCTGAGGCCGCGGATCTGGTCGTCGAGGGTGAGGGTGGTGGAGTTGACGCCGCGGACGAGCGGCGAGACGAGCTTGCTGCGGAGGGTCTCGAGGGAGGCCTTGAGGGTGAGGAGCTTGCCGTTGTGCTCGACGAGGATGCCCTTGTTGCGGACCGTCTTGTCGCGGACGTTGCGCAGCAGGAGGCGGTTCTGCTCGAACTTGCGCAGCTCGGCGGCGCGGGTGCCCAGCAGGCGCGTCCACAGGCTGGCGAGCAGATCGGCGTGCAGCTCCTCCTGGGCCGAGGACTCGCGGACGACGGTGCGGGCGAGGTTAAGGAAGTGGAAGTCGACGGCCTCGAAGAGGGCGAATAGGGTGACGCTGTGCTGCAGCTCGGCCTGGATGCTGTCCTCGAGCACGGCGAGGAACTCGGTGAAGAGCAGCTGCACCATGCGCTGCTCGCGCTGCGGGTTGCTGAGCCCGAAGACGTGCGTCGTCACGCGGCCCAGCGACGTGGGCGAGCCGGCGGCGTCCTCGAGGATGCACGCCTGCGAGAGGAGGTTGTGCAGGTTGTCGTAGGCGGAGGAGAGGGTGGAGGGGGCGGGGGAGGAGTTGAGGCGGTGGAGGTGCATCTTGGCCCAGTCCATGACGTTGAGGATGCTGGATTTCAGGGGGTGTGAGACTCTGGGTTTTTGTGGAGGGGAGGGATATGTGCAAGTGTATGTGTTGCGTGTGAGTGAACTTACCCATCAATGTCGCCGTCAACGCGCGCAAAGAACTTGGTCATCTCAATGGCCAACGTCTTCATCGTCTCGCTGAGGGCGTCCAGGTCGGCGACGATGCTCGGCGCATCGCGCATGTCGCTGGTGCGAACGCTCTCGCCGAGGTCCCACACGGCGACGCTGGTGGCCTGGAGGTCGTGGACCTGGGCGACGGCGTGCTCGGAGTAGTAGATGAGCGGCTCGAAGGAGCGCGCGAGGCCGGCCACCTTGACGAGGTCGCCGGCGGGGCGCGTCGCGGCGGGCTGGAGCAGCGACTTGAAGGCGGACAGGGAGACGAGGGCGACGATGATGGTGGTTAGTGTCGACGCCCACGTCCGCGTGAGGGATGTGTAGTGGTTGCGCACGGCGTTGATGGCGGTTTCAATGGGTTCGGTGCGCTGTTGGACTTCGGCGCGCACGGCGAAGCGGATATCTGAGCAGGCGGTCAGTTCCAGACTGCAACAAGGTTGTCAGTTACGTCACAACTGCTCACAGTTATCTGTCGGCGCATCTCTCCCGGCCATGATTGCTGTAGTTGGTGCCGGCGTCCGGTCTTCCATGTTGACCTGGATAGTGCGGTCCTCAGTCCTCTCCGGGCTCAAGCTCCGGCCCTTGCTCGGGCTCGCGCTGCCCTTGGGCAACCTCGTTCGAATCGCTCTCTCGAGGACCAAGTCGTCCTCGCTGTCGTCGTCGTAGTCGTCGTCCAGCGCCGGGAAGCGCTCTCGCAGCGGCGGCAGGGTGGCCAGCACATCATGGGGGCCCCTCCAGAAGCCGCTGCTCCGGTCGCCGTTGCCGAGTCTCCGCCACGCCGGCGGCGAGTACCCACCGACGGAAGCGAGTTCCGAGTCCTCGAGATCCCCTTCCGTCATGGCTGCCTCGCTGTGGCGGAGGACTGAGTGGCGCAGCGACGGGCTTGCTGGGGGTTCGAAGTCCCGTAGCGAGGCGTCGAGTCCGTCGAGGGGATCGTTCATCGTGGTCCGGGCCTTGGCCTTGGCGGGACTTCTTATCGGGCGTGCGCGGGGCCTCACGGGCTTCGCGGGTGGTGGACTTGCGCGGGGAGGGCGACGGAGATCCGCGGGCGTACTCAAAGAGACCTTCGCGGTGGTGGTGCGGTGGTGACGTCGTTTTACCAGTTCCTGCTGGGCGAGGAGTTGCAGTTGGCGCTCGTCTTCTTCTTCTTCCTGCTGTTGCTGAAGCTGGAGCTGCTGCTGCTGGCGCTGGTGGTGGGCGGCGGCGGGCGAGGACTATATCCTGGCCGGCAATGACAAGCTGCTGCTGGTCTTCGAACACGAGCTGGCTCGCCTTGAATGGAGGCTCCGGGAGCGCCTTGTTGAAGCGCGGGGGGGCAGACTCCCGTGACGATGTGAAGGGGCGGGCGAGCGTTGAGAGGGACGGCAGCGGCAGGCCGAATCGCGGGATGCGCAGCGAGCACAGGCGCGGGAGGTAGAGGGCGACGAAGACGAAGAACAGGACGACGGAGACCAGGAAGGTGCTCGGGGCGATGCTGATGCTGATCAGGGAGACGTTGTTGTTGACGGTCAGAAACGAATTCATGGCCGCCCCGGAGGAGACTGGAGGGAGCGCAAGGTTTGAGCAGGCTGCAGATATTGCGTCCAGGATGTATTTGAGTTTGTTGCGTCAACTGTGGGAAGGAAGACTAGATAGAAAGAGAGAGAGAGGAGAGACAGAGAGAAGGGAGAGAGAAGTGAGACAAGATAGACGGTGAGATTGTGTGAAATAGTGAGCCACACAGACAGAGTAGAGTGTATGAAGTGTGTATGAGACAGAGTGGGTAGAGTAGAGTAGAGTAGAGTAGAGTAGTATCAAAGGGTTCGCCTGGCCGGCGTCTGCAGCTAACACAGGTTCAGGCAAGTAAGCTGCCAGGGACAGGACAGGACAGACGGGAATGGCAAAAAGTTGGGGAACCAAGAGGAGGATGGGGAAAGGAAGAAGATGAAACGTCGACGGCATTATCAGCAATACGTCTTTTCCCTTAAAGCGATACTGGATAGTGACCGACCTCAGTCTCTCACTCACTGTCTCTGGCCCTCACTGGCCCTCTCTTCCTCTCTCTTCCTCTCTCTCTCACTCCCGGGATTGCCCCTCGTCCCGCCGAAATCAAGAGGTTGGGGAGCCCACGTTACAGCCCACCATCCACCATCCACCTTCCATCATCCAGCCCACATTTAGCATCCCTCAGGGCTCTGTTCCCATGCGGCCAATCAGCGGCCGCCAACTGCCAGAAACAAGGCCGTTTCGGAGACCCGGCGCTAGGCCGCTTCGGGCACCCATGCGTCCACTTTACACGCTGGTTGGGCGCGCGTTCGCGACAAGTGCCAGATCACCAGCGGTGGCCTGACGCGCAAGGCATCCCCGCCTTTGCCTGGTCACGAGCCACACCGTGTGCAGTGGGAGAGAGATAGCGCGGAGTGAGGGGGAGGGAATGCATCTCTCGGGAATCGGACTCGACGCTGCTGTGATGCGTGTTGTGCGCTGTAAATTCGCTGCCGTGCTGTGCTGTGCGCCGTGTTGCGGTGAGTCGACCCAGAGCCGACTTACAGTGACTCGACTCCGTTTTTTTTCGTCTCCCTCTCCTGCTTTCCCAAACCCATCAACTCTTCCCAAAAGCCCACGGCCCACCACACGATCCAAAATGGCGACGTGTTGTTATGGTGCCCGTCTCCAATGCGCCGCTGTTGTTGTTATTCCTCGCGAGCGCTTCCTCGACGATGATACGCTGTCGTTGATGCGTCAATGGCGGGCTCCGTCACCACCCATTGGCTGCGTCCACATCGCGGCCGGCCTCCGATTGGGGCCCGCTCGAGCCGTGTCTCGCGCTCTTTCGACGACTCTGGCTGCCGTCCATCCCATCCTGGACGCATCCTTGGCTGACCATGGCCTCCTTGACCATCCTGGACCCGTCCTTGACTATCCTGGACCACATCCTGCCCACGACTCTCCCTCTTGCGGAATCCCACATCGCATGAACCCGTTCCGGACCTCCCGTTCCATGCCATTGATAAGACCCCGAACCCGGTAATTACCTGTAGCCAATTCAACACGGAAGACTCGGCGAGCCAATTCGGCAGGGGAAAGGAGCCGGAATGTAGAAGCACATATATAGTATATCTATAGATTGCACTCCCTCGCATACATCGCCATCTAGTAGTCCTTTTCTACCACCTCCACCTCCATCTCGCACGCAAGCCGCCCCAGAAACTCGGCCCGCTTCATCGACGCCCGGATCTTGACCCCGGCGCACAAGCTCTCGACCACCGGCCGGGCGCGCTGCATGAACAGCCCTATTACCACGCTCGAAATCATCGGCCGCTCCGCCTCGGCCGGCGGCCCCAGGTCCAGCCCGTCGTCCACGTCCACCACCTTGGGCGCCGACCCCGTCAGCCACGGCAGCCGGAGCTCCTCGTTGAGCACGTCGCCCGCCAGTTGGTCCGCCAGCTCCGGGTGGAAGTCGGGCGACCCCGTCAGGTTCGGCCACGACTGGATGAAGCACACCGGGATGCTGTTGTCCCAGAGCCGCGGCGCCCCGCGGTCGTCGTGCATCAGCGACATGGCCGTCCCCAGTTCCACGAGGCCCCACCAGATGAGGAACTCGCGGCCCGGCCCGGCGCTGAGGAACACCACCCCGTAGATCGGGTTGTCTATCGACTCGAATGCGATGTGCTCCGAGCTGATGTACCTCCGTGATCCCGTGTACGCTGCCCGCTGCTGGATGCTGCTGTTCTTCGGTGGCAGGCTGAGCTTGAACGGGAACACTCCTCGTGCTACTGGTCCGTCCGGCGAGCTTTCCAACACAATCGTCTCCTTCTCTAATCCTCCTGGATCGTATTCAACTGACTGAATCTCTGTTTGTCCTGCCGTGTCAGCATTGACTCTCAAGTATACCATTATCCAGAAGCGACCGCTTCAGAAAGAAAGAAAAGGGGTTACTCACTGCTGCGGTGGCCGGGCATCTCGCCATCGGCCATGAGGAACCCAGACCGCTTGGGCTCAATAATCATTATGACGTTCGGGTGTAATCGTCTGAACACAACGTCTCCAGCGGCGCTGGCCTCGAGGAGAATGGCGGCTCGCGCCAACGTATCTGACGACAGGCTGCAGTCCAGAACAGCTAGCCACTGGCCATCCTCCTTGCCCTTCTCGGTCCCGCCGGTTCGGGTCGAGTACGCTACTCGGCAAGGGCACTTCCAGACGCGCACCTCCAGGCCGCGCGCCGTCATCATCATCCCGAACTGCGCTGGGTCCTCCTGGCCCCCAAACGTCCGTAGGTTGAAGTGTTTTGGCGAGTCGGCAAAGTAGTGCATCCGGCGCATCGACTCTGATCCGTCCGCCCCCAGCGACGTCCGCCATACGAGCATCGACTGGTCTTGTGACGTCTTGAGGATCTCCTCCTGTAGCCGGAGGAAAGCCCTGTTCCCTTCGCCGTAGAGGATCATCATGTTGACGCCGAAGAGGCCCATCAGGGAGTACGCCACGTCCTCGCGGCGGGTCGTCTCCCGGTACGACGCCCAGCTCATCCGCGTCGCAACGTTCTCCTGGTACAGCAGCTGCGCCAGCTTGTGCTGCCTCCGTCTCGACGGCTCGCGCGCCGTCAGCATCGCCTCGCCAATGCCGGTGATTCGGCTGATGCGCGCGGAGAGGCTGCCTCGGGTGCCCAGTGGCACCCAGTCGCGGCTGAAGAACTCGACGTCGTCGGGTGCGACGAGTTCCTGCAGCGTCCACCCTCGGGTGAACCAGCGGCTGGACTCGAAGTTCTCCGCGACGCCGTCGTGGCGGACCGTGACGTCGGACAGGTACGCATAGCATTTGGACGCATCCCTGTACCACCCAAACATGGAATTCAGGGCCTCGGACACCTCCGCGCTGCTCGACTTGTCGATGCAGCAGGTGTCGATCCACACGTGCGAGAAGCCCTGCTTCAGCGCCGTCTCGCAGGTCCTCGCGACCTTGTGATAGCCCGTCGTGTTTTTCCAGCGGATTTCCCGCAGCCGCTCCTGGTTGTGCACGTCGTCGAAGAGCACCTCGTCCTGGCCCCACGTATGGGACAGGATGGCGTAGCGCCCAGGCTCGCCCCCCACGTCTTCCAGCTCCAGAGTCTTGGTGTTGAGGAGTCTCATGACGCCGACTCGGGAACTGAAGTGGGAGCGAGATCGCGGACGGAAACGCAGACGCAGGCGCAGGCGCGGTCGCGTTCTGAATTGGAGAGTAGGGAGAGGGCAAGTTGTTTCATCGCCTATGTTTCAGTCGCTGGTGGTCACGGTGACATCTTGCCCAGTTGGGCCGAGCTCGCTTCGCCGGCTGAACTCGTCAGCCGCCAAAAAAGTGTCGACGCCCACGAGAGACTCAATAAAGTATTACGCCATCAGTTTAAAAATAGACATGTCGCGATTCTAATCTAATTCTAGGGCGAAACAGATTAATCCTTCCCCAGCATTGCACGGGTGGTCGAAATAAAGGGCGGCTAAGAGGGGCACGTGATTTGTCTAAAACTCCGAGGCAGGGCTTATTCGCAGCCCGTGCACGCAATTTGCGCTGCCGACCATGGCAACCAGGCCAGGTAACCCCATTCTACAGCTGACTGAATCTCAAACTGTTTTAAAATGAATTTTTTGTACAATTAAATACACGATACGAAGTAGGTCATAGTAATAATATTATACACACCTTACAACCTTCGTGCCGTCATATTTCTCCAATCCACCACTTTGTGGGTGTACATGTCATACGAACATGTTTTCCCGCCTGGTATTCTCATTTCAGATCTCTGGTGCTACTTAGAGCACCTGCACGTCTTTTATTGAGCATGGGTGCAGCATACCTAGGTACTCCCCTCATCGTTACTCGGCATCGGCAAAACGAACTTCATACTCATCGTCGTACGCCTTCCGTTGCTCCATCTTCATCCGGACCAACGGTTCAAGCTCCGCCCGAGTGACCTCATCAAGTAAACAGAGACCGTCACCATCCACCGGATCATGCAAAGCATGCCAATATATGTCGTCCATATCCAAGCACGTCCTTGCGGCATAGTTAAACCAGAAGCGCCCAGTCTTCCATGAATCCCTCAATCGGGTAGAAAGCCGTAGCTCCTTTCCTAGCTGTTCAACTCTACCCGCAGCCGACTTTTCTTCCACTCGCTCCAGCGCTTGCAAGAACTGTTCCATCCTGGGGACATACTTCGCCAAGAACTCATCGATGCGATTCCGATCAAGCTACACGTCTAGCCCCCGCAACACCAACCACCACGGCGGATAATAGGTGAACTGCGCTAGCATGCTATTCGTAAACTCGAAGTCAAGTAGGGCGGTGATTTGAAGGGTGTTTGGGTCGATGAGTATGCTTGCAGGTTGCATATCGTCGCAGAAGACTTTGAATGGGCCAGCATCATCGATGCAGTATTTTGGTATAAGCTGCTTAAACTGATGACGAGCGACGAACCGCCTTTGAACATCCGCCCGTCTTTAGCGAGGTTCCGCTGAGTCTCCAGATGCAGAAGGCGCTGGTTCGGAATTGATTGGAAGAAGTCACTTGCACAACGGAATGCGCAGTGGGAAGTTGGGCTATTGGATATCCTGTCCCGGTTGCCAACTCGTTCATATCGTATGTCAGGGGTCTGCTGGCAACGGTCCATGTTCCTGAAACATCCTGAGAGATGGCCCCAATGAGAGAGAACTCGAGGCGAGAGATTTGGAGAATATAGTCGGCTAGTTGATCATATATGGCGTCGAGCTTTTTGTCTTCAATAGCTGGGTTGAGGATCATATCTGCATTCTCATTCTCGGTTGGTTGCTTGAGGAACGTCGATAGGCGGATCCCTTTAATGAAATCTATAATGATAAATGGACCCAACTGATGTGGGCTCTCCTCAGCTAACCCCCAACAGCGTATATTAGGCAAGGGAATAGTGGTGTGCTGGCGGAGGTATTGAATAGTATGCACTTCATTTGCGACCTTTTCAGCCCTCCACGACGAATTTATATGGCCTGGTTTCGCAAAACGAATAAGGGCGTCTGGTCGTTGCCCCCCAAATCCGATGTGTAAGCTAAGGTTGAACGAACCCTTCAAGAAGCCAATGTACTCCCCGGTGCCTTTGCCATCCAACCGGGCATCACCAAATGCCACGACTTCGTCTCTCGCGTCGATGAGCCGGCGTATCCAAGCCCGACATTCATCATCGGCGTTTGCCTCGATAGTCTCATCATAGGCCGTCATTTTCGCTGCTTGAAAATAAGTGCTGGTACGGAAATGTCGATAGAGAAGACGATGCGTCGTGGGCAAAGGGGTTGACCACAGGGACGGTTATGTTCCATTCGGGAAATGGGGCAATGACACCCTTTGGCAAAAACAACTACCTCTGAAGTACAACAACGCCCCAAATCAATTGACGAGTACAAGGAGCGAGCTCACCAGATGAGCAAACTAGCCACCCAGGTAGTCTACCTTCACTTAAGATAGAAGAGGTTACTGCCGGTGATAAATTAAGAGGCAAATGCTGCAATCAAGTCAACCCGACGAGGGAGACAGTCAATCCAGCACTTGAGAATACTAAATAATGGTTCTGAATGCATTTAGTTGAGAAGGGAGAGCAAGCATATAATAAGCCAATAAATAAAACAGGAAAATAAGTAGGAAATGCATAGCGGACTTAAAAGATAGAAAATAATTACTAATTAAATCAACATCTGGTTTGTGCGGGACTGGCTGGTGTGTTGTGTCCACAGCAATAGACTATATATCCTGAAAGGTCAAAAGATCAATGACAACGCGCTAAGGTGCACAACACACCCAACTATAACGGCTCGAGGGACTCGTGAACCCATCGGCACGGGCGCCCATCGTATATCCTTACACATACATTCAAGCAAGACCAAACTCGTCATCATAATCCAGTCATTTCAAAATACTCATAAAGAAAACGAATGAGCGATGTCTCTACACCAATGTATCCCATTCTTCTCCGAACCAGACCCGTCTTGAACGTAACATCATGGCGCTCCTTTCTCCCAACCCAAAGCGCTGCGCCCCTATAACGGAAACAAGAGAACGGAACACCTGCTCAACTCCCTTTGTCGTGTGATTGCCATCGAGTACGCTGTACTCATCTCCATTGCTTCTCGATTGAAGCCCTCGCAAAATTTCAACCCTAAGCTTTTCACGTCCAGCTGCCTCTCAGTCGATTTTGGCGTTGGCCAGGCTCTTGGCCGTCGGGCTGCTCAAGTTGTTCACCTGCTTCACATCGGCCCTCTTGTACTTGCCTTGCTTCCGTAGCCTCTTCCTCGCCACCATGACGGGGACTGAGCTCTTGGTAACCAAGTAGTTTGAGAAAGATCCAAGAATAACACTGTCCTCTCGTTAGCGCTGTATCCATTCAATACCAGCAAGTGATACATACCCCTTCAATGCACTTCGGCCTCGGCTTCCAATAACAACCAGAGTGGGGCTAACTAGATCAATGACCTCCGTAATCAAATGTTTGGGGTTCTTGCAGTGCAGCACTTCCACGATGACTCGCACTTGTAGATGCGTCTTCCTGAGGAGGCGTAGAACCCGGTCGGTGATGTCTTTGACTGCTCGGCGACGGTCCTCGGCAGCTCCGTTGCGATCTCCACGACTCGACGGCGCAGGCGAAGTGTTGGGGGTACTGGCCCTAGAGTCTCCCCGCAAGTGCATGGCGGATGCGCGTACGAAATCCGGGACTGCAGTCATGGTTTGTGGTTGGCTCTTGGAGTTTGCGACGCTGTTGAGGGCTGCAGCCTGCTCCCTCATTGCCTTGGGGTCATCTGGTACCACGGGACAGTCGACTCCGGCGATGCCAGTTTCCTCGTCGACGCAATAGATGGCAAGGAGCGTGTCTCCGTCTCTCAACACAGTGCCAATAGCCCACTCAAGTGCGTGAGTTGACTCTTCGCTGAGATCCGTCGCAACTAGGTACTTTCGGAGTCGGTGATGTTCGTCTTCAGCCGCCTGGGCAATCTTGGCATACTCTCCGCGGTAGATGATGCGGATGGCACGGTGAGCCTCGGGGTTGGCGATGACGTTGGTCATGGAGAATGAAAGCTTCTGAGCTCTCTTGATGTCGTCCATGTCGGCCTCCTCGTCCGAGCCAATCATGGATGCCGTTGCCGAGCCCGGTTCTTGGTCGTAGCTGGTATTGGGATGCACAGAGTTCTTTGACGGCTTAACGTTGTCGCCGGAAGGATTGGTTACCTTGATTTCAGGCTCTGAGAGAAGGGATCGATACACATATTTGGGTTGCTGTGATGCGACTTCAGTTCCTAGATGAATTGTCAGTCTCCCAGAGTCAAATCAGGAGCGGGACACTTACGCTCTTCCTCTGCAGCGGCAAGGAGACTCATGGTCTTCCTGGTGCGCTTGTTTGACGACGACCGAGGCTCATTGTCTACAGTCTCGTCATCGCCATCAGCCTTGGCATCGGGGTTCAAGGACCGCGGGTCCTTTTTACGCCCGCGATCCTCATCGTCCGAGGAAAATGGTTCATCGTCTTCACTGGATCCAAGATGTTCACCATCAGGGCCCATGTAGTCCTTGATCAATCTGCCCTTGTTGCGCGAGTCGCTTTGCTTACGTCCTGGTAGTTGTGACAGGGTTCCTCCAGAAAAGGCAAGGTTGGCATCGGAGAGCCGGCGATATGCGTTACTGATGTCGAGCACTTGGCCATCATCGAGGATCGCCGTGCCAGGGATTACCTTGGGCGAGAAAGAGGCGGGAGACCTCGAGCGCGAAGAGATTCGTTTGCTGTTATTGGGAGACTTGGATTTGTTGCCAGCAAGACGACCGCCAAAGGACTGGTGACGGCCACGGTCGCCAGGGATCTGGAGGGCACTCAAGTCGCCTCCCCTCAGAGCCTCGGCGATGGCACCAGCAGATTGCCTCTTGCCACCCTGGGTGTTTCTCTTGGGCAGCTGGCCAGTGGTTGGGGAGAGAAATGCCAGAGAACTGGTAATCAGAGGTAGGGTCATTACGTCCAACCGATGCTCGAGGACCAAAGTCGACGGGCTTTGTCGCCGCATCAGAAAAGCTCCGCAGGTGCAAAGCACTGCCGGGGCCTTGAGCTTTGGCCAGCTCAGCATGGTGGGCAACGGGGGAACTGGGCGTCGTGCTGGTGCCAGGGAGTTTTGAAGGGCCGGCCTGGGGCGATTCTGGGTCCAACATGCTTCTCGCATTCGGCGGAGGCGGGGAGCTGGTATCAAGCATGCTTCTGATTGGAGCTCTTCGAGGCGAGCTTGGGGCTGGGTTGTTGCCAATGTCCAACATGCTTCGGACGGGCGATCGTGGAGTCGTATATGGCGATGCGGACCGCATCCGCTCTGGGGAGGCGTTCGGGTTCGGGTTGGGCCGAGCCCTGTTCTCTAGTAGAGCGAGGACTTCCTTACGCTCCATGTCGAGCATGGCCTCGATGCTCATGGGCTGCTGATTGTGCGACATGATGGCGGTTTCGTCGTCCAATTGCTTCTATGAGCTGGAGGCTTGCGGTTGCAGGGTGGGAGTTTTGACGACGGGATATGGAATGCGGGGGGGAACGAGTTGTAGGGTCTGTTGAAGGAATCGGCGATTCGCGAGATGGAGGGAGGCGAAGCAAGATGAATATGATAGAGGCGTCGTCGGCGCACAGCACTCGGGCTTAGCGAGGGAACTTTGGATGGAGGCGCTGAGATGTCGAGGCAGGCCAAGAGAGCATGGTGTTTCCAGCAACGGGCGGGCGACTCGGTGACGGGCGCCGTTCAGAGCATGGCGCAAACGGGGAACTTGGGTAGCGAGAAGTTGTATGTGTGTTTCGGTGAGCGAGGAGCTAGTGGGCGTCGGCGATAGGACGACCACGCTTCGGGCGAGGGTCCTCAGGCAGCAGTTTACGAGATAAAGCGTTGGTCGGCCGCGAGTGGTGGTGATGCGAGACGTGATCGGGTGACGAGCCGGAGAGAGCGAGGGTTTGGGATGGGATGGAGAAGAATGGAGAAGAATGCCGTCTCGACGTGGGGAGGCTGGGCGCCCGAGTGGAGGGGAGGGGCTGTTCAGTGCCACTGAGTGCTCCGCCGCGGCCACGCACTAGGGCCTTTTCGACCCTTTGAGTAGTGACGGTGCGTCTCAGCGAAGAGCCTTAACGAGCCTTAACAATGAGCTAAACAGGGCGACGGGTGTTCTAGAGCCCTCCACTACGCCCGCTACACCACTGCGTTACTAGGTACCGTGCCGCACACCGTCGGGGCTTCACCTCGAGTCGGACAAACACGTCGAGGGCATCGAGAGTGATGCTCGGCAGTGACTCGGTTTCAGGGCTCCTCCACTCGCCAAACATGCTCCCCGCAATCAGAGCATTTCTTCCCCGCCATGGGAAACAATTTCAACATCCACCAAGACAGCTGTCATGTGAAGCTCTCAGGGTCTAATCGTCATTTCGTCATTTCGTCATTGCACAATCAATGGCTCAAGCCTCCCGCCACACTTTGGCCATTATTTGCCTCTAGGTCTCAATACTCAGATCCTTAAGTACAAAACAGCCCAGTGCGATTTTATATTTTCGCCATGTCCAGCAACGAACCCAGGCTCTTTCAGCGTCATCGACTCCCATGACTCCCAACTTTTGCCATCATGGGCTGAGCCAATCCCGACCAACATCCCACTAAGGCTGCACTAGCTCCGGGGCTGTAGAGCGGTACGTACGGATAGAGCCGTGGGAAGACCGCTTTTGACAGTGAATACCATCAATCCCTTGAATAAGCTTAATGGGAGCTGAAACTTCGGAGGCTTAAGCCGAAACTCTCTGGAAGAAACCGAGTATCCTATTAAGCCACAGTATTCGACTGCAGTCCTTGTAAATCATCATATCATACCGAGGGCTGTTTCGGGCCGTTGCAGTCGTCGACGCACACCGCAAACTATCTACTTAAAAACTTTCCGCAACCTCGGAAGTGCCACGCTCCCGAGGCGCCCCGATCCCATCCTCACCCTAACATACCCTACATACGCGAGTGCATGAACGCATCCTCTCAAAGTCAACTGCACAGCCAAGCCCCGACCGACTTTTCTCTCGGTGGAGACGGGTACCGACGTCCCGTCTTCTACCGAGTCTACCCATATCATTCGGGATCCGGAGAGGCTCAATCGCCGCTGAATAAGATCCATCAAAGTTAAACCACACAAGCAATATGTACTCTGCAATAATGCCGAAAGTCCGCCACTCCCTGCCGGAGCTTCTACACACCCATTAACCCTGTCGCCTGAGTAAAAAGCCAATCCGACAATTTTTCGCGCAAAGTCTTTTTTAGTGACGTTACGCAGGGTTTATCTTGCGTGGGGCGGGTCCTCATGGTATCAAGATCCTAGTGTGTAGAGTAAGTTGCTACGCTTTTGAGACGGGCAACATACATACGGCGCCAAGCCGATGAAATACATCTCGACCAAATGTTCCCTTTCGTAATTCAAGTAGAAAGACAAATCGAGTACTTCTCCTATTTATTCTGCTAATTCCTGGCACATCATTGGAAATATGCGAGGCAGGTGATATACGTTGATACGGCACTTTGGCGTCACAGGCCCAAATCTTCCAGTGTGCAACATCGGATGTGAAAGCCACCAGGCTCCTGGGTCATGCGGCGCCCTAGATCGCTGGAGGAGGGCTAATCGGCTAGAATGTCTTGAGTGGGTTGATCTTGTAAGTGTGGAGGGGACGGTAGATAATGCAGACATTCCTCGGCGGTCAGACAACAAACGAAAAACCACACGAGCTCAACTAAGCTGAGAGCCTTGATGAACTAGCTTACAGTAACTCTACGAATGGCAATCGAGGGCGCATAGTAGACTCAAGGACATGGAAAAGCATAAAACAATTCGTAAATAATATTTCACACATTTCTATCTAACCCCGGTACCCAGTCTGTGTATATTAGAAGCAACAACATATCAACGACTTTGACCGATTTACACCCTATGTGCTGGTTGTTGAAGCCACATAGATCACCACATCCAGGTCGCAGCATATAAATTGCTTCATCATCAAGTCATACAGTACTGTCCCGTGTACATAAAGCCAAGCCAAATTGTGACCTACAGGATCGCTAACCTAGGCATTTGGGTTCCAGGACCTAGAAGCACTGCAGGTAGCCTTCCCGCAGTCTACGTTGTTGGTCTCAGTGACAGTGACGGTCCCATCAGGTTTGGTGGTCGTCTTCTACGTGGTGGTGGTGGTGCACCTAGACATGTTAGCTATGCCCGGATAACGACAGGGTTACAGGATTTGGTGGAAGAAACTACCTACATGTTGGCGGATGTTAGTCAGTGGCAGTTGAAGAAATTTGAGTGATAGTGAGGTTGGGTGTTTATGGAAGAGATATTAAGAAGAGAAGATGTGACACCCCGTGCTCTGAAATTCTCTATAGAAAGAAATGTTGGTTCTTTTTATGTTCATCAAGTCGCATTGGGGACCACAATAGCACGTCGCTGAACCAACATGGTTGACTTATCATTGCCATCCTTGCTGGCGTTTAAAAGAGGGGAAGGTGTGATAAGAGGTTCGAGTGGACTATGCCTTGTATTCATTACGTCACGTTGAGAATTCGTAGTGTTGGTAAGACAACCCCTGGCGCCAACCGGCCCGCGTATTGAAGCTTCATAGTTCAGCCCCATGCTGCCTTCAGGTGATAACGGCCAGTCGGCCAGGAGTAGGCAGCAGCGAGCGAACGGGCGAATTAATCCTCTCGAGCCACCTAGCAAAGCAAATATTTTTTTTACTTGCACAGGAGGTTGCCTCACGCTTCCATTTCTGCGAATGTGGCGCTGGTCGGAATACGTTTCTGATGTGGCCCGAAGTCTCACCGATAACCATGTTCTCACCGGTGTGACGCTGCCCCCATCTCTATCTCCTCGTGTCTTGCACTCACGTTTTCCTCAACCCTCCTACATTACTTTATCACTGGACTCATTTCTCACCATGTCTCCCTCCGATCTCACCGACCCGACCGACAGAAACGCCCCAATCATCACATCGTATCAAGATCTAACAATCATCGAATCCTGGGACTCCAAGACGGACACGCCCAAATCCGTCGCCTTTTACCATGTCACGTCCGATGAAGTAGTCTATTTTGGCCAGTCTTTCAAAAATAAAAGGGACATTACGTTTGCAGAGTTTACCTCGGCACTAGAGCCCGTAAATGACGATGAGATCTACCCAGAGGTTCCGAAAGTTGTCGAATTAACGATTGCGCCCGATCACTGGGATGACGTTTCAGCGTATATCAAGAAGCCTGGCCTGGTCTCCTACGAGGAGATGAAGGGGACAGGGTTTATCCCAAAGGAAGTCTTGAATGAGACCCTTACTATGGAGAAAGTCTCCAAAGCCCACCATCCCAACATCGTTGGATACTATGGTTGCCACGTGAGACGTGGCCGCATTACGGCCATAGTCTCAGAGCGGCTTGACCAAACTCTCACAGAATTCGAATCCACGCCCGGTTTCCAGCAGCTTGAAAAGACCAAGTTTATTGCGGCACTCGAGTCAGCCATGGATCATCTGCATTCGCTGGGGTTAGCACATAACGACATCAATCCGTCCAACATAATGGTTAAGGATGGGATGCCGGTCTTGATCGATTTCGGGTCCTGCCAGCCTTATGGAACACGTCTGCAGTCACTTGGGACGTCTGGATGGTACGAGGAGTTGTTTTTCACATCCGAGAAGGAGCATGATACATATGCTCTTGGGAAACTAAGAGAGTGGTTTCAAGAGAAGGAGTTGAAGGCTGGGGCAACTGAGAGTGAGAAAGAGAAATGAGCTCGCTTGCGATTATCATGTGTTGTTGTACTGCTTTGATCTATCTCGTAGGGCTCGTAATCGTTAGCCTCAACGCTGTGAGTCTACGGGCGGTTAGGACTGGCGCTGGGATTACGTAGAAACCTCGTCTTTCTATCCAAGGCTGGTATAGTTACACGTTTTAACACACCTATTGTACAACCCGCTTCATGCTGTTTACATCTTCTTCTTGACCTTGAGCTTGTTGGACCCAACGTTGGCTCGGGCCGCCGTGCCCAGCTTGTGGATCTGCTTCCGCTTCTCCCACACGCCCGACCGTCCTTCCACCACGGCGACGATCTCCTCGGCTATCCGGGTGGGGAACTGCTTGCGTCCACTGCCCTTCGAGGGCTTCTTGTTGACCACATCGAGGATCCACTGGAAGGCGATACGCCGGCGCTGTCGGACGGCCAGCGGCACGGGCAGTTCGAGGGCGCGGCCACCACCGCCTGCGCCCGAGACGTTGCGGATCTTCAGGAGCGGCGCCACCGAGTCGATGGCGACGGTGATGTAGAGGATGGGGTTTGAGGGGGAGGTGGGCGGGCCGGCGGGGTTCCGGGCAGGAGGGGGAATTTCGGGCTGTAGATCGGCGCGGGCGCAGTTCGGAGAAAGTTCATGACGGTAGCCATGTTCTAATCTGCAAGTTAGTGGTCCGTATATTAATTGGGGTTTTCGCATTTGCACATACCCGCTGCGCAACGCTCAGCTTGCCGTCCCGCATCAGGAGTCGCGTGATCTGCTCCAGGACGGGGTGGTATCGCTTCTTCTGGTTGAAGCCTTCGGGCCACGGCCGCCTGGGAAGTCCAAATTTGTGGCCGGGGTTCTGCAGTCCTCCCTCCTCCTCCTCCTCCGCAACCAGGTCGGCTTGTTCTGCCGCTGCCACTAGAGCCTCCGCCTCCTCGGCGGGTGGGATCATGCCTTCGCGGTAGAGGGTTTCCTCCTGGGCCTGCGTTAAACCGCCCTCGCCCTGGCTCGTTACTGTACGGCCGCCGTAAAAGAGTTGTTCGAGGGTCGCATCGTCCAGAGTTTCGATATTGGACTCGTTTGTGGAGGATGTCACCTGGAACAATTCTCGTTAGTCCCACACCTAGCGCAATGCCCAGTTCCCAATTCCTACCTCGGATTCTCCATTCTCAGCAGGCGCACTGGCAGCACTGGTATCTTTCGATTCCGCCTGCGATTGGGGCTGCTCGGCGTTGTTGGAGTTGTCAATCGGTTTCGGCGGCTGCTTGTCTCCTTCGTTCGAGTACCATCGGGTTCGGGGAAGCGAATTGACAAACGGCTCGGTTCGGGGGGTGATGGGTCTCGACCGAACTGCGAGAGCTCTACATGCGCCCCAGATCCTCAATCTTGGAGACATGGCTGAGCTCCGCGTCACTGACAACGTCTTAGAGCAGGGTATTTTACAGCCTCGTGGCTTCGCGTGGTCGATGGGTAAATCCGTGATGAAAATTCCCCAGTCAGTCGAGCTCCACGGAACAGCAATATTCCGGCGTGCACAGCTCATCCAACCCACCATCGGCCTGCTTACATAACACACATTGCACTCTCGTCGTCTCAGTGGAGGTACGTACTATAACGCCGATTCAAACATCTCGATCTCGATAAGACAGCGTTTCGGGACTTGAGGTGGAGGTTGCATCGCTTTGTCCTCGTGAACAGACTGTAACACGAAACCGGCAGTCACTTCCGAGCTACGCGCATTGCAGACGATCCTCGGCAGTTACCGATATAACTTTCCCAACCTTTCCGGGCGACTCCCAAATCCCCAACGTGTCAACCGTAGTACATTCTATTCAGCTGAATATGTCGCCGCGGAGGCTCGAGGCGTTCATAGTCTGGCACGCCGGACCGGGGTAACTAGTCGATGCTCCCCATGCGTCCAAGCCAATGGCCCCCCTCCTACTAGGGGGCGTCGACCCTACCTCGTGGTTGTTGGATTCACCGCATCTACGCCTCAGCCGTGGCTTGGCCAGTATTAGTGCTTTTTCTCGTCCGCCCACCGGTCTGGCTATTTCCGGTATAGGAACACCAAAAGGAAAGCTCTGATGGCGGTGAGAAGACCAATTGTTATCATCTCGAGTTGCTTGACCGGCGATCGCTTGTGCTCACCACCACGCCGGTCTGTGGCTGAACCTAAGGTGGAGGGGTCTACAGGCCTTGACAGCAAAGATACGCTGCGGCATCCCAATACTCCTTTGTCATAGCGGTGGTGTTTGAATGGATGGGGGCCAAAAGGAGGCATGTGACACGCAGAGAAGGCGGTCATGGGCGAAACAGGCCTTGTCCTGCCCGCGACAGGGATGTTCCCGTGATTACCTTCCATGTAATTTGTCACCGGCACAAAAATACCATTCATGTCACTTGTTTCGGATGACGGTATTGTAGACATTTGGTCATTGTAAAGTAGCAATCGTAACATTGAAATCTCGAGACCGGTGGCTATTGATCCCCTCTGTCTGTATTTATGATTCTGTAGTAGTTCTTTCCCATGTCCCGTCCCCCAGCTCCCAAAGCAATTGATCAAACACACTTGATATCCAATATCCAAGTAAGCTCTTCAAACCAAGGAAAAAAAAGAAATGCGTAAATGTGTGGATGTCTCGACATCGACAGATTCCAGACCATTGTCTCAAGCTTGGTACCGCGAGGCACATCTTCTTCTCTGTTCTTCTTTTCCAGAATTGTGCACCAGCAACGTCTATGGAACGTAGCTCCCAGCTTGTTAGTGGAGATGTATCAAGCAATGCACCGATTCCATGGTGCCTGACTTTTTGGGTTCGCCATTGTCCCTTTGGCCAACTCCAGATGTGAAACTCGCCGACGTAAAAAAAGAAATGCGCAAAAGGAATCCGACAAACAGTAACTCCAGCCATAGATCAAGAGCAACATAGGTCTCAAATTGTCAAATGTCCAAATCAAAACAGTGCACTGTCAGCGTGTAGGAGGGGTCATTGTACCCCCAGGGAGCCGGTGAGCCAGCACGATCTACCAGCCCCAAGATTGAACAGGGGAGCTGTCGTTCGAGGGCGTGGTCAGCCACGAGACGGCACACACTCGGCAGCATCCTCTCGAGCATTGTTGAGGTTCTTGCCGTCGTACCAGTACCGGGCAGAGAGAGTCTTGCCGTGAACGGTCACTCTACTTGACCACGCAGTGCGCCCACCTAAGTTGGTCAGAAGACATTCATGAGGTAGGGATGAGAACTGTAGGGCAACATACCACGACGGTCAGAGACGATCTGGAAAACTGGAGGGCGTAGTTGAGCATCGCGACAAACCACTGAGATGTAATTAGTTTCATTCGTCAGAGAAATAACATGGTGGTGGTGGAGAAGCTCACCCTCGAGTCGCTCTTGCCAGGGTCCGACTGGGGTAAGGCCTTGCATATCCATGGTGATGGTGAACGGAAGGCGAGATGTGAGACAGAATTGGTATGTGATGGAATTCAAGCTAGGCTCTTGAGGTGCTGGCGTCTAAAGTCGTGTACGAGAAGTTTGGAGGTGGTGGTGGTGGTAGTGGTGGTGGAGTTGGTGGTGATGAAGTCTGGATTGAAGAGTGCAGCTTGGCGACTTATAAGGTGAAGGCGAGCTGAATCGGGACGATTGAGAGGGTGTCTTTGGGAGAGAGGTTGGGCGTGCGTGGGGTGTGGGAGAAGACAGCAACAACGGCAGCGGCAGAAGCAGAAACCCTGGAGATGGCGGCCAGCGTTTGGATGCCAGGTGGTCGTGTGTCTATCCGGACGGGCCTCAGCAGTAGGACGAGGGCAAGCAAATAGACTGGCTCGGGGAGATTGGATGGGTGATGTGGCAGCAGAGGATTAGGTACCGGCAATGGGGGGGGGGGGGATGTAGGCCGTTTACGCAGGGCCCGAAATGTTTGCCCAAAGTTGCAGGATGGCTAGTTTTTGAATAGCTGAGCGGCAGGCTGCAGATTGCATCAAGGAACAGGAAATTCGAGAAACAGGGAATCCAAGAAAAAAAAAGAGTCGTGCGGGACGACGAGAGGGAGAGATGGGGAAAAAGGAGACTATCAGCCACAAGGCGCGACAAGCCTCGACGTGGGAACAGACGAAACGGCTTCCTCAAAAGAAGGAAAGAAGCCTTTGACTAGCAAGCAACTACGGCGTAACGAGGGTACAGACAGGTAAGCTACTTGGTAGACTGGACCAGGGCATCAAGTTGCTTTTTTCCCTCTTTCCCTCCTACCCCTTGAGGGGAGAGGGTGGGATCTGGCACATCGGGTTAAGCTCGACAGCAGGCGGAAATCGAGTTGGGCGTGGGAGCGAGAGGCGTGCGTGGAGTTTGCGTAGAGAAGGGCCGGGCTGCAGGGGCCGGCGGCCGGTGGCTCGGGAGCGGGTACGGTACGGGGCGAATGCCGTGGTGTTTGGGGAAGGATTTTGGGCGTTGATGAGGCTCCCGAGGCTGGCAGCCGCGCTGTTGGTTTGTTGTTGCGCTACCGAGTGGCGAGGGCTTCGTACGGCGACGGGGACGGGGATGGGATGGGATGGAAGGGGCACGGAAGCCAGCATGGGACGCCTTGATGCATCGGGGAGCGGGTGTGACGAGACGGAGACGAGACGAGACGAGATGGCCATGGGGATTGGGGAGCGAGGCCCGCCAGCCGTCCAGCCAAGCCATCCGGAGGAGCACTACTCTAGTATAGCGCTTTGCTTCTGTTCGCGCTCGCGCTCGTGGCCTGCCGTGGCCGTGGAGCACCAGGTGCAAGGGGAGAGCGGACAGCGGCGACGGGCCTAGGATGTGCGGTACGAGCGAGCGTCCATGCGCCGCCATGCGGTAACGAGGAGCTAGGCCATCGTTTGGGAAAGGCTGGTTGCCGCTGGCGTCTGCTCCATCAGATGCAAAAAGCAATGACGAGGAGATGGTGTATTGCCGGTGTATGGGTAGCCTGGAAGTCGGGGCACGGAGCGTGGAACATGGGGCATGGGGGGCCATGGGATATGGGGCATGGGGGGCCATGGGATATGGGACTGGGGCTAGGCTGGGCCACTGGCACGCGAGGAGCCACGACCGGTGGACAATCTGGACAAGGAGTAGGAAAAAACAAAGTGAGGCTGACGACCAAGAAGGAATTGACGAGAGTCCGCGTGAGCGAGACGCGGGTATCATGGAGAGAGAGAAGAGAGGCGAGAAGGGGGATATTGAGACAGAAGGAAATTCTAGAGACACGCCTTTCATACATGCTTACTACGACATGCCTTGAACACACGCCCTGAAGGGCCAATTGGTGCGGGTTGGGCACAATGATGATGATGATTATGATGACGACGATGTGTAGAAAGAGTTTCTCAGTTGTTTTGGGACACCATGTCGTATGCACGCAACCACCAACCGCCGTCTGACGCAGGCACCGCCGCAGGCAGAGTGTGACAAAAGTCATTTACAACGAGTGTGTGTGTGTGTACGACATGGAGAACGAGAGTGTGTGCATCGAGCGTGTGGATGGGTGGAAGACCAGCCAGTTTACCAGGGCCATCTCGAGCTAGCTGGATTGGATCCTCGGTCGTCCACCCACCCGGCCAGTCTTCAGCTCGGGGCGAGATGATGATGGCCACGTCAAGCGCGTCCAAGGCACAGATACGGCGCGGTCAGGGCGAGCTGAGCAGGGCATGTCGCCTAACTAGCCATGGCGATGCCAACGCCGGAGGTGGAAATTCGAGGAGCCACGACCAAGACACCTCATTTTCTAATCCACCGGAACGAAATCATTGAGACCGGACAACAATTGAGAAAGAAAAAAAAAGTCACCAAACGGACCTTGCTTCTTTTCTTTCCGAGCCCAGGGGTGGAGTGCGATCAGCAGTGCCGGGTACAACCTGTCGCCGGGATCTTTGGTTGTGTGGGGGAATGGCACCCGCTATCTTCGCCCGGTACAAGGTTAGCTCCAGCGCACACTAAGCTCGACTGTGCATGTATTTCGTAGATTTATATCCGCACCGCGGTCCCCAGCTCCAGTCGTTTGTGTGCCCCTGGAGTTTGCAATTGCAGCTCGCTCTCCCTAGGTACGTACCGAGAGGCAGGAACTTGGTCCGATGTGGTCCGGGATGGCATGGGCCGGGAGTGATGTGCTGTTAGCGTATGTCGACGCACGAATTACTGCGCTGCATCCCCATCTGACAAGAGGGCTTTTCTGCTTCTCTAGGGCGAGTTCTGTCAGTAGTGAGCCTCTAGTGAGAGATGCACTGCAGCCTCCAGACACACACAGTTCAGCGTGGGGACATGGGGGAAGAGACACCTCCTCCACCGCCGTCTAAAGCCCCCACGGGCCCCCCAACCAATTTGCGATGCTGTAAATTATCTAGTCGGTACCCGAGGTCTCTCTTATCCCTCGTGTGTGCTGTACGATGTACTACTACGTACGTGCTGCTGTACGTCGTCGATAGTCCACCGTCTAAGCGCGTCTTGCGACAGGCAGTTGGCATTTATCCCCCGGAGGCGCTCCCAGCGGCGAGGATAACAGGGGTGGGCGAAGACAGGCATGGATGCGCCATGGGGCGGCCTGCTGGTCGCCAAGGCTCATGATTTGAATACATAGGCCTGGGGAGTGAGCTTCCGGCAGGTGCCGGGTTCGTGGTTGGTTTGATTCACCGAAAGACCACGGGTTGCCGCTGCTTTGGTCTGTGTTTGCTTTTTCTCCCTTTGCCATTTGCCTGGGCCGGTTGTTGTCTCATCCTCTTCTTCCCTTCCGGCGGTGGGCGGCCTGACAAGGGGCAAGCGCTCGACTGCATAATACATACTATGTAGGAGAGGTCAATGGCCGATTCCCAGCCGGGAAACCAAGCTTGCGAACGGCTACGATGCCGGTACGTGCGGTATACGTGTTTGAGTGCGTGCTTGAGGTAAGCTTGTTCCCCAGACCCGCCGCCTTCCGGACGATGCTGCCAAACTACCGACCACATGCGTATCATTTGCTCCAGGATGCACGAGGGCACCCCGGGTCTGGGAGACAAAAACTCTCCTCAGATGATAGGTCGGATCTTGCAGCTTCTGGAGGGCCTGGAGGGTTACTGTCGGATCCCACACGTTTGTTCTGGAACCGATGAACCACCACCAGCGGCACAGAACACACACGACCTGTTGCGTCTGCGCCTGCGTCTATTCGTACTTGTCTCTCCCAACACGCCATCCTCTCGTTCTGGAGCCACGCTGTCTCGCCCTGCCCTGTACCGCCGTGGCAAGGGGTCAATGGATGGGATCGCCAATCGTTTGAATACAAACACCACCCTCCCAGACGACAAACCTACAGCAGCCACGGACCAGGCCGAAGCTGACGCTGCAGGGCATCAATACATGCAGGCAGCTGAGTTCACGTCATCGCCAGGTTCTGCGCTGTCCGATGCGAGGCGGCGACGGGAACGGCGCGAAGCAGTGCCTCACTCACCTACCCGATGGACGCTCTCGTCAGCTCGACGCACGCAAACACACGCAAACAATGCGAGGAGAGATGAGGCGAGATGAGGAGTGTTGCACCGATCGGAGCCCACATGATGCTGCCTTGGCTTGGGCTTAGATGCGGTCAATTGAGTTGTCACCGGTCCTGACCGGTCTGTCTCTGTCATGTCAGTTGCCACGGACAGAGCCCCATTCCGATGCCCACTCCCCGTTTCCAGGTCGTTTACGGAGTAGCTTCGTCATATTTCACCGTGGGCGCGACAAGCACCGATCCACCAGCCTGCGCCAGATCACCTCTGCAGGACCGGGGATGCCTGATGAAACCCGAGCGACGTAGCAGCTGCCGACGTCCGTCTCTGCTTGTCTGCCCCAGATGCCTCCAACTTTGGCAATCCGACCGGTCGGGCACCTAACACGCCCTAAGTTATCGTTGCCTTTCTTTTGGCTTCAACGGGTCTCAGAGCCGTTGCTGACCGTTGCGCAGCCGCCGTCGTGGACTTGCTCCGGCCCAGACCCTCCTTCACCGGTCTGGGGAGGGGCGTGGATCCTCGACGTCAAAGCACCGATAATCCGACCATCCCGATGCCCTTTTCCGCGCCTGCCCTGATGAGTCGCCTCTGGTAATGACAGTGTTCGACTTCTGTGACACAGTTGGGCCGCCAAGCGCGAGGTTGGACTCTGCAGTCCTCCGTCTCTGCCGACTCCCGGCCTCCTGACTGAGCCCAATTCCATCCTCGTGGCCATGTATATCATCGATGGGATTCCATCATCCATGCCGGTGTTTATGTGACACGGGAGCTAAACTCTGCCACTTCCATCCCGTTCGCTGGTCACCGACGATCGGGCCCTAACCAACAAACCAAGGAGAGTTACTCGTCCTAAGCCCAGCAGAGCAGCGATATCCGAGGACGGCCTCGGCGGCGATGGGCAGGTTGGAAGCCGTCAACATGCCGAGACACTCTCGCACGGCTGGGCCTGCTGATGCTGCATCCTTGCCGGAATTGTTGAGATCAACTCGACGCTGCCTTCCATGCGGCAGTCCTTGCGCAACAATCCAAGTCCCGATACCGCTGCCATTAGTTATTGGTGCGGGTTGGCACAGAACAAAAAGCAATATGTGATACGGGGCTCAAATGCTTTTCTCTCCGCCGGCTCCACTGGAAGCCCGGTTCCCTCCGCCCCTCCTTGCTATCGTCGATGTGCGATGGTCATCGAAGCTAGCACCCGAGCCTGGATGCTGGAGAGTCGCTACCAGCACCAATCTTTCATCTGGTATTGTCTATTAGTATGCCTCAACGCCCTAGGGAGTCCCGGAGATGCAAGGTGCCCCGTTCCACAACACGGGCACGCGGCCAAAGACGCAGCCAAAGACCCCTGAGGCCCGCATCCACTCCGATCCTGGATCCCAGATCGTTGACTGCAGATCGACCCCATTCTCCCAGAAAACCTGCATTGCCGGCAGGCGTAGGACTGGTATGCAGTGAATGTTTTAGTTACACTGTCAAGTAAGCAAACCAAGCCCCCGTGCAATATTTATAGCACCACGTAGGAGATACGAGCGGGTAGGCAAACATCAATAGCGTTATGGAGACTTTAACGGCATGGCAAATTGGGAGCGAGCGCAAAACGGGGTTGTGTTTTCTTGCAAAGGGCACTTGCATCAAATGCGTTGACCCCAATATCACTCCCCAAGCCATGTTGTCCGATGTCTCAGGCCCTAGTGTTGCACGAAACGCCTCCATCAGCACTGAGCAAACCGGGCTCATCTTACAGTCCTGTCTCCTAGAAGAGGCGGTGGAAAGCAGCCACAATTCATCTACAGTAGCGTTGTTTGCCCGCAAGCATTGCAGTGTTTGCCTACGAGGAAACTGGCCCCAAGTGTAGCTCGTAGCCACCATCCCCCATCTTCGCCCTAGTGTCACTTAGGCGTCCGATGCAATCATTTTCTCTCCAATATCCGATGCGGCTTAACTTAGGTAACTGCCCAGGTATCCAATTTGAACGTGGACCAGTTGTCATTGGACTTGTGTCATTGGTCCACTGCATCCGAGCCCCAAAGAAAGCCAAGCCATGAAATCTGGTCTTCCTAAGAAAGAGCAAACGTATCACTTGGTGCCGTCCGAACCCCATGACCTTATTTACTTTTTTTTCTCACACCTTTTCTGCTTTTCAGAAGCCAGTACAAAGCACAGAAACAAATTGCAAGTGGCGGTGATGGGAGATAGCCGTTGGACAGCCTCCAGTTAATGGACACTGCTCTACTTTCACCAAGCATTGGCCTAGTGAGACCTCAGGTGTTGTGTTGATTCATGATGGAAAATTATTATTCATGTCGCACACTCCCAGAACCCGATCGTGCCCCAGTTGCTATTCGTGTGTACTATGGAACCATTTTAATCGCACAAGACTCTTTGTATGCAGGGCCTTCTACGGCACTGAGTCCAGACTCGATCCATGGGAAGAAACTGGATGTCTTGTTGTCCGGCTGGACCCTAATGCTACACTGATGGAGCACTTTACGTTGTGCATATTAATCAGCCTGAACCGGAAGTCTGTCATCCATGCCAAGAAATGTGTCAACTCCCTGGACCCCTTTTTGAGGGCCGCAGCTCGTCATTATTCGTAGCCGAGATTACTGAAAATGCACGAGCGCGCCCGAGTTTGACTTTAAGGTTTCGCTGAAGCACAGATGCAGCTAAGATCGCTTGAGCCCCAGCAACGATTAACCCTGATGATATGATATTGTACACAGCGTGAGTTGTAAATAGATTCAATAAACTTCGGGGAAACGTGCCTTCCTATCACGGCCATTTCCTGACTTGGCTATTAATCATCACAATCGAGAACAACCACCGACGCTTCAGGAGCGATGGCACGATGTACGAGCGCTCAGTCACGAAATTATGGTCCTTTGTAAATAGGTGACGAGCACTAGCCTGCTGGTATAAATGAAATTTGAAACCATTGCTGCTGGCCACTGGGGATGCAATTTTGCTCCCTTCAGACATGCCGGAGAGGAGGGGCGGAAAGGGGCACCAGCGTCAAAATTGACTGCAAAAAAGCTTGCATCAGCACCAAGGAAAAATGAACGCCAGGAGCAAAAATAAAAATTGCGGCTTGTGTGGATTGAACACACGACCTTCAGATCTTCAGTCTGACGCTCTCCCAACTGAGCTAAACCCGCTCTTGGATGAAATAACGCGACCATATTTTAGCCTAAGAGCTACTCAGCACCGGGAGTGGGGGCACACGAACGATGACTTGCGTGAAATCGCGTTTGAACAATGAAGATAAGAATTAAAAAAGCTGCTTCTGTTATTTATTGTACTTACTAGCGTTATATAAATTTAGGCTATTACCCTCTATAAAACATGAATCACTCTAGCCATCGACTCATGTTCACCCGTCCAGCACTTTTGGATCACCACATATCTGACGATCGACTCGCACCTTGGAACCGCCAGGAGCCTCCACCAGATTTTTCTCTGGCATCACGCTACAAGATCGTGGGCCACCTTATTTCGCTATGGCGCCGTATACTCACCTTGAACTCGGCTAGCTTTAAAGTCGGAAATTCTTTGCTCGTAAGGCGACAATGAGCCTACTCCTCATGCTGAACAGGATCCAAATCTAGAAAAAGCAGGTGACTTAGGATCATAAAATAAAACCTGCTTGGAGTGATGTATCTCTCTTATGGTCGCAATAGTCCGGGCCATCTTGTGTCATTCATGATTCAAGATGACTTCGTGTCTCGCTGTCAAGAACCGCCAATTTAATGTTGGAGTGCTTCTATTACTACATCATAGGATGTGCCATGAGTATCTTCTGTAAGAGATGCGTAGGAGCCCACTAGTTATACCCGGAAAGCCTTGTTGGGCAGTAGGGTCATTGTCCAGCTGACAGCGCGGCTGCGATCTCGCGCGCATCCTGTCCTGTACGCAGGTCATTAAACCTTACTCTTGGTGTTGAGAAGCAACGCGACGATGAGACTATATCGGAATCAGCTTCATCTAAGAGATGTAGGTCCAGATAACAAACCCATATAGACCCAGGACTTCTCCAAAAATCAGAATCAAGATCATACCGACGTAGATTTTGGACTGCTCCATATATGCGCGAACACCATGATCACCTACGACGCCAATGCAATAGCCCGCACTGAGCCCCGTTAGGCCGACAGCGATACCACATCCAAGATGTAAGAATCCCCTTTCTGTGTTAGCAGATTTTTTAGAGTACCCGAGGTCAATAAAACGTACGCAAATAGGCTGTAGCTTGATTGCGAAGGTAAAGGTCGGCGGATCTCTTCAGCGATGAGGACCGAGACCACGAGTGAATAGACCGCTATGATCCCAGCCATGATGACCGGTATCAGACTCTAAATCAATTTGAGATAAGACCTGGCACATGATGGAGAACGTAGTGCTCGATACCTTCATGACAAGATCCGGTCGCATAATGCCCACGCCAGCAATTGCCATTCCAGATTTACATGTTCCATAGGCGGCGCCAATACCTACAAGCAATCTTAGCATCCATCGAGCGTGAGTGAGAATCTAAAAAGCGGAATAAGTACACCCAAGAGACCATCGCCACGGCAATTCCAGCCTACTCCGCATCATATTAGCACTCGATCAACGAATAGATGCCGGGAATATTTGCAAACTCACCATGCCGATGAACGGGGCGAAGCTGGGGGTCAACTCAGATTTATCCATGGTAAAGGAGTGCGCGATTCTAGATTTAGAGAGTCGGTTCGGCGTAGAGACTTGGATCTGATGCTGATGCGACCTGATCTTGAGGTCGGAAAGAGTGGAGAATATAAGTTACATCGATGGCCTGATACTTAAATAAACTGCTGCCTTGCGCAGGCAGCAATTTATATTGTTCCAATCTCAGCTACGGGTAAATGCTCCGCACTCAGGTCAATATCACTGCTTATGGATAACCCCGCCTGGCAAAGCCACTGCTAAATGGATTAATGACCTTCTGATGTCTCCAGTGGTTGACCACCGCTCGCTATTAATAGCTCTCGATGAAGCAGTTCTCAGCTAACAGCACTCAGACACAATTAAGGACTCGGTGGTCTCGTTTTCATAAGATTTAACACATGAAGTCTTAGAAACTATTCCAATCTATGAAACTCATCCAGTCCTCAATGTTACTAGGTTCTTTGAGTTGTGTCTCGTTGCCCGTAAGTAAATCGCGCCAATCCGGGGAGTTCTCAGGGACCAGAACCCTATTTCCCTGTAAGAATTGCGAGATGCATCCCTCGTATTCTTGATGAAGTTCTTGAAAAACGGTGTGCACCGACTCCGCATTCAGCCAGTACTCGGCTAGCGCTTCAGTCGACCGTAGAAGTCTCGCCAACCGTCCCAGGGCATCAACAGCCACGGAGTGTGCCCCGGTAATCACGGCGCCTCGTATCTCCGTCACTATCTGGATGCCTGCAGCTGTGACACCACTGACTGCTGTGAAATGACACTCCTTCAAGCTACCTAGAGTGGCAAGCTGCTCAAAGAGAACAACGATGGCCTGAGCAGCCACAGAGCAGACTGACTTGCTACTGGGTTCACCGGAGGAGTTTCTATGCAGGTAGAGAAGAAGAAGGTGATAATGAATCCGCAATTGACAAACCCACGGGTCGTTATCTCTGTCAGCAAATATACCGGACCGGAGAGACCACATTCCGAGTTGGGCGTCAATGCTGGCAACGTTGGATCCTTGCCTCGTCGACGGAGCATTTTCCGCGATAATGTCTAGTCCGATGTAAGCCAGATCTACCATAGACTTCAGAAACCCAAGATTTGGGTCGGCCTCTGAATGCAATGTTTCCGAGGTCATGGTGTCTGACGTTGGAGTCCCCGTCTCAGAGCTCAGAGAGATCGGCAGCTGGTCAATTTCTTCGGGACGGATCGCGTTTGGCCTACCAGTATCTAGCGAGGAAAAGACATCGCATACAAAGGCAGACCACCAGGAGAGTTTGAAATGCAAGCTGTCCTCAGCTGGTAGAGCCGTGCCACGCCGATGCGCCCCCAGCCCACACCCAATTCTTGAGGCGACACCTGCCCAATAATAAGGACCACCAGTTACCGTATCACCATCACCTGTATACCAGGTGAATAGAGTGGCTGCTTGCATGAGATGAGTGCGATCCGTTTCGTGACGAATATGAAACAACATGCTGGCTCGGCGAAATAATATGCTCTTAATCCAATGTCGATTTCTGGCGACGAAGGGATGCGAACATGCATGCGCCCCAGCCATCATAACGGACTGATACAGAAGTAGAGGTGGCTGTTTTCCCGATTCTCGATCGCCACCAAGGAAGTCATCCTTGCAGAGGAATGGTAAAAAGGGATGGATGTGCTCGAAGTACGCAGCTACCAAAGCATCTCGGATGTCTGGTTCGGGCATTGACGAGACATCTGATAGTAAGTTTTGCGGGGATGTGATGCCAAATACATCCGTATTTGGCTTCCAGGCCTTGCTTTGGCGGATAGGAGGGTATGGGTAGTGCAAAGGCTTCCGGCCTGCGTCCTGTTCGCTGGTGCTATCCAGGCCAAGCGGTGGCTCTATTTGACCAACATCGAGTCCTGGTTCATCTGGAGGTAGACGGGGAGTAGATGGTCGAGGGAATGGCTTGTGAAGGTCCACGAGGTGAGCAATATTTGACGCGGCCGTCCCGACATACGCAATGCGGAGCTTGTCCAGAGAGTCAAACACCGCCCAACTGCTATCAGTAATACCGTGTTTAAAGAAGCGCGCTAGCCCACTGCGGGCCAGTTGCTCTTGTTCAGAGCTGCAAGTGGTGTCGTCAATGGCTTCCCCTTGAGCATAGCGCCGTAACGGAGGCTCGTGGTTGGAGTTGTCCCTGTCCTCAAGTTGGTAACGCGAGGGCATTCCATGGGGCTGAGTTTGCAGCGAATCTGTAAAGATCCGTCTAGCTGCTGGCCATTTTGCAGTGGATCTATCTTACCGTCAGCTCTATTTTGGGATCCTCATGTGTGGCATTTGAGGCTCACCGGCATTCCGTTCCACTCCGGCGACACGCGGAACATGACCTGGTTGCTTGGAAGGCGATATCACACCTCACCTTTCGACGCCTACAAATGTCGCAAGCTGTCCGCTGCTTTCGTCTGGGGTAATTCTCTATTGCAGGAGTGGGGGAATATGAACGGAGTCGAATAATGAGGGAGGTCAAATGTGAACAAGGAGCACGGCGCGGTCCCGGTTGTGATGCCCAGGACGCATATTGGGGAGAGCCACCTATTAACGGACAATGCCACCGGGGTTACTAATGCCCATAAAATTTATTTTTAGCTCGCCCCATCATGTGTGACTTCCTTGCCTATCAACTTGCTAAAGATGGAAGATTAAGCAGAAAGGTGGAGGAACTGAATGGCCAAAAGTATGCCTACCCGGGACGATTTTCGCGGGGGCGTCACGATGTGAGGGGCTGGCGCCACTGGTCCAAGAAGTTGCCTATTCGAGCACTTGAGGCGACTGCAGCTAGGATTTAGCGTCGTACACTAAATGGCACAAAATCTTTACATGCTTCAGACGAAATGGCGGACGGTGATTAACGATAGGAAAGATATGTAAAATCGACTACTAAATGCTTGCTACGCTATTAAGCCCGATGCCCAATAGTATGTTGCACACATCACACCTTTTGAACAAAAGAGCACCTTGAGAAACACGCGATACCCCAGTTTCAACCGCGAACGACCCGATTATTCGTCTCGGCCCACGCGACATTGTTGAAGGTCGAATATTCACACTTGTGGAGATGTACCATTGGTTGAGTGTTACTTTTTTCCATTGACCAAATCTTGCCTGAACTCCAAACAATGGATCTGCCCATCCATACCCAAATACCGATTCCAAAACTGGATCCATTTTCTTTTTGTACATGTTCTCTGGTCCACCTACCAAGGTGGTCTCTCCCATGCTTAATTATACATCTCATCTCATCAATATTTGGCGAGATCCCGTTCAAGTTGCTTCACCTAATACGGAGCTGTATTGCCCTCCTCCAACAAAATAAGTAGCCGATGCTTCTCAACCTTTTCCATAGCATCTTCAAGTAGCTGGAGTCGCTTATCGCAGCGACTGCCGTTCTTAGCCCGACGAGACTCTCCACAGTACTTGAAGGAGATGGGAACCCGTTTGGTGAAGTGTTTGATAAAACCGTAGTTTTCTTGGTTGAGTGCGGTCATCTCCCTCTCGCGTTGACAGTGCATGCCTTCCTCATTGGCATGACACTGGCGGCGGACGATGGTCGTCATGTTGCGAGTCAACTTTCTGGCTTGATGAACAAGGTCTGCAAGCTCAGTTGTATCGAGGGGGCATTCGTAGGAGATCGTAGTCATAGCGTCGCGAGTCCGACGGAGGCACTTGATGACGCTCTCAATGTCGGCATCCATCTGTTCATCCATGGTGGGGTATTGCTTGACAAATTCCTCGTCTGAAGAGGAGTCGTCGAATGTGTAGACAAATTCGGAGAGAATGGCGTCAGAATGGTTCTTAGTGGTGATAGAAGTAGCAGCAGCAGCAGTAGACATGTTGAGTGATGGTTGTTGGAAGTGTCTTGACTGCAGTCTGAAAGTGATGACTGTTGAAAGCGTCTTGACTGGAGTTTGAGAGTGATGACTGTTGAAAGTGTCTTGACTGGAGCTTGAGAGTGATGGTTGATGAAAGTGTTTTGACTGGAGTTTGAGAGTGATGGTTGATGAGAGTGTCTTGACTTGAGTTTGAGAGTGATGGTGGGTCAAATTTAGTGCTGAGACTTGCGCGAGCTTGTGACAGTAGAGAAGAATAACAGAGTTCAGGGAGGGTGAATTATGTGAAGATGATGGATTTCAAGACTCAAGCAGTCAGGAAGAGGGATCTTTATACTTATTCCCTGGCCGAAAACCACAACGGTTTGAAGTTGTAGGGAGACTGTAAACTCAAATTCGTGATGTCAAGGTGCCCCCAGAGAAAGCTTTGGAAGGCTTCATGAACACAAAACATCGATCAAGGTATTTTATGAGTACCGTTGCGTCCTGAGAACTTCAGACCTCAGGGTTTTGTCGGACGTATAGGTTCACCAGAAAACACATGGGTTCTGATCGTCATTTGGGGAAGAGTCAAAGAGGTGGCAATGGAAGGAAATCGAACCTGAGCAGATACAACTCGGCTCTGAGAGCAGCAGTACTGTGGCAAAAGGTTGGAAGAAATGAAACCCAGTAATTAGAGATGGGTTAACGGGTGGAATGAGAATGAAGCCAACGAGTTCATTGACTGTCGATGCTCGAGAATAGGTCGGATGATGGGGGGAACGGGAGTAATTGTGTACAACCCAGTCTCACCTCCTCCTTCAAAGGCAATGAAGCTGTACCTGCAACCAACCTATGCGCGAAGACCAATTAGAAACCCGGGCTTCTGATATCGGATTAAAACAACCCCAGTCTGCGAATCTGACCGACAGTTTGCAAATGCCTCCACCGAAGGCAACAAGCTGCGACTGCGGCCCTAAGCTACTACGCTACGGAAGGGAATCCCAATCTTGCATATCGCGCCATTCAGAAATTAGGCCAAGGGGCACTTCATAAGACCCTAAGCACATATGTTAGTCCCGCATGTTCGGACTCTCGGAAAACAGGCATCGCCGGACGAGTCTACCCATTCTACGGCGGAACATCAATGAATCATGCGTAAAGAATAACATCATAAACTACTAAGCTTCTCAGGTGCCTTATTTCATCTCCAGGGTAGTCCGCTCCGACTTTCTTCAACAACTTTCCTTCCTCACCCTTCAACAACTCCTTCCTCATCCTTCAACATCTCTCCCCTCGACCAACCACCCACAACCTTAGACGAACTTCTTTACATCTTCAACTAAACTCCTGCACCATGCGCCGCAATCTTCTTAGGGTCGTCGAAGACGCAGACGCCATCAAAGCCCGGGAGGCTGCGGCCATCGAATGCATCCTGACCGAGACGAAAAGCGACCCCGCCCTGTACCAACGCGTTGTCGACAGACTCCGCGAGACCAGTATCGGGAGGTACCAGAAGTGGTCCGACTATCACCTTTCCAGGCAGTTCTACGCCTGGGTCGCAACGGCGGATGACGACGAACGACCGTGTGTTGAGTTTTTCCTCACGGTTCATGCCGCTCATAAGTTCCTCTCGCATCAATCGAACGACAAATTTAGCCAAGAAGTCAGGAAGCGCCAATTGCTGCGATGGGCTCTGGAGCAAATTCAACCACAACCAAGTGAGTCGGAAGCAGAAACGCCTGGTCCGATCAAGAAAGAAAAGCGCAACGACAAGCAATCGTTCGACCAGAATTCAACCACTCCTAGCTCTCAGGATAGCTGCGAAAAAGCCCTCTCCCGTCAGTCGAACAGGACAGTCAACGACCTCGTCAGCAGTCAGCCACCTTTCGTTCATTCCAAGCGGCTCCACGGCTGGCTACGCCGTTTTACTCTGGCTCGTCACTCAAGAGACAGGCGAGTTCTGAACTCGAACAAGAAGACGCCAGTCGACCGTACAAGATTGTCAAAACCCACTACGAGCCCCAACGAGCGAAGATACCCACAACGGATGCTGCAACTCAGACCACCGCGGACTACACGACGGATATGGTCAGCAAGGTTGTTGACACGATCAAAAAAGCTTTTGGAGAGGCACTGGGCCAACAGACCCGGAATCTCACCGACTTCCTCCCCATGGCAGTGAGGCAGGCCCTCCGACAGGATGTTGCCGACGAGGTTACTCATCAACAGTCTGTCAACGTGGTTCAGCCCCGAGCGATGCGACCACTGGAGTCCGAGGTGGCACTGGCACACCCAACATACCCGACCTACGTGTCTCCCGTACGCGCTCAACCCCAGGTGTACGATGTGTTGGATTATCGGTACCGCGATGTTCGCCAGTACGAAGACGTCCGCACAGCTGGGGGGCGAGGGGGAGGCAGAGGGGTGACGACCATTACGGCCGCAGACTTGGATCGGTTGATGGGTTTGGAAGCATATCGTATCGCAAGGGGGCAAGAGCTGCGCAGACTCTGAAGTGCAGTATTACGCACAGAAAGATAAAAGTTCTCAAGATGGGCTAGGCGTCTCTGCTAGCTAGATATCGTGAACAACTACGGCTGAAGTCGGGGCTGGCGCCTATGATTCACGGGCTTCGTACATTTGCTATTGGCATAAATTTAGCCTCGAATAAACACGGACAGACTCAGTCCATGATACGAAAAGTGCCGGCATTGTATGCGTGATCACAGTCCTCTCTTGCTCGAAGCGTCGGGAGAATGAAGTAGTGAAGAGAGATGCCGTCCATAGGGTACGCAAATCACCCGACCTGTAATTAGTTTAGGGTATTTCTCGCATACCTTGTAGTATTGATGACCACGAGAAGTAGCTTTCCTCCACCGCTATGACTGTAATATAATAAGGAGTTAGAAAGAAGATTCATGAGCAAGGAGGCGAGTCGTAGAGGTGTTAATTGCGTAACAAAAAGTCTATACTTCTACCGCTCTCCTCCCGGTATTCTTACTGTCGTTCCAATACATGTTATCGGTGCCTTGTGGGAATCAGATGGACACTTCTAAAACATAATGCCCCGTGCTTCCTAATTGACATGCCCTTAATATCCAACACCTGCAATCTTGTATTTTATTAACCCCAGACATCCTCGAGCCACTTGTTTCCCTTCTTAGCCGATTCGGCCCAGCCGCGAGCCTCGGCATCGGTCCAGCTATTTTGTCTCTTCATAGATTCCTCGACCACCTTGCCAACCTCTCTGGCCATGGAAGCGCGGCCGCAAATGTAAACGCTGGCACCCTTTTGAAGCAGCTCGCAGACATCTTTTTGCATTTCCCCAACCCGGTCCTGTACATAGGCCTTGGGCGCACCGTCTGCCCTCGAGAAGGCCGGAACGATCTCGAGAAGACCGCCCAAAGAAGCTGACGCCTCAGCTAGCTCTTGGCTGTAGAGATAGTCCTCGTCAGGGCGTCGACATCCGAAGAACAGGACCATGCGGCCGACGGGCTTTCCAATGGCCTTGAGACGAGCTCGCTCGAGGATAAAGCCGCGGAAGGGGGCCATGCCGGTACCAGCGCCGACCATAATCAGGGGTGTGGCCCCAAGGGTAGGAAGCTTGAACTGAGATCGACGGATGCAGGCATACACCTTGTGGCCCTCCAGAGAGTCACCAGGCCCAGAAAGAGCGTACGTGGGCAACTTAGCTGACTGGCTGGTGATGCCATTGAGGGAGTTGGAAAGGGAGTAGAGGTAGTTGGTCGTCACACCACGGACTTCGATGGATGGGTCGGCTGCGAGAGGGGTATTGTCAACACCAACGGTGATGGCAATCCTGCGAGCCGACACAACGCTAGAAGAAGAGATGGAGTAGTACCGTGGCTGAAGGTGGGGAAGAGTCTCAACAACGTAGGATAGTGGTAGGTCTTTCCAAACAGCTCCCGGCGCCACTAGCGAAAGTAGACGACCGAAAGTAATGTGATTCTTCGACATGAAGGTAGCATACCCGTTCTTGTCCTTGCCTAGCGATGAGAGTAAACTCGTAGCCTTTTGGTTGGGAGCGAAGCGAGCCAATTGCCCGACAATCTCTCGTGAGACTGGGGCACCGACCTCGAAGTAGTGACGGAACAGAGCTAAAAGGTTAGTGGGGCTTGGGATCTTGACAGTTTCTCCCTCCTCCAAGGGCTGGAGGAGAAGAGGCTTGTCGGCTCGGTCCTCAAGCCCCATGGCCGTTAGGAGGAGCCGCACCTCGTGGTCTGAGTTGATAGGGTAGACGGCCAAATGGTCTCCGGTTCCGTAGCGGAGCTCAGCGTGGTTGTTGATGTCGAGCTCCATGTGAAAACAGTTCCTGTTGGGAGAAGTGTAGAGCTCTTTGGAGCTCTGCACAGTCAAGGGTCGGATGGGCGAGTATGCCTTGACGACCCTGGCTGGACCAGTACGATGCTCAACCGGCTCACCAAGGTTGAGGTCGATGAGCGTCAGGGACTCGTCCTCAACAATCTTGATACTGGGAGTGTATGGAATGTCTTGCTCCTTGAAACCGAGCTGCCCCAAGAAGACGTCGTAGAGGTCGTCCTTCCATGCAAGGAAATCCTCTTCAGTGCCACCGCTAGCATCATTGGCCTTGCCAACGGGCATCAAACGCTGAGCACCCGCCTTGTCAAGGGCTCAGTAACAACGTCGATCACTCGATTGTAGTATCTGTAACTGGTGTTTCCCAGACCAAAGGCCATGTAACGCAGGTGGGGGAGTTTGATGTCAAAGGGACGCTTGTGAAGCCATTCCCATAGCCCCGCCGTGTTGTCGCTGGGGTCACCCTCGCCATAAGTGGAGATGATAAAAAATTGCAAGCTTGGTTTGGGGTATGAGTGCAATGGTGTCTGGGTCATAATCGCACAGATCTGCACACAATGTCTGCAGGCCAAAACGGAGGTGACACTCTTTGGCTAGTCGGCCTGCAAGGGTCTCGCTGGTTCCGGATTGAGAGCCCCAGAAAATGACAACATCTTTGCCCTGACGCCAGAGGATTAGTATAATGATCTGAATAGATTTTGACTATTTCGATATGTGAGACTTACAGACTCCTCGAGCTTCTGGGCAATGTTGCGGGTTGCCTTGGCGCCAGCACCAGCTCCGCCTCTGGCTTCCATTCGCTGGTACCAGATGTGGTCATAGGGATCGGGTTTGTTCCAGGCCACGCCATTCAGCATATAGGCTGCAGAGGCAACGCCGACGGCAGCCAGAGCAACGACATCGGCCGCTGTCTGGGGAGGTCCCAGCTGAACCAGCTTGGAAAGAGTATCCGTGGTAAAAATGTCGGCCATGGCTGCGAAGAAAGCGGGATTAGAGCCGCAAAAGAAGTTGGCAGATTGCTGATGTCTGGGTTGGGAAAACTCCAGAGAAGGGCTCTGGAGCCTTGATATTCATCTCTGGACTTGCGCAACGAGACCCAGTCCCGATATCTACAACACCCCCAAGGGCAAGGCCGGATCCGAAGATGGAAAGGCCCTCCGTCTGCTGAATATGCCCAACTCGGTTGGCTGCGGACAATGTAGATTTTCGACAGATCAAATGCACCGCCTCGGTCTCGCTAGGACTGGGCTGGATGGATCGGCCGATATTGCCTCCCTAGAGCGTCTCTAATGGGACATTGCCTCATCTGGTGTCCAAAAGAGGAAATTTCCTAAATGAGACAGCCCGCAGCCCAAAATATGTCGTGGCTCCCAATCACGCACGCCGTGAGACGAACTAGCATGGCACTTGATGCAAGATCTGTGGGGTAACGCGGGGGACGGGGGCGACTGTGGAGGCAAGTTGGCTTCGGGACGCTGCCAAGAGGATTCTCCTCGCCGGCTTTGGCGGGCTTTTCTGCTTTGTCTGTCATGGCTGTCACATCGTGACGCCAGCTGACCACCTTCTCGCAATTAGCGGTTCTGAGGTCGCCTTGGAAAATTGCCCAATGTGACCGCGACTGTTTGGTGAACTCTACTACTTTTCCCAAATGGGCTTCATTGCATCTTCGCCATGCTAGTGGCAGCTGATGCTGCAGTGAGGGACACTCCGTTATCGTCATCTCTTTTCTCCCGCAACTCGTCGTCTTCGCAGTCCCATTGATTGGAAACTGCTGAGAGGCGAGAATATAATTAAGCCGTCAGCCATCGTTCTTCTTCCCTTCATCAGCAGCTTCTCTCATCACACTCTGCCCAGCATGTACGCAGAAATCGTTGCTGCTGTCACGGCCACAGCTCTTATTGCCTACTTTATCCTTTACCCTGTATTGGTTTACCTTCGCGATGCCAAAGGCCTTCGAAGATACCCCAGCTTCCACCCCCTGGCGGGTATCACCAATCTGCCCTTTATGAGTGAGGCGGCGAAGGGGTTCAGGTCTAAGACTCTGTACGAGATGCACAAAACACATCCGGTGATCCGCACAGGCCCAAACTCGCTCTCCTACGGCTCCCTCGATGCTATCAAGGACATCTACGGCCACGGTACCAAATGTACCAAGGGCGAATTTTACGAGACCTTGAGTGGAACTCACTTTCATCTTGCCGATGTTGTGGACAAGCTTGATCACCAACGAAAACGCCGCGCTCTGTCCGCTGCCTATGCCCTCAAGAACCTGGAAAACTGGGAGTTCAAGGTTGCCGACAAGACTGAGCGTTTCATCAAGGCTGCCGATGGCCACTGCACCCTACCTCTCAAGAAGGGCTTCCGCCCCGATGCCGCCAACCTAACGTTCGACTACCGTGCCTTCTCCAACTACTTCACGCTCGATGCTATTGCGGATATCGGTCTCAGCGAACGACTGGGTTTCCTTGACCAAGGCCACGATCTTGTCAAGGCCGAGCGGATGGACGGCACCATTCACTACGTCAACTACCGCGAATGCCTCCACGCTACTGCCCGCGCCCAGTCAATACTTGCCTGGTCCGAGAAATGGTACAATTTCAGTGTTGAACTCTCCAAACTCGTTTCGCCAGACTTCCGGAAGTGGTGGAAGCTGAATGAGGGCTGGAACGACATCGTCTACCACCGTGCTACCCAGCGACTCAAGCGATATGAGGCTGGCGAGAAACTCCCCGACTTTTTCCAAGCCATCATGGATCACAATGATGCCAACGATACCGGAGTTGAGTGGGGAGAGGTTGTTGCCGAGGTCTCCATCATGATGAACGCTGGCTCCGACACCACTGCTATCGCTATGAACAACGTTGTTTTCTGGTTACTCAAGAACCCCGCCTGCTTGGCTAGACTTCGTGAAGAAGTCGATGCTGTCCTCGATGCTGACGAGATCATCGCTCCCTATGACAAGGTCAAGCATCTTCCCTATCTGCGTGCTTGCCTGGATGAGTCGTTGCGCATTACTCCTCCAACAACCTTCGGTCTACCCCGTCGTACCCCCGCTGAGGGTGCCAACATTCTCGGCGACTTCATCCCCGGCGGCACTACCGTTGCCATCTCTGCCTACGTCGCCCACCGAGACCCCAAGATCTTCCCCGACCCCGAGTCCTATATCCCTGACCGATGGCTCGGCGAGAAGGGCAAGGACCTCCAGCCCTACTTCATCAGCTTCAGCGCCGGTGCGCGTGGCTGTATTGGCCGCAACATCAGCTACCTGGAGCAGACAGTCCTGTTAGCTAGTGTCGTTCACAGATATGAACTTGCCCTGCCGTATCCAGAGTGGGAGCCCGAGAGACGGGAGGCGATGAATCTTGCGCCGGGCCCTATGCCGTTGAAACTTTGGCGACGGGACCTCGGAATTTCCGAGTTTAACGAAAAAGTGTGATTGGAAGGTTTGATGAGGATATGATCTTGTGAGGATTTAGTTAGTGAGGAAGACCGCAATTATGACGTTATTGCTGAGAAAGTATTGTCAAAGCCCAGAGTGTCTATGTTTAGAGAGAATTGGGAAACAGTATAACTACCAAGTGCTGGTAGGATAGGGGTAATTTAAGAATCACTATTTGAGACCTTTAATATTCTGCCTGTTGATGAAGTTCGTAGAATTAAAGTAATACTAATTCTACTTTCTGTATTAGGATATTGATAAGTTATTTATTTCTTAATACTTTAGATCAGACTCTTTGCTTTGCCGAGACAGAGTTACCATTACGACGGGCTACCCTTCACAGGAGGTTTCGTCTTGCCTTTGGATTATTAGTTTAATCTAATTGATCAGTCTTGGAGCTTCGCAGAGAGGTTTTTGGTACACCGAGTTAGACTGCCCCCCGTATTTAGCAAACATTATTGCCATTGTGTTCAATTATGTATACTTTAGTCCGAGCTATCTTGCTTTATAATATATTTAGTATGTGCCTAAATAAAAGATAAGGACTTAGCCTTGTATAATATTCAATAGACCTTACTTATTCTTAGGTTTAGAGGTGTCTTTACTTGATAATCTTGTGCCGTACTCGTCCCAAAAGTAGCCCGGAACTCCCTTCTCCAGTGATATTCCCACTACCCCCAGAGCTTACCCTATAGATCCAAAAAAAAATGCCAAGTTTGTATCTTGCCTCATGGAGCATCATTGGCAGTGCTAACCCAGACTCAGCCATACCGGATAGCCCGCGAAGAGATTACTACATTTTATGGCAGGCTTGGGTGGCCTTGGTTGCCATCCACATAGCTTCCCTGCGTTGGTGGAATCGGCCGACCTTCGCATTCAACCAGAGGTTAAAATGGGTGATAGCAACCTCATTGTACAGTTGTATTATGCTGATAACTTGGAAATGGCCACCCATGTATGACCGGAGAAGCAGGAACAATACTGTAACACCGGGACAATAGATTCGAGAGTGACGTAAATTCATCACCGCCCAATCTGACTTGCACGTCCGCTCGCTCCGAAATGCATCCCTTGTGCCATCATGCCACCCACAACTCCAAAGGGCTTGTCAATACTTATGGTAACGCATTTGCTTTGTGATTTGAGACCTATACTATCGAACTGCTTGCGTGTTGCTGTTCAACATGCGCGATATAGACATGGACGGATTCGGCGATTCCGACCACCCCCAAGCTCCCCTCAAGTACTCTTGACTGAGGAATAGTTAGCCGCCCGATCCTATTTTGTATCTTGGGGGTTGAGTTCCAACTCACGTGGAGCCAGTGGGCCAGGCGTATTGTGTATCAATTTTTACGAGGATGTTATACAGTGCCTCTTGGTCTTGCGGTTCCGTGAAACGATCGCCAGCCATGGTTATTGCGAGACATACGTATCTGCAGCATTGGAGTCAGGAAAATTTCAATAGATAAAGGAAATATTTGGGCCATACGCATAAGATGTAATGGTACGCGGGTTTGACTGCGATGGTATCTGTCAGCGTGTGCCAGCTTCGAGGTAGGACGAGGAACCCTTACCTCAGCAACTCCGCAAACCATGCGGACGTTCTTCTTAATTTCTTCATTTGTAGCTCTAAATGCTATTGCCTGGCCTGGGCCTAACCTTGGAGTTTTGGGGTTATGAGCTGCAAGGAGAACCTGGATAAGGTAGTAGTGCAATACGCCCGTGACAACGGCATCGTTGAGATAGGTGACCTCTGGGAATATGCCATTGCCCTGCTCGTTGATGTACATGGGGTGAAAGAACCACGGCCTTTCAATCCACCACCGATCTTGAGACTTTCGCAGTTTTTCCCAGGTGTTGACGCTGTGTTCCTCCGCGCCGTAGCAGTAACGTAGGCAAGCAGCGCAGTGGAGAATGGTCAAGTTTGCGAAACTGCAGCCATTCTCATCTGGGACAACAAGACGAGAAATGCTCTCCAGATCGAAATTGGGGTGAACAGGGCGAGTTTGGATGAAAGCCATGTGGATCTCCTGCCTAAGAGCCACCCAGAACGCAGCCCTACGGAGACTGGCAAATTCGCTCAACTTGTCTTGTGCTGCAATAAAGACTCGTGTGCCCATGAGATGTGACTCGGATGAAGTGGTAGAGGACATGATGGGAACGTCCAACTCCTCCATGTAGCGGAGTATGACGATGGCTGTCAGGAGATTTTCGTCCATGATGGCGGCTGAACTGGAGAGGGCAGGGATGAGGACGTCGAGACACTTTTGGTGATATCGATCTCCTACTAAGCCATCAAAGCCACTGATCCTGGTCAGGCGCTTAGCCGAAGCAGCAAGCACGGCGTTCATGAGTGGAGGGCACATGACTGCTCGGCGTGGAACAACTGTAGCGAAGTGTCGGTCGCTGTCGCACAGGTCGAAAAGAGGGGCCAATTTGTCAACAAATGTTTGAAACAGCATGGCCTCCACGGGATCTTCGAGTGGCCATCTTGGAGATTCGATGTAGATTCCAGATATTGCTTCAGCAACACAATCTCCGAGGGGGGAGTGTTTTGCTGGCTGCGGACTGTCCAACTCGGAGATAGTAGCGTCGCCGGGGAGAGCGAAAGGAAAGCTTTGGCTTAATGGCAAGTTTTTGTAACCACCAAAAACACCAATTTCTTCTGGGATACCCTGAGAACTGCCACTTGGTGTACGACTCTGACCGGGGTCTGATCTCGGGGTATCTCTCCAAGACGCAACCGCGGAGTGACTGAGGGCGCGTTTCTTGTGGGGACGACCGCTGTCCACAATAAATGACGAAGATGTTTCCAGGTCGCCTCTGTCCGGCTCAGAGGATGAATTTTCATTTAGAATCGGCGGGGAAGGTTGTGGCGGAGATGAATGCTGGCTTCCTGCCTCAATGTCAATTGGTATGTTACGATCACCAAGAGCATCAAAATTGCTGGTTCCGGTACCGGAGTCGTGGATGTTGATGACGTCTGGTGTCTCATCGACAAAACTCAAGGCCCTGTTAGTCTTTACCCAGGGCTGATCTTGGGCGAACTGAAAGTCGCGTTTAGCGGTCTCCAACACCTTCCCAGAACGAATACTGCAGAGAGGTCAGGGCAACTGTGGGCCTCCAGTGACATGGACATTTTGGGTAATGACTAACCTTGGATTTAACCCATGACGGAACCGTACGCTGTAGCCGCGGACACATTCTGAGTCACTCTTACGGCAGTTTGTGCACGCAGGACGGTCGGTATCGCCTGTCTCAGCACCAGTCAGTAAGCCAGTGCAACACGAGTGAGAGTACCATGGCGTCTCGTAATAGCTGACCCGGGCGACTCTGATTAGGAAACTGCGAGGGTCCTACATTTCAAGTGTCTAGATCGAGACCACAAAAGACATCAAAGTCAGACCAGAAAATCTTTGAGAGGCGCCGAGGGTTCGGGCACAAGGCCGATGGACAAGACTGCCTCGGCCAGTGAGCCGAAACTGGAACTCACCTCTGCTTGCAAATCTGCAGCGGCCAAGAGAGATGATCAGAATGCATTCCATCGACCTAGAACGGGAAATACTGAAGAGGAGTGGGCCTACTGACCATACAGGGGTTCAAAGGCTTCGACGTCGATGTCGTCGTCGTCTGCATGGTGGAGGCAGGTGCTTCAGGCAGGCGCTTCAGGCAGGCGTCATGCCATGTAGTAGAGCACTGTAGCAGGGAGACCAGGGCGCGTTGGAGACTGGAGATTGGGGACTGGAGACTGGAGGCGAATGGCTTCCCCGGATTCTGAGCTGGGCGAGGAGGACGGTGATGATGTTGACGGGAGAGGGAAGAAATGGAAAGCGTCTGAATCGGGAAGTTGCCTCTTCAAGTCGGTTTTGGAAGGAGCAACCCCGCAATGCCAGCAGGCGAGGACCCCGCCACCCGCTAGCAGTAGCAGCCCTTAGCGGCGTCTCCGCCGAATCTCCTCTTCCCCATGGGGCTCTCCAGCCCGGGGAAGCGTTGTTTAGTGGTTCTGGGGGCGGGCCTGCGGGTGATGCAAGGCCTGGAACCTTCTCCCCGGGCCAATTAATCGCCACGGAATGACTCCAAATGCCGGGTAAGCGTGGCTGAAAGCTTCGGTGCTCGAACTTTGGCATCGCACCACGCGCGCGAGATTGGAGAAGAACACGAGTAATGCGTCGCCATGTTCCAAGGCGATCCTGGGCACACTCGCTCGGCCCCTTTCCCCTCAGCAATCATGTCCCTAGATGGCCTCCTTCAGCCCAGGTTCCCCTCATCCATCACATGGCCTCCTTGTCCCTGATACTTGCAGTCGCTGGTTCTATTCTGCGAGATCAGCGCTAAACTGCCTCCCTCGGCTGGAACCCGATACTCGTTGCCCTACACCCCCAACGGTCCGTCTCTCGCGCTCAGCTCATCTGTTCCAGAGGGACGTGCTTCAACCGTCGATAAACTTATAAGGGCAGCCTTGGAACGTCGATCCCAGGCTTCCTCTGCACCAGCATCCTCCTGCTTCTCGCAGCGTTATCCCTTCTCCTCTACCCTCCACCAGTTCCTGCACTCCACCTGCACGTCCACGCCTGCAAAGGGCAATTGCTTTCACCCAACATCTTCTTGTCATCCCCAAGCCGTCACCATGGCCAAGGAAGACTTCAAGGACGATATCAAGCACCTCGAAGATCCCACTGGTGTGGGTTCTTCCGAGGAAATCAGCTTGGATGAGCTCGACTCAATTGAGAAAACCGACACCGGCAAGTACTCGTGGCTTGTTTCCATCACTGCCGCCATTGGCGGTATGCTGTTCGGTTACGACACCGGCATCATCAGTGCCGTTCTCATCTATATCAACGACGACCTCGGCAAACACCTCTCCTCGCAAGAGCGTGAACTCATCACTTCCATTACCTCTGGCGGTGCCTTCATTGGCGCTATCTTTGCTGGCGCTACTGCAGATCGATATGGCCGAAAAGTCGCCATCTATGTCGGATGTGTGCTCTTCACTCTCGGTGCCATCATCCAAGCTGCCTCCTTCTCGCTCGCTCAGATGACCGTTGGTCGTCTCGTTGTGGGCTTCGGCGTCGGCAGCGCTGCCATGATTATTCCCCTGTAAGTTCTTCAGCCAACCATTCCGTGACTGGCCAGTACTGACACGCAACAGGTACATTGCCGAAGTGTCCCCTGCGAAGTACCGTGGCCGTATGATTGGTCTCGATAACATGTCTATTACCGGTGGCCAGCTCGTGAGCTACGGCATTGGAGCTGGCTTTGCCCATGTTACCGGTGGTTGGAGATACATGGTTGGTGGAGGTGCGCTGCCTGCCCTCGTCCTCGCCGGTCTTCTTCCGTTCTGCCCCGAGTCGCCTCGACAGCTTGTATACCATGGCAAGATGAAGGAGGCCGCCGATGTCATCCGAAAAATCTTCCCCAACGGTACCGAGGAGCAGGTCCAGAACAAGGTCAAGCACATTACCCACCACGTAGAGCAGGCCAAGGCCCTGAATGCCGGCAAGTCTCAGTGGTGGGTGCTCAAGCAGCTCTACGTTATTGGTGCCAACTTTCCGCGCCTTGGTAGCGGCCTGTGGCTTGATGGCCATCTCCCAGCTCACCGGTTTCAATGCCCTCATGTACTATTCGCCAGTCATCTTCTCTCTTGTTGGATTTTCCAACCCCGTGGCCGTGGGAACCGTCATTGCGGGCACCAACTTCATCTTCACCTTTGTCAACCTCTTGCTCGTCGATCGTGCTGGACGCCGCAGAATCTTGCTTTGCACGGTTCAATTCATGAGCTTGGCTCTGGTCATCGCTGCCATCTGCTTTAAGTGGATTCCCATCAACCATGACCTCAGCCTGGCCGATGATGCCAAGGTTGGATGGCCTGCCATCGTTGTTTTGATCAGCATGGTCTTTTTCGTGGGCTTCTACTCTTCCGGTATCGGCAACACTGCTTGGCTTTCGTCCGAGTTCTTCCCCATGGAGGTCCGAGCCATGGGCACAATGATGTTAACTTTGTCGTGCTGGGGATCCAACATCATCGTCTCTTCCACGTTCCTAACTCACTCAGATGGAGAACATGACCCCGTCCGGAACTTTCGGCTTCTATGCCGCAATCTGTATGATGGGTTACGTCTGCATCTACTTCTGCTACCCCGAGGTTAAGGGAATGACTCTAGAGGATATTCGAGAGGTTTTCCAGCACGGTTTTGGCGTCCAGAAGGCGAGGGAGATGCAAAAGGAGATGAAGCTGGCCCGCGTGTCGGACGCAGCCTCCAAGGCTTGAGGGGAAGGTTGTCGGTTTATCACAGAGCAGGACATTGCTAGAATTCCCTATAAATCTGTTAAACCCATAGTCTATTTCAATCGAACCTTTCTTCTGTGTAATATGGCTGATCTTTCATTGCGGTGTTGATATGGTTATGGTCATGGCGAGCAAGGAGTGATGATGCGAGTCAAGATGTGGAGGGTGGTGTAAAGGGAGATGCGAAAAAAAGATGCGGAAGAAGGTGTGAAGAATCTTAAAGTAGAGAGCATATAATAGAATCGTACGACATTGGTGCAGACATGGAATGCTGTTGTGGATCTCCAGGTCATTTCGTGACGCATAGTTAGGAAGGCTTACTCCAGCCGTTCAAGTGTCGAAGGATGGTCGATGAAGCTTTGCTTGTCGATAGCGAGACAGACAAATACAACCGCACGGAGTTCTTTGCGATAAATTGGAGTGAAGAAGCACACATGGCCGATATTAGCCATTCGTGAGCAGTGATTATCTCCATGCCACTCTCGTCGGAGTAGCCAGTATCCCGACACAGGGACATCCCCGCACAACAGAATTGGGAAACTACCGAATGAGGAGAACAAACGGAACTCAAGCCACGTTACTAAACAAGAGAGTCGAGCCGAGATCCCAGAGCAAGCACCTGGAGTTCGCAACCGTAGGTTTGGTGACACCGGGCTTGGGCTAACGTATCAGCGGCCCCCCGCCCCCCGCCTCCCCTCCATCACTGACGTCGCCTAACCGCCTAGCCCCCAAGCCCCCAGCCATTCCCCGCTCGCTCACATCCCCGACCGGCCGTACTTTCCCAATCGCTGCTTGTGGATTTCCTTCGGCCAGGGCCGCGAGGCCCGAGTCATGGGGGAGATGGGGAGACGGGGACGCTGCGGAGGAGGCAAACGCTTGCGGGGTGGACACGGCGCGCTAGCAAAGGTGTGGGGCCGTGTAGAAATTGCCTAATCCGGAGATGTGCACTCGGGGGTACTTACCTACTCAGCACAGCCAGGCCCCACTGTCACCGGCTGCATCGCCGGCTGCATCACCGACCAATCTCGAGCCAGTCGAGCACTCCTCGCAGCGCCAGTGTCGAGATGCTGAGATTGGATTATCCATCCCGCAGTGCTAATTCATCCCGCTGACCTTGTCGATTGGCTGCAACTCGCCCCGAACCCGGGGGTGCTGCCGATCTTGTGACGGCCGCCATAGCCACTGCGGGCGACACATGCGACACCGCTTTGGCGCCGCGCTGGGAGTCGAGAGCTGGAAAACACCGGTCCCACGCGATGCCGTGGGGGAGCGAGCTCTCCGAAAGCCGGTTCTTGAGGTATAAGATTCTGGAGCTCGCTCACGATGGATTCCGCACACTCTTGGTTCTCTAGGCACTCAATTGGGTCAGTTCTCTCATCCTCTTTTGCCCAATTCTTGTCTCAGTCCCGAAACTGCGCTCCTAGCCGAACTAGCATCAAGCCCGCAACCAAACTCAACTCTATTATTCTCTTCGCCATTTTACTTTTCCCCAATCCTCCTCCTCACAATTCACAATGGCTCCCAAGCTCAAGATCGCCTGCGCCGGCCTGGGCCGCATGGGTGCTCGCCATGCCCTCAACTTCCACAACCGAACTCCTCGCGCTGAGCTCGTCGCTGCCTTTACTCCTGTGCAGAAGGAGGTCGAGTGGGCTCGTGTCCACCTTGAGGGTGTCACCGTCTACACCGACTACGATGAGATGCTGAAGCACCCCGGCCTCCAGGCCGTCGTTGTTGCCACTGTCACCACTGCCCACGCCGAGGAGGCCATCAAGGCCATTGAGGCCGACAAGCACGTTCTGTGCGAGAAGCCTCTTAGCACCAGCGTCGAGATTGTAACCTTCCTCTCCAACTCCCAACTCCAGAGAAGTCCATTTCTAACCTCGTTCTGCAGTCGCAATCCGTCGTCGACGCCGCCGTCAAGAAGCCTCATCTCAAGGTCATGTGTGGCTTCTCCCGCCGCTTCGATGCCTCTTACCGAGACGCCTTCGCCCGAATGGATAATGGCCTCATCGGCCGCCCCTCGGTCTTTCGCTCTCAGACTTGCGACAGGTTGGACCCCTCTGGCTTCTTCGTGGCCTACGCTGAGTTCAGCGGTGGCATCTTCGTCGACTGCAACATCCACGATATCGATCTTGCCCTCTGGTACTTCGGCCAGGACTCCATTGTCAAGAGCGTCGTCGCTACCGGTATTACTGCTGTGCAGCCTGAGCTGCGCAAGCACAAGGATGTTGACAACGGGGTCGGAATTGTCGAGTTCTGGGGTGGCAAGGTCGCCTACTTCTACTCCTCACGCATGATGGCCTCTGGCCAGCACGATATGACTGAGATCATCGGCACAGAGGGCAAGCTGTCCATCAACGCCAACCCCACCGGCACCCTCGTCGAGATGCACGAGTCCACTGGCATTCGTCGCGAGATCCCCCACGACTACTACGGCCGCTTCGAGCATGCCTTCGTTACCGAGGCGAATGAGTTCACTGCTGCCTGCCTCGATAACAACACGCTTCCCTTCAAGCTGACCGGCGCCGTACAGGCCGTCAAGATCGGCTGTGCTCTCCAGGAGAGCTTGAACTCGGGCCAGAAGATCAACTTCGACGAGACGGGTCGCCGCATTGAGAGCTCTCGACTGTAAGAGAAGATTATTTCGGGACATTGTACGGAATTAGAAGCGAAAAGCTAAAACGAAGTGACTTTCTAATCGAATTAATGTTATCAATATTCACAACCACCCTTCAACAACTGCCCTTCAATTTAATTGTGGCTTCGTGACCCTGTTTCGAGTGACAATGTCTAAGTCTCAACTGATGACGTGCCCTGTCCGTGGAGAAGTGCCCCACACGAACTACAGGCTTCCCCAAGACTCCAACTTGCGAGTGGAGCCAAAGAGTTGGAACAGCGGTATCTCGGGTTGACGGCGACTGGATCCTCGTCGCTAGTCAGGCCGGCAAGGTTGGGTGTGGCATTCTCGTCATCCTTGCTCACAGACTGCAGTGGGGGAGGGGAGAGGAGGTACTGCTGTGTACGAAGCTACATGTAGGTGATGGAAATACCTGGGTTTTGATTCATGATTCATGATGACTTATTTTTGATCACGCCGTATCGTTCATACACACATTCATCAGGTTGAGTGTGAGCAGAACAGCCTGGCTTCGATTAACAGGGGGTTAGGTTCCAGAGAAGACCACATTGGTGGGCCAGGTCCTCCGTGGGCCAGGGCCATCTGTGTACAATCTAGTCGGGTGGTATGTTCTCCATTGTCATTATGATGGGTGCGGTGTGAACTGGTGGTCCTGCAGCTTTAACCCCTGAAAACAAATGACGCTTAACTCCTAATCTCGACCACATGCCTTCGTAACTGGGTGGCCTGACGACTGAGTGGTACTGAATCGCCGAGCCCTCTATGCAAACAACTTCGGAACTGTTACTTAGTGATCACGAACTGCCTCATCCCAAGGCACAAACGTCCCATACGTAAGCGCCCGCGCCCCCTGCGCTCTTCCAAACCCTCGCTCCTCCTCAATCTCAGCCTCAATCTTCCAAACCACCACCGCTCGCACACAAACCCGAACAATGCCAGCCCCCACATCAACACATTACATCCCATCAGGACGCCCTTGACGGCCCGGCTGTGCTCCTCGATGCATCGCGCCCACATTATGAGACTCGCTGCTGTCGTGACCACTAAGATGGCGCACTGCAGATAGAGCAGGGCCACGGCAGAGAGTATCTTGACTTCGTGCGCCACCAGGGTACCGGAACAGAGGATGAGGACTCCGATTAAAGAGGGTTCGGCGAAGTTCCAAAGCCTATGAAATAATTAGCATATCGTGTAATGGCCGTTGAACAAGGGGGAATAACTTACCACTCCCAGAACTGTACATCGGAGTCGGGTTTCTTCCAGACAGCAACGGACATGAGAGCACTGAAGACAGCCAGTGCGATAGAAAACTGCAGCGCCAACACAACGCCATGGAGAATAGAGCTGAGAAGCCACCTGGTCTCAGCCTCCACGACAGCGAAAGGGGCATACCTGATGCTCCCGCGTTGCCGCTTCGGCGCTGCTCGGTTTCCTTGATGCCCATCTTGCCATCCGCGCGCCTGCCAATCCTCCTCAGAATCGTCGATCCACGGTGGAAACGGTGTGAGCGGAGGCGTTGACTCTCGTTCTGTCGTGGGGCCTCGTACTGTGTCCGTCGACGAAGGTCGCAAGGGGATATGCTCTGATATGGTAGAGCATGGCCCTAAAGACGAGTTAATCGAGCTGCCGAGGATCGATCCCAAAGACGAGTTGATCGAACCTTCGAGAACCGGCCCCAGAGACGAGGTAAACGAGGCTCCGAGGACCGGCTCCAAGGGCGGGTTGATCGAGCCTACTAGGACCGGCTCTACAGACTCCGGCGACGTGAAAATAGCTCTATAGCTCGAACTTCCCAGACTTTCTGGAGCCTGCAGATACGTCGACACGGTGGGCGAGGGTTCGGGGCCCAGAAAGAAGCGCGGCTGCGACGGCCGCGCACGAGGAACGCCCCCGGGTGGAAGCTCAGGGGAGATGGAGAGAGTGAGGGTATTCCTGCGAACGCGCTTGCGACGAGGACGCGGGTGTGTCCTGATCTTGCACTTGAGCGATGTCCATGCTGGCTCGGGGAGGTGATTTTGGTGCGCGGGGCGAGGCGCGCGAGGTTCGTCGTGGACGATGTTTGGAGGAACTCGAGGATGAGGCCATGTGCGATTCACTGCAACTTGAATACGGCGGCGGTGTTTGCAAGGCAGAACACGTGTGCGGTGATTAACTGCTAAGCGGGAAGTGATGTGAAGCGCGGCTGATATTGGAAATATTGTTAGTTTTGGTCTGGAACTTGACTGATGGAAGAGAGGAAGCGAGCAGAAAGTAAAGATACGTCGGCAGCAGCATCAAACAAACTACCGCTAACCGGGCTTTTAACTACGACTGTTGCATTGCGTAGCCGTCGTCACCATCGTGCAAGTTGCACCGTTCATGGTCTTTGTTCTAGCCGGGGAACAGAGCCATCACAGAAGCGTTCCACGATCTCACCGTTCGATGATCATGGGTCCCTTCGTACAAGGGAGGACAGTTGCGATGGGGAAAAAATCACCGCGGGTCTTTGTTCCGCGAACCAGTGCGTGTAGAAGTGCTCGTGATGAAGCTTAGTTCCCGTAGTCTTACAAGCCCTTTGTCAATCCTGCGCCATCCCGTCCTTCCCACCCATGCCCGCCAAGCGGTCCGTTTGCTAACGCTGCCAGTGCCGTCGTCGCTCAAATACTCAAACATATCGTAGTGTGTAATATCAACGCCGGTTTCTCAGTTCTCTAGGGTATTGGATGCATGTTCGTCAGTCAGTCAGTCGACTCGCATTACTCAAGACTCATTCTGGCCTCATCGCCAATTCCCCAGTGCCCACCGTCTCTCCCCGGCTTCTGAATCTCTACAGTCAGCTCCGCCCCAAGACTGCTGGTATCTTCCTCGTTAGGGACGTCGCTGGTCCTCCTAATACGCCCTTTATCCGTCGCGGATCGGTCAGTGGGTCGCTTTCGCATCAAGGGTGACCTGAAGAATGATCTTGAGGACGTCGATAGTACTGACAGGGCATCGTCGGCTCTGGAGCTCGCGTCGTCAGTGCTGAGGTCCTCGGCAATCGTTTGGTCAATTATAGGTACTCCAGCGCCGGATCGTGATGTGGGGACCATCTTTTCATTGGTGGTACTGTATCCTGGTCCTGCGGCTGTAGGTGTGGAAGCGGCGCCGTTGGGCTCTGACGCATCCAGCTCATGAAGCTTGGATTCGTCAACCTCGACCAACTCGGCATCGTGGTACCATTTCCTTCGCCTCGTCCATCGGCTCCAACCATCCTGACCTCGTTGACCGTTTTGCCACTGTGGAGTTTGTTAGAACGGTTATCAATGAGCGAGGGTTCGTGAGGTCCCATACCTTATTGTCATAGAAGATCCATCCGTTTTTGCCTTCCTCGTTATCATAATCCACCGGTCCCTGATCGTCCGGAACCCCATCCACTCGCCACCGACTTCCCTCTACCCATCGCCACACCATACGGCTTCCATCTTCGACCTCAGGCAGCTCGAATTCGTCTCTGGCGGGAACCGGGTTGTTGTGTTCGTCGGTCCAAGCGGGACGCTCGTACGCAAACAAGCTGTTCGTCCAGCCCAGACCAAGCCATCGTCTCTGGTTCTCGTAGATGATAAATGTGAATTTGACCCCCGCAGTCCTAGTGCTACCGGATCGTCGGTGATTTGTTTGAAGGCTGGCCGGGTGTCGGAGGGCCTTGGTAAGCTCGGATTCCATACGACCTTTGCCCTTTGCTGATGCTTTCAGATCATCCTCAGGCAACTTGTCGGGAGCTTCAAAGTAGAGACCGGTAATTCCGGCTGCAAGTCGCCGCACCGTCAAACTCCTCCAAAGGAGAGCTCTGAAGACTCTCATAACTCGAGCATGCCAGGTTAGGATAATGGTGCCAGCCACTAAGACAACACGTCTTGTGGTGATGACTCGCCACGGTGGGATAGTCAAAGCGATCCATATGGGGGTGATGATCAGCAACCGCATGAAGATGACGGTCAAAGCAGGCCGGGTAGTGGCACTTGTCGGAGTCCTCTGGGTGCTGACGAAATCCGTCAGCTCCAGCATAGGCTCCAGGAGAGTGTTGCATCTCCCGGTAAACTCCTTGAGCGTCTCGACAATCTCGTCTAGTGTCTTCTGGTGCTTCGTGTTTGTGACCTCGGAGTTACCCCTCTTGTGTTTTGCTTGCTTCTTGTCGTTGTTGCCGGCTTTCTGTTGGCCCCCGTCAGTGTGGCTGCCTGGTTGGACTTTTTGGAGCTGGCATCCCGGAAGAGGCTTCGAGGTTCAGTCCATCCGCTACTACTTAGAGGACTGTACCTCCGGCCATACATGCCGGCGATGAGCCCGGCGCCGACGACGACGGGTCCAGCCCAGGTAACCACGATGTCTCCATATAGAACAATGGCCCAGAAGGCGCAGACCAAGAGAAAGCTTTCCCACGGATCACCGGTGCTCCAGGTCAAAAGGCCGGCGAGTGTATTTAACGGGAGGAGGAACGGATGGCTGTAGGCCAAGGCGCGGGTGATTTGGGGTGGCGTGGCGAGGAGCAGCGGGCTCTTCTGGTGGACGAGGATGGTAGATCGACGGGAGGATCGGGACGGAGTGTTTCCGGAGAGAGTGACGGGCGAGAAGGTCGCGTAGGTCGGGGGCGCGCCTGTGGCAGGATGAGAGTCGTAGGAGGAGGGTGATGCGCCGAGCGACGCATCGTCGCGTGACGACATGGGCGACGAGAGGTGCGACAACCAAGGAGTGTCCTGCGAGAAGAGTAAACGGGAGTGGTTAGCGGTTGAAGTGAATGGGAGCGGCGGCCGAGTCGCAATGTGCAGTGTGCGATGCCGTGCGGGAGGGAGCTAGAGCTTGAGCTGCAGCCTAGCTGTGCTCTGCGTGTGAACAGATGACGGAGAATGTGTTTAGTCGGTTCCAGACGGTTTTGGCGTGATAGCTCAGCCTTGTCGCGAGGAACAAGACAGTCACATCAGAGGGCAGACTACGCCCTGGACCTGGCCGGATAGAACGGAGGCAGCTATGTCATTGCGCGACGCCACCTTTCCTTTTTCGCGACGAGAGCTTGGGTAGGTAGATTTGTGTGGGGTTACGATGGAAATTCGTATTGATAGATGAGAGGGAGGATGAGAGACAGGATGAGAGACAGGATGAGAGAGGATAAAAGACGATGATGCGCAGTGTGAAAATGCAGACGTAAAAGAAACGCCCATCGCCAATAAGCCGATGCCGCCAGTGACAATTACTCACCAGGGCCGCCATCTATGACCAGCTGTTCTGCGGGCTTCAGCGCCGTCACCCCCGGAATCCAGACGTCATTGGTGTTTGTGTCTGTGCCCCGCGTCGTGCCAGCGCAAGCCTTAGCGGCAGAACCACGTTCGCCCAGCAAAGTCCGCAGGGATAATAAAGGCGTCGAGGAAGATGGGATGAAAACAGGGAGCAAGGACGGATAGGGGTTTTGGTTCAGTAAAACAAGATGCAGAAAAGCAACTCGCAAAACTTGGGCAGACGGAGCGGCCGTTCTGCTCGGGAGCCCAGGAATGACATGTCCCACGTGAGCCGTCAATCAGATGGCGCAGTCAGCCCTCTGCTTCGGCAATCACATGCCAAAACCAACCGCTATAAGCCGAACCCAGCCTAGAAGCCGCCGTTCGCGGACCTGGAGCTCGAGTCAAGAAGCAGCCATCGGGGATTGGACTGCGCGCTAAGGGCCTTTGTTGTCGATGTCTTGAAAGGAAAAAGGGGCAAGCTAGGCTTGTGCTTTGTGTCGTGGGGTGTTTCCCTGCCGTTTCCCTCTCATGTCTGACGACTCATCGCGCCAGCTTCCCCGGATTTTGCTCTCTTGGTGGCTGGGGAGTTTGCTCCTCCACGTGCGTTCCAGACAAACTTTGCTCCAAACGATAAAATAAGGCGCAATAAGTCAGATAAGATTAAGGGAGCCAATATTGCCTAAATTCTAGAGAAAGAAAAAAAAAAAAGGGTGGGTGGCTCCCGTCGCATAACACAAATGTACCCTTCCGGTTCGAATCGCAGCCAGTTCGCGCGGCCAGTTTGCGCGGCCATCCTCTCTAGCTACGCTCTCCAGTTTGTGAGATAATCCTATTACTTAAGCCTTGATGTTCCGGGAGTGTGCCACTTATCACTGATGAACTCGGAGGATATAAAACGCGACACAACTGACGGTGATGGTGGCTTGGAGACGAAAACTGCAGGTATCACAGGTGGCGTTGATCAGATCGTGGGGTCCGACTAGGGGCTGGTAGATGGTCCGGGGCTTCTGAAGCTGACCGTAAGTGAGACAGCGAACAATGTTACATACGGTAAACCTCGGTGTCTATGTCGAAGAAAGAATACAATTATAAAAAATTAGCAAGGATAGATTCAGCGACAGAGTTGCTCAAAGGCGAGGAGGAGCGAGGTCAAACCTGCGCCCCACAGTCAACATCACCCCATGATGAAGTTCGGGATAAACATTCAAGACTCAGCGTTAAAGATAGAGTAATTCCAAGTATACTAGGGTATTAATCGGATCGATCAATAGCTGCAGAAAACTATAGTCTTGGCGTATCGATGCTTCCTGACTGGCAAGTGACGAGGGAACATGCCACGAGGCTGTTCCAGTTATCGGCATCACTACCTCCAAACACTCGACATTCCGAGCCTCACATCTCGAGTGTGCTGTCCCAAAGATTGCTTACATCCAAACTTTCGCATCTATGACCATGCCAACATCAGGCACTTTCCCGGTTTAACAACGGGCAGGTCATCAGTCACCTGCCCATTCTAGAATGGACAGGTCCGTACCTCAAAGAAACCCCCATTTACTACAGGCATTCACAGCTGATACATCCAAAGCGCAACGAAGTAGCCACATATGAGATTTAGTTCAAGGATGGACTAAAGCTAGTAAACCCCATGTCCCACCAGCAAATCTGGGATGTTATCCCGACGCTCATGAACCCAGAACCGTTTCGACAAATTTCGACGAATTCGAACAAGAACGACCAACGTCTCAGACCGAGGAAGAATTGTGACAAGTGCCACGGAGGTGGTATCTCAATAATTTCTGGTCATATTGGTGTTTGACGAAGAAAGAGAGTCGTTTACTTGCAGCCGGAGCAAGAGCCTGAACCACCAGCTTTGTCAGTTTCACATTCAAAGGACATCGCGAGGCCCTCGAAAGGGGAAGACGAGGAGGGGGTTACGAACAAGTGGAGCCGCAGTTGCAGCTAGAAGCACCAGAGCATCCGCAGTCGCCAGCCATTGTGATTGTTGTTTGGGGAGGGTAGGTGAGACCTGAGGGAAGATTGTTGGAAACTGGTTGGAAGTTGTTTCTGGATGAATCGTTTACTGGGAAGAGGGAGGCACCCTGGTTGCAGGATGATGCACGACCTTTATAGACGAGCCCTGGCTGACCGGAGAAATGCGGGCTTTCCGCGTGGATGCGGGCTTTGTGCGACTTCACAGACGCCCCACCTCTCGATGAGGGGCACTGAGTTGGATGTACCACGGTTGGCAATCTGGGAAAGGCCTTGTGGAGAGCACGAGACCCGCGTGCAGCATCTGAGTGATTTTGGCGCCAGCTCAGCGGTGGTGGTACGAGATGGTCTGAGATAACGGATCTGCCGTGCGCTGTCTCGAATCTTCTGGGGATGACCATGAACGAGCCCGACCTTACTCCATCGAACGGGCTGCCCAACTGCCGGAGACGCCAGCAAAAGAAGCGTCGCCACCTCCGCCTTGTACCCCTCAAAGAGCGGCGAGTTTACGCTCGGTGGCTGCTAGCGTCCGCTCTCAGGTGACGATCCGTTGGTGGTTAGTGTTGCCACTGGCCGGGCGTCTCCAACATCCGTCCATACGACATCTACGGCGTGGTTCTTACGGCCGGAGGTTGTACTGTAAGGGCATTGGACGCGGGCGCTGGCACTTGCAGATGGAACCTCGCAGGAACCCTGTCTCGCCTGTCAGATGCGATGCACGTAACCCGTGCTGCAGGCCATGAGCCAACCGTAACCTGCTCAAATCGCATCCTTCTCCATGCACAGTATGTTTCTGCGGACACTACTGTACTGGATCCTTGGTTGTTGGCGAGTTTGCCGACGCAAAATCCACGCCGTTGGGTCGGACGGAGCCTGTCCGGCCCAGAACCCCGCTCCTTTGGAGGGGCAGCTCTCAACTGATAAGAAACTGCTCTGTTATCGCCGTCAATGACGTTGGCCCGTCGAGGGCCGTGCTGGAGGGTCTGGCCAGCATCATCCATTACCTCCCTGTTATTCCATGCTAGACCGAAAGACTCTTGGTCTTGGGACAAAATGATATTTTGCCTCCATTAAAATTCCAAGGTACGCAGTACACGAAGGCTATCCTTTTGAGGCAAGCTTGTTTGGAGGCTTTAACCACCTTAAAAGGAGCACCCATCGAAGCAGCGCCGGAGATGACGTACGTCAGGGAATAACGGTTTGAGATTCTAGAGTAAATCAGGCAAACTTGCAATTTTTTTTTTTACCTTACCTTCTCTTGGTCGAGCCACATTTTACAACTTTGTCTGTTGACCTTGACGCCATCGTACCACCGACAAGGTAGGTTGCGTCTCAAGTGTGTTCCGCCCAAGAAATTTACTTCGTCCATTATTTTCGACCGAAACTTCGCTTGCGCTACATCTGCCCTTCAGTTCCCAGGTTTGCTACGGCCAGCAAGGCTTCTATACCTTCACAAAAGCGTATCAATGCTTTTTAAGCCGAATGCTTATTAGCTCCCGCAGAAAGCCGTTACTGTAGGAAGTAGCACCAGTCGCGACCGGAACCTCCAGACAGGTTAAAGGGAGGCGATAATAAGAGTCAAAACACTGTTTCGCGACGATGCCGGGATTACCACACAGTGGTTGGCCAGGGTGCATTTAACAGGCTTCTGTTACATGGGTGGCCGGGAGCTGAGACACCACGACCTGATACTCATCCTCCAGCATGCGAAACCAAATTGAGACACCAACAGATACCTTCCGCCTTCACTTGAGAATTCAACCACTAGCACACGTTAAAAGGGGGGTCATTCGTGGTGCCTATAAACAGCAGGTTCCATCCACATCCGTTTGAACCTCCATTTGTAACAAGAATCGCCCCGAACCGCTCAGGCCATTATCCACCATGAACAACTTGTCGCGCCAAAATCCCAGCGCCACTCGAAACTCGAGCCCCAATCCAAGGAACGGCGCGTTCAAGCCTCGGAAGAGGGGAACCAGAGGGGCTCGCAGGGCTGGCTCTCCCGGAAATAACTCGACGGCCAACAACAGTTCGGCACAACAAAAAGGACAGGACATCAAGGATCCTGTCGCCCGTCAACAAATGAAACAGACCATGGCAATCGCCCTCATCACCACTCCTGTGGTTCCTTTACCGTTTCCTCTTTCCATTATTCTGGGGTTAACAACACTTATATACCCCAGCGACACTAAAAACCGAGACGAGGAATAGCCTTCTCCTCCCATGAGGCAAAACACGCTGGTCATTCATCAAGAGATTTAAGTTCAAATCACGAGTTTGGCCAAACCCCAACGCCATTTGATATGCTCCAAATTGGGTTGCCTGGAGAATGGAGATGAAGGCTCCAGGAAATCCGATTTCGTGACCTGGCAGGATCAGTCGCGGAAGAACGCCACCGACACAACACAAACACCGACCTAGAGCGTGATGAAGGTGCATTCATCGGAGGACGGTTTTATAATCTCAAATGGAGCAAAATTGAACATAAAATTATATCTGTCTATAATACTAAAATCACTGTATTCATACAAGAGTCAACAACAAATGACAGGTCCCGAAACGCAGCTTTTTTAGTTCGAGCAATTCCAAGTAATTCCATGGCGAAATAGCGAACAATTCTCCAACAAGGTCCATTTTAGCAACTGGGGCCGTCCCTCTCGAATCATTCCAGCCTGCTGTCCCAGCTCCTAGTACTCTGCAAGGCATACAGCTCCATGGTTCACTTCCGTACGCACAACGTCCATTTCTCAGATGGAGCTGACATTCTTCTTGGATCAATTCTTTCAGTTTAGTCTCGATCGCAGGCCAATGCATTTGATGTTGCTCGGACATCAGTTTAGAATCACCGAAGATCCGTTATCTCTTCTCTCCCGAGGCAGGAGTTTTTGTGGTACATCGTCGCTTCTGTCTTTTCTGCTCCTCAATTTTGGCCTGGACATTTTCCTTGGCTGCTCGCCTGGGTTGTATTCGAATCGGTGTCGTAAGTGTCTTGTTTGCTCTGCCCTCGAGCTTTGTACCTCCAAGTGGTCGTAGTAGGACATCGGGAGAGCAGCAGCCTCTTTCTTCGGCGTCCAGATAGTGCTGCTTCGCGAGGCCAAGAAAGTGCTCCAGGCACAGATATAGTGGTCTTTCAGGAGGTGGTGGGGTTCTCACCATGTTGCTAAGCGTATGAACCTGGAGTAGATCGGAAGTTCTGCAAACTTGTGGTTTTAGCGCTCTTGAAAAGGGTAGGCGCGTTGAAATATTGTTCTGACGTGTTCGATTACTTGGCATCGAAGTAGTCACTATATGTTTACGGAGCGTTCTCCTCTTTGTTCCTTTTCTTGTCAAAAGTATACCTATTCACGTCCTCGCTGTGTGGCTGAACAAAGGTCTTTGTTCCGAGAGACGGCACATGCTCCCTGATTATGGCTATTGCCCTGTTCATTGAGCCATGACCACATGTTCACCTCCTAGCTTTGTCATCAAGATAACCGTTGGTCAAGAAATCGGGACTCGCCATAGCGACATGATCATTATACCCTAAGGCACAATTGCAACCGATTAACACATGTGCGAATCCTGTGTAACTATGACTGGAACCTGCATCACAACAAACAATGTATGGGCATTGCTATTCGCACACATTTAAAACACATTCGCACATAAGTACAAACATTCACACCCAAAGCCAGGGTACAGAAATGTATCTGGCCTGTACATCGGGCTTAAAATATTCTATCAACAGCATATACCAATCCCCGTCCTTAAACCAAATAAAATATTAAGACTAAAAGGCGGAATTTAGAGGATAAAGGCTCAGAATAAAGTTTATTTGATCTCTTTTGCCTAAAATCCAGTGAGAGGTATATTGTTGAGACTTCTTTGTGATATTGACCTAGATACTTATATGTGCATATACCATGTTGAATGTGTGCGAATAGCAATACTCTAATTTATATTGATTTCATGACTTGAAATATGATTGTTTGGTTCTGAACCACCTCCTGATAGGACAGCCCCGACTATACAGTCTCAATGTATCGATTAAATTCCCTGCCGAGGTTCGGATTAGCATACTATCTCTCAAACTTAAGGGCCGGAATCTCACCAATCAGTCACAGCTTCTCTCCAGAGTCGAAGCTCGTGCTGTCTCGTGGCGGCGTAAAAGTCCACGAAGCCCTCCTCGAATATCTCACGTGCCACACTCGTCGGGGCTGCGAATCTCTCCACTGCCTTCTCCAAGGTGTTCGCCAAGAGTGTCGGCTTTCCGTCTTCGACTGCCCTCGCGGAAGACGGTGGCACTGTGATCTCCAGTTTCTTCTGGATTCCACGCAGCCCTGCACCAAAGAGTGCACTCAGGGCATAATGTGGGTGTAAATCGGCCCCAGGAATGCGAATCTCCAGTCGCACGGCGCTCGGTTTGCAGACTGGCGGAGTGATGAGGCGGATGGAAGATAGGCGGTCCTCGTTTCCCCAAGTGATTGCAACTGGCGCCCAAAAATTCTCGACAAACCGCTTGTATGAATTGATGGTCGGGGCGAGCATTGGCATGATGTCGGGTAGCGCATCCAGCACACCCGCTAGAAAATGGTAGCCAATATCTGACAAGTGCTCGACGTCAGGCCATCGTGCAGAAGGGTTGCGCTCCTCTCGGGCAAAGAGGTTCTTCCCGGCATCATCGGTCAGTGAGACGTGAATATGCCCAGAGTTTCCAGGCATTCCATGCAAGGGTTTCGCCATAAAACACGGCGTGACACCATGACCAATACCAATTGACTTAGTCAGTAGCCTAAACAATTGTTAATACTTTGGACACTAGAAAGGTAAAAGCTGCTCACTTAAAAAGACTGGCCCTATCCGCCATTTCCGCGACTTCACGGACTATCAGAGCCTGGATATCCTGTTAGTATACTCAGACAGTTTTGTTTTATCCAGGGAGATTCTTACTGCTTCAAAAACTCCTGGGCCACTCTCAGTATGCCACCCTTTCCACATTGCAGCCGAACTCTGCACTTGAATCAAACACATCATGGAAGTAATCTTTTGATGCAACTGGCCGCGTGATACTGTAACCGAACATTCCTTCCGTTAGCGGCCTCAACGCCTTTGGCGAATTATTTACTAAGAATTTGGCCAAGTTTGGTCGGCTGCTCTCTGGACCGTACCCGTCCTCAGTTGGAGTTTGGAAAATTCACAAATTCAAGCTCGACTAATATTCGATTGATGTTAGAATTGATGCAGCTTTTTAAGTCTGGATGTATCTTACCTCCAGCCCAAGCCTTGAAATTTTCTTGGCTTAGCTTTTTCACGATAGACTTGGTCATCCCTCGAGGACAAGCAACAACTGGCTTGTTTTCGGACAAGAAATGAAGCAAAAAGAACGGGATGTTGTTTTCCCAAGGTATCCTGCGATAGCTTGTCAAGTCTGGGACTGCGGTGAAGTCGGCATAACCACCACCTTCGGATGACATTCCGACGCCATTTGTGAACAAAGCATCGTGCATGTCCCAACCAAAGACGGCAGAGCTGAATCCAAAGCCAGACTTGACACTGGACAGGAACTTTTCTTTCGCCATGATCTTTCCGCGGAGGATACCATCCGCATCTACTCCGGCAACCTTGACTTTGATGTCATTCTTCAGCAACTCGGCGATGTTTTCAAGAGTTGCCTCCATAGTAGATGAAAGATCTGAAAAAGATCAAGACTTAATGAAGATAATGCCCAAGTTTGAAGGTGAGTCTTTGGAAAATTGGTTATTTAAATCAATAAAGCATACATATCGGGAAAAGATGCGGTCTTCTTTCATTCTTATTGAAATAGCTTTCTCAAAACTAACATCTACCGCGACACGTGTAATTCTGTACCTAAATGTGGCACCTCAGTCTCCTCTTACTACATAGCCCTTACCGCGCGGTCCCCAGTCGAGTTGGATTTGGCGCGATTAGGCCAAGACTTCGTGTGTCTGTGATACTTCATAGCATACCCCATGACTTGAGGCCGGGAGACCTGGAGAAGTGGATTACAAGTGGATCCTATCACCAAGGCGCGATTATCGATACGAAGGCTAACATCTCGAGTCACGAGGGAGACTAAAGCGCACTATCTACGTAGTGTGGAGTCGCGGCAACCGCGGACCGCGAGAAGAACCCAATAAGCGTCGTTTCCGCCATCGCGGCTCCCTCGTTGTGAGGGGGGGATAATGATGTTACCGCGCTCTCAGACACAGCGGCAACCATTTGCCGGCGGGAGACTTGATCGCATTGGCATATAGGTCGCAAGTAGGCATCCGTTGTTGTAACCAGGATTGCAGTGTGTTTGAATTGCTTCCAAGGATACCACCTCTACTCCCCATGTCAATTCTTATAACAGTGTAGAAAATGACGCGCACATTTCGCCTTGCGGTGCTTGAATGCGACACGCCGGTTCCGCCAGTTCTGGAGGCTCGCGGCACGTACGGAGAGGTTTTCCGTCAGCTCTTGGCCAAGGGGTCAACAAGGCTTGGGTCCCAAAGGCAGCGACGTTCAGCTAGACATTTCTAAGTGGGATGTTGTTGCAACTCAATCATTCCCAAAAGTTGAAGAGATCGACGGACTTTGGTTGTCCGGAAGCAGTACGTCCAATGGGCATCATGCACTTCCCGAAAACGAGGGAATGTCAGCTAATCTCCAACTTGGTAGAGCACACCTCCTTCGCTGACGATGCGTGGATTATTGCGCTGGTTGAGTATGTCAAAAAGGTGCTCACAACAACGAAGATCCCAGTTGTAGGCATTTGCTTCGGCCACCAAATCATTGGTCGCGCACTTGGGGCCAAGGTCGGAGTCAGCCCAGGCGGTTGGGAAATATCTGTTGATAAGATCGACCTCAGCGAGGAAGGACAGAAACTGCTTGGAGTGCCATCACTGGTAAGACCTTAAATCCCATATTTTGACTCGTGCTTTGCTTACAAAAATCCTAGGGACTTCACCAGATGCATCGTGATGCGGTCCTGGAGGTACCCGAGGGACTGGTGAACTTGGGCAGTAGCCCCAAGTGTGGAATCCAAGGACTTTACCAGGCCGGTCGTCTCATCTCTTTTCAGGCTCATCCTGAGTTTGATGGATTCATTATGCCCCATATTTTGGAAACCAGACATAACCAAAAGATTTTCAATGACGCGATGTTTGAGGAGGGCATGGCCAGAGCTCAGCAACACCAAGACGGGGTCTTGGTTGCCACGACCATTCTGAATTTCCTCCTATCATAGATAAATACCCTATTTAAATATTAGACAATTCAAATGGTTAAACTTGCACCTAAATTCAACAAACTCTACGCGCGGTAAGCCATCTTGGATGATCCAACCTGTAGGCGGAGAGTCACATTGTCTCACAGTGACTCTAATCAAACCCAAAAACATCGCCTTACTCTGACGTCCTAATTTTTCTTGCATAATGACTGTCCCGGAGTGACTCGGTATTGTAGCCGCTTATCTCTATCAATGCCGAATTAGCCTGGGCGGCTTCTTGGCCCACGTCTCCCAGGCGCGGCTCGCGTATCTAGCTCATCCACCCAGAGTGGAGGGGAGCTATAAGTTACGTCAGGTCCTCTCCATACCCCCAGTCTTGATCGATTCAATCAACCCCAACCTCATTTTCCCATCCCCTCGAAGCTATATTCTTACAACATGTCTAACGCTATTCGAACCATCTCCCCATCTTCTGGGCAGGTCATCTTCGAATGCCCAGGCGCTTCTGTTGATGAAGCACGGGCCAGCGTTGACCGAGCTCATGCGGCCTTTCAAAGCTACCGTAAAACCTCACTAGATGAGCGTAAGGCGCTTACTGTTAAAACGCTGGATGCTCTAACTGGTATCAAAGACCAGTTGGCGCAGGAGCTTAGTGTTCAGATGGGCAGGCCCATTAAATTTGCTGGTGCAGAAATTGACACCATGCGAAAACGCGCAGACTACCTTCTAGATATTTCTTCCGAAGCGCTGGCTCATTTACCTGGGCAGGAGGAACCTGGATTCAGGAGGTGGATCAGCAAGGAGTCCGTAGGCCCTGTTCTGATTGTTGGAGCATGGAACGTAAGTACAACCCCGTCCTCTTGAGACCATTGCTAACCCAGCCTTCAGTTCCCTTATCTGATCACTATCAACACCCTCATCCCTGCCTTGCTTGCAGGCAATTCAGTCATCCTCAAGCCTTCTCCCCAAACACCACAGGTTGCAGACCGCCTCAAGGAAGCGTTCGACAAGGCAGGTCTCCCAGCGGACGTATTTCAGGTTCTCCACACCGGCAACTTAGAGACGGTGAAGGAGATCGCCAAAATTCCGGCCATCAAGCAAATATGCTTTACAGGTTCCACTGCAGGTGGATTGGCCATCAGAGAGGCCACCGCAGGCAGGATTGTTCCCGTTAACCTGGAGCTTGGTGGCAAGGATCCCGCCTACGTCCGCGCTGACGCCGATCTGAAGTGGACGGCGGCCAACATAGTCGACGGTGCCATCTTCAACTCTGGCCAAAGTTGCTGTGCAGTCGAGAGAGTCTATGTTCATCAAGACATTCACGATGACTTCGTGCGGGAGCTTCAGAGCGAGCTTGAAGGGTGAGTGAAGTGACATTTCGTTGATGTTTATGAAATCCACCAGTTCTAATGTCTCTTTTAGCTACAAGCTCGGTGACTCGTTGGATCAATCCACAACCATTGGTCCAGTTATCTCCAAGGCGGCTGTCAAGTCTATCCAGGCGCAGGTCGACGATGCGCTTCAAAAGGGTGCGGTGGATGCCACTCCGGCAAACGCCTCTTTCTCTACTTTGCCCCAGGCCGGCAGCTATATTGCACCGCATCTTCTCACCAATGTCACCCATGACATGAGTGTCATGACTGCCGAGACATTTGGCCCTCTTAGTATGCATCCCCACTTAGATTTTAGAATACGCCACATCTAACCGTCTCATAGTTCCAGTAATGAAGGTTGAAAGTGATGAGCAGGCCGTCAAATTCATGAATGACAGCGAATACGGTCTCACTGCCAGCATCTGGACTAAGGATATTGCACGCGGCGAGGAGCTCGAGGCTGATGTTGAAGCGGGAACGGTCTTCATCAACCGTTGCGACTGCCCTAACCCGGTAAGATATTCTCTTTTCTTAGCATTGTCGGAATTTCGACAGCTTCGGGATTTATAGCAGGGCTAACGGTAAATATCAGGATCTCGCGTGGATTGGCTGGAAAAACTCTGGGCTGGGAAGCACCCTTGGCCCTCGGGCATTTGATGCGTTTGTGACCATGAAGAGCCACCACATCAGACAGACTCATGGTTAATGGGTAATATGACTACTTTTTTATATATATCGTTTTTTGATCGCAAGTTCAAAAGGGTTGGAAGAAAGTCCAAGCCAGCATACATTTCACAATCTGCTATTGAATTGTGGATTACGCTGCTGCTGTGTGCGGGTCATTGCCGAACAGACGTCACTAGACTGTCCAGACACCCAGGTCTTCTTGGTTGACTCAAGCTCCCAAGCTCGTTTCGGGGAGGTATGCCGAAATATTTCCGATAGACTACAGCTACAAGAACGCTTAAAGTTCGTGACTGGTATTGTAAAATCATACTGTCATGTGTAAAGTTCTTGTGCATTCCTTGTTTTATTCTAATACTAATACTCCGAGGAGAAACTCATCATTCTTCCACTTTTCGAGAGCCTTCCTTACTCTTCCAATGCTCCCACCCTTCGTCTCCGGAGTCGAAGGCCCGTTGGAGTCCCGCGAACAGGTACGTAGACGTCTTCCTATCTGAGAAAGAGCTATTGGTTCCAAGAGCGAAGAAGAATATCTGGACCTTTTTGCCTTTGATAACACAGTTATAGGTGGACCAGCTGCACCGCTACAGCTCACGGTTAAGTGACCCTCTGTCAGGTGCCGGAATGCAAGGGAGGCTCGGCCTGACGGCATTTGGATTACCGATGATGAAGCATAAATAGCTATCCTACACCTGCAGATCTAATAGGGGCCAGAGATCAATACAGTCATCACCCCATCACCACCCACCGTATATCTATAGGTACCTATAGACACCTATCAATTCAGCCTGGGTACCCGTGGATACCTATAGTCTGGGTAGTTTACAGCCTAACCGCAGCTCGGATTCTCGTGAGAAACGTATCCGTGTCGACCAAGATCTTTCCTCCGAGATGGCCACACCGTTTGGTCTGAATCTGATCCTCGATATGGAATCTGGCAACGCCTGCCCGGTCGTATTGTTCTGTCGTTCGGGCTACCATGATTGGGCCACCGTAGCCCGTATCCGCGTCCGCGATCACCGGGGTGCTCGGGGATAGGTTGGCAATCGTCTCGGCGCTCTGACGCATGTCGTTCAAAGTTGAGATGCCTATATCTGCCTGTCCATGCATCGATGTCGTGACACCTACTCCCGTTTCTAATGTGGTTGTTAGAAAGGCTGAACTATGGACAAGGCGATTTATAAAATAAAAGATATAAAAAAATCAATAAGCAAGGTCCCTCGTATACCATGTAGAGGGCGTCAAACCCAACCGCCAGAGCGATTCTCGCCGAGAAGCCATCGAAGACTCCGGGCGCGTCGATGAAACCACCAGATTCGATCTTTCGTCGAAGGATTGTTGCAGCAGTGGTGTGCCTTTCAGCAGGAATGGGTTCCATGTTTTTGGATGCCGTGAGAAATGCGTAATGGCGGAGTCATGTGGTACTATGTACCTGAGTGCGGAACGGATGGTCAGAGATACAGAGCACAACGGCCCGACGGCTTTAAGCTAGACAGTTGACCTTTATGTTTTTAAGTCCCCACCTACACAATGTGGCATGAGGTATCCTATTAGCTGCAAGGCCGAAGCTGATACCCCTAAATATCTATATTCAACGGAATAGCAGGTCCAGCCCTAGCCACCCAATCATTGACAAAGTAGCAATTTACAAAGAACAGAACGTTCTTAAACACCATCTTCGCAATAAAAATGTCATTGCTCAAATCTTGAATAGCGTCAATAGCATAGGCAGAAACCGGACCAATGATGGCAGCGATGCCACACAGCGCCAAACCCCACATGAAATTCATGACAGCGATGTCACCTTGAGCCCTCGTCAGGGCCCCGAACCCGAGAAACCCGCGACCACAGAGAGTGCGGCGTCAATACTCTTATCTTCCTATAACCGGTATTCAATAAGATAACCGTACCGGTATCTCCGTCGTTAGACAGGTGCTCCGCTTCATCTATGCGCACTCTCCGACGAGCATCGTGCAACTTGAAGGCACTGGCTTGGAACATGTACCCGAATAGCAGAATGCCGAATTACCCTAGCAGCTCCGACGGGGTTCTCGGCTCAGCAAGACAACAGAACCCCACAAAGAGCCGAACATGTGGGAGACAAGAGCCGCCGAGAGGAGAGGGAGGCTACGCAAGTATTCTGTCATATGGGATGATACAATGAATACCATTTTAGCCCTCCCTAGCCCTTCCGGAATTGATCCTGGCAAAGTCCAGTGGGGTGAATATTTAGGGACTCTTTGGGAACAGCCTTGGGACGTTGTAAATAGCCCGTGGACTCAACATGTTCTCTCTTCATGCTTCATCTACTTCATCATGGACACCGCAAAGGTCCCACGCAAACACCGTTGGTGCACCCGGGCATGTGAGGGTTGCCGAAGTCGCAAAGTCCGCTGCGACGGTTGCAGCCCTGCGAGCTACCGATTTAAATCTAACGACTTGGATCGGTATCAAGACCGCGATTTCTTCCGCATATTCTTCAATTCAGAGGGAGGTGAGTGCATTCTAACCACTACACATACAGAATCAGTCTTAGGATTTAAATTTGACGCCAAATTATCTCCAGTGCAGTAGCCAGGACCCATGGAGCACCGAGACTATCGTATGCCGAGCAAACTTGAAGTGCCTAGAGCAAGGCGCAGCCACAACGGTCTTGGCTGCTGTCGCCAAGGTGCTGGATGTTAAAGGGTTTTGGGAGATTTGCCTAGGCCGGTGGCGCTATGTTAGGACATTCGCCTGATGTGCATGAAGAATCCACGGGGGAAAGGTTGTAGGGTGAGAGCCTGTATATGGATCAGTCTCTGGTCCAGTTCGCAATAAATCAATGCCTGTCTGTCTGCCATATCTCTCAACGGCGTCCACAACCCCTGATTGCTTTACCTCAGTACTTTGCGTCTCTGGTTGTTTCTGTTCCCGTGTCCTCCTTCCCACCCCATGTATGGTAACTCATCCACCGGTATCCCTGTGTCCTCTGAGCGCTTGCGTTGACAACATGGTAAAGAAAGAGTTGGCAGTTCTTTGGTATGACCACAAGGGAGTATAGCACGAACGTTGCCGAGTAAATACAAATAGCGATTGCCATCTGTCTAGAAATCCTCGGGAAATGGAGTTTAGCTAAGCGTCGGGATCAAGAACACAGGAGACGGTAGACGCACATATCTTGACTCCGCTGCGTATCTGGCACTTCTGCAACTAGGATGCCAAAATTTTGACATGGGCCTCGGATATCAAGGGTTTAGAAGTCCAGCTGAGACACAACTGATCACGCCTAACCCTGTCAGTTTTAGCTTAGCGAGCTCACTAAACCGTCTTTGTTAATAGGCTGTTCGCTCTGATTTGCTGGCTACGGAGTACAGATAAAAACATTCCTCTATGGAAGCCGAGTTGCCGAGCTGACAAGTGTGGCTTGGCGCTATTGAGTTATTGGACTGACTAGTGTGTGAAGGGTTGAGGAGAGGCATTTCGGAAATGTTATTAAAAGCGCACCTCGCGCTCGGCTCTGGAGCCTCTGGCTGCCTCTACGCCTTTTTTCGAGCATCCTAAGATATAAACGCTTCCCACAGAGACGACGATCGTGCTGCGCGTGCAGATATCGAAACAACGGGTCAGTTTTCTCCCTCGACGTATGTCTACGCGAAATTATCGTACCACGATGCGGTCCTACGGTTTCCTCTCGGTCCTTCTCCTCTTTGAAGTGGCAGTGGCCCTACCCTCGGGCTGTGGTGGAAAACTGGGAATTCTCAACGTTACGTCGCCGAACTACAACAACCTCGTCTGGACGTGTGCCGGCATCGACCCGGGTTATGGTTCGCTCTACATGTCAGAACAGAACTACCTCTACAGCGCCAAGACCCAGGCCAACGTATCGGCCTGTGCAAACTATTGCGGCGGATTCGGCGGCATGAATGCGGCCGTCTTCTACACCAACAAGACGTGCGCGTGCTGGCAGTATGGAGACCCCAAAACAAGTCCTACGGCAGCTAAGTCTAGCTCTGCCAACGCTACCTTTATCGACTTTTACGAAACAGGCGGCGTGTACCGACCGTCTCCACCCCTGCACTGGGGTGTTTTTACTTGTCCCGCCGGGTCGTATTCCATCATCTCGACCTACTCGACTTGCTTTCCGCTGAACTTCAAACCTGCTCGCCGAGCGCTGGCCAAGCTGGATTATGTAGGCAGTGCCTGTGGGAATATCTGTATGAAGAACTATAACGCTCATTTTGCTGTTTTGGAAAACTGGACAAACTGCAGCTGCTATGGGGATCTTACTGGCCTTCGAGTTGCCTACAATTATACCTCACCATACCAGGTGGTGGATATTTACGATTTTATATCCCATACCAATAAGCCGACTACCACTAAGAAGACAACTACAACTACAAAGACAACTACCACTAAGAAGACGACTACCACTAAGAAGCCAACTACCACTAAGAAGACAACTACCCATAAGAAGACAACTACCCACAAAAAGACAACTACCCACCAAAAGACAACTACCACCAAGAAATCAACATAAAAATTAACCTGTTACATTTTGGGATCATCGTGAGACGCCTGGAACAGCTTCCAGACCGGCTGCTAGGAATCCGGTCTGGACCAAGGTCTCAGACCCCCGGCAGGTAGGCCCTCCGGTCTCAGACCTCCAGACCTCGGTCCCGGAGGCTGCCGGAGGCCGCCCTCATCTTCATCTATAAGACCGATCCCTAGCCCCTCGTTAGATAGGAAATCAAGAGCTTTCGTCATCATCATCCTGATCCTATCCACTCAGTGTGACATAATCACTGGTTAGTACCACCGGAAAACATAAGCTACACTAAATATACTTCCTTTACGGCATCCGAGACGAACTTCACCACGGCTATCGCTCTAACCACCCCTATTACTACCGAAACTGCAGCAAAACCGTTAAAGCGAAGAAAAAGCGAGAATAAGTAGTTGTTCGGTGTGAATGAGTGGTCACCTTTTGTATAATGTTTCATAGCGCGCTTCTGAAAGAATACAACAATCTTGCATGGGTTTACGTAGTTTACATCACTTCCAGTATCACAGTCTCGGGCCCGGTGAGCGTCAGAGGATCCAGTTTCTTCATCGCCTTTCTCGTCGTGTCCATCACATTGTCAGAGCTGGAGGCCTTGTCCCTGGTCTCTCGCGGTGACCACCTTCGCCGGGCTATGGGTCGAGAGCGCTTGTCCGAAGTTTGGCGTCTGATCTGGTACTCTCACTAGGCTTTTTATCTTGTGTCGGTGTTCGTTGCAGACTTGACTCCCCCGAGTTGAAAGCTCCGTTTCAGGTTCTATGCTGGACGAGGTCAGATGATTGGGCAAGCCACGAAGCTCGGCGGCTTCATATGTGACACGGACCGTAATTTCGCATATGAGAATAGTCAACCCCGACTCTATCTCAGTATGTCAACGTGCCTTGCCTTAATTGACCTGCTCAAATTCCGCAGTGTAACTCTAAAGCACCTAGTCTTAACACCAGCTCTACACTCTCCTTCGACAATCACCATTTTCCAGTACAGATGAGCATCCTCGTCTCAATCGATGAGCTACTTTATACCTCCCAGAAACTTAAGCTTGACATGGCATGCTACCTTCGGCACCTATTCGTTTTCAAGGGCTTAGAGAATCATATAAGGAAGATTCTGTTCTGACTAAGCCACTCTCACATATAATTTGAGACTTGAGTGATTCTACGAGAGTGTATAGACTGAAAGGACTGGCCGGATATTGGTGTATTAGTTTCTTGTCCTCGAACATGATGTCTTCGCTTCGCCCATTAACATAATATCCAAACTTACTATCAAGGAAGGCTATTGCGGTAAAACGGGAATACGGGATAATTTGGCTTCACTGGAGTGACAGGAGTAAGAACAGTTATAAGTAGACAGCCTTAATCTTCCACCTCAACATGGCTTTAGTATAGGGCTCTAGAAGCATGCCAGAATAAACTTTGCCTCCTTGGCCTCCCATACAGAGTGGGAACGTCGAAATCTCTATATTACTGATACTGAAGGACACCCGAGTGGATGCAGAAACTAATGGCTATCTTCACTATGTTGCCGAAGATTCTACAACCTGCTGGGAAAGCAGGACGAGAGAGCAAGAATGCTGACAAGAAACCTAGCGGAGAGCCTTCAAAGCTTACCGAGGCCATTCTGAAAAAGCTGTCAATTAGTTCTTTCCTGCCCAGTACTTCCTCATGTTAATACTAACCATAGGGGGACGAGGATCACACACTTCACATATCCACAAAGGCTAAACACCCACTAAGCACGCACATGAGCGACGAGCGATATTGGACGACAGGCTTACGGATCACGAAGGTGTGAGAGAGAAGAGACTGCTGCCACACGCAAAGGTGTATTCCTAGCTGCAGCCTGGGGTTCATTTCTGGAGCAAGGTCGATTCCGTACGCTATTATTATGTAAAAATGATCACAAGCTACGAAATCGCTGCTTATATATCTTAAGAAAGTATTTAAAATTCTTTTAGGTAGCAAGACAGACTATTAACAAAGCCGAGGAAGTAGCTCCTAAACTCCGCACTTCTTTATAAGGCTAGTTACACAGAGGAAACCAACCCACAGGGCCGCTGTCGTGACTAAAGCCGTACTCACACCAATGTGACGTCATTGACTTAATAGCTGGATTATCAGCGCATCCTAACCAAATTTCGAGATATATACTACGTTACGCGGAAGCAGGCTCAAGTTGGAAGGTGAAGTAAGACAGCTACTGCACGCCAAGGGGATCATCCATGATATGACGCCACACCTTATCTTTCCCCGCACGCTGCCCATCGTGACTTCACATTCCTCTTCTGGATATTTCTCAGCAATGAGCTCATGCGACGTGAGCACTAATGTCATGCTGCCTACGTACCGCCCCGCACGATATCCGGGGTTCCATTAACGAGCTATGGCCATACACCCGGATGTTCGGGATGGAGATAAGCTTATAAATAGTGTTCCAGGTTGTTCGAGAGCGGTTTGGCAAGCAGTCGAGTCTTGCATCACCGTCTAACCATTCCGACTGTGTCAATATGTTCAAGGTTCTATCGGCTTTTCTCGTCGCTGCGGCCTGCGCTTGCGCCTGTGTGACTGACAAGGCAGAAACGGAGCGCCTTCTCACCAGACGTCTCAGCCGAAACCATCGCAGTTGCCATCTCAAACGTGATGCCGTGGAGTTCCCGCCGACGCTGAGCGAGACTGAGTCCATCCTTGTCAACTCGTTTGACAACAACTCAATTGCAGACTGGTCCCTCTACTACACGTCGGGTTACCGCTTCGCAAGCCATAACAAAACTCAGGCGGAGTGGACACAGCAACAATGGATTGATTCTGGCTGGGAGTCGTGGCTCGCCGAGTATTGGATCCGGTACACTGAGCCACTTGAGAGTGCTCTGACGTTGAATCGACCAGATGGCTCGTCTCATGCCGCCCAGCTGCTCGAAGATCCGCTAGACGTGGACATCCAAACCACCAATGTCAACGAAAAGCCGGCATTCCATGCACTTACGGGCAGTGGAAATATCACAGCAGAATACGTCTATGTTGGGTTAGTACTAGATCTCTTTGTCAATTTCTTCCACACGCGGATCACAGTAGATTTAAACGAGACAGTAATTAGTCGCGGCACGAAGCAGGATTATCAGCGCCTGCTGGACCTCAATGTGACCTTGGAAGGGAAGATTGCCCTAGCTCAGTACGGCGGCTCCAACCGTGGTGTCAAGATTAAAAACGCGGAGGTGAGTGTTGTCGTACCTTGAAGCACGAGCCCGAGTATTGAGCTGCCTGCCGAAAGCAAGGCTGGCGGTAATCGGACATTTGGTTTCCTTCTACTGATCAAATGTGCAGGCCAATGGCATGATCGGTGCGGTTCTGTACACAGATCCGTTGGAAGACGGCCTGATCACCGTAGAAAATGGCTATTTGCCGTATCCTGGTTCGTAACCTGCTCTAATCACTCGTGTTCATATGGAGATATGTGAGACTAACACCAGCCCTACTTAGACGGTCCTGCGAGACATCCCTCTTCAATCCAGAGAGGCAGCATGCGGTGGGCCTCGCTTTCCTTTGGCGACCCATCGACCGTGGGCTATGCGTCAACCAAGGATGCGCCTCGAGGCGACGTGAGCCGCTACGGCCCCAAGATCCCATCCATCCCAATTAGTCCAAGGGATGGATTGAAACTGCTCCATGCCCTCGATGGACACGGCGTCTCGGCCGAGGAAGCTAACCGAACCAATTGGTTAGGCGCCTTCCCCAACGTCAGCTATAGTAGCGGTCCAGCTCCCGGGGCTACCTTGAATCTCGTCAACTTCATGGACGCCAGCATAAAACCAGTGTGGGATGTCTTGGCTACGATTAACGGTACCAATACCGACGAGTATGTGATTATCGGTAACCACCGTGATGGTTGGACAGCCGGAGGAGCCGCAGACGCGGTATCTGGTGGCTCCATCCTTATAGAGATGGCCAAGGCTTTTGGTAAGCTGCTCGACCAAGGATGGAAACCCAGGAGAACCATGTAAGTCTGAAAGCTATGGCACTGGCCACATCCCTCTAACAAAGCCGCAGTATCTTGGGTTCTTGGGATGCTGAGGAACTAGGCTTGATGGGATCGACGGAGTGGGTTGAAGACCACTTGCCTGAGCTCATCAGCAAGACGGTTGCCTACATCAATGTCGACACGGCTGTTGCTGGACCACGAACTTCGATCGCCGGCTCTGGAGAGATCCAAACCATCGCCATCGAGACGATGAAGAAGATCGTTTTCCCGGAGGGCTATGGTGCGGGTCCCACGCTGTACGATATGTGGTACAATAGTACCGAGGGCGTTATTGGGCCACTGGGTAGCGGTAGTGACTTTGCCGCATTTTACCACAACGGTATTGGTTCTGTAAGTCCTTAGAGAGGATGCCCTTGATGCTGCGTGCTTTGACTGACGCCGACCGACAGATCGACATCTCGGGAGAACCTGGCCCAAACGACCCTGTATACGCTTATCACAGGTAAGCATGATCTAGGATGGAAGAGCCTATACATTTCTCTAACCACCAACGTTTAGTCTTTACGATACTTATCACTGGATGACCGAGTTCGCCGATCCAGGTTTCCATCTCCACGTCGCCATGGGCCAGTTTGTCACTCTGCTTACGTACCACATCGCTGACGACCCGCTGATCCCCTGGACCCTTCCGACCGCGGGCTCCGCACTACGGGAAATCTTCGTGGACTTCGAAGAACAGCTCGAGGAAGTGTTCTCTGAATATGAAGTTGATCTAAGCCCTCTCGATAACGCAGTCGCGGCCTTCGAGAAAGCTGCTGAACGCATTGCCGTCATTGCAGAACAGGCTCTGGCAAACAACGACACCGTCCTGCTCGAGGTCGTTAACTCCAAGTACCGTGACTTCAGCCGCGGATTCGTGAGCGCTGGTCTCCTGCCCGGGAGGTACTCGTACTACAATGTGGTGAGCGCGCCGGGGTTGGAGAGCGGCTACGGAGCCGATGTGTTCCCTGCGATTCAAGACAGCTTGGCACAGGGGAACCTAGAGCAGGCCAAGGAGTGGGTTGAGAAGAGTGCAAATGCTGTGTTGCGAGCGGCGGATATCCTTAGTTGATAGTGAGTCCCAGCAGTAGAGAGTGTGGTTGTCCACAATCATTGAAGGTTGGGTGAGCGGAGATAGTGTGGCTAGCTGTCAATGAAACGCACTGCTCTACGCAAGAAGCCCTGAGTTTCTTAATAATTCACCATCCCTGAGCATCTCACACTCTACTATCTCATCTATCCCGGAACTTGATGCTGCCCCTTATATTTCCAATTGAAAATGTACGTTTCAAAAGCTTACTTGCCATGCGTTCCATTCGTGGTCGCATTCACGCCAATGATGACACCTAGCAAATATTAGCACGTAGTGGCCCAACCACAGCCCTTCATATTCGAACCCGCCGCTGAGGAGTTATCTCTACTCACCGAAATAATATGGCACCACATCAATCCTCGTACAATAACCAAATACGCGTATGTCTGGCCGTCGGATTGTTCAGTAATCCAGGCCCGCGCTAAACTCGAAGTGTGTGCTGTTGACTGCCTCGATCTCTAGTCGAAGCTTTCTTCCCATCCACCCGCTCGGAGTTAGCACGGATCTCTCTGGGATACTTATCCTGCCGCAGTATGGAGTCTCAGAGTTCCAAAGAAAGCTCAGATTGGGCTGCAAGGTCTCTTGCCCTTGTAGCTTGAGCATCACGATACCCAAGTCAAAATGCTGAGCTTGGTCTTGGAATATCGAGACATCAACTTCAATAGCCTCTTTGGTCAAAGATTCAGCCCAGTCAATACCCACGCTATACCTGAACATTGAGTGCGCTATTCGTCGGCCAACAAATGTTTTGACCTCTACCCAAGGCAAAGTCACCGTCGAAAGCAGTGAGATTAAGTACAGAAGACTTCAACGCCAGAGTATATAGGTGATGTGGTGGCGAGATCCAGTAGCTCCTTCGTCTCGGCAACCTTAAGTGTACGCAATGAATGGGTAGGCTTTTCTCTGCCAAATCGATTGCGGCGCACCTCAGCAATAATCTCTATCTGTGCTTTATCTGTCTGCTTCTTAGGACGCCCGGGACGGTCGGAATTACAAAGGAATTCATCATGGAGGATCAATAGATAGTGGTTTGGATTGAAACTGCATTCAATAGCCCGGGCATATATGCTATTGATCGTACGTACCGAAAGACCGGCTATTTCTATGATTTCGGCTGTTGTTTTCCCGCCAGACGGACTCTTCAGGACAACAACAAGAGCCCCGGTTGCGATGTCTGTTTTTTTCGGCATTTTTGGTTGTTGAGGCGGTCAGATTGAGGGGAGGGCGGGGGATCAATAAAGAGGGGAAGGGTACCTGGGGGTTTTGGTGTGTACCTTCGCTTGTGACTGTAATCCCTGTTTGTGGCTGATCCTAGCGTCTTGGCAGGCAGGGACTTTTGAAATGCTCCTCTGTATAGATATAAACACTATAGCTTAATCTCTACTGCTTAATGTTGCAATATATTTAAACTCTTAGAAACTCCACTAGCTACTAAGGTAAGAGCGGAGATAGGCCTGAAGTGCAAAACAGTCCCCTACTCACTCCTCTCTGCCTCGGTTCGTTTTTCTAGCCCACCTTAAGGACTTCTTGCGTCAATAAGAAAAGGGAATTAGAAACACAGTTTGTCTCAGACGGCTCAGTCTCGCTCTCGCTATCGCTATCGGTCTCTCCCCAGTATTTTTCCTCGGTCAGCGTTGCCGATTCCAGAAGGTCGGGCCAAGCCTACTGGAACATAACATGGGGGTGCGAAATGGAGCCAATCACGAAGAAGTTATTTCTATCCCTGGCGGTACTGTTAATCTATTTTTACGTTCTGAATTTCGGAACGATTGATGCATTCGGAAACGTTGTTTTATCACTGGGAAAGATTGCGGACATGGGACAAACCCCGACAAGATGTAACTTTTGGTCGAAATCAAGCGATCTACTATATATTTAGTGCATCTCCTTCCTCAAGATACGAGCCCTCCTGCAAGCGCTGCTCTTCTAGCAAGGTCAATTGCTTCCAAACCTGTCCGGCTATTTCCCCCGCTTTTCCGACCACGGTCTCTCATTCGTTCAGTCGTTCTTTTATCAGTACCCGCCATGGCTCGCAGTGGCTTCTTACCATGGCTCACCCTTGGCCTGGGCCTCATTGGAAGGACACGGGCCCAGCAGTCTACAGCTTTTACTGACCCCGAGACGGGAATTACATACCAGCAGGTTACTCAGGGCACGTTTAACTTCGGTATTGCCCTCCCAGAGAACCCAACAACCGACTTCATTGGTCGAATCAGCGCCCAGGGCTCCTCAGGATGGGCTGGTGTGTCGCTGGGCGGCAGGATGAGCGGCAGCGTCATGGTCGTCGCGTGGCCGAACGAAGAGGAGGTCGTGGCTTCACTGCGCAAGGCTACCGGGTATTCAAATCCCGGTGTCTTCTCCGGGTCCGCCTCGCTAAAGACCATTTCGACTGGAACATCCTTCGATGGCACCACATACACTTATTCATTTCTTTGCGAGGGATGTATCCAAACCGACGGCAGCACATTTTCATCAGACGCTACTACTGCCAACCTTGGATGGGGTCTTGCCTCGGCGGCTGTCAGTTCTCCATCTTTACCTTCTTCTCCTTTGACTTTCCACGCTGCAGGCTTCGGTCTATTTGGAATTGATCTTGCTGCCGCGCAATCATCTGACTTCGCTGAATGGGCTGCCTTGGCCAACGACACTGACACTCCTGGCGATGGCGGCAGCAACCCTACACCCGGAAATGGCACTGTGCCTATTTCTAATACAACATATGACTACATTGTTGTTGGCGGCGGCCCAGCTGGTCTTGTCACATCTCAGCGCCTGACCGAGACCGGCAGCTCTGTCCTTCTCATTGAGCGCGGAATGGCTTCTACGGCTTCAACCGGTGGCACAAGATTTGCCCCCTGGAACCAGAGCTTGACTTACTATGACGTTCCAGGCCTGTTCAGCTCCCTGCCGGCCGCCACACTCGGTGAAGGGTACTGCACAGACACGGCTGCCGTTGCTGGTTGTGTTCTTGGTGGTGGCGGTTCCGTCAACGGTATGGCGTTCATCCATCCGCCTTCCTGGGACTTTGATGACAACTGGCCTGAGGGGTGGAAATGGTCAGACATGGAGCCTAGTGCGGCACGTCTGTATGCAAGGAATCCCGGCACGACCACGCCTTCTCGTGACGGGAAGTGGTATGATAATGAAGCCGGCGATGTGTTGCGGCCTTGGCTGGAGGAAAATGGCTGGACCTATGCTGATGGTATTGAGAACCCTGATGATAAGGTCCGGTCATTTGGCCCTCCTCAGCTCAATGTGAGTGCACAAGCTCCTAGATCGATCCACTTCATTGTTGAGCAACGACAGGACTAACGATCCAGATCGCTAACGGCCTTCGTTCTGGCCCTATCCACACGTACCTGCCTTTGTCGCAAGCGAAGTCTGACTTTAAGCTCCAGCTCAACACCAAAGTCATCCGCGTATTGCGCAATGGCTCAACCATGACTGGTGTTGAGGTCGAAACTGCCCAAGGTCGACAGATCATTAACCTAAAGTCAGGAGGCAGTGTTCTTCTCGCCGCTGGAGTCATGTCCACTCCCCGCGTCCTCTTTAACTCGGGTATCGGGCCTTCCGAGCAGATCAACATTGTCAAGTCGGGCTCAACCGGTGTTACGCTTCCTCCCGAGAGCGACTGGCTCGACTTGCCTGTTGGTCTTGAAGTCAAGGACCACTCGCGCTACGAGATCAGCTTCAACGTCACCGCCGGATTGACCACATATAGCGCACAGCAGCTGAACAACCCCTCTGAGGCCGACAAGGAGCTTTTCAATGCCGGCTCTGGCGTACTAACTCAGTCGTTCCAGCGCTTGGATACTTTCAGGCGTGTCACCACATCTGACGGTCACAACATCATGTTCCAGTCGCACTGCAGCTCCAACCTAAACGATACAATTGATTTCATGCTTCTTATGAGTCACGGCCTAACCTCCAGGGGCACGCTCGTCATCAACGCCGAAGGCAACACCTTGTTCACTAAGCAACCTTGGACGAATACGGACACCGATCGTGAGGCATGGACCATTGCTATCAACGAGCTGTTCGACATGGCTCGCAAACCAGGAAGTCCTCTCGTCTTCTCTGGCGGTAGCAACGCGACTGCTGCGACGATTCTCAACAATCCTGTTCAACCTGGCATCCACATGGTAGGAAGTACCAAAATGGGCACAGATGACGGCCGCAATAATGGCACTGCAGTTGTCGATCTAAACAACAAGGTCTACGGCACTGAAAACCTGTTCGTCGTCGATGCCTCTTTTCACCCGGACCTGCCGACCGGCAATACTCAGGCCATCGTTATGGTTGCCGCTGAGCATGCTATTGAGAGGATCATTGCTCTTCGCGGTGGCAGCGGCTCTCTTTCCCGCAGGCGACGATCGCTACCATATGTAGTTGAGACCTGATTTACCGACTATTATACCACTAGGTCGATTGGGGGGATCTTAGCATATGAGACTTTCGGCGTGATTTCTTGCGAAATTAAGTTGAAAGAAGATTTGTACCTATTATATTGATTTTCTCTAAGTTTTTTTATTGATATTAACATTGAATATTGAGTAGGGGATTTACTGTCTTTGGGGATGTTGGTCATTTGATCAGATCCTTGCCGCAGCTGGAGCTAAGACTGCTGCCGCTTCCTTCAACAGGAAAGGCTGCACGGCACAGGGACTAGTGGCCTGACCCATTAGAGCCCATAAAAGAGCTTGGATGTGTAGATAGAAGCAAGCAGAAATCATCCTTCTTGCAAGACAGTCACCAGGATAGCCATCTGGCTATATCCTCAGTCATGATCAGTCTTCAGCTTAATTTACAGTCTTTCCAGCCTATTTTCTTCAGTCTCTTTTGGTGAACCGTTTGATCAAATGGTACTGAATGCAGTGGCCATCAGTCCTGTTTGTTCGATCTGTTTTTCCCGCCTTTAGTCTCGACCTCTATCTGCTATAGCAGACACATCACGCCTTCAGTCATCACCAAAGCTGCCTTTTGGGTGGGTTGTGTGTTTCTAGTGTCTCTTATCTCTGCCTACCACTCAATATATATTTTTTTTTCCAGAAGTAATATCTTATTAATATATACCTAATTGGAATAAATTAAAGGGGTTATAATAATATATTATTCTTATAGATATTTTATACTAATTTTAGAGTAGTATTTGTTTATTTATAATTAAAATTTAGCTTCTAGCTATAATTAATAAGTTTAATTTTAAGGTATAGAGTAAATTCTAAATATATAATTTAATAATTAATATTATAGAAACTAATTCTATAATAAAAAGAAAAGGAAAAATAATAAAAACTTTCTTTTAGAAATAGTCTTTACTTAATACTAATATATAAAATTATTAACCTTTTAAATTTAATATATTAACCTTTAAGAAATAATAAAATCTCTTTTATTTTAAAGATAAACTTTTTAAATTTTAAAATATAAATTAAAATAAGTATATTCTCTTTTTAACTATTAAGAGAATTTCCTTTTATTTATTTTTACTTAGAGAAATCCTCAGAAATTATTTAAAAGTCTTTAGAATTTCTTCTACTCAATATATCTTAAGGAAATCCTAACATATCTTAGGGAAATTTTAAGTTAGTCTAATAGATGTTACAGCCTCACCACAACCTGCATCAGGCCCCAGGTGTAGCCCCACCTTTCTCAGCCTCCCGAAACAGAATATAGTTTAGCTATAAGTAATCACTCCGTAATTACCCCCAATTACCAGTGATCATAATCACCATATAAGTGATCGTACTTAATTACTACAGTATATAGACCCCAAGTAGTATACATCTAGTAGGATCAGCTACTCAGCTATCAATATAACTTAATTACTTTAATCACCTTAACTTACTATATATTATTATACTTGACTATTACCAGACGTAATATTTACCCAATAAGTAACACTCTAACCGATCTGCTAATATAAACCTACGGTTTATCCACTAGCAACCAGTCTCTTGCCTACCCTATACTACGTATACAGCAGTCTAGAGAACATAACCGTTATATCTTAGATACTATAATTTATATATACTTATTGGGAAAATCGCACAGCTTATAATACTTTATATTCCTTAGAGGCAAACTACTTACAAACTTTAATTGCTATTGCCCGAAGAGAGCCTAACGCTTCGTAATATATTTCAAGACGGCAGTTTTCTTATATTTCCAAGGCATTAAACCTAGCACCTGAACTTTCGCGCTGCTGGACGTAATAAGATAATTATAGAGGCATGTTGGTATAATAGCTATAGAGCTACCAGCTTGTGCTCCTGGTTAAGCACGGTAGTAAGACGGTAGTATATGTATGCGTATAGATGTGTTAGATATGTAACCTTATATAGATAAAAGATCATCTGCTCATATGCTGCTGCTCGTTCGCCTCGCCTTCCGCTTCATTGGATTGCGTCGACCAATTATAGGTGATGGCGCGCTGTCTCCAGCATAGACATGTGATTGACAAAGTAATACGTCAATGCAACTAGTGCATGTGAACTAACGCCAAACAGTCTTAACAAATGCGAATTTATGTAATCTGCGCCATCGGACGTTAAATCATGGAAGAGCCTTGCGTCAATCATGTAAGACATACGCGAGCTTTCAACTTAATAGTTTGCAGAATGGCATTCAATTCCTTCGCGATCTGGCAGGGCTCATGACGGTGGGTAAGACAAAGGTATCTGTCACCCAGCAAGCGGTCTCCTGCTCTCTACGTGACCGGTTTCCCACAACTCTCCCATCCGCACAACCACAGCGGCATCATGAAAGATATATATTAAGAAGGCTTGGTCATGGGCTAAGAACGTCAAGAACCGTTTGTTCCGAGGTGGGTGCTTTCAGAGCTCTGCCACTTCGGATAAAGGAGGTCTGGCTAAAGAATATCATCGAAAAAAAGGTTGAGTACTAATATAAATTAACAGGTCTAGCTCGAAGTCGCTAGGGCCATAAACACCTCACATGAGGCTCTGGCTCGAGTCGAACCGTGTAACGGATTTGAAAATCCAGGCGTTGACGTCCTATCGTCTCGGCTTTGCCTTTGGCACCAAAGACAGGAATATGTCAGTAGTTATCAGTTACTTATTCAGACAAGGTTCGGCGATCTCATTATTTCTCGTTCGAGTCTCGAGCATCGGAGAGAACGCCTAGGAGTTTACTTACTTGATCTTCTGAAATTGAAGTATCGTCTGTCACAAAACGCAAATCCCAGATAAGCTGAAACTCATCCCCCCTGGCCGTAACTCCCTAAGTGTAATTCTCATGCCCAAAGGTGGGCCTGCAGCGTCTCCACCAACAGACGGTCCTAACCGCCTTTGTATTCGGGCAGCACTCGGCAAATGCTCGGCGACGGGTCGGTCAACCCGCGGTTGTGGCCATGTGACCACCCTCTCCGCTGCCTTGTATATGATCAAATATAACAAAAATAGTCCCTCGATGAGGGAACCTAATGTTTGAATTTACTGCATTTTCGTTGTACACGTCACAGTTGCTAAGGCCCAAGTTTGGGGTTTCAAGCTGCTTTTTTCCACCTGCCGAAGCCAGAAGGGTTAAAATCAGAAGGGTTAAATTGAAGCTTAAGGTAAAGACCAGTGTGCAACAACCTTATTGTTCAGCTACTGTCTCTTCTGGTGCTGGGTGTAGCACTAACTGTTTGTCTCTATTGTTTGAAATTACTGTATGGCTTTGATCTATCTGATGATATTGAGTAAAGCTAGAAAAACCCAAATAACAAAAATAGTCTTATAAAAATCTTTTAAAAGTTAAGAGCAAAAAAGTCCTTATTAACTCTAACAATAAGGTCGTCGAGAAGTTTGTCTCTCTAACTGAAAAGAAAATTTAATAAAAGATGCAATGGTGATCCTTCCCTCTATATGCAGCTTCCTCCCCTACTTATCCCTATTACATCCCTGCTAGCGACCTGCTAGCCCAAAAGCCCCGGACTGCCCGCCACTGTGACATAAGCTTATCATATACGTTAGTTATAATAAGAGTCAATCGATCTAATGAAACACAAAAAGGCTGCCATCAAAATTGGCCAAAAGTTATAATTGAATTGAGGATCATGTCTAAAGATGCCCTATGTGTTGAGACAACCGGGCTTGATACTGCTTGCCCTCTCTCCTAAGGCCAAAGCAGCTAATGAAAGATAACAACTAACTGAGCTTCCGAAAGCAGCAATCCCTTTCAGTCCCAACACAATTCTCGAGATGAACTTGATATCCCTGCTTTCATCAAAGCTTACTTTACCTCTTCCCCCTTAGCGTTTTCCTCCACTTCCTCCCTCAACTTCCTCTCCCTCTCCTTCAAATCCTCGGGCATATTAATATCCCCAAAGTCTTCCATCTCTGCTAGTCTCCGCATCGTCACCTCACCGTCCTTGAACGGAATTTTCTTCGCCCAACTCAAAGCCTCCTCCGCGTCTTCCGTCTTCAGAATCCACCATCCGCTCACATGCGACTCTCCCCCAACGTCGAAGGGACCCTTGGTCACCTCTGCAGGTGATGCAGAGGAGTATTTGATGCGGTAGCCGTGAACAGTTGGGCGTAGACCCTCTCCACCAAGGAGGACGCCAGCAGCGTTCATTTCCTCATTGAACGCGGCGATGTCCTTAAAAGTCTCGGGAGAGGCGACATTGGATTCAGCCTGTTGAGAAGCTTTAATAAGGAGGATAAAGCGAGGCATGGCGATAGACTGGTTCTTAGAATGGTGCTTGTTGCGAGTAGTCGCAAAGATTTGTCAGGAATAGAATGCTGTTCGAGATGAGCGAATTGCGGAATGCTTGGAGACGTTGTTGTCTAAATGTCCTTGCTAGGTCAATATAACCTCCCTTCGGAGTCAGCGATGACTTTATAACCCGAAACATCGACCATAGGCGAGTACTCGAACTCCACATCACAATCACTTTCAAGGGCGCTAAGCTGATCGTGTTCTTCGCTTCGGTGTGCTGCCTAGCCCGTTGTAAGCCACTTAGGCAGAAAGTCCACAGTAGCGAAGCGCCAAGCACATTCATTGGTGTCCCTTCTGTATGGCGTTGGCCATGGGCCACTGTGGATATTGATCACGGATGCGTGAAAATAATTACCTCTTTACCACTTAATAAAGCATGGTGGTATTTATCAAGCCCAAAGCCGTGCACGGTAGTATAGATATGTAACTGCGTCGTAATTGGATACAGTTATCCATCCCTTTAGCTAATACTACACAATCATCAAATGCGGTTTAGACTTGCGCAAAAAAAAAAAACCTTTTTGGAAGAGTGCAGGAGGGTGGATGAGCCATGGCTCGATGTCATTCAGTGGATGACCGCTGAGGGCCTCAAAGAGGGCACCAGCCAAGTTGGACTCGACCGTTATGGGTTGTGGAAAATGCTGGATCGAGGCCGAGACCCTCGGGATTGAAGCCTTGGGCTTAGATACAATGGAAATAGGTCCCGCATTGTGGAAATCTCTGTCTCTTGCCACTTGTGCAGATAATTAACGGGTATAACAGCATGGTCCTTCGGCTTGTCTTCTAAGCAGCGCTGCAAGATGACTTCAGCAGAGATATTCAAATGGATAATATGGGTAATATTTCTAGGTTGTTTGAAGTGTAAACTAGCTGGCCGGCAGTATGCTCCTTCGATCAAAATATAAAGTATTTAGTTACAATTGCAATTTGCCTGCTGTTAATACTCTCCTTTCTAATTGTGTCGATCATCTGGCTACGCTAATCTGACTTGCACTGCTAATCCTGCTTGTGACTGCCTTGGGATTACTGATCCACGGTTTAAGTTACCCGACCACATGCCTTTCTCCTTTTGGATACTGACCAAAGAGATGTTACCTCTGACACTAAACAGACAACCTGAATTATTATCAGCTGGCGCATCGCCAATAGAAGTGTTGAAGTGACCACAGGATCTCCCGCTTTGGTGCTCGGGGATGCTAGTGATGTCATTTAAATCGGCACGGCTCTTCCTATGACACCGTTACCACTAGGAGAGAGATACTGTTAGCTCGCTAAGATATTCAATTTAATTCATCACTAAGACACTATTCCTGACACCCTACTGGAGCTTCTTTACAATTGCAACATGAATATTAACCCGGCCCCTGCAGCAGCCATGATGGACATAGCTATCTTCCCAGAGCCACTAGCAGCGGAGTCGGTAGACGACGACGCACTACTAGTGGAAGTAGATTCAGAAGCCCCAGTCGTGGTTAGCTTTGTTGCCTCGACCTGAATGCTTGAGACTATGGCCGTGGCCGAGGCCACGTACGAAGTGGACGTGAAAGCGCATTGCGACGTGACCTTATCTACATATTTTGCTTGACTGTTAGCTATCTATATGTAGCCATACTCGAACGTGCTATTTTAGGAGTCCATACCTTCTGTCGAATGGCTATTTTGGGACATGCAGCTCGCGCAGAGCGCCATCACGGCAGCAACGTCGAAGTTGGTATTCGTACAAACACAGTTTGCTTCGATAGCCTCTCCATCAGACTCGTCGCTTTCGCGGAGGCGTAACTTCCTTCTTTTGTCATTATCGTTGTCGGTCTCGTTGGGGTCGATATCGCATGTATTGGTGAGATCGACAATGGGCTGGCAGATAGTCATGCATTGTTACATTTTGGGATCATCGTGAGACGCCTGGAACAGCTTCCAGACCGGCTGCTAGGAATCCGGTCTGGACTAGGTCTTAGACCCCCGGCAGGTGGGCCCTCCGGTCTCAGACCTCCGGCCCTCGGTCCCGGAGGCTGCCGGAGGCCGCCCTCATCTTCATCTATAAGACCGATCCCTAGCCCCTCGTTAGATAGGAAATCAAGAGCTTTCATCATCATCATCCTGATCCTATCCACTCAGTGTTACATGCATGCCGATGGTATATCTTCTGCATTGTGATATCGAGCATATTCCAGCGGAGCCCCGTAGAGTAAGCACATACAAAGAGACAAAGGAGAACCAATCGACATCCGCTCAGCCAGTTTCTCCGGGATCCTCGCGTCAACCAATTTCCCGCCAGTGATTTGACACCTCTTTCCCTTTGGAAGACGCAGGGCCAATTGAAAATCCGGTCCCGGATCGCGGTCATAACTTCGAGCCGATGGACCTTCCAAGCGAGGCCCCTGTGATAGCAGCTTTGCCCCAGCAGCTGCTGCTGCTTTTCCAAGAATTCCTACCTGTTTTCCTGGTAGAAAGCTGGGTCGGCTATACCAACAGCTGAGTCAGTCACCTATTGCAGCAGCACGAAGCCGGCAGCCGGTTGCCGGCAACGCTGGGGAGAACAAGGCTAAAGATGCTCTGTCATACCTGACCCCGGCGCCTACCATTAGCTATCACGCAGATGGATCACATGCCATGGAGACTGCAGTAGCTGATGTAGCTGATGGCGGAGCTTGGAGCGGGCTTGCGGATACGTCCTTTGTTGGGAGATAGGGCGGGATGCGACCTCATCGTGAGGTATGGCAGCGAAGCTCGACCAGGAGCATGGTTCCGTTGCTCTGCCGGAACGCTCAAATTCTAGCTTCAATAGTTGCCCTTTACATTCAGCTGATAGAGCAGATGCATCTCGTTTGCCTGAATCGAACTCTGTGAAGTCTTAGAGGACCTAGACAAAGCCTAAGGCTTAAAAACTAAACAGTTTACTATCAGGCATTCACTACAGTCCACAGATTCCACTTAAGCAATATCTCAAAGACTTCGTTATAGCGCACGTATTGCAGCGCGCTGCAATGCTTCTAGAATGGCCCTAGCGCCTAACACTTCCCGACCAGGATCGCGCTTAAGGTCACACCCCAAGCCTACAGAACCGCCAAGGCCTCATTCATCTGCCAAGGACACGAAAGCCTCGGCGGCAATGAAGAGAGGACTTTAGGGCAACAGTCGACGGGGCTTGGCTAAGCCCAAAGGGGTATCGAAGAGGAGTCGAGGTCCGCAGCGAAGGCGTGGTTGACAAAGGCGTAGTTTAAACTTGAGTTGTGCCGTTAGCTTGAAGGGTCACCCGAAAGAAATGGGTACGGCCCAGTAATCAACGCAAACGGTTAGTCTTTCTGGACTCTTAGGTCCTGAGTAATAGTGAATGAAAACACGAGTTGCTGGCAAATGGTTTGAATAAGCACGACTATCTTCGCTCTTCGAATGACCAAGGGCTGTTCTCTTAGTTTTAGTTTATACTAGTAGTCCAGCTCCGCTGCTTTCGCAAGGGCCTTGCAGCCGGTTAGAAAGCCCCAGCATCGGGCACAGTTGAACTCGTAAGTTGCCTTTGCATATGGCAGGATATCTGTTCCACAACCGTCCTTCAACATGATGGTGTCGAAGCCTTGAGCATGGGCGTCTTGTAGAGTGCTTCTCTGCTTGGGTGTGACGGTCAACTGACCGAGGGCTAGACTAACATCGTGCAAAGTACCTTGACGATATAAGCAAGATGGCCTCTGAATGGTTCTCGACTTATGTAAGGTTTACTGAGCCAGGCCGGTCTTCCACGGCCCATCTCAGGCCAATACGTCATCCCGGATGCCACACGACGGGACGGACCGTCAACTTTAATTTCGGGCCACAGAGCTAACGCGAGATAGCGGGAGAGTGGTCGCTCGCTCTCGGTGGTTCGTCCGTGCGAGGTGGTGATCTGAAATCTTGTCAACGCTTTTCTCACATACTCGAGAGGCCAGCTTGCCCTCGCACTCCGCACCAACTGTCACGAAAGCTACAACCGTGATGGCAGTGCTATGTCCTTCCCAGATATGTCTTTCTCTCAACCTACTGGGTTTTCGCTTGTGTCTCTTTCATCACACGCCACCGTGCTGTTGAGTGCTCTTTTAAGATCCTTCGCACTGAGTACCTCAATCGATTTTAGGAGGAGGTCTAGGTCACAATTGATGACCTTGGCCTAACAGTTTGAGATGGCTGGAACGAGGCCATCAGCTGTCGACCTTCGATCCGCGCCATCCTCAAACCATCTAGCAATGTTTGTCGACACTCTGGAAGCGATCTCGCCTACGAGTTGGCACAGCCGTTACAGGAGCCCTCCTTTGTGTTCCCTCCCGACACCTCTAACGCGAGACTCCCAGACCCTAGGACTGTGGTTGTCCTGGGACTCAGCCGGTTGGAGTCGTTGTTTGACTCCTAGGCTAACCTAGGACCACTCTAGGCCCCTGTCCTCCTGAGGCTTCAATGCGAGCTTTCTCTTGAGTCAGAACGCCATTTCGCCAATCGTGGCGTCGATCAAATACGCCTGTCTTTTGATCAGCTTGGACGGAAGTCCCCATTGCCCTGGTGTAGTTTTGGAAAACTATGAAAATAAGCATAACGCCCTAGACTTAGACTGGGAGGAGCTGAGGTACTACGCGATGCGAGAGGGATAGCGCCGAACCGGCGTCCTAGTGGTCCTAAATGGGTCATTGATACTGGCGTCGGGTAAATGTGTCTTAAAGACCCGGCCAGGGATACTGCTGCCTTAAATACCGCTGATCAAGCTGTTAGGTGGGCTGAGCGAACCCCACTGCGTGAACATACGCCGTAGCTGCGTTGCAATCGACGGCTGAGCTTCTGCCGGGAGGGAGTTTCAGAGCGACTCTAAGTCGATGCCCTGAATGCACTCTATAACCAGTTGAAGGGCGGGTCACGGTAGATCACATACAGACAGGGCGCCGAGATTCTGAGGTTCTCTCAACGAAGAAAAGGAGGTTCCGCTTATTTTTTCTTGACGGTAGCACTGAATTTAACAATGTAGATGCTCCCGGTGAGGCACATACCACTACTGTCTCCCCAGGTGCTCCTGCTAGGAGACAGCTTGGACGTTGATGTGTCTCGGATTTCATCTGAGGCCGGTAGAGGACCGGGCAGTTCCGCAGCAGTGCGGAAGTAACGAGGCTTCGCGGGTTGGTAGGGCCATTTCGTGGGATTGACACATAATCCGTGGAGCGATGAAGGTAGTAGGATCTGCTTCAAATCTACAGATATGTACGGATCCGTGATGCAGGCAGCGTGTGCGATGATGGCGCAGTAGTTTGCAAGGAATTCTTTTGCAGGGATTAGGGAGAGTAGTTAGAATTGTTGGTAAGAGGGCCGAAGATGCGTGCGTGGCACAGCGACCAGCGGTAAAGGACGAAAGGTGTTTTGTCGCCATCCGTGACATCAGCCGCGCCTCCCCGATTATCAAAAAAGGAGCAATAGATGTTCAGCTCAGTCTAGCTCATAAGGCGGACTTGCGTGAGATTGGGGCGAGAGGACCTGGTTGGTGTGAGAGTACTTGGAGCGAGAGCACTGAGGCCCTAAAAGGAGCATCCACGCTGACGAAAATGCCACTTGAGTTTCCAAATCCATCAAGTCCAGCTCCAATTCTGCCCCAACTATTTTGCAATAGCTGTCTGGATCGCCATTTTGGATTGTGAAAATCAGAGTGGGTCTATGAACCTATGAAACGAACTGGGATAAACAAAGCCATGGGTGCGTCACGGAATGCCTGTTCCACTCCACCGCTGGGGTTACGGCGATGGCTGTCTCTGAGACCGCCTGGTGCAACGAGGCGAGGCGTATGTCTCAGAACGAATTTGCATAACTTCCATCACGCTATTTTCTTACATCTACCACGAACGAGGCCTGGAAGCGGGCATGAGAGGGTTGGGAAAGACCCGCTTGGCTCCGGATTAAATTGTCGTGCCCTTCAAGACGTCTCCCAATGGACGCCACAGCTTCGGGTTAGCAGCAAAGCAAAATATTTATTTAACCCCTCTCGGTCACAATGTAAATAAGGACGATATTTTATACTCCTCTCGTCCCACAAGTATCTATTGCTGAGGGTCCGCAGCATGTGCGAGACAGGGCGTCTGATCATTGGGCTTTTGTAGGGGACGGCATACTCGACAAGGGGTATGTAGGTACCACCGCTGGACTCTGGTCACTAATTGCTCTCAACTCTCCATCTTGTTGAATAGAAGATTGGTTTGAGGAAGTAGTGTAAATTCAGAATAATCCCGTTCTATTAGTCCCCGACTCCGGGTCTTCTTCACTGTGTGGCCGGTAATGGCGCATCATGTATCACAACGAAGTACGAAGTAATTGGGGGAGAACAGCGTGACGGGCGAATCAACCTTAGGGAATTAAGGGGTAATATAGAAATACCCGGAGTATCGATCAAAGGACTAACAAAGTAGACCGCATTCCGCTTAGCGACTTTCCGTTTCTAGCAGTCATACTAGGGCCAGACTTCATCTACGCTTTAAGCCATGCCAACAGAGGTTTCGTAGGCTGGTTGATAATTGCCGTGTCGATTTATTACGACCAGGGACTCCCGGTGGGTAACACCGCCCGCCCAACCAGCCTCGCCTGCATCCTGTCAATGTTACACAGCGAGCAACCAACAGCCAGCCCGGTTCTCAGCCTGCACCTATGAAGCACAAAGCCACATATGTCTCTGCTTCTCAGCCTTATGCGTACCACCTTCTCGACCAGCCCCGCCCGGGGAAACGGAATGTCTGGTCCGGTGAGCACTAACGGCTATAAAATGGCCGAGACTGGCAGCTCTTCCACCTTAATCGCCTGACACCGTAACACACACCTATCGTTTCCAATCATCAAAACATCGTCACTTAGTCATCCAATCATCCTCACTTCCTTATCCAAACCTCTCCTCTTGATCATTCAAACATCCTCGCTTGATTCAACATGGAAGATCAAGAGTTTCACGTCCTTTTTGTCCGCCATGCAGAGGCCACCTCCAACGTCGTTGCCCTGAACAACGAGAACGGCATCGACGTACGAAACATGGATGAAGAGGCACTCCATCAATCTCTTCTTGACATCGTCAAAACCGGAGGCGTCCATACGACGGTCAAAATGGGCGAGTATCTTCCTGACTATCTCACGAAATCCGGCGAGGAATCTATCGAAAGATTCGTCGAGTCCGCCGTCTACGAGCCATCCAAGAAAGTTGGCGTCTATCGCGTCTTCACCTCGCCATTGCCCAGGGCCGCGGCCACAGCCATGCGATCGATCGATAAGTTCGAGCTTCTCGATACCCACGAACGCCAGCCAGGTATCGAGAGCCATACATTCCTTCAAGAAGCCACCAACTGGCCCCAAGACATGCCAATACCATCGCCCCGTGCTTCATACATCCAAATCAAAGGCGGACGTGGGAAGGATGCTGGGACAGTGATGGGTGAGGGAACGCTTGACATGTCAGCCATCACCTTTCACGGCAGCAAGCACGGCGAGGAGACTGTTGAAACCCGCATGAATACACTCAAAGCACCCCAGAGTTGGGAAGTCAGCCTCGAACACGCTAAGAGAGTTCGGGAGTGGCTACGTACGCATCGGGCCCAGATTGTTCGCCAACATCAGCAGTCCGGCCGAGGAGGGATACCAAAAGTTGTGGTTTTCGTCCATGGCGGCATGTTCAACTTGATCGTGGGACGATGGTACTGTTCGTACAAAAAGAACGACGTTGGCGACTGGGACTGGGTTACCTCAACCGTCTTTCGCAACCTGGAGGTTGCTGCTTTCAGGTTCACGGCAGACGACGAAGCGACCCTGGAGGAGGTCCCAAAAAGTGCCGAGTACGAGGAACTCTTTGGTGATTATTACAGGCACCTGGGCATTGTCGAGTACATCGACTCCAACGGTAAGCCTGTCGACCAAAGCCTCGGGCACAAGGCCTTCGTCGAGAGGGTTGGAGATCAAGTTCGCAAGGTCCTGGAGCAGAAACCACGTGTTATCACAGCTTTGGCAAACTGGACTGGAGCAAAGGATGCCGTCAAGATACTTGAAGCAGAGCAGTGAAGGACATGCCAGGTTTTGATGATCCAAACACTGAGAAATGGGCGATGGATGACGAGCTAGGGATGAAATGCCTTTGGACTCTGGATTCACTCATTGACATATCGTTTGTCTTGCCGGAGTTTCTATCAGAATGCTGGTCATGGCGAGGCCACTGGGCCTCTTGTCTCCACTCGAGCGGGGTACCCTGTTTGTTTGTAGAGTAACAAAAAACGGAGCTTTCAGGCACGAAAAATATAACCATGCTACCACCACACTACGACCATGAACCTCGCAGCCGCAGGCCAGTGCTGAGATTATTTGACTAATTCCAAGCGATCGTCCCTTAGCTAGCCCTAAAAGAGTGCGGGGTTTTTGTACGTGCGTCCGCTGGGCGAATTTCGTGGCGAGTGCACACTGGCTATTGCAGTGGAGGATGTGGTTTCTGTGGTGATGTTTTGGGTTTCTGGTGGGATCAAAAGTGAGGAGAATTATAATGATTCGCAACCGACGTCGAGTGGAGGATTTGACGGTCTGGCGTCCTTGTGTCTCGCTGAGAGGTGTGAAATATCGGTGAGTCGAAGCCCAGATTTCAGGTGATTCCTGGCGCTTGATCCTCGAAAGTGAATCAAATCAGTCGCAGTAAATGTCGCGTGTCCAGCTCCCAGGGCCAAAATTTGCCTGTAAATCACTTGGCCACTTTCCACTATGCTAGTGCAGCCGTGTATTCAGTCTCGGTGCATCAAATCTCGCCGTGTTTAGGCGCAATCATCGGCGCGTCCCCATGCTACCTCCTGTGGTGTCCCAGCCTCGTCTGAACCCAGGATGCTCACCGACCCGGTTGCAGAACACCTGCCAGCACACTGCCATTGATACGTACGGGCAGTCTGTCCTCATTGAATGCCAGTTTCAGTGTCGAGCAGCACACTACTCTTCCTGTGCTTGCATATTAATCGATCCAGTCTCGCATGGTGCATCACTACGGACGACCAAAGAATGCCGGGGGTGGGGCGGATTCCCAGAGCATTTCCCATGCACTCGAATAAAAAGCATTAATAGTTTAGACCAGGCTTATTGTGATGCCATAATATCCCAGTGTTGGATGCAAATGACGATATTTGGAAGACCGGTAAGAACCATTAGCCACCAAGATTGTAGAACCGTGCTACACAAGCTTAGGCCTGCAATTGTTTGATTCTTGCTATCTTCACAGTTTTTATACCCCCTTCAGGTTTGCACTTGCTTACACGATATTCCCTTGGAAATCTCACTAGTAAATTTAAAGCTTGAGTGCTTTCATTATTCAGACCTCCGTCTCCGAAACTCATCTGCGACTTGAGCGTCATTATTCTAATCCATTATGAGTTTTTACTCTCCTCTAATGGTTTTTTGAATGGTCTGCAGTGTGCTTACTCTCTCTAGTAGAGCAACATGATGGAAGGCAAGTGTAGGATGAGGATAAGTCGGATGCAGTGTGCAGTGACCAACCCAGGAGAGGCCAGAGCTTCAGGGACAGTTGAGAGCCCCTCAAAGCTAAGCGAGATACTGGGAGCCAGGTTGATTCAACAATGACGTTGGGTCTACAAGTGATAGTGTACCCAAAAGAGCCACAGAGAAAAGCCGCATGGCCCTCTGAAGAGAATAGATTCCGCCAGATGAGCCAGACCTTGATGAAATCACAACGCCACTCAGAGTATAGAACTAGTCACTAAGAAGGTGTACATACTTCTTGAAATCTGTCCTAAGAACGAGCCACTCATTCTGGTCACTGGTTTTGTAGTCATGACAGATTTCAAAGAGTCGACCCCCATGTTGGAGTCAAATATCATGACAGTGAGTGGGCTGGTCTGCCATACAACTTTAATCGGGCTAATCATCAACCGACCTGTCTGGCAGGGCATACTTTGAGCACAAGGGCGCGTAGAAGTACGGCTGAAAACTAATTCGCGCCGAACCTGAAATCGCTTGCCCAATTTGCTTCTCACAAACTCCTCCATCCTCCCTGATGACAGCCTTTGTTCGAGCTTCTCCTAATACAAGCTTGCATCCTGTTATCTTAACGCCCGCCTTTATTCATTTCAGAGGTGTCGGAAGCTCTTTACGCTGGTTTGCAAGACTCGAATCCAGCCAGGTTTGTATCCACCTTCTTAGAAATTTCTTCGCCATAGCCACCTCTTCGCGGACCAAGCTGATCTCACGTACACAACATCGAGACTGATCTAAGAAAATGAATAAATTTCCTCCGCTGAGAAAGGAAATCGCTGCTCGAAACGATGGTTTCAATACGAAAAGCAATCGTGTACCTGTAGGAGATGTATGAAGATTTATCCCGTAGCGTAGCAGAAAACATAGTTGAAGTCGCTGCGCCCAGCATAGAAAGATGAGCATGGGCGACGTGGCGCATTCGAGATCATGATAATTGTGGTCCGTGTATGATTGATGAAATGGGGGAGGTTCATCGAGTCGGGGGAAACAGAATTGCGAGCGGAGGACGGCTGGCGACACGTCGAAGGTTGCAGCATCTTTCTCGCGTTCCTCAATATAGCAAGCGACTGCGGTGGAAGCAACCAAACGTCAGGTGATTTCGACGATGTATTCGCCTCTGAGTATTGCATCAGGGGTACCATCATACTTCTGCAATCATCGTCTAACCAGCGACGAAACTGGTGGCGAATGTTACCGGTCTTATCGTCGAGTGAGGTCTCGCAACGGCACCAGCGGCGCCGGAGATGTAGTGATGCTCAAGAAGTTGAGCAGCTGGTTTTGCACATAGATATTCTGAAACTCCTCAGGCGAAGGAAATCCATATCTGGTGATCCCTCATTGCATGGCACAGCGTCCATGGACTGATATCGCTGAGAGGCTGTCTCCACACATGCTCCAGAAGGACAAGGGTTTCTCTCATATTCCCGAGACCAATCGTATCCACCATTGTCTGAAGTCGAAGTCTCAGGATTTGTTGTATGTTTGGGTCGGTCGTGCAGCAGCCGATAACAGCCAGGGGCCAGCAAAGACTGGTGTTGACTCTGACGGTAGCAGGTAGCTGGCCAAGCAAGACAACTGCATCGGCAACAGCAGAATCCATAAGAGCCTTGTGGGTACTGCTTTCGGTCTGCTGATAAGATGTGCCCAGGATGGTCCACAGATATAAAAGAACTGCCTGCTTGAAAACCAGACCAGCGAGTCGGGCATGTGGAGTGACGGCAATGTCGGGGAAGAATGCCAGAGTTTGTGATTGCAGAAAGCCGAATGTGACGATGTTGTCTGGGGATGGAGAGGCTGGTTGTCCATCGACAGTTGCCATCATGCACTGGCCGAGATGGAAGATTTGGGGGATGAGGACGAGTAGCTCAAGCCAGCACCCACAGAGCTGGCCAACGTACTTTCTTTCTACAAGACCTCTCGCCACATTCTCGATGTCAGGGCTGAGGAGAGATTGGGAGCTGTAGTGGGCGTCGATGGAGATCATACTGGAGGCCGCTATGTGCATGTAGTACTCGACGAGAAAGTCGGGGAGGTCGTCGAACACTTCTGACTTGGGTCGCGTAAGCAGCATGGACAGTAGAGACTTGGACGCTGAGAGATGATCAAAGACGGTGCCGTGGATGTCACCTCGAGCAACCTGAGCAGGATTAGCTGAGCTGGGCCACAATCAAAACACATGTCACTAATACAAACCTCGGTGAGACACAAGATGAGACTTCCCACGGTCAAGACGAGGGTGTTTTCTTCCTTTCCTGAAACATATTCGCTCACGACGTTCCTGAACATGCGCAGCGAGTCTGTGTAGAACCGCTGAGCAATCTGGTCAGTGGGGTGGCGCTCTGCCGATGCTTGGCGATGTGCTGCGCTCTGGGCGAGGATGAGTTGCAACACGAGCGGGTCAGAGAAGCCAAGGGGGATTAGCTTGGCAATGAAGGGGTTGACGTCGGTAGAGCCATTTCCCATGCTATTCGCGGTGCGCTCGAGATAATAGCTGAGCAGTTCATAGGAGTCATGGCCATGCTGCTGCGATAGCATAGGAATAGGCATAGGAATGCCAACGCTCAAGAAGGGTTCGGGGTCAGTGTTGGATCCGGAGGCGATGGTGAGGGCCAAAGCATCGACGAGCTCCTGGTCGTATTCGACGGGAGGGGGGGCTACCGACATGGAGTCGGAGGAGGCGGCCGATGAGTGAGTGGACGCCGGTGATGGAGAAGGTTGGCCGGACTCGTCGTCGGCCTCGGCCATGTCCGTGTCGTCGGAACCCGGGCCGGGAGTGGAGGAGTCGTCTCCGGGCATGTGGAGTTGAGATGGGGTGACTAGGGGCGGCCCGGAAACGACTATCGTCGGCTCCGTGTCGGGCTCAGACCCTGGATCCAGGCCAATGTGATGCTGCCGGTGCCGGGGCTCCTGCTGCAGGCGTTGCTGGGCATCCTGGCGCTGATGTTGCTGCGGCTTAGAGCTCGTCGCGGTGGCAAAGGACGACTGGGGCGCGTTGACGCCAGAGCCGGTGGCCGCACCGTCCCGCTTCTGAGAGTTGGACGAATTGGAGGACTCGGTAGGCCAGTGGCATTCGAGCTTGTTGCGCTTGCAGCCGCTGCATATGGGCTTTTCCTCGTTGCATTTCTTCTTACGGCGGCGGCAGGTGAAGCAGCCTGTGCGGCTCCTGATGATGGGCATTGGGCGCATTCTGTGCAGGCAGGCACAGGCGCAGGCGCAGGCGCAAGCAAGGCCAAGATCAAGCTGGCAGCACACACACAGTGCCCAGTTACGGGCGGGAACCGTAGGCGGCGGGGACAGACGTCGCGGACCTGGACGTCGCGGACCTGGACGTCGCGGACCTTATGCTGCGACGCGGTTGGAGGCGAAGCCAAGAGCCACGCGCGATGAGGCCACGCGCGATGACGGGATATCGAGCGGAACCCACGGGGGTCAGTCGACGGGTGGAGAGGTGATGACGGTGGGGGAACGAGCTCATCGGCCTTGAAGATGCTAGAGGGGAGATAAGTCGTGTGGAGAACTGGGCTGGAGGGCGACAGGGGTGCTGCTTTGGCGCTAGCCCACTGTACGTACTGGACTGCGAACGCATTGACTAACTTATCGCTTACCTGGTTACCCTATACCCGAAGCAGCTGGGTGCTGGCCAGTGTCACGACGATACACCAACGCCTTCTAACGCGGTTCTAGCACAACGCCTTGTACCGGCAGGTAGCTCGATCCAGTTACCGGCATGTATCAACATCCCTCCAAATCTGCGGTGGAGCCGTGGATCCGGACCCTATCGCCCAGGCGCTGCGACCTCCGCGCGGAGCTGCACGCACCACAGCTGTCTCTCGGGTGCGCGTCCGAAGCCGAAGGGCGGCAATCAACTGCATTACTGTACTTGGGTGGATCCAGCGTCCAGTGCCATTTCACTTATTAGATCAATTGGCCTTTCTCCTCGAGCCTCCCAGCTTGACGACCTTGTTGTGATCTCGCCTTTCTGCCGTCTGTCTCATCATGTTGACCTCACGAGCTCTCCGCCAAACCGGCCAGTCCCTCCGGGGCAAGGCGTCCCTCGCCAGCCAGGTCCATGTGAGGTCGCTTGGCTCATACGCCGCCCATGCGAATGTGAGAACGAAAGCTCCGAGGCGTCATGAGGAATTGGTTACTGACATGGCGCACAGCTCCTGGGTGCTTCTCTCCAGGAGGGAGACCCCGAAATCCACGCCATTCTGAAGCGTGTACGTCAATCAATGTCTAGTTCCCCAATGCATTGCCGCTGACCCCATGACAGGAAGAGAATCGACAGAACCACTTCATCAATCTCATCCCCTCCGAAAACTTCACTTCCCGCTCCGTCCTCGATGCTCTCGGCAGTGTCATGCAGAACAAGTATTCTGAAGGCTACCCCGGCGCTCGCTACTACGGCGGAAACGAGCATATCGACGAAGCTGAGCGGCTCTGCCAGAAGCGAGCTCTCGAGGCCTTCCGTCTCGACTCTGAGCAGTGGGGTGTTAACGTTCAGAGTGCGTGGTTGCTCCCAGCTGATTGTTCGCCATTGATCCATTGCGCTGTACTGACTGTTCAATCCAGCCCTCTCCGGCTCGCCAGCCAACCTCTGCGCCTACTCGGCGCTCCTCAACACCCATGACCGCATCATGGGTCTCGACCTCCCCCACGGAGGCCATCTCTCCCACGGCTACCAGCTCCCCCACAAGAAGATCTCCATGATCTCCAAGTACTTTGAGACGCTTCCGTACCGCCTCTCCGAGGAGACCGGATTGATCGACTACGACAAGCTCCGCGAGAACGCCCTCCTCTACCGCCCCAAGATCATCATCGCGGGAACCTCTGCATACTCCCGCCTCATCGACTACGAGCGCATGCGCGCCATCGCCACCGAGACCGGCGCATACTTGCTGGCCGACATGGCGCACATTTCCGGCCTCGTCGCCGCCGGCACCATCCCCTCGCCGTTCGAGTATGCCGACGTGGTCACCACCACCACCCACAAGTCGCTCCGCGGACCGCGAGGCGCCATGATCTTTTTCCGCAAGGGCGTCCGAAGCACCGACAAGAAGGGCAAGCAGATCATGTACGACCTCGAGGGCCCCATCAACGCGTCCGTCTTCCCCGGCCATCAGGGCGGCCCCCACAACCACACCATCACCGCCCTCGCCGTGGCTCTGCGCCAGGCCCAGACCAGTGAGTTCAAGGAGTACCAGCAGGCGGTCCTGGCCAACGCGCAAGCGTTCGCGAGCCGCCTGGGAGACGGACTCGGCTACAGCTTGGTGTCCGGCGGCACAGACAACCACCTGGTTCTCGTCGACCTCAAGCCCAAGGGAATCGACGGCGCGCGAGTCGAGCGAGTGCTGGAGCTCTGCGGCGTGGCGAGCAACAAGAACACGGTGCCGGGAGACCGCTCGGCGCTGAAGCCGGGCGGCCTTCGACTCGGAACACCTGCCATGACGACCAGGGGCTTCTCGGCCGAGGACTTCAAGCGGGTGGCCGACATTGTCCACCGAGGAGTGCAGATCACCACCTCGGTCGACAAGCTGGCGAAGGAGGCAGCGCAGGCAAAGGGCGTCAAGAACCCCGGCACCGTCAAGGCCTTCCTGGAGCACCTTGGAGATGGAGCTGCGGTCCCGGAGATCGGTGCTCTCCGGAAGGAGGTGGAGGAGTGGGTTGGCCAGTTCCCCCAGCCGTGGCTCGAGTCTTGAATAGCCTCTCGATAATTAATTCAATTGATACATGTTTCAGCCTGCAATTTGTCTCTGTCCCTCTCATGTTGATCCGGTGCATTGGATTGATTCTGTCATCCCCAAAGAATACGCCCATAGCATGTCATGTCACCACCGCATGCATGTCATGACTAACTAGGTGCTTGCGGCGGCTGGGAGCTCCGGGTTCGCTCCCGCGCTTCGGCCAAGCATGACAGTGTTCGGATCGTTCTGCCGGGCCACCGACCAGCTGATCGGAATCCGACTCAGGAACCCGGCGTACGTTGTACATAAGAACGAACACTTGAGTCTGGGGATAGTCATGAGAGCTTCCCCGCACTGGCAAGCTACCGACGGTCGGGGTAAGGTTGCTCTCAACAGCCGCAGCGCTCTGTTCAACTCGCTTGATCCATGTATTCGTGAGGGGGCTCCGCGTTGCTCCTCAGTGTGAAGGAATCCACTGTACTTATCAGGGCCTGGAGGCTGAGTACCGTGTACTTTGTGCGCCGAGTGGATTCCAATAGTGGAACCGCGGTGATGCATCTGACTGGTCCCTGCCTGCTGATCCCGGCGCGGCTTCGGTCGTAATTGGCCAAGTCTCTGACTGGGAGACCCGCCGATTACTGATGGAGCGGTTATGTGATACCTGTCCATGTCTCCGTGACATGTTGAGGGGCGGACCGCTTGGGCCACACGTTGTCATGATAGCCATGATGCTCGCTCTGGCGCTCCGGGGCATGTTCGGAACCAGGACACTGGGAAGACACGATAGCGCTTCGTGGCCACAGGCGGCTGATATGGCCCTCGTCGGTTTTTTAGCGCTCGGATTGAGTCTCAGGCGGATACGTAGCCGTGGTGGTTGGGCGCCCTTGCAGAGGATCCTCTGCCGGGTTGAGACATAGACTCCAGCAGCAGATACCGCTGACCGTCCGGACGAAGCACCGAAGCATTCCATTCCATTTCCTTTGCTCCTCCTCGTCACTCCTCTCACGCTCTTTCTCCTCATTCAACCCCAAGCCGCCCAACCAGGATTAGCCATAACCAACACACAATCCCCGACTCTGTCATTCGCACATCACACACATCGACATGTCTTCCCTCTTTGCACGACAGGCGTGGGCGGCTGTGTCCCGAACCAAGCCCTCTTCTCTCCGAGCCCCCCTCAAGGCCGCACCTGCTGCATACCTGGCCGCCCAACGACGAGCATTTTCCATTTCGTCAATCTGTAAGCTTCAATTTTCGCCATAGACTGACCATTGCTAATGTATGCGTACCATGACAGGCCTGGAGAGGCGATTCACAAAGGAGCATGAGTGGCTGGAGGTGACCGGCGACAAAATCTGTAAGAAATCCCAATTGACAAAGCTTCTAGGCTCAGATTTACTAAACGCCTGAATACAGACACAATTGGCCTTTCCAAGCATGCCGCCAACCAGCTGGGCGACGTGGTCTACGTTGAGCACCCCGCCGTGGGAGATTCGTTTGAGGCCGAGGAGCCGTTTGGCACCGTCGAGTCCGTGAAGGCCGTCTCAGAGGTTTTCACCCCCATCTCCGGGAAAATCGTCGAGGTCAACGAGACCTTGAATGACTCACCCGAACTGGTGTCCGAGCAACCCGAGGAGGAAGGATGGCTCGTCAAGTTCGAGGCTGAGGACCTGAAGTCATTTGATGAGTTGATGAACAGGGAGCAGTATGAGGAGTTTGTCAAGTCTGAGGAGCACTAGAGCGATGGCATAAACTAGGGAAAGGAGTCTCCAGAGATATTTCTATGTAGCAGACCCGAGAATTTGACAGGCATTTTTTTCCGTTCACACCAATTGCTCGTGTTTAGTGAGTTCGTATAAATGAGGTAACTGCATGCGGATGTGTACCACGCGATTCAGGCCGAGAGTGAATCCTCTCGAAACGCGCCCGCGGACGTACAATCATCAATGTGTAACGGCCAAGATCATGAAATTGCATGTAATTTAACTCTTTGGTCTATTCTAATCAAACTCTAGAATGGCTGTTGAAGTGTTGTTAAAACATCTTCGATATATGACCTTAAAAATGGACCGACATAATTAACACGATGAGGTTTAATGCTGCCACTCATCCCAACGCTTCCTTCCCAGTTTCCCACTTTATTTTTTAGTAATATGCAAACTCCCTACAGGTCCTCACTGCCCTCGACGGGGGGGCATGTGCAGAACAGGTTGGTGTCACCAAACGCATCATCCACCCGAGCAACCGACGGCCACATCTTCCTCTCCTTGAGGTAGGGCAGCGGGTACGCAGCCTCCTCGCGCGAGTATGGTCGGTCCCACTCCTTCTCCGAGACGAGCAGGTCGTGTTGCGGATGCGGGGCGTTCTTGAGGAGGTTGCCCTGTCGCGGCACCTTTCCAGACTCGATGTCTGCGATTTCTTGTCGGATCTGGATCAGGGCGTCGCAGAAGCGGTCGAGCTCGGCGCGAGACTCGGACTCGGTGGGCTCGATCATGAGGGTTCCGGACACGGGCCAGCTCATGGTGGGGGAGTGGAAGCCATAGTCTTGCAGACGCTTGGCGATGTCGGCCACCTCGACGCCGGCAGTCTCCTTCAGGGGTCGCACATCGAGAATGAACTCGTGCGCACAACGTCCGTTGGCGTTGGTATAAGCCACCTTGTAGTGGGGCAGCAGGCGAGACATGATGTAGTTGGCGTTGAGCAGGGCCGCGCCGGTCTGCTGTGTGAGGCCAGCACCGCCCATCATCAAGATGTAGGTGTGGCTAATGGGGAGGATGGAGGCGCTGCCCCACGGCGCTGCGCTGATGGGAGCAACGGCGGTGTTCTTGCGCTCAGCAGGGCCCATCTGAGGATCGGTCTCGGGGTGGCCAGGGAGATAGGGAGCGAGGTGCTCCTTGACGCCAATGGGGCCGACTCCGGGGCCACCGCCGCCGTGGGGGATACAGAAGGTCTTGTGGAGGTTGAGATGGCACACATCAGCGCCAATGTCTCCGGGGCTGCAGAGACCGATCTGGGCGTTGAGGTTGGCGCCGTCCATGTAGACCTGGCCGCCATGCCCGTGGACAATGTCGCAGACCTGCTTGACCTCGGGCTCGAAGACGCCAAAGGTGCTGGGGTAGGTAATCATGATGGCAGCCAGCTCGTCGGCGTGCTTGGCACACTTGGCCTTCAAGTCGGCAATGTCCAAGTTTCCGGTCTTGGCGTCACACTTGATGGACACGACCTGCATGCCCGCCATGGCCGCGCTGGCGGGGTTGGTGCCGTGGGCGGAGACTGGGATGAGGCAGATCTTTCGGCGCTCGCCACCGGGCTGGCTCTCGAGGTACTTCTTGATGACGCGGAGGCCGGCGAACTCGCCCTGGGCGCCTGAGTTGGGCTGGAGGCTGACCTCGTCCATGCCGGTGATGGTGGACAAGTTCTTGCCGAGGGAGGTGATGAGGGACTTGTAGCCCGAAGCCTGCTCAACGGGGGCAAAGGGGTGCATGTTGGACATGGCAGGGTCGGAAACGGCGAGCATCTCGGTCGTGGCGTTGAGCTTCATGGTGCAGGAGCCGAGCGGGATCATGGAGTGCACCAGCGAGAGGTCCTTGTGCTGCAGGTGGTAGATGTATCGCAGAAGCTCCGTCTCGGAGTGGTACTGGTTGAAGACGGGCTGCTGGAGGTATGTGGTGTTGCGCTGGAGGCTGGACGGGATCTGGTTGTCCAGGAAGTCGGCCTCGCTGGTCTCGAGCGCGGCGTTGAACTTGGCCTCGGAGACTCCGAAGCACTTGACGAGGTTGCCGAGGCTCTCCAGGGAGACGCCCTCGTGCAGCGAGAAGCCGACCTTGTCCTCGCTGATGCGGCGGAGGTTGATGGACTGGAGCTGCGCCTGCTCGTGCGCGGCCGCGACGACGTCGGGAGAGGCCTGGAACGTCACCGTGTCGAAGAGCACGGCACCGTCGTCACGAACACCCTCGGTGAAGAGCTTGAACTGGCCCTCCTTGAGAATCAGGTCTTGAGCGAGACGAGTCTTGCTCCAGATGTCCTGGGCAATCGCCTTCAAGCCCTCGGGGCCGTGGTAGACGGCGTAGAAGGCGCTCATGTTGGCCAGCAGGGCCTGGGCAGTGCAGATGTTGCTGGTGGCCTTCTCGCGGCGGATGTGCTGCTCGCGGGTCTGCAAAGCGAGACGCAGCGCGCGCTTGCCCAGGCGGTCCTTGGACACGCCGATGAGGCGGCCGGGGATCTTGCGCTTGTACTTGTCGGTGGTTGCGAAGAAGGCAGCGTGAGGGCCGCCGTAGCCCAGGGGAACACCGAATCGCTGCGCGTTGCCGAGCGCAATGTCGGCGCCGAACTCGCCGGGCGCCTTCAGCATGGTGAGGGCCATGAGATCGGTGGCAACGCACACCAGTCCCTTTTGCTCGTGGACCACATCCGACATGCGCTGGAAGTCGTGCACGCCGCCGTGCGTGTCGGGGTACTGGATGAGGGTGCCGATCAGGCTGCCGTTGGCGTCCTTGATCAGCTTGCAGTCGTCGGCGAGGACGTCGCCAATGACGATGTCGATGCCGAATCCCTCCGCGCGGGACTCGAGCACGGCGAGGGTCTGGGGGTGGCAGTTCGCAGACACCACAAACGTCTTCTTGGCGCCCTTGGCCTGCACCTTGGACGGCGCGCTGGCGAGGGCAACCGTCATGGCCTCGGCGGCGGCGGTGGCCTCGTCCAGAACGGACGCATTGGCAATGTCCAGGCCGGTCAGATCAGTAACCAGGGTCTGGAAGTTCAGCAGAGATTCCAAGCGTCCCTGGCTGATCTCGGCCTGGTAGGGCGTGTAGCTGGTGTACCAAGCAGGGTTCTCCAGGATGTTGCGCTGGATGACCTGGGGCACAAGGGTTCCGTAGTATCCAGATCCGATGTAAGACTCAAACACGGTGTTCTTGCTGCCGAGCTCTCTCATCTTCTTCTGGATGAAATGCTCAGGGCGGCCCTCGGCGGGTACGGGCACCTCAGAGCTGGCCTCGTCCCATTGCTCGACCAAGTCCAGGCCGGTGGTCTTCCTTCGGACCTGGGGAGGAATGGTCTGCGCGAGGAATTCCTCCATAGAGCTGGCAGGAGGGTCCAGCGTCTTGAGCATCTCGTGCTGCACGCTGAGCTCGCTGCCAATGTGCCTCCGGGAGAAGAGTTCATGTTGGTTAATTTTCACGCTGCTCTGGGTCTCGGCAAAGCGCTGAGCCTTCTGGGCACTCGCATTGAGCGATGCGTTCACAGAGAAGCACCGTCCCAGGCGGACGCTGTCGTAGCGACGGGCCTGGAGGGCGGATGCCGAAAACCGCGGTTGACGGCAGAGCCGCTGTGCAAGACGAGACGACGACAAACATGATTGCTTGTCTGTGTTAAAATCCTAGGGCGCCAGATCTCCCGTCGAAATCGGTCACTGAAGACCCGAGGTTAACGTGACATGAGCTGGGTGAGCATGGTCGGAGGCAGCGTACCTTGGAGGTGTGAGCGCGATAGCGGCTGTGAGAGGACAATCTTAGCGACCCTTGACAGGCGATGCCAGCGGAAGATGTGATAACAGGTAGAAACGCAATTGGAGGTGATTGATGAAGGAGGGTTCAGTTTAAGCAACGAGCGGTCTGGGGAACCTTGTGATTACGCCCGCAATTGGTGATAAGTAGGCTCACGTTTTGACGAGCCGCGGACTGACCGATAGAAAATCGTCCCCAAGGCGCGCGCTCCCGGTGGCTCCCGTATATTCGTCATGACCAGTGTGCAGGCTCGGGCTATCTTGCCGGGTGCTACTCATTCCCGTGGCTTATCGTCGCGGCTGCTTGCTCCGAAGCCAAGCTAAACACCATCGCGACCGTTCCCGCTTGTTCGCGGCTCGCGGCAGTGGGGCTGCGACTCTCGGAGGGGCTCCCGCCGGCTCTCAGCGCACCACCGGGTTAGTAACCGCCCTGTGACCTAATGTCCACAGGTACCCACCAAGGCATTCTTTCGCCGCAGGTGCGCTATTACCCTATAGATTACCCTATAGATTACCCCAGATTACCCTATAGAATGTAGAATCCTCCGTTGTTGAACCAGATCCCATGTACTGTTCCGCCTTGAGAGTGTACTTGAGGTCCGCATCACCTGCTTTATGGTTGCGTACCGCATTAGTTCGGCATTGAACAAATTATCTTCCAGTAGAACTCCGAGAACCCGGAGACCGCGTGTATATGCCCGCCCACGTGAAGCCGTTACCGGCCGTCGCTCGCCCATTTATGGCGGCTCGCCTACGCATCTAGAGTAGTCGCTACTCTTCACTCCCGGTTCATTTTCTATTGACAACAACACTACGTGAAACCAGACAACTTAATTCCTTATTCTAAAACCAACTATTCTTCGCATCACAACCCCCAGCAAAATGACTCGCAACCGTCGTCAGCCCTGGGCCACCACGCCTCTGATTGAGTCTCCTCACCTTTCGAAGCTAGCGGGTTGGTAAGTGATGCCAAGTTATCCAGCGTCCTATCTTGTTCCCCACCCAACCCAACTCTATCCCTACTTGTAGACTTGAGGATTTTTTTCCTTCTCACGCATTCCGTTGCATCCTAAGTTGAAAGGCCGGATTTCTAAATCGGAGAAGCAGAATTCTCCTGAAACTCGACAACCTGCAACCATCTGGGTCTTTCAAGTCCAGAGGTATTGGTAACTACCTCCTCCGTCGCATCCAAGAGAGCGAAGCCGAAGGGAAGAACCCGCACTTCTACGCATCCTCTGGGGGCAATGCAGGCATCGCCTGTGTTGTTGCGGCACAGTCTCTAGGCTACAACGCCTCGGTCGTGGTCCCAACTACAACTAGCCCCGCTCTGATTGCGCGACTGTACGCCGAAGGGGTTACTAAAGTCGTTCAACATGGCCAGAGTGTCATGGATGCCGACAAGTACCTCAAGGTCGTTGTTTTGCCTGCCGACCCTGATGGTGTTTACGTGCCGCCGTTTGACCACCAAGATGTCTGGGATGGAAACTCCACAGTCATGCAAGAGATTGCAGCTCAGATGGAAGGCGAGAAGCCGGATGCCGTTGTCTGCAGTGTAGGTGGAGGCGGTCTCATGAACGGTGTCGTGCAGCAGCTTGATAAACTTGGCTGGAGCGATGATGTCAAGGTGGTGGCAATGGAGACTGCTGGCGCAGACTCGCTCAACCGCTCCCTACTCGCCAACGAAATTGTTACGCTCCCCAAGATCACGTCACAGGCACGAAGCCTGGGGGTGGCCACTGTCTCGAAGAAGACCTTCGAATACGCCCAGAGATCTCAGGTGGTTAGCGCCGTGCTCCCCGACAGCGAGGCGGCGCGTGGTTGTTTGATACTTGCTCGACACGAGCGCCTCATGGTCGAGCTTACCGCCGGTATTGCCATCGTGCTGTGCGAGAATCGCCAGCTGGACAAACTGATCGGCCGGGAGCTTACTCGAGATTCCACAGTAGTGCTGTTGGTTTGCGGTGGCAATGACATCTCGGTAGAGATGCTCATGAAGTGGCAGGAACTGTATGGAGTTTGCTGAGAAAAAAGCCAAAAGGTGTGGTTGGATACTTTGATGATTTTCCGAGCGTTGCGATAGGACGAGCTATAAATAGCAATATGGAACCTGGAGACCTGCCCTCCACCCAAGTACGGTCGTTATGCTTCGTAAATACGAGGACATGGTCCATGATTTGTGTTAAAGATGCATACCAAGTCTCCCTGGATAAGCCGCAGGCAGTCTATATCTCATGAGTCAACGAGGTCTGATGCCTGGTTAACAGCAGCTGCAGCCCAGAATCGTCCTCGTAGCGTTTCAATACAGCAGCCGGTAAGAAGCCAAGAGGAGAGTTGAGGATATGTGCAGGTGACGCAGTGTGAGCCCATTCCCAATCTATAATGCCAGTGATGTTGAAATGCTCATCTACCAGAATATGATCTCCCTTGTCGTCTGCGTGCTTCAGATAGAATTTCCCGTCATCATGCACCGAAGCCAACACACGCGGGATCAAGTCCATGAGATACTGGTGGATTAAGTAGGCATCCACTGCTTGCTGCGAGTAGATCCCTCCCGAACAATCAAATCCAAAATGAGTCGGATTGAAGACGTGTGATACTCTTCTAGAGAAGAGAAGGGCCCAGCGGTGTGCATTTCGGATTGCACACAGTCGGTGAGTGATTCTCGAGCAAATGCGCCGACCTGAGCGCCGCCCGGCTTATCGAGGGAGCCGAGACGGTCAAAAGGGTATTTGTGAAGCTCCACAAATTTATCTGCAAGTTGGTTCATAACTTTCTTCCTTTGTTGCTGAGTTGCCATAGTCCATCTCAAAGACTTGCCCGGCAACTTCTCCATCAGAATGAAACCAACTCCCACGGGATTGCCTGGGTGCTTAAGGGCAAAATCGTGAACTTTTGGAGCAGGAACTCCAGTCTGCTCTAGAACATGAGGGTTGAACCTCACTCTGGATGATGTAATCTCGCAGTGCTGCCGGAGGTGACATAGCATTGAATCTGCGGATGCGGGCGATTTATGTGACTCCATCATTAAAACGAACTTCAATTTGATAGTTCATACCTTCCATCACAGAACTTCGTGTCGATCTGTCATACTGAAGCGGGGGGATAGAGTAAGATATACCTCGGCGTAAATAGCTGGCCCGAGCTTCAAGGGCACGGGTATTAACCATCTCGATCAGTTTTGTAAGCCGACGTCCTTCAGCATCCCGGGCTGCAGGGTCGTAGGGGTCCACATCTTAACAATTGACGAGTTAGTGAGTACGTGTGCCCAGTGAGGAACCAAACTAACCTCCCACCGGGGACAGCTGTGGAACTCATTATGAAGGTGGTTGGAACATAGGTGGCGATTGCAGAGTATGCAATCGCCGAGATTGCGGACAGCTGGTTTGCTGCAGCTCTCAAAATCACACGTCCACAAAGGCATTATCGAAAAACTCTTCGCAGAGTGCCACGAACGGGAGAAGAAACTCTGCTGAAGTAAGATAAATGCCTAGACGCGGACCGTAGGGCAGATTCTTGGGGGCCAAATATGAGGCGCGACTGCCGCGCTTAGCCTTGTTGTGAATCAATCAAGGGAGGAGATGGTGGAGTGACAGGGTGAAGTCACGCGAGGTCAGCGCGAATGCTACCACCCATGCTGTCTCACTTAATGCTGAAAGCCTGGCTCTGAGATGCATTCCTTTGGATATAAGGATATCAGGATAACGGCATTTTTTGCCCTAGAGGGAGTGAGATGACGATAAAACACCTCTCTAGAGACTAGACGGGACGGCGGCGAAGATCAAGCACTGCCATCATCAAAACTACGACTTTGGGTCTTGCCAAACGGAGAAGCCGGCTTGATTACACATATTTAGGCCTGCAAGACTAAGAGACGCCTACTAATCTTAATCCACGTATCACTAACATGTATGGATATTTGACCCTATCAACGACCCGAACGTGACGCGCAATGCTACATTCTATGAAAGGCTCGAATGGCCGGCTTCGTCGAGCTCTGGGCCCTTTGCTGCTGCAGTCAACCGTAAAGGGGCAGATCGCCCTAATTTCTTTCCATTGTTCTTGTCCATTACACTTACCCAAAACCCAAACGCGAACTTGACTTCAAACTAATCATTCTCCCCCCCACAAACTCTCGAATACTCTACATTCAACATGCCTTCTCCTGCTATCAGGTGAGTGAAGGATGGGTACGAATCTTGAGCAGAGAGCGGCTCTCGGTACTGCACGTACGTTCTGCCCACTTCTATAAGTACCACGAGCAAGATGAGCTCTAACACATCTGGTTAACAGACAAGTAGACAGCAACCACGCATAAAATGTACGATCTAGGATTTTTGTTTCGATCTAGGAAGGGGAGGAGGAACAATGAGAATGAGGGATTCATGGTTCAAACACATCTTGAGGATGACGCTCACGCCTATGAGCAATCAGTTGAGCTAAATAAAGCCCATCTTCTCCTTTGGCGCAGAGATTCAATGCTTACTAATAGCCGCGCTTCCTCCTCTTCCGTTTTCTGAAAAATGGAAGCTGTTGGGCAACTGATTAGGGGATGTCGCGCTTGTCTTGAAAGCGACCCGACGACTTTGATGAATACGTACACAGATGGTGACGTGATATTTGGGGACGGTGGTTGGACTCTAGAGTTGTAAACCCGATTGTCGGCTTTGTCTTCTAGCGACTCCGTCGACAATCGTTGAAATATGACTTGAAGATGGGCCATCTTCGGGGTGGCGAGAAATTTGCTGCTCACAGTTGGCGTTTTTCTGGACGAATTGAGTGCAGGTATTTTTGGTCTCCCCTCCCTATCCACGAACCCCAAGGGCCCGCCTTGACACGTTGTGGGATCCAATGGGAAATGCAAGATGAATAAACTTCGAACACTGTAAAATGGTGCCCTGGTTTGGTATCGCGGTTCGTGCAAGTTGTGTGCTGATGAATGCGCCATTGTTCTTGTTAATTTTTTCCCGATTAGGATGTGCCGCGGCACCACCGCGGTGCGCGCCTTTGCGTGTTCTTGTTCAGCACCTGGACTGGATAATCGCGGGCTTTAGTATCGCTCCAGCAATAAAGTTCTACTACGTATCGACTATCACGATTGAACTAGTCTAGTCTTTCCGAAAGGTGGTGGTGTGACGTCGCAGTGGTTGCAATGCAAGATAGGCACCTCCGAAGAAGTGGGTAGACTTGCGGCGCTCCACGGATTAAACGGCGCGTTATCATGGAGAAAGATGGAGAGCACGGTCCAGAACACGAGAAGGCCTCTCGAGAAGCTACCGGGTATTTGGGAAATTGATCACATGTGGCAATACGGATATGAAGCCTCATCTCCCGGGTGGAGCCGCGTTTCGTCTCACCACTCTGCTGAAACCTGTTTGCGGTTCGGCGATGAGCGCGCTGGGGTTCGCGCAGGGCTCGCGAGCGACAGGGCTCTCGCAACGGTCGGATAGGCGACGTTCAGGGCCTCTTATCTTGGCAAAGGCCGCAGGGCAGTCCATGCGTATCTCTAGACGTGGGCTGGAATGTTTTCCAAGGGCATTTGGTAACAGTCGAGATACAAGGCGACCCCCTTTCCGGCAACGCGGAGCGCGGTCTCCAATTCAATCAGCGCGGCAAGGCTGTCTATTGGCCGCGTGTCACGGCCGAGCTAAACCTCTTCGTCACTTCCAGAACCCCCATCGTCGTTATCTAGTCTTAGTCTCTTCACCAACCCCGGCTCCCCCGCGTTTTACCCCTACGGCCAAGCCAGCCACGAGGCTTGGGCCCAAGTTCAAGGCACTGTCATCCCACAGCTCCGTCATCAGTTGCCTCGTTGAGCTTGGATGCTATCTGTTAAGTTCGGCTCCTCCCCTCGCTTCTTTCTCGCCGGCTCCCTCGTTCTGCTTCCACTCTCCATGCCGGAAGCGAACGCGTCCCGCATGAACCCTTCAATTCGTATCCTAAATTTACATTCCATCTCTTCTGTGCAGCCCTACAGGCATTTAGACTTCTCTATCGACCCATAATCTCATTCTCTCTCGTCATCGAATCCACCGCTCTGCCCACCATGGCATCCACAGCCCCCGCCACCCAGGGGTACGCGAACCAGCTACCGAAGAGTCTCAGTATGATGAGTATTCTGGGCATGTCGTTTGCCATTATGGCCGTCCCGTATGGTCTTTCAACGACATTCTACATCACCCTGGTCAATGGCCAATCCGTCACCATCCTCTGGGGATGGGTTCTGGTTTCATTGATCTCGCTCAGCATTGCCGCCTCTCTCGCCGAAATTTGCGCCGTTTATCCTACTGCTGGTGGAGTTTACTACTGGTCCGCCATGCTCAGCACCCCGAAATACGCCCCAGTTGTTAGCTTTATTGACGGGTGGATGACCTTGGTTGGAAACTGGACCGTTACGCTCTCTATCAACTTCGGAGGTGCTCAATTGATTCTGAGTGCTATTACGATCTACAACGAAGATTTCGTGCCGAATGAGTGGCAGACGGTCCTCTGCTTCTGGGCTGTTACGTTGCTTTGCGCGCTTGTCAATGCCTTTGGATCTCGGTATCTGGACTTAATCAACAAGATCTGCATCTACTGGACTGCTGCGAGCGTCCTGATCATCCTGATCACCCTTCTGACCATGTCTGACAACAAGAGATCTGCCGAATTCGTTTTCACCCATTACGATGCATCCGCAAGTGGCTGGGCCAGCGGGTGGTCTTTCTTTGTTGGTCTTCTCCAAGGTATGTTATGAATCCTATCCTTTCGAATCTCACTTACTGACTGATTTATAGCCGCCTACACTCTCACCGGTTACGGAATGGTCGCTACCATGTGCGAGGAAGTCCAACAGCCTGAGCGGGAGGTCCCCAGGGCCATGGTTTTGTCTGTCGCCGCGGCCGGCCTGACTGGCATCATCTATCTCATCCCGATCCTCTTCGTCCTCCCGGATATCAGCGGCCTTCTCGCCCAGGGCCAGCCCATCGGTCTCCTCTTCAAGACCGCTACGGGATCCAAGGCCGGAGGCTTCGGTCTTCTCTTCTTGATTCTCGGTATCTGGTTCTTCGCTGGTGTTGGTGCCCTGACCGCGGCGTCCCGCTGCACTTACGCGTTCGCCCGTGACGGCGCCATCCCTGGACACAAGCTTTGGGGCAAGGTCAACAAGAGGCTCGAAATGCCCCTGTGGGGACTTGTCCTGTCCACTGTCGTTGACATGGCCCTCGGATGCATTTACTTCGGCTCGTCTGCAGCTTTCAACTCGTTTACCGGCGTTGCCACCATCTGCCTCTCAACATCCTACTGTGTGCCAGTCTTGGTCAGCCTGCTCCGTGGTCGAGAATCCGTGCGATCATCGCCGTTCGCGTTGGGATGGCTCGGCCCAATTGTCAACTGGATCAGCATCATCTGGATCTGCATCGCTGTTATCATCTTCTGCATGCCCGTTTCTCTGCCGGTCACAGCGTCATCGATGAACTATGCCAGCGTCGTTTTTGCCGGTTTTGCGGCTATCAGCGCCATCTGGTACTTCGTGTACGCGCGGAAACACTTCAAGGGTCCTATTGTCGTGGATATGGGCTCAGAAGAGTACGTAACGGGCCCGGAGAGCGGCAATGTGGCCGAGAAAGGATCAGCTCTTCGTGAATCTTCTGCTGATGAAGGAACGAAGCAGTAGGGTTAAAACGATGTCTACCCCGGGGAGGTTTTTTGAAGAATAATTTGTTGCGAAATTTATTGTATCTTATTTATCTTAGTTTTGCATACAATATGTCTTGCATGATTGGTTCTTTTTAATTTTCTGTGAATGATTCGGCGTAGTTGAGATGCAAATTTCGCCTTGTTAGCTCTACAGGGGTCGGTGTTTCTATTTTGTGTGTTTATTTAAACTCCACCAGATCGAATCGCCAAGGTAAATGAGCCTTCCTAGTATTAGTCATGAATGGTGATGAGGGAGATGTTCGTGCTTGAGGAAATCTCAATTGGCGGAGTCATCAAACGATAGACCGCAGCTTCAGAACTTCGGGGACAAGGCTTGAAGCCTTGGGGCACTGAACTGACCTTTGTTCTCCTTCTCCTCTTCATTCAAGCGCTCGAGAGCATGACATGCTCAAATTCTCACATCGATTGAAGCTCATCTTGGTCAGATGTGTGATTATCTACACTATTTACGAGCTATGTCATGTCGTATCGTGAACGACTGTGAAGTATATGCACCCGCTTAGACAATATCCTAGGCGCCTTTTCCCCATGCCTGCCCATCCGTAGGGCTGTATACATAAATGATGCCCCGGAATTGTTTAACGCCGTTGAGTCAAGGGAAAATGTACCGCTTATGAGGAACCACCTGGTAGTGACTGGTACTTGAATGGTGTGCTCCGGCGCAAGACCCGGTTGATGCCCCGCCGCAGAGTGAATCGGAAGTAATAGACAATGAAGAATCCGATGATCACTCCAAACAGAGCAAGTAAAAAGAGCTGGAAAGGCTCCATCCAGATTCCCCTCTCGGGCGCCTCGAGCAGTTCAATCTCGTTTTCCTCTGCCTTGGAGAGGACGGCCGACATGGAAAGGACTTCGTTGTTCTTGTCCAATGCTACAACCCGAATGAATTCGTCAGCCTCCTCTGGGATTTGCATCTTGGTCTCGAATTTCTTCTTGTCGTAAGTGTGGTGGTCGCGGAAGTCGCTGTCCGAAGGTTGGGGTGCGCTCTGAATCTTCCACTTGACGACCTCAGTCGCGCCGTTCCAACTGACATATAGGGCACTCTGACCCGGCTTCATGGCGACGTCAGGGAGGGTCTTCGGGCGACCAACCCAAGGGTACTTGAAGGTGCGGTAGTTCTTGACCCACGCAAACAAATCGAGATGAATAGGGCCGATGTGGGTTTCGCAAAGGACCTCACCGTCGTGGGAGAACTCGGTAAACGCAGGGACATGGCCCCAGCCGACGAGCACGTTGCTGTTGGGAAGGACCTGGACGGAGCCCTGGGAGATGGCGAGGACCTTGTAGGGCGAGACGTAGGCGTGGACGAGTGTCGCTGTCATCTCGTCCGTGTCGAGGGTGACCATCAGGCCGCGGCTGAACTTGGCCGTATTCTGGCGACCATTGGAGCCGTTGTCAAAGACGGTCAGTGTCGTGTTGTCCACCCAGGCGGCTTGGTGATTCCAGGAAAAAGTTGGTCGCGGCGCCTCCGGACAGATCCTCAAACGAATTGCGTTTGCCGCCAAGCTGCCAGAGAACGCGACCGTCCTTGCCGCTGATGGCGGCGACAGCGCACATGTATCGCGAAGAGATGAGGTAGTCGCCGTTGGCATCTTTGTCGATGCTGTTGATGTGGAAGTAGTCAAAGGCGCTGCTTGGACTCTTTCCGTTCTTACCAATTGGGGCCATGGTTTCGCTGACGGGAAAGTGGTCGGAGGCGCGCCACTCAAAAATGAGCTCGTTCGTTTCCAGGTCGATTTCTTGGAAGATGCTGTCGAAGATCCAGCCTTCCTCGAAGCCATACGCCGACATGTCGACCTTCTTCCTGAAGTAGATAGTCATGAGGGCGGTATCGTTGTCGGTGATGCGAAACTCGTGGAGATCACCGGTGTAGCGACCGACGGGAGTGACCTTTTTGAACACTTCGTAGGACTCGTCAAGCTGCGCAAAAGTGTTAGTTTGTGTTCATTGTAAATTTCCTATTCGGGCTTCGTTTCCCTCTCCCATTGGGGGAAAACTGGTTGACAGAAGATAGCAAATACTTACCATCAGATAGTAACCCTCGCCGAAGGTGCCATTGTCAGTGCCGTGCCAGAAGGTGATGTAGTCGTTTCCTTTGAAGCTCTGCACTTTGAGATCCATTGCCTGACCCCAGAGCGTCTGCATCCATACTAGTTCGCCGGCATTGTCGAGCATTACCGGGCCAGGGGTCTCGACATAGACGCCGCGCGGCTCGATAAAAATGTAACCATCGTCGCATCGCTCATCGGTGCGGACCAGCGCTGGCCGAGGCGATTGCGCGCCAAATGACTGGTAGCTTCTGTGTGGGAAAGAGCCATAATACCCCCAATCATACCATGATATAGAGGGATTGTCACTGCCGCGCGCTGTGAGATCGGATGCCGACGCCGCAGGGAGGAATACCAGGCTGTGTAACAAGAGAATCAGTACCAACCGCAGCCGGTACTGGCTCTTCGGTGGCGCTGTGTTGGTCTGCATGGGATTGGACGGCGAGCCCAAACGGGATCGCTAAATCGGGATCGAGATCGGGGCGTAGTTCGGGTGTACGAGGCGACTGTGTAAACGTCGTCGTCGTTCGGTATGAAGTCGTCGTCTCTTTAGTTGACTTCTCCTAAAGGGAGCCTGATGCAGGATATCGAGGACAAGAGCGAGAAGAAGAATAAGACTGCAGGAAGGAACGGGGAGGGGTGGCGTGTTGAAACCCTCGGCCGGCAGAGGAAGGAACAGAGGGGGAAATGAACCGAGACAGGACAAGAAAACAAGGTTAGTTACAACCACCTTTGTCTTGCTCTCGGGTATATTCCACTTCTTCCAGGTAGAGTCGAAAGGTCGAGGTATCCCAGATCAGACGAGGTCCCAGGTTGAACATGAAAGCAAGAACAAGGGGAACCAGGGCTACGCCGAGGAGACCACGCCGAGGAGACGACCTCTGCTTTATCAACCCCCCGTCGACGCTTGATATCAGCGCCCACACTCGACATACTTGGAGATTCGTCTTGGTCGGAGGTCGGAGGTCCACATATCCGACGACACAGCCGTGTGATGATGAGGACTCCATCATAAACCAAGGGTGGCTTCCCCGTTGAGCGACGTACAGCGTGGAGAACGCGTAAAGAAGAAGCTTCGTACATAGTACGTACGTGCCCACACCCATCCATGGAGAGGTTCGCAACGAATTATGGGGACTGAGGCCGGTTCTGCGGTGTGATTTGTAGCTGAATGGGCCACCAGGGAGCCTGGGAAGATGGCGGTTCCTGGACTGTTCCTCTGTACGCGGGTTGATCGCCAATCCTGAAGCCATCCAAACGACGATCCCTGCCTCGGACAGTTGAGGACGGGTGTGGTGACGCCAGCAGCCAACGCTCGGGTCGCAGTGACATGAGCCACGCACCCCAAAACGCACGACTGGTCCACCCACCAGCCAGGGAGGGCCAAGACGGACAGGCCCTGAACGGGAATAGACGGGCGGAGGTCCCAGAGCCAAGGGAACGCATCCGCTGTGGCCTGCGAGGCTAAGGGGCTTGGCTTCTCTCTCGGGCTCTTTGGCCATCTGTGAGCACGAGACAATTGACTACATTCTCCCAAGAGCGACACCAGGAACCAAGAACGGGCACACCACTTCTGCGAACAAGGCGGCACAAAGCCGCTGAGTTATCGCCGGGAGTCTCCACATGGTTCAGAATGCCATGCCCTCTCCTCTCTACTGCCATGATTTGAGTCCCCCCTCGTGGTGGCCGCGACGCCATGGCGGGACTGTGCCCACTTTCTTCAGTGCTTCGACGCGCCGCGACGCGCAATCAGCAATATGCCGTACGTACTACGTAGTACAGCAGCTGCTGGCTGAATTTTCGCTCCTGAGAAATCTATTTTAACGGGACGGGAACGGATGTGGTGGATGGAGCGAGTCAATCGGGTGCGGTATACGCGTTTATCGCGAGTCGACAGCTTCCTTGCAGGGCCACGGATTGCCAATTTGGACCCCGTTGTGCCGGCCGGGTGGTCGGTCCACTGTCGGCGTGTGATGGCTCTTCATCTCAGTACCCGCATCCCTGATTGATTGATTACAGACAACGGGCCGGAGCCAACCGTGGTGATGGGGGCAACAGGGACAACGGGGCAATGGGGCCAGTTGACCCATATCAAAATACCTCATTTTATCTCTGTTTCGCAACCATGACGCTGTTGCCGGGCAAGCGCACTCACCCTGCACACCCTCCCTCTACCAGAGCCCATCGAAAGAGCTTCCTACTTGGGGCATCCAGCACGAGCATCCATCGGTGTCGGCGATGGCTTCGCACCGACTTCCCGACCTTCCGCCGTGGCTCATAAGTACCAGGGACCAGCGTTTACACAGCCCCTTGGCTAATCCTCTTGGCTAATCCACCGTCATCACTCTATTTTCACTCAACCCCAACCCTCATTCCTCACTCGGGAATAATGCAGGTCCTCGTCTTAGGATTGCCCCGCACAGGCACCCAGTGTGAGCTCTCCCGTCTCCCCATGACGCAACGCTGCCCCATATCATGCTACGGAGTACACTCCACGCCAATGCACCTCTAACACTGGCTCCCAGCCCTTGCCGACGCCCTGGAGTTGCTAGGTATCTCACCAGTTTACCACATGCGCGAGGTCGGAAAGAATGGCCACGCCGGCCTCTGGATGGCTGCCCTCGAAGAGAGAACCAAGCCAGATGGCACCCCGTGGACGCGAGCCCAGTTTGAGCAGATTCTCGGCGGATTCCAAGCTGTGGCTGACTACCCAGCCGCCATCTTCCCTGCCGAGCTGCTGGACGCCTACCCAGAGGCCGCCGTCATCTTATCCATGCGAGGTTCCGAGGACGCGTGGCACACAAGCATGGCTCTAACCCTCATCCACGCCCATGCTCGCCGATCGCCCACCGACGTCTCCCCTGTCGCCACCCTGGCACGGAAGTACCATGCGGCATGTTGGGACGACGACTTTGACAGAAATGGCAAGGCCCTTTACCAGAAGCACAATGCAGAAGTCAGACAATTGGCTGTCGATCGCAAATTTTTAGAGTACCAGCCCGGCCAAGGGTGGGGACCGCTATGCGAGTTCCTTGGCGTAGCGGTCCCAGAGGGCGTTCCGTACCCAAGAAGCGATGATTGAGCCAAGTATAAGAAGGAGGCCGAGGAGGACGTCAAAGCAAGCGAAAATAGCGCGCGGTGAGCAATTATTCAGTGACGTCTGCGACACTTGGGCAACACAATAGACTTCTTCTTGGCCAAAGCTAATGACTCGGTCGGAGAAAATTGATATTGATAATTGCTGTTTTATACGCAACCCCAAGTGCATTATGGTAGGGCTCGGTGGCGGATGTCGGCAGTGAAGTATCTGAAGCCGGTCCACCAACGTCCGCTGGCTCCCTCGTTTCATAGTTTAATTGTATTCATAGCACATGCTCTCCCCGGTATCCATGTCCATGACAATTTGTATGCCTTTGCCGGGCCGCAGAGGGATGACGCGTTCCAGGGTTGTCTCGTCCCAAGGTCCCCGCCCACCTGACGCTTTCAGGAGACCAAGAGATGCAGCGTCGGCAACTGTCATGTACATAGTATAGTTCGTCAGATCGTATTTGGTCGCGCAAATAGGATCTCTGGGAATCCGGGGCGAATCGCCTTCGGCCCCTTCGGCAGCTTGTGCCTCCCCAAGCCCCGTCAGATCTTGTCAAACCACGTTTAATGCAGGTAGAATACGGTGTCATCAAACTCGGTTTCGGTTAATAATCTCCTTGTTGACACCGCCATAGCCAGCGCAGTGCAGGCGGCCCTCGCTACCGTATCAATTCCCGAGCCAGGCTGTGTTCTCTTGGCACTCACCACTGTTAGCTCGCGAGACGCTCGTGCTCCGTTCCTATACCTTGCTGTGTTCACGGTACTCTTCAAGCATGCCAATCTCATCGAGCTAAAAAAAAAAAGAGCCTATTATCAACACACCCATAAGGGTCCTTGGCAATCCCACCAAGCCCAACTTAGAAACGAAGATGGAATAGTTGAGAGTCGGGGCCCCGGGTTTCTTCCCGGGAACAGGAGCGATGAAGAGGCAATATTAACTCCCATATCGCATCGCCTTGCGACTCTGAGGAACTTCTAGGTAACATGATGATGATGTCCTGCAAAGAACCACCTTTGCTGATGAGGTGTGACTAGTCTACAGTTCGCCCACGCCGCCAGGGCCGAAGCTATAGTTAGCCGACTATTCCGTCACACGTAAATCGACGTTACGATATGCCCTTTTATCCTGCTTCGTAGATAGCATATTGTAGACACAGATAATTCTTGCCGAATTACGCTCTCATACACACCCGCGACACAGTCTCGGGTGCACCAGGGCCTCGTCCTACAAACGCGGATGATGGCGCCGCCACACCGAGACCCTCTAGCCACACCATTACACCCCCATGGTCTACTCATTGTGGAAGCCTTCCGAGTTCTCCGTTGGACCAGTTGATTTGGCCAGAAACGATCTGCATTCAGACTCCTCATAAGATCTGAAGATGACTTCCGTTCAAGTCATATTCAAGTTTAAGTTCAATTGACTTTCTACCTCCGAGCAATAAGGACTCCCATGCGGCCACTATCCCTTAGTTGTTAGTCTGCCATTTACCGATAATATGTTCCCTGAACCGGCTGCAGTCCTGCAAGCCATTCTGACTGCTTCTAGAGCTGGCACTGCTGCGTTGACCTCGGCTTAGCCCAAATGAGACAGCCACACAGCCACACAGCCAGATTGAGTGAAGCTCGCCGGTTTCATCTCGACGTGAGGGCACCCTATGGGCATCGGCATTATGCATGCCCACTGTCTGCGTTGGTCTGCACGTCCCGAGCCATTGAGGCCGATCATAGGTCTAAGACGTCGGTTGCCCTCTATTATCCATTATCTAAGACTTGCCACCATTGGCAGATACTCAATGGCGCTGCATTGGCCTTGAATCAATTGTTGACTAATTCAGATCCATCCTTGTAGTCCTGCATCGTTCCCCAGAACTGACTTCAGTCCACTAGCATTCCTCCACTAAACATCTTTGCTAAGGTAGCGGCTCTATGGTTGGGCTATGGGGATGGGTGAGGCCGGAAACGCGTGGGTTGACAAGGCAACTAAAGGTAGGTAATTAGGATAGGCACAGAGGTTAGAGGGATAGGCTTGGAGAGGTAGGTTTAAAGAGGGAGGGAGGGCAAGTGTACATGCGCCAACGAGCAAAAACAAAAACAAAAACCCCAATTTTTTTGAGAAAATGAAATACAGGGCTGCAGCCCCTATAACCCACTATAACCTCTATCTTTAATAGCGGGCTATAGTGGGCACAGCCCTGTATTCTATAGCGGGCTATAGCAGCCACACCTCACTCACTGCAGCCCACTATAACCCCCCTATCGCATAGCGGGCTCTAGCAGCTGCAGCCTTCTCTCTTATAGCAGGCTGCAGAGCCACAGCCCTTACTTTCACACTGAGCTATAGCAGCTACAGCCCAACAGGCTGCGCAACGAACTACAGCAGCCGCACCTCTGCCTTTTACACCGGGCTACAGTGGCTGCAGCCTTCTTTAATTGAGCAGGCTATAGCAGCTGCAGCCCTGCACCTAGTAGGAGGCTGCTTGCTGCAAATATAGCTTGCTATAAACTTTAGAGTAATAGCTACTGTAGCCTGCTAGAGAGTATATGAGCTATAGTGGGCTATAGTAGCTAGAGCACTATATTTATAGCAGTCTATAGAGAGTATAGCTCTATATTTAAGGTTAATAAAAATTTGGGATTTTTATTTTTATGTGTTAGCGCATCTTATCTAATATACAACTGTATTAGTGCACTAACACATAAAAACAAAAAAATCTCAAATCTTTTATTAACCTTATATATAGAGCTACAGCCTCTATAGGCCACTATAAAATATAGCGCTCTAGCTACTGTAGCCTACTACAGTCTATATCTTTTTCAGCAGGCTATAGTAGCTATACCTTTAAAATTTATAGCAAACTATAGCTATAACAGCCTGCTCTCTACTAGCTTCAGGGTTATAGCTATAATAGCTTGCTGTAAGAAAGAAGGCTGCAGCTACTCTAGTCCGCTATAAGAAGAAAGGTTACGGCTGCTATAGCTTAGTGTAAGAGAGGGCTGCAGCTCTGCAGCCTGCTATAAGATTCAGGGCTCTAACGACTGTAGCCCGCTATAACAAATACAGGTTATAGTAGGCTACAGTGGCTATAGCCCTTTATTCAATCTCTTAAACATTTAGTAATTGAATATAATTTCTTTTTATAGGAATCACCTCTTTCCGCCAGGGGACGTTAGATGTAGCCAGAGATATATAGACAATTGGCTTGACCTCACCACTACTAGATGTGAGCTTTCGCCGATTGTTACCTATCTCAACGGTGTTTGTCCGAAATTCGGCTGGTAGATGGGTTCGATCATCTTGAGACAAACCCTGCGGCATGATCTGCTTGATGATGGAGCCAGCAGTTCAATGAGAAGATGCTGATCTATATTTAGTGGTTGCGATCGTGGTACTTGGGGACAGAAGCGCTATTCTCGTAGCATCAAGAGACAGTATAACTAGATGGTCATCAATTACTCCAGAATTCCGCTTCGAGCTATCGTCTCGCACTCCTGCACCCTTGCTTTAACCCAAAGAGGTTCCTCTTCGCAAGTGACTTTCCAGGCATTTCCATCCAAGCTGCAATATCGGCAGACAGTTCTGTAATGGATTTGTATCGGCCATGCCAGCAATTCCGTATAATATTATCGCAATTAGAGTGGCCTATTAGGGGAATCTCCATCTTCTGTAGCTTCTACATACGAATGGGACCGTGATCGGGACCCCACTATTCGTCCTCGAACGGGTCGTAGCTGCGGGTTAATGAATAAAAGACCGACCCAATGGCAAATTGTTCGGGCAGCCAGCCTCTCCATACGTCCCGCGATCTAGGCTGCCTTCGTCGCCAAGAAGTCTTGCGAATGGCTCCGTTCCGGACAACATGTCCTCTGTACGGTCAAAATCTGCTAGCTTCATATGTCCAGATTGAGATAAAAGCATGTTCCAGGACGAATGTCACAGTAGGCTAGGCCAAGCCCCTCAAGCCACGCAGCAGCAGCGCCAAGCTGCTTCATCCAACGAAAGCAATCCTCTTGGGGTTGTCTCTTCGCAACTTCTATCACTTGCTGTGACGACTCGTCTCTCTGCTATTCTTCCCCGAGAAGGGGTGCGAGGTCTCCGGTCGTGGCATATTTCATAAAGATCGTTTTCTCGGTATGGTAGGAACTTCGGATAATATACGGTGATGGAGGATGGCACTTAAGTATGGCGAAAATAGCCTGTTCATTGGCCAAGTTGCAATCTCGACCCGGGCGAACCTTCATCACCACAATATCTTCGTTCAACTTGAACGTGAGCCTAGTGCTACCAAAACGGAGCAACCGAGCTCCACTCTGTGCACGCACCGAACGACTTGGATTGCCAATGGATTCCATCAGAATAGGTTTAAGAGGTATGGGGGTTAATCGTGAAGGGTACACTGTGAGGGTGGTGTTAGCACGCGTTTTGGGATGCTGAAGGAACTGGTAGCAAAATGATGCCACAATGTTGCTCGAGCCGACCAGTGCTAAACTTGACGGGTGGTAGACGAGAGACAATAGAGTGTTAGTGCTGGAGCTATCGAGATGCGGGAGTTGGGGTATTGGAACACTGTACACTATTCCCCAGGCATCAATTCGGCAGGAACCTCGAGGATATCAGAATGCACCATAATGGCTTCCAGCCTATTCCGAATTCATCCCCGGAATCATCCGAGAATCGGTTCCGTGGTCTAGCTGGTTATGGCATCTCGTTAACACCGAGAAGGTCCCCGGTTCGAGCCCGGGCGGAATCACATTTTTGCTCTCGAGGCTACTTTGTCTCTTTTGCCCGTGAGGACGGTGGATGGGAGGTGTTAGCCTCGAGGCTAATTCTTTTTAATGGGGTTGATAAATAAAGGTTTTCTTTTAAAAATACTTTTAATCTAAATATTACACTATTTTGAAGTTATTTAAAACAGAGGCAACTGCCTGAAGCTAGTATAATAGTTATTTATATTTTACTAGACTACACCTGTCCCAAGACCAACGCTGTCCCGGGACCGAAGCTCTCCCAGAACTGTGGCTGTTGGGACCAAGTTTAACCTCGGGCCTCATCTATCCTAGAAGCGTAGCTGTCCTGGGAGAATACGCTCAGAACGCACGCTCAAACATGGCTGTTTTATTTATTTATTTCTTAATTCTTAGGCTGTCCCAGCCGCCGCAGGGGCAGCTATGCAACGTTAGGCTATAAGAAAGATACCCCTGCCCTTTACTTTCAGAAACGGAGCCAATTCTGCGGCATAAGATTGCTTCTACTTCCTCAACTTCAATATACCAGCATTCGCCCGCCTACGCCATGATTATTGGAATACCGTGACAAGCAAGGCAGTTAGAAAGACTACGAGGAAGAATTATACGCAAGTTAGAACCAGTGTTCTTAGTGTCCACTTTGCAATGTTTTCTCCCGGCCAGCTAAATCTCTCTATTATCTAAGGAACTACCAAGCTTTATAACTAGCCGACAGCAAACCTCAGCTCGGACTTGGTAATACGCTATTGCTGAAAAGTGCGGCGGTATGCAACATAATCGTAATAGATGCAAGTGAAACTCGACCATGTTCTGGTACTCTGCTGGAATGCTTAACTTCTGCCTTGCGGTAGAATTAGTATATAATATTGAAGAAACGATACAACTAGTCAGTTAAGTCTCTTTATCGACTTAACTAGATGTTCTAGCTTATTATTACTGTAGGTAATACCAGTTAGCGTAATAGTCCGGCTCCCTTATGCTATATCGTCCGTATATCTGTCTGCTTATAGAGAAACTAGCCTATCTGCCTGTGTTACATTCTGGGATCATCGTGAGACGCCTGGAACAGCTTCCAGACCGGCTGCTAGGAATCCGGTCTGGACCAAGGTCTCAGACCCCCGGCAGGTAGGCCCTCCGGTCTCAGACCTCCGGACCTCGGTCCCGGAGGCTGCCGGAGGCCGCCCTCGTCTTCATCTATAAGACCGATCCCCAGCCCCTCGTTAGATAGGAAATCAAGAGCTTTCATCATCATCATCCTGATCCTATCCACTCAGTGTGACAGCCTGCCTTTCTTTTGCAGATGCTGCGTCATGGAGATATTTAAAGGGTCAATTCGGGTCGACAGTAACACATTGGGAAGTAGAAACGGCAGAGTCATGATACGGTTGTTTATTAGGTTGTACCCCAGCGCCACAACTAAGGCACATTACCAAAGGGCGCATGACCCTAGAAGGAGGTGCAGATAGGCGACGAGGCAGACTCAACCCATTTAGCTGCATAAACCCAGACTGCTCGCCAACAAAGTGTCACGCGCAGCGTCATGCCAAGCTAGGCTAAGCTGGCTGCAGTCTTGTTCGTATGGAATGGGTGTAGAGAGAAGCTGTGAGTCGAGAGGCTGCCTTACTTGAATCTGTAGCCCAGCGTTTGCAAAATGAGGCCAGATTCGGCCTTGGTGTTACTTATGATCAGGTGCTCGTCGTTTGCAGGGCACTTGGATCAGTTGTTGGAGCTACTCAATGATCACAGGGAGGTCCCCAAGAACGTATACAGTCGTAACTCAGCAAGGCATTATAATTACATATTAAAGAGATTCTATCTACAGTGATAGCTAGATTATTTCGGTGTACTGTATCATTCGCTCAGTTACGGTCCTGTAACATCCTCTCCAGTCCTCATTGTGGATTCCTCAAGCATCAAGACCGCACTCAATAGGGAACGCCTTTCCTGCGAAATTGTGCCTAGCAGTGTCTCCAGGTGCCTTGATGGTGAACTCAAACATGGATACGGCGTTCTTATTACCCATGACATTGCGCACCGGGTAGTTGTGTCCCTCAATCAGGGAGACACTACCGCAGCGGACAGGGTTGTTGAAGTGATAACCAGTAGCCGTCAGGACGAGAGCAGGTGCATCCACACTGGGTTCACCAGTTCCGCAGGTGAATGCATTGCCCTCGCCAAAGTAGAGAGTGTTTGCGTTGTCGGCCTGGATGCAGAGTTCGTAGGTTCCGGTTGAGGGAGCTCGGTAGTAGCCCTGATAAACCAGTGTGAAGCTGTTGGCGTCGACAGTGATGCCGCCATTAAGCTTACGCGTGTAGCCGACATAGTAGGCCTTGCCGGCGTACTTGCTGTTGGGGAAGGTTTCCGGGTATCCGGTGAGATCCGACATATAGTCCTGGGCAAAGTAGGTCTCATCGGTGACGGAGGAAGCGAGAGGGCTCAATCCTTGGCTAATGTAGTATGAAGCAGGAACCGACATTTCGTCGTTGCCGTAGCCCTCTTCAAAGACGTTGGCGTAGTAGTCAACGTTCCATCCCGAGGCCGGGCACTCAGGGTCGATGACACACGAGGTAGGGATGGATGGAACAGAGGTAGTGGTGGTCCCGGCACTCGCAGTTGTAGTTTTATCGACCGTGGTAGTCGTAGCGTCAGCGTCCGTTGTAGTAGTATCGGCGGAACTCGTGATCTCAATAGGCGTAGTGGTTAAAGAACCGGCAGCCGTGGTAGTCGTAGTACCAAGGGCGGTCGTAGTGGCCACGGAGACGGTTTCAGAAGTGCTCAATGAGACTGGTTTACAGGGACCAGCTTGGGCAAGGCTAAGCAAACTGCCCAGAACAACCAGGTTCTTCAACATTGTGATGGAAAATGAGTGATAGGTGAATGCAGATGATGTAATAGATCCTGTCTGATTAAAGAAAGTCGGGAGACAAATACGATCGAAAAGAGTGTACAGGAGCAACGTCAAAGTTGCTACAAATAAAAATGAATGACTTATTGAAGGAGAGGTCAAATGAATGATGGGGTGAGGAAAGAAGAGAGGCCGTCGTCGACAATCGTGAGACAGCTATCTTAATAGCTCTCCAAGACCGACGTCTCACCGTTACGCCTTTTCCATTTTGAGAACAAAAGGATTCTGCTCCGGACCGCGATGTTCGACGCACCGTTTTGTTCATTTAACTAATCCTTGTCTTAGTCTAGAATCAGACCATTTGCTGAGCCGCTAGTTCCAAGTCCCACCGTTCCTCGCCGTCTAACGCCATGTAGTCTTGATACGAGCTAATACCCGCCTGAACTAATAATGCGAAACAGCGCTATGAGTGGTTCGGATATTTTTCTCGGGAAACGTTTCAAAACGGGACAGGATAAACCCTGCCTGTTTGCATCATTTAATAAGTCGGACTACCTGAGGTTGGTTACTGCCTCTGCTAGCCTGCGGAGCAACAGTGCTATGAGCTGCTTCAACTCTCGGCAATGGCTTTTCGCAAGATTTCCATCCACCATTTTTATAGGGTGCGAAGCCATTTCGGCTTTTTGGCTTGTCCTTATTCTGGTCTCACCGCCAATTCTTTTTGGACTAGGTTAACAAACAACAGTTCCTAGAAATGCTTTCGGTGTGAATACTGCTCTGTTTAGGAATGATCTGGAACGGAGGCAGCTGTTTCAAACTGACATAACAGTTCGTTTATGTCTCACTAGCTTTCTATCTGTTCATCGCCCATCACTCTCTCAAATTCTGTTCGCAAAGTAGTTATATCCTCCATCAACCATTGTCATTGTTCTTCTCGACGCCTCGTCTATGTCCTCCTCTGGGAGGCCGAGAACGTCATTGTCGAGGCCATACTTGGACTGAAAGTCTCCATCGCCATTGGAAAAGAATGTACGCGAATACATAGCCTGGGCTCTTCCTCGTGGGTCACCGCTTTGCATCAATTTCACTCCTCGTTCCCAACGAGCTTTGGCTCCTTCGTATTCAATCGTCCAGTCCTTGTCCGTGGTTCCGGTTACGCGCTGGATGCTATCGAGCATCTCTCGCTGCGAAACCAAGAAGCTTGAGACATACATGGCTTGTTCCTCCAACGCGAAATCGTCGGGGATTGGTCGTTCTCATCCTCCGGCAACTCCTTGAGGCTTAGCAGAGCGGCAATGGCTCTTCCACACTGCAGCCATGTAGATGTGTTAATGCGAGTCTTTCCGTCATCGTAAAGTGTAATCTTCTTGTTGGCGAAGTCAAAGCCGTACCACTCCGGAGCTTGTGCAATGGAAAACTCATACCAGAACGAACAGCACATGGTGATCCAGGATGAAACGCCACCATCCTCGATGGCTTTAATTCCACCAAGAACCCCTTCTCCAGTGAAGTTGTCCCGAGCTAGCTTCTTGTTGTGAACGTCGGTACCGTAGCAGTTCGGCATGATCCACGGCACACCTGCTTTGGCAGCCGCCTTGATGAGTTTCTCTTGGGTGTCGGGAGGAGCAGTCACAGACATGGTGATGGCGAGGAACTGCTGGCCCTTGAGGGCGGCGACGAGGGAATCTTCATCCTCGTAGTCAACCGAAGCGACCTTGACGCCATAAGGCATCTTACTGGTGCTTCCAGCACGACTGATGGCGGTGACGATATGTTTCCCAGTGCCAACCAATGCCTGGGCAAGAAACTGTCCGACAGATCCACCGGCCTACGCATCTATTAACGGGGATGTTTGAGAAAGCCCCCAGGGACTAATGACTTACACCGATAATGGCAACCCTCTCAATCTTGTTGGCGAAGCCCTGAGGCTGGTCCTTTGCGTATTTCTGTGCCATGATGCTGAGGGTGGGTTCGAGAGGTTTGTTTGTATGTTGTTGGAGCTTGTGGGATGCGAGTGTTGATGATTTTGATGGATTCTAATCTTGAGCTCGGGGGTAAAGAACTCAACTTATATACAAAAATAAAAATGGCTTTAAGTTGGATTCCTCATTACTGAACTCGGATTTTGAAGGTAATGTCCGGACCACAGACATGGAACCACTGTCTTAGTGCCTTGCACGGCAGAATGCTAGCGTTGTAATGGACCAATGAGAGCGCGCGTCTATACGACCATGGGCTAGAACAGGCAACACCGCCATCGGAGATACCAGGCTCGCCTAATTCCGCATCGCGACAACTTCACATGCCAGGCTTATCTCCAGGAATAGTACATATTGACCATAGGATGCAATGTCTCAGTTGCTCTGCAGCGGAACATCGGCACGGTGACTGCACACTTACATCACGACACGAGCATCCGAGTCGCGTCATAAACTTGAGCTTGATGAGTGGCGCCACGGTGATGTCATGTTTCCTGGAGTGACTTTTTTGACCCGACTACGGATAGTCATGGAAAGCGATGGAAGAAACTGCCTCCGTTAGGCTCCAGTCAATAAATGATGACGAGATATAGCTAAAGAAATCTTGTGGACACATGCGACGCCATTGTAAACCTTCTACTTTATGAAGAACATGCATAGAATTCGGTAGTGAGGGGATTGGACGGGTTCGTGGGTGTGTATTTTGAAGATTAAGCGTACTGAAGACTGCTATTTTGCGGAAGGCACTGAAGTATGCATGGTATTTATGACCACGTACAGTTGTCCAACCGAGAGTGTGGAAATATCCATTTGACGTGGCCATTATTTGACAAATATAGGGATCTCAACAGCTAGAGAAGCATAGATCTCCGGGCAAAACAATCTTTACAATCAACTGGGCACTCAATTTTATTGGAGGTACTTTACGTGGGCTGAAACTGACCGCCACGCAGTGAATGGCTTTAACACCCACTGCAGTCTTTGTTCTACCATGGCTTATCGTGCCTAGGCTGAACGCTTCGGGGATCTTCAAGATCGGGCTTTATTCCAGGTTCCTGCTCGGTCTCATCACCATTGCGTTCGCTATTCCCCGCTACGTAAACAACACCGCGTCACAAGCCGAAACGCAGTGCCGCTTAGCACAATTACGTTAGTGTGTTACAGAGTTGGGACGAGAGGACTAATGCCGATTACGGCAATTTTGACCTCAGGCGGGGTTGACATATTGGAGATAGCATCTTAATAGGATACAGTCTGAATTGGCTCAACTTGAAGTCAGTATATTGGCAATAGTTGAACTAATTAAAAAGGAGAGGAACCAGGCAAACAGACCCAACAGCAGTACACATGCGCGGTATAACGGAGGTATACTGAATTAAAATCCTCCGCAGGCTGGTCGTGCCAAAATATTTTGGCGGCTCCACTGCCTTACGGTGGCACATTAGGCACGGTCCGACAACGGTCGAAAACCCAAAATTGTAAATCGCAAAATCGCTAAACCCCAATTTTTATTGATATTAAATATAGAGCTACAGCCCCTGTAGCCTGCTATAATGATAGGGCTTTACTTACTATAGACTACTATATTTCCAACAGGCTATAGTGGCTATAACTTCTAGCTTTACCAGTAAGCCTCCTAATAGATAAAGGGTTGTAGCTGCTATAGCCTACTGTATTAAATAAAACTGCAGCTACTATAGTCTGATATAAGAGGCAGAGCCGCAGCTGCTATAGTCTATTGCGTAGTCTATTGCAAGAGAGAGGGCTGTAGCTGCTGTGGCTCAGTGCGAAAGTGAGGGCTGCAGCTGCTAGAGCTTGCTATTAGTAAGAGGGCTGTAGAGCTGTATTGCGCTGTAGCCTTATCACTTTTGCACTGAGCTCTAGCAGCTGTAGCCCTCTCTCTTGTAACGAGCTACAGCAGCTGCAGCCCTGCCTCTTACACCGAGCTATAGTAGCTGCAGCCTTCTTTAATACAGCAGGCTATAGCAGCTGCAGCCCTTTATCTATTAGAAGGCTTGCTGGTGTAGATATACTTGCTGGTGTAGATATACTTGCTGGTGTAGATATACTTGCTGGTGTAGATATACTTGCTGGTGTAGATATACTTGCTGGTGTAGATATACTTGCTGGTGTAGATATACTTGCTGGTGTAGATATAGCTTGCTAATTTACAAAGCTAGAAGTTATAGCCACTATAGCCTGCTGGAAATATAGTGGTCTATAGTGAGTAAATCCCTATAATTATAGCGGGCTACAGGGGCTGTAGCTCTATATTTAATGTCAATAAAAATTGGGGTTTTGCGGTTTTCGACCGTTGGCGGACCGTGCTTAATGTGCCACCGTACTGCCTCCGCGGCCTCCACTGTGGAGATTGGAGTCCTCCGCGAGTGAGTCAATGCGGTACAACTTGAGACGTTGTGACGACTCACCAACCACAGTCTTGGGACATTCTGCCGCCTCAATTTCACTAAAACAGTTGTGGTGTGATGGCTTCCGGCTTATCTTCCGACAAAGGTCATGAGAGCCGTGCCAGAAGTAGCCAAGTTTCGTCAAGATTGAGCCCGGATCCACTGTCACCCACGTTTGCTATCGTTTGGATCATTTCACAGCCCCAGGTTCTTGTCGGTTCCAAATATCGGATCCCCCGCATTGCCCGGGGGTGGGCCTTCATCTGGGCAGGGTTGCGTTATCCGGAAGTCCGACCGAACTCCTCCCTGTGTGTGGCCCAGTACAGCAATAAACGATTCAGGTGGGACTGAGATACTGTGACAGTTACCATAGAGCCAGTCCGTTACAGGCTGCCTGCCAAAGATAAAGCTAAACACATTTTTTTTAAAGTATCTCATTAGGTGGTTTAGCAAGCCGGGCGCAGAAAATAATGTTGGCAAGGCATCGATGTGGTCCGCGGCGGCTTGGGGATATCCGATGGGAAAGACTGGAAATAGACAAATGGATGACTGTAACGAATTAAATAACACAAGGAAATCTCTCTAGAAAATGACTGAATAATACGGATCTGGCAATGACTCCTTGAGTCCCACAATGACAAACAAAATGAAGGCCCTGATCTTGATAATCGTCGAAAGCCTGCGCAGCGCCTTTCCCAGTCAACCCCATTACTTCCCTGGTAGTACCAGCCCAATGATCTATGATCTATCCCACCCCCGCTTCGCTAAATAAATAATGACTCAATGAACTTCTGTAAAGGAAAAACATATTATGAAACTGCATGAACCTGATTGCCTGCATGCGACATACAGGGACTACTGAACCTGGAGACAAACGTGGAAAGCCCGTGCAGCCGTGAGCTTCACTTCTGGTTGGCAATACGTGCAGATCGTCTTGTACGTCTTGTACGTCTTGTAGGAATTGCTGGGGAGTTTGACTGTGGCGTAAGGGGCCGCCAGGGTGATGGTGTTTGCGTGGAGTGTGTCGTGGCGAAATCGCTGGTTGGAGTCTCCTCTCGACGCGGAGCCGGACCAAGAACAGAAAACCGAGATGGGTTAGGCGCGGGAATAGGGGCCTGGGGAGCAGGGATAGGATTCTGATATCGGGTGAGAGCCGGTATGCGATTCTGTGGAGTAGTCAATTCCTTTGCCTCTCCGATCTTGAGCAGCATCTGCGCGGCAGACGCTCGGAGCTCAGGTCGAAGGATTGCCATCTCTCGGATTTTCGCCATTTCTGTTGAATTGTCGGCCGCGTGGACCACGGCTCCAACAGCTTCCTGGTACGTAAAGGCAGACGACCTTCGCCGGTAGCCGTTGACATCCAGTATCCATAGCATGGTGGCAAATAGGGACCATACGTCGGCTTTGGCTTGGGAGCCAGTGCCCGAGATCGCTTGGGGGTCGGGGCTCGAGTACACCTCCGGCGCCATGTAGTGTAGAGTGCCAGTACGGGCTGTCTCGACGATAGTGGTTTTGTTGCACAGACCAAAATCTCCGAGATAGAAATTGTGGGGTGCCTTCGCCGGTGGTGTCGTAGAGGATATTTGGCGGCTTGACGTCGCGATGCACGACGCCATTGTAGGCGAGGAAGTCGAGCGCTGACAACATCTGGGTAAAGACGGCCCCACTGAGGGTGGCAATCCTGGCGTTGCAGTTTTCCATTGTTGTACTCTCTCTGATGATCTGGTTTACTAAAGATTCTATACTCCCTTCTTTTAACGCCATGAAAATATTCAAGCTGAACTCATCCTGCGACTGGTGTGTAACAAACTTAACGATATAATGATGGCGCAAGCGGGAGAGCACTTCGATTTCCCTTTTTTGGGCGACCGCCTCCCAACTGCCTGCGGCCAGTAGGCTCAGCTTCTTAACGGCCAGGAACGTCCCTGTGTCCATATCGAGAACCTTGAATACCTGCCCAAACTGCCTATTGCCGACCCTGGCATTCTCCGGGGTTATATACCGAATCCTCGGCCAAGAGGGGACTTGGATTCTCAAGTCGAACCGAGGTGATTCTTTCGCTGTCGCTTTCTCGTCGACGGTTCGCATAACTCGGGGGTCTTCCTCGTAGCTGATTAAGGCATCCGCCTCTTTCCGCACCTTAATCTCCTTTAGGGTGTTGGTGAGATCTTCACGCCAACACAGCTGGAATATGTAGAGGTCCTGCCTCTCGCCACCCATGCCGAGTATGGTATTCATTGTCGAGCAGACGACGACCTGTCGTTCGGGGCCACATCTGTACGATGGAGCCCTGGCCATAAAGGCATCCCCGGAAACGAACAGGCCGACAAGCTGGCCAAAGCAGGTACGGAGCTTCCGGAACCACCCGGACTGGCCCCGTCCCTGGCTTTCAATAAGAGGAAGGCCCGAGCCCTCCCCCGAACCCTCTTTAAGAGCTGGTGGCAAGACCACGCCCCAGACTCGTATCAATCCTATCAGCTAGAGGCCGCAACCTCTAGCCCAGCTGAACTGCAGCTTCCCCGGAAGCAGCTCCGGCACCTCTTAGCAGCCCGCTCCGGCCACGGAGACTTTGCTGCTGCGTATCACAAGAGATTTCTCCACGACGACGCACAGCTCGAGTGCTCGTGCGGACGGTGGAAATCACCCGACCACCCCTTCTATTGCCGCAAGGTTAATCGTCATCATCGGATAAAGTTGGGGCTTTTTCCGAAGCTAACGATCAAACGCGTCATAGGACAAGATTTCGGCGAGTTCGTCACGATGATAGAGGCAGTAAAATTCTTTGCGGAAGTCTGCCCCCATTACCGCTCCCTCGTTTAGAACCCCCGGAAGTTGTGGTGACAGCCACTTCGGCCCCAGATCCCAAAAATCCACTCTTTCCCCCTTTCCTTTGTCTCTCTCTTTCCTATTCTTATTTTTCCGGCAGTCGGAAGGCTCGGTCGCAAGCCCGGGCTTGAAGACGCGCCGCGCTGCACAGCAGCTTCGAACGCGGTTTTCCCCCTGGTTCCCTCAAAAATCGGATGCTATCGCAGTCGTCGGGCTGCGCCCTGGATATCCGCTGACGGATGCCGGGCTTGAAATAATAGGTCAAATAGGGCTGCTTAATTGCTAGATGGAAGAGGAAGAAGGATCGCAATCTCGGCTCGTGGAGGGATGTAATTAGACTCACACGTGACCCGGACTGCGGGTCCGAGCCACGGGCCCGCCGGGCCCGTGGCCCCGGCCCCGGGTTAGTCTTAGCAAGCTGTCGGCCCCGGCCGAAGCTAGCTACCCTGTACCTAGGTTTCTTTAGCTGTAGACACCAGCCTAGCACGTCGTCTTGCCCCTAAGGGGATTCTGTGGGCATCTAGATGCCCTCACGACGGTAATAACACAACAACAACAACAACAACAACAACAACAACGACGACCTGTCGTTTGCGATTGTTTTCGAAAGGGGTCGAAGGGAGGCTAAAGACCTAAGTGGACGACTGGCTTGACAAGTTATGTAATATAACGATGTTGGTATCTGGGGTGATTATAAAGGAGTACTGGATCCTTAACAGGCTGGGTGAGTCGAGAAATATATCTGCATTCTTACCGCGACTGAGCGTTATGAGGGTACTGTAAGGTTTTGCTTGCGTATGGCCAATATTGAAAACAAGTTTGTCTCTGAGTTGCAACACAAAAGGGGCGTTATTGAAGTAGTTTACGGTAGCTAGGGCCACTTTATTTATAGGGATAAGGGTAAATAAAGTTAAAGGATGGAGGCTTGGTGGAGGTATTATAAGGTAACTTGCTAGAAGGGGATGAAACAGAGATGCGAAAATTATTAATGATGGGCGATAATGGATGGTGAAGGATTGATAGAGGTAGTGAAGGTTGTCAAGGTTAGAGATGCTAGTAGTGTTAAGGTTGCATAACTAGGTAACGGCTGCCGGAAGGGAACTTCAGGCAGATATTTGGCTAAGTCTCTTAGTACTGTAAATACATAGATTTTACTAATAATTTCGATATTTGGATACTTGTGCATTAACAGACCCATAATTTAGGTTGGTAACTTGTACATTTCTTTGTTCTCGCGCGCGAGCACCAGCCTACCAGCTCATTATTCACCTGCCACCTGTTCTTTCAATTGATCCTAACCTCCCCCCAAACTCTTGCGCTTTTTCGTTTCCTCTTCGCTTCCTCTGTCATCTTCTCCATTCATCCGCCTTCTTCCAGAATGATCTTCGGTGGCTCTTACAGTCCGAATCTATGGGCTGTTGATTTGCTTGGTCTCGATGAGGCGTATAGGCGACTCAAAACCCTCGCCGCCAACCCAGACATGCTCCAACGAGAGAGGCACCGCTTCAGCATCTCTCCGCCGCTGCCGCGTGACTCGCCGACTTTCTCGACGCTCAGCGGCGACGATCCAAACTGGCCGCGGGCCATTCTGAAGCCCGGAGAGCGGGAGGGCTTTGAAGTGAGGCAGGAGTGGAATAAGTCATGTGTGCGGGATCAGTTCTGGGCCGAAGAGGAAAGGGAGAACAAGCGGCTGCATCCAGAAACTTACAGTCACTGGTTCCTAGACTTCGGCAAAGAGGCGGCAGAGAAAGTCAAGGCGGACTGGAGAGCCCAGGGAATATGGGACGAGCGGTGGGTGGATAAGTATTCGTTGTACGGAGAAGTGTGGAAGCACGAGCGACCGCTCACCGACGATGAAGAAGAGGACGACGACGAAAATGCCCATGGCGAGACGGAGCTGCTCGAACCCGCCTCGGAATGCAGGCCTTATCGTCCCGCTTTAGCCTTTCCTCTCCCCAGAGCCACCGCCATCGCCACCGAAGCCGCCGACGACGAAGAATAAGAAGACACGGGAGGCTGCAGAACGAGACCGCGACGCGTCCCGCCCGTTCCAGCGCTTTATTTACTTGGTCTCGAGAGAACGCGAGCGAATCCTAGCCGCCGCTGACTCGACTGGCCCCGACTCGACCGGCCCTACGACTGCCCCCCTCGACATCAACACGCAGGCCTACACGAACGTCAAGGCTGACTGGGTCGAATGTGGCATCTGGTACCGCAAATGGGGACAACTGCCGGGGTATGAACTGGAAGCACGAACTCCCCCACGATCGCGACGAGCTTTGGATGGAGGGATATACGCCGCCTCCTGCGCCGCCAGGAAGAGAGTTATATGTCTTTCGCTTTACCTCTCCCCATCCGGACAGCTCACGACACATCGAGAAACTCCGCCAGAAAGCCGCCGAGCTGAATCCTCCGAGGCGAACAGCCCAGGAGGCACCCAGAAAGTCAACCGCTTTTATCGTCCGCCGCCATTACCCTTCTTTGGCATGAGAACTCCCGACCCGGACAGCCTAGGAATCAGCCAGGAAGTCGCCGACTTTTTTCGTACGTCACCACCCATCTCTGGCATGGATGCTCCCCAGGCGTACAGCCCAGGAGGCACCCGGGAAGTCGCCGGCCCTCCCGGAAACTCACCTCTGGTCATCCCATCGGAAGTGCCACGCCGACTCGGCCATTCATCTCCAGCCGAGGTCTACCCTACCATAGAGACTCCCGACGAAGTCTCGGTTTCCATCGCCAAACTGCCCACCTCACCCGCGATATTTCCCGACCCGGAGCAAGGCCCAGACGGGCATGCGGCAGCAGGTCGTCTCTCCGGAGCAGAAAGCTCGACTTGGTCGTATCCGGGAGCATCTCAAAGGCCAGCAAAGGGCGAAGGCCCGCCGGACGCCGGACTCGCTCTCGAAAGACACCGGTTTTTGTCGCCGAGGTACAGGATCAGGCCAAAACACGTCGGAGCGCCCGCCTACAGGCGCTCAATTTGAAGATGCCCCAGTCGATGCCGACGCGGGATGTAGGAAATTCGAAGAGTGTTGCTGAGAGTCAGGAGATGAACAAGCAGCAACGCACCACGCGTGGAAAGGGGAGGAAGTTGTGAGTTTGGTACGGATGGTGGCCACCTGCCCGAATCCATTGCTCCCTGCAAGTGTCATCTGCTTTTGTTTAGGTCAGTGTGAAATTGAACGGCTCCGTACGATCGGGAGGAGTGGGATAAGAATCGATAGTCTGAAATATGTTTTTGTTAGTATAGTCTTTAATATTCAATCTTGTTGTCATTCTGTGAGAAAAGCGCCAAATTACCCACACAACTGCACTGGAAACTGACTGTTGACTCGGCAATGAGACCTTGTGCTGATGTTGAAGCGGCAAAAATAGAGTCAGGGACAGATGACGCGGCAAACGGGAGCGCGAGCGGTAAAGCGCCGCCGAATTTGTCCCAAACCCATTTCAGGCATCTCCTGGATGGCGGGTACTTGCAGACATTGATTGTGCTGCTCGAAAAGAGAGAACAAGATTAAATCGCCAGGCAGCCTCGTCTCAGAAAGTTGTGCCGTAGCGAAGTACTGGACTTCCAAGGACTCTGTTAGAAAGCCGACCGTGGGCTCGAACTTCGAAGACGTAATGTTGCAAGAACTGGTGGCGGTCTTATTTCCAGCCTTAGCCGTGTCATCAGATTCAGCAGGCCAAAATATCGACATGTAATGCTCAAGCCTCACGGAAAGCACTTTATCGAGCATCAATTCGGCGATGCGATTTGCTAATTAAATGCCTGAAAGAGTGCATCCACCACATGATCCGTACTAAAGACTCAGCTGTGGTCTCCAAATCTCAAGAAATCATGTAGACTGAAAAATCCGATGCGCTTCCATTGACCTTCTCAAGTCCCAGCCCTTTATATTCCCAGCAAGTCTCATTTTTGCTAGCTCAAATACTCCGCAACACATTGGGGTCTAGCATAGTACCTAGGATCCAGGCCCGACGGCGCAAACGCTCCTCTCATGCTGATATCTCGGCTACATCGTCTCGCGCTTCCTCTTCCCATTCTCACCGCTGGGCAGAAGGGCTCGGTGATAAAGATCTGCCCGCCCAAAGCTCACAAGCATAGCCCTACCCCCGTCAACTAGTATGTGATGTCGCTTAACGTTGCGGTGGCCAACAAGCCGTTCGCGCAATTCCTGGAATGCGAACTTCACCGAGTTGATTATGGGAGGATCTATTAATTCCACGCTCTCGCAGATTGGGCGTCCAGCGTACGTCAGAAACAGGAAGTGCATAAACTTACTGCCGCCGTAGTATTTTGGTTGTATGAGGTCAACGATACCGAGGCAGACGGGGACGTAGAGCCCCTGAATTGTTTGGATGCGGTCGTAAACTTCGTTTTCATGACGCAGCATCGCAATATCCTTCGATTCGACGCCTTTGGCCACGAACGTGTAACCATGAGACGATAAGCGCACTTTGAAGAGGGTGCCGACCGATCCTGGTATAGTGAGCGGCACACAATCAGCGCTTTGTCCGCGGTCCCAGCCGAGTTGGTTACGAATCAGATCAAGAATTGTGTCCGGGTCCAAGTGTGCATTGCCATGATCGTCGAAGTTAGGGCAGTCATCGTCCATGGGTCCGTAAAACGAAAGCCCAAGAATGCATTTGTGCGTGCAATATGGCCGGTCTCGGATGTTTTGCTGGGACCAAGAGTTTGCTTGTTCCGGAACTTGCTGGTCTTGTCCCTCGATCGATGGGATGATACCCCTCGAAACATTTGCCATCCCCGCAAGACGGTTAAATTGGCCGAGGGTCGACGAGGAGTTGCTGAGATAGATGCTATTGCCATGGCTTGGTTGCGATGTGGCGCTACCGGGTAGTTGAAAGGGTGTTCGAATCGGGGAGTAGAGGAAGCCACCCAATGGCTGTGAAGTTGCGCATCGCTGCTGGCGAATTGCCGCTGGAACACTCCTCAAGACATCGTCATACTTCACGTACCATGTGTCGAGGCGTTGGGCAGCGTCGCGCCAACTCTCGGGCGGAGGTGGCGATCGCAAGGCTTGGAGGGTAAATGCGAGAACTTGTGCAACAGCACTGCGATGGAGTTGGTTCTCGTCGCCGACTTTGACGTCCAGATTCGGCACACAGACTGAGTATCGAACGCAGGATGGGTCGTCCGGTATGTGGAGGAAGACAAAGGCCTCCCCTGTGCATACGTACCCATACTGGACGCCCTTTCCGACCATGTAGAAGAACAGCTGTGTAACAACAGTCGAGGCGAGACGCCTTGCCGTAGACTGGAATCCCTGGCCGTCGTTGTGGATCACATCGTGATTGAGATCGATCTCCGATGCCAAGCCTGTTGTAATTTCATCGCAGCTCAGCTTGTTCGGTGCCTTGTACTCGATCGCGAGGACGGGGACATTGCAGCCGTTCGAAGTTCGGTAAATGCAGCATTGGTCTGCGGGGTGGCCTTGTCCCCTGGTCCCCTGGCGAGACATGAAAGCAATAAAGCTTTCGGCCCATGTTGCAGTATCAGCGTCGCCGTAGATGGAGCTGAGATCCATATATTGGGAGTTGGCAGTACGGGTCCCCCCTAGGTCCGGGTGGGTCTCGAAGGTTATGGGGCCCGGAATACCGAGATGGTTCCTCAGCACTTCGTCTTTGTATGCCTCCTGGACCAGCTTCGCTAACGCATTTTCCACAACGTGGCGTTGGAACCTCTGGAGCCCGAGTTCACATCCAATTGGCTTGAGCAGAGCCCTCACGGCTTCCAGTTGATCTCGAGATGGGAAAACGGCCGTGTGAGAGAATGAGGAGCCAAGTGAAAGTTGCTTCCAAATGCCTTCCTGCGCTTCTGCAAAGCCCTCCCACGGGATGATCCTTCGAGGACAAATCCGCTGGGCCGGGCTTCGAGTGTCGACTTGCGTAGGATTGTAGCGGTCAGTCAGCACGTCGATGTCAAGGTTGAGCGAGTGGCACATCTCAAGATACCGCGGCAGGGTCATCGGCTCGGGTGCGGTGGCACGTTCCTCATGCTCTGGGCCGTTGACTAAGCCGTCATCGTTCGAGCGAGTCCAGGTCTCTGTGAGTCGGCGTTGCTCCATGATGGTATAAGCTTTCGCGAGTTCGTGCCGGTACCTCGCTTGGTCAATTTGCCACTGCGAGCGTCCGAATTCGGCCATGATCACGAAGGTTTGGCTTCTTCAGGGGTAATATCGCGCCGCGTGTAGTTCCTCTGTGGTTGACTGAAGATGGCTTGGCGATGGCAGTTTGAAGGGACAAAGCGGGGTTATGATGTGATGGCTGGGCCCGGGTTAATTGAATCACATATAGGACAGAGAGTACGTACACGTCGTAATTAAGTCTCACATGGACAGGCCACGGTTGGGTGTTATCCGTACGCATACCCAACAGTTATGGAAAAAGAAAACATACAAAGGGCGTATCAAGTACTTGATACCTAAAACAAGGGCCTCAAGGCAGAGCTAAATGCACAACACCTTTCTTTCCTGTATGTCCTGGCCCTCAATCTGGTGCTAAGTATATTCGCCGATTGATTATGGCCAGAGAATTGCTTTGATATTTGGGGGATAAACTTAGAAAACCTAAAAACTAGATCCATGAATAAATGGAATCTATGATTGAAATTTACGACACATTGTGCGTGCAAATACCAATATGTGTCGGTATGTACCTGCACATAGCTCGCTGGAAATCATGGGCAATGTTCATTTATTGCATCCCGTGCACCGGGGTTGGGCGCATTAGCCTGCCGTGAGACGGGAGTGTCTGGCTCATCGCCCCTACGTGTCGCCAGAAGCAAATCCTTTGGCTTGGATCCGTTTCAGTTCCTTCAATTTTCTTCCATGATCATCAGTAATTGTGATTTGAATTGTACGAGATCGGTCTACCTAGCCGTCGGGTCGGAGGAAAGATGGCGTGTTTGAATCTCATCTTTCCCCGCCGTGACACATGGACTGCGGGTTGGTGACTGACTAACGAGCAAACATGCATGATAGGCTTACACGTCAACGATCTCCTCGTATTTATTTTTTATTTATTTTTTGCTTATTTGCAGTTTCGCACTTTTTCTGAGATCTGAATCCCACACAGGGAAGGCGGAAGTGATCCGACGAGGTATTACAGCCTACTAGTAAATAGGGAGGAGTCCTTGCAACTGGAAAGACTGTACAGACTCTTAACCACCCTCTAATTTCAGCGATTTCATTGTGGGTTTTTCTCCCCTCTCGGCTTCACTCACGGATGGGACTCCTACTGCCCTGCCCAGAGCCTCGTTTGAAGACGGGCGAGGTGGCGTTGTACTAGAAGTCTAGACCCGCATGTGCACATTAGGCTGACTGGTAGGCAACCAGACGAGACGACCATCTTAGAGGCTCTGGATGCACTATTGATTGAAAATGAGGGGAAGGGGTCCGAGGATGAGGCTGGCATGTTGCACTACCGGCACACGACGGATGCCATTTTGGACTAATTTGCGCCACGTCGTTCTGGAAAAATCGCAGCCGCAGGCCGTTCACGTTCTGGGTGTGAAGCTTGCCCGGTCGGGCATCAAGATATCAATGGCGGTTGATCTGGCGCCTTATCGGCTGTTCTAGACAACAAGCTACAGCAGAACGAGCTGTGCCGGCTCAGCCCCATCCTTCAGCGCGGCCGCTAAACCCTGCGGGATGGGTACCGGTGGCGTCTCATAGCTTCTCATGGCTTCTCAATCGCAAATAAGCTTAACGAGTTCAAGCTCAGTGTTCAGGCCATCGAGCAGCTGACCGTTATTTCCATTGAGACGGTTCAGCTGCCAAGGCTAAAATGTAACAACTCGGATACGCCAACATGCAAGATAAGACCTCGACTTGCCCGCTCAGCCGATGTTGGTGTTGGCCCATCAAACCACCGGCCAAGGCTTTGGGTATTTGTTTCACTTGAGCAGACCGACGTTGGATTTTCTTTCTTTTTTCTATCCCGGCTTGTCCTGTGAGGGATCCGGTCTCCATTAGCCACCAATCACCACTCTCAAATACCGCATTCAATCGTCACCATGCCGTCACGCCTGGCCTCCGCACACCTGTTTGGGTCGCTCCTCGCAGCGGCCGCAGCTTCAGTCTCAGCAAAGGCGCATCGTTCATCCCGAGCTTCATCCTTCCTAATTTCGCCATCACCACCTGCAGCACCGGCCAGACGGAATGCCATGATGGTTGCATGCCCTCAAGTGCCGAGTGCTGCGCTGACGGTGGCGGTTTTTGTTACTCTGATAAATACTGCGTTGGCAACACTTGCTGTCCCAACGGGGACACTTGCGTCGACGATGGTAGTATTGTATGCGAGGCGGGAACTGAGATATGTGGCACCACTTGCATGCCTGAAGGGAATGTATGCTGCACTAGCTGGAATTGCGAGCCGGGATTGAGTTGCGGTGACTCAAAGGGGACTTGTGATCCTGGCGCAGGTGGTGGCTCAGATGACGAAGTGACATGCGATGTCGGACAAGAGGCTTGCGGCGATGGTTGCATGCCTGTAGGAAGCGTATGTTGTGATACCGGATACTGCGATGAAGGCCAGACTTGCGGTTCAGACGGTAAATGTCAAACCCCACCACCAACCTGCGATGACGACCAAGAAGAATGCGGTGACGGTTGCATGCCCAAAGGAAGCGTGTGTTGCGATACGGGATACTGCGACAAAGGCCAAACCTGCGGCTCAGACGGGAAATGCCAAACCCCAGATCCGTGTGGAGACGGCAAGAATGAATGTGGCTCAGGGTGTATGCCAAAAGGAAGCGTCTGCTGTGGCGATGGATATTGCGATTCGGATCAGACTTGCACCTCAGATGGCCGCTGTCAGAACAAAGGCCCGGACTGTGATTCAAACCAAGAAGAATGCAGCGGAGCTTGCATGCCGAAAGGAAGCGTCTGCTGCAACGACGGATACTGCGACAAGGGCCAGACCTGCACCTCGGATGGACGCTGCCAAACGCCAGAGCCAGACGGCTGCGGAAGCGGCAAGGAGGAGTGCAACGGGGCGTGTATGTCAAAAGGAAGTGCGTGCTGCTCGAGCAGCGGCTACTGCGACAGCGGCATGGAATGCACTTCGTCTGGGGGCTGCAGGCCCGAGGGATCTGTCGACTGCGGAACCGACGGCTACTGCGAGGCCGGATATGTATGCGACTCGAGCGGAAGTGGCAGCTGCAGCAAGCCAGGATCAGATGGAAGCAACGGCGAGACGACCAAGAAAGAACAAGACGCCAGCGAAGCCCCTGCAGCAACCAAGGCGGAGGCGAGTGCTACCGCAGCAGTGGCCAGTCTGGGTGACAGCAAGGCGCTTTCTTCTGATGGCGCTGTCACTATCGTCGATCCATCGCCAACCGAGTCCGCGGCACCGACCGACCCAGGTTCCCAGATCGACTCTGGAGGCGACGGTGGTTCAGATGACTTTACCGATGGGAAGCCCAACGGGGCATCGAGCTTGCAGATATTTGGTGCATCTGTTGTTGTCGGACTTTTCGCCCTGATTTCGCTTCTCCTTTGAGGGAGGAGGTCCCAAAGTTCTATTGACGGGCGACGGGCGACAAGTTTGATATAAAGTGCCTTGTAACTTATGCTAGATAGCGGGATTTTGTTCGATTGGACCATGTACAGAAGACTCAATTAGACTGTCAGGTAACTTCCCAGTCTTTCTAGAGATATCTCCAGGCAGTCCTGGAATTATATTACTCTATATCTGCTAGTTGTGACGGAAGGACTACATAAGTAGTGTGACGATCGGGTCTAACCTAAAAGTGAAATACGGTTACCCAAAGGGGCAAAAAGAGGTCATCGCCGTAAGGGATGTGAATTGAATTACTTGACTTGATTGAATTATCTAGAGTTGGAAGGGAAGCCCTAAAGGCTGCCTTCGAGGACCCTTGTGGTACAGTGTGATCCCACAGTGTGTGGGATGACAGCACTGTGCCACTGTGTCACGTGATGAGACTGGACCCTGTCCTTCACACTAAAGGTATAGGGTAGATCCGGACGTGAGGTGTATGATCTAGTGGATCAGGACGTCGTAGTGAGCAATATAGGTCACGGTTTGGTAATAGTAGAATAGGAGATTCAATATAACCAAGTGTTTTGATAGCTGGTGAGGCTATCTGTCTATAGGAGTACTAAATAAGTGTCTATATACTAGATGGCGATCGGATGGTCTCAGTGGTCCCGTCGTGATACTCATTGATGAGAGTCGCGAGTGGAGCTAACCTGTCTGCATGACGGGTTGTGCTAATGGGCGTAGTGAAAAAGTGGGTACGTCATAGTTCTGCCGTTGTAACTGCCTGGTCCTTAGGACGACGACAACGACAACGACGACGACGACGACAGCGGTGCGCGTCCCCTACGTCCCCGCCGCGGTCGCTGTGCGCCGCGGGCTGTGGATTGTAGGCTGACTGTATGGGCAGACGATAAAGAAGATGAAGATGACGACTATGCCGGTGACCCCGGTATGTGTTTTTTTATTATATTATAATATAAAATTTTATACAAAAAATTATTATTTTTATAATAAAAAGAATTAAAGTTTATAAAAATCATAATATTATTACTATTAGGAATTTTTATTATTAAACTTAGTTTATTAATATAATAAATTACTTTAACTTTAGGTATAAAGCTAAGATTAAATTTAATATTGATTATAAAGCTATTAGCTTTTTAATTTAATAGTGAGGCGTGTGGGGAAACTTGTGCTTCCTTCATCTCGCAGTGGACATCGGAGATACCATGTTGCTGAAGGATCTCGCGGCATCGCATCACGACTACATGGCCTTGTTCCCATGGTGTGGAATCTTCCTTTACTGAAATGAGCAGTGTGACGGGGTGCTCAGGCTGCTCGGCATCTCTCGGAGTGTCCATTCCGCGCTCATATCCCAGGCGCAGGACATCAATGACGGTCCATTGGACTCCATCGAGCGCCAGAACAATGTCGCGTCGGAGCGGCCTATTTGTGTTCCATAACCCGGCAATGGGGTGCGCCCAACGGGGTTAAGCAGCTTGCCAATGGGTCATTGGGTCGCGAAGTTGAATTTATCGACCCAGGGATCTGTGCTCGATCGAGCCACAAGCTTCGGTCTGCTGGGCAAGCCGTAGTAGTACCCCACCTGTTCTTCGAAGCTGGGGGGAACCGCAACGGGGACGTCGTGCCGGGCCATCGGGGCACTCTTGGCTCTTCTGTGCGATATAACTGGCATTTACTTCTATACCCTATAAGTACTTAGTAGGCAATAGCAGTTCTTAGCGGGAGCGGGATGGTGGGGAGAATTATTTATAGAGGAAGGGGGGCACTACAGTTTTAATAGTAGATTTTAATAATAATAATAAAACTTAGTTGTTAGTGTTAAGAGCTGTGCGGGTAATTGTGGCCATAATGGAAGTTGAAGAAATTGGATGATTGTTGGAAGGGAAGTTGGCCTCTCGACGACGGGAGACATCAGTCTCTCTTATATCTTATTGCTCGAAATAAGGTTACTATCTCAAGGTTGTTACCTACAGATAGCAAGGTCGCTAACTGCAGATAGCAGGATTGAAGCCAGAAGGGTTAAAGTCAGAAGGGTTGAATTGAAGCTTAAGGCAAAGACCGATGTGTAATATCCTTATTGTTCAGCTACTATCTCTTCTGGTGCTGGGTGTAGTGCTAACTGTTTGTCTCTATTGTTTGAAGTTACTGTATGGCTTTAATCTATCTGATAATATTAAGTAAAGTTAAAAGAAAAAAAAAAAAACTAAATAATAAAACTTAGCTATCTAATAGTAAGCTTTAATAATGATAATAAAACTTAGCTATAAAGTAAATCTTAATAAAAATAAAACTCAGCTACTAAACAGTAAACCTTAATAATAATAATAAGACTCAGCCATCTAACAGTAGACCTAAACAACAACAACAAGACTCAGCCACCTGACGGTAGACCTCGACAACGACGACAAGACTCGGCCACCTGACGGTAGGCCTGAAGCCAGAAAATTGATCAAACGCGCGGGGAACGGAGTGCGAGCGAGCCACGAAAACGACGTAACCCAGTGAGCGTGAAGAGACCAGAATCACCATTCCCAAACTGAAGAGGACCCGGCCGGTGGGCCTCTAAACTTCTTCGAGAAGCATCAGGAGATGTCCGTACTGGAGCGCTTCATGCGCATGCAGTGGCCTTGCTGGAATTCGAGACGCCAGAACAGAATCGTCCAAGGAGGCTTCGATCTTGCGAGGGAGATCTTTTATCCGGAGCTCGGGGAAAGGTTCGAATACGGCAGCCAATGTGCGTTGTTGAAGCACCCGGGGGCCTCTCGAATTGAAAGTTGGCTCCGCGGTTGTTTTCCAGCCGTCAAGGCCTCCCCACCCGGTAAAGCCTGGCCGGCGTTTATTAACTGCGCGCATACGTCTGTGAACATGATTGACAGCTCACGAATCAACAACGGGGCAGGCTCGAATCGCTCTTTCGCTAATGGAATCACTTATGAAATCCAATGTTGGCCTTAAGTTTGTGGTGGTTTCACCTTATAGAGCCACCAAAACGTTCCTCGAAGGTTTGATCCAGCAGCGCATGGCCGCCCTACAGCCAGGCCCTCTTCGCAACGGCCTCTCCGGTATCGAGGTCAGCACTGCTGATTCCTTCCAGGGGAAAGAGGAGGCAACCGCCATATTCTTGACCACTGTTACGCAGGAAAGTGGCCCGGGCTTTGTCAAAGACCCTCGCCGATTCAACGTGGGCATCACCCGCCACATCGACTTCGTTTTCGTCATCGGAGAAATTGCTACTATGGATCGAGTCAAGGACGCCAAAGAGGATGTTACGCCTTCTGACCAAGGAGAACAGATTCTTGCAAGTGGCAAGAAAATGCGGGATGCTTACCAGTGGTTCCGCACCAAGGGGCGAGTGGTCAATGTTAATTTTCGGGCGGGTGACAAGGCCCGGTTTCCGTGATTACGGTAGATACCTAAATTAGGAATCTCGGCACGCAGAGCTAAGATCAATGGGAATACCAATCCTGTGTCAGGGGCCAACGGTCTACCGGAGTTTTGATATAGTAGGGACCATTAGCTAGCTTCATTATGGCCCGCCCTACTTAAGGCGTCGAGTCTACTAGAAAATCGAACAGCACGCTTTTGTCCTTCTTTCAATTGAGACCCCGCCTTTTGTCGTATCACACTCGTTACATTATAGCGGTCGCAGCAGCTCTTGTCGATATTTATCTTTTCTTTCACTTCTGAGATATTCCACCTCCGACAGTATCAGATTGCGGGCCCAAAGGTATTCGGAATTCGGCTAAACTTAACCCCGGAAAATCGAGTATTTGATCTTAGCACCTTCATGTAAATTAGGTATGAAGAGGAATAATTGACACTGTATACAAATGGTCTGTGCGCCCCTAAAGTCTTCAAGCGTGTGAAGCCGATTTCACTCCTAAAAATATCAACTAATATTGACATATCTCAAGTGAGGGAAGAAGACAGGAGCAAGGCGTCGGTGGGGGAAAATTCGCCAAGCAATTGGAAAAAAGATAAGGACCCAGGAAGACCAATCAACCTGAAGGTGCACTACAGCACCAGATCTAGAATTACAAATAGTGCTCGACATATAGATGACGGTGTTAAGGTTGGAGGTCCGAAGGCTGACGCAGGAAGTTTGACAACTTGGCCGACCCCCAAGGAAGGAAGAGGAAATTCTCCATGTCGGTTTGGGGTCGTGTATACGCTGCATGATGCTGGGTTTGTATGCGCTAGCTAAATCGTCTTTTAGACTCCATGTCCCCCTGAACCTCCACGCGTCGTGATGGGACCTTTAATAAAGGCATTGCAACCCATTTCGACAAGCAAATAGAGATTTTTCCTGGCAATAGTCTGGGATTAAGCCGTAGGGGAGCTCAAGAATGCATATTTTGTTGTCATGTTCAATTGACCATTCATCTTTCCTTCAGCTCTGACGCGCAGGGTCAAGCTCAACCTTGTTCTTAGTGATGACGTCAATCTCATCCATCACCTCCGGGGTCAGCTTGTCGAGAATCTTGAGCGCGCCCACTGTCTCCTCCAGCTGCTCGGGACGACTGGCACCGGTGATGACGCTGCTGACGTGGGGGTTCTTCAAGCACCACGCCACGGCGAGCTGGCTCTGGCTGACGCCCAGGCGGTCGGCGATGGGCTTGAGCTGGCGCACCTGCTCGATCTCTTCCTTCCAGCTGTCGGTGCCCATACGACCGCGCATGAAGTCGGCAAAGCCATCCTTACTGGCGCCGAACCGCGAGTCTTTGGGCGGCTGGCCGTCGATGACGTCGTTGTACTTGCCGGAGAGCAGGCCCATCTTGATAGGGCTGAAAGTGGTGAGGCCCAGCCCGGTACGCTCATACAGCCGTTGGAACTGGCCCTCCACCTTATCACGGACCAGCATGTTGTACTGAGGCTGCTCCACTATGGGAGCAATCATCCGCAAGTCGCGGGCAATGCCGACCTAAAACAGCGTGTTAGTTTCTCTGCCACTCTTCAAAGATTAGGAGATGAGACATACAGCCTCTGCAATCTCATCGGCACTCCACTCGGATGTACCCCAGTACAAAGCCATTCCTTGGTCAATGACATAGTTAAACGCCCGCACGGTTTCCTCCATAGGGGTCAACCTGTCTGGGCGATGCGCATAGACAACATCGACATACTTGAGCTGGAGACGCTCCAGCGAAGCCTCGAGTCCCTCGATGACGTGCTTCCGTGACAAGCCATGGTTGTTGACCAAGATGTCGCCATTCACTGCGCCCCAGTTGATCTCTGAAGTGGTTTCAATATGAGTTCAATGCGATAGGAGGATGGGACTCACTGGTGCTGATGACAAGATCACTTCGCTTCCATCCAAAGTGCTTGAGGGCCTTGCCCATAACAATCTCCGCCTGTCCAGCGGTGTAGTTCTCTGCAGTATCAAAGAAGTTGATACCCAAATCATAGGCCTTCTTCATGCAGGCAAATGCTTCCTCATCCTGAGCATACCCGCCGTAGGTCATCCAGCTGCCAAGGCTGATGGCAGAGACATGCAGGCCCGACCGGCCAAGCCGGCGGTAGATCATGCCAGTGTTCCGAGGTTCAGGCCACGCCATTGTTCAGGATGTTGACGACAGAAATTGGTGTGTTGCTGGGGTTGTGTGCGTTTCCAAGACGGGTTGTTCAACCCATGTAGAAGTTGTGAGGGTGTTAGTCTCAATCGCGGCGGGGCTCTTCGGCGGAGAAATTCTCGGAGCTTCACCCAAACGTGGGGTTACGCATGCAACCACGCCCTGGAGGGTGGATATTGGCCGATGGCGCAAGAGAATTTCGGGATTGTGTCATCGGCATGGATCTAAACGTCGATCGGCCGGTCGGGGCCGAGCCGAGTTCTCCGCATCAACACGCAACGGTCTGGTCCTTTTCTGTCGCATCCCGAGGCATCGACTGCAGCAGCATGCGAGTGAGCGGAGATGGGGACCGGATCAGGTATCCCAAATCCAGAGGTGCCCAGGATATCTGAGAGGCCTGCTCCTCCATAAATTGATATGTAGGCATGGTCATGTCAGTCGACGCCGTGAACACGTCAACAGCCTGCCAGCTCGCTTGCTGGTCGATGTTGAAGATGATGCCGTCGCTGACCATTTCCTCATTGGCAGCCTCCGTCAAAAGGCCAGATTCAGATGCAGCCTCAATCCTCATGGTGAGTAATGAGAGCAGGGTCTTGTTGCCCCCTCGAGTTGAAGAGAGGATGTCCCGTAAGCGGCGCAAGATCGGCCCAGGCTGGTCAGTCGACGCTGCCGGGTGATTGCTCGCCATTGCATCAATCACTGCCGTTGCGATCTCGAATGTTTTGAACTCCTGGAACTAGTATTAGTAAACTCTAAGTCAACTTTTGGGGTGGGCAGAACTTGCAAGAGTAGGGCCGTGAGATTCCAGGGCTGTAGTTGGGAGTTGAGAGACAAGAGACAAAAAGTCCTTGGCAATAGTCACCGGGTTCATTGACGGAATAACGATTCCGAAGCGCAATGCAGCTCGCCATAGAACCGCCCGCATCCACTGACGGGTGACAAACATGTCCGCTCGTTGCACATCATTGATTGGGCCCCAGTCATCGTCGCCGACCGAGTCGAGCAATTTCTGTTGGAGGAGCTCCAGGCAACTCTGTGCCACGGAGGCCATGTTCGGCACATCGGAGTCGGCATTGCGGAGGATCTCGAAGATGCCCGACTGATCAAACACCCAGAAGAGATGAACGAGTTTGAGGAACGCTGGGAGGACCTGGGCTTGATCGTCAGTTCCCCCAAACCAGGGGAAAAGAATGTTTGGCCTCAAGACAATGGGTAGTTTGTGCAACAATGCTACGCCGCTAGGAACCTATCTGTTAGTTACGAAGACTCAAAGCGGTAGTTTATACAGACCGTTCTGTGACGAATAGTAACCAGAGAACTCGTCGAGATACCTGTTGGTCGGCTTCAGAGAGCGTGGCGTAGGTCGATTCACGATCGAGGCGGAGGATCTGGGCCTGGGTGATGGCCTCGCGCAAGTACACGAGAGATTTGGTACCGCCGGGGGCGGCGTTCTCATGATATATGTGGAGGAAGAACGATATACGTAGGGCATCGAGGAGGTTCAGCTTCTCACTCAACCCACTGGCCTCCGCTTGCTCGACGCTGGGCTGCCACGGCGTCTCTAGTCTGAGCTGAGCAACGGCAGCTAGGGCCACGGCATTTGCGAGGTGCCGCGCAGGATTGACCTGGCTAGGGGTCTCCAACAATTGCCGCTTCAAGTCGGCCGCATCAACGACGGGCCATATGGGAAAACAGTCTCTCGGCATATGTGTCGAGGATGCTGATCAGATGGGGCAGCTCCTCGATGAGTGGAGTTGCCGTGGCCTTGCCCTGGTCGACTCTGGATGGGTTAGATGTGTTAAACGGATTACTAGATAGGCCTCTGCTTCTATCCAGCGACTCTCCTCGGCGCTTCCGCTGGATCTTGTCGATGGTCCTCGCCCGCAGCCCGCGGGGGCCCCGTGTGGCCTGGAGGCGGATGAAGCTGCACTCGATGCCCGAGGCCACGCATCCATTGCAGGGAGGGATCTCGGAGCAGCGAATCTTGCGCACCTTGCACGAGTCGCAGGCCCGGCGCGCCAGCCTCGAGCGAGACCCCGTAGTGCTCCCGTTGGCACTCGCAGGCGGGAGCGGAGGCTGCTGCTCGGGCGGCGGAGGCGACTTGGGAGGGGATTGGGCCATGGTCTCGGCGGCGTAGAGATTGGAGAAGGGCATGTCCCAGCCTCGAACCGGAGTGAGACAGTCAGCTTATCGAAACGGAGGAGCAAATAGCAAGAGCCACACTAACCCTCTGCCCAGTCGGTCGGTATCATGGTCTGCATTGGTGGCAATGACGTGACGAGAGGTGACGATTTCACCATCGCGACGGCGTCGTATTTACCCCACAGAAAGACGATTGAACTCCCCGAGCTTCCCCACCTTGGCCAAACTCCTCCTCATTTCACCCACCAGGCCAGTCACAGCAATTCATAATTCATGTGTTCCTGCCGGCGGTCCTATTTCCTGACTGGCCGCCCGGTGTCACGTGAATAGGCGCGACCAGCTGAACGTCACCGATCGCGAACCTTCTCGTACCCTCACAGCCTGCTCGCCTGTCAGTAGTACCCCCCATATACCTGACGGAGCTGTGCCTGGCACCTGCATTGTATTATCTGCGCCTCTTTTATCTAAGGTAACCCAGCCGCGCAGAGCCTTCTCTTCCATGCCACCACCGATTGCAGGACTTGCGAAGAGAGCTTGGAGAGGCTAGCCAGAAACCAATCAGAAGTAATTGCACGTCTCGTTTGTTTAAATCGCTGAACATCGGCCTTATATGCCTTGCCGTTGTGGACTCCCCTTGCAACTAAGTCCGCTTGATGGGGATCTCTTAATATAAACTCTCCCGAATGTATTTCTCTAAATCTTTTAAGTTCTTTTAGTTATATATTAGTCAGTCTATATATCTAGCTCTTTAAGTTATTAGTAATTAGAAAACTCTACTTTTTTCTATACTCTATTCTATTTATCTATAAGTATTATACAACTAAATACCTTTAGTTTCTTCTGCTAGATAATACTAAAAAGGTCTTATTCCGAGGAGTCAAGAAGATACGGGGAGTATGGGACCCAGAGAGCAGAGCCTGCTTACCAAGTATCTTCTCGTTCTGTCGGTTAAGCTTGCTGCTGTGAGGGCCTCTTGATGAATGGATGCGTGCGTGGAGGTCTTGGATAAAGAGGGGATGCCATCCACTGCCTTTTTATCGTCCCAGAGCTGGAGAACCAGACGTTTGAGGCGAGGACTCTCCGAGAACACCGACCTGAGGTAGCCCTTGCCAAGGTTGTTGTTCTGGCGCATGCCGATGTCCTCGTGGCCCTAAAGCGCAACCGAAATGGCAATAGAGCCAAACCAGGGAGGCATAGGAGGAGGTGGCACAACTTGCAATTGCATTATCAAAGTCGATTCAGTCATGGTCTGGCATTGCTAGAGAGTGTAGTGAAACTGAAAGGAGTCTTATTTCTGTAGTACCAATCTAATCTTATTAGGCATTTCTAAAAATCATGACACTTCGTTCATCTTATGTTAACCATGCTGCGACACCAACCCTCATCAAATGAGCTTTGGTAGCGGGATAGAATCATTGAGAGGCCCATTGGTCTCCGGGGAGAAGCAGTCCCTGCCGGTGAGAACAGAGGTTGGCTTGTTCATCTTCTCCAGGACCAACTGAGCCAGCTTCGCAAGCATCACATCGCTGCCTACATTCGTGAAACCATGTTAGTAAAAACATGATGAGCTACGTCTGTTTTAGCAAAGCAAGGGAAGATACCTTTGGCACCAGCAAATGTGGCGATGACTGGAACGTGCTCCTGTCGCTTGCTGATTCTAGACTCGTATGCTAGCTGCCCAACTAGTGTATGGTTAGACTGGCTGGGACAAAGGGCACCCTGGGAATGGAACTTACTGGGTGTCACAATTTGGGGCAGTCCCAGGATAGAGCCAAAGTACTTTGGCTCATAAGCTTTAACAACACTTGGGGGCCTGGTACCAGTCAGAAATGCTCAGTTTGTGAGGAATGATAGCCAGGACGAACCCGCTTTCAATGTCTCTGTAATCGAGTTTGGCGTTCCCCAAGGGGAGAAGAATCACTGCTTCTCCATGTCCCTCGTCATTTCTCGTGAGGACGTGCTTGGCGACCCAGTCGCGGAAAACTTGGCACTCTGCAATGCCCTGTGCTTTTTGCTCTTTCGTGACTTTCGACCCAAGGTCCCTATCAAATCAAATCAGAAAAAGGTCAAACGTCACCCACAAGAATCTTATGCTTCAAAGCAGACACTCACCACTTCCATCCCTGAGATGGGCTCACGTAGACGGGCTTGCCAAACTTCTTCTCGTAGCCTTGTCGGAAGTCATCAAAGGTGTGATAGTTGTCATAGTACATAGGCCAGAAGCCAGACTGACAGTTTTAGCAGCAAAGCATTGCTAGCAGGGAAAGAAACTCACGTTCTCGAGGTATTCCGAAATCGATTTTCCTTTGGCTTCGACTGGCGGGGATTCTTCCCACAGCTGGGTCAAACTGACCTTGGTATGTTCAACACCAAGGACTTGCTCCATGGCTGCCAGAAAATCCTCGTTCATCCGCTGCTGGCCGTCTATCTTGTACGGTAGCCAATCTGTCGGGTACAGAATCTTGGTTGGCTGCTCACGGTTAGTGGGTGACATCGAAAAGAAGATTACTCGACGGCACTAACCAGTGATTCCGGTAACTTGTTACCAGTCGACAGGCGAGTGAACTGAACGAGGTCCTGGAGCGATCGAGTGAAAAGGGCCAAGCTGTCAAATTCCCTTGTCGCATGTTAGCCACGGCAACAAGCTGACTGAAGGGCAGAACTTAGAAGACTGACTCTGAACTGGGGACCACGCCCTGCATAGAAATGCTTCTGCCGCTGAGCCGGAGTCCTTGAACTCCGGTTGCCCGTGCTGGCTCTCTTCCACTTCCCGTAGCTATCATTTGTGAGTCGAGTCTTTGATAATTTGAGAAGCGCGCACTTACTATCGGTGCCAATCGCCACATCACACCACGGGTAGCCAGAAATGCACACGCCTGCACCCGTGGAGCTGCCCGCCGGCCTTTGATAGCCATCTCCTCTGGGGTTCCAGGAAGGGAAGTAATCAATTGCCTGATTCGGGGGCTTCTCAGAGCCGGCAAACGCCAGGAGCTTCGTTTTACCCACGATGACGGCACCCAAGTCGATCAGATTGCGAACAAACTCGGCAGTCTCTGTCTGGGGGCCATAGTAGTCGATATATGCCCTGTTGCCCATGGAAGTCTTGACGCCTGCAAGGTGAATGTTGTCCTTGATGGTGACTCTGAGTCCATTCAAAGGCCGGCTACCTGACTTGGGGCTGTGGAGTCGAGAGGGAACAGCCACAGCGAGCTCATTTCCGCTCAGCGAGGCAGCCATCAGAGGCTCGTAGGTATAGGCATCTCTGGGCCAGCGTCTCTGTCAGCCTTGTTCATACCCGCCCATGTTGGGCCTACTCACTTTGCAGTTGATGCGGGAACCGTTCCCACGACGAAGGCGCGATAGTCATCAGCAAAGAGACGCCAGGCCTGGTGCACGGCGGAGCCAACCCGAAAATAGGGCCCTTCTGGAGCAAGATGGCCATCAGCTGGGTTGTGCGCCATGGACTTGGGCTTATCGACACCAAAAAGCTCTGCCACAGCATCCTCGGCACTGGCCAGTCCATAGTCTGGCACCTCGATGTACTGAAAGATGAAAGCGCCTTCCTGGGAAAACTTTGGGTGGTAGACATCGTCATTGTCAGCAAAGAACTTGAGTTTCTCTGCCAGAAAGGACTTGACATCGAGACACGATTTCGGGAGGGTGACGACGGCGGGCTCGGCGGAGGGGCTGTGGGATTCGTTGAGGAAAAACTAGGAGCATGTTAATTGGTATTGCTAGCTCGGTGTCGGTGACGTTACGAACGGCAGGCGGCTGCTTGACGTGGTAGGCGAGCGCTTCGCCTGGAAAGCGAACGACAGTTTGTTGCAGCATCCCAGCGTTGGAAGTGGCCATGATGCTGACTCTGAGGCAGGCGTACAGGAGGTGTCGAGGCAAAATTGGAAAGCTGAGAGACAAGGATGAATAGGAAGAGAAGAAGTAGGAAAAGCAGCAGACGGTGAGTAGATTGTTCGGCCCGGATCGTGGTCTTCAGTGCGGCGGGGCGAGAGTTGAGCTTCTGTCTGCTCTGGGCAGTAATTAGCCCTCACGAGTCACCAAGCGAGTTGCGGGAAACGCGCCAAGGCAAATAGACGGTTGACGGGTGGCGAGGCTAGCGGTGAAGGGCCAGAGACGGAGCAGAGCTGGATTGCTCCCTTGAATGCAGCTCGGAAAGAAGTTTGCGTGGAGAGATGGGTTGAGTTGAGTTAGACTGAGGTGGGCATCGAGGCGCGGTGGGGAAGTAGCGGCCAGCCGGGATCTGGCGTAGTAGCCTGAGTTAGGTAGACTACCTCAAGGTAAACGCCCGAAAACGGTTGAGCCGCAAGTACAGTACCTTGAAGGGGGGCACGTGACGCCTGACGAACGCCATTGCAGCCGCATCATTTACTCCGTAACACAAAAACATACGACGCCGCCCGTCTACTTAGAGCCACCTGCGGGACATTGGGTCTCTCAACGGACCACGCCAGTGAGACGCTTACACCGCACCGTAGACGTGATCCGATTCGGCGGCCGGACACGGTGACCAACGGCCGTAGCACCGGTGAATGCTGCAACCAGCCCGGAGTCCGGACGCTCGTCAAAGTGCAAATGATAAAGTCGTGTAACTGTGCCGCCATTCTCAGCTCGGCTCGGCACAGGTTTTATTACTTATTACTGCCAGTCAGCAGCCTCATAAAGGGGCCATGTGACCGTGTGACGCATCACTGAGGCTCAAATGCGCAAAACACCCCACGCAGAGCCCTGTATCCCCTCCTTAAGCCAACAGGATTTTCTAGACGACGAGGCTATCATCTCCCGCCACTATGCTGAGGTAAAGGCCTTCGTCGAGAGTCTGCTCCCCGAAGGTTCGGATGTGGTCATCCTTGGACATCGGGTGAGTTTGCCGATTGCTGCTCCCCCTTACATGACCTCCCTAACGTTAGCCGGAGAGACGTGAGAGGGGACAAGGCTTCCCAAAGTCGGGCGCCTACAATATCCCCCTTCCGAACCCGGTAGTCTATCCTCATGGAGGTACGCCAAGCAAACATCCTTGATTTCGCCTACTAGAGCTGCGGGTAGGAGTTTAACAGCATCTGACAGACTTCACCGCCGATGGTGCGCTTGTCCGCCTAGGGCCCGTCATAGCAGAGAGGCCAGAACTCAAGAGCCGACGAGCCCAGATGATGAAGTGAGTAGGCTTTACTTCTATATTTACCTACTTACAAACACAAACCAGTGTCTGGCGGGTGACTAGGGGCCCAAATCAAGATTGGCCACTTGCTTGCTGTGACTACTTGTCTCTGGATGTGAAAGAAGACGTTGAAGCGAGCGATGTGGTCCATCGTAACCACGTTGGAGAGAACAGCATGCTCTTGCCTAATCCTAAGCACCGATGGCACTTTATGGAAAAACAAGACATCGACGAAGTCATCGTCTTTCGCCATTGCGACTCGGCTGGTGACCACATCCCGTGTGAGCGAATACTTCAAATCTTGCTTCTTTCTTTCATGTGTGCTCAGCTAATCATGCGGTTGTTCATTCCAGTTTCACCCCATGTGGCATTTGATCGAGCTGCTGGCCTTTCAGGTGTCATTCCGCGTCAAAGTGTTGAGACAAAGATTGCTTGCTTTCTCCCTGTTGGTACCTGAGCTTCTTGTATTCTCTGAGACCGACTCTCTGCAGACGCGTTATTTTAATAAGACCGGATTCCGTCATTTTGATTGCAACTCTTATCAGTGACTGGATAATAATGTGAAGCGGGAAATGCAAGATATAACATATCATCTCAGCTACACGGAATTTAGCCGCTTTTTAAATGACTACAGGAGTAGCGTAGAACTTTGAATGGGCGAGGGTTGGATGAGATTTGCAATACCAATCTCTGCAATATGATATCAAGGCCGCTATCATAACACGCCGGGGATCAATCAAGACTCCACAAAAACATAATGTTAAACAACTACTCTTAGTCAACGACTAACAAGCAAATTTCAACATAACTAAGGAGTGCATCGCTGCAACCCCCTTTCACTGTCTTCAGACCCGAACCGATCCGAGGAAGCATGGCTCTTGCAGCTCCCAAACATCACGGGCCATAACTCGGAGTCATCCCCTCAATCATCATCTCCAGCGTACAGCAGATGGCTGTCATAAGTGTCGCTGGAATCGGCTTGGTCTTTGGCCATGGCAATGGCGTGGGTGAAATCGGGATTGCCGGGGTCACAGAACATTTTCCACGGCTGGGAACGCTTTACTGGACTGCAAAAACTGGTCAGCGAGGTGCCGCGGGTTTTTAAGTCCGAATCGCTACCTAGCCATGGCCTTCAGTCGAGAGTTGGATGAGTTGCTTCGAGTCGAGATCGCTGAAAGGTCGTAGTTTGAGGATGAGAGTTGTGTTTGGTAATGTGATGCCTAACTCTTTGGGTAGGGGGGATCACAAGAACATGCTGGAGTGGGTTGTGCGACTTTTATGGGCACTCTAGGCCTTTATTAGTCTGGGTACAGTCTCTTCGAGCACAGCGTGAAGGCCTCGATTCAGCTAGGCTTATCCCCCGCAACTTGGAAGCGTACTCCCCGAGCAAATCTGGGGATGGAGGAAAGGCGTCCAACACCACAAGATGGGATCAAAATGAGAGTCAAGAAAGATTCACGTCAATTTTATGTAATTTTCAAAATTCGTATGCTTAATATTCATTCTGTCATATGACATTGTCCTATTTTTTACAGTTCCTTTCCATTAAATACCCAAAGCCTCCCGGCGACCCTTGCTCTGAATGTCCAGATACGGCGCCTCGCCCAAGCTGCAGACCCTATCACCTGCCCGAGCCGCTTCATAGTCATACGTAGCGCAGTGAAAAGTCGCCCGGTTATCCCAGATGGCACAGTCATTCTTGCTCCAGCGATACCTCACCTGCGCGTCGTGGTTCTGCGTCACCAGGTTGAAGAGATAGTTGAGAAGCACATCGCTCTCGTCTTTCGAGACGCCGTTGATGCGCTTGGTGAAGCCCCGGTTGACAAACACCGACTTCCACCCGGTTACGGGGTTGGTTCTGATGATGGGGTGGATGGCTGTGAGGTTGCCGCCCTGGTTCAGTGGCGAGCCGCGGACGCCCTTGCGGAGAGGGTTTCCAAGACGGGCTGCCTCGTCGTGGAAGAAGGAGGCATCGTGAGTAGCAGTCAAGCCTTCGAAGAGTTGCTGCATTGGCTGGGAAAGGCGGTCATAAATCTCGTAGCCAGAGGCCCAGAGCTGTACAGAGCCATATTAGTCACACATCTCTTCAAGGACAAGTCTAGCTATCAGCAAGACGCTTACAGTATCACCTCCGGTAGCAGGGAGGGTGTGGATCTTGAGCATGGCGTAATCTGAGGGGACCTTCTCAAAGGTGCTGTAGTCTCGAGTTAGTCTGTGCTCAACTCGACGGGGATATCTGTAGGGCTTGGCCATGCAGATGCAGCCAGGGCTCGTACATGTCGCTATGCCACCCGGCGCTTGCTAGACGACTGACGTCGCTCAATTGATGGGTCAAGCCGCCGCCCTTCTTCTGCTTCTCGCTCGAAATGACGCTGATCTGATCGCCAAGCTCGCTGCCCTCCTCGGTCAGAGGATGCACATGCAGATCCGAGCTGGCGGGACAACCACCCAATTCGGTGAGCCGCAGCATGAACTCCTTCATCTCCCCGGGGGTCACGTCCTGGTCCTTGAGGAAGACGACGCCGCGCTGGGAGACGGTCACGGCAAGGTCTCGGATCAGACGCTCGTCCCACCGCAGGAGATCCCGGATCTGGAGGCCGCTGAACTCCCGCCCAATGACGGGGGTCACGTCGGCCTGCTCGATGTCATCGAGGCTGCCCGTGTAAGTCAGCGGCTGCGAAATGCGCGGGCGGCTGTCAGGGTGGCCTCCGACGATGTTGTTGTCGGCGACAATAGCCTCCTGCTGGTTGGCTGCGACAGACGGCATCTTGAATGGCAGAATCAATTGGAGTCAATTAACAAAAGAGTATGGTGATAACGTCAATGCTCGGTGTCTCTTTTGGACGTCTGTGAGGCTCTGTTGGTGGACCGGTGTGTCTCAATCTTGGGGCAAAAAGGGTAATAGAGTAGTGGTATAATAGCTACAACGGGCAACACTTCAAGAGCAGGCTATTCCCGGAGGGCACCGTGGACCGTTAAATGCGTCTGGCTATGTCGAATCACGACGCGCAGCAAAGGCGACATCGGGACTAAATATGGCATGCTAACTCCCGGCGACAGGCGGAGAAATTCTCGGAGACGTGACGCCAGACGACGCCAGCAGCGTTAGGCGGCGCTATCCCCACAGTCCCAAGCCGGCAGGTCACGATCCACACCACGCGGAGCTCGCTGGGTCGAGACAGCCAATACGAGCACCTCATCTGAGATGATCGAGCCGGGGCAGGACGCCTCGTGGTGGGATTGGGCCGGGGTATGCCAGGCCAGTGGCAGGCCCGTCAAAGGGCTTACTCGGGTGAGTCGAGTCTGGGACGTCTAGCCGGGAAGCCCTGATTCATTTCATCGTCGAGCTGAGCCATATGCATACATCTACGTAACTCGTTTGGGAGAGGGCCGGGGGTATTACCGCACACGCCCTCGACCGAGCAATGAGCCATGGCCAGAATTGGGTTCATGCCCTTCCATGGCGTGCCCCGTCGTGCCACACCCGTTCTCCGGCTTGCCGGCAAGAACCAGACGGAGCATCTCCCCGGATGGCGAGCTCACCGCGCCAGACCTTGGGGACTATATATCTTGACATCAACTCCCCGAGTTTGAGCTGAGGGCCGTTGCAGTCGTGGTCTCATCCTCGTCAGACTTCTCAATTATTCCTCAGTTGAACACCGCTCTGGAGAAAGTATCCAATTGTCAATTGCACTCTTCAGCCACAATGGGCACTGCAGACATCGAATCCAGCCTGGCGACGGCGGTGCGGACGTCCTCCGACGTAGACAAAACGTCGGTTGGAGTTGGTCGTACCGAGCTTCATTCGGCGCTGCCACCTCACGCCTCGTACGAAGGCGCCCACCGATTCGACCCCGCTGCCGAATGGACTCCCGAGGAGGAGAGGACCATGGTCCGCAAGACGGATATCCGTCTCCTGAGCTGGCTCTGCCTGATGGTATGTCCTCTTATGCACGACCCCGCGTCGGCTGCATTCCCCGCTGTCGATCAGTTACACTAACAGGGATCGCCAGTTCTTCGGACTGCAACTTGACCGCGGCAATCTCAGCAACGCCCTGGCGGATAATCTGCTGGAAGACTTGGGCCTCACTACGGATGATTACAACAACGTGCGTCCTAGAAAGAAATTGACAACACGTCCATTCCCACATGTTAACTCTGTTGCAGGGAACCACCATCCAGCTCCTCTGTTTCTTGACGGCAGAATTCCCCGTTCAGTTCCTTACCAAGAGATACGGATTCAAAAATGTCTTGCCCACGGTATGTACATCAAAATTCCATGTCCTAGATTGACAGCTTTAGACGAATACTAATATTCCTGCCTCCAGCTCATGTGTTGTTGGGGAATTGTTTGTAAGTGGAGCCAGGATCATGACATTCGAGAGACAAGACTCGGTACTAACTAATCATTGTGCAGCTACCTTCCAGGCCTTCATGAAGGACAGAAACTCATTCTACATCACCCGAGCCTTCATCGGTCTTTTCGAGGGCGGTTTCATCCCCGGTGTCATTCTCATGGCAACCTACTTCTACACGTCCAAAGAGCTCTCCATTCGCCTGGCTGCCTTCTGGTCGACCCTAAACATCGCAAGTAAGTTGCAACCATGCAAACGCGGTTTCTTGACCTCAAAATGAACATTTACTCATACTATTTCCCAGGAGTCATCTCTGCCTTGTTGGCCGCTGGTTTCCTGGAAATGAGAGGCGTTGGTGGCCACCCCGGATGGTTCTGGCTTCTCCTTCTCGAGGGTCTCCTCACCACCGTCATCGGCCTTCTGTCAATGGCATACCTGCCCAGCTCCCCAACCGGAACCAAGTCTCTCATCTGGCGCAACTCTTGGTACACCGAGCGAGAGGAGGTTATCATGGTCAACCGCATTCTCCGCGACGACCCTGCCAAGGGTCTCACTGCACTCAAGGAGCCTGCCACCTGGGCTGACGTCAAGGGTGCCTGGACCGATCCCTCTCTCTGGGGTCTGTACTTTATCGGTCTCATTGCCTACATTCCGCTACTCCTGTCACGGCCTACTTGACCTTGACCCTGAAGCGAGTCGGAAAATTCAGCACTCTCGCCAGTAATCTCCTCACCGCACCGTCTGCTGCTCTGCAAATTATCACCATGTTAAGCTTGGCGTACAGCTCCGAGTACTTCAACGAGCGCTCTTTCCACTGCCTCTTTGGAGAGATTTGGTCGATCCCTTTGTTCACAGCGCTGCTCACGATCCCTGACGAAGGCCGCGAATGGGGCAGGTTCTCCATCATCACTCTCATCTCCGGTTACCCTTACTTCCACCCTCTCGTCAGTTCTTGGATCTCGGAGAACTCCTTCGATGTAAAGAAGCGAGCGATTGCTGCTGCAACTTACAACGTCATTGTACAAGTGTATGTACAAATATTATCCGACATCATGATGTGTCATTTGCTAACTTGCTGAATAGTGGAAGCGTTGTTGGTAACCAGATCTACCGATCCTGGGACTCTCCTTACTACAAGAACGGCAACAAAGTGTGCATCTCAATCCTTTCTCTCGCCATTGTTGTCTTCCTTGGCCAGCGCCAGTGGCTCATCCGACTGAACAAGAAAAAGGAGGAGGAGTGGAGCAAGTTGACGCCGGAGCAGAAGGTTGAGTACCAGACCGACACGGAGGCCCGAGAGAAGGATGGTAACAAGCGACTTGACTTCCGCTTTGCCTACTGAGCTCGAAAGCCTGCCTTGGTTTAGTTGGTAGTACATATCTGTGAGGTTCTCTGATCGGCGACTCTCAAGGACATACCCTTCATCGTCACACATAGTTTGTAGGCCCCTAATCGTACATAGCCCGCGGTGGGCCCCTCTCCTTCATGTTCATATTTTGCTCCAAGACGTGCTTGTCCGTAATGACCAATGCTTAGCCAAATATCTTCATGAAAAGAAACTGTAGCATGTAAATTCGCATGGCCATGGGTGCTAGAGACTGTAAATTACAGTGGAACAGGCCCTAAACGCGCTATAATGAATTAAGTTATTAGGGACCCCAATGCTAAAAGTTTATCAGTTCTAGCGGCTGTTCGACGACCTCGGCTCGCTCTCCACCCCCTGCAGTCCCCAAACGGCTCACTGCACGAACCAGCCCAAAACCGGGCGACAGAAGCGCAAATTCTCGGTCAGTTTATCCAGACTTGGGCGGACGCCGCGAGTCATCCATCGCTCGAGAAAACTTGATTCGAAAGAGAACTACCTAGGTAGCCTTTGGGGCCTTCGGGTCTGATTCTCGTATTTCTCGCATCATTATTTCTCCGCCCTTTACACGGACCTACGAACGGTTTCGTCCTGCCTAGGCTGGGGTAGCGTCTGGCAGCTTGCTTGTGATGCAGCCAGCTAGCCTCAAACATATCGAAAACTGCTCACTCATCCGGCCCTCACCTTCAACTTGCCTTTACTCATACATCACTTCAACCTCCATCTTCCACATCATCTCCGATCAGTCATGGGCTTCCTCGGACAAATCGCCAGCGGCGGCGTCGGCGCCCTGCACACCTACATCCTGGTCCTCGAGATGTTCCTCTGGACGACTCCCCGCGGCCGCAAAGCCTTCAAGCTGACGCCCGAGTTCGCCGAGAAGACCAAGGCGCTCGCCGCCAACCAGGGTCTCTACAACGGCTTCCTCGCGGCCGGACTCCTCTGGGGCCTGGTTCACCCCAATCCCGAGTTTGCGTCGCAGATCCAGGTCTTCTTCCTCGGCTGCGTCCAGGTTGCCGGTCTCTATGGCGGCCTGACGGTTGGTCCTCGCATCATGCTCATCCAGACTGTGCCTGCCGCCATCGCCACTGGCCTCGTTCTCATGGGTCTTTAAATATTTTGACGTCCGGTGCTGGAAGCAGTTCGAACTATGGGAGCGGGTTCACGGAATCGGAGCAATTGAGCCTCGTCGAGCAAGGAGCGGTTACGTGTAATGTCTATGTGTATTGAGGCAAATGCAATTTTTTCCTAGACTGAATCTAAATCCTTAGGGGCGGGACACCATTTTCTTGCGAAGAAGCCATAAATCATATCAGTTACGATCGCACCATCTCATTCCAATTCCATCTCCTCGAAGACCTCCGTGACCACCTCGCGATTGCGCAGGGCCTGTATCCCACAGATGGTCGTGTCGAACCGTACCCCGTCGCCAATAGCAGAAGTCATGCAAACAACGAAGCCAGCTGCGCCCCCATGTGAGAAGAGTATCTCAGAACCCATGTCCCCCGGCGCGACGGAGCCCCATCTCATACTTTCTAGCCCGTTCTCCGCCGTCATCTGAATCGCCTTGACATAGTCACGCTCATTCCACCAGACGCGCAATGTTCTCAATTTAGACCCCCCCAAATGCCATGTATCTTGCCCGTATTCTCCCCGGTCAGGCCTGCCCCGACATCCGTCCGGTGTCCATCTGTCTGGAGCCAACGGGAAGGCTCTTGGACCAAGCGTGATCTCTTGTCCGTCCACGTACTTGAAGACCATGGAAACGATTGGCATCTTGGGATAAGCGCCCCATTGATACAGAATCACCCCGATGCTGTCCAGAGGTCTTTCGCAGTCCAGCCAGGATAGGGAAGGTATCCGATCTGGTTTCGGAATGTTGTCCCCATAGTCGGGCGCCCAGCCGTAGGTCGGTCCAACACGACGTTTCGACTCCGGTAGTTCCTCTGGCTCCCAATACAGTACGTTTCCATCCCACAGACTCTCTTCATCTGTACTCGGCTCACATGCGGCGTCAGGTGCGAAAAGAGGGTGAATGTCATCGGCAGTAAATACGTCACTCCAACGACAAAAAAAGCCAACCAATGCGTAGCCCTGCGGCCTCAACGTTTCTGAATGCTTGTGGATTATCTTCATTTCGGTTGGCCATCCGATGACTAACTGACGCCCACTATTTGTGACGAAGCGCATGCCTGGTGATGTGCCGCCAGTCTGCCAAGATATGAAGATGATTCGCTCACCTCCCCGCCCATCGATCGTCATGGACTTCAAGGCACTGCCCCTCGACCCAATGCCTCTGGACGTACCATCGGCATAGGTGACTTGGAACCTTCGCAAACCAATATCGCCAGATATGGCAACGATGTTTGCGAGCTGCTCTTCGGAGTCCCCAAAGAAGAACATCTCCATGGGGCGAAGATCCATGCTCCGGTGCCATGCTGTAGGCGTTGACACGTAGCTTTCAGCCTCGGGCGGTGGAAGTCGGTTCTTCCACAGGCATTGGGTGGCCAGTTCACTGTAGGGCCCATATACTTTGCCCAGAAGACGATCATGTGCCAACTCCGGCGCTTTGGAAATTGGCTGTTGCAGAAGGGCCAGGTTTTCCAAGACGCCCGTGTCCGCCGAGATGCGAAGGAAGAAGCCGACAACGAAGTGGTCGGGGTAGACGTGTATGAGGCGGTGATCTCCCTCAGACTGGCCATGTTGGACTGGGGCATGGGCGGTATAGAGACTCTTAAGCCCGACGATTCTGCGACTGGCAGGTCTCCCACGCGTACTACTACCTTGAGTTGTCACGACGAAGCCAGTCAGCCAATCGTTGACTGGAATCCGAAGTCCTTCTTGGCGACAGAGTAACCCCACGGGCTCCGGGTGGTTCCCGACGACACCTAGCCCTACAAGATCCCCAGTGCTTGACCAAGTAACCGAGAAGACTGGCTCCTTGTGTTGCAACTCAGTGTAGTTGTCTATGAGGCTCACAGTCACTGAAGTCGTTGCCCGAGGTTCCGGGAGGATCAATCGCGGCATTAGCGATGATATGGCGTCGACCACCGTGTCCGGGGGTTCTGTTCCACCCCTATGTTGTTCTTTCAGGATAGAAAGATACTGTGTGGCGATGCCATGGCACAGACTCCATACCCGCTTTCTATTCGCAAGCGTATTGAACCTGCGAGGGTGGTTCAGGGTGCTGTTCTGCTGCAGCTCCGTGTACATGGCCTTCCAGTCGATGAGGTAACTGGGGCCACCATCTTCAAGCACGGGAAGGTCGTAGATCCAGGGCATGTCGTTTCGAATCATTTGCTTCCAGAAGCTGTTCTTCAGGACAACTCGGGCGACTGGCCTGGAGGCAGCTCTCAAATTGCAGGCCGAGCGCCCATCGAGGTCCTCCATGATTCGAAGGAGGAGTTCGGGTGCCAACTTAGTGAAGGTGTCCGGGGGCCCGGTGACTTCCTTCATGCGTATGGCATTTAGGGGTGGCTGTGCCGAAGGTGGTCGGGTCATGGAGCGGTAGTGTATCTCGACTTGCGGAGTCGAGGCAGGTGACGCTGCGAAGGTGTCAAAGCCGTCGACGTGCTGTTGCCTTGCCCACATATCCATGTACTCTCGGATGGGTCCGTAGTCCATCTGCAATGAATTCGAGCGTACAGTCCCGAATTGAAGGCGTGACTTGAAGACCTTGTTGATCACCTCCAGGTCGATAGGACGGTCGGTCAGGACCTTGGTCAAGACTTCGAAGCATGCTGCGTGGACTGGAACGAACAGCTGCTGCGTCTTGGACCAACAATACCTAATCGGGCGGGACGGTGTTAGATGCATTTAGTGTAAGATGGATGGAGCTTTCTCACGTTGTAAATATGCATTCCTCGAAGCCGGGGAACCGGGGATCATCGCCGGGTTCGACGATGAAGTCCTTATATTCCAGGGCCCTCGCGCGGCCAGAGAAGAAGACCCTATATCAAGTCAGCCTATGTCCATGATGAAGGAGTCAGGCAGGATGGCTTACTTGTTGGAACAGGCCGAGTTGACGTTTTCCCCGATGATCCTCACGTCGCCGGACCACGAGGTGCTGCTGCCGGGGGGATCCTCCAAGTTAATGTTCCCATGGTCGTGGTTGAGGTGGGTGGGATCTCGGGCGAGGGCACCGCACAGGGCGCAATATGCATAGTACGAGCCCATAGCAACGTACGAAAGTCGGCTCAAGTTTGGTTTGTCTCTGGAATCAGGATTGAAGAGTTTGAAAGGAAGAGAAGAGAAGGACACCGCCAGAGAGGGGGGAGCAGCGTGATATACCGCCCACCGCCACCCCGCACATGCGTGTCTGAGACATCTGCCTGCAAGGTGAGGCTGGAGGCGTACTTGGCTGGATGAGATTCTTCCGTTTTGTGTGTTTGCGGCTTGGCTCAAATGCACGCCGGAGCTGCGTGGTTGAGAGAATAGGTGGCTTGGATCGGGTCCAATAAGGGCATGCCTTTCTCGAAAAAGCAATCACGGATACGCAAACTCCAGGCTTCGGTGTGTTTCCATCCGTTCTCCTACCATCCGAGTCCATCATCAACATGCCGCTTGCTCACCTCCCCTCAGAGCTCCTCGCCATTATCGGCCAGTTCTGCAGCCGCTCGGAGCAGAACGAGCTCACTCGAGTCAATCATCAGTTCCACGACGTCTTCAATCCCGTCCTCTACCGCCAAAACCTTCTCCATGATGCCCCAGCTGAGTCTTGCATCTTTTGGGCCGCTCGCAACGGCCGCCTGGACACGCTGAAGCTCGCAGTCGCCCACGGCGCCGACATCAACGACAACGGCATCAGAAACGAGGACGACTGGACGAGGCCACCACTGAGCCTTAATGCCGACCCCAGGCCAGTTTTTTGCCTCCCCATTGCATCTCGCAATATATCACCGCCACCCGGATCTCATTGCCTGGCTTCTCGACAATGACGCCGATTTCAATACGCCATCGAGGAATGTGTGCCTCTGTTACTCATCGTCTGCCAGCGGCATCTTTTGCGCGTATCCCCTCCATACGGCCATATGCAGTGGCGATGAATCCACCGTCCGGCTCCTCCTAAGTCGAGGAGCAATCATGTCTACAAGTACACGGTCGGCTTTGTTCTGTGGCATCCGCAACGGCTGCCTCCCCGTTGTCGATGCTTTTATCCAGAAGCCAGACTTTGATCCGAACGAGGAAATACAAGGAATGACAGCGCTTCACCATGCCGCCCTGTGTAGAGAGGGCCAGGTCGCTGAAGAGGTAGTTCACCGGCTGGTTGATCGAGGCGTACCCATCGACGCGGTATCAAACGACCTTTCCCCTCTCGCTCTCGCCGTCTCTCGTCGACACTTCAACGTCGTACTAGCACTCATCGATCGTGGTGCCGATACCTCTCTGCTTTTTACCATCGACATTGACGCCAGTGCACTACATTGGTTTCTCAAATACGATTACTTGGGTCCTCGGGTTCCAACCCTCAGCCGTTACACAAGAGAGGAGCGCGGACGAAAGATACGGGAGGGCGAAGAGGCCCGCGCGGGGGTAGTCTCGAGATTGATCGCCCTTGGCGCAGATCTGGAGGTAAAGGGTGATCCCCAGCCCCAGAGGTTCCACGGCACGCCCCTATACTATGCTGCAGCATATGCAATAGATCCCAAGTGTGTTAAGATCCTGCTCGATGCTGGGGCTCGAGTCGACGCGACAGTTGATTACGAAGTCCACCCTGGATTTCCAGATAGGAAGAGACAAACCCATACGATACTCTCTACGGCATCCTCCGCGTCATCTCTGAGCCCTCTATCATACCGAGAAGAGGGAGAGATTGCGAAAGATCCAAGGACGCCATACGTCTATTGCTTCAACACGGCGCACGCTTGGATTCCCTTGGTGGAGAGGAGTCAGCTTTGCAGCTCGCATGCCGAGCTCGGGAATTTCACGACACTGGGGTACTAGAGTGTGTACTCAACAACTCTTCTGCCGTAAATGCTTCATTGGAGCACATAGAAGAGGTTTTGCGGGCGTGCGGGACTGGTGATCAATACGTGGCCACTCTCCTCCAGCAGATGCATGAAAGGGTGCGCAAGGCAACGGTCGCTCAGTAAGTAGGCAATGTGTGCAGTAGTGCAAATGCCCAGCCAGTCGCACATTAGACAAGGTCGGCAAAAGAGGAGGTGGGCGATAATGAAGAGGAAGGGAATGGATTGAATGCGAAACCCATGCAGGTGGTACAAATTTTGCAGGAGTCACAGTGACGTTTTCGCGGTCGCAGGAAGACAGAGTCCCTTCCGGGCCTCATTCAAGATCATCAAATTACCGTGTCAGCCAAAGGATTCTTCAAATATGCTCAATATTGTCGTGTAAAATAAGAACTTAAATCGCTATATATTAACGCTCGCCTCAAACAACACACAAAGTCGTAACTCGTTCATTTCAAGCAGCCAAGGCAGCTGCAGCCTTGGTCACAATCTTCTCGCAGAGCGCAATCAGGCTCTGCGCATTGGTAATCTCCAGCGTCGACAGCTCGACGCTCAACGTGGTACGGGCCCAGTTGCGGAACTCGACCGCCACCAGCGAGTCGAGACCGTAAATGCTCATCGGGCGGCTCGGCTCCATGGGCTCGGCGAGGCGGAGCAGCTTAGTGAACTTGGCGTTTGCGAGCTCCACGGCAGCCGTAAGGAGCGCGTTCGGGTCGGTTCCCTTAGTCTTGATCAAGAGCAGGAACGTCTGCAGCTCCTTGTCGTCTCGGTCACCAGACTTGACTCCATCACCTTCCTTTCCAGTAGTGATGTGAAGGCCAGTGAAGCGGGCATCGCGGAACAATTCAGTGTCTCCAGGCAAGGGGATCTGCATGCCGGTGATCATCTGGGCAACACTGGCCGGGCTAGGCTGGCGGGTGAGGTCTAGGTCTTGCTGGAACACCGAGAACTCAAAGACGCGACGAAGTTTGGCCTCATTAATGGGGGCCCAAGTATCCAGGTTGCGAGTAAGCTGCTTGTGCACGTCGTCGTGGTCAGCCAGGTATCCAATGCCCTCGATGATGCCCAAGTTGACGGTTGTCGCAGGTAGTCCCAGGGTATCGCGACGGTAGACCGCCAGAGAGTCGAGGAATGTGTTTCCACCAGAGTAGTTGGTCTGTCCCTTCTGGCCAATAATGCCGGAGATGGACGACAGCATAGTGAAGAAGGAAAGCGGCAGGTTGAGCTCCTGGGACACAGTATGAAGGTTCCAGGTTCCTTGGACCTTGCAGGCAAGTGCCTCGTGATACTCTTGGTGTGTCATGGAGTCGAACATGCGATCCTATTTGCAAATTAGCAACTGGTCTTTGCCGTGCATGTGTAAGACTGTATGTCGTCGAAGGAACTTACCCGAAGAACCATGGCACCCCTGGACGATACCGCCGATGGGTACAGCTGTTGACTTCAAGCAACGGCGCACATCTTCAGTATCCGCAACATCTCCCTTGAGGAGTTCTACAGCGCATCCCTGGGCCTCAATGTCCTTAATGACTCCAAGCGATTTCTCGTCAGCAGAGCCACTTCGAGACAGGATAGCCAGGTGCTTAGCTCCGTTCTTAGCAAGCCAGATAGCCAGGCTTCCACAGAGACCCTTGAGACCTCCGACGACGAGGTATGAGTGTTCTGGGTTCAAAGCCTTCTCAAGACTACGCTTGGAGGGTTGGACCTGGGAAAGATTGTCAGCTTTTTACCGACAGAGGAGTTCATACATAACCTACCGTGACTTGGGCCGCCTCCTTCTCCCCGTTGGAGATGATCAGCTTTCCGATGTGCTTTCCACTTCCGAGGAATCGGAATGCATCTCCAATTTCCTCAAACGAGAAGACCTTGATGGGGTTGATGGGTTTCATATGGCCTTGCTGGACGAGCTCTGACAGAAGATCCAGGTGCCTACCTCAGTGTTAGCACTAGAGCGGAAGGTGTATGGGTTAACTACAGGACACTTACTCTCCAACAACTCTCTTGGGGAATTCCTTCAATGAGAGATCCAGGGCGCGGAACGAGGCGTTTCGGCCGAAAGGCTCCATTGGCAGAGAGCGGCGTTCGAGAATGTCGTGCTTGCCAATCTCAACCATCGTGCCAGCAGTGGCAATGATGCGCCAGCTCTCCTCCAGAAGCTCACCGGTGAGAGAGTTGAGAATAACATCAACACCATAGCCGTTGGTTGCATCTAGGATCTGCTTGGCAAACTTGGTGCTTCTCGACGAGAAGATGTGGTCATCGGGGATTCCGAAAGAATCCTTGAGGAATTGGCGCTTGTCCTCAGATCCAACAGTTGCGAAAACCTAGGCAAATAATGTCAGCAATCATATTTAAAAGCAAAAACACCCATGACTGAGGGTTCGGATACATACCTCGCACTCCTTGTACTTGCACAGCTGGATGCTTGAGATACCAATTCCACCAGCGGCAGAGTGGATCAAAACCTTCTGTCCACGTCGGAGGTTTGCAAGACCAAATAGCGACTCCATACTGGTGACAAACACCAGAGGCATGGTGGCACCTTCCTCAAAGGACATGCTATCCGGGATAGTCATGGTGTACTCCCGAGGAGTGATGACACGGTTTGCAAGCGTACCCCTCTCGAGGACAGCAACACGCTGGCCAACGTGTCTATCAGTGACACCAGGACCGACTCGGGTGACGATACCGGCACCGTCAAGACCAAGGAGGTGCTCGTTCTCTGGAATGATACCCATAGCCACGATGACATCCTTAAAGTTGAGACTGGAAGCATAAATCTCTACCTCAAGGAAGCCGGGCTTAAGTTCTGTGGAGGCACTGGAGCCAATCTCAGTCCAATGCAGTGAGTCGATATCACCACGCTTTCCAGTAATGAGACGAATGGTAGACTTGGAGGCGTGAAGATCAACAGTGCGAGTAGACGCTCCCTCGCCTTCAACTTGGGCCGAATGGAGACCCTCGTCGGGGAGGATTCGGGGGATGTAAATAATTCCACCACGCTCTACGAACTCAAAGTCGTTGCTCTCCTGGGCGGGCTTATTCTGAGCCAACTGGAGGAGGGTGTCAATCGCTGCAACCGTGTTGGGGAGCGCCTCGGCACCACTGGACTCGACATCGAGAGTAATGATGTTAAGGAGAGGCTCCTCGGACCGAACGCTTCGGAATACACCCTGGGCAATCGAAGCATGAGGGTTCTTGACAACCATCTGTGCGCCTTGAGTCACCCAGAGAAAGTTGCACTCCTTTCGGACAAGCTCTTTGACAGCACTCCACTGGGAATCCGTGACAGTTGTCAGAAGGGGCTGCGCCAGCTCATCGATAACGAGGACAGTGCTCTTAGGCTGAACAGCCTCGACAGAAGAGACATGCTCCGTGAGGGACCAGCCAAGCTCACTCAGAGACTTGGCAGCAAGAGAGATGATTTCCGAGGTTTCAGAAAGGCGAACAAGAGCAATTTCACCTCGCTTAGCATCATCTGATACAGCCTTGGAAGCGACAACTGCGACATCCTTGCCCTCACTGGGGATGGCCCGAATGCTCTTGAAGCCAGACTTTTCAAGAGAAGCCGAGATATCAACAGTGGTTTCTTCAATGTGATTTCCGTTGGTCTCTCCATTGGTATCTCCGTTCGTGTGGACGACGGCGGTTGCTTCGGCCTCGCCGTTTGTGGCTGCGCTTGTCTCCTCCGTCGCCTCTCCGTTGGTAAGTTCCTTGGCATCGCCATTGACTTGGCCATTCAATTGGGTCTCAATGCTCTCCAAACCTTGAATGAATAGCACACTTCCATTCTCTGCAACATGCTTATCGATGTTTGCGATGAGAATGTCAACCTTGGCGCTAGGGGTGGGAGGCAGCTTCACGATAACGAGATCATACACCTCAGGTGATGGCTCAAAGTCCACTGAGGTGGGGTCAAGGAGAGTGAACTTGGAATTAGCAGACCCGGCATACTGATTCTCAGCCTCGAGAACAGCATCGGGGTATTTGCTAATTAGTTGGTACGCTCTGCATGCCGCACGGGTCGCGTGCTTCGCCCCGGGCTTCTCAAGCCACAAGCTGGAAGTATCGTTGGGGGTCAGGTTGACCTCCAACACGGCAAGATGAGGCTGCTTGTGAGCAGCAAAATCAATAACGCTGTGGATAGAGGAGCTTTGTTTGATTTTGCCGGCTTCAATAGCGGTGTTGAGCTTGCCAGCTTCGCGCAGGTGGCTGAAGTCAGGCTTCCACTCCAAGCGAGTGTAAGGATAAGGCTCTGAAGAAGCGTTCTGTGTCTCGAGGCGGTGGTATCGTAGGCCCTTCATATCGAAAATAGCATCACCGGTCTTGGGGTTGTACACGGAAGCGTAGGAAGAGTAATGGATCTTATCTTCGAGTCGTCCTCGGCCGAGGTACTTGGCGGAAGAGATTGAGAGGCCAACCTCAGGGAGCTGACCCTGTGGGAATGCAGATATGCACAGACTATCCACGCTGGCCGGGATCAGAAGTGAATCGACGGCGCTGCGGTCTCCGTGCCACAGAGATGGTGACACAGTCTGGAAGCAGCCATCCATGACTACCGGGTGGAGAGGGTAGTACGACTGCTTCCACTTGGAGGAAGGCGATGTCAAGTTGACAAATGATCGACTCTTAGGCTGGCCCAAGGTAACTTCCACTTCGACTTGCTTCTGGAAAGATGGACCAAATCCATACCCAGCATCCGCCATAGAGCCGTACCACAGCTTAGCAGGGGCGGTATGCTTCAGGGGAAGCGTCAAGCTCTCGGGGTCCGCTGGAGGGTTCTTGAAAAGTCCCTTATTGAGTCGAACAAATCCAGTGCTGTGGCTAGTGGTGGTAAGGGCTTCACCACCAACAGTCGAGATGACTTCGTATTTGTACCACTTGGACTTGAGGCCCTGGGTAGGGGTTAGGTTGAGCATGACCGCGGCGTCAACTGTGTCATCCAGCACAAGTGCCTTGGAGAACTTGACGTCTCGGAGCTGGTAGTGATAGGACTCGGCGTCCAGTTCTTTCGCCTCATCATCAGTCGCAAGAGAAAGGGTGGTTTGATAAACAGCTTCAATAGCCATGGCGATGTAACCCGCTCCAGGGAAGACAACATCCGTGCCCATCTTGTGTTCACTAAGCCAGGGAAAGTCAGAAAGCTTAAGAGGCTTCTTCCATGAGGGCGCGTTCCAGGAGGTTCCCAGAACCTTGCTTCCGAGGAGATCGTGGTGCAAGAACCTGCGGAAACGCCATTCTTTGCTAGCTTCGCTTTCATGCCAGTACTTGGTAGTGTGGTTCCAAGCATAGTTGGGAAGATCAATCAGGATAGAAGGCTTCGTTGGGGAAACGCCCTCGACACCGTTCACCTTCGTAAGGGGGATGTCGGCACCGGCAATGAAGAGTTGACCAGCAACCGAGTAGAGAGCCTGAAGAGTCTCGGCCCCGCGTTTGGTAGCAGAAGCATACATGATGTTGGCACCATCATTCGGCAGAGTCTTCTTAATTTGGCCAACTGGGCCAGCCAGAGCATTGCTTGGGCCAAGTTCAATCAAGAAGTCAGCTCCATCCTCTTGATCCTTCATCAGCTCCAGGCAGGCATCAGCAAATCGAACAGGAGAAACCATGTTGGCCTTCCAGTAATCAACGCCAGTCTCTGCCTCAGGGGAAAGCTTCTCTCGGAGTACGGATGAGAACATCTTGACGGATCCAGAAGACTTGGGGGACCCCTCGAGACACTTGTTCTCGACCAACAGCTTCTCGTAAGCCTCACTGATGGTTCCCATGTATCGCGAGTGGTAGGCTAGGTTGACTTGCAGCAAGCGCGCAAAGTGTCCATCAGCTTGGATAGCCTCACGCACAACGTTGAGAGAATCAACAGTACCAGCAAGAGTAATGCTGGAAGGACTGTTGTAGCAAGCAATCTCAACTACAGGCTTCTCTCCGCTCACGTTCACAGCATCAAGGTACGGTTGGGCCTTCTCAGGGCCCATGCCCACAGCCATCATGCTAAGGGCCTCAGAAGTACCTGTGGCTGCCTTGCCGGCATAACCACGCAGATAGGCAATCTTGATGGCTTGTTCGGGGGTCAGGAGGCCAGCCGTGCAAGCGGCTGCAATCTCGCCTGAGGAGTGACCCACAACAGCTCGGGGAGACACACCCCACAACTTCAAAACCTCGAAGAGGGCGAGTTGAAGTGCCGTGACCAAAGGCTGAGAAAACTCCGGCAGACGCATGTGGTCTGATGTTCGGGACTCAGTCAGCTCAGAGTAAATTGACCAAGCTGGCCTGACTTCAGGAGAAAGATCTTGAAGGGCAGCATCAAGCCGTTTGATAATTGCGCCAGCAGTTTCGGGGAAAGCATTCAACAGATCACGGCCCATCTGAGGCCATTGTGCTCCCTGGCCGGTGAACACGAAACCAATCTTGGGTGGATCCGCTGCTTGCTTGCCAAAAATGACAGAATCAGCAGAGATGTCATCCACCTTGGCATCTGGGCCTTTGGTAATGACGGCAAAACCACGGTGATAGAGGCGGGTTCGGCGCTCTGAAAGTGTGTATGTGAGGTCCGAGAGCTTGATGCTAACTCGGGGATTGAGGAGGTGCGTCCTCAACTTCTTCAGGTATAACTTGAGGGAGTCGAGGTTATTGGCAGAGAAAACCACAACTTGTGGCCTGGGAGCACCGTCAGCCGACTCATCAACTTCATCATCATCATCGTCAAAGAAATCATCGCTCTCCTCAGAATAGGTGCTGAGGTACTGGACTTGTTGCTGAATCTTCTGTTCCCGCAGATAGTGCTCCGACGCCTCAACAATTGCGTGGGCGTTGGTGCCGCCAAAACCAAACGAGTTGACACTTGCTCGACGGTAATCATTCTTGCTCTTTGGCCAGTTGACGGCCACTCTTGAAGGGCGCAGGTGCAGCTTCGCAAAATCGATCTTGGGATTGGGGGTGATGAAGGTTGGGTTTCCAGGAATAATACCACTCTCCACAGCAAGGGTGGCTTTGAGAAGGGATGAAATTCCTGCGGCATTCTCTGAGTGGCCAATATTGCTTTTGATAGACCCTACAATTAGGGGATCGTCGGCGGGGTGTGAGGCCTTGAACACCATGCTGGCTCCAGTTGTCTCGATTGGGTCGCCTGCAGGGGTGCCTGTACCATGGCACTCGAGGTATCCTGTCCTGCTGAGATCTGTGATCCCAGCACGCTCGTATGCCGCCATAGCTGCTGCTGCCTGTGCTTCAGAGCTGGGACTAGCAATGCCAGGAGTGCGACCGTCACTGTTGGACGAGGTCCCACGAATAACCGCTCGGATTGGGTCTCCGTCCCGTATTGCGTCTCTCAATCTCTTGACGTAGACGCAGTTGACAGCTTCAGATTTGACATAACCATCGGCCTTATTATCAAAAGTGTGGCATTTTCCGGACTCAGAGATGGTTCCTCGCAAGGATCCTGATTCAATTGTGTGTTCAGGATCCATGTTGATGTTGGCGCTTGCCACGAGTGCTCCATCCATCATCCCTGCCTGCAGATATTTGCAAGCGACATCAAGCGAGACCAGGCCACCAGAGCAGGCCGTATCAATAGTCATGCTATTAAGTTCCAGTTAGGTCAAACCCGCACAGAGCTGAAGCTTTCACTCACCTAGGACCTTTGATGTTCAAAAAGTGACTGATTCGGTTACTCAAAATAGAGCGACCAATACCCATCGAGATGCCCCCCGCTCTGTCTTCGGGATCCCGGGCTTGAATATCGCCAAAATCTGCATGGTGGGTAAGGTGTCAACAAAATTTGCTTTTTCCCGGGAGCATGGGTGACACTTACCAACGGCATAACTGGCCACAAAGCAGCCAACCTCCTTGCCTGTCAGACTCTCCAGTGTGACACCTCCGTTCTCGAGGCATTCATAAACAACCTCGAGAATCTGGCGTTGTTGCGGCTCCATAGCAATTGTGTCTGCTCTATTGACGTTGAAGAATTGGGCGTCAAACGCCTGTAGGTCAATGTCCTCAATGAACATGCCTCCAGGCGATATCATAGTGTGAGTCTTGCGGGAGCCATCGAAGTGACCCTTGATGTTGAATCTCGACTCGGGAGGCGAGTTGGAAGTAGCAACACCTCCATTGATGAGAAACTCCCATAGTTGTTGTGGGTTCATGCAGTGGCCAGGAAGACGGCAGGCCACAGAAACAATGGCAATGGGTTCTTGACCCGTGTGACTGGTGGTGTTTGTGCCATTCTGTGCAAGTGCAGCCGCACCTGTGGTGGTATGGCTCGAGTCCATGATGCTATCCGTGAGTGGGATGGGACTCTGTGTGAGAGGAGGGGTTCACAACGGTGGGAGGGACCGTTTTCAAGGAAGTCAAGAGCGGATCGTGGAGAAGTGATGGTGCGATAGCGAGCGAGATATGGCACAATGAGTTGGTCCTTAAGCGAAGGGCCAGACAATGGTCTGCAGGGATTCACGGCCTGCAATCAGGGTTAGAAGGCGCCAGGCCAAGGGTTTTAAAAGTATGGGCTGAATGCTCCGATATCTCGCGAAAAGAGGGCCCTCTCTGATCGGCAGCAGCGGTAGTTGACTTACGTGACCTGCCTCAGGTCTCTGGATCCCGCACTCCATGATACCAAGCAGAACAGGCGCAGGGGACTTTTTCGGACCAAAGCGCCTCGACGGGAAGCTTCGATTATGCGGGGCCTGGGTGACAGAGCCCCAGCTAAAACCGCATTACTAGCATAATCGGCGGCAGCTACTCGGCCGACGTGGGCACCAAGCAGCGAGAAAACCGGTATGGAGGCCTTTAGCGGAGAGCGGGCAAGACAAGGGCCATGCGGCCGGAGATGACTGCCACATACGAGGCGGAACCAGGCTTTCGCGGGCAACTCGGGGTGGCAATCATGGTCCTTGTGGAGTGAGTGTTGGTTTGTTGGTTGCAACGACACGGCGAACGGGTCAGCCGGTGTCGATGGCCAACCGCTCGACGAGGGAGGCACGTTGATCAACGGGCTCGACTTGGATGCCAGTAAGTGTGATGGCGGCTATGAGGTGAGAATGTGACAGGCTCCACTGGCAAGGTCCACGCCTCCATGTCACGTCCCACGTTGATAGTGCAGACTGAAGTGCGGTTCTGCAACGGCCCTGGCCGGGTGGGCCGGCGGCGTCGTGGCTTGAATTGGTCGCCGTTGGGTCCTGCACGACAGACGGCCGAGGGACCCCGGTCCGCACTATGGAGCGGCCCCGTTCTTACCGTACAGACTGAGCTTGACGACGTGTGTGGATGGGGTTGCAGTTCGAGGACTTTGGCGTTTTAGACGCAGCCATCTGCCCGGACCCCGGCCTCCTCCGGCCTCCCCCGGCCACCAACCCCGGCCTGCCCCCCGGGCGCCGGTCGTTTTCCCATTGGGGCTTGAGGGCGAGGGAACAGGCGGGCTTCGTGCAGCCGCGGCAAAAGGCTAGTCAATGGCGCGGACTCTGGCGTGGATGGGGGCAGATGGAGGGGGCGGGCCGAAGCCCACGGGCCACGGCATCCGCTCGGCCACAGTTCATGTACGTAGTACGTACCGTCTCGCTTGAGGGATGTAGCTTGTCTGATCGATCTGCGAGTGGCTTGGGGCATCCCGGGTCAGCCATGTCACGCCCGTGGAGGCGTGGAGGCGCGGAGGCGTGGAGGAGCGGCTCGGCGGCGGCGCATTTGACCGGGTTCCGGGGGCACAGTCACGACTGTAATCACGGGACTCCAGCAACAACAGCGGCAAAGTGGGAACAACCCACTACTAACTCTGACGAAGGAAGCCATGCTCGTGGGCCGGATCCGCTGCCCCCTGAAGACTCTGTCAGTCGCTCGCGGGGACATGTTTCGCCTCTGCAGTTGGCTCTGTTGGTCGTCCTTGTTCAGGGGCTATCCCATGGGTCTTACGGGTTCGTCAGTCTTCAACGCAACGCTGGCGGGGCACAGGGGGTCCGCCCGTCCTGTCTCCTACCTAGCGTCCACCTAGACATGCACTTGTCAGGTCATGGGTAGGAGCTAGAAAGATGAGGTGAATATCCCCCAGCAACGGTCCTAATTATACCCGACAATGGCTGGGTCGTTCCTGGGAAGCGCATGATGTCTGCGGCCCTCCTCCCTCTCTGTACATAGTACACAGTATGTTCCGAGGTGGCTCCCACATCCGCCGCTCCGCTGCGCTGGCGCTCAGAATAACGGTCAACGCTGCATACTGATACGCCCACGGCTTCAACGGCCTCGGGGATCGACCTATTCGCTGCTGAACCGCTGCATATCTTGGTATCTTGGTATTTCGACGACCTTGCATCCAGATAAGCCGTGCTCTTCGTATTGGGTCTTTCGTCCGGCCGCAGCTTGTTCCTGCAACCAAACGCCCGGTCCTGCTGTCCGCGTCGTCGTTGCGATACCAGAGCCCTTACCGGACTGCCGGACCTCCCACCTCGCGTACCCTCGAACTCCCTCCTCTATTTTGTCTTTTTTTCTTCCCCACCTGATCTTGAGACATTGAACCTACCAGTCTCCTTTCATCATGATTATTCGGCACCGGGAAGACGTGGAGTTCCAGACGCTCGATGGGTGTACCCTCCGGGGCTGGCTGTTCCCAGCCGCCCAGCGCGGCCCCGCCGTCATTATGAGTCCTGGAGTAAATTTTGATCTCCATCCAAGGATCCCTTTGACTCGATGCTGACTTTGCGTCTGTAGTTCAACTGTGTCAAGGAGATGCTGCTCCCTGAAGTCGCAACTGCGTTCCAGGCCGCCGGCATCACGGCGCTGGTGTATGACACCAGATCCATTGGTGCGAGTGATGGGCTGCCTCGCAACGACATCAACCCCACCAAGCAGGTCGGGGACTACCACGATGCCGTGACCTACATGCGCACTCACCCCTTGGTCAATCCTACTCAGATCGCACTTTGGGGGTACTCGCTGTCAGGCACGGTGGCACTGTCGGCGGCGGCGCTTGACAAGCGCATTGCTGCCGTCGTTGCCTGCGCACCTCCAACTGACGTTGGGTTCCCTCCAGAGAAACTCCCCAAGATCCTCGCTCGCGTGCAAAAGGATCGAGAGTCTTCGGTTGCGGGAAATCCGCCCTGTCAGGTGCCTCTGTTTGACAAAAAAGGCAACACCCTCTTCAAGATTGCCGTGCCGATCTCCGAAGATGACCACGATCTCATCCGGCAGGCACAGGCCTACGGGCCAACGGTCAACATCACCACCTCAATGCAGTCCTACTACCACATCGCCATGTGGGAACCCCTCAAACTCATGCACCTCGTCAGTCCAACTCCTGTCATGATGTGCGTGGCGGAGGAGGACGGCATGTGCCCACTAGACGAGGAGAAGAAGCTGTTTGAAAGTTTCAAGGAACCCAAGGCATTTTATTCGGTGCCGAAGAAGGGGCATATGGATTTCCTGACGGGAGAGGAGTTTCCTCATGTCATGGAGGTGCAGATCGATTTCTTGAAGCAGCATTTGGGGATGAAGAGCGTTTAGGGATGTGCCAAGAAGTGGCCCGCATGTATGTTTTCCTATTTGGGTATGTGACAGTGATATTGGACCTCGCATGAATGACAGCTGCATTGTTTTGGGATCTTGATCTGAAAAGGGACATAAATTCACGAGCCTGCAGCTCAGTGTCGTATTGCCGAGGTGCTGGACGTGAGCTTGACATGAGCTAGAGCCGGACATGACACGCGCGGCGTTCGTTGCAGTGTAACGTGAGATGCCATGACGCGCTTCCAGGTTTAGGTCAATATCTGCCACAAGTCCCAGACTTCGATCCAGTGTGATTATAGGCCGCGTATTAATAGCACGGGCTTAATATGGCTGATTGCTAAAATAGTACGTGCAGCAGACATTGAGCTGAATCCCGATACGACGTGCATTGCGTACGCTGCACGCCACGCCGAGGGATGTGAGTGCTCAATGTTCAGGGCCTACTCCCAACAACCAAGGTAGCATACAGCATGATCGTGCAGCGCAATGCACCGATACTGCAAGTCTGGGGTTCCCCGCCCACGCCAAACGGGCCGTCTAGCTGTTGGGTGAAGCTGCCAACAGAGTTCCACAATGAAACGTGCCCGACATTACGGTGCACAGACGAACGAACTTTCGACTCTCCGGGACTTCGGCGGGCGTTGATTGAGCTTCGCTGGAGTTTCCTGATTGGTCTTAGGGGAGGCGGCGTGGATGGTGGAGAAGATGGTGGAGCCGGCACTAGAAGGCTCCAAACTCCTAGCTAATTAGGGCACATAATTAAGTGCCCCTCCAAGGCCTGCGCGGACATTAACGCCCAACGGCAGCCAACATACCGGTACTTCAGGTGAGTGTGGTCTGTCTCTAGTGCAAAGCGGGCGAAGCTGGCCCAAGCTCTGCTACACCACAAAATCCAGGGCCTGAATGTCAATTGATGCCTCTGCAGTGCATTAGACACAACCAACAGCCCAGGGACCGCAGGCAGCAAGGCATGAAAACAGCCTGGAACGGTGAGAGCAAGAGTCAAAGCCCCTCCGCCATGGTCTAGACCAGCATGACGACGCCTTCAATCACTGGGGGCCTCTGCCGGTCCCTGCTTCGGCAGTCACCACCGCGGGCCGCAGTCACGCCTTCTGTATGGCCTTCCATCAGCAGTGATGCACGCGGGGCCTCTCGTGGTGCCTTCCTGGTGGTTGCACAGCCAATCCATACCTTCCACTCCGGATTACCCCTCCCCCGCACCAGCATAGCTGCCCCTCAGCCAGCGACCTCACAATCCGCTAACCGCCCTCAACCAACACTTCCAGCACCGCGATCGACTTCCTCTGTGTCTCGATCCGTCAGCTCCACCTCCAGCTTCAGCTCCACTGTCCGTCCTCTTGGCCGGTCCTGCAACTCGGTCTCTCGTCAGCAGCAGCGTCACTGCTCCTACCGGCGAGCCATGTATCGCAACGGATCTGAGGCCGCCAGTGCCAGCCACGACATCACCCATGGCCGTCAGGTCCTGCCCAAGAACGTCAAGCCGCACCACTACGACCTCACGCTTGAACCCGACTTCGAGACTTTCAAGTATGAGGGCACCGTCGTCATCGACTTCGACGTCGTCGAAGATTCCACCTCCATCTCGCTCAACACGGTAGACCTCGACATCCATGAGACCATCATCGAGTCGGCTGGTGCCACCATCAGCTCCACTCCTGTCCTCAGCTACAACAAGGACACCCAAACCACGACCGTCGCCTTCGACCAGATAATCGCCGCGGGGCAGAAGGTCCGGTTGACACAACGCTTCACTGGTACCCTCAACGATGAAATGGCCGGGTTTTACCGCTCCTCCTACAAGGACGAGAACGGCAACGACAAGTACATTGCTACGACCCAGATGGAGGCCACCGATGCTCGTCGTGCCTTCCCCTGCCTTGACGAGCCGGCCCTCAAAGCCACCTTCACGGTGACCCTGATCGCAGACCACGACCTGATCTGCTTGGGCAACATGGATGTCGCTTCCGAAAAGGAGGTCGACTCCAAGATGGCTGGAAAGAAGCGCAAGGCCGTCACCTACAACAAGACCCCCATCATGTCCACCTACCTCCTCGCCTTCGTCATTGGCGATTTGCAAGTCTACGAGACGAATAACTTCCGCATCCCCGTCAGAGTTTACTGCACTCCCGACCAGAACATTGAACATGCTGTTTTCTCCGCTGAGTTGGGTGCGCGAACCCTCGAGTTCTACGAGACGCAGTTCGGTAGCCCATACCCCCTCCCCAAAATGGACATGGTGGCAGTACCCGACTTTGCTGCCGGAGCCATGGAGAATTGGGGCTTGATCACTTACCGAGTTGTCGACCTCTTGTTGGACGAGAAGACGAGCAGTGCAACGACAAAGAAGCGCGTGGCCGAAGTTGTGCAGCACGAGCTGGCACACCAGTGGTTCGGTAACTTGGTCACGATGGATTTCTGGGATGGTCTCTGGCTGAAGGAGGGCTTCGCTACGTGGATGTCGTGGTACTCCTCCAACGAATTCTACCCTGAGTGGAGAGTATGGGATGGCTATGTCATTGACGACCTCCGATCTGCGCTCGGCCTTGACTCGCTGCGCAGCTCTCACCCGATTGAGGTGCCTGTCAAGCGCGCAGATGAGATCAACCAAATCTTCGATGCCATCTCATACGAGAAGGGCTCTTGCGTGCTCCGCATGATTTCCAAGCACCTCGGAGAGGATGTCTTCCTTGAAGGTATCCGACAGTACCTCAACAAGCATGCCTACGGAAACACACAAACTTCCGACCTCTGGGCGGCTCTCAGCGAGGCCAGTGGAAAGGACGTTGAGCGAGTGGCAGACATCTGGACCAAGAAGGTTGGCTTCCCTGTGGTAACCGTCACTGAAAACGAGACGGACGGTACTATCCACGTCAAGCAGAACCGCTTCCTTAGAACGGCTGATGTCAAGCCAGAGGAGGACGAGGTCCTGTACCCCGTTTTCCTCAACCTCCGTACCAAGAACGGCCTGCAGGATGATCTTACTCTCGACACTCGAGAGGCCGATTTCAAGGTGCCTGACTGTGACTTCTTCAAGATCAACTCGGGACACTCCGGCATTTACCGTACTTCTTACACCACAGAGCGACTCCAGAAGCTTGGCCAGAACGCAAGGGCAGGCCTCCTTGGTGTTGAGGACCGAGCAGGCATGGTTGCAGATGCAGGTGCCCTCGCAGCTGCTGGTTATCAAAATACTTCCAGCCTGCTGTCTCTTCTCCAAGTCTTCGATTCTGAGAATGAGTACATCGTATGGGATGAGCTGACCATTCGCATTGCTACCCTTCGGGACGCGTGGGTCTTCGAGGACGACAAGACTACGGCAGCCCTCAAGGCTTTCCAGCTTAGTCTGGTCAGCAAAAAGGGCCAACGAGATTGGCTGGGAGATCTCGGACAAGGACGACCACATGATGCAGCGATTCAAGGCGCTCATGTTCGGCAAGGCCGCCATTTCTGGCGATGAAAATGCCAAGGCTGCTGCTTTTGAGATGTTCGACAAGTTCATCAAGGGCGACAGAAATGCACTCCAGCCCAACCTGCGAGGCAGTGTTTTCGCCGTTGTGTTGATTTACGGGGGTGAGGCCGAGTACAACGCCGTCCTCAATGAGTATGTGACGGCCAAGCAGAGCAGCGAGCGTAACACAGCTCTTCGATCCCTCGGTTTCGCCGAGGACCCAAAGCTCATCCAGAGGTCGCTTGACTACGCGCTGAGCAAGGAGGTCAAGACCCAGGATCTGTACATGCCCCTCAGCGGACTCCGAGCCCACAAGGCCGGTATCATCGCGCTCTGGAGCTGGGTCCAGGAGAACTGGGATGTACTCACCAAGAGACTCCCACCCGGTATGTCGCTGCTGGGTGATGTCGTTGCGATGTCCACAAGCTCCTTCACGAAGGAGGAGCAAGTTGCCGATGTGCGACGCTTCTTCTCCGAGAAGGGCACCAAGGGCTTTGATCTCGAACTCGCACAGAGTCTCGACACCATCAAGGCGAAGCAAAGCTGGCTGGCAAGGGATAAGGAGGATGTGCAACAATGGCTCGTCGAAAACAAGTACCTGTAGATGTACTTTGATTGATCTGGCACGACAGTCGGGTGAGAAGATACAGAGTAAATATGGTTGCTCTGGATCTCACCCGACCAAAGCATTTGCCATTGCTGATGTAACAGTCAGCTGAGACGATGAAGAGTAAAGACATGTAAAAAAGAAAAAGAATTATCACATAATGCAGAGTTCTAGTCATCATGATAACCATCTAAAGAATGACTAGTCAAAGGCTACATCGCCCTCCACACTAACTTACATTTTTGGTCACTCGCATGACAATGCGACGAAGATGACAGCCAGATGAAAAATATTCGTAACCAACGTGTCTTCACCCGCTTCCATAAGATGAACTCATCGCAATAAGCTCGGTTGTACCAGCATCGTTTAAAAATAAGGCATCTCTTGATGTGTCTGTTATACATGTACAAGTATACACGGTAGTACACCACTCCCACCTCATCCCGTCCCCAACCAGCCCCATTTTGACTATTTTCTCCTCTACACCTTGCCCGTCAACCAATCCCGCTCCTTGTTCTTCGCCAGCCCCGCGGTGCCAGTGGCGGGCAAGCCGCGCTTCGAAAGCTCCTCCTCGATGACCTTCCAGCGGCCGACGGCGATCTCCTTGTCAATGGGGCCGACCTTGCGGCTGTGCACCTTGACGTTGGACAGCGTCGGCAGGTTGCTCTGCGTCTCGAGGATCTCGGCCAGCTTCTTGCCGCGCTTGGCCGGGTTGACGGTCAGCGTCATGAGGTGCTGTGTCGTGCGGGCGGCGCCGAGCTTCGAGTCGGGGATCAGGCGGCCGGTGAGTTGGTAGAGGCGCTTGCGGATCTGTGGGGGATGTTAGCATCGAGGCTGCGGATGGAAGCCGAAGCGGGGTTGGACGTACGGCAAACTTGAGGTAGTAGTCGTCGAGGGCGACCTCTTTCCAAGAGGCATCCCACGCCTTGACAATCTCATGAGCCTCCTCGGCAGAAATATTCTTAGCCAGCTGACACTCCTTGACCTCGCCCGTCAACCGTTTGGTAATGGCTGACAGGTCGCCCTTGAGCGTGGCCTTGCCGTCCTGAACCACAATCTCCACCGCCAGAGTCTGGTCGAGCCCGGCCCGCCTGCCAGCAGGCCACGTCTTGGCCGCCCACTCGTTGAGCAGACCGGCCTGCTGCAGAGCGAGGGTCTCGACAACGGCTCTCCGCATGTACAGCTCAACGAGGGCCTTGTCCTCGACCCTCTCGGCAGCGAAGCCGCGGAACCTGCTCTCCTGGCCCCAGTGGCCGGGCTGCTGCCACCACGACGTGAGCGGCTTGATCTGGTCGAGGCCCTCGAGCTCCGTCGCGGGGACGTACGACGGGTCCAGCGACTGCAGCTCCTTCTCGGCGACGGCCTCGGTGCGGCGCGGGGGCAGCACCAGGCGGGACTTCTGGACGGCCGCGGGGGCGTGGTCGGCTTGTGACGGTCGGTCGCGGGCCTCCTCGGGCAGGTTGGAGACGTCCTCGGGCTCCATGCGCTGCGTGTAGGGATCCTCGGGCCCGGGGGCCTCGCCCTTCCAGAGCTTGCCGCGGATCCAGTCGGTGTTCTTGCCGTGCACGCGGGCCGACGTCGAGAGGGCGGCGCGGGCGGCCAGGGGGGCCGATTGGCGGCGCACGAGGGCGCAATTGCTGTTTGCAGGGACGAAAGCCCCCGCACCCGCGGTATTCGAGGCATTGTGTGTGGTGTTGTGGGCGGGTTGTTTCGATCGGTGGACGGGATCGGAGATGTCGAGAGTCGAGACGGACCAGAGCTCGTTCCATGTAGGGCAACTTTTTCCAGTGTGGCGCGGCCGGCCAATCGGCGCCGGCGAGGCTGAGGCGGGACCCGTGGCCTGCGGCGTGGCCCACTCATCGCCGGGAGCAGCATCGACAGCCTCCTACTCAGCGAACCTGCGACGTGCCCGGTTCGGCGACGGACTCTGCTCCTTCACACAACTCCCCATCCTTGTCCTTCGGCACCGGTCACGATGGCGCGCATATCTCTGCTGATGCTCCTGCTGGGAGCCTTCATGTCGCTCGTCGCAGCATCCTGTATGCGCACAATCAATCCCCCCTCCTCCTCCTCCCGATTCTAAGACACAGAGCTAACACCGACACGCCAGCCGCGCCGACCTTCTGCAAATGCACCTGCTTCAAGAACAGCACCATCATCCCACTGGGCCCCGAGCACGAAGGCTCCTCCTCCTCGGCCGCGCGCCAGGAGACGCTGCGGTCCATCGTCTTCAGCCCGGAGCTCGCAGACCACCAGCCCGCGACCCCGTCCTGTCGCGACCGCACTCGCCGCGGTCCAAGTCCAAGTCGTGCTCCGAGTGCACCAAGGCCTTCTGCCTGAGCCAGGGCATCGACTTCTGCAAGGACGCCAAGGAGGACGACGTCGCGACGCTGTGCTTCCAGCGCGACAGCAACAAGGACAAGTTCATCGTCTGGGCCTTCATCATCGGCACCGTCGGTCTGATGGGGTGGGCGGCCTTCAAGCGCGTCGTGTCGTGGCGTCGGGGCAATCCGGTAGGTCGGCAGTCGGCGAACTATGCGCCAATGCCAAACAACTTTCGGTAGGGACACGGTACGGTTGTTTGTCTATTTGCGTGGGGATAGAGGAGTTTGGAGTTACATAGGAACATGATTCCTAGCAGCGGAATTGTTTCAACCGCAATCGTCCAAATTATCTCAGAGAACAGTTATACATACGAAAGCACATAAACAGCAGGTCTCAGAGCCACGGCTAGTTCGCAAAGCGATTTCATTGCATCATGGCAATTTTTGAATGCAACCCTAGATGCGCCGACTTTTCACACGCCCAGCTTTTCACCAGATTCAAAGTCAAAACTCCCAATATGTCCATCCGTCACATCTCTTTACGTCTCTGCCCCGGGCAGCTCCCTGACATGGGCATTACTAAACGAAAAGAGCAGTCCAGGTTTCCCGACTGGCTCGTTACACTCTCCACTCGACATGCCAACACAGGCTTATTTCGCAGCGTTGATCTCACGACGGGTGCGGACGGCCTCGGCCAGGTCCTCGAGGACGTCAACGGTGGATTCCCAGTCGATGCAAGCGTCGGTGATGCTGACACCGGGCTTCAGGGCGGCGGGGCCCTCAGCGGGGACCTTCTGGTTACCCCCGCCAATGTTGGACTCGATCATGACACCAACAATGGCCTTCTCGCCCTCGCGGAGCTGTTCGCCAACCGCCTTGGAAACCTTGGGCTGGTTAAGGTGGTTCTTCTGGGAGTTGCCTAGTGATGCGCATAAGTATTGGTTCAAGAAAGGGGTAAGGGGTTGCAAACGTACCGTGAGAGCAGTCAACCATGATGCCAACAGTCTGCTTCTTGTCGATGAGGGCCTTCTTGGCAGCCTGGACGCTCTCCTTGTCGTAGTTGGGGCCCTTGTTTCCGCCTCGCAGGATAACGAAGCAGTGCTCATTACCCTTGGTGCGGGTGATGGCAGCAAGACCCTGCTTGGTCACACCCATAAAGTGGGTGCTGGGCCTGGGCGGCGCCAATGGCGTCAATGGCGACGGTGAGGCCACCGTCAGTGCCGTTCTTGAAGCCCACGGGGAAAGACAGACCGGAGGCAAGCTCACGGTGAAGCTGGGACTCGGTGGTGCGGGCACCAATGGCACCGACTGAAATGCAGTCGGCAAGGAACTGGGGGGAAATGGTGTCGAGCATCTCGGTGGCAATGGGCATGCCGTTTGAGGTCAGGTCGACGAAGAGCTGTCGGGAGACACGGAGGCCCTTGTTGATCTTGAAGGAGTTGTCGATATCAGGGTCGTTGATCAGGCCCTTCCAGCCGACCGTGGTTCGGGGCTTCTCGAGGTAAGCGCGCATGACGACGCAGAGGTCGTTGGAGAGCTTGTCGGCGAGGGCCTTGAGGCGCGCAGCATATTCGTGGGCGGTGGCAGGATCGTGGATGGAGCAGGGGCCGACAACGACGAGGAGGCGGTCACTGGTGCCCAAGATGATCTCGGCGGCGTCGTTTCGGGCCTTGACGACGGTGTGGGTGGCGCTCTCGGTCATGGGAATCTCCGAGGTCAGGAGAGCCGGAGGGATCAAGGGATCTTGTCCGAGAACTGGGAGGAGTTAGCTCACATGTTTAGTAGTGTTGCAGTTGGTTGTTGCGGTGGTGATGGTTGTGATGATGTGCCAAGAAGTATGAGAACATGAATGCGGGCAGTGGTGTTATAGGACTTGAATAGACAATCAAGCAGTGTCTGAGCAAAGAAGAGCTAGGCTTTTACTCCGTGAAACAAGTGACACGGAGCGTTCCTTGCTGGGGAGGTTGTGTCTGGTGTTTCCAGTCCAGCGCATACAAGCGCGAAGATATTTGCAACCGAGGGGAGTCATGAGACAAAGAACAGCCAGTCTCCTGGCGTGTTCTAGAGTAAAATCGATTGCGCACAGAAAGCGCCGCCATGTCACTTACCTCGGGTATCATCTGAAGCGATTGCAGCCATTGTCACACTGGGCATTATCACAAAAACCGGGAAATGTGGTGTGGTGGTGCTGGTGTTTTGGAGAGTTTGCGTCGGGTTTGGTGGGGGAGGGGAGACACAAAAGTTGGTCTGGTACGGCGGAGGAGGGGGAGGGGGTCGGTGTGTCAAGGTGTGGGTGGAAGTAAACAACCACGAAAAGAAGTGAAGAAGAAAGGGAACAACGGGAACAACCGAGGTCCAGGGGAATAAATAATTTCGAGTTTTGGTATGAGGGAAGAAGAGAGAGAAAGAAAGAAATTTGAGGAGCTGTCCAGGCGTTGTAATATGCTTGAGTGAGTGAGTCAAACCGCCAGAAAAGCCCAAAAAAGGTACAATGTACCCTGTCTCTACCGGTACACAGTAAAATACATCGGAGCAGCCTCGGAGCGGGCTCCACCGAGGGGTTGTCACCGGCAATTGCTCTGGGTCCATGCAGAATTCAGTGGCAGCCCTTTCCAAGCCATTGTAAGGCCCAGACCTTTAGGGATCCTGGCGCGTCAGCGGGCTATTACCCAAGTCAGCGGGCTATGGCTGCGAATCCGACGTCAGCGCCCCAGAAATTTGCAATGGTCCAAGCTCAATTGGGTGGTTTTTTTCTGGAAACGAAGGACGAACATCTGTGTATCTTGCGCAGTAGCTTCGGGTGGTCACCACTTTTTCTTCCATGGCGGATGGCAGATGGCAGAAGAAGGCGGAAAATACGCACTAGTGCCGGTCCAAGGGTTGCCAGCATCTCGTCTGTACTCAGTATATCTGTCCGACTCCGAGGAGCGTGATTTTTAACTTCCCTCACACGTGTGGACGAAAATAGTGGCCCGACTCTCGACGTGACTCTGCATGCCATCCGAGATGCTTCTCCCGACTCCGACATAGGATCGGAGCTTGAACAACCACAACAAACCCTTGATGAGGGGGAAATGCAGCACCCTCCTGCATAAGATCTGTCTGCTGTCCATTCAGGAACCGAGGCGATGTCGGCATGCACGCGGGAGAGAAGATGGATGGATGGATGGGCTGAGAGGGTGTGGCGTGAACACGCGGGATGGATGGATGGATGAGGCGAGACCCTAGAAGGATTTTATCCTGTCCTACAGCAACCAACATGACCTTGGAGAAAATCTTAGCTTGCCACTCGAGCAAATGTGGGACTAGCGATAGCTACGGGAACGATCCAGCAACGTATCAATTGACGTGTTCGGTCTTGCGGAGAAGGTCGAGGAGAGAAAACAACGGCGCCATGTCTCTCGGTGGTTCTGTCGCCCCCTTGTCCAGTGCCCCAGTCCTGTGTGTGCTCCCGTTGCTCCTAGTGCTGCAGCAGCTTGCATTGTGTGGTACCATCGTAGCACAACCAATTGGCAGCCCGGGGAAACCAACGTGTAAGGACTTGTCTCGCATCGCAACAGAGCACGTCTCACAGCGGTTCTGTATCAGGGGATGACGGACGACTAGACGACATGGCTGTGTGTGTACTCGTCAACGACTGTGTCGTTAAGTTTGTCCGACTGAAGGAGCTGCACAAGATACCTGTAGAAGTTAGCGCTTGGTTTCCAGGCCCAATTGAGCACAGAGCCTGCCGGATCCCAGAAGGTGTTTACCATGAGAAACTGGAGACATGTTGCCATAGCCCTTGTGCGGTGGTACTTGAGAAACCGAGAACCCAAGAAACAGCACAGGCAAATCTCGTTGAGCTCAGTAACTAGGTAGTTCGGAGCGATCTTGCTGTTCGTTTAAACCTTGAATCCCGGTACATCAGCGGGCTTTTTGTCCAGGTCAGCGGGCTCCTGGTACGAATCCTCCGTCAGCGCTCTAAAAGCTTGCAAGAGTATTGCTATTCCCACACATGCATCTTGCTATTTGCGCGCACGAATACAAATCCTACAGATGACTTAATAATGTTGCACCTAAGACAGCATTTTAGGAAAACAGAGTTAACAACTCTAATTGTGACTGTTCATCCTCCTTTATGATAATTTTTTATCTCATGTTATTTTATTTAGGCCTTTAGTCTAAGCTTGCGTTCTTGGGGCTTCAGTTGAAATCCGCCCCTGACCTCTAGGGCGAATACATCAAGTACGGCCAACGCCAAATTCACCGATCAGATCAACAGCAGGGATATCTTTCCCCGCGAGGGTAGAAGTCGACGTTATCAATGATGCGGTGACGTCTGAGTCCGAGTCAATAATGGCGAGAGCATTAGCGGCTTCGGTCTCTGCGGCGATGCTCCTGCTGCTCAAGGATCTATCGCCTGCCTTGTGGCCAACGTCTCGTTTTCCAAACATGGCCATAGGGTCAGCATCAGTGCTACTTCGATACCGCTTAGGCAGCCTTGATGAAGACGTTCTGTATTAGTCTGGAGTTCTTGGCCTCTTGTCACAAGGGGGGCGGCTCGGAGGAGACCGATATCGCTTCCTTGATCGGCCTCGCGTCTCCGTCTCCCAGTCATCACCTTCCACTCCCTCATCTTCATCTTCCGAGTTCACTGGGCTCCAATCACTCTCCTCTGAATCAGCCCCGGTAAACTCCTCATCGTTGTTGGGGTCCGGCAGTCGCGATCGCTTCTTAGGGCTCCCGCTTCGAGCCCTCGCCGTACCGAAGAGCGTTCTGCACCGATCCGCACTGACATTTGAGACACTCCGCCACTGTAATTGTCATCACTGGCTCCGCCATCCATCCCCCAGGAGAGTCACGGGTTCCTCGAGCGGCGTGAAGGCGGGCTTGCCGGCGAGCCAACAACAGGCAAGGGCCTCACGGGCCAAGACCACGACCACGGCCCCGGTCCTCGGGTCCCGCCGAGGAATTGAACAGCAACACGAGCGACGATGGAGTCCAGACGGCAAGACATACCGCCCTGGATGCAGAAAAAGTATGAATCCTCCATCAAGATATCATCCGGGCCTTGTTCAATCGCGGGGTCGCCACGGCTCACTCATAAAAACCCATGCCACGACGCATTCGCGAGAATCGCACAGGCAACGCGCGCAGTCTCGTGGTGGACGCCACCCGAGTCAAGCACTGGCAGCGCAATGAGTAGGTTGCGGCCATCCTGGTATCCGGGATGGAGAAATTGCACCTGGTTGTCGGCCTTTGGCGGTCCGAATGCAGACCGTGGAGGCTTTATTTCAAGTGACGGCATAGGGAGGAATCGGGCGAGGACGGGTTTTCAGTGGTGGAGGGAAATGCAGACGCGAGTTGCGAAACCAGCGAAGTGCACGACATGGAAGAATGACGACGTTCCGTCCGTCCAATGGGGCGCAAACAATTGGATGCAACAAGCATTGATCCGAATAATGTACCATGACGTATACCGCTAATCTCGATTAGGATATAGAACACTGCCATCTCAAGGGTTAGGGTTATGGCTAAGGCAAATATTGTTATATGATATTAGAAATTTAATAAAGATAATTTCCTAAGTATACTAAAAATTATAAATACTCGATCTATCTTTCTTGGGTTATGTATAAATATTGTTATAATTTATTCTGTCTTTTAAGTAAATATTTAGTGAAGCAATAAACATTCTAACTGTAACTATTAAGCAAACGAGCTAGCGCAGTACACTGCGCTGGATCAATACCTTTTGCATCCCACTGTAGGTGGAGCAGAACAGGCCCACTCATTCACCCAATCATATTGGACACACTAGGTACTGCCAAAATGGAATACATGTTACTATTTAAGTTATGCAGTCGGTACTAGACTACCAGTTGAAGTCATGATGCGCCGTGTTCACTGAGAAACTCGTATTGATACCATATTTGTGTCACCATACAGCTCGCTTACGTGTCAATTCACGAAATTCCCGGGGAAAGGAGTCCCGCGGCCACTACCATACCCGAATGACCTCGATTTAGACTGCGAGGTTCGGCTGGTTCGTCTTTCTTCAGGTTGCAGTTGTCGCGGAAAACTACCCTACACCTAAAGAGGTTTTTCGTTGGATGGTGGAACCGGGGATCACTGTTAGAGCCAATAGACGTTGGCGATTGATCCAGCGCCGCAGTCCCCGCGGCGTGTCAAGTCCCAAACGGTTCTCGCAGAGGTGTCTTTTGATACAGCGAAACACGACTGAAACCCATCCCAGAAGACAACCCCCGCATCGAGAACTCGAAGACAGCGAGTCTAGATGGGTCTCGCCCGAGTCCCCCTCTCATGACGCTGCTTTACCACGACGTCGTACGCAGCACGCAGGCCAATTCCTCGGCGGGACCCGAGGACCGGGGCCGTGGTCGTGGTCTTGGCCCGTGAGGCCCTGGCCTGTTGTTGGCTCGCCGGCAAGCCCGTCTTCACGCCGCCCGAGGAACCCGTGACTCTTTCGGGGATGGCGGAGCGGGCCTGTCAGTGATGACAATTACAGTGGCGAGACTCGTATCATGGCCGCTGCGCAGGACAGGAAATTACGTATCTCGTGTAGTACGACGTAGTAGCTGTTTAGAATGCAGTCTCCAAAACCCGGGCAATCAAAATACACTGCCTGTTTGAGACGCGCTGCGGGTTTATGTGCGTGTGCGTGAGCGTGTGCGTGTGGTGTGGTTGGGTGTGTGGTGTGTGGCGGCCCACCATGACGGTTCCCCCTCAGTTCTCGGGCCAGCCTTGTCCATCCACTACGACGTCGGCCAACACAATCATTCACCACTATTGACAACTTCACACCACCACCAACCCCCTTTTCTCATTGCTTCATTCCTTACCAAGGCACCTAATTGACGGCCTCTCGCGTGGCTATCCCCATTGTCTGTTGATTCACCCCGCCGTACCACCCTTTCACCATCGTTAATAATTTGCCGCCTTCTTTTCTTGTTCGCATCCTCCCAGGCTGTGCTTGGTGGGCGGTGCTGCATCTTCAAGCTCCTTTCACTTCCTTGGCTCCATCGTTCAATACGCACGCTTTTAATCCTCCCCGCCCCCAAGTCTTTCCCTTCAAGTCTTAGACCATCGTTATTCGGCAGCCCATCTCGGGTTCTCACTGGCTTTGAAACCAACATCTCACCTGCGTCCCGACCACCTCTATTCTTGCTTGTTTTGGCCTTTTCTTTTGTCGTCATTGTTGCCTGCCCCAGCTTCAGCAGGGCCGCCACCAACGCCGCACACCAACCGAACCTGTCGCAGGGCGTCGCAGTGCACCTGTTACAGCACACCTGCAGCTGACTACGCAGTACCTTACACTGGCTGCAGGCACCGCACTCAGCCCCCTCACATCTGGTGGCCCACTATCACGGCACTATCGCGTATCGCCCGCCACTAGCCCAGGCGCCTTTCTCGACCCTCTAGCAGAGGTAGTAGTAGTACCGCCTGGCCGAACACGGCGCCCGCCTGCCTTCTGACCTCCTCCCTCGCTCACGCTGCGACTCGGCCAGCTGTCTCCCCCCCTTCTTCCTTAGCATTCATTCACTCTCTTTGCCCGTCTTTATCAGCATCAACATCATCGTCATCATTCAATTAGTCCGGGTTCCGTCGCTGGGAGCCATCTGCACGCACTACGGCGCAAGACACCTGCGGATAAGACCCTCTCCCCCACTCCAACCACCCAGAGAGACAACGGACGAGACGGTCCCTCCATCGCTGCTCCACTCGCATTAACACCCGGACCAGACGACAACTCCCAATCCTTCCGCCTACCGGCCTCAGTCGTTCTCTTCCTGCAACCATTCTTCGCACAGGGGCAACCCAAACAGCCCGCAACATGTTTGTCACGCCTCATCATTCGGAGGCCATGTCCGAGGCCCAGCGGAAGCGTGCTCGAGAGGAGGAGGAGGATGCCGGCCACGGCTCCATGAGTTTTTGGCGAACACCGAAACGTGAGTTCCACCTCTCACCCGGCACTGAGTTGTCAATGCTAACTGTCGCCCAGAAACGAATCCAGTGTCTCCCTCTTCGAACCTCCCCGCGAGTCTCTCAGCAATGGCTGCCCTCGTCGTCCATGACCCCCCAGAACTCCGACTCGGACGACCAGCCTCCCCAATCCCACTTCTCGCCATGGTCTTCGTCGATGGGAATGTCCTCCCAGCCCGGACATGATGCCGAGATGGACATGATGGACACAGCCTCTTCCCAGGGACGGCAGCACCATCATACCAACTCCACCGGTTCACAGTCCGATAACGCCAACGGTCGATTGCCCACCCCGATCCAACCTAGCTTCGCTGCTCAGGTTAGAGGCCAGCAATGCGAATGGGCTGGCCCGGGCCCGGCTGTGACGAGCCTCAACGGCCTTGTCAACCTCGGCCATCAACAGACTGGCTTTTCCGACGACCAATGTGTTCCCCGCACCGTGGCTGCCTCTAGCGCCTGGCAGGCCGTTCAAAACAACCGACGCTTGCCTTCTCCTATTTCCGAGGGCGACGATTCCATGTCGAGTCAGGCTATCGCCTCCCCCGGAATGGCCGGTGACATGGGCATCCCCGTCCACCAAGCGGCTGATCTCGAGTATATTGCGCCCCAGCCGTCGCCCCCGCATGCAATGGAGCATCCCAACGCTATGATGGATGTTGAATCTCAGTCTCCGCCACAAACTGCCGATGGCGAGGAGGATCCGACAACACCTTCTCCCAACCGAAGAGGCCATACTCGCAGTCGGCACACCGTCAACAACTGGACTTGGCAGCCAGGCATGAAGAAGAGCTTTAGCATTGGATATCGGGTCGACTGTGAGAAATGTCGACTAAAGGTGCCAGGGCATTTCAACCACATCATCATCTCCAGGGGAGCGAGACGACGATCCTGGACCCCAAAGACCATGCAACGCTGTAGGAAAGTGCAGTGAGGCCCCTGAACTGGGCAGAAAAGCGATGCCAGATGAGAAGCCTCCGGCCGAAGGCTCAAAGCCCTTGTACGCATAGACTCGTGGCACCCGGATGCGTCCGGTTATTTGGAGAGGTACTCCAACAAGATGACGACCCCAACATTGTGGCCGATAGACCCAGCATGTGGTGGGCGTGGAAAGCTCAGAGAATGAAAGTTGATGGAGATATCCGTGGCAGGTTGCACGGGGAATCCAAGCGGAGTACTACGGATTGGAATTGTGTTTTAGGAAACGGATTCTTTGCAGGATGCACTTGAGAATGGACTACGGACAACGCGTTTACCCTTTTCTTTGTCATATCGGGGCGTTACACGTTCAGGAATAAGCGGGTTTTCAGATAGCGCTTGCTAATACCAGGGTACACTATATATAACAACAACACGGAATAGGGCACAAGTCTAGGATCGAGTAGGTTCGACCTAGAAGACCGTCTAGGTATAGACGGCAGAATCAATGGCGACTATAATCAGCGTCAACCTTCAAGCATGGCATGGTTCTGCTACACGTGAGGACATGAACCCCTGAAGATTAAATCCATCAAACGTGAAGCAAGAGAACATGACCCATGACTACCGTGTTTCAATCGCTTGGTATTTTTAATAGGTAAGGTAAAGTAGGGCTTGGTTTCCCCATGGTGATACATACAAGATGGTACCCCGACGCCGTCTAATGCACTGCCAATCTACACAGTATGATACACTCTTTTCGCCCGGAACAGGAACATCTTGTTTCCATCATCTCGTCTTATCCTCCGTCGTCATCCGCTCACCAAAACCTCCACCAAGACTTCTGGCTGGGCGCCGCCTCCAGGCCTAGCTGGTCCAGGCTACCACCCGCCCGCTGGTTCTGCTTCTCCTTCTCCCAGGCGCCGCGGGCCTTGTTCTCGATCGAGCGGACCAGGTCGCTCTCGCGCACGCCCGTCGAGTCGTCCTCCTCGCACAGGCTCTCGTAGCCCAGCCGCTCCTGGGACGAGCCGACCTCTTCGCCCTGCTCCCCGCGGCCGAGCATGCCGGAGAAGATGCCCATGACGCCCTTGCCTTCCTTCTTGGGGCCGTCGGAACCGGCGAAGTTCTCCTCAAAGTGAGTGCGGGTTGTGGGCGCGGCGAGCAGGGGCGGCAGCTTGACGCCCCTCTCCTCGGCCTCGCGGTTGGCTTCCTCGACGAGCAAGATCTGCTCCTCGGTGGCCTCGCCCTTGAGGTATGCCAGGCGGGCGCTGGAAAGCTCGTCGGCCTCGAGCTTCTTCTGGGCCTCGACCCATTCGGCGCGGCGGGCGCGGGTTGTATCGGAGCATGTCCCATACCGAGTAGACACTGACTACACCGGCAACGGCTGCGAGATGGTGTTAGAATGTCGAGCTCCATTTAAATATCCAGACACGGCATATCCGGAAACGTGTGGCACAAAGCTCAAGGACGCAGAAACGTACCCGTGAATATCACAATGCCTCCAACGGTCCACCGGTGCGCAACGTCGAAGAAGCGCCTCGAGCCGTCAATAAGCCGGTCTATCTTGCTGATCTGGGCCTTCTGGGCAGCGAGATGCGCGTGCCGTAGACGGCGCACACGCTGCTCGGGCGACTCGCCGGGGATACGTGGTGCCTTGGGAGTGGCGGCGGACCCGCCGACCGACTTTGAGGTTGCGTGGGGGATGGTGGACGTGAAGCGGGTTGCGTCCTTGACGCTGCGGGGCCCGATTCTGGACGCCATGGCGGGAGTTGCGAAGAGGCGGCTGCGTCTCCGGCTTGTTCTGGCGGTCTTCGAAGGGAGGGAGGGAGGAAGGAGGAGGACGGCGGGTGAATTGGACGGATTGCGCTCGATCGGAAGTGGGCGGATGGCGGGTTTGCGGGCTTCGTGGGAGGGAGTTCGGGATGCGAGGGAAGTGGTGTCATGAGATTTTTGCTGGACAGGGTGGTGACGGAGCCGTTGGAGGGCCGAATTGCGGGCCTGTGATTGGCGCGGCGTAGCTTCGGGTCAGAGGAGCTGTCTGTTTGTTCCCTGTGGACGGCGAAGCACTGTTGGAACGGGAATTGAGAACGGGAATGGGGGTTACAATGCGAGGCGGAGGTTTACTGAGACGAGGAGCTGGCTGAATTGAGTGAGATGTGGTGATTTATTTGTGTAGTCGAGTAAGACGACGAGACAATCGCTTCAGGACGACATGAAGAGGCAGATGGATGGGAATTTAGGAGGGTACTTGCACATGGTTCCATGAGTGCGGGTTCATGCAGCTCAGCATCAGGGCTGAGATAGAATTTAAGTCAGGTATGAGATTGCAGAGGGATTGATCTTGTGGAGGTACTGATTCGCGTGCCTAACACTACATTGCCATTTTCAAGTGGGCAAAACCTCAGCTCGCTGCTCGGCATCACGGTCTTTGCATCACCAGAATGCGAATGAGCGACAAGTGGCAATGCGACTCTCTGAACGCTGTTAGTGGTAGGACATTGATGGCTACGCAGGTCTTAGCATGGCAATAGCTACGCTTGAATGCACCAGGCGCCGATCCTAACTTCGTCACACTATCTACAAAAACGTCTTCTTCATGCCGTCGCGTAAAGCGACGTTCACAATGAAAACGGGTGGTAAATCAAAAATTCCGGGACCCATGACCCCGAAGGGCAATGAAGTATGGAGCGACGCCGCGATGTGCAATGCAGGCCCTCCACGCTGAACCCCCTCAATGGTGAGCGAGGGGATCCCTCCCAAGGTAAGTATGAAGAAAGGAAAGGAAGAAAAAGTCCAAAGAGACGGAGGCGAGGCGGGACTTTATACCTTTGGAGAGGTCTGTCACCCTGAGGCAGCCGTCGGCCTCCGCCTGTGTTCTCAGGCTTCAAGGTCCTCGGGCCAGGAACAAAGCGAAATTTGAAGGCGGGCCCAGCAAGTCCCCACCTTTATTGGCCATTCACGACCGGCTTCATATTCTCAAAGTTATGCTTTCATAATGTCGAGACATTGAGTCGTTCACGACCTTACGCAAAATATGTGACTGATGACTGCCGCAATAAAAGCGTCATGACATGATGATGGGAAGTCATCGCCATAGGCTTGTTGGAGAGAGCAAAGTAGCCATCCAATCGGCATGAGCTGTTGCATGGCCAATTAATATTTGGAAAAAAGTAGGACCTGTAAAGACTTCAAAGCTGGAGAGCCGGCATAATGCAGCAACATTTTGTGTTCAACTGTGACGGTTCAGTACATGGCCGCTCTCATTCGGTCAAGCCGTGTCAATTGGGAGTCCCTCGTGGTTAGCTGCACGCAGCCCTGACGCCAGGCCTGAATAAGGCCCCAAGGCTGCAAGACCAAAGGCCCACACAAAAGACGAAGCGAAAACACGTGACGCACACCAATTCTCGCTCCCACGGGCAAAACCCCACCAAGTACGTACCAAGTGTAGGGCTCGAAAACCCTTCCAGGAATTTGACAAGCCTCAACCCTCCGAAATTTCAACGTCTCACGACCCGACCATCGACAACCGGAGCCCGTTGATCGCAAGCAGTCAAAATGGTATGGCCTCCACGCCCAATGCGATGCATCGCAATGCGGTAGACGACATGTACTGACCTGCTCTCTCTCCAGGCGATCAAGCACAACCAGAAGCTCATTAACAACCGTGAGCAACCACCACCGGCGAGCGACGACTTCGCAAATAGCGACTGACAACTCTCATAGATTTCCGCAAGGATTGGCAGCGCCGGGTTCGAACCCACTTCGACCAGGTACGACAGAAACCCGACGGAATTTGGCCTCGCCGTGCCGTCTTGAATTCGCGATATTAACATGTGTGCAGCCCGGTGCCAAGTCGCGGAGACGCACTGCTCGTCAGGCCAAGGCCGCCGCTCTGGCTCCTCGCCCTGTCGACAAGCTCCGACCCGTTGTGCGATGCCCTACTCTTAAGTACAACCGACGAGTCCGTGCCGGCCGCGGTTTCACCCTGGCTGAGCTCAAGGTACGATTCAAGCCCTAGACCCTCCAGCCCGACCTGTGGGGGTTTGCGCGAATGATGGGATTTTTTGTGTGACTAACAGCGACTACAGGAGGCTGGTATCCCCAAGGCCTTTGCTCCCACCATCGGCATCTCCGTCGACTCCCGCCGCCAGAACCTGAGCGAGGAGTCCCTGGCCACCAACGTTGCCCGCCTCAAGGCCTACCAGGAGCGCCTGATCCTCCTCCCCGCGCCGATCCAACGCCCCCAAGAAGGGAGACACCAAGACCGACGTCTCCGCTATCGAGAAGGCTTCCCTCCTCTCTGCTGCTTTCCCTATTGCTCCACCGACATCGCTTTCAAGGAGATCAAGAAGAGCGAGATGCCCGCCGCCAGCGAGGCCGGTGCTTACCGAACCCTGCGTGTCGCCCGCAGCAACGCCCGATACCAGGGTGCTCGGGAGAAGCGTGTGCGGGATGCGGCCGATGCCGAGGCTGCCAAGAAATAAACTTTCAAAAGGGAACTGGTGTTTGAGGGTTTTGCTCTTTGCGTCTCTAAGGGAGGAGCAACGACGGTTCGAGGCTCTGATGAAATGCTTGTCCGGGTTTGGAGGGAGAGATACTCTAGGTCCAGCTCAAAGAATTTATTGCATGATCACCGGCTTTGCGCTGTAATCGTTTGGTCAATGGAGGCATTCCTTGAACATAGTGTGCATCTATGATGGTTGACATGATTGGGGTTGCGTAAAAGTAGAATTTCATTGATGCTCGTCTATTACCTGTTCCACTCTTGCTTTTGCTGTCAGGTACAATGCTAGGTTCTATTCGTGTCTGGCATCATCCGCATTTGCTACTTCAACTACCCTGGGCTTTCTCTTGGCTGATCATCTCTGTCCCACGTCTAATCAAATCCTGCAAAAGACCAAGCTGAGCCGATGTCAACACACCGCCCGAGTTCTTGACAATCTCCGTACACAGCACCAAGCAATTCTCCCGGTCCACCCTGGCCATATTTGCCTGCTGCTTGGGATCAACCTGCTGGGGTTCTAGCCCAAGGCCCTCCGTAATGGCTGCGGTATCAGACCCAGCCACGGATGCGACATTTTCGATCTGCCTGGTTTGCTCATCGCTGTTGGCGACTAAAGCTTGGCCGGTGACAGCGTGGGCGAGGGCTTCAGTGGCTTCCGCGATAACCAACGTGTTGGCGACGACGGTGGCGCCATCTTTGGTGCGGGACATGAGGGCAAACACAAAACCAGGCCTCGGACCGTAGGATGGGCCACTTCTGCTGGGTAACGAGGAACGAGAGCGCCTTCGACAGGTCGTGTTTCTGGTAGAATAGGCCTCTCATCTGGCTCTCTCCTTCTCGTCGCTGGAGCTGCTCTCTACGCCAGGCGGCAGGGGCTCCTTTGGCTCGAAGACGTATCCATCTTGCGAGGGATCCCACTCTGGCAGCAATGGGAGGACTGGGGTTGTGTGCAAAACTCTGCAGACGGAAGCGATGCAGCGCGCTGCCTCCAGTTTCGTGGGCTCGGCATCGGTGCGACTCAGCAGGGAGAGGATGTCGTGGACGCTCGTGTGCTCGTTCGACTGCTCTGACGGGTCGGCGTTTCGGGGCGCGCAGATGAGGCGGACGTTTGGCGGGCAGTTGACGAGGAGCAGGCGAGTTAGCGACACGGCGGCGAACGGGACCTGCGGAAGAGTGTCTAGGGTGAGTATGCGCGGGACTCGCGTGACCTCCAGCAGCTCGCCGAGCAGCGGCTTGTTCAAGGCCGGGATGGCGAGGTTCTTCAGGAACGAGAGCATAGAATGCAGTCGCTGGGTGTCGGTGATGGCGGGGTTGGAAAGGAGGTTGATGAGAGGACGGTGGGCTTGGTGAGTCTGAACGAGAGCCAGGCAGACTTCGTCGGAGCGGGCGAGGTTTCCGAGCGCGAGACAGGCGGCGGACTGTAGCTGAGGGTTTGCTCCTTGCAGCCAGGCCAGGAGTGACTGTGGCACTGAGCTGTCGAGAGGGTAGTAAGTGGCGAACGAGTCGTTGCCAGAGAGATCAGCGAGCGTGGTGAGCAGAGCTGTGCACATCCGCTTCAACAGTCCCGCCGTCTCTGGATCGTCCATCTGCTCAGGGCCAAAAGGCCGTGTGCGCATGATAGAACGCCGTCATAAACACGTCCATCTGCTGGCGTGTGAGGAAGCTAGCCTGGAACGACTCGTTGGCGAGGTAGCTTGCGGCTGTGGAAACGAGGGCCATGAAGTCGTCAATGTCGTCCTTTGCAGGCGCATTGGTGGCTAGCGTCAGGAGGACCTGGACGGTAAGGGGGCTGGCCACGGCGGCCTCGCCATCTTGGGTGATGAGGAGGGCGAGGATCTTGCAGAAGTAGGTGATGAGCGGGGCGTAGCGTGGGAGGTTCGGGGAGGCGAGGAGAGAGATGAGGTGGTTGTTGAGGCCAGACTGCGAGGCAAGTTTCTGAGCAGGTTCTACTCAAGTTAGTACTTGATTATGCCCCTTTGTACCTGAGATTGGGCGTGCTACTTACCGTAGTCGACGAGGATGTTGAACAGCACGGGGATGGCGTAGGGAATGAGATCCTCGTCCTGCAGTTGGCGCATGATGGAGGCGAGATGGTTGCCGTCGACTACACGAGCACGGTTTTCATCTGTGTCCGCGCACGAGTTGCCAACAATGCGCAGAGTATGGACTTTGACGCCATGGCTCACGCCCTCAGCCGTGAGGATCTCGAGGAAGAAGTTGAGGATGCCAGATTCCCCATACGGGAGGCGCCAAGCGACTGAGTTGAGTTAGTGTGTGTCTCTCTCGGAATAAAAGAACCATGACACGAGAGCAGCCATATAATATGGTAACATGGCGAGGAGAAGGCCCGCAGCCCACAGACATGTGAAAAATCGAGACACAATGTCAGGGTGAGGAAGTGAGAAGTTCTGGTAACTCACCATCTCGACTTCCATCACCGAGGTTCTTGGCAATGGCTTCTAATTGCCCCGGATTCTGCTGCGCAGCCTGTCGACAGCTCTCCAAGACAGTGGCCAAAGCCTCCGTTCTTTGCTGGCGAGCTCCGTCAGGCTGAGGAGTCTCGTCATAGGCATCTGGCGACAGTCCGCTGCCCTCTCGCTGGAGCAGAGCAGCGACATCCTCCGGGCTCATGGCCATGATTCCGCGTGTTTAAAAGGCGACTTGTTGCGAGACTCGGGGCCGAAGAGGGTTGCTTTCTCTATCTCAACCCAAACGGACTGGGTTGTGCTGGGAGAGTCTTAGTCAGGGCTGGCCCTTTTCGTAGTCCTAGACGCCGACGGCTCCGTAGGACGCAAGGGGTTAATACGAGGTGTCCTTTGCTGCCTCCCAAGGATCTGAGAGGGTGCTTGAAACAATGATAGCTGAACCAAGTCGATCCTTTTCGGGACACGAGTTGACACGCTGACGAGTCCAATCACCGCCTTGACCTACAGCGGGGGGTTCTCAGTTGAACGTGTGGGGCATTCTCGGTGAGTCCAAGGTCAAGGTGGGGCACACCCCGGTGAACGGCCCATCCTCGGCAATAGCTGCCTGCTCACCTGAACATCATTGAGGATACCAATACTCTTTGTTTTCTTTTACTTTTCAACTCAAAGCCCGGATCGACATGATGAAGCGATACACATCGACTCAAACTTTGCAGCGTCTGTTGCGCGTACGCCCTGCACTATTCGAGGAGCTGGTTTCCACCATTACCAGGGATCTGCGCGAATTCTACAGGTACCCACCTACCTTCTGGGGTCGATCTAGGGATGAAGAGACCCTTGAAAAACGGTCCGCGAGGGTGGGGATGGTCACTTTCTGGCTCATGGAGATCGAACAGGGTCCACAAATCTCTGAATGGAGTTCGCACACCAGTCTTAAAAAAATGGTTCTAGAGGATCTCTTCTACACCATCTGGAACAAGGACTTCAGGGAAAATGAAGCAAATCTGCCCGTCCTTCCGTCTGTTCCTCCCCAAGCCGACATCCAAGCCGGATCGATTTCGGTCAGCGCTACCTCAGCGACACCTACAGCAGACATGAAGACAACTCCCCCGGCTACCTGTATTGGACCAGGCGACACAGAGTCCCGAGCTCTGTCTCGAAGCGAAGCTAGACTTGCCCTGAAGAAAAGAAAGGATGAGAAGTATGCGGCAGCTCAGTCAACACTGGATGAGGAAGCTGCAAGAGGGTATACATGGCGTGGCCGGAAAGACACCAAAACTCTCATGCAGTATGCTCTCCCTAGCATTCGAAACCATAAGAGTAACCGTTACCAAAATTTACCGGGCGATGACGGCGCTGTGGTTGAGAGCCTTAGCAGTTACGTCAATCCTGATGTCCTCGAGGTTCTCGGCAAAGAAAGTTTTAGGCGTGACGAGTATGTTTCGTTCTCCTTACTCTTAGCATGAGTATATTTAACTGACCGTTTCGTCCATAGCCTGGTTGCCATTAGTGGGAACATTGACTTCACACGATCTGGAGTATATTTTCACATGTTCTTCCACCCCGGCCAAGATGATTTCTACGGCTACGGGGGGCAAGCAGACGACCTGGAGTACCGAATCAATCAACAACACTGCAACCCTTGGCACCGCGCCCGCCATCCTTCTCTGCATTACTATGTGTGGGATTCTCGTTCTGACTAGGTCTCGATCTGGATCATCATTGCGTATACGGACAAGGACGAACATGTCGAGAAAAACTTACTGGAATTTTGGACCTGCGGGCCAATGTTTCAGACACTCCCGAAAGCAGGGTGTATGGATTTCATGGCCCCTGACGACATCAACAATATCTGTCGCGGGCTCAATATTGCCAACCCCCTCTGGCAGGGATTCATCCAAGATCCTTCCTCGATCAGCCGACATTTGGCATATACACAACTAATCCATAATGCCTCCAGTGAAGAGAGAGAATACTATTTGTCTTGTGCACGTGCTTTTACCGCTCTCAAGGATAGCACAGACGAAGCTGTATGTGCATACTACCTCTACCAGAAACAGCGAGCACAAGCCGCTAGCGCAGCTAGCAAGACTCACAAATCATTGAGGCAGTTGATGGAAGGATGCACGAGGGTCGTGAGATACAGCAATTACGCAAATTGTGTACTTGTCTGGAATCTCAAAATCTGCATTCGGAAAGGATACTTCGACTTGCGCGATGGGGAGGAAATCTTCCTCCAAGGAATCCTCGATGAACGTCCCCGGGGCGACTGTTTCGCCCTTGAGGCAACCTCGGCAGACGCCGCAAAGAGGTTTCGTCTCCAAGTGAAGCAGATGGTTAACGAAAATGGTCAAGTCAAAGTCAGATTCATCCGTGGCGGCGGTCAAGCTATGGTCGGGATGATCAACGACCTGGTCGAACGCATCGAGAGCGAGCTTGAGAACCCAGAGGAAGTATGTGATGAGGATATAGGAAGCTCGGAGCTGGCTGCAATTGTCTCACTCGAGTGTTAGTTGTAGGGAACCTTTTCTCTGGATGAAAGGATCAACCTTGTTGCTAGGCATACGGCCCAGGCTAGCACCGTCGGATCCGAGGACATCGCCGTCGGCTTCAACCCGGCCTTGGCGGCCGAGCAAGCGGGTTCGGCCGGAGGTCGGACTTCGGTTAGGGAATGCCACCACTATAGAGAGGTGGCCAGGCTCTGTTAGCTACATCTGACTTCCTCACGAGTAATGCAATTGATCTGTGCCGAACGTTCCCTGTGTCCTAAGCCCTGACTTATGCCGCGTGACCTGAATTGCTTCAAACCTAAAGATATTTCAAGATTGATGGACTTTTTAGCTAACAAAGTAGAATTGTCCTAGCGAGTTGGTCTAGATTAGCTCAACTACTTTGAAGTTATTGATCGTTTAGCTCTCCAGCATGTGCTACACAAGATACATTCTGTATTAAAATATGACCAAGCCGCACAAATTTTGCCAAGCTGTCCATCCCCGTTTCCTCGTGGGTCGAGGATACGATTTGGTAAACTTGTAGTCGGGGGTTTGTACGACTGATTAATTTTCTCTTAGCCAGCCCGATATCAAATCGAGCGACATGTCAGAAACAGCATCAGACATGAATTTCCTTTTGCGTTGACGGAAGGTGGATTAGCTGTACCTTCACCTGTTTCATGCTAGACCTTCTGCTCTCGTGGTGAGAGATGGCTTTACCCGTTTCAGGGCAGAATTCGATGGCAGAGATTACGAAGGTTCTCACTCGAACCGCATCCTAGCAATATCCTGTGGCATTCCCTCTTCAGTAAGAATCAAGAAGCCATCCCCTCCATTTCCCCGCGCCTCTAAGTAGAAACTCCATTCTTCGGGTAGTCTATTGTCATAATCGGTGAGTTGAGTCTGCAAGATAGGGTCTTGTGCCGCGTTATTGGTCCTTGTAATAAAGTATTCGACGTCTGAGAACTATGCCACATAATGCGCACATATTGATACATTCTCTCAAGGAATTCAATCCACGGTGGTGTGGCGGACGCTTGGTGAGTGCAGGGTTTTCAGCACCCACAACGTAATCCTTGCATACATAGTCTTCTCTGAATGGATATAGATATATACTTGACCCGTATTCATCCTGGGGTGCCCGCTTGGGAAGAGTGGAAGGAATGGTTGATACTGAAAGGCAGATAAAACAAGGACGCATCGTACGATGGGGTGTGACTGTCAAGGACTGAATACACAATAGGGAGTGATGAGGGCAAACAAGCTGCAAGGTAGCTAGAAGATAGTAGTAGGGTCGTTACTCTATTGATATCTGGCCTCTCCTGTTCTCTGGAGGCCGGTCCTAGCTATTTGTACCTCTTCATCGGTTATCTTGGCCGCTGCCCAAAGGCTATCCTCGGCGTAGTCGCAGCTATCTTGCGGCTAACATGGAATGTAGATTACTGACCCTGCCGAATCCGACGTTGGGATGCCCGGATCCGGCGTTTGCATTCTCCACCCGTAATTACATTCCGGCACCTGACAGCGACTTGGCGATGGCGCAAGAACGAAGTCCAGGTGGAGAAAAGATAAGGTGAGTGGCATGGTTTTAGAAATTCATAGATCCATGATTAGCTTACAATAAGGACACATATGATAATGGTCAATCGTGAGTTCAGTGTCCACATGCAGTCAGCCGACATATAGACGGTTCATGGAAAGTAGTGGGAGACACTAGATCACTGGACCTAGTCACGGGCGAAGTAACAAACATTTCAAGGATGGATTCAACTGTTCTCTCAATAGGCTTGCAAGAACAATGCCGCAGCACGACCAGTAGTTTTTGTAGTACTGAAGGCAACCCCCACATGGTGTTCTGAATCGAAGACGAAGCAAAGTGATGTGTTGCCAGGTTGCCTATGCTGGCTGGACATAGCTTTCTGAAGCTCTATCTTACATAAATGATAAATTGTCGCTGAATAAACATCAAAAAGGGGGGCTGGCGCAACGGTAGCGCGTTAGATTCCAGAGTTTTCAGGGTTCTTGACTGCTCGGTGATTCCTAAAGGCTACCGGTTCAAATCCGGTGTCCCTCACTTTTTTTTATTGTCTCTTCTAATTATTTTTTCCTTCTGTACTTTCCTATGATTATTTTACTATGGAAACATCATCAACAAGGGGGGCTGGCGCAACGGTAGCGCGTTAGATTCCAGAGTTTTCAGGGCTCTTGACTGCTTGGTGATTCCTAAAGGCTACCGGTTCAAATCCGGTGTCCCTCACTTTTTTTTTATTGTCTCTTCTAATTATTTTCCCTCCCTTCTCACCTTCTTATGATTTCCATATCTTCTAAGTCGTCAACAAGGGGGGCTGGCGCAACGGTAGCGCGTTAGATTCCAGGGTTTTCAGGGTTGTTGACTGCTCGGTGATTCCTAAAGGCTACCGGTTCAAATCCGGTGTCCCTCACTCCGTTTCTTGTCGTGCCATCTTTTATTTATTTATTAATGTTCTTACCACCCGAGCGCTCTCTTCAAGACATCATCAAGATTGTTGCTGGTGCCTATGACTGTCACTTGGTAGAGTAGGATGAACTGGGCTGGAACCACCTTGTTGGGCGTACCATTGCTCAACGTCATCCTTAACCGCCAGCTCGATACCAACAACCTCGTCGGCTTCACTTCATGACATACTCTCCAGCACCACTACCGCCCCTTGCATGCTGCTTTCCAGGCTCTCCCGAGCGTGCGTGCGTGTGGTACTCCTGCTAATTATTCGGACTGTTTTCTACTATGGCGGCAAATATCATCCCAGAAATCAACCGCATGCTAGGAAAGACTAGATTATACAGGGTTTATAAATATATGTCTATATATATCCAGAGAACACCCAACTCGGCGTGCAGAATGCCATGCAAGACCTTCGAAGAGAGTCAACCTTCGAAGAGAGTCAAAAGAGGCATCGATTAATCACACTGGGTTCGCTCCCCTTCGAACTCGCTTAGCCAGCGTCGGAGTTGAGACGAAGCGTTACGGTGAGCATAATTGCAAAGCCGAGTTTCAGCTGGGCATCTGGCAATCAGCTCAATGGAAGCTGCTTTTGGAACAGGCCGGACTGGATGCCCCCGAATTGTTGTCCTTCATGCCTGGCATTGTTATGCAGAGTCATGAGTGGAAGCTGGTCGCTACAACGTACAAAGGGGGGAAGACGGTGAGAGATATCTTGGTCTGCTGCAGCGCCTTCTGTCACTAACAGTTGTGGTAGAAACTCTGGACAAGTCGATTGTTTGGAAGTACGCAGACGGCCTTGGGACCTTTCCAGATTGCGACTGGGGTCGCGCGATTGAGCAGATGGTCGACCGAGGAGTATTGGCCATGGTATAAGGCCCATGTACTGAGACTGGACTCCCAGAGTACCCCAACGACGACAAGCACACTGGTTACCTCGCTCGAGCCACCGAAGATAGCCGGGACTGAACCCCCGCAGAGCTCCTCCTGAGGCTCTTGGAGCCAAGGATGATTAAAACAACAAATAACTCTGGGTCCTGCATCTCCTGTCACGTCACAGAAGAGCCGAGAGTCGGTAGTTAGCCGCCCACATTGTCCATGAACCAGGTGTAGACGGATAAACGAATAATATACCTATGCATGTTGTTAATATCGATGATCCTAAATGTTCGGTGACAGAACCCGCACGCGTTTAGATAAATCGCCGGCCGTATAAAACTCACGGATGAGGTCCTCCACGACCGCATCATCTGGCGCCAAGGAGAGAGCCTTTCCGACGCAGACAAAACACCGCCTTGGCCACTCCCTCTCTGTCTTAACGAAGATGGACCTCGTAGCGATGTGCAGAGGGCTTTCGGCCGGAAGATCGCTGAGGGCGGTAGGGCTTGTCTACGACCTGGTTCGGCGGTTCATTCATCTTGGATCTTCTGCTTGAGTAACGTGGCGGGGCACCCCCGCTTTTTACTGAACGATCGAAGCCAGGGGTTGGAAGAACTGATGGTTTCCCCTCAACTTCTGGATCAAGGTTCAGGATTAAAGTTGAAAGTCTGATGTTCTAAAACTCAGATCTTAGGACTTTCTAGGGCTCAAGTCCTAGAAGGGACCACTCAAAGATAAAAGGTCTCAACGGTCCTTCAATTGCAACAACAATAATAATGGAACAACCATTTGTCAATTGCACTCAGCATCTATGCGCGATCTAACAACAAGATGGGGATGCCGGTGCGAGGACGAGGACAATATTGATGATAGCATAGGTTTTACAAGCCGGACACGGAACACACGTGGCGGGCATGATATTATATACGCGGGGATTTGCAACAAGGCGCGTTTAGCACGACGTCGCGGACGGATCAGTTCCAATCAATCAACTGGCAGTGGCACTATTTTTTTCGGAATTCGGAGCCGTGGGTTGAGGTGAACACGGGTTGAGTTAGGAGGAGCAGCTTCAGTTGTAATAGAAAAGCAGGGTACAAGCGACCTATGCTTAGATTGATTTTCTTCTGCCTGTAACCCAACACCTACTCACAGTACACCTCAGCCGCCAACGACAGCAGAATTCCGCCAGTCTTGGCTTTCAAGTCGGATCGACGGCGGCGCCATTCTCGAGAAGCAGCCTGATCACCATGGTATGTCCATTCCGCGAGGCCGAGTTCAATGGCGTCAGTCCGTCGTTGGTTGCGACCGCCATGTCGGCGCCTTTCTCGAGAAGCAGCTTGACGACCTGGGTATGTCCATTCTGTGAGGCCGAGTTCAACGGCGTCCACCCATTGTTGTTAACAATCGCGATGTCGGCGCCCTCCTCGAGAAGCAGCTTGACCATCATGATATTTCCATGATGTGAGGCCCAGTTCAATGGCGTCCATCCGTCGTTGTCTTTGGTGTCGATGTCGATGCCGTCTTTGGCGAGAAGTAGTCGAACCACTTCCTCGTCCTCGTTCTCAGCCGCAAGAAACAGCGGCGTCTGACCGTTTTCATTCCTGGCGTTGACATCAATGCCGACCTCGGCAAGAAACAACCTGACCACCGCCGTGTTCCCGTTTGCGGCTGCAAAAGACAGCGGCGTTTGACCGTAATGGTCCTCGGCGTTGACAGCGATGTCATCTTCAGCAAGAAGCAACTGGATTACTTCCTCGTGCCCACGAGAAGCCGCATATATTAGCGGTGTCCACTTGTCGTTATCCTCAGAGTTGATGTCAGTGCCGTCTTTGGCAAGCAACAGCTTGACGATCTCCTCATCTGCATTCGCAGCCGCGTGCAACAGTGGCGTCCGACCGTTACTGTCCTTGGCATTGACGTCCACGCTATCATCAGCAAGAAGCCACTGGACCACCGCCTCTCTCCCACCCATAACCGCACATAACAGCGGCGTCCAGCCGTAGTGGCCCTCCTTAGCGTTGACATCGACGCCGTTTTTGGCCAGCAGCAGCTTCACCAATCCCTCGCTCCCAACCTGAGCTGCCCACAATAGTGTCGTGTTACCGTAGCGGTCCTTGGCGTTGACGTCGACGTCATCTCTAGCATGAGGTAGCTTAGCCTTGGGGTTAACCTCGTTGTTGTCCCCGCCAAGCAGCAGCTTGACCCCCGCCTCATATCCGAGCATTGCTGCGTACAACAGAGGCGTCCGACCAAAGCGGTCCTTGGCGTTGACGTCAACGCCGTTTGTGGAGAGAAGCAGCTGCATCATGGCGTCACTCCTATTCTCGATTGCAAGAAACAGCGGCCTCCGGCCGTAGTGATCCTTGGTGTTAACATCAACGGAGTCTGTGGCAAGAAGCAGCTTGACAATATCTCGGCTCCCTTCCAAGGTTGCAAGATACAGCGGCGACCGACCGTAAATATCCTTTGCATTGACATTGACACCATCTTTCGCGAGAAGTAGCTGCGCTATTGCTTTATACCCTTTCTGAGCCGCGCATGAGAGCGGCGTCTGACCGAAGTAGGTCTTGATATTGAAATCGATACTGTCATTAGCGAGAAGCAGGTTGGTTATTGTCTTATCCCGTGGGCAACTGCAAGAAACAGCAGCGTCTGGTCATAGCAGTCCTTAGCATTGGCATTGACGCTGGCTTTAGCAAGCAGCACCTCAACCATCGCCTTGTCGTCATTCTCGACCGCCCACAGCAATGGTGTCTGACCGTCCTCGTTCTTGGCGTTAACATCGATATTATCATGAGTAAGCAGCAGCTCAACCACCTGCCTGTCCCTATTCAGGATTGCACACCACAGTGGCGTCTGATCATAGCGGTTCTTGATATTAACATCGACGCTATGTTTGCCAAGTAGCAGGCGGATCACTGCCCTATCGCTATTGCGGACTGCCTGGAATAGCGGCGTGTGGCCGAACTTGTTCTTGGCGTTAGCATCGATGCCATCTTTACGGAGCAACAGCCGGATAATCTCCTCTTGGCTGTTCGCGGCTGCCAACCATAGCGGCGTCTGGCCGAACTTGTTTTTGATATTAGCATCGACGCTGTCTTTACAGAGCAACAGCTGGGTAACCTCCTCGTGCCTATTCGCGGCCGCCCACCATAGCGGCGTTTGATCATAGTGGTCCTTAGCATTGGTATCAATGCCATCTATGGCGAGTAGCAGATCGACCACCACCTTGTTCCCATTGCGGGCTGCCCACCATAGCGGCGTCTGACCAAACTTGTTCCTGACGTTGGCATCGATGCCATCTTTGGCGAGCAGCAGCTTAGCCACTGCTTCGTTCCCCTTCTCAGTCGCCCACAAGAGCAGCGTCTGACCGTTGTCGTCCTTGCCATTGGCGTCAATGCTATCTGTGGCGAGTAGTAGCCTGACCACGGCCTCGTTTCCCGTCTCTGCTGCCCACCACAACAGCATCTGACCATTGATGTCCTTGTATTGACGTCAATATTCTCGTTAGCTAACAGTAGCTCCATCACCGCCATATTCCCTTTCTTAGCTGCCCACCATAGCGGAGTCCGACCATAATAGTCCTTTGTATTGACGTCAACACCGTTTGTAGCCAACAGCAGCTGGACCACCTCCTTGTACCCTCTTCTGGTTGCCCAGACTAGTGGAGTCTGGCCATGGTAGTCCTTTGCATTGATGTTGACGCCGTCTGTGGCTAGGAGCAGCTCGACCACCGCCTCGTACCCCTCCTTGACTATTTGCAATGTCGGCGCTTGACTGCCTTTGTTGTCAGAATTGAAATGAATGCCATCGTTGGCTTGCAGTAGCTTGGGGATGGCCTCGTATCCGGATTCGTCCTCTGCATCGGTCAAAGAATCGTCCCCTTGATGATGACGTAAAGTCAACAACAGCGGCATCTGACCGTTCTTATCCGTCGCATTGACATCAACGCCTTTTCCACCAAGTAGCAGCTTAACTACCGCCTGGTATCCCTTCTTGGTCGCATATAACAGCGGTGTCTGACCACTCTTGTCCATAGCGTTAACGTTGACGTGGCCTGTGGCAAGAAGCAGCCGGACCACCATTCCATACCCCTTTTCGGCCGCCCACCACAGCGGCGTCCAATGATCATTGTCTTTGGTATTGACGTCAATGTCGTCTGTGGCTAGTAGCAGTTCGACCATCTCCTCGTTCCCGTTGCGGGCCGCCCACAGTAGCGGTGCCTGGCCGAACTTGTTCTTGACATTGACATTGACACTGTCATTATCAAGAAGCAGCTGAATAATCGCCTTATTCCTGTTTGCAACCGCCCACACAGCGGAGTTTGACCGTTCTTGTCCTGGGTGTTAACTTCGATACCGGGTTTTCCCAAGCAGCAGCCGGACCACCGTGTTGTACCCTTTTTCGGTCGCATATAATAGCAGTGTCTGACCATTCTTGTCTCTGGAATCAACATCGATGTCGTCTGTGCAAGAAGCAGCTGAACCACCATCTCATACCCCTTCTCAGCTGCCCACCATAGCGGCGTCCAATGATCGTTGTCTTGGGCATTAACGTCGATGCTGTCTATAGCAAGGAGCTGTTTAACTACAGCTTCATGCCCGTAAGCAGCCGCACATAACAGTGGTGTCTGACCGTGTGGCGGTCCTTGGCGCAGGCGTCAACGCCATCTGCAGCCAGGAGCAGTCTAACCACCATCTTGTGCCCTATCTTGGCCGCCCACAACAGCGGCGTTTGGTCGTTCTTGTCTTTGGCATTGATATCAACACCGCTTTTACCAAGCAGCAGCTTAACAACTCCATCACACCCGCTACGGGCCGCCCACAGTAGCGGAGTCTGACCGTAGGAGTCCATGGCATTGGCCTCAATACTGTCTGTGGCAAGTAGCAAATTAACCACCCCTTCATACCCCTTCTGGGCCGCCCGCCCTAGTGGCGTCTGATAGTCTTTATCCTTAGCATTGACGTTGATACTGTCTTTCTCAAGAAGTAGCTTGACCACCACCTCGTCACTGTTGCGGGCTGCCCACCACAGTGCCGTCTGATCGTAGTAGTTCTTAGCATTGACGTCAACGCTGTTTTGACTGAGCAGGAGCTTAACCACATTCATATACCCGTTGCGGACGGCCCACCACAGCGGCGTCTGATTATAGTGGTCCTTGGCGTTGACATCGATGCTTTCCCTCGCAAGCAGCTGTTCGACTACTGCTTCATGCCCGTTCTTGGCTGCACACAACAGCGGCGTCTGGCCGTATCGGTCCTCGGCATTAGCATCGACGCCGTTTGTGGACAGTAGAAGCCTGACCATCGTCGTCTGTCCGCTCTTGGCCGCCCACAAAAGCGGCGTTTGGCCGTCCCTGTCCTTGGTGTTGACGTCGACGCTATCTTCGGCAAGCAGCTGCTTAACTACCGACTCGTGCCCGTTGCTGGCCGCATACGAAAGTGGCGTCCGACCGGAGCCATCCACTCTATTCAGCTCTCGCCTACGCAACAAGGTCTCCACTGCTGCTTCAATCCCGAAGTATGCCGCTAAATGCAGTCCCGTCATTTGCCTTGGAACCTCTTGGCTGTAATCTGAATTCCTCCAGGACGGCTTGAGGGCCATCAATGCTTGGCTCGACGCATGTACCTTCGCCTCGCAATTGCTGAAGTCTATAACTTCCTGGGGCAAAGACGAGGTGTTACGAGCATGATGTCCCCAGTTGTGTGCAGCGTAGTCGTAGAACGGATTTGACCGCAGTCGCTCCTCAAACTCCTCGTCCGTCTGACAAAACCCGCTGTCAAAGGCTTTGATGCTGCTTTCTTTGTCGACTGTGACTAATCCAGCACACACAGAAATCACATCTTCAATCTCTGGGAGATTCAGTTTGTCAAGTTCGTTGTTCCCAGCTTCTACTGCGAGAGCATGCTGAAGTTCCTGTTTCAACAGTGGTCTTTTTGCACAGGTGATCCATGACAGAACCTGCTTGGCTTGTTCCTTTTGGGCTTGGTTCTGACCTTCGATACGTTCCATTGCATCCTTGTATGCATAGCGGTGTGCTTCCAGGCCTGTCGGTAGGTTCGCAAGGGTAGTTCGGACAGCCTTGATCGATTGTTTTCCAACCAGTGAGTTGAGGTGGAGCTGAGCAAGGAGGAACCTAGGAGCACGTTATTAGCGCCTAGTCTAATATACGAGTAGAGAGTCGTACATTCCCTGCACCGACTGGACAATTCCCGTCTTGACTTCATCTTGCAGTTCTGAATCCCGACTGACGAAGTCTGGCAGTCGGCGCATTTGGCCATTGAGATACATCCGTACGTCTTCGTCAATCGCGCTAATCTCGAGCTGAATGCTCCCTTCGAACTGTCTATTGATCTCGGGAATGGACCTCGAAGTCGCAAAAGACGTTTGCTCCAGACTTTTCACGAAGGCTGAGGATCTCTGATAGGAATCTCACCCGGCAGCCATCAGAGCCTTGGCACTCGTCGAGTGCGTCTACGACAATGAAGACTCGATTATACATGGTCGCCACAGAATGAAGAGCTTTCGAGATGGCCTCCAATGAGGGTCGAGTCCGCTTATTCCTGTGCTGGTCATAGAGGGCTCTTACGCAATCCGGTAGAGGGGACCTTCCTTGAACCAGCTGTTTTAGGAGACTGGAAAGCAAGTCGTCGGCTTTCTGTTTGTCCCACCAACGAAAGTTGCAATAGACGTACGCAACACCGATATCCAGGTTATGACCAAACTGCGTAGTAAGGTCCTCAACTACAGTTGATGTAAGGATTGTCTTCCCTGCTCCTGGAATGCCTGGGCAGAACAAAGTTTGCGTCCCCGTGTTGAGCCAAGTCTTGTACTTCGGCGAGTCAATAAACCATTGGCCCGTTCCGGGTTCTCGCCTCCCGAGAGAGTCGCTCTGCTGGGGGGCGTAGTCGATCGACGTGAGCCAGTTGATAATCGTTTTGTGTTCTTGGCTCTGTTGCTCACGGATAAGATCCGAAACGCCACCCGATATGTCTGGTATAAACATTTAGAGTTCACATTTGCTAACGGGGCCATTCTTAGACTCCGTTATACTGACCAGAGATAAGATCGCCTATCCTCTTCTCAGCCTCAACCCTGGTGGGGCGAATTCGACTAAGAAGATCTTTTGCGTATGCACCTGCCATCATTGCTGCGTACCCTTGCCACTCCTTATTCTTGTGTGTATCCGAGTAGTCGCATATACCACGAATAACCAGACAAGGGAAGTGGTTCATCAGCCCGGCCGCTTCCATTTCAAAGCACAGAACATCCTTTTCGGCTGCAAGTTTATCCCGAACCCAAGCATCCTTCATCAATTGGTTCGCTGAAGCAATCATGCCGCAGTGAATTGCTGGATTATCGTCGCGTTCGGTCCGTTCACGTCGCACTATCAAATTTGATGCATCTTTACCACAGACGGCCGCACAGCTTGCTTCGCCACTTGGAGGATGGATGACGCTGCTTTGATAAAGCCGGTCTGTACTTGGATCTGGCCGTTCATACTTCCTTCGCAGCCTTGGATTCTCCTCGAGAATGCCATGGATGGTTTCTTCAAGACGATGCCCTTTCCTCTGGTACTGGGCGTCAAGTCCACTCACCGCGGTCCTCAAGACTGCTGGCGGTTGGTTCAAGAGCCCTGTTGGACAGAAGCTCTGATCCTGTATGGTCTTACCAAAGTCATACTGAAATACGCTAGCACTAACCACGACGTCGCCAAGACGGATATCATGCTTTGGGCTTGGTGCACCGCCGCTGATGCCAACCATCAGACCTATTCTGACGTTGGGAAAGCTACGTAGCATGTCTTTCGCGACGCTTGTTGCGGATGATATGCCGTACTCGCCGTTGGGCAAGACGGCAATAACAACATTGTGATCCCCGACCTTCCCTAGTGTATAGTCGTTGTTATCATTGGGAGGTACGTATTCGGGTCGTTCATGTTCTTCGTCGAGGAAACATTGCGCGGCCACATACTCGGTTTTTATGGCACAGATCCAGCCGACTGTGTATTCATCATGGACCAGCTTTCGCTCAGGAAGCTGTCCGCTCATTATCACAACCGGTCTCTTCCCTGTTTCCTGCGCCCAATATATTTCGTTGATTATTTTCGGGCGCGAGCTCTCTCGTCGGCGTGGTCCAAGCTCCAGTAGATTGTAGGAAAGTATGGAGGGACGTTGTATCTGAGAATGACTGGTTAGAATGTTGCGTTGGGTTCTTGAGCCTAGAACCGTGTGCACATTAGAGGAGAGAACAGTGATCCACAGAGGCTGGCCGGCAATTGATGGGGGTTGGCGAGATAAATGCGGGAAATTTGAGTACAGCTCGTCCGCGCTTGTCAGCATTGGCGAGGCTGGGCCCTCCGGATCAACAATGGGGGGGGGGTTTCGAATGGCAACTTATGGGCTATGTGATGAGCCCAGAATCCGTAATGTATTGATGATGTGTGAGGAATAGACAGCAGATCGGATGCAGAGAAGGAAGGGTTGCTGGGGGCAGCTGGTTGATGTTGGCGACAAAATGCCGTGACACGTCAGCAGCCGGGCCGCGTCGGGTGTCACTAGTTGTCCCAGTTGTCCAGACGAGGCTGTGGGCAAAAGCACGGCTAAAACCGAGCAGGATATAGCCTCCTCTAACCCCGACTACTCTTCGCTTTGCCTTTGGCCCTTCGTCTTCTTCTTTAGGCTCACCCTGGATCATTGGGAGGAATTCCCTTCATAAACGCGGCACTCTCTGCCGTTCTTTATTGGCTTCTGCCGTGTCGCCCCATCACTTGACGTGGCTTCCTACATTGTGCCGAAATGGACTCAAACTATATCCGAATAGATCCGGAGTGCGCCTTTTGTCATTCTTCGCTGGAAGTGGAATGTAGCTGCGAGGCGGATGACTTCAAAACGGCCCTTCTGCAGGCTGAGACACGGATAATGCAGTCCAGATATAATGACGTGCGGTACGGGGACCTCTGCTCCCACTTCTGCTCCCACTTCTGCTCCCACTTCTGCTCCCACTTCTGCTCCCACTTTTGCTCCATACTTCCAGACCAAATCAAGCTAATATCCCTCATCACAGCTCATGGATCCGAGCTCGCACACAAGACTATATCCTCAAATACTTTCGACTCCTTGTTGAGCAGCGTAAAGAAGCTCACATGGCCCACCTGCACCGGGTCGCCGAAGACCACGCTCCACCGCACCTCAGCGAAATTGCCGCCGCTCAGGCTAAACTTAAACAGGGCATGAGCGAGGACTGGTAAGCGTCAGTTCAACGCTACCCTGAGGTCTCTGAGTACTTCTACAGCCTCGTGAGGCTGGACCTCCCCTACGACGACCAGTCGGCAGTGAGAAACCCGCCCCTGAGTGCGTTAAACGGCTCTCAAATCGCCAGGAGAAACAACGAAGCCACAGTTGGAAGCGTACCCAGTATGTCAGATGGGAAAAATGGTACTGGAAGAGAGTTGGTCAGACGAGTACGCCCCCAAGATGGTCTTGAGCACCAACAATTTCCTCCTACTGAGGAACGCAACCTGGACCATGGTGCTTGGGGAAACTCTAACGGTGGTAATGGTGCGGACAGCGTTGGCGATGGAGTTGGAGATGACGGTAATGGCGCCGACGACTGGGGCGGTTTCACGGCATCGAAGTCGAAAAAGAACGATAAGTCGCGTCTATTTTTCGGCGAGTCTGATGCACTGGGAAAGCAGCCTGAAGTTGAGCAAGGCAAGGAGGATCCTTGGGGTTGGGGCTCTTCTAAGAAGGAGGTAATTCCAGAAACTCTACTGGCACTCGAGAAGACGGAAGATGAGGATATTTGGGATACATGGGGAATTTCAATAAAGAATAAAGGCAAGGAGAACTCTTGGGGTCAGGGCTCTTCTAAGAAGGAGGCAATTCCAGAGCCTCTAACGGCACCTGAGAAGACGAAGGATGAGGAAATTTGGGATACACCGGGAACCTCTAGGAAGAAGAATGAGGGCAAGAAGAATCCTTGGGGTCGGGACTCTTTCAAGGAGGAGACAATCCCAGAAACTCCACCGGCACCCGAGAAGACTGAAGATGGGGACTTTTGGGATACATTGGGAACCTCAAAGAAGAAGAAGATGAAGAAGAAGAGTCCACTTGGGGGCGAAGACTGAGTGCCGGGCCCATAGGATGCGTCTCAATATTGCCTACTCCAGTATTCTACGCAGAAACGGGGGCGGTTTCCACAATATACCCACTCACATCATGTACATCTCTGCACCCATCATCCGTCAAGAAACGGGGCCAATTTCCAGAATCACGGCATTGCCGAACAAAACACGAAACGCGACCCATTTCCCATACACTAGTCCCATACCTAATACAGTTGCATTGTCATCAACACGTTACAAGTCACGATGCTGCAGAGAGATGGAGGGGTGGCGGCCAGTAACAACTGCTTGCGGCAGCAGGACCTGAGAAGTGTCGCATTGTAGGTGCTGCCTCGGCTTTATCGGGCATAATCCAATACACAGATAGTCGGCAAAAAGAAGGTCTAGCATCGTGCGGCACTCTCGAGGATAGAATTTATACGACTCGTCGGACTACATGTCCACGTTGAGTCTGATGCTGAGATACCGGAGCCTTATGTAAAGGAACTCGGCGTCCAGAGGATTGACAGTAATGGGTCGACGAGGGCATGAGTCGGCCGCTGCAAGCAACCGGATATTTGATTTTACCAGCGCCAAAGACCAGAAAGGGCATGCAAGAAATCGCATCGACTTCTTGCCATGAGCAACAACCAACAGCACAGAAGTAGTACACAGCCACAACGGATACCGCAACATCAAGACTTGGACCGACTCCTCACATTGAGTTGTTATATTAGAGGCATCAACAGCAATTTACTAGGCGTTTTCTTTGAGTCAGGTGTGGAATGCAACAAGGCCGGACCCTGGCTACAGGGTACTTTGGATGTTGCAAACCCATTGCTTGAAAGTGACCCATGGGTTCTGGGACAAATGTTCATGGAACGACTTCCTGAGACTGGCCCCCTCTGTCTAGGAGCAACAATCCTTGGACTTCAAAGAATGTTCATAAAACAAGCTGGCTTTGGACAAATTCCAGTAAACTTGAACGCTGCTGCATGGTCGGGCACGGTTCAGTCGTTCCTTCAAGAGCCTTTATCGGGGCCGTTGCCATGAGAGCGGATGGATATCTCGTGCGGATGAGTGCCGTCTCCTTTTTCTTGCCCAAGCAGATGATCACTCTCAAGCTCCAGTCTGCCAATGGGCTCCATTTGGCGCAGCCGCAATTGAGCATACAGACATCGAGGTCAGAATGCACAAAGATTGTAGCGGGCATACCCTTCAATGCGATGGATTTACTTGGACCTGTGTCAGTGGCGAGTCTCAGCTCGAACAATCTACCCAGAAAGCCGCTTGTAAGACTCCAAGGTCCCTTCCTCCTGGTGGCCCGGATCACTTGGAGCCGAGTCTACCATCTCCATAGGATCTAAACCACACCAAAGAGTTCATTTCAGAAGTTGCAACGCGTAGTATATTTGGTTGGCTACGCTCGGATGGCTACGATATGGACGCATGAGTGGTTAGACATAGCCGACAGTGACGAGGAAGAGGAAACCGAGGAGGGTGAAAGTCAGCCAAAGTCTTTTTCCCACGTTTCTTTATGGGTACAGGCCTTAGAACCACCTTCAGTAGAGGAAGAGGGGGATATGAAGCCAAGGTTGACAAGTCCAGCTACTACTTGAAGAGACTGCGCTGTCCAAGCAATTGGATGGGCATGCTTTTTCCCTTCCTTAATTTTAATGGTACACTTCTTGTTTTGCCTTGTGACCCTGACCAAGCTGTTGCAGCAGCTCTTATCACTTTCTTTACTTTCTTTTCCTGTTGCTAGTGAAAGAGACACTTGATCAAGTGCTTCCCACCTCCAGTAGACGATACGTCCTAACTTAAGCGCTAGACGGAGTACCCAAATCTAACCAATCATTTCCAAATGGCCCCCACAGGCCTCACAGCCCCCACAGACCTACTTCAAGGACCCTGCGACGCGACCAACAAGCAACAAGCAACAAGCAACAAGCAACCCTCCTCTCCCATCTCCCATGGAACCACGAATAGCGACGCGCCCATCCCCGCGGCTGCCTGCAAGCCGGCCACCCTGACCAAGCGCCCATGGACTCGTTAGGCACCGCCGACCGCATGCCCTCATAAACGATGGACGGTCTGGTTGCGAAGCCGCCCACACGCGGCCCTCCTGCGAAGCGCCCCAACTCGTCTGAAGAACGGCCGTTGCCTGCGAAACGAGCCCGATCGACGCTCTCGAGCACAGAACTATCGGGGCAAGTGTCTCCGGCCACACTGTTGCGGAAACGACAGATCGACGACGACGACGACGACGACGACGAAGACGGAGCACGCCAGTTGAAGCGGACGCGGTTGACACGGCAAAAATTTGGCCTTGTTCAATAAGATGGGGATGAAGAAGGAAGCAAAGAAGGCGGCGGCGTCTGCCCCCCCGGAATCCACGATTCAGTCGTCGACAACAAGGACCACCTCAACCACCACGTCTGGTTTTGCTCTCCAGGCCGATAAGAATGGCATCTTACTACCCCTCGACTCTAACCCCCCCGAGAACCTCGAGGCCCTGCGCCAACGACTTGCCAGATCCCGTGAGACGGCTTCGCCCCCCGAGTCGGTGTACGAGCGATGCGCCTACAAAGTCGGGGACAGCACGTAATGAATCGACCATGGTCGTCGAAATGGCACCGCTGTTGAAGGAGTACGAGGACCGGGGATACGACAGGGTGTTCAACCAGGCATTTACGGCGTTCCCCAAGGATGTTGGCTTCAACAATTGCCTATCTGCTCCACAGCCCGACTTTGTTGAGGGGCTGTCCATACGACAATACCGCCCGTTTCCAGTCGATGAGCATGTCAGCGGTGCGGCACTTTACAAAGATGACCCTCATTCACTGGCATTGCCGCATGTGGCCGGGGAGTGGAAGGGACGTGGAAAAGATATGGAAGAAGCGAGAATGCAGGGCGCGTATGATGGAGCGGCCCTTGTCTACGCCCGGAACCAGGCCTTAAGTACTATAGGGAAATCTGAATCTCTTGGCCATGCAGAAGTCACGACCTTCACTACGGATGGCACCAATATCAACTTTTTTGCACATTATGCTGCTCAGTCTGAGGACGGTATGCTCGAATACCACCAGTATCCCGTCACATCAACAAACTTGAAGAACTCTCATCAAGAGTTTAAACAGGGTCGCAGTCAACTCAGAAATGGACAAGACCATGCGAGGGAACAGTCGTATGCTCTGCGAGACCAGCTAAAGGAACATTGGAAGAAGCAGGGTGCGGTGGGCAGCCTCGGTCCCATCGCTGAAGGAGTTGTTGCTCTACCTGTGTTAGACGAGGAGGCGCCGCCGGATACGACGAACGCATATGACACCGAACAAGACGCTGGCTACGAGATGGTTGAACAGTCCTATCAGCTGACCCCCGCGGCGCCATCCAACGCTGTGTCAGTCCAACACGACAAGGAGTCAAGCTCCCGCTCTTCGTCGTCGAAGTCCAAGTCGAAGTCGGCAAGGTCCCGCCCACCGCCGTCTGATGGTTCTGTAACGAGCAGTAGCAAGAAGCGGAAATCCTCGTCGTCGCGATCCAAAAGTGTAAAAGGCCACAATGATGAGGCAGCTGACCCATATTGGAACTGGGATGACACGTACAACCGATTTTTTCATATGGGCGCGGATGGAAGAATTACATGGGCAGAGGAGGAAGGGCAGTCGTCATCAGTGCCATGAGATTGATTCCGAGCGACACGTATGTGACTAGGATGTTTTGGAGAACAACCCCGAATTATTGATATTTATCTCTTCATATCGATTTTGAGTTTATTCATCGTATTAAACGAAGTAATGTAGGCCCTTGGCTTAAGCGTGGACTCTCAAACGCATATTAGGTACAGGATGTAAGCTGGGGCTTGGGTGAAAGGATTTGTACCCATGTGCGAATAGCAATACTCTTGTTAATTCATTCGCATCACCTTTTTTAATGCTGCTTCAGTTCCCCCGTGCTCGGGGCGGTGGGCAGAGGGATCAAGGGATAGTCGAAGATTGATTGACGGAGAGGGACCAACCTGTCAGTGAACCGCTATCCGCCCATTTCTCAGTGGCCGAGTCCCCCGACGCCCGCTTCCTGATGCACACCTCGGTGAGTGGCTGATCATCGGCTAATGTGGAGTCGGCCGGTCGGATGTGTAAAATTCCGACCTCGGAATCATCCGCCACGCTTGACAGGGAAAAATCGACGGGACCAACAGCCATTGTCAAGATCACTTCCGCTGTCGCGAACGAGGGACGCATTCACGTTGCCGTCCACAGCCTGTAAATCCTGTCCTACCGGGCACTCTACTTGAGGAAAACACCTTCTCGTCCTCTTCTTTTGTCACAATGGTACGCGCGCATGCTGTCTATTCCCAATTCTCTTCCAGTCTCGCCTCCCGGCTCTCTCCGGATGTCGTCAATCTCCCTCTCTTTGACTATGCTAACTCGACACACCAGGCGCACAAATTCGTCGTCACCGCCTTCCTCACGGGCTCCCGAATCCTCGGCCGCTCCTTCGTCGCTGCGTACAAGCAGGCCCAGGCCGCCTCGCAATACCAGCGCCACCAGGCCAAGATGGGCAACACATCCGGCGGGGTGTCGCTCGCCTCCGGCATGACTCTCGACGAGGCATGCAAGATCCTCAACGTCAAACCCCGGGCGGCGGCAACGCCAACATCGAGGAGGTTCTCGAGCGCTACAAGAGGCTGTTCGACTCCAACGAGCCGGCCAACGGCGGCAGCTTCTACCTGCAGAGCAAGATTGTGAGGGCAAAGGAGCGGTTCGAGCGCGAGCTGGGCCCCATGCGAGAGAAGGTCGAGCAGGAGGCCGAGACTAAGGAGGGCTGGAAGCCCAAGGTCTACAAGGACGGGTAGACGGGAAACGACTCTCAACACGAACGATGACCCCGGTCGACGGTGAACCCTGGCAAAGAGGCAAATGGAATGTAGGATATTGGGCCAGGAAGCACCGCACCGCATCACCACACAGGCACAACCCAGACTTGCGGGCTTTGGCTTAGAGGAGCTCACGGCGACGAGAGTCGCAGGGGAGTTTGGATCTTCTATGTGGGAGATGGGGATTCTTCCGTGTATACATGTACATCTTCACTCGACTGCAGCATGGCACGGCGTTTTGGGATATCTGGGGGCGCGATGAGCCGCTGGAGGTTGGTTCTAGATGAAAAACAAAAGACAACTCGTGATGTTTTAATACAATTGTACCATATCAAGACCAACACTGGCCCTGGCTGGCATTTAAGTGAATTCCACCTCACAGGCGGACATCTCCGTGGTTCTCAAGCCAGTATTTTGGAGAGCTCTATGAATAATTGGGGATGGAGGGGAAAATGTTTTCTCATTTGGCTCCTCCATCAATGAAATGGTGTAGGGTAGCTTGCTCGCCGAGGATACTCAACAAGACAAACTCTGAATGAGTTAGTCTTAACGAATAGCCATAAACAAGCTGGACTTTTTCCTATAGACTCTGGGGATTGTTTCTGTCATGGGAAGATACAGGTTGCTGAGTAATGAGTTACACAGGAGAGGTAGGTGTAAATGTCGTTAAATATTGAATAGCCCATCTTCCTACACCACTCACCAACTAAGAAGCCACCCTCTTCCAAGCTCCGGTATTATTATTTTCCGTATTAACTTCACTGTATGCACTTGGTGTGTACGCAGATAGAATACTCTCAATCGTACTCCTGCTCTTCCTCCCTGCTGAAGAGCCCAATGGCGAAACGCGGCACTCCTCAGGCGCACACGTACATGGCTGTCCAACCTCACTACGTGTCATGTTGTCCGGGGCCCCAGCAGACGCCGCGTGATCACACTCGTCACTGTTTATATTCTCCGTGCTCGTAGTACACTGCCTTGGCGCCGCCGTCTGCAACCTTTGGCTGTCCCTCCAGCCTCGAACCGGGGAATACGACGGTGAGAGAAGAGGAGTTGGATACGGGAATCCTACTAACTGCGCGTTAGGAGGCTGGGGGGACGTTTGGTTGCGGCGGGGGACGACAAACCGGCGGTAGAGGAGCGCGAGAGTCATGGCGACGAGTAGTACGCCTAAGACCACCACGACAACACCGATTGTTTCGCCCTTGGATAGTGAGGGTGTGTCGGATGGTGGATTTGCTGAGGTGCTGGCCGATGGCGATGGAAGTTCCGACGAAAACGGTGCCGTTGTCAGAGGTGTACCCGGATTGAAACCAGGCATGTTGCTTCGCCAGGGATGACCAGTGTGCGATATGGTTACAGTCGTGTCTAATTCGAATGGAGGAAGTCCACCCAGGTCTATAGCAGACAACTGGCTTGATGTGTCGAACAGATCTTGCGTAGACATGGATCCAGTGAAATCCGGCGAGAAAACCATGTTAGTGCCGAGCTCAACATTCGGATCTACAGGACCTGCCGGGATATTTGTCTGAGGTGAGGGTGGGCGTGGGGGAGTGTGGCCTGCGGATGTGATGCTGGCCCGTGAGGAAAGGCCCTCGAGGTCGTCGACGCCGCCTTGAATATCTAGGATCTCCAGAGCCTCTAGAATATGCGATGGCTCCGTATGAGTTTGGCTGGCCGTGGCACTCCCTGCTTTGCGGTTTAGAGCCTCCACAGCATCGCGCGTCGCCATGCATTCTTCCGAACAGGTCGGCGTCTCGCCGTAGCTTTGGTGAATGGTCAGTCGAAATAAAAATGTAAATACTAGCATGATTGCTCACATCATGTCGGAAGTGTCTCGTCGAAAGACGGCGTGCGAGCTCTCGGTAACTGAGTACTCAGAAGCGATCGTGGATGTGGCCAAGGCCAGATCGAAAGCCTTGGCCCAACAAAGAAAATAGACGAATAGCATAGCGAGGTTAGAGAGGTGTAGGCTGTCAAGATCTAGCGGGCCTCAGAAAACGAGTTCACAGCGGCTGTGTGTCGACCAGGTTGAGGAGCAAACCGTCTGATGACGTCTTGGTACGCCTTGAGCAATGGGACGGAAAGTTGACAAATTTCGAAATAATATCCTGACGAATGTTGGGAGAGGGAAACGCCTCGGACTGTCTGGGGAGTATACCGACTTATATAGATTACCTGTGCCGACTGATTCATTGGCAAGTCGCATGAGATTCTTCACGGCTGGAGGTGTCGACGCGGACTGAGGAGTCAAGTGAAGCATGGAGAAAACTGGTTAGGCTCGTCAGACGTTTGGTGGTATTGTATGACATGAAAAAGTGCGACAGAGGGTTGTGTGATGGTCGGTGGTGGAATCTTTGCAAACTGTCTATGTCTATTTTCACAGCATCATCACGGATAACCACGGGCACCAATCGCTTAGGTCTTCCTCCTCACAAGACCCTTCCAGTAATCGAAGCTGTTCTCATCACTCTGCAGCGTCCACACCTTGCCCGTGCCCCTCCCGGCCGAGTCGACCTCTTCGGCACGCAGCATGCCCCAGTCGCGGGTGATTCCCAGGACCCTCGCCTTGACGCCGGCCTCGGCTTCGAGCGTCACGGCCTGGCCGGTGTGCAGCCAGTGGCGGTAGTATCTGCCCTCGAGGTCGCGGGAGAAGCCCTCGCGGATGAACTGCGCGTGGACCGCCTCGATGCGAGTGAGGATGCGGGCAAGGAGGGACTCGAGGTGGAGCTCTGGGACGCCTGGGGGGAGGAGGTCTGAGATGGAGGTGGTAGGACGAGGGTTGTTGGTGTTGATGCCGATGCCAAGGACGATTTGGTAGGAGCCGTTCGAGTAGAGACACTGCGATAGAATACCGCCGATCTTGACGTAGGAAGGCTTGTCTCCTGACTTGGTTGGGTCAAGCGCATCTGGCTAAGGTCAGCCAAAGGTCTAGTCTTGATAGAATGGGGACTTACAAATGTCGTTGGGCCACTTCAACTTGACTGGGATGTCACCATACCCACGGTCGTACGACTGCACAGCCTCGACTATGGCAATCGCTGCAATGTACTGAATGAAAACAACCGGGCGGCTCACGGCGAGATGGGCCGGGTGGTTGATGACGGTGGAGAAGATGAGGCATCCAGGCGGCGATACCCAGACGTTGGATCCACGACCCCTGCCGGCGACTTGTGTGGATGCACAGACTGTGAATCCCGTAGAAAGCTTGGACAGGATTTTGGGGTTTCTGATAGATGTTAGTGTTAGATTCATGGATATAAGTGTCAGTTCACAACGTACTTTTCAAGAATGGTGTTTGTGCTGGTCAACACCTCGCCGTACATGAGTAGGTTCCCCCACTCCTCCGCATCAGACTCGATCTGCTGGTAGCGACGCAAACTGGAAAAGTACAAGCCGTGATTGAACTGCGGCGTGAGCTTGGGGTGCGGCGGGCCCTTTTCGTGGGGCACGATCTTCTTGATAATCTTGGTGTAGTCGGTGATGCCGGCCGACGAGGCGTCAGACCCATCCGGTTGAGCCAAGGACTCCTGGAGTCCCTCGACGCTCCAGATGGTCTCCTCGTTCTCGATGTGGAACGTATCGCCCTCGCCTCTGATCCACTCCTCGCCGTTCTCCTTGTCGATGATGTCGGCCATGTCGGCCAGGAGCTCGGACACGCCCGTTTCCTCGAGGGAGGAGAGGTGAAGGCGAGACAGGGAGGGAACACCGGCATCGTTGAGGCTCACTTCGAGACCGAGTTTGGAGAGGCATGCCTTGAGGAAGTCGACGCGGGACTTGTCCTCGTCTGTCAGCTTGCTGATCAACTCGGCGTAGTCAGGGATGGCTGGGTGGGGGTGCAAGTTGACTGCGGCGAACCTGAAAATGTCAGTTTTGCAGCCTTGAGACGAGATCAAGAAGCTCTTACTCGGGATGAGGACCCGTCATCATCGCCTTGCCGCTTCCAACGCTGCAGAGAACGACGGCGGCCTTGCCATCTCCGCCGTCGACATCGGTCTCGTCTTCGTACGTCGCTAGCACCTCGACCTTGTTGGTCTTGGTCGACGCCGCATCGACGAAGATTCCACCTCCGTTATAGTAGGACAGAGTCTCGGCCGGAACGCCTTCCTGGCCAAACGCCTCCTTGGCGACCTTCAACCGCACAACGCGGGCGCCCTTCTCGCTGGCATACTCGAAGCCCTTGAAGGCGCCTCCGCGACAGGTCCCCGGGAAGAAGCCCAGCTCCCGGCTGCCGATGACCTCCAGGGGCGGGTTGCCGACCTCGAACTCGCACCTCCGGCTGCCGTAGTAGCCGCCGGCGCAGAAGCCGAGGAACGCGCCGCCGCGGCGCACAAAGTCGCTGATGCGGCGGTTGCCCTCGCCGTTGAGGGCCTGGCAGTAGCCGAGGTCGGCGCCGCCGGGGAACACGAGCAGCGCGCACGTCGACGCCCACGGCTCCTTGATCAGCACCGTCTCGGTGATGGGGATGACGGCGTAGTTGGGCGAGAGCAGGCGGCGCAGGGTCCAGATGCAGTGGCGGACCGACTCGACAGTCGTGCCGACGCCTTTCCGCGCAGAATGAGCGTGAGCTTGAGCATGAACCGGGAGGAAAGAGGTCGGAGAATATTAACCTGTGTAGACGAGCACATTGAGCTTGCTGGGCGCCATGGTCGCCGACCTCCAGTGTCCAGGGTGCGGATGATGGGAATATTTGGTCGTCACTTGATCTCGTTCCCGCCTGGGCCAATTTTCCCTCTTCTCACACCACTTGACGCTTGTTTCTCCTCGTCCAACCAACACGACACGTCTCACGACAAGACAAAGCCACGGCAATCGCACGAGAAAAGATGTCAAAGGAAGAAAGCGACGCCAAGCAGAATGCGGCTGCGGAAGAAGACGACGACGAGCCGGATGAGTGGTAAGTCTGCGACCCTCCGCGAGAAAGCGCTGGCGTCCGTCTGGTTCTGGAGCCACAGCCACTAAGCCGAGGCCTTTTTTTCGTTGCAGGGAGAAGCGGATCTTCAGCACCGGATGTGCAGGTAAGTTGCGACCCAGCGCCGGGGAAAAGTGGCTGAAAATACCTCGGATATTTGCGTGGAAAAGGGAAAAATCCTGGTCCTTTTTTTTGTATTCCGCGAGTATCCGGGGCTGTGATGCTGGCTGGGAGAGATGTTAACACGCGATGTATAGACGAGAATAGCAAGATGACGGACTGCTACTTTGAGAAGAAGGACTGGCGCGCCTGTGCCGAGGAGGTCAGTTTGCCGTTTGTTCCGCTTCAATTAATTCTACTTCCACTCGCTCCCTGATGGAAATCCCCTTTCAATTGCTCCTTTGAGAGATTGCGCCGTCGAGTGTTGAGCTGACTGACAGTGTGGCAGATGGAGGAATTCAAACGGTGCTGGAAGTCGCATGACAACGACAAACGGACTGACACCAAGGACGCTTAAATCCGGAGAGGCAACGCAGACTGTAAGATAATTTAAGAGACGAATGTATTATTAGAGATGGGGTGTTGGGATAGGATTAATCGCAACTTCAGTTATCCTCTCTACTGAGACGCATACGTTCGGGCTTCACTTGTATACCAGTGGTGGTCACGGTTAACACGGCTGGTGGCAGATGTGGATATCGAGCAAGAAATCAACTCGAAACTGTGAAAAGGCGAGCCAGTCCGAACAGATACGTCTTGGATTATCCCGTTTGTCCTCCTACTCCCTCTCCCATCTCTGCCAAGGCAGCGAGAGGTAGTAGGTGCACATTGGTTGAAGCCATTGCCAATCAGTCCCGTATCCACACCGTGACGACCCGGATCTTTTTTTCCCCGATACGCCCGGTGCAGCAGCTCTCGAAATTATCACAGCTGCTTTTTCACGACTCAGCTCGAAAACGACACTGCCCATCGCGAGAGCCGGGCCCCCAACTGTCCCTCTCCTCCCCAACAATCCCAACCTCCATCGCCATGCTCGCCTCCCGCCGGACCTTCGCCACGGCCCCGAGCCTTCGCCTCTGCGGCGGCCGCTCAATTGCAGCTCCCCTGCTGCGAGCGTACTCGACCGACACAGCCTCTTGGCCCAAGCCCACCGAGACAGCCAAGTCCACCGACACGGCCTCTTGGCCCAAGACTCCTGCGGCCGCAGCGCCGGCCTCCCCGCCCAGCACGCCGTACTCGTCGAGACCGAGGCCTCCCCTCAAACCCAGACCCCGGCCGGCTCCCAGACTCCCCGCCTTCGCCAACAAGGGCGGTCCGATCCCAAAGGCCGTTTTCCGGGCGCCTGCTGCTGCGTCCGCAACGGCAACGCAGTCACCTCCGGCTGGTGCCGTCCCTCCGGCGTCTGCTTCCGCAACAGCGACGGGGTCAGCTTCTCCTCCGGCGTCTGCTCCGGCTCCCGCAACGGCGACGGATTCATCTCCTCCGGCGTCTCCTTTCGCAACAGTAACGAAGCTGCCGGCTCCGGCCAATACCTTTCAACGGCTAAAATACGAGCTCCCCGGCGCTTTAAAGACCACGCCGATTTCGGTCCAATGGGTACCAATCGCCCCGCGGCCGCAAGCCCTCCCCCCCAAGGACCCTGATCAAGACGTCGACTGGGAGAAGAGCTACAGGGGCCTGGCGACGAACCCCGTCACGCCAGAGCAGTTCACCATTCTGGCGAGACCGATCGAGATCGAAGAGATCGAGGTCAAGCCCGACGGCATCATCTACATGCCCGAGATCAAGTACCGCCGCAGGTTGAATGAGGTGTTTGGGCCCATGGGATGGGGCATTGTTCCTCGAGGCGACACCGTGGTTGGGAAGGAGATTGTGACGCGCGAGTACGCCCTCATCGTTAATGGATGGTACGCATTATCTTGACCCTACGCTTTCCAATCCTCAACGACTAATTGTTTGACTCTAGCTTCGTCTCACAAGCCATGGGCGTCAACAACTACTTTAGCACCGAGAGCATCCCGCAAGCCGTCGAGGGCGCCAAGTCAAACGCTCTCATGCGATGCTGCAAAGACCTGGGCATCGCGTCGGAGCTTTGGGATCCTTTATTTATCCGCTGGTTCAACAGGACGCACATGACCACCCAGTGGGCCGAGCACACGACTACCAAGAAGAAGCGCCGCTGGTTCTTCAAGAAGGGTGACCCGGCCGAGGTGCCGTACCCGTATAAGCTGACATGAGAAAAGACAACCCTGAGGACGCGTCGGCCTTGGAGGGCGAGTAATGACCTGTGGGGAGCTAGATGGGAACTGTATGTATAAATACCAAGGACATGGAGCGGCAATATTGTATGATATATTTGGACGGTTGTCGGGTTGGTTGCAACAAAGCGGCGATATACCAAGACAAGACACTGGCGCATGGGTGAATTGTGTGAATAAAAGCAGGGGCTCGCAGGATTCAGCGGAGTTTGCTTGGCCCCCAGATCTAGATCGGGGAGGAGACCCAATTCCAGTCTATACCTATACATGAAATGATTTCGTTTGTACCAATAGTCCAGTGCGAATTCACAGGGCGGAAACCCGTAACGATGTAACCCAAACCAGAGACACCGGCAAAGCCCAGAACATTGCCAAGCGAAGTCTACCAAAACCCAAACTCCCGTGAGGTCCAGTCCTTTGGGGGAGGTTTCTATCTCTCCGCGCCCGAGCTAGTGCCTCCATGGGCATCGCCGCCTCCCCATCCCCAAGGCGCCCAAGAAGAAGAACTGGCCGGTGTGGCACCGCTTGCGCCGACATTGCGTCGCCGGACAGGGCCGTCGTCCTCGGTGCCGCTCTCGGCGTCAATCTGCTCAAAATCGGCCTCGCTGCGGCTCTTGGTCAGCCCGGCCAAGCCACTAAAGACGCTGGGCGGCCGCTGCGTGGGATCGTCGTCCTCGGTGCCGTCGAAGGTCATGGATGGGGCGCGGCGGTGGGTGCTGGCGCGTTCCTGGGCACGCTGGGCCTCGGCGCGCAGCCCCTGAGCTTCGCGGTCGAGGGCCGACAGAACAATGTTGAGGCGGTCGCGCTGGGCGCTGATGAAGGTCATCTTCTCGGTGGAGTCGCGCAGGTGAGGAGGGATCAGTGCCCCCGAGTTGGAGACGCCGCGGCCGGCTGCGGTCGTCGAAGATGTAGCCCCGGAGCCGCTCGCCGTAGCCCCGGAGGTTGTGGCGGCGGCGACGGCACTGGAGAGGAGGCTGTAGAAGTCGGGGCCGGGGTTAGCGGCGCCGGTCCAGTTGGCTGCTGGGACGCTAAACCGGGATAGCAGAGACTGGGTGTAGCTCTGGGGGCCGGAGGCCTGGGGAGTAGGAGGCGGGGTTGGCTCGGAGGGAGGGAGGCCGAGTACCTTGGTCTTGAAGGCCTCGATGGCCAGCTTGAGGTAGGCGATGCCGGCGTCGGTGAGGCGGTTGTGGGCGCTGGTGATGAACTCGTCGATCTGGGATTCGTTTTCCGTGAGGAAGGGGTGGACCTTTTCCTCGTAGAGGTAGCGGGCGCCCTGGGTCTGGGGAAGGATGAGGTAGAGGAGGAAGAGGAGGCGGAAGTAGCCGTAGAAGGGGATCCTGGACGAGGAAGTGATGTTAGCAAAGGGTCTCACGTTTGTGTCGCGTGCCAACGATTGTAGGTGCGAGGCCAAGCGGCAGACTCGAGGAGAGCTTGGAGGGAGAGACGAACCAGGAGACGATAAACCAGACCCAGGATTCAGCGAGGAGAAAGCAGCTGATGACCACCCAGTACATGAGCCAGGGCGTCAGTTCGGCGGGATCATGCGTCTTGAGGGCCTTGTAGGAAGCGAAGATGGGGAAGAGGAAGGAGGCGACGGAGCTATCGAGGCCTGCGTGTCAGCTAGGGGCATGTTCCCGGTGCATCTCGAGGTCGGACGCCGCCATCGTGGGGAGCTGGGTGCTTACGATAAGAGCATGGGCAGGAGGTCGAACATGATTGCGACAGGCCGATGGGCGGGCGACGAGAGCGAAGCTGTAGCTGCCCCGTCGTGCGCTTGGCGATATGTGATGCTGATGCGGATGCGCAAACGGATGGAAGGAGACCAGCAGAGGAGGAAGGTCGTCGTCCTCTCTGGCTTGTCGCGGGATGGAGAAGTAGAGTGAAGCTGAAGGAGAAGAGGAAGAAGTTAAAACGCCGGCAAGGCTGGCTCGGTGAGATGATCAAGGGTCCCGTTCTCTGTCAGCCTCTCAGGTGGGTGCCCGCCCGGAGCATCCGCTCTGGATCCCTGTCGGGGCGAATAAATACGGCGGCGATCGGTAGGGCGGGGGCGGGGCTGGTCGCGCTTCGGGGGAAGCTTGGGGGGGTCTCACGCGGACGGCCAGTGGGTAGTGGGGGGGATGACCCGCTGGGTGGCCACTGAGGCGAGCTGAAAGCACTGAGGGCGCAGGGGAGCTGATCACCTGGAGGGTACCTGGAGCGAGGTACTGCGCGCTATGGCCGGATGCGTACAGCGAGGATTCCTGGGCACGATGACGTCGATATGAGATGGAGTGCGAGCTAAAGATGGACGGTTCTTTCACGATGGATGCATCGGCGTCTTTATTGTGGCCTGCCTCTGGCCTTTTGTATTCACAAAGGAGCGTCGAAAGAACACGGTTTCTATCTGTATCTCACCCATGTGACTATCCGTCGGGGTTGCGTGGCTCTGGACAAAGTGTCTATTTCCCAATTGTCGGTGCCTAGAGGTGGTCCAGGAGGGTAAACTGAGTCATTCACAGCACCCGGATCACACACATCATCTTTATTCAGCGGCTCTTTCCTAATGAATACCTATACAAGCTCCTTCACTAAAGCCTTAGGTGGGCTAAGGTTCGTACCATAGGTAGGTACGTATAGTGGGTGCACTAAATGCCTGCCTGTCTTATTAAATTTGACCTAACAAATAAAATAAATAATTATTATCATAAAAGACGAATAGTAAAACTTAGTCTTTAGGAAAACCTTGCCTCCTAAACTGCTTTATTAGAATAATAGATAATTATCGTAGGATTAAGATACATGGTTAGGTGTGCGAATGCTAATTATGACGGGCAAGTATGATGACCCACGAAGTTCTCCGACGAGGTCGACCTGCAAACCTTTCCACCCAAACATCCGTGAACCAGGAAGGGTGCTTGCGACGACCATGTCAACCCGCTCGACTGTGCGCTTCGAGCGTGAGCAGGTCACTGATGACATGCTTGAAGCCGCATCTCAGCTCTTTACCGAGAATTACGGCATTTGGGCCCAGCCGTCTCCTGGCGGGCGCCCCTTTGGTAAACCAGGTAAGTTGTGGTCTGGAGCTCCTGCGTTCAGCTTGTTAAACCACAAGTCACATTTGGCAAAAGCATGGATATCCATACTGACTGCTGTATGGATTGTGGTATATATGGCTGGTCCCTTCAACACAGCTCACTAACATGAGCAGGCACTCACATCAGAATGAGCGCACCCCGCCTACGCGCCCAGTGCCTTCCCGAGGGATCGCGTAGCGATCTGCCTGATGGACACGAGTTCTTGCTTCTGCTTGACGAGACTCGCAGGAGGCGATCACCCCAGGGCTCGCAGCGTTCGAACCAGGACACTTGAGTCACAGACAGTTTAATGCTAGCCTCTATGTAAAATACCGAGGGGCATTTGCCACCACATCAAAAACCTAGAGTTCTGTTCTTACCAGCGCATGACATCTGTTGTTCTCTTACTCGGTGTAGCACCCTCTGGCTGATATTCAGGGTGGGGAATGATGGCGAGCGCCCGAGCACCAACAACAATTTCTCATCTTGCATTGCAGCCCCGATTTCCCCACGACGACCTCGGGGAAGCTTGCTCTTACGGTCTTGCAAAACTAAAATCTCCGAAGATGGAAGATGCTGTTCGCCCAAGCGAAGAAACTTCTAAAGCCCTTTTCGAAAAGGGCTTCCTTGCCTGGTCTCGTCTTCGCAACCCAGTTTCGGAGAAGCCCAGCCTCCTGGTTTACTGCCTTGAGCAGCTTGAGAATGCATTTCCTGATCACCCTGCCTTCCCGCGCCAGCTCCTCCTCGAATACTCGGGCGGCAATCTGTTCGCCAATGGGGTCTCGACTTGGGACACAAAGACAGAGGCACCGTCATCCTGTTTGCTGCCTTCTTTCCAACTCCCATTTCGGATACCTGTGTCAATTTCCAAGCCGACGGCGGTTTGTCTCTCTAGAGACCCGGAACTGTGCGTCCCAAATCTGTGCATAAAGGATGACAACCACATCATGATATTGGTCCTTCATGGTCGTACGTTCTGTCCGCGCGGTGGGCTGAGCTGATTCCAGGAACCAAACCGCTGGAGTATACCAGCAGTCGCGCCAAGGGCTTCGATTTTGCAGACCTGCCATTAAGTCAACAGCATGGTCCAATATATGTGAATCTCGGTGCCGTCGATAAAGATCCAGCCCGATGGTGGGCATCTGTCCTGGCTCCTCAGGAAGGTTGGCTCGCAACCATCGATGCTCCTCGCCAGGGATTGCGTTCTCCATGGTCTATCCGACTCCCAAAGCCGCCCATATTTGCCCTTTCGGGATATCTTCGTCCCTCTGAGGCCTCTCAGGCATCGTCATTTTCGCCCGCTGCATCCTTCGCCGTAGCTATGCGGTATCTGTTGGCGTACACTACTCTTCATGGAATTGAGGACCAGAGCCGTGTGGCTTTGGCCACGGCCCTACTTCTCCCACTCGCGAATTTTGAGTGACGGCGAGTCTCGCTGCCGGCTCCTCACATGCTTCACAAGAAGGAATTACTAGATGTGGTGTGGCCTGGGAATGAAGACGGACGTGGAATTCCGACACCCCAGCTAGACAAGCCCCTTACCCTGAGCTGTAACACGAGTGGCCTCTCAGCTCTTCTTTCGAGCATCTTCTTCGACCCCAATGTGCCTTGCAATCTTGCTAGCCCCTGGCTAGCAGGCGCTTTGGCAGTTCTTGATAGCGTGAGGGCCGACAGCCAGGCCCTCACACACATTCTCGTTCGCAGGAATCCTCGGCTCAGTTTTCTTTGGTTGGGAGCAGTTATCACTGGTGCTCATACGAATCTTCTTCGACGCGCTCGTCTTGGAATTAGCGACATCGAGCTGCACTCAGCTGTGTGGACACAAACTCTCCAAAGTTTTATCCAACTGCCCTTGTCTCGGAGTCCAAGAGCCGGCAGGATCCAACGGTCAGATGAGTGTCGTCTTCTATACCTTGCCAGCGAGGACCATCAATCGCGGGTGCCCTTATCGCCTTTGGAGCCTTTCGGAGAGACCGCAGTAGAGGATACTGAAATCGAGGTTCGTTTACATGTGAATTGTGGCGGTCACGGTCTCACATACAAGTTGTGGACATGGTGTTGCACTAATAGGAACCAGGGCGTGCATCCATCTTCTAACAGCGCCCCAGTTGATACCCTCAATACCCTGTCCTGCCTAGATCCACGAGATGCTGTGAGCATTTCTGAAAATACCCGCCGCAATCGAGACATCGCGATCCCTTTCGATGATTTCAATCCTGAAGACGACGACGCCTCCGGTCATGCGACTCTAAGGGTCTTCATATGGCTTCGTCGGGACGGTTTTCCAGCCACCGAGCAGGACATACGCCGCCATGAATGGCTGTGCGAAGTTCTTGACCAAGAGGACCAGGAAGCCTACGAATCATGGTCGGATAGTGATGATTCTGATCGAGGGAGAAAGCGGAAGGCAAAGTCAGCTATATCACCTCCTAAATTAGCACGGTGGAGGGCAGGGATTCATGAAGGGTCGACTAGCTCTATATAAATCTAGTCTGAGACTTATTAACCCAGTGGTGTCAGTGCCGTCCACCGAGATCTGCATGGGTGCGTGGTTCACCCAGAGGTGGTGATAGCAGAGTTGACCCGGTTCTACCAGGTAACGCAATTGTGTTCATTAACAAAATAGCTGTCCCTCCCTTCCCTTGTGATACATCGCGGCCACGTTGAAGGGCTGCAACCGAGGAGTGAGATCGGGGAAACGGGCTGTAACCAGGCCGCAAGCCCCTCAAGGAACCAGTGGACACCCTCTAGAAGACAGTCTCCTCGGATCAGGCAGCATTGCAGATGGGATGGCTATACTTCATGCCACTTTAGTAGTAGGAGGGGGAACGATGTCAGCCTCGTCAACTTAATCCCATGACCAACCGGTCCAGATCGCATAATTCGTGTAGACGTCGAGAAATCACCGAAACCACCCCAGCAGGAATGTTGAAAAGAATAGCAGTGGCAACGGACCTACTTGGCTTGTAAGTGCAAGTACGATGCCGCGATCTGGATAGGGATTATCCAATAATACGTCTTCTCATTCTCCTATCTCTGTTCTAGCCTTGCTGATCCCGAATAGCCTAGCTTATGCGATCTCTACCGCCAGAAATCCTGTGATGCCACATAGTCATTTAGTTTTTTTGGTGACCCTGTAGCTCCTAAACCGGGTGCCATCGCCCTTCTGGTCCGGGTATTGCCACCCGGACGATCCGTAGTATTTATTGCCTGTGCAATCGGCTTTGCTGTACGCAGTGTATCCTTTTGGATCCGGCCAGGAAGGAGTCGAAGGGTTGAAGTAAATCATCTTTGTCTTCTCGTTGTAGCTGGATTTGAGGTTGTGGCATACGCCTCTCTCAGTTCCGTGGGTCTTGACATGTTTGAAATCGGAATAAAAGTCGAGGTTCCAAGCCTGAGCATTGGTTGCAAGGACCAGAGCTAAGGCTATGCCAGTGAACTTCATGGTAAACGCGTGTGTTCTTAGAGAAAATGTTTGTGATGATGGTGTGAGTTGCAGACTGTTGTGTTTATCTCATGTTTGGGCCTTGAGAGGCTATTTATACTTCATGTCGAAGAGGTTGTAGGTTATGATGCTGAAGTGGTCTATAAGCACGGTGTATACTCGTCCCGTCTTACTTCTTGTATGGAGGGCCATTGAAAGTCAATTGGATAGAAGTACTGAAATAAGAACAAAGGTATCCATTCAGCGGGGCGAAATGCAGCGATAGTGGTCTCGGTTAATTGGGCTGGACAGCCTTCTCAGACATTTCTCAATGTGATTGGGAAATTACAGCGAACAAGGAGACTAGCCTAAATTTGAACCCCTGAAGGTAGCGCTAAAATAAAAAGCTTGCCTTTGTAGGGGAAGCAAGGCCGAATGCGATTCCGGCTACTACGTAAGAAGAGTAAGCTGAGCTCGCAGCTTGGGGAAGAAAACTCTGAACTTGGGCAGCTCCAACCACTATCTTCCTTTGCCAATACAACCACTAAAAATAGAAAACTACATCAGGATAAGCAGATTATCTGAGGAACGAGTGAACGGAAAAAGGTGGCCTCCTTTTTAGAGTCAGGCCAAGGCCTAGAACTGGGCCTGGTTGCAGTTTCCGTCCCTTCCAAAAAATACCACGTGCACTGGATTGTTGTCCGCGGAGACGGCGACCTTAGTGAGAGCGAGTAGACGTCGAGAAATCACCGTCCAGCACCACCAGCCAGAAGCTCGAGGATTGCTTGGAAGAATTATGGACGCAAGACGATCTTAGGCACTTGCTAGTGCCGATCAACCCGTGCACGTCGCGGGAATTGTTCTGCATCGGCCTTTTAATCGAACAACATGCATGCACGATGTTACATGTTACATAGCTACCCCATGAACTCGCACATAAACGAAGACGATGGTGCGGATTGCCCCGCACAACCCGGGAAACTACTGTGAGGGTTTGGGTCTTCGGGCACACCCATTACTCAACGGACTTGATATGTAACGGTATAAGGCTGGTGGCTAATCAACGAGGGTATGTCCTCCCAGGGACTGCAACGCCGAGCGAAGAGAACAAGAAGGAGAGGGATGCTCACAGCTTTGACGCGACAATAATCATCACTATATAACGATTTATGGGTAAAGTTCGTCCGCATTATATACCAGGCGTAGAATGGCAATTGCCCCGGCTTTATTTTTCGCCCTCTGTAGTACTCCTTCGCTAAAACTTTACCAATATCAGGTTTGGATTAAAAGCAGTATATTTCTTGCGTCTCGATACTTAATACTTATATTAAAGGAATATTCATACATTGAGAATCTAGTCAATAGCAGAGCCCAAGATGTACTCCCTCGCCGGATTACGCCGCACATTATCCCACCGTATCTTTAGGAAATTTTCCTTCACCTCACTCTTTAGGCCATATTTTTCTAATTTAATCGTAAGATTCAATCTACCTGTAGTCTCGTTTTTACCGGCCGACGGTTTATCTTCCGCCCGGTACGGCGTCCTAGCCTACCACGGCTTAAACGCGCCGTTCACTCGCCCCTGATTGACCTCAGACCCTATTGATGCCTTCAGCTCTCAATGGCATCCTCACACTTGCCTCCACCACCAGGCCTCGAACCTGGTCCTTAGCTCTTCCGCCCCTCCAACGTCTTAGGTCATTTGGGAGACGCTTCACCAAAACCACGTATCCTCCCATCTCCCATTGTTCCTATCGCCATGGCACTCACTCGCGCACAAACACGCGCCAACCCAAACAACCACCGGCCTCCAGCGCTCAATCGTCGAGGTGCACCTGCCTCTCTCTGTCCTACAAGCGACTGCAGCTAACCGGTATCGGGGGATCAAGTACAGATTCGATCTTGGGACACCCGCGGTCCGGATACGTACGGCAGTTAGATGGATAAAGCAACAGGCGATTCTGGACTGCCTGTCTGGGAATTGCCTGAGCCATTTCTTGCCCCACCACTTGCCCTAACCCACGTTCTTGCCGTGAGTCCACATCACATCTTGCTCGGCAGCTGACGGGACCGTTAGCGTCCCAACTGATGCTGTGAGGGTTCCACCTCACATGTCACGTGTACGCTAAGATATATTGTCACCCAGGGGCTGAATGCTTGTCTGCTCCTTTAGCGACCTCTTCGTCAATATACGCCATGCTTGCTATCAAGCACTTGGTCCCGTGACAGTAGATGTCCCAGGGCCATGAATGTCACAGGACCATCGCTGTGAGGGTTCACGTGCGATTGGAGTCAGCAGTGACGCTTGGCTAAGTAGAGGACTCAATAATGGATAGTCCTTTTTGGCTGTGCTATGGTCACAGGCATTGGCGGGAAATTATCGGTAATAAATTTATCCTGGGCGACTCGAAAACCTAACAACCTACCCAAAAGGCAGATTGGTATTTACTGTTGTGGCAGCGCATCTGCAACAGCAGGGAGAGGTGAGACTGCATACCGTAAAAGAATAATCTAAATATGATGTTGCACTTAGTAGATGGAAATGATCATGTGTGTGAAAAGCTCTTGCTATTCTTCCTATCTAATAGAGGGTCTTGAGGTCAGTCTTATAGATGAAGATGACCTCGGATGACCTCGGACGGCCGAGAGGCTCCGGATGGTCTGGAGTCTTTGGCTTTAACTAGCTATTGATAAAATCAAGGAAAAGCTAGGCCTGTGACGAGGCTGGTGACGAGGCCGATGATGAGGCTGGTGGCGAGGCTGGTGGCGATGGACGCCTATAATAAAGGAAGAAAAGCTTATAGCAGAAATCCGATATCCCGATACATACGACATATGATTAAACGGTTTACTTAAAGGTGCCACAAGCTCGGGCCAACAATACTAAAAGTTGAACAAGATGACGATAATACTTTCTGATGAAGGCGCACAGTCCAACTTGCTGAATCCAAACACCTCCTCGTCAAGCTCCAAGACTAACTAATTGGGTTGAACCAATAGCCCAAAGGCAGGGCGGAACCTCCTGTTAAAGGCAGCCCGCCGTAAAAGGTCACTCCTTCTCAGCAAAAGCAAAGAATTTTGACCATATCCCTAAAGACTAATGATCCCTGACACAATATTCCCCTCCGGTCATATCACTCGCGAGGTAAGTCGCTTGTTCTGCTTTCAGCTGGCCCCACAGGCGCTGTAGATATATCACGGGTAGGCTTGAGCATGAGCTTAAAACCTTGCCCGTACCTCTCCCCAAATTGAGACTCTACCTTGGTTTCTTCATGGATATCATGCCTGCTTGGTATTTCATCTCGTAAAGACTGGCCCTCTGCTCCACTGGTCTGGATGGTAATGCTTGTCAGAGTCCGCGTTATCTCTTGAAGTGATTCATCACTGAGGTGACCCCCGACCTGTCTCGTTCTCCAACCGAGTCCCCGGTTTTTACCATGAATAGTCTTTCCGCTCGTCGAGACCATGAACTGTATGGCGTCGCCTGTGGCGTAATTGTCGATGGTGCTAACATTTTCTTTGAGATTGTTCATGGCCTTAAAGCAAATATCCATGCCCTGATAGGTGGCCTCTCGCTCATCTCGCAGTCTCGCAAGATCGGCAAGTTCCTCCTCGGAGGTGATGGCAGATTTCGACTTATCTATCAACCGGTTGAATATGTCTTTCTCATAACCATGTAGCTTCTCAGCCGTCCGAGCGAGGCTCTCTTTGCATTCCCGCAATCCCTCGTAGGTAAGTGTTTCGGCATCCAGGTCAATGGATAGATCAGATCCGGCTTTGTGCTTAGGTCGCAACTGAATCTGGCTGATGTGTTCGGACAGTCGAGCGCAAATTTGGAGACACTTTTCCGTGCTCAGCCGCTCCTCCCGTATAGACTGTATCTCAGAGGCGCCCAAGTCGGACTCTTTTACGTTTTGTTCGAGCAAACTCTCAAGCTTTTCGTTGATGCTTTCGAGGCGATCCTCGAGTCCCGCTTCGGCCGTTTTGACAAGGTCTTTGTAAATATCCAGGCTTTCTGCTGTGAACGATGATCTGCGACTGACCAAGCCAAAAGAAAAACCGAGTCAGAGCTATATCGGGCCATAAGACGACAGTTACTTACAGGTTCGCGTCGGTGAGGGCAACGCTGATGGTCAACTTGTAGCCGGCTAGCAGTCGCCTGAAACCGTCGATATCCTCACCCATATACCTCAACTTGGCCCAGTCTCGAAAGCTTGTCCGACTGTCGGTAGACCTGGACGAACAGCTCTTGATTACCTGCTCAAACTCTTTGCAGGCATTTCCGCACCGCAACAAAGGTATGCTGAGTATAGAGAGATCTATATCGGTGATGGTGTTGACCGTCTCGGTGAGTGAGCTCAAAATCGCGCTCAACGCGCCAAGCTCCTCTGCAAGGTCGCGTACGCGTTGCTGATGAGATTGAAAACTCTTTACCGTTTCGTAAAGTGCAATACTGGCCTGCAAAGAAAATGTGGCTAAAGTTAGCAGCCCTGAAGCCAGGCCTATTGGCTCTGCCATCGCATCAACAACTTCCTTTAGTGCCAGAAGTGAGAAAGCAAATGTCAGCACGGGACAGCTTGGAATGAAGAATCGCGGGGTCGGGCGGGGTTAAGAGGGCATCTTGCGAGCAACGGCAGGCTACAAAGACCCATACCCGTGCAGGGGTATCCCCCAGTCTACAATTCGATTGGTCCATGTAAGCGTTTTTGTGGTCGCCAGTTCGACCAGGCTCCTGAAGTGGAATGTAATGTGTTGGATCTCCTGTGCAGGACAGCACTGATACTGAGCTAGTAGTTTGATATTCCAATCCATGACACCGAACTAGCTATGTCATGATGGGGGTCGGCGGCTAGCCGACCAGTCGCTCAGCTGTTTAAAATCGGGGTGTATGACATCGCACTTGGTTGTCTGCCCACGCTAGTAAGGGCGGACTTATATGGCATATTAATAATGGCACTTGTCTCTGCTACTGTTGATTCCATGATAGACACGGAGCGTGCACCCTTGAATAGTGCCGAATTTTTTACTAGCGTTCCCCTAGAGTTCAAGTAGCCGTTTCTTTCCCATTTGAATCCACTCAGTCATCCCTTTAACGAAGTACTCCGAATTGGCCTTGATCACTACTTACTAAACCTGTTCCCCTTTGTCCCTTATCTATTCTTTCCATCGCCTGTATTACTTTAATTTTGCGAGGAGGTGCCGATGATATGCTCGGGCCATCTCTTCAGCGGAGAGCTTGATAATCCGGCTAGCCAGCTCCTCTCTTCCTCATCTCTTCCCTAAGTGAATACTTGACGGGCTTCTTGGAGCAACTCTTGTAGGGAAAGCTCGACTGTGATATGGGAAGTTGTAGGAGTCTGGATATAAGGGATGGCCGCCAAGGGGTCTGTAATTATGGTGCTACCACTTCAGGTTAGCGCACTTTCACCCCGGCTTTCGATGATGAATTCTCGCGTTTCGCATCCTCACAGGAGTACCAGAGACAGCGCACGATTGCTCTACGATCTGAAATGAAGCTGTATTACTGCTCGCAGCCACAGGAGCTCGAGGAAGAACGCGAGCTCACTGATGGACCTTGCCAACGAGCGCAATGAATGATGCCAAGCATGGGTGTGCAATGCTCCATGGTACCTGATTCTGCCGTCCTCTATCCACCGGCTGCAATGCGAGTGCATGCATGTTGCTTATAGGTCTCTAGGGCTTGGGGACGAACGATTCCGCGAATGTCTGGTTTCTGGCAGTGATCCTTCAGAGCGCAAGCATAAATCCCCCATCTATCCAACAGCCCCTCAATTCAAGGCAGTCAGAGCTGCGGAGGGTTGAGAGCCACCCTACGCAAAGTTCGGATTCGATATTGTCAGCAGAGTGGAAACAAGCGAAGGTGCATTTACAACCATGTTTCGCCAATCTCGGCCTCGGTGTGAGCGGCTCTGATGGATGTTGTGGCCTTATGAGCCTTTTACTTCGTCCTGACTTTACCAAGAAGGGGGCGTTTGGCATAGTTGACTTCCCATTTCACGGGACCCTCAGTAAGCACTGCATAGCTACCTCCTCACCCAATCTCTGACCCCTCAGCGGATGAGTCATGAGTGCTTCCCAACCGTGGGCCCTTCCCTTGCTCTTGAAACGTTGCCGGCGTTCTTCAAATAGCTAGAGGATAGGCTCCCTCCTACAATGCAATGAGCTAGTCCGCGCAGCAAGCATGCAAAACCCCAATAGCCTGCCCCATAACCCCAATAGATACCAATTTTCAGTCCTAGGAGGATCCAGAATCAGGCCATAGGACCAAAAACAGGCCTCACTCAAAAATAGAAAGGCAGCCAGACCTACTAGGGAGCATTCAGCTTTATCCAAGATCAGGCCCATTCTAAGGTCATGTTTAGATCTCAGCCCCAAATCGGGTCTTGGAAAGCGGCCAAACTATCGAAAATCCTCGTCTGGGAAATTTCGCTGGCGGGGTTTACTCGAGGATATCGAAGAATCCTACTCTAGGAAATTTCGCTGACGATGTCTGCTCGAGCCGTACATAACTGCTGCCCTAAATGGGGATAACTGACGGCCAGATGTGGTGACGGTTCTTGGAAGACGTCTTATCTCTCCAGCTCTGTGATGCTCTGTGATGCTCTGTGGTGCTCTCTGATGGTTGGTATGCCTTGAGGAACGAAAGGTTCGTCCTTCCGCGCCCTCCTTCGTAAACTCAGGCCACTAACCGATCCGTGCTCGACGCCTGCACCACTAACTCCTGAGCCTCTGAACTTCGCCTCGATTCTCGCGCTATGTTCGCTTCGCCGATTGAGTGTGCAATCCCTATTACTACAGATACTGCGCTACTACTCTAATTAAAATACTATTATGCTACTATACTAGGTAAGCTAAGAATATTAATTTAAGAAGATGTCGGATAGCGTACGGCACATTCGATCCAGGGATTAATGCTTAATAGGGTGTGGATCCTGAATCTGTTAATTGTCTTTATCTAGGATGCCTCCGGCCCCCTCTTTTCCCGAGAGGGGTTTTATGTCATCTCACCGGGGACTCATACCTGCACCGCCGGTGGTGCGTTTAAGATTATATGACTTTGCACTACTGGCGGTGTAAATAAGATCTATTATATAAGTAAGGGGTATTAGTATGTATAAGAGATATCTTTTTTATATCTATAGAAGCTGTATTTATATATATAATTGAATAAAGAGGATAATTTATTACATATATAGCTATTTAATATATAATATATTATCTATTAGTGCTATATTAGCCTGCTTAATATTATAAAGAATATATAATATCTTATTATAATTATAGCTATAATAATATAAATAAATTACTTTAATATATATAATATATATAAAGTAAGGTTTTTTTCTTTAAAAATAACTTTCTATTTTTATATTAAATATTATTATAAAGATATATAACTATAATTAAAGTTAGTATTAAAACTTTTAAATATTTCTATTACTATAAATAATATAGTAATATTAGTAGGGCTTTTTTTAGTAAATAATAATAATTAGTTTATTTTATAGCTTATTATTAATAACTAATAAGAATAGTTATTAGTTTATTTTTTTATATTTTAATAGTTTTATTTTCTATTAAGTTTTAAAAGTTTATTACTATTTTATTAATAAATTTAATTTCTTTTACTATATTTTATATAGATTTTTAAATACTTATAAGAGTTTAAGTTACTTAATATCTTTTTTGAAAGGAGTTTATTATTATAAAAGTACTACTATTTAAATATTAAATTAAAAGAAAGTAGTATATTAAATATCTTAATAATACTCTTTATTAATAATAATATTATATCTATTTAGATATAACTTTTATATAAACTTATAATTAATTTTGAACTTTTAATAATTTATATTATAATATAAATATTATAGTTTTAAGTATAATATAGCTAATAGCTACTATAGAGATAACTTCTAATTTATTAAATCTTTAAGTAATAAAGAGATTAAAAATTTATATTTAGAATATTAATTTAAATAGATATATTATATAGATATAGTAGGAAATATAGTAGTATTATAGAATAATTTAATATTATATTATTATTACTATATTTCTAGTTATTTTATAAGTAATAATAAAGTATACTTAACTTTATATATAAACTTAACTATAACTTTATGAAATTAAGCTATTAAATTACTATAAGTATACTTAAAAACTTTTTTTTTTTAATAATATATAATAATTATATTTTCTATTACTATTATAAATATTACTAAAAATAGTTTCTATTTTAATATTATCTTTCTTATAATTTAATATCTCTTTTAGTAGTATTCTATATATTTTATATATCTTACTACTCTAAAAAAGATACTTTATTATTTCTATTTTTATATTCTATTTAATCTATTTATTTTTAGATTTATTTTAATTAAGATAACTTATTATTTTCTTTTTAATTTATTTTTTAATACTATTTTTTATTTTATAATAACTCTCTATTTACTTATAGTTAAAATACTAATTATAGTTTACTTTACTATAATATATAGGTAGTTTTATAGACTTTTCAAAATAATATATTAAATTAAGCTTTTATACTTTTTTATATTATTAGAAGATAGTGTAAAAATTATTAATTTATAATATAGATATTATTACTATATTTATTACTATAATAGTTATTAGTCTAACTGCTATAATAGTTATTAATCTAACTACTAAAGAAAATAGTATATAAGTTATTATATATATTATTATAGTAGTTTAAATAGAAACTTATAATAAATATTTATAATATAAAAAGTATACTTTAAACCTTATTATATAGTCTTACTTATAATATCTTAAATATATTAATAGTATTCTTAATTATATTACTTTCTTAATATATTTAAATATATAGAGCTTATACTATATACTTATTAATAGTAGTATTAAAACTAGCTACTATAATAGAGCTAATAGTTTACTTAGAGTTTTTAATATTATAGAGACTAATAGCTAGCTTATTATAGCTCTACTTAAAGTGTTTAGTCTATTTAAGCAATTAAAATAACATGCTTTTTCCTTCTTTTTTAATTAAGTTTCTATCTTTATTATATTATACTTATTATTATACTATAGCTATTATAGTAGCTTTTATTAATATTGATTTTTTTCTTTTTCTTTAAGATATTAAAAAGTAGTAAATTAATTACTTTTTATATTTTATCTTCTTTAGTAACAGTTAAATTATTACTCTTTCTTATTTTCTTACTATTTCTAGCTCTTACTCTATAGATAGATATAGTCTATACTAATAGCTACTCCTACTAATAAACTACTAAATAATTAAACTGCTTATAAGACTTAATAATAAGCTAGAGGATTTCTAAATATTAGAAATATTAATATAAATAGAAATAATATAGTTAAAAAAACTAATTTTACTTTAAGAATAACTAAAAAGTATAAATATAAAGTAAATTAAAAGTTTTAATAAAGATTTCTATATATATAGAATATTTCTTTAATAGTTATTTCTATTAAATCTTAATTTTATATAGAGCTTTATATAAAATCTAACTATATATATTACTATATAATACTTTAAATAGCTAAAGAGATATAATAATATACTATTTAACTTAATTTACTTTTAGTTTAATAAGTTAATTCTATAAAATAAATTTAATAATTCTTTAAGCTTTAAAGAGATTAACTTATAAGATTTTTAAGTAACTTTTAATAAGCTAATAAATATCTTTATACTATAATATAATATATTACTTAAAGTAAAAATATTAACTAACTTATATCTTTATAAACTTCTACTTATAGAAATCTAATTAGATTTCTATAATATAGCTTACTTTATTAATATAGGTAGAAATATAATACTTTTTAAACTTCTTAAGTCTCTTATTATAGATATCTTTAGTTATTAAAGCTATAATTTTATATTAATATCTATAGAATACTTTTTACTTTTTATACTCTTAAGAATTATTTTTATCTTAAGTAAATATAGATATATAATAGCTAAAAACTACTTTATTAATATACTATAAGTATAATATTAAGATTAACTTAAAGAAATAAAAAGAAGAGAAAATAGTATTTATATAAATAAAATAGTAATTTATAAGTATTATAAATAAAAGAATTACTCTATAAAGCTTATATATATACTATAACTACTTAAAAGCCTAAATAAAGTTATTTTCTTTTTTACTATTAAGAAATATAAATATAATATAAAAGAATTATTAATAAGTATTAATACTAACTATATTAAAAAGTAGTATTTTATATTTATTAATTTTATAAATATAGTTTAATATAAATACTTTAGAATATAATTTAAAATATTTTAATAACTTTAAATATATAAATAATACTATTATAACTTTACTACTCTTATTAAGATAAATTTAACTTTAAAAGTTTTTATTTTTAATTTAATTAATAAGAATATATTTATTATTTTAATTTTGAGTAAAATTCTATTTATTCTATATAATATAGTTATAAATATCTTAATTTTTAATAAGTATATTTAAAGTTAGATATAAAAAAAAATCTTTTAGTATAATATTAATATTAATAAGTTATTAAACTATTACTTACTATAGGTATAATAGCTAATAATACTCTAAATATATTTATTAAGTATTATTTAATTTATAATTATATTAATTAAAGCTAATCTTAAAATAGTATTTTAAACTTTATTTAGTTTTATATAGATTTTTCTTTTCTATAATAGAGAAAAAATATTCTATATAATATAAGTTTATTTATTTCTTTAAAACTAAAAAAAGCCTATATCCTACTCTATAATTATAGCTAAAAGTAATATTAATTCTTCTACTTAAAGTTATTTTAAATTTTCTAACTATAAAGATATAACCTTATAGTACTACTTAAATATTAATTACTATATATAATTTCTCCTATAAGGTAAATTTACCTTTAGAAAGAAGAATATTATTAAAGAAGTATTAAAAAATACTAATTAAATCTATAATAGTAGAAGAAAGATACAGCAAGTTAAATTAATATAATAAAAGCTATTAACTGTTAAATTAGTGTGTAAATAAGGCTATATTACGCCCCTATAGATGCCCCTTACTTATATAACGGATCTTATTTGCACCGCCAGTAGTGTAAAGTTATTTGATCTTAAATACACTACCGGCAGTATAGGTATGAGTCCCCTATCTCACCCCCCTTCTGACTAAGGTTAGAATATCAATCTATTAGAGGTTTCATAATACAGAGTTACAATCCAATAAAAGAAATAAATATACTTAGTGTTAGATTAACCAGCTGAGCCAAAAGTATAAGGTACCCTAAGTATTACTATAGCCAGTATTAATTAGGTCTATAATCCAACACTTAGTTATCCGACCGGGCCGGTTTCTTCCGGCCTGTTTCCATCCATGCTGACGCCACAATGTTTGCTCCGCCCCAACCTCCGTTTCCTTCCCCGTCTCCGCGCCAGCCCTGTTTGACGACTTCAGATCACCTCATCGTCCGCCGAATCAATCCGCAAGCGAGTATGCCGAACCCTCAAGACTATACCACCGGGTGGATCTGCGCCACAATACAGGAGCACGTTGCCGCCCAAGCTTTTCTCGATGAGAACCACCCTCTCCCCGAATATGACTTTCCAAATGACACCAACTACTACACACTGGGCAGGATCGGGGATCACAATGTTGTCATTGCCGCCTTGCCCAAAGGGGAATATGGTGCAGTTTCTGCAGCAGTCGTCACGACGCACATGCTGCACAGCTTTCCCAATATTAGGGTCGGCCTGATGGTCGGCATCGGCGGTGGTGTACCAAGCAAGAAACATGACATACGTTTAGGCGACATCGTGGTTAGCACTCCTGTTGATGGGAACGGCGGGGTAACTCAGTATGACGTTGGGAAAATTATACAGGATCAGGGCTTCAAAAACCTAGGGTATTTGGACAAACCACCAACGATCCTGCTGACTGCGGTGGCTCGACTCAAGGCCCAGTATGAGAGAAATGGCCACCGACTTGACGAGGCTATCGATGGCATTCTCAAGCAGAAACCAAGACTACAGATGAATTTTAAGCGACCGGAGCCAGGCACCGACAGGCTAATTTAAAGCCGAGATTAACCATGACTCAGCCTGCGGAGCAGTCTGCAGTAACGATCCGTCGAACATGATATTACGACCCGAACGGGCTAAAAACCAGGGCAATTCAGCTATTCACCACGGCATGATTGCTTCGGGGAGCTGGGTGATAAAAGACGCCTTGGTTCGTGATAAACTTGCATCCGAAAAGGACGTTTTGTGTTTTGAGATGGAAGCTGCCGGGCTGATGAACTACTTTCCCTGTCTGGTTATTCGGGGAATATGCGACTATTCGGACTCACATAATAACCAGGAGTGGCGAGGGTATGCAGCAATGGCGGCCGCCGCATACACGAAAGATCTTTTGTATCAAATTCCGTCAAATGGGGTGGTTGAGGCCGCGACGACGAGCGGCTTTCAGGCTGAAAGTGCTTTGAATGACGGCCATAGCACTCTCCATTCTCGCACTCTCTATACTCGTCTTGGAGAACCTGCAAGAATGTCCGTGCCCGAGTTAACGGGTTTTCCTCGAACCAATAACGCAGTCTCTAGCCTATTGCCGTTGCCAATGTCTACCAATCCCACGGCTAGCTTCTCCGCGGTGCGACCATGTTATATTATATGCTCAGCGATGCTCCCTATCGTTATAGGGAGCGCCATTCTAGGTATATACTATACCGTCCGCTTTGACAAGATGGGAGACGGCTTCACAGCTGCCGGCTGGATTGTCGCCATCGGCACTCTGGCATTAGCTGGTCCAGTCGCTCGTCACTACCCACACTGTACGTGCTGGAGCCGGGAGATGCATTATTTTCAAGGCCCTCGTCGGGTCAACACATTACCGGCCTCTTAGCGCCATGACTTGTCGTATATATTTATCAGATTTACTATGATGTGCTGAACTAGGAGAGAGTTGTTCCACGATTTGAAGAACTAGATAGTTCGAAAAAGGAGGGCGATGGATGATGCCAGAGAATTCCTCAGGGCCGCAGATGGAGTGTTTGGTACAACTTCCAGACGAAGAGAGGCGGGACTCCTTCTGCTTCTCATAATAACCTTTCCACCACTCTCCGAAGGCCTATCGATTGTATAGCTTTCTCAGCGCGCCTTTTCCCTTGCTGAAGAGATATAGAATTCGGTCATAGCACATCGACACACCCTCAATGTACTAAGGTAGCAACAACTTCCTGTCCTTGGGCAAGACGATGATGGTGCTAACATCTGACTGCCACTCCAGGAGCGCAAACCTAGAGTCGGCATCAGTGTTAAGATAGGATGATACGTGGCTACCTGGTTGTCGAGCTTGGCCCGGTTGGTGGACGAGTGCCTGCACGGTAGAGGACCAGCGGAACCTCAATGAGCCCTGGGATGGGAGGCACGGTTTGTGAGAAGACGGGGTGATCTGCCGAGATCTTGGTGGCAGACCAAGGCAAGACCCTGCGTTTCTCAACCTCGCACCAAACTATGACGGCTTGGACGGTCCCGAGGGGTTGCCGTCAAAGCTGATGCAGCTGACTGTGAGGCGTCTGGAGCAGGTGGTAGTAGGTTCGCTTTTAGCGCAAGCGCCTGCAGAGGGGAAGTTTCCGGCTCGGAATCGGTGTTCATGTTGTCCTATTTCGAGTAATCGATAGGCGGCATGTTGAGTGACTCGGTAGTACGAGCTGAGGAGGAACCAGTTCGGTAGTCACAGGGTCAAAGGAAGAAATAAGGATATAATATAAGCCTGTTATTTCGGAAGGATTTTCAGATTACCGGGAGAATTGATATGCTAGGTTCTTAAAGTTTCTATGGTATTAGAAGCATGATTGATAGTCACGCAGGTTGGATGAAGGGTGCTGAATTTAATCTATCTGATAGGGTAGACAATAATCTGGGCTGCAAGACTACAGCGCCTGTGTGCAGGATCTCAAACACAAGTCCGATCCACATGCCTTCTTCCTTCCGCTCTCTCACAACGCTCGGGTCTCGTAACACCTTATACACTCCAAGTCAACCGAGCCACGATCGAAAGGCTCGTTCCGAAAGGCATTAAGCGGGGCCACAGGGCCGTTCTCATGTTCCCAATATTATACAAACCACATCCTATTCCAAGCCAGTATTCCATTGCTTTCATTAGAAATGCCTCTATCAGCTACGTGCACGATATTGAACGCCAGGCCGGCCTCGATGTCCGGGCTTTTCCACAGGTCACCGAAAACATACCAGACATTCGAGATCGAGCGGGGCAAGGCTGCTTCCTCTGCCTAGAGAGTCATAGACGGGGATAGTATGCTGCTCTCGTGCCGTGTCTTCGACCAGCAAAGGCCCGCTAGGTGGTAGGACAATCTAAGATTTTTTACTAACAATCGGAAACCAATATATGAGAAGATGATGCCTTGATATAGTGCCTGCGAGTCAGATAACGATATCTATTGGAGCTTGGTGGACATATGCTACCAGTATCTGGGCTAGTGGAAGAGATAGCTGCCTTACTACGGAACCACTGAAGTGCTAGAGGTCAACGTAAGGTTGAGTACATCATGCCAGTGGGCAGACCTGACGTTGTTAGAAACACAGTTTCAATTTGCCGGTGTTATTGAACTGGATAGGTGCATCCTACGTGGATGCATGTAGTGAAGTCCGGCAACATCCGAGAGGAGCGTGAGAAGAATAGAGCACGGTATCCAACCAATCCATACTTTTATATTAACGATGTATGCTTAGATAACTATCATCACAGTGACCATGCCTCATTGATACGGAGGAGTGGTCCCAACTATGTATCAGGGTTGACGCAGAGAAAGCAGAACAGCGCCGCAACGGGCTTCTGTTTCTGTCGCTCCCAAAGGACTATGCCCGGGACCCAGCGAGAGCCAATGGGCTGTATACGTTGGAAGGTTTGGCGCAAGAGAGTTGCATCTACAACACAAAGTATTTATAGCGTCTTCTCCTTCCATCTCTCCTCCCCCTTATTATAGGAGCAATCATATTCTGACCTAGTTAGTAGCGTAAACCAAGTCGCGCTGCCTCTTCTGCATTAAAGATTCTAGGGAACAGTTCGGATGAGAGGCCTGCACCTTGTTCTACGATTGCAAAAAGATCGAATGAGGATAGACTTGCCATTCAGAATCTCATGTGCCTGGTTTGGAATTGCCCCCATTTGGCTTTGCCTAGTCCTTTGGAGGAGGGGGGGACTGGGGAACTGCACTTGCATTCGCGTAAGTTATTGCAGCGTCTATTTCTATCGTCATTGCCTATGTCCAACAGTAATTTAGTCTCGAAGCAGCTGCTGGCCAAGGGAAAGCCAACGTCGTCGATTCGAAGGATGGGTCTGGCTGGATGTCGCTAGGCTGGGCTGATGTATGAGACCATCGTGAAAGTTCTACAGCGGACGCGCAGGGACCAGTTTCCTGTTTTGTTTTTTGAGTATATATACACAGACAGGTACAAGAAAATCATTGTACTAGTACAGATTGTATGCCTTGAGGAACGAAAGGTTCTTTCTTCCGTGCCCTCCTGGAGGTCCAAAAATCAAGCTCGGGCCACTAAATGGTCCGTGCTCAACGCCTGCACCACGATCGCCGCGCCCAACCAGGATTTCCAAGCCACATCAAGCCACTTCAAGCCACAAACCAATCTCATGCGCCACTTTAAGCCACAGCCCATGCGCCACAACAATCGAGCTGCCCACTCTAAGGTCATCTGATTGGCTCGGTTTCCCGTCGCGACCCAACGCAGGGCGGCCCGATCCATACCAAATCGTCCAAATAAGACCCAAGTCTTGTCGATAAATGCGAGATATCCATCCGTAGCAAAGCAACAGCGCTGCTGTCCCTAATAGACGCGACACTAGAAACTACCAATTCAATCTTCAAAGCGTTTCTCGATCAGCTGTTCACATTTTTGTCATTTCTACTTCCCTAAACACTAGATCACCTCAACTAAGCTTTGGAATAGCACTAGGACTTCCTTGCGAACTGTCAAGTGGCGTATCTTTCCTCTAGTCATGGTTGAACAGGACCAAACTTCTTCTTCCTCTCAACATGACCGCTTCAGCCGGCTCTGGACCCCGAAATTGAACATTCCCTTTCCAAGCTTCACCATGAAATCCGTCGTTATTGCAGTCATGGGCATGACAGGAGCGGGAAAGACCTACTTCATCAAACATGTCACCGAGCTGGACGAGATGGAGGTCGGACAAGGCCTGAAGTCCTGTAAGTATATTCTTCGCACTTAGAGCTATCCTAACTCCTATGTACGGGCACGAAAAACATTCAGATCGCAACTACACACATTGATGGATACGAGGTACATCTTATCGACACTCCAGGCTTTAACGACGACGAGCTGAAGGACTCCGATATCCTCCTAGAGATTGCCAACTACCTCAAGACCGGTGTTCATCTATCTGGTATCCTATACCTGCATCCTATCAGCGATGGCCGTATAGGAGGGGCTGGCAAAAGGAATTTGGAGCTGCTCCGGAACCTTGTTGGACCAGAGAATATGGGTAACGTTAAGCTGATAACCACTAAGTGGTGCAGTATCACGCCTGAGGAGAGCAAGGTACGGCTTAAGGACCTGGTTTCGTACTTTTGGAGCGAGATGATCGTCAACGGAGCACAATTTGATCACTACGATGGCGCGGGCGAAGATGGAAAGCGCATCGTCCAGTCTATTTTGAAGACTGCTCCTGTCACGCTTCTCCTCCAAGAGGAACTTCACAATGGTTACACAATGGCAGAGACATCTGCTGGAAAGTTGCTAATGGAGGAGTTTGCTAAGTTACAAGAAAAGTATGAAAGGGAAGTAAGGGAGCTTAAGGATAACGTAGTAGCAGAACGTGAAAAGTACGAAGAGGTGTTGCGTAAGCGGGACGAAGTCGCAGAGCAAGTTCGAAAGCTTTACGAAGGAAGCATCAGAAACATGTAAGGCCGTATTAGTGAGCTCGAAAGTAGGTGGTGTCTTGTGATGTGACTTGGCTAGAAAGCAGGGACTTGGCATTACCAGGTAAGCGTAGCATAACTACCTATATATACATAACTGCTCTCTAGTTGATTATGTGATTTTTTAGGAGAACATCTGAGAATACATTATGATTGCACGGGCCCCTGAGATCTGTTTTACAAAAAATGAGAAGCAATAGTGCAATCGAGCAGTCATGAGTCAGCTGAATCAAAATCTGCCAAGGTGTTACAGTCGCCGTCGCCATACTTCCCAGAAGTACAAACCCGACCCAGGGACGCCTCTCAGAACACGCTGCTGCCACTCCTCTTCCTCCTCTATTGAAGAGCACGCTTACCACATCATCGCCCTCTTTCGCTCATCCACGCTCTCCTGCCCAACCTTATACGCATCCGTTGCATCTCTCCATTCTCCCACCCCATTGCCAACACCATCGAATAATCACCGTCTCTGAAGCTCGACACCACCAGCACGTAAAAGTACACTACCTACACCCGTCACTATGTCGATAGAACCAGAGACTACTCCACAACGCCTCCATGCAAAGCAGACACAGTCACCCGTCCTCTCGATATATGGTCTTGAACGCCGTTTCCACAACACGCCGCGTGCTCGCCGCCTACATCACAACGTGTGACTTGAACCTCACCAAGATTTGTGAACCACTTCAAGCCACAACATAAGGCCATCCTCCTGTCTTGCTTCTCAGAGCCCGCTCGTACCGTGACGTTTGGCAGGCCTCGCGACACAGCTTGACTGGGCTCGGAACCTGGATAGGACATTGACCGATATTCTGCTGTAATCGCATTGTCTGCTCCCCTCCCTTAGAGTGTGCCACAGGTCCATTGCTTGGTCTATGGTAATGGATATGTTGACTTGCCTTTTACCTGTATCTTATTTCCCATCGGTCGGTGATCTCCCTGGATCCACGTCGCGGACCTAGGCACAAATCTTGGTCTCTCAACATCGCAACGGGCAATGGTGCGGCTCTAGCCGGCCCTACCGATCCTGGGGCAGCTGGAGCGGGTGCTCGGGGGTTGCTTCGGCCACAGGGAGTGGCAGAGGCGAAAATTTTGGCTCGGAATCTGTGGCCATGTTGTTCTATCTTGAGTAATCGGCAGTCATAAAAAAGCGACTCAATACTACGACCCGAGGAAGATTCAGATTCAATAACTAGGTAAGATGCTTACAAAATATAACGAAACGAGGCCACGATAGGGTGTTAAACTGCAATGCCATCGAACGCGGAGTCTGGGCAATAAGCTAGTGCCCGTGCGGAGTGCTCGGCAGCCACGCCCACACTTCTTCCTTCCTCCTTTCCCTTCGAACAACTGCCTATTACCCCAAGGCTATTAAGCGATACCTACTCGGGGTCATCGTCACCTACTTGGTATATAAACGCGCCTGTTGGGCTTCACAATACAAGTGCTTGTGTCAGGCTCATTCTTTCACAAGGCAAGCGCCTTGCTTCTCAGGCTCGTTCCGAAAAGGCATTGGCGGACCCCGTAGGGGACCGGTCTCCTGTACCAGTATAAGCACGTGGAAGGACTGGTATGGGCATATAGGAAAACTAGTACAAGCACATCAGTACGTATACTGTACCAGTACGGACAGGCCAGTACAGCGGAAACGGAGGACCAGTACGAACAGTGTACTAGTACATTCGCAGTTTACGACTGGTATCAGTGGTAGACCAGTACGGGCTAAGTCAAGGACCGTACAGACCGTACTAGTATGAAATGTCCCGGAATCCGCGTGAGCAGATCCGCGTTAACGTTGCAGCTTGTGGCCAGGTCAAGCCCAAGCAATTGGTATCAGAATCCACATACGCAGATCTGTGTCGGCATTGAAGCTTGCGGCCCTTCAGCTTGGTTCTGCTTGCTACATGCTGCTTATGACTATTCGGCTTTATTCTGCCTACGCTCGGATGCTGGTTAAGCGGGACGTTAGCAAGGTGAGCCTTGAAGTTGTCGAGAGTCGCGAAAGCAAAAGCGACTGGTTCAAAGATACGATGCAACTGGACCTACCTTAAAGAACCATTAATTTAAGAGTGACTCTTTCAAGGTGGGTATATAAAGTTGTCAGCAAAGTCCTTTACATTGGATTCATCTCAGTGTCGCGGCCTGCCCCTCTAGGTTTGGTATCCCTCGCCGCTTTGAGGTTATAATTTTAACACAATTTTGCAAGTCGCGGACAATCTCTCCCGCCGAACCATATTTCTCCTTCCAGCATCGACTAATGATGCTTGTTGCGGGATTCCCTGTCGTCAAGTCTGGCTGCTCATCATCGTAAACTCTCAAATCTACCTCGCCCTCCGTCAAGCCATGGTATGGCACCTTCCACCCTGTAAGCTCGTAAATAGCCGAGCCGAGGGCGAAGAGCTCTCTCTCCAAAGGCGGTAACTCGTCTATTGCTCGGCTTCGCAAGGGCAGCGAATACTGAGTCTCGTATGACTGGACCTGTTTGAAATCGGTGCCTTCCATGACGGCCGTGCCACAATCGCGAAGCTTGATCCAGAAATCGTCAAAGAAGAGGGCGTTGCGAGTCGATGCGCCGTACCACGCGACGCCCTTCTCATGGAGATGGTTCATGCCCTCGGCGAAATCGGTGGTCATTCGGAGGCGGATGTCGATCGGCGGCGGTTCCTCGGGGTGGTCCACGATGTATGTGCGAACGCATCCGACGACAGAGCGCTCAAGACGCAGCGCGTGGACGTCTAGGCCGACCTCCTCGATGCCGTAGCATGTGGTTATGCGGGGATGGTTTCCGAGCTTCTTATACACGACGGCCTCATGCTCCAAGGCGCCGTCGAATGACAAATGGCGATATTCGTATGACTTGCCGTCGCACCAAACCTGACGACCCTTTAAGAGAGTCTTGGTGTCGCCGGCCTGTATGTATACCAGGCTCCAAGGCGTATAACAAGTGATATAGATTTTGCCCTTCAGCGGATTGCCAGCCATCATAAAAGGCGAGCGATCTCCGTTGGTGACATGGGCATCTGGCTGCTCGTTTTCGGCGTCTGCATCCGCACCACGAGGCAGAAGGCCGAATCCAGGGGTGAACCCAGCAAGATACGCTCCTAGACATAAGCCGAGATAATGACCACCAGGTGAGACGAACTTTTGTAGAAGCTGTTTGTACTGCTTGACGATTTTCCAGGCGTGATTAAGGTCTGCGTTAAATTAGCGCCATCCATGAAAGGAGAATGGACATATCAGGCCCTCCAGGATATGCGTAGACCCGTACATCTTTCAGAGTATCCTCGTCGACGTCGATGTCTTCATCGAGTCCAGCAAACGCGACGTGGAACTTCCAAGGCGAAGATTCCAGCAATTCAGCAACGGCTTCCGGGCAGCCATCGCAACCGCATCAATAACAGCACCTTTAGGCCCGACGGCGGCAAGGAGTTCGAGGTCAAGCCCAACGATAACCCGGCTCCTGAGGCTCCGGATGGTGCCGACACTCTTCATGGTGGATGGTGGACCTGATGGATGGGATTACCGCAACTTTACCGTTGTCGCCTACACCAATTCCAGCATCACTTTTTTTTTTGGTATATCCAGATGGTAAGGAAGGCTTCCCTGGAGAGGTCATCTCTTACGTCACGTACACGGTTACTGGACGCGGCTGGGATATCAATATTGTCGCGCTGGCGACAACCAACAAGTTCCCCATCATGCTTACCACCCATTCCTATTGGATTCTGGATGGTTTCTCTAACAATGAGACAAATACCATCTTCAAACACATGCTGCATATGCCCTACAGCGGTCAGCGGGTTGCTGTTGACAACATCTTGATTCCTACTGGCGAGATCCTCTCAAAGACCAAGGCTCTGTTAATGACTTTTGGAGTGAGCCAAAGAAGATTGGTTCTTCAAAGAATGACCCTGAATACAAGGGTAACTGCGGCTTTGGCTGCAACGGATACGGCATGTCTCTTCGCAACCTTGCAAGATGTTTTCTTGTTACATAATATGCATCTCTTATATACACAGCTTATCAGCGCCTCCTGTTGGAGTGTGCATTCCACTTTTGGTCTGATGAGTTAGTGAGACAGAATGCGACATTTCTAACTCGTCAGACACCTGGTACATCGTCAACCGAGACCAGCTTGGCAACTACAACTGGCGCACCCAGGGTCCGTGGCAACTATGTCCTCCGCATAGCCCGGCATCCAGATTAATATCTACTCCGACCAGGATGCCTTCCCGGTGTACAGCTGCATATAGCAGAAGGGCACAATTCCTCTCAAGAAGACACAGGGACTTGAGGATGATGCTGACTTCCTCAGACCATCCCTTAGAATGGGTGTATCGTTGTGGAGGTGTAGAACTGACTGGATTGACGGTATCAACCATCCCTGAGTGCACGAGGGAGAAGAAGTAGGTGTTTGGACCTGGTGATGATCCATATGTTCTCCAGGCTAGATACTCCTTCAGCCCCAAGGGCAAGTCGTATTGATGAGTGGACTAGTGTCATGACTTGTTTAGAGCATGGATGCTTTGATTTCTGTGCCATCCTTGCAAAATGTGCCTCGTTCATTGCATAACTGTCACTTTCTGATATATGTCGTAGTGAAAATTGGAAGGATCAGTATAAAATCCTTCTTAGCTAGGATAAAAAGTTTACAGCGCGTTAGATAGTTTTATGTTGTATCTACTTCTAAACCTAGTCAATTCTCTATCTCAAACTAATTCAAGTGTGGTACAGAGTTCAAATTATAAGAACATGCATATGTAACCAATCCATATTATCTAAAGACTCTTTGCTCTACACTAACTTAAAACATTACAAGAATGAGTGACTATATCTATCGTCTAATCATATGTACCTTCCTTATTAATCCCATCATGATGCATGAACACATCTCCTTAGTAAGTGTAAACCTGCTCAGGGCCAAGGTTTCCGTACTGTCCAGAGCCAAAAGGGTTAGAAGGAGTAACAGTCTGGCCATTGACATTGGAGACACCAAACCAAGCAAGCTCCTCACCCTTGACAACAGTGACGACCGCAAAGGCGGGAGCAGGCTCAGTGACATATCCCCAAGAAACCTTGAACTCGGAGCCGTCAGTGCAGGGCTGCTGCTCCGACCAGCTCTCGGTAGCAGCATCGGAGCCGGGCATGCGGATGATGGTGCATCGATCGGTCTCGCCGTCAGCCTCGATGGCGAAGTTGTAGTCGCAGCCGTCGTTGTCCTCGCCGCAGTATCTGGTCATATCCTTGATGGCCCATGTCTTGCCGTCGACGGGCTTGGGGCTGGGGAAGGCACCAGCGTCAGGAACGGGAGCAGTGGTAGGAGCAGCAGGAGCATCAGTGGTAGAGACGACGGGGTAGGTGAAGTAGGAAGAAGGGCAAGACCCGGGGTGGGCAGGGTTGCAGCCTCCGGGAATGCCGGGGATAGGAGTAAAAGTCTCCTCGGCAGTCACAGTCTTGGTGGTGAAGTAGGAGTCGGGGCAGGATCCGGGATGAGCGGGATTGCAACCACCAGGGATACCAGTGACAGAGGTGAAGGTCTCTTCGACGACAACAGAAGTGGAAGTAGGAATATCGTTGTAGATGAAATAAGAAGAAGGGCAGGATTCAGGGTGGGCAGGGTTGCAACCACCGGGGATCTCAGTCGTGGTTGGCTCGGCGAGAGATGCGGTAGCGCTGGCACAGTACTCGCGGTTGCGAGCGTTATCCTCGCCCACGCATGCAGTCAGGGTGCAGGAGCAAGCAACCTCGAGGGTGCCGGCTGCAATGCAGGCCTTGTAGGCATCCTGGCATTCGTCCCGGCGAGCAAGAGGGGCGGCGGAAGCGGCCGAGGCCAGGGTAAGAGCAAGGACAAGGGTGTTCATCATGGTGAAGGATGTTTGTGGTGAGGTAGTTGCTTGTTGATGCGACTGATAAGTGATGAGGATACTGAGTGTTGGGAGATAGATTAGGACGTTTATATATCCGTTTCCCAATGCTCAAAACGAGTCTCTCAAGCCAGCTCGTATCGTTCACTGCGGAGCCGAAACCAACTCTGGCCTACCCATTTGCGATCTGCCACCCATTCTCACGGCAACAGGGCTGTAAGTTTGACAGCTGCGCTTGGCATATGATATCATCGTGGTCTAGCGGCCCCAGATAACAGCCCGACTCGGACTGAATTGAGGGTCCAACGACCCGAATTGGTCTCAATATGGGAAGACCCTCTGAAGCACAGCCCATTTGACGTCAGGATCATGATGTAAATAGATGCAATGCCCAAAAGCGTGCCAATCGAGACCTGTCAACCTTAACCGTTGCTGGGTTAGCCGGTTGCTGCCGACGAGCCGATCAAGTCCGCCCCGCTGTCCCAACCTTCTCGATCGGCGCCGGCTCCATTAACAGATTCTCTGGCGAGTCGGAAGGCAATTGATTTGCTGGAAGACGGGAAGCGAAGCTAACGGCATTCCAGCCACTTCTGAATCTGTCAGTTTGCCATGATAAACTTCACTAGTGCTAGCAAAAATCGACCCTGTTGCCATTACGACCGAGGAAGTGATGTTCATCCCTCTGGAGCAAATTTTGTCGCCAGTTAGTGCATCATAGCCCTCGAGTCAGGTGTGGCAAAATTGCAACATCTCGAGCGGAGCGCGGAATTGAAGGCTGGGTGAAGCTAACCACGCAGTGGCGTCGTTTAACGATAAACTATACTGAAGAAGCGGTAGGTGCTTGAACAGCCGCGATACTTGGTTAGTGGTCTCGTATTCGTCGTCACAATGGGTCGATGCCTTGGTCGAGATGCTAAGTCAAGATGCAGAGTGAACTCAAGCGCCTTGCACATGCAGTCGATTTTTCGGTGAGAGCGGTCTCGTGTCTGTCCATTAATGCATTTAGACATCCGAGCCGTCAGTGGGGTATTGCAAGTGCATTGTTGCGACTTGAACCGAAGAAAACATGCGGAAGCGATCTTTATATATCTTGAATAGAGAAATAATATCTCTTTAGATATTTAGACTCTTCTACCTGGTATAATAAGTCAAGAGATTTGGCATCTGTTAGGTTAGCATTATCCAACATCACAGACTCCCAGATTAAATATGCATATAGCAATCTCGCCAAGCCCCTGCCAAGTGTTAGAACTCACTATTCGCAAGCTCTAGGCCAATGTAATATGTGGTGGTGAAGATGTCAGTTGGAGAAGGTATTGTGTTGGACCACAGTGACAATCACGGCGCTGTGACTGGGACCCTAGCCTAGCTGGACCGCGAGACATATAAGGGTTTGATCCCTCGCAGTCATTGAGGGAGGATCATCAGTTTTTTAAGTCTTGCAAGTTTATCTTAGATTTTGGGCCCCAGTGCCAGTTGCCTCCACGGCCAGCAATTTTATTCTTTTCTCCCCAACGTTTAGTATTTCCTATTAAGGGATATGATCACATTCTCTTATATTTTCTCTTATTTTTAGCAGGTCAGGTTATCGGGCAATTCCTGTTGGAAGACCCGATTGTGGCTGGATTACGAAAAGCTGTTATCCTAGCTGCCCTACAAGCCTGTGTGGGTGGGTGTGGTCGTTTTGGTCCAAAAGGCGAGTTCCCCCTTTTTACTAGCTGGGCGGCTTTCTAAGAGGGCGAAAGAGTGTGCGCCGGCCTTGCCTATCCGCTGACGGGAGACGGGGTCAGCATAGAGCGCCTTAGAGCCGATACTATGCTGGATAGTAGTCTGTTTCCATCCTAGAAAGAGAATGGATGGATGGATGGGTTTTATGTCGCCCGGGGACACACCAGAGGGCCGTTGCGCTAAGCTGTTTACGTTTCGTACAGTGCTTCCATAGTTAATCACCCAACTCTAGAAAGAGGGCGAGCGTTGGGTGGGGAGTTTAATCTCGCTTGGGGGTGACGAAGCGCTTTCTTCCCATTTTCGTTTTCTCATTAGCCTGTAAATAGACCCTCCAGCCCAGCACGTCCTGTGCCCCAATAGGGGACCTGTCCGGACGGAATATATACTTCCTTACTAACTTAGGAGTCTACTACGTAGTAGTAAACAAGATGCAGCTCATGAGCAGGCGTGGCTTATTTCTTCTTGCTGGCAACACGAACGGATACGTCGGGTACCACTTGTAACATATATATAGCTTGCCATAGTACGCGAGCCGAATAAGCCGAAGAAAGAGCATAGCCCCGGCTGGTAAGCTTTTTCAGCAGTTATTGAGTTTTCTACCATGTAAAGTTTCTATTTCACCATGCCAGGGCGCAATACTCACCGAGAGCCCTCCGTGGAGTGGATTCGGAGGTGGCACGTGGCGCAAAAGGGAGCCTGCATATATGCACAATTCACTAAGTGATCCTAAATCCACTAAATGAGTCCATAGAGTTGCATTCTTGCAAGGATAATTTGAGCGTTTACATAGCAGATTGCAATTAAATATATGGGATGTTGCAGGGCTACCGGCTGTTCTTGCCGTAAAGCATGGTTTGATAACTATTTGAAGGCGGATTTTCCCTCCTCGCAATATCACTTCTATCTCTCCAGCACTTCAATTACTATTTGCAATAGCTATCTCTTGACACTGTTGCAAAACTCGTCCATCTACGACAACCAGGTTCAACCCCAGCCTACTTCCCCTTTTCAATCTTCAGCTCCAACCAACATGCGTTTCGTTTCTCTCATTGCCGCCATTTCTATGGCATCTCTCGCCTCTGTTGCAGAAGGGTGCCAGGCGTCTGGTACCATTGGGAGCACGGAGCCGGATTCTAGCCTGCGGTGCTGTAGTGACTGTGCTTGGAACAGCTACATTAGGAATAATGTAAGTTTCTCAGGGAGTGATGAAGTTGAACCCGTGCTATAAAAACTGGAGCTAAAACTTTTCTTAGGAAGTTGTTTATTATTGTCCTACAGCTTCTGGAAGCAGATGCAACCTCATTAGTTAATCAGTTTCACAATGATTAGAGTCGATAAAGGCTGGCTGTTACGGCTTGTACTGCAATCAGGCAGTTACAACTGCCAGTAACATGTCACGGCCTGGGCCAGGACAAGACACAGGCAGTCAAGTGGGAATCTTTGTGACTGGGCCTGCTTTACTTTTCACTTCTACCAATAAATGTCGGAGCGACACTTTCAGAAACGACGCACTTCCAATATCTGTTGTTTTATTATCTATATATATAGAACAGTCTTATTATCCAGCTATTGTCTCTTCTAATACTGGGTGTAGCTCTCTATTATTTGTAAATACTGTATGCTTTACTATGGGCGGCAAGGGAGCCAAGTCGGAGTGTGGTCGCATCTTAAGGCGCATCATCGATGAGTGCGGTACGTCCTCGACGCAGTTCCAGTTCAAGCAGGGTGACCATCTTGAAAGACTTCAGCATCGTCTAGCAGGGCGGCGAACATCCGAGGTGTCTTGCCTCCGACGTCGGTCTTGTCAGCCTCGAGGCCCTCGGCAGCCAGGAAGATGCCGACGACGCTTGGCTGCTGCTTTGCCACAGCCGCGCCGAGGATGGAGCCGTAAATATTGTCCTCGAGATTCGCGTTGCCGACTTTGTTCAGGAGAGTGCTGATGACGTCTGCATGTCCGCTCAGCGCCTCGTCATGAATCGTGCGGCGAACCTCGGCGGTCGACATGTGCTGCCAGGGCGACAGGGGTGTAGCCCCAATTGCTCATGATATTAACATCCCCGCTGTTTTCTACCAGGACCTTGATGCACGCAGCTCGGCCATGTCCGGCAGCTCTGTGGAGGGGAGTTGTGTTGCTGTTGTTGGTGATGGACACTTCGGCCCCATGTTTAATGAGAGCCTCGGCACTCTTAGCCTTACCCATCTCGCAGGCCAGAAAGAGTGGTGTTGATCCTCGGCTATTTTGGATCCTTGGATCCGCGCTTGCTTCAAGGAGCATCGTGGTGAGTTCTTCCTGGTCGGCGTCTGTGGAGAAATGCAGAGGCGTGCGTCCAGACACCAGGTGTGCTATATTCACGTTGATTCCCGGGCAGCTCTTGAGAAGTAGTCGCACAATCTTTGTGACCAAGTCTGAGAGTCTGAAAAACCGCCTGCAGACGGTCGGGAGAGGAGTAACGCCGTCTTTCTTAGGGTCGTCTGCTTTGAGATCGCTGCCCAGGCCGAGAACCGTCTCGCTCACCTTGAGATCGTCGCTTTCCGTATCCATTGCATCTTCCACGGCAACGAAGAATGGAGTTCTGCCTTGCGAGTCTTTGATCGACATATTTGCCCCAACTTAGTGCAGTTGTTGGATCATCGATATGCGTTCCATCGATACGGAGAGGTGGACCGCCGTCTGACTACTAGGGGGGTCTCGTCATTTCACTTCAGCTCAACCCCCGTTCGTCCCTCACGGGGGGGTCGTTAACTAGCCAAAAGTCCGTTGACTCACCAAATTTGGGTACCTCGATTCACACCAAATCGTTGGTGTGAACGATGTACCTTCATTATAGCGATAATATGGGGTAAGTTGCATCAGTATGTTCCAAACAGAAAGTTGAGGCAGTGTAAGTGACCGACTACAACACCAAATTTATTTATTTCTAGTTATCTATTTTGTCTTTTGGGACTAAAAATTCGCTCTGACTAATATGAATGTAATCTTTAGAGATAACCTTAATTCTATTAGCTTCCAATATTAATAGTTGCTTTCTAACAGCCTGTTATTATGTATTAGAAGTGATAAAGTTAATAGCTTCTTAGACCACTTTGGGATTATAGTCCCTTAGCCAAGCTACTATTCCTTACCATCTTCCTTCAAGTAATTCTAGCTACTGAAGCTGGCGATGAAGAGTATATTTCTGTGTAAGCCACTGACTTAAAGTAAGGTGAGCCCGCCGGTCTAATTTATACCACCAGTCAGCCCGTTTTAGCTGTAGCTGTAATAGTAGCTTCCAGGCTGTTTTGGGGTTGGAATAAACACCTTCCAGCTTTAAAATCGTAATACTAGTCCTAATATATATCCTGATATTATATATCTAGTAGCGTAAATAGATAACTTTATTTTGGCTGTCTCTCTTTAAAATCCGCTTCTTCTCTTTACTTTATACAGCTAGTCTGTTATATTTATCTTTTAAGACTTAAAGCCTTATATTGCCGACAGTAATTAGGCTGTATTTTGCTATAACCCCTGTCTGTACTTAAAGGGCTATTTGTCTTATAGCCTTATCTTTAAGACGGTATATCTCCTTAGTTGCAGTAATACTATTCAGTATGAGTATATTGCCAGCTTTAATTATATAATCATATATATATATAACTGATGGGGTTAATAGTATACCTAATATTATCGATATAAATATATAAAGTGTTATATAGTCTTAATATTTCTTAATTTTCTTTATTTATAGTAGTAGTATAGTTATATTTACCCAGTTATATACTAATAACAGTATCTTCTGGGGCCTAGAGGGGGTATATATAGAGGTTTAAAGCGATTATAACTGTACTGATATAGTGATAATAATATAAGTAATAAAAAGCTAAGTTCTATATAATTAGGAAGACTCTCTAAAGAGGTATCTGCAGTTAATAATAATAGCAAATTAGTAAGCTTACTTAGAATCTTAGCTGGGTTATAAGGAAATAAGCTATATTTCTTTTAAGCAGATAAAATCATCTTCTTCTGGAAGGTATATTCTTATATCTCTTAAAGGTAAAATAAGAAGTCAGTCTTATTAAAGTTAGTAGTGCTATTAGTAATTTCTTAATAGAGGATATACTGATGCTACTGCTTGTATATATTGAAAATACTAATATTAAGCGGCTAAAGATAATATATAAAATGTAGAGGTATAGGGAAAAGCTTAATATTATGTTGACTACAAAAATAGAAGATTTTATCTGTAAAGTAGCTTTTACACCTATCTATAAGAAGAAGCTGCTTCTCTTTTGGGTTGGAAGGCTGTGTAAGTTGCTTAAAGTAAATAGCTTACTTAAGGGTAATAATGTTATTAATATAGCTCTTATTGCTTGTTGTGATTGTAGTATTATTATTAAGTCTATTTGTAATCTATTTAATAGGAATATTAATACTAAGTAATATAAGAAATAGAGAAATAGAGTTTCTAGCAGCTGAAATTAACTTAATAGTAGTTACAGAGATAGTAGTATATATATCAGTTAGAGCAGGTTATTTAACTTCCTGAAAAGTCCACATAAAAGTGCCTTTTTAAAGATATCTAATTATAAAGCCAGTTTTATTAAAGTTCTAGGTATTCTTAGGTTTAATACTATTTTTACAGATAAATTAATTAAAGCTATAATAGAAAGCTTTAATATAGGTGCAGTCCTCTATTACTTTCTGCTTTATATCTCTAGTATTTAACTTAGTTATATAAAATATACTTTTTTAATACTTTATAAAGTATTTAGTCCAGCTAAATAAAGCTTAAAGTAGCTACTTATATACCTTTAAAATAGTATTGGTATTATATTGAAGAGCTTGAAGCTGTATATGGTACCCTTATGCAACGCGGCAATATGCCTAGCAAAATATTACTTGCTCTTATATATCAGTTAAAAGAGTCCGGTTACTACTATTTTAAGTAATAGGATTCGCTCCACTAAGACGAGACTGAAGTTTATTATATAGAACCTTTAGCTTTTGTGCTGCCTTAGCCCTAGAATAGTAGAACCCTTTCTGGAAAAAGTCTGCTGCAGCTTAAGTATAAGCCTTAAGGTTCCCTTTGTAATAACGTAAGAAATTAAGTTTTCCTATATGAGGGCAAATCCATTTTTACACTGCTAATAGCCCTATCTCTAAGCTACTAGATAAGCTATTATAATTACTGAGGCAGTCCAAATTGGACTCTGGGCAAACTGGCTGAATCCAGCCCGTATTCGGTCTGTGACCTAGCCGGACCCCAGCCTAGCTTAGGGACGGGATATAAGAAGCCCTCGAGCAGCCGGCTAGCTGGCAGGACCTTCTCATCATCTTACATACCAGAGACAACAGATAAGAGACATACGAATTTCTTCCTTCATTAACTCTATTAATCACACCGACCCCTCGGCGGGACCTTGCCGCCTTCTGCCCGGATCGCCCTTACAGCCTTGCCAACCTGACCTTTCTTACGGTCCGGGCAGCCAGCAGCTTCCTTATCGAGCCCTTATCAGGTTACCGATTTGGGGTTGTTTTCTTCCTCTTCGTCCCTTTCGCCCGCTAAATTACTAATTGATAAAGAACTCATAATATTGCAGTAGTTTGAAGTTATAGTATTTTAGTAATACTAGTAATCAGAGGATATAGTAATACAGGGTTGCTATTGCAGTTGCGTTATTGTGCTTAAAGGTATATACGCTATTATATATAAGAGAGTTATTTTATTAAATATAGGTACTTAATTTTACTAGTATGCACATCTATTTTCTAGGTACTAATCTTAGCTTGGTGAGTCAACGGACTTTTGGCTAGTCAACGACCCCCCGTGAGGGACGAACGGGGGGTTGAGCTGAAGTGAAATGACGAGACCCCCCTAGTAGATGCAGCGCGCTAACCTTGTCGTTATTCGTCGAGCCAACATCCGCTCCTTTTTCAAGTAGTGAAGAGACAACCTCAAGATAACCTCCTCGAGATGTCTCTAAGAGGGCATTGTATCCTTGATCGTTAGCCGTTTCGATATCCGACACTGATTGGTTTAGGAGTGCGTCTACGGTCGCATTGTGGCCAAATCGAGCTGCTTGTCTCACCGCATTCGCGATGGAGGATTGGGGAATATGAGGTAGAATCCGATTGACGACTCCGAAATGTCCCTTCTCCGCGGAGAGCACCGGACCTGCAGAGAGTTTGGTTTCCAAATCTTCTGTTTTTGGCTCATCATTAACGAGTCTGACCACCACGTCGGAAAGGCCACAGTGGCAAGCCTCGAGCGGGGAATTGGAGAGTTTGGTGCGATCGTGCCGTGGCGAAGTGAAGTGGTGCAACATTCTCAGCCAAGACGGCAGTGATCGGGCCAGTACAGTGTAGCATATTCTGCAAATTGGTTCTCCCGCTTCAGCTCAGAATCTTCGGGAAAATGTGTGACTGGAGCTCATTGTCCTCCAATGAGTTCTAAATACTCTATACATCTCGCGAGGAGGTGAAGGTGGATGTCCAGGAGGACTGTAAAATGGGAGCCCCTTCTCAGCAGTTCGGCGTTGGATTGATGACGCAAGCCGAACCTTGTCCCCCACGATGTGGATCAGCGGCCCTAGAGACCGCTGCAGATCTTCCTCGGTGCTCCAGGAAATATTCACTCTGAGGAGTGCAGGTCGGGCGTGGTGCTTGTAGACATACTCAGCGCGGTACACAAAGCTTCTTAATAGCCAAGTCCCCGACACGACGACCGGGAAGGCGGATTGTACCTGCATGCTGAACCGAAAGTTGCTCTGTCTATTGTGGAGGCAGCTTGTCCGCTCCGGTCCGCATCAGCCCAGGCGTTGACGACGTAGGCGTCCTCCGAGGAGCTTGGGAAAATATCTGATGCATGGTTGCTTTTTGATCAGGCCGTGGCTGTCGCGTCTTGAGATCCCCTGATTGAGGAGTCAATGGAGACGCGGAGAGCAGTCGCTTATCGGATCGCAGCCGCTTGGAGAGGAGCCTGGAGACTGGAGACAGGAGACAACTAGAACAGTGACTGGGACTGAGCAGTTTCGAGCCCCTCCATAGGCGACGTTCTCCATAGGTGTCCTCCGTGTGCATCACAAACACGCTGCAAAGGATCCATGATGGGGAACCGCAGGGATTGCAGCTCTCCCACGATAGCTTCTAGCTGGATGGTTGCATGTCGGCCACGTTACAGCCTCAGCTGACGCCATCCGAGGCGATGGCAAAACTTGTCCATCATGCCAGCCAGGGGAAAAGAAATCTCGGTCTTGAGGGCCCTTCAAACTACGTAGTAGTCATCATTCCCACGCCAGGGGACAACAGGCTTTGCAAAGGCATGCAGAGCCGTTGTGGATGTGCATCTACGACGCCTCTCACTCGCTGGACCGCGTTGTTCCCGGCCTGCACGGTGAAGTTGGTCCAGTAACAGGGCGAAAGCCACCGCGTCAATGGCCGCTGTGTTGGCGGAACTGTGCAGCCGCTGTGTTGGCGGAACTGTGCAGCCGCTGTGTTGGTTCTGGCATCTGCAGTCTTTGATTGAGATTAGTCTAAGCCAGGGGCGTGACAGTATTAGCTATACATACAAATACAAATGTCTGCAAATATTTTATTTTAACGGCGAGACTCTCCTAATGCTTCAGTTCCGAGCATGGAAGAGGGTGACTGCAAAGTAGACTGCTCGGTGCTTCCTAGGAGGAGCAGTTACTACACCATTAGGTACGCGCTGTACCGCATTTTGGCCCAGGACTGGAGAAGCTGCCAAGCTATGCCAGCGAGCCCCTTGACAGTCGATTTATTAAATATAATTCAGCAATAGCAGTTAATTTCTAACAGTTGATTACTTCACCGCTAGAAAGCACCCGAGTCCCGTTGTCTAAAAGTCTCTGCGGCGGCCGTCCCCAGTTTAAGACCTCATCACCCCTATCCCGCACATCCTGCCGCCTGTCATACCACTTGTCTACGGTAAAGCAAAACGGCTGTCCATGTGCATCCTTCAGAGAAATAGTCTTCTGCGGTAGCTTGGGCCTGGAAGGCCAGTCAATGGCCTCTGGAACGTTGCTTGGATGGACAGCATAGAGGTCTCCTGCCCTTCGCTCCCGCCATTCTTGTAAGATGAGCTGATATGATGCGACTGGATGGTCTAGCTTCACCTCTGGATGCTTCACCCACTCTAGGCTAAGGTCGTCGAGGTTCTGCTCTTCATGAGGCATACTCCGGAGACTATTGTCTCGAGTAATAATCTCGTAGGTAGTGAATATAACGCCCTTAACATCGTTCCGGTCCTCGAGGTAACTCTCGCCCTCCCCAGGTGAAGGATAATTGATGCGGGCCGCAAAGTTAAAGTCAAAGAGCATGACAGAGTCTGTTGAGTCGTCAACCAGGAGATTTCGCGGGGCGATGTCTTGGTGCGCGATAGCGTATCGGAGGTTCAAGTCGTCTACAACATGTATGAGCTGATGTAGCCACTCCAGTCTGAAAACGCGCGACTTGTTCTCCTCTAGACTGCCGCCAGGCACGTAGCCGTTGGTGAATCCGACCACGCGACCCTCGAGCTCGTCAACGACAATCCGGTCAAACGGAACGATATTTGGGTGGCGGGGCAGACGCATCCACAGGTTCATCTCCTTCCAGGACATTTGTGCATACTGCCACAAGAAGTAGTATTTAAATACGACCTGCCCAAGGTCAGCTTAATCACAGGACGAGACAATCCAAGACCGGCACTTAGGTTTCACCTTTTTAGCAGATCCTCCCAGGCATGGAGGGTACGCGACAAGGTCCACGTCAGGCCAAGCCTCTCGAGTTCCTCAAGTTCGTCCCGCCGCATTGTCTGAATCCCTTCGGGGAGAAAGATTTCGTGAAGGAATGGATAGTGCACGCAGTAGGTCTGATCGTTCTTCGAATCGATATCCGTCGAGATGATCTCGCCAGTATGCGATACATAGATCCTGTTGATGTCGGGAGATAGTTGGCTGCTATATAGCGGCTGAAATGTTCAATGGCAATACTCTCGTCGTCCTGCTCCCCGTCCATAGTTACCGAAACCACCCGTCTCTGGTCCCAATCGACAACGTGCCAGGTGCTTGGCCCACCGACAGGGATATCGCCACTCAAACAAAAATACTTGGAATCGCCGTCAATCATGTTGTTATGCTCTTTAGCAATCAAGGCGTGGGGATTGAAGAGGAATGAAGCAGGGCATATCTGAAACTGTGGGGTGATGACTTGGAGGCTTCAGGCTATGCATAGCCACCAGTAGCCTTGGATAAGGTTCAACCTCACTCTGACAATACAAGATGAGGAGTTATAGAAATAGTATGAACGTGTTGCAGACTTGTGCTGGAGTGTTGTGCCGTATGGAGCAGGCGCAACTCCAGCTGCTGTTAGCCAGGACAGGTCCCGCTGTGGGACAAGCCTCCTTCGGCTTATCGTCCTCAGCACCTTATCGATAAAAGCCCCTCACACTGTATCGCACCCGAACTCAATAATCACGTACGCCGGGCTGTGCCGGCTGTCGGCGATAAGGTTTACCCGGCCGCGCACACGGCACTCAAGGTGTGGTGGCTTATCGATAAGCAGCCCATTTGAAGCTGCTGAGTGTTAATGATATCGCGAAGAAGCTGAAGAGCGTGCAAAAGCATCAGAACCTCTGTTACGACCGCCAACCTCACCTTGAATCATACCATGCGCTCAGCCTTGCTCTCAAAGTAGTAACAGACCGTTCCCTCACAAGGCGATACGACTAATGATCCCGACCGAAATTGTTTCCGTGGACCTTTAGTCTCATCATCACCTTGGGCCGGGCCTCATGTACTGTGATCATCATGGACTGTGATATAGAATGTAGCGAGATACTGAATGTACTGTAGCATCAGGTGCTGTGACACCATGTGCTATCCTAAAATTGACGCCTGTGCTATCTCGTCGTGGATAATACATTGCAGGGTCCCGAAACTGGGGTTTGTTCTTGGGAGGCCCCTAAATTATAACATTATGCACGTGACCGCGTGACACGAGCTGACACGAGATCACCAATACGCGTTAGGGGCGTGACGTCAGAAGTATGGTCAAGTAAATATGAGCAACCAAGTAAAGCATGTTAAATGAAGCGTATAGCACACTTGAAAATGCCTCCAGGCCCCCTTGCATCACGCGATACACCAGCTTCATGGTCAGTCAAGGTCAAGCCAGGTGCGTGGTGTTGAACAGTCGATTGCCAGTGTCGGTTGTCTTCGTCCCCGTAAATTTGTTCTCCGACAATCGGAGCGTGACGATGCTGGCGCCATAATGTCCCATGAGTTTGGCGAGCGCATGCGTCTCCGCAACCACCTCCGCTTGGACAACACCGGCCACAACGACAATGCGGATACTGGGGTGTAAGCCATAGACATGCTCAATGAATTCCATCAGTGTCTTCCCGCTGTTGACCACCGAATCCACCAGGATTACAGTACGTTGTTGATCAACGTGATGCCTTTTTATGTCCGCCGCAGATGCAGCATGGATGAACATTGCATGTGGGAAGGCTGCATTGACTCCAAAAGCCATGGCTTCTCCACCACGCATCAACGCCACGATAGATGTTTGGTGTTCGTTGCGCAGCCGGTAACCGGTCGTTTCATGGCCCTGCACGTGTGGAATGGTGTACTCCTCGAGCCCGATCAGTCGGGAAACAAATTCGGTGGCTAAATAGCGCCCAACAAGGCCATGAGCTTCCCTCAAAGCAGGACCGGCCACCGAGGCGTTGCGTGTCGGGGAGGTCAGTAATTTTGCTGCGTTTCTGTCCGTGGCGTGTAGTATCTTGAGGGGGCGGCGGTGATGCATGATCGACCCGATGAATTGTTGATCATCGAGGCGAATCAGAGGCAGCTTGTCCTCGTCCAGACGCAGTGGTGCCCAGTTCGGGAGTAGAACTTGTCGCGCTTGAAAGTCTTCATCTTGAATAGCCTTGGACAAGGCATCATCCATGCTCGAGCTCCTGGTTCGCTTGTCGCCGACAACCACGATAGCTTGGTCAGCCTCCTTAAGCATCGGTAGATCCAAGGGACTATCCCCAAACGCCCAGACATACAGATGGGCCGCGTTCCGGAGATGAGAAACGACAGCAGCCTTGACGGCTGCAGTGACCACGAATCCGTCCGAGATTCTGCCTCCACCGATCACGTCGACCGAATTCGACAATCCATGCCTCTCCAAAACCTTTTCCCAGACGCGACCAAGACCACATGTAACAACCAGGGCACGAACGTGCTTCTGGTCTCTTGCAAGTCGCAAGAGGGAAATAATATCCGGGTGCATCACTACTGACGAAGCCACAGTGTCGCATATTATCCCGAATTGTTCATCGTCGGTTGCCTCTTCGTACAGTAAGGTTGCTTGATGGAATGCGGCATCTGAATAGCCCAGGGGACTGCTGAAGAGCTCTTGCAGAGGAAATGTTTTGCCCAAGCATGGTCGAGTCTGAGCAAGTGTTTGCCAGAACAAAGCGCCAGTATCCTCCGCCGCCAGAGTCTTGTCCCCGTCCATCACCAAGACCGTCTCTAGGTCGTTGCGGCCGGAAAGAGCAAGAATTCCATCGAGCCTAGCCCGTACGCGAGCAACATTGGATTCGATCGTCATGGGCTGTCGAAAATGCCGGATCAAAGTCAAGATCCTCAGGATTGAAGTCTTGGGCTCGGAGATGAGCGAAAACAGGATGTGATGTTGACGACAGAGATGGCGCATCGTGGAAATCTCTGCCTCTTGCCACTTGCGCAGATGGTCGACAGGCATGAGAGTACGGTCCTTCAACTTGTCATCCAAGCGACGCTGCGAGATGACTTCGGCAGAGATGTTCAAATAGATAGTGTGGGTAAACGTTTGCAGGTCATTCGAAGTGTAAACTGGCTGGCCGGCAGCATGCTCCTCCGACCAAAACATGAAGTGTCCGGTGACGATCGCGACTCGCCCGCTGTGAACACTTTCCTCCCGGATTGCGTCAATCGCTTGGCCACGCAAATTTGACTTGCACTGCTCATCCAGCTTGTGGAAAGCCTCAAGGCCGCCAGGAACGAGGGATGCAATCTTGTCTGACCCTTCAAAGAAAGCAAACTCGACTTGACCAAGTTCCTTCCGGAGATGGCTCAGCAGGAACGACTTGCCCGAGCCCGAAATGCCATAAAGCCCGATGACCGTTGGTTTAGGACCTGCTTGTGTACCCAGGCTTGGGCTCGCGCTGTTGACGGTCGCAAGAGCAGTTGAAGGGCTGGTGTAGCCATCACCTGTGCTGACAGTGGGTAGGCTGATCATGGCAGAGACGATAATGGTCCGCAATGTATGCGTTCAGATGTGTCTTTAAGGAGCAAGGACTGATAGGAATCTTGATTCAAGAGTTTGCTAGAAGTTTAAGAGGGAAAGAAGTCCTGTGCTGGGACTTGTTTCGCTTTATATCCGTTTCCCTCCAGTGGACGACACAGACAAGGCCAGTCATCTCTGGTGCAGCCGCATACGAGCGGAGGCCCACCGTTGCAACAGCCTCACTATGCGGGAGGCCGACCACCATTCTGACCGATCTGCGGGCGCCTGCGAGAATGTATGAAAATGAGCACTTGACTCGGCGAATCGGGGGCGTTCTGGTAATCCGTGACACATCGTGGGCGTTTGGTGGGCAAGCCTCAGCCTCCAAGATCGAGAGCGGTGATATGGCCTCGGACAGCCAGTTTCCGCCTCATGGACGCATTTTCCCAAAACAGGTCCCTCCCTCTCAGCGTTGCGTTTATGGAAGGAGAGGCCATATGAACCGAAGTCGGTGGCAGACTTGCCTGAAGCTTGCCGGGTCAATCCCATGGCGACACGCGACCTCTTGTACTTTATGGTCTTTGGTAGGATTGACGACCTCGCGCATCGAGTCCAAGTCGGCACAACCACTAAGGAAAGCAGCCACCCGGTAGAACTGCCACCGCAACGTGTATTTCGAAAGCAAGTATGCATATACCGCGAGATGCGGAAGGATGAAATCGGGGAGTCGTCGGAGGGTGTGGCCGTCGTGCTGCGCTCGGCTGATAATGTAGAAGATGTCAGCCGTCTCGCTGAGCTTTTGGCATCGTGTCGTTGCCAGCCGTCGTTCGCAGATTTCCTCACGTAGCCTCTCCTTGTACCAAAACTGTGGGTGCCGAGGCAATCGTAGGAAGCCATGCCACCGAAGCAAGATTCTCTGGGACGTGAAGCGCATACTGTTCAGGGACTATCCGTTGCATCAGAGCATATTCATTCGATTTCGGGGACGAGGCTTCCTCACCAAATTGAGTCCTGCTCAACAGTCGCATCGGAAAATCGGCCTCGCACGCAGACCCAAATCGATGGCTGCCTCAAGGCAACTCTGGTTTGGCCTAAGGCCACAATGCCATCATGGCCCACGGTTTATCCGGCCACATGCAGGCCATTATCGTTGAAGACCTCAGCGTCAAGAGAGTCATGATGTGAGCACGAGTCAGCTCTCTGGCAGAAAGCCCGAGGGATATGTGATGATGGCTAGTAGGCCAGAGGTGATACTTAGCGGGTCCGCTATTTCTGAGGTGATCGGTAGTTATTCTATGATCTTGGTCTAAAGCTTCCGGGCTTGGCTAAGGGAGTTCCTTGATCCACCGCCACAGAACCTCGGGAAGATCCTCTGGGTCAAATCGAAATATGGCACTTGGCCGTATTGTCTGCATGCTGCCATCTATACAGCGGAGGATTGAGAAGGTTACGACTTGTCCTACATACACAAGATCATAGACCACATGCGGACATATCAGCCACCAGGCCGAGCCCAGAACCAGGGAGGAAGACAGAAGGCTCCTCCTTTCCAGGATGGAGGTTCCGCATCTGAGGATTCTACGACGCGACCGAGGACGCTGTGCACATGACTGGCTGACCCAAGAACATTGCTACAGTGGAACATATAGCTTGGAGGAGCGAGTGGGGTTTACCAGTGAAACAGAATCTAGGACAAAGAAGCTCTTTGTTAGTCGCCGGCCCAAGAACATTGCTACAGTGGAACATTAGCTAGAGGAGCGAGTAGGTTTACCAGTAGAACATAATCCAGAATAAAGAAGCCCTTTATTAGTCGCCAACCTAAGAGTATTGCTACAGCGGAATATGTACCTAGCTTGAAGGAGCAGGTGTGCTTCAGCAGTAAAACAGAATCCAGAATAAAGAAGCCATTTGTTAGTCGCCGACACGCATGCATGATAAAACAGTCCTCCTCCTCCCCAATCGATCAAAGGCCAGCTCAAACGTGCACCACCAAACCAACAGCGACACCGCGGCCTTTGCAGCGACCTAAATATCCCATGGCGAAACCACAGAATCGAAAGCGACAACGCGCCGATGAGCCCTCGCGAGCCGACACCAACACTTCATCGAACAAGAGCAATACGACAAGTGAAATCGGACCCGATGCTTGGGCGTCTTGGAAATATCCTCCCGAGTTCTGGGATAGACTATCCAACATCTGGCTGACCCATCGGGCCTTGGAAGAGCTCGACCGCCGGACCAGTCTTCGGCGCCCTTCTCCTCCTCCTCCACCGGTTCCTAGGCCGAGAGAACTCGCCCGGAATACCGCTGCTGCCACCGCCAGAGATCTTGCTAGATTTGCAAGACACGGCGGTCCTGGCCTATCTAATCTTCGTGGGGTAATGCGATATGAGCGTAGTCTACCAAGTTTTTTCCTAACGAGTCCATCTAGTATCCCCACCCCTTAACATACCATCAACCTTGTGCCGCCATGAGCGCGAGCCGATCTTCGCGAAGCCGGAGGACCAGGTCCGCAGATCCAACCTCTACCCTTCCCACCCCAGAAACTGAGACAACGAAGTCGGCGCCCTACGACGGCAACTTCGATTTGCATCTGACTGACCATCGTGCCTACGCAACCTATTCATCACAAAAGCCAGACTTGGCGGATGTCAGAAAGGCCTTGGCAGTCTCCAGGCGATCGCTCTCGTCTCCTATGTTTTCTGATGGCGCATTTGAGATGTTCCAGGAGAGCGATGCCCGAGCCAAAGACAAGGACGACGTGTTGGTAAACGTCATTCCAACCATTTTCGGTCCCGGTCAGACTTCCCATGCATATGCATCCGCTCGAAATACAGTGTTTGGGAACCTCGAGCCGCTTACGGATGGGACAATTGCCCCGGCCAAGCCGGACATCTACTATGGAGCACATCCTGAGAAGCTGTCTGAATCTGTCCGCAACGAGCTCGGTCATCATATCATCCCGTCGACTATGGAGGACAAGCCCTTGGCTCCCAACTTCTTCCTTGAAGCCAAAGGCCCAAATGGCAGTACAGCTGTGGCAACACGGCAAGCTCGCTACGACGGCGCAATTGGATCTCGTGCTATACATAGCCTCCAGAACTACAGCCAAAAAGAACCTGTATTCGACGGCAACGCCTATACTTTCAGCTCGACCTACCACAACAGCTGTCTCAAGCTTTTCGCCCACCACCCCACGGCGCCGACGACCGAGGGGACCGGCCTGAGTATCATATGACTCAAGTTGGCGCTTATGCTATGACGGACGGCCGTGACGAATTTGTACGAGGTGCCACTGCATTGAGGAATGCTAGAGACTTGGCAAAACGGCACCTTGATAACTTCATCCAGGCTGCGAATACCAAAGCGTCTCAAGCGGAGACAGTCACCGGCCAGGAAGTTCCTATCCAGACATCCAAAGACGACCCAAATTTCCACGAATCAACGGATCACGCAGACTATCCGCTCTCACAGAATGCTGATGCTGCACTTCAGCAGCACATTCCCGAAGCGGGTAACTACGGCGTCACGTCGAGTTTCAGCACCGATCCGTCTCGTTCAAAGCGGAAGCGGAAGCGGCAATCGCTCAGTCCGCCCTCCAATTACAAGAGTCGGACGCGGCCCAGTACGACTAGACGAACTACAGAGTCGTCTACATCCGCTACGGAATCAGCGCAGTCAGGTTCAAGCAAGGCTCGACGTCCCGCTTCTACCGAGTAGACGGAGGTTATGTCTTGAAATGCCTCGTGGAAGTCTGGAAAGAAAGCTGCGCCCACACTTTTCATCGTCGTCTCTTTGGCATCGTCATCGCACATAAAGGACTCATCCTAGACCAAACAGGCAGTGTAACAGGGGATGAGCTCGGAGGGACAGAAGGCTTCGAGTGAAACTTGGGCTTTTGCTAGAGACTCCAGAAACCATATCCACCCCTCACAATGGCTGACCCATTCCCGCCTCCTCATGGGATAGAACACCCTGACGGGAGCGCCGAATTCGTCGAGCTTATCAATGAGTGTAAGAGCGTGAGTGTAAGAGCAGCCGCGAGGACCGAGCGGGATGGAAGGACAGGATCGCGGGATTCGCTGCGATGGCACCAGCATGGGGGGTTGCGGAGCTGCTGTGGCGGGCGGTCTGGGACTTTTGGGCTAGCTGGTCGCTAGCAGGGATATCATAGGGATAAGTAGGGAGGAAGCTGTACACAGAGGAGAGGGGGATTATGATTGCTTCTTTCATTGAATTTCCTTTTCAGTCAGAGAGACAGATATTTCGATGACCTTCTTTGTCAGAGTTAATGAAGACTTTTTGCCCTTAATTTTTAAGAGATTTTTACGAGACTATTTTTTGACTGCAGTTGCAATCCTCGTCCGACCTCAGTCTTCCACTTCGCCAATTGACGGACTGCCGCAGGCCTCATCGATGCCTTGCCACCATTATTTCCTGCGACCGACCCGATAGAGCATCCGATTAGATCCTTTCCTATTAGGAGACATAAGCCTCAGATCAATCCGACTATATACGCGTAGTCTGGTGCGGCTTCGGGCCGACCAAGCAAGATGCCTGTGCGACGCTTTTCTGTGCACCCTCTTAAGGAATAGCAGATGATTTGGGTGTTGGCTATTGACCTTTTCCGCCGCTAAACTGCCATCTTTGAGGCTGTGGAATATTTTAAGAGGATCGATATCCTGCTGTGCTGTATGTCTGAAGGTATTGTTACATATATCGGGACATTGGATTTCTGCAGTTATTATAGCAGTGAACCTTGTCTTTCTTCATCATTATAGATATATATTGCTACCTTCTATATTACTAGTTTAATTCCAAGCTTAACTTTTTATTTAATTAAGTTAATAGCTAGCTAAAGTTAAAGATTCTAAAGTATGTAAAATATTTTACTGCGAGGCGATATCTTACTGTAAAGCAACTGTGCTGACGATCAGGCGCATGCAGCTAAGGCTCTGGGCTGCAGAGTCCATTGCAAAAGCGTTTGCATCCTGCCCGTTGGACTGCTCAAGCGGCCCCTCGAGGAACCTGCGGCTGTATGGGAGAATCGCGGCGGTTGAGATGCCCTTCCAGCTTCGGTTGTCACTAGCCGGTTCCTCTCGGATTTCGATTTCAGGAGCTTTCTTTCGAGGCGCTTGGTCCAGCGGCCGTCACCCGGCAGGCTTGGATACCACCGCCATCACAGATCGAGTTACACGAGACTAGGAAGAGTTGTCCGCCTGATGTTCGAGATATTCGGGGAGTGCAGTTGGGTAGACAAGACGTCCCACCTGCTAAGCTGCTCGAGTGTGTGTGACGATCCTTCTCGAGGAACCCGAAGCCGTACCGGAAAATCGCGGCAGTCAAAGCGCTTTTGCATTCCGGGTTTGTCACTAACTGCTTCCTCTTCAGTTTCCTAGTTGAGAGCTCCGCTTTGTCTCGAAATGCGCCGTCGAGTAGCCGCCACTCGGAAATCTCGGACAACACCATCATCAAAGAACAGATTTCGTAGGGCCAGAGAGACCTGTCTGCCTGGTACTCGGGGTGTTGGTACATGCCAGTTCACATGCGTGCTCTGGTCTGTCGTTGCATGGGTCATAAATCGCAAATCTCCAGCCAGCGAATGAAGGGGGTTCAGCTGGGTGGGTGTGAGCGAGTTCACCAGGACGAGCCAGTGGCGAGACGGATGAGGACGGCGAGAAGAGGACAAGGTTGTATCAGGAATGAAGAACAGGTGCCCATCGTCAGGATGCTGCAGCTTGAGGTGTGGGTGGCGAAGAGTTTCTTTCTTCCCGCAAGCCACATTGACAGCCAGCTCCTCCCTTATACAGGCCAGCCGTCTGGTCCTACAACCTCCCATCTTTGGCCTCTCTTCCCCATCCCCAACTTCTTCATCTCCGACCATTTCAGCCCTCCCATTTTCATTATTTCTCAACAGACACACGTCGAACCAATCGCCAGCATCGTCCAACTCATACTTCCATCTTTCTGTTTCGACCGAGTCCAGCCTCACGATGTCCTGCAGGACCAAGCCATCCCCGTCCTTGAGGCACTTGCTGCAAACGACAATCTTCACAACCATTCGTTCAGACGCTTTGAGCGCGACCATCCTCCGCCCTACGCATCGTCGACCGAGTCGAAAGAATTCGACCATGACTTCCTTGCGCCACCGCCACCACGCGACGAGCTACCGGAAGAGCTGAAAGCCATCATGGAGCAGCCCATCAGCGACGATGAAATAAAGCAGATTGCATTCGACATGGATCCATCATAGATCCCGTCGATTTCTATCACACAGAGGCGAAGAGAGAGGAAGACGGGGTGGAGGAATATCGGTTGAATAGGATATTCCGAGGAGTGGAGGGCTCTCGGCGATGTGGTGTCTTCGTCACAACGTCAAGCGCCGCTGGGAGAAACTCGATGTCTGGAATCCTGAGTGAGGGTTTGCCAGGCGTAACGCACAGCCAAATGACAACGCCTACAGGTAGAAATGGAAGTGGGAACAACAAACTGCCCATGACTCTGAGTCTGCTGGCTCCGCGAGGGATGCACATATGGAGCAGCTCGTTGCGCGCGCCCTCCGCCTGCGCCAGAATCTACGTCGTGGCGAGAATGCCCCCGTGCTCCCACGGTCTTGCCTCGAACAAGATGCGACTGCTTCTCAAGCCGAGTCGTTCCTAATCTCCACGCCTTGGTTCATCTTTCGGATCGAATTAGCCGAAGAGAGGACGAGATACTTTCGTCTCTCCAACAAACAACGATGGCGCCATCCATGCTCGGTCCGGAAGCAAGTCATCAAGTGGTGGAAGGAGCGCGGAGACTGGAGGGAGGAGTTCGACAGGAAGAACTGGGTTACTTCCTGGAAATGGCGGCATGAGTCTCCCTCCCCAGAGCCCGAGGATCTCACACCCATCAACAACATGAAAGACAGTCCGCTGGACACGACGGACATGGACTTGACTCCTTCCGAGATCGATGACCTAGAAACCATTGAGCTTCCGAGTTCCGAACAACCAAAGGGATTCTGAACTATAAGGCGGAAGGACTCGGGCTTGCGGGCCCCCTTTCCTGGACAGCTTCTAGAACCTTTCCAACCGCCTCCACTGCCTCCGGGGTCTCTTCTCTACGCACCTCTAGGATTACTACCTCCCAGTTATTTTATCTTTAAGAAGGTACTATTAGAAGAAGAGTATAATAAAATATTATTTAAAGAGTATAAAGACTTATTATAAGAGCTAGGGTATAATAGGCTAGTGTCTCTTATAACTTAATTATAAGATATTACATTTCTAAATAAAATAAAGATAAATATTTAGGGTTTTTTTTAGTTTTACTTAATATTATTAGATAAATTAAAGCTATATAGTATTTTTAAATAATAAAAATAAATAGGTAATAGGCGGGCAACTCTTGGGTATTCCGCAACAAAAATCAAATTACTTATATTAATTTATTATTTATCCAAATAGAAAAGGCTAATAAAGATAAATATAAATACTTTACTCTAACCTTTACCTAAATTCTTATATTAGCAATAAACTGTACCCTAACTACTGCTACAGAAGAGGGGCAGCCCAACCAGTCAGAGAGAATAAGATGATCACATCATTTTCAATCGATTATTGACCCCAAATTCGGCCCGATCAGCTGTATCGCCGCAGCCTCGAGTCCGACACGAATCCCTTCCAGCCGCTCACCCCTGCCCCAGTCAAGGATGTTGCGGATGTACTTGCGAAACTTGAGGAACTGCTCGGGATCTTGAAGGTAGAAACCATCGACGTACGCCATGTGGTAGTCCAGCTCATTATGCTTCCATGTGATATACAGTCGCGCCTCCGTACCGTTCATGGCGATGCTAAATGCAGCGCTATTAATCGGATGGACCATGTCGCTCTCGCACTGCCTCAAACGGCGGTTGAGCTTTTCGGCGATATTGACGCAGGATACGGAGCCCCCAAGGCATTGGTTTGTAGCCACCCACATACTCCCGCTATCGCCCATGAACTCGATGACGAAGAACGGATAGTACACACTTTCATGCCGATTGTCGGCTATCATCTCAGTCCCCATGGAGATCAGTTGGGTCTGCTGCTGGGGAAAGGCATTCTGCTGGTTGTATCCATAGAGCAGGTCTGGCATAGGGGTGCTGACTTTGAGATTGGATCCCGTGCTGGGGACGGCGTGCTTGGCCATCGGTTGTCTGATGTTGTGTTTCAGCGGCTCTGTTATGCAGAGAGAAGGGAAAATATCGGTGCGAAAATACTCTTCCACTTGGGGCTCTTCAGCTCCCATCCATGGCAGAGCAGCCAGGCCAGCGTCCTGTCTGACATCCTCAAGCGATGGGCCAGGAGAATCACGATCCTTGTGTATTTTGTTAATGATGCTGGCAATCTGCTCCGTAAATTCTTGATATGGGGGGCGGGGGAAGTGTATGTTATTCATAGCCAAGTTCCTAAGCCGGTATTGGGGGTTCTCGACCAGGGTTTTTCCCGGTCGGTCCTGACGAGGACGCAATGATGTTCGACGGGGTACCCGATCCACCGCCTGCATCTGCCAGTGAATAAGATGCAGTTGAAGCGGGCATCGGCGGCACTGCAAAGCATCCCGTGTGTTGGCCATCGCCGGTGCTGATCTCGTGAACTGTCTCGGGATGGGGCAGTCGTCTGCAGGATGAAGGTGGCTATCTGACCGGCAGCGTATATCTCGGTCGGACCCAACCGATTCGAGCCACTCAAGAACAAAGCAGCGCTCCGAGCCGGCGCGAGGACCCGGCTGGAAGGGATCGACAAATTTCTCGAGAAAGTAGGCGTACGGAGGGCTTTGGTTTCGGATGCTGGATGACTGGCGTCTGCCCAATGCCGTTAGTACTTGATCCCATAGAAGCGTGTGGGGGCGTACCTTGTCTGCGGGTTGAGCTCCTTCACCCTCAACCTCAGGCTGCTGCGCGTCCTGGGGAGGCCGGCTGCCGCTGGAGATGGTATGGCGATAGCGTTGAGCAGCTGTTCTTGCAAGCACTTGGATAGTCTCACACGAGAGCGCCTGGGCTGAGCTTTGGAGATGCCGTTGTTCATGATGGAAATTCTCTCTCAAAGGCGGGAAGGAGGGAGAGATGCTTTGTATCAGCGGGAAGGGCCTGCGGAGTTGAGTTGATCATATGCGCCGAAGAGGACTGGCAGCAGGTCATGAGGCGCCTAAGAATGATTAGCTGTCGACTGCGCAAAAAGCGCCACGCTCTGGCTGGCCCTCAAATACGTGGTTCTTTGTCCCAAGAAGGCGGCAAAATAGCGGGCGCCTCGACTTGCCGACCCCAAGGCGCGCATCCCTTGGCGCCCTTTTCGTGCTATAAAACCCTAGCCCACCTCAGGTAAGGGTTAGGGTAAAGTATTTTTATCTTTATTTTATTTAGAAACATAATATCTTATTCTAAAGCAGCAGGAGATAAGTTGTCTCGAAGAGCCCGGTAATCTCGTTGGCCAGTAGCTCGCGTCCAAGCTCCTCGGCGCGGCGCTGAACAATGTTTGAGAAGGCGGCCTGGAGACTGCGAGGTAGATCGAGCTGCAGTTTTGTCTGCAAAATAAAAGCACTCCCCCCTTTTCCAGACTGTGAGTTAATGCGAATGACAGCCTCGTAACTGCGACCGATATCCTGGGGATCCAGTGGCAGGTAGGGCATCCCGTGCCATGGGTCTTCGCTGGATAGGCCTTGACGCTGACGATTCTGGATTTCTTTCTTGGTTGCATCTTGATGGCTGCCTGAGAAGGCTGCATATACGAGACTACCGCCGTAGGGAGCACGCTCGTGGACGGGAATCTTGGTGCAGGATTCGACCATCTTGATGACTGAGTTCAGATCGGAGAAATCAATTTGTGGGCTCACACCCTGTGTGTAAAGGTTTTAAAGCCAAGGTGGCGAGATCGACATTGCCCGTTCTCTCCCCGTTACTGTGGAAGGACACGGTCAGCTCCCGCCATCTGGTCCAGTGAGTTGGATGCCTCGTCTACTAATAACTGCAAACGGACAGCGACACCACTTCCAACTCCTCCAGTGCACCTCGCTACAACGTCGTCAGGACACCGGGTGTGCTTCAGAAGTTGCAGGAAGAGGTCGACACGGCCGTCCCGGGCGACGAGACTGTTCTCACCTATGACCAAGTCAAGCACCTTCCATACCTTGGAAACGCCATCAACAAGACCATACACGTCCAGATCGCTTCATCCACCTTGGTTATTTTACACGGCAGCACGCACACACTCTCTATCCCTTTCGATCATAGACGCAATGTCTCATTCCAGGGCCGCCAGAACTGATTATCCCATGTCGGCATACACTTAACTTTTTCCGGTGGTTCAAGGACCCAACTGATGCTGTTGTCCTCCCCTGGACTCCTCGCCAAATCTGACGCATACCCTTTAAGATGCTTGATTTTCTCTGCCTTGTCATCCGAGTACTCAAGATTCACTGTCGGAACAACAGCAATCTTCCGGTAGCCTCTGAACCACATTTCCTTTGCAGAAGATCTGCGGCTCGCCCTGAGCGCACTCGCCGTCATTTCCACCGTGCGTCTCGCGGAAGCGAAGGCCATCGAGCAGCGGCGCGGCACCAATTGCGGTGGCGCCGTTCCAGCAGGAAAAGACCTGGAAGGGGAGGTTGTCGTCGTAGCGTGACCTGGTGTCAGGGGCGTTCCAGAACAGGTTCCACGCCGAGTTCCAGTTGCCGTCGGGGGGGATCTCGAAGAAGGAATCGCCAGCGAGAGTCCGAGCCACCCAGACGTCGTAAAAGGTCGGGTCGTTTCCCACGTACGTCCAGTCCATGGCGCAGGTCATGTCGGCTCCGAGTGCGCGACGCTGGAGTGCTAGCTCGAGGAGGTCTTCGGGGCAGGCGGCGACATCGTTGAGGAACAGAACGGTGGTGTTTTCCGATACTCGGTCGAGATTGTCGAACATGGGTTGGAGGGCTAGGTTGCGCAGCGCAGCGAGCTTGTGGATGCGGTCGCCCTGGGCCGGGTTGATATCCGACGAGTTGTAAAAGTACGTGAGACGGAGGCGGTCGAGGAACGGACCGAGGGCGGCGAGGACGTCGGCAGTCCCATCTGGCGAATTGCCCTCAATGATGGAAAGCGCACAGCATTCGGGTCCCAGGAAGCGAACAACCTCGACGATGCTGCCTAGCAGACGCGGCAGAAGCGCCAAGCAATTGCGCAAGTCGATGGCGAAGTAGTAATCGATATGCTGCGGGTCTTTTGTATTCCTTTGCGGATCTTTGTCCTGTAGGAGGACATCGTAGCGGCTGGTATTCAATGTGGGACACTCGAGGCGCCGAGGTTCTGTTACGGCGGGATCGAGGATTGCCGTGATGTAGGGAGCGATGTCCGAGGCGGATAGGACGGTTCCTGAGTACCATGTGAGTATGAGGCGCCATCTTGTACAGGTAGGCGGGCAAGCCAGTAAATACTGACCATTTAAAATGGTGATTGCGGTCGCAGATGCAGTCGCAGATGTAGTCGCAGATGCAGCAAGTGAACTTGTCGGAGTGGCCACGATTTGCCCAGCATTAGAGGCGGATGAGGTCAACGGTGCCGCTTTGTGCGGGAACGGAAGATGCAGCGCGGGGAGTCGAGTGAGGCGATCGCGACCGAGATACAGCGTCGTGGTGACGAGCAACAAGCAGAGCGCCGGCACGAGCAGAAAAAGAAGCCTGCGATGCATGACTGGCTCACGGGACCAAGCACATCACCAAAACCTCACCACGGTTGACTGCGGAAGCTGGACGGACGTGTTGGGGCCACGAGAGGATGAGATAGCAGCATGTAAAGAGGAAACAGAAATGGGCCGGAACCAGGCGAAGGACAAGGCACAATGACAATATTTCTTTACTTTTAGCGCCAACAGCCAACAGCATGGGCAAAAGCCCCTCTCCTAGCCTCGGATATACACGTATTCTTGTACTATGTAATTACGGACTCTCGGTCTTCGTTGCGCGAGATGCCCGATTGAGAATTGTGTTGGCTGCAAGTTGCCAGGTACAGCCAGAGGCCCTGCAACCTGCGCCAGTAATAGTTGTTGCTCGTTGGCGCCCTGATAGAAAAGCTGTTGGTCCACCCCTGGCAACTCGCCCACCTAGGCAAGGATTAATGGCAAGAGCCCAATGGCATCCCTGTGGGAGTACCCAGAGCCTGGAGCCGAGTTTGCAAGTCAAAGACAGGCTGTGGAAGCAGACCAACAGTCCAACACAGTTGGAAGACACAGCAGAATGTCAGTATGGGGCAGATCCCCCTGGCGGTCGGAGGGATAAAGATTGAGTCCATTACCTCCTTGCCTTTCCTCACCTCAAGACTCTTCAACCGCTCATCTTTGAGGTACCAAGAAAAAAAACAGACTGCCATCTTCGCCGACATGCAAGCTCTAAGCCGTCTATTCTTGTTGTTCTTCCTGTTTCGGCTCGGAGCATCTTACAGCCATGGTCTTCTCACAGCCCTACCAACCGTAACCCCGACACCACGGTTGCTAACCCTCACCCGCCGTAACGAGACCGAAGTTCAAAAACGAGCCATAACCACCGAGCTCTCGACTTGCGGCTACTTGAACGGCGATTCGGATCTAGTGAGGACCGCCAACTCGGGTTATGTCTGCCGCGTGGACACCAAGAATGCCCTGTGGGGTTTCTGTCCCAACACCGTCCTATCTGCTACAGACTGCGGACTAGCCGGTAGCTGTTTTGACAAGAAAGACTGCTCTAAAGGATGCGGGAAGACGGACAGCCAGGATTTGACGACTTTTACTTGGTTTGTTAATGTAGACGCCTTTTTTCTTTGAACCACGCAGCTAACCTTCGGCCGCACCACAACAGCACCGGCACCACCTACTGTTCTACTGCGCTCTTGACTTTCGGTGTCGACCAAACATATTCCTACATCGCCTGTGGCGCAAAGTCCGGCACCGACCACTATCAGATTACACCTAACGAGGAAACCAGAACTTCCACAACTTCCACAAGTGCCTCAGCGTCGACGACGGCATCCGTGACATCTCGGCAGACGACCGACGCCTCCGAGAGCACTTCCGATCCGACACGCAGTAGCACCAGTTCCGAAACACAGAGCAAGGCCGTATCAGACGAGAGCGCGCTTGAAACGACCTCGACAGCTTCGGGAGACGAGCCCTCGTCGTCTGGCGGCGCTTCGACCAATCTCGGTCCGATAATTGGCGGAGTCCTCGGAGGGCTTGCCCTGGTCTGCGGTACTGCCATTGCGGCCCTCTACCTATTGCGGAGGAACAATAACCGGCGTGCAAGCTCACAGCCTACAGACCAAGACTCGCATCAGGCGCCTCCGTCATCGTGGGTCTGCGATGAGCCCAAGCATCCGCAAGAGTTGGCAGGCTCGACGCCGCAAGAGATGCTGCCTAATGGCCATTACGGGCGTGAACACGCGGTAGAGCTATCGAGTTGACAAGCTTACAGCCAGCTGTGGTATTAGGTTCAACGTGGTTGCGCGGGAAGGCGAAGATGGGTTCAAGAGTTCATGATTCTTTGATGAATTAGCACATTGGCGTGCTACAGTACATAAATAATATGTTGAATGAGAGATGATGATTCAAATTGAGGACCGTGGAGGATACATCATTATTAAAGTAAAGCAACTCAATCCAATGCTCACTACTCTGCGTGGCTCCTCCAGCTAAGCATTCGAGTCGGAAGGTGTCTCTTTCAGTAGTTTCACGATTCCCTTCGCGGACCGGCCGTCGTCTCCAATCAGCCGAGGCGGGAACGCATGCCGCCAGACACCTAACGATTTTCCAAAGGCGAGAAATCTGCACATGCATCAGTAGCGCCACCAAGTAATCCTTTGGTATATTAGAGTGAGGTTGAGCAAGCACTTGCGAGGGAACGATCATGTGACTTTTATACGTTACAAATAGTCTCAATTTTCTGAGCAATCTCTTTTCTCTTCTTATAAACAATACCTGCCAACGTCGCCAATCTCAAATGCCTGGCAGACCCCCAAATAAAGCATATACGTATGTTCAACCGTTTGGTCTCAATTATCGTGCAGGCAACGACTTTTTCGCTCACCCAACTTATCCTAACTGGCGCACAGATCTCTGAAACCCTGGCTTCCTTCGTCGTGACGCCCTTTGACTTTGCACCGACTTCAATCGCACCACGACACCAGTACAGCTTTCCCCGCTCGCCACAATGTCAGTGATCGAAAAGACGGTCGATATCCCGGACAGAATTCAACACACCCAAACCATTGGCGTTGGTTTGTCGTCCTGGGTCCAGCGACTCAATGCTGCGGCGAAATGTTACAAGGATGTCGAAGAGAGAATCAGAGAGGTTGCAGTATATGATCGCCTTGGGTCTGGCCATCCAGGGATCATGCGTTGTTATGGCACCCTAGATGACAGATGTTTGGTCCTCGAATTTGCGTGCCACGGCTCCGTACGACAATACGTCCGTGACCATCATAAAATCCCCCTGGCTCTTAAACTCCGTTGGATGGAGCAAACAACTAGTGCCATTGCATTTCTTCACTCAAACAATATATTTCATTGCGACATTTCCAGCAACAATGTGTTTCTCGATGAGAACCTAGATGCCAAAGTAGGGGACTTTTCTGGCTCATCCCTGGATGGCGGAGATGCCCTCACTTGGTATGAGACGACTCATTCTCATCCCGATTTATCAACCCCGTCTGTCCAAAGCGACGTTTTTGCCCTGGGTTCAACATTCTACGAGATTTCATCTGGTAAGGTTCCTTTTGAGGGAACGGATTCACTTGCTGTTGAGGAGTCCTTCAGGGCTGGCCACCTCCCAAGCTTGGAATCATTGCCTGTCCTCAGTCTTATCATCGAAAAGTGTTGGAGGCAACAGTATCACAACGTTGATGAGCTACTGCAGGATGTGAAGAGAGAGGGTATGTTCGCCATGATATTCCCTACGCTGTGGCTAATGCCTACAAGCAATTTCTTTACCCCACCAGCCGAAACAAGACAGCTCTTCAACTCGGGGATACCAATCATCTTAACCCTAGCCATCGTCCCAGTCGTGTGGTGGATGAGATCATTTGGACAGTTAACTACGGATTAGCGCCCGATGTAGAATATAATTAGGAGGGCATACTTGGAGGCCCGCTTATCATGGACAACTAAGACATTGGCCAGGCTTCCTCGAGGAGCCAAATATCCGCTTCTGGCCAGCACCTACTGGCTGCGGAGTTGGACACTGTGATCCTGTCGTTCTCGCTGTTTCGCAATGCATTATGTCGCGTTGTGGAAAGATGTGTTTCCCATCAGTCTTCACGCAACCCAGGAAGGAAAAGTTGTAATCAATGTACGTACACATCGTGACGCAAGGTCGGTAGATTGAATCGAGAGGTAAATGTTAGGAAGAACCAGGTTAAATAGCTTGCTGGCTAGAGCGGGGTAAACATGGAACATGCAGCAAGAAGGCAACCGTGGGCGTTGCGCCTTTTGCACACCAACAGAACTGGTCCGCATACTATTCTGGGCATCAACGACTGCCTCCAATGACTCAAGCAGTCGGCGACGGCTTTTCTAGCTTGGCTGAAAAGTCACCAAACCATGCCAGCCAACAGGGCAGAGGCCCAAGAAGCTTCACAGCCTCCGAGCCGGACGACTGAAGATTTCGACTCGGCACAATACCCAACTTCGACCGAATCTCGACCGCCATCCTCTACTTCGCAACACTACCGGCACAAGATGTGCACTGCCGCACGTAAACTCCCACGGGCCAATTTGTTCTGATACAGGAAATTTCCGATCCAATGCAAAACATCGGTGCTGGGGGAGGCGACTCCGTCGATACCTGGGCTGTAGAATACAACGACGTGCTAAGGAGCATTCCCGAAACGGTGCGCAAAAGCAAGGAAACGCGCGCCTCTCCCTACAAACCCCAACGCTCAAAGCGCTCACCGATTCAGACAAGCACTCGGTTCAAGCAACCCGACGGCAACGCAAGGCGTCAAGACGATAGCGGTGACGAAGAAGAGACTCCTCCTTCCCCCACTCCGACACGATCGATTCGTACCGACGAAAAGACTTCACTACGTCAACGAGGGCGGGTTCGGCCAGAAGAAGCGCAAGATGGCAAGGGAGGCTGGCAGTATAGCCAAACGAAGCGGCATAATATACAAGATCGTCCGTTCTGTACTCCGAAATGCCTACGAGGGAATTGGAGCGTTATCTGACCAAGGGCAGAAGCCAGATAGCGGATGCTCTTTCTCCGCCTCAGCTCCTCAAGAACTGTGCTGGGATATCTATAGATATTTCCGGTATTTTTATTCTATTACTGTAATCTTGAATCTAAATAGTTTTTTAATGCAGAGCTGTTGTCTTAGCCAATATCCCACACTGTGACGCCTTCTGACAAGAACAGCTCTGCATTGTGGAGTTCTCTATTTTGCTGGCTTCAGTACTGTTGATAGCAACAGTACTACAAGTTTAGGTCGGCGAGTTGTGAACAAAGAAGCATGAAGCGATAATCTTGTCAGTTTGATCTAAAGCGACGACTCAAGGGAATCATCTACTCATAGTCATTTTTCGAGCCCTCCCTGGGCGCAGGCAGTGTAAATAGCCGCTAAGCGTTCTCAGATGCCTCTCTATCGAGATGGAAGCCCCCGCTTACAGAACCTGGAACTTGACAATAATCATCACCTGGACATTTTACTCAATTTTCTCATGAGTTTACTTCCAAGATGTCCAAGTTACAATGCATGCAGCCGCTCGCCCACTGCGCCACCAAGGGGGCTGTGTGTCTTGTTACACGACGAGAGGCGCCAAGGCAAACACAGCAGCTCAACGCACAACGCCCGATTCATCATCCATCGAAACTTCCACCGAACGTACACTGTCCTTTGCAACGGACTACGACAATTTTTACTTGCAGCCTTCCGCCGAAATATGAACAAGAGCTCGAGCTACCTCGTTGTCGGCGGCTTGTGCACGGAGCTTGACGATGTCGCCGATCCTGACGTGGCTGGATGGGGAATGCGTGCCTATGTCCCATGCTGCCTTTTCGGATATGATGAAGCTCACATCAAATAGGTCATCACAGCCTTCACTGCCGCCATCATCCTTAATATAACCGCCATCTTAATGGGATACCTACTTGGAGGTCTGCCTCAAGATCGATACCACTCAGTTCCTAGCTACGCTTGGTCTCCCATCTTCGCCGACGTCCTCCACCTGCATCCCCTTCAAAGACTTTTCTGCGACCAACAGCCCAAGCGAGGGCCATCCCGACGACGAGTCACAAGATCGGCCACCGTCGACGTCCACCGCCGGAGAGTCTCCAGGCACAGGAAAAGACCAGCATGATAGCCAGCCAGCCGACCCGACCCCGCCCGCAGCTGGAGAGTCTTCAGACGCAACAAAAGACCAGCCTGATGGCCAGCCCGCCGACCCGACGCCTCCCACGGATAGTATAACGAGAGAGGGATGGTCTAGAGTCCTAGTACCATTCGTGCTGGGAATGAGCGACCAACAACTGTTTACTAGCATGGCCCTCATGGTGGCGACCATGTTCATGATAGGAGGCCTACACGACCTAGACGAAACCCTCTCCGTCTACTCCTTTCAGGTCGTCACCTCGCTGGCATACTTCTCCTGTATCATCCACCTCTGCTCTCTCACCGTCGTTCGGAACCACTTCGACGAGCACACGCGGCTAGGGTACTTTCGGGCGGGCCTCATCGTCCTGTTCCTCGGTCTCCTCATCGTCTGCATGGTCATTTCTGAGTCCGTCACTTTTCGGTTCAACTCCAACGTCTCTGTCAAGTGTGCGCTGCAGCACTTCCGCCTGGTTGACCCCCAGAGGCCCAACTACGTCAACATATCCGACGAGATCATAATCATCTTCAACCTCGCCGTGCTCATCTACATCATCCTTATTAGATACTATAGGCGGCTAATAGAACTCTTCGACAAGGACTCACGCTACATTGTCACGAACAGGACGCCCAGCTTCTTGCTGGACGCCTTCCAGGCTAGCTTTCTCTCGGAAGTAGTTTGGATGCTCTTCTATTTCGCCTTCAGACTCGCCAATCTGTTCAAGTTGCTCGTTGACGAGAACGCAAACAGTCTTAATATTAGGCCCAGTTTCGGTCAGCTTGTGCCCATCTTCCTGCTTGCCCACCCTTTCTTGGCCTCTTTCGCAGCACTGTCAGGTGAGTTGGCCCAGACATTAGCTGCCATTATCAGGCCCGTACTGTCGCAGATTTTTGGCTAATTTCCCCTGGACTCGAGGCCAATCAATAGTTCTGCTAGCCGGGCATCAGCCCTCCCACTTACCTCAGAGGCCCAAGGAGAACGCAGCTGGCCCATGGTACTTGGTGTGTTTCTCTACGTCTCGGCGCTGCTGGTTTGGGCTTTGATGTTCGCCAATATCATACCTGGAGCGTTCGTTCTTTCACTCGTCGCTTGTATATTAAAGGCTGGATTTCTATTTTTTAGAGTTTATAGGATGTACTTACCAAAGGAGAATAAAGGGTTAAACGCAATGGGAAATAGGAATTAGCTAGGTAGAATAGAAAACATGATTGTAGCTATCTCTATAGGAGGACTAAATAAATTATTTAAGGGCTTCTTTTGTTTAGCTTTACTCAATAGCATCAGATAGATCAAAGCCATGTAGTATTTACAAACAATAGAGACACACGATTGATACTGCACCCAGTACCAGAAGATCCAGTAGCTTATCCAGCAGGCCATTGTGCATTTACCTCTACCTTAAGCTTCAATTCAACCCTTCTGTCTTCAACCTTGTTAACTGCAGGCAAGGAAATCTCTTTATATAAGCCGGCTTAGCTTAAAAGTGTTCACTGTAGGACTTTGTTACTTGCTCCGTGTGGCAAAAATCAGACACCATCTCAACCTTGAGCTTGCGAGCGAACAGTCCATGTTCCTTAGCCATCTGGTGAATCTTGCCGATGCCCGAATCGTGTCCAGGGACAGTGACGCTCGACGGGCTATTGATGGCGGCAATTGTTGTGTATCCTTCTGTGTTGTCGGCTGGGGTAGTAGTAGCCTCCTCTACGCCCACTTTGAGGGCCAACACGGCGCCGTTGGACCTTTCCGGGCTATATCAGTAGCTGGCAAGCTGCGGAAAGACGCAACGAAAGCGCTCGTTGGAAGGAAACAAGTCACGCCGCAAAAGCTGTTCCAATCTCTCTGCTGCAGTGGCTTGTGACTATGGTCGGCTCGACGACCCTCGAGCCGAGCAGCATGACTAAGCCAAGTTTGACAGCGGTTCATGCCAGCTGATTGATTTCAGCCTCGTTGACTAGCGCTCAGACGCCGGTTTATTGAGGCAAACTGGAGCATCAGCGAGTTCTGATTGTATCTTGGGTGGGACTGAGGGACTCTACATGTCTAACTTTTTATTCTGCAGTTAGCACGTTTGACCGGGCTATGCAAGATTAGGACCCCCCTATGTATCTTTTCCATCAAGGTCAAATTTATGTAGACTCGAATCTAAATGGATTGAGCCCGCGCGAACCTAGACACGAATATCGGAACCAAAACTCAGCCACACATTTCACTTACCCTGTACTCATGAGTCGCGCACAAACCGCGTGAATCCCTTCCCTTGCAATGTCATAATGTGTCCAATGACGACCTAGAAAATATAAATGAGGGATGCCATTATCTGCTTCTTGATATTGTGGAGCCATTCCTAAATGCACTGCCACCGAAGCTACGTTGTCTCATGCCAGAAATCTGAACGAGTTAACGGATGCAACCCCCTCGTTGCCAAGAGAATCCTACAACAGTAACCCTATGGCTAACGCGAGGAGCATATTTCATCCTGTCTACACCTAGACAACGTACCAGAACACAACAGAATAAAACCAGACAGGTAAACCGATCCCGTAGCGTCACTTTGCGGGGTGGCAGCACGTGTGCATCAAGCCAACAGACCTAAGTGGCCTCCAGTGCCAGCAACGTAGCATGCGCAGGTGGGGTTCAATTGCCTATAATATGTCAACATTGTTAAATAAAACGATTCCAAACTTTAAGACTGATGTTTAAGTCGACCCCGTTAAAACCTCCGAATGTCGTCGCTGAGTCGGCGACAACCCTGACCATACGAGCAAACGGGCTATCCGACCGGTAATGGCTCCCGAGCATACGAATAAACGAGCTACCCGACTAAACCGAGAACTCCATACTGCACAGCTCTACCAACCACGATCTATCTAAAGCCCAAACCCGACCATTTGGATCTCTACGAGGCTGAGCATCCATGTTCAATTTGGCAAAAGTACGCGTCTACGCCCCACAACCGGCCGTCCGCGGACCGGGGCACGGGCTCCCGGGACGGACACGGAGCAAACGAACCAATACCACAGCTCCGGACCGGGAGCAGATTCCTTCACTCGACCCCCGTTTCCATTCTTCAAATAGCATCCTCGTCTGATTTTCCTCAGATCGCCCCTCCCTGCAGACGTCATCCCTTTTCAGCCCACGGAGTACCCACAAGGTTGCATGTCCAATGCATCATAGCCTTTGAACTACACGCGTTAGACTCGTATTGTGCGTGCCATAGCCTGATTTGACAGGGCCTCGAAGCATGGGGTTGCCTGAGGTCCCAGAGATCTGGGAAATCTCGCTGGCCGTATAAATGGGGACGGGTACGCGCACCCATCTTGGTTGCTGCCGTCTCACACAACGCACACCTGTCACCTGCGACGTGCCATCTCGTCACATCATCAACTAACGGAACGCCTCTCGAAAGACCTGAGCCCCTCCACCTACCCGAGAAGCACTCATACGCCCACGACCATCACATAGACAGAAAGAGAGACGACAAACCCTACCGGCACAATGTCCACACTACCAAACGGCCTCATCAGCTTCGGCCCCAACGCCAACTGCACACTGGAGCTCTGCCCGCTTGAGGCCAGTCTGCTACGATACCGACCCAATGTCCCCTCCACCATTGTCTTCATGGCCGTCTTCGGCTTGTCAACGCTCCTGCACACATGGCAGGGCGTGCGGACGAAGACGTGGGGATTCATGCTGAGCATGATCAGCGGGTGCCTCTTAGAGATTATTGGATATGTTGGTCGGATGATCATCTACGACAACCCGTTCGACTTTAATGGGTTTTTGATGCAAATCAGTACGTAACAGTTACTTCGTGATACCCCCAGCGTTACGGAGGAGGGACGGAAGGAATGACAGGAGAGATGGATGGCTAACACTTTTACAGTTTGCATCACGGTCGCCCCGGTCTTCTTCTGCTCCGCCATCTATGTCCTCCTTGCGCAAGTGTACGTTCAGCTCTCCCCTAATTATGCCATGCTGCATCTCCAGAGACTGCCCTCCACAAGAAACTTCCGCTGACGCTCCACGCACCATAGCATCAACTTCATCGACCCCTCTATCTCCCGGATCAAACCCCAATTCTTCTACTGGGTCTTCATCCCCGTCGACATCGTTTCCCTAATCCTGCAAGCCCTCGGCGGTGCTCTTTCTTGCGTCGGCACAGACCACCATGCCGTTGAAGTCGGCGAGAACATTTCCCTCGCCGGCCTCATCTTCCAGGTCGTCACGCTTGTTGCATTCACCGCCCTGTTCGCAGACTACGTCTTCAGGGCGTCACGCTCGCCGAGCCGCGGTCGTCTCACCAAGGGAGTTAACATCTTCCTCGGCCTTCTCTTCGCCTCGACCCTCATTATCCTGACTCGATGCGCGTACCGTATCGTCGAGCTTGGCCAAGGCTACTTCAGTGCAATTTTCCGCAACGAGGGCCTGTTCATTGGTCTTGAGTCAGTGTACGTGTTGAACTCCCTAAATAGCCCCCATCTTGGTGCGTTTCTCAGGTCTTCTGTGCTGACACTCTTCAGGACCATGTGCATCGCCGTCCTTCTCTTGAACGCTGGCCACCCCGGCAAGGTCTTTAGCCGAAAGCAAACCTTAGAAGCCAAGGATAGCGAGTCTCCGTTTGAGTATCTGCCCAACGGTACCCACGAGGATATTTCCATGGACAACATGTCCGAACCTCAGATTAAGAAATAGTGTCTCTCTTATGTTTTTGTTTTGGAAATCGGGTTCTTACATGTTCGAGTCGGATCCTCGCAGGTTAGAAAGGAAAAACCAGTCATAGCATATCTGATTTAGTCATGATGGAGGGGTTGGTTAATGCTTTGCGATATGATCGAATCGATGTTTTGCGGCATCATTGGAAATTGGTACGGAGTCAGGGTAATTAGACTAGGGCTCTAACTCATGGGTTTATAAACAGTACAGTATAGCCAAATAGATTTCAGTATCCTTATTTCAAGGATACCATGTCATGCTTTTCGTTACCATCAAAAGTCCCCCTTTAGGGTAGATGCTGAGTGAGTATTGAAGATATTGGACCCACCATCTGAATTCCTGTCATCTACTTACTACGTAGGTCCTTGGTAAATCTTTGCTACCGTTACGACTTGTTCGGCAAAGCCCATCAAGTCTTGTATTGTTGTCTCTGGGCTTGCTACAATAACATGCCATAAGTCTGACCCCATTCGCAGTGCGCCACCTTACAAAGCGGTTCTACTATAGTTAGAATTTAATCTAGCTAAATAAGGAAATTATACAATATTATAATAAGAATGTATTTTTATAAATTATTAGCTTATAAATAATATAAAATAAATATTATAAGATTTTATTAAAAATTAAAAAAGTTATTTAGTTTTTAAAAGCTATAAAATTAAAAATTAAAAAACTATTAAGAAAAACAGTAAGAAAAATATAGTATTTTCCACTATAACTCACTATAAATCTCTTTTTTAAAAAAATACTATATATTAAATATTTAATAATTTTATAATAAGACTTGATATAAAAAACGTTTATATATAAAAAAGACATAATTATAATTAATAAATAGAATTCTATTTTTATTTTTTATTTTTTATTATAAATAAATATTATTTTATAGCTATTTTAAAAATAGGAATTTTATTACTAATTGTATGGCGCGCACTGTGATGGGGTCAGACTTTTGTCATAATATTGTAGCTAGGATTGTTTAATGAGAAATTTGTTTACCGATGACCCGCTAGATCTAGCCGTTGTGGATATCCCATCGCACACCGTATCAAAGATCACGCCACTTGTTGCTGCGAAAGGCCTGGATAAAATGAATGGAGAGCTGCTCCCCATGCTTCTCCGCTATGGCGCTGTAACTGGAGTCGATAGCTGCAGCCACATGGCAAGGGTTATCCACAGATTAATGAATGTAGAAATCAGTCATTAACCAATATCATCCAAGGCCGCGGAAGCCTTGAGGTCAGGTACAAGGATAGATGTGCCATCAATGCAAGTGTCCGCCTGTGTCTCCGAAGATCAGGTGATTCTGAGGACGGGATGCGCATTGTCCACGCAGATCTGATGATGAGTCGACAATTCGGCTCACTGATCGACGTCTCCATTCCTGTCAACCGTCGATCACGGTTGTATCCGTTATGGGGATGGGGATTGTCATGGATTACCGAGTAGCTGAGTACCGCTGGAAACGTGGAAACGTGGTCTGGGCCCTGATCACGAATGAGCACATCAATAGTGGATTTTGTAAGGTGTGTGATATCGGCTTTTTGGACTCCCAATAAGATTGCCCGAGAGTGCACTGGATTGCAGATTTGGAGGACCACATGGCGCTGTTGCTCTGTTGGGTAAGACGTGACTTGGGAAGCGGTGGGGATATTGAGGGTCAGGTGAAGGAATGGTACCGAGAGGATGGAACTTTCCAACCGACAATTCCATTGCCATGTGTAATCAAGAGCCAGAGCAAGATGGTCCCACCCTCACAAGACTCAATTGCTCTGTGATTCGGGAGAGCTGAGGCAAGACATCGCATGGCCATACTCAAATGTCCATTCCAATCAACACACCACAACACAACACCATAGAATATTGGAAAGGTGTAATCTCTCGACCCCGCGTCGCGTCGCGTCTTTTGGGCAGATTGTTTATTGATAGCAACTGTCTCGTGGTCGACCCCGCGTTGGAAGTGAGATTAACCGGGGCGGGTGGTTTTCTGTAGGGGAAAGTCAATAGTGAACAGACTGGGACTTGGCCCGAAAGATGCATAGTCGTGACGTCGTCCAGCAATCACCACCGAGATGGTGAGATGATGGAAGTCATGTGTTGGGACGGAGTAATGAATAATTATGGTCTAGATAGCTCCCGCAGTCCGGCTGCCTTGGTTCCAAAGCCGGAGACGGATCACGAGGCCAAGGAGGATGGTTGCTTGGGCGGAGATTGGTGCTCATGCAGGCCGATTAGTGCTTGCAGGGGAGGGGGGTGGGAGCCAGTGTGCGGGGTCGACGATCGTAACTGAAAGTGAAAGGGCTGATGATGCACTGATACACTGATGGCATGAAACAAGGCAGAGTGCTACTACGTGCTTCGTAGTACCGTGTAGACCGTGCTGTTGGTAGAGAGGCTGCCGTCAGGTCGACGAGGGGCTCAATGACGGGACGGCCAAAGGATTCTTGAATGCCCAGCCGGACCAGTCTCAGTCGTAGACAGCTTCAACGGTGTGGCTGGGAATGGAGTCACGAACGGAGCGGATGAAGATCAATGTGCCGTGACTGTCCTCGGCAACAGAGATGAGTTGGCATAATTGTGCCAAGCAGCGCCCCAATTGAAGACGAACATTTTATGCCCTTTGATGAGGCTCAAACAGACGGATCAAAGCACCGGACGAAACAAGCCACGACCTGGCACCAGCGTCCCAGAATGACGACGGCTTACATACCAGAAGCCTCTCGGGCCGTGGCGTGAACACGGCGCTGGGCACCGCCATATGTAAGATGATTTGCACCGTCACCACCGCAGAGTCGGGACCACAACGAGGCTCGGGCGAGGGTCCTGAGGTAATGTGGCCTGCGAGACTGGGGTAGACTGGAGATTGAGGTGCGAGGAAGCTGGCTGAACCATACATTGTCGGTCTTTGTCAGGCAAGGCTCTGGAAAAGCGCTGACGTTGACAGGGGCGAGCGCTCATCATCATGTCGGCTGATGCGAGGCGATCCGTTACACGGTCTCGGCGAGGTGGGTGAGAAACCGAGGGCATTTTCCAACCCGACGAGAAGGCCAGAAGGAGTTTTACTACGCCCGAGGGCCGAGCCTAAGCTAAAGCGGAGCATCACGACATTACGTGGGAGTGAGGGCGAAAATAAAAAAGGGCACAAAAGGAAAATAAAGCGTCGCTTGGTGGATAGCGTCCTAATAGCCCACGACGCCACGGCGGCGGGCTGCTAGCCGAAAGAGGTTCCCCGCGCATAGCGAGCGTGATTGAAGCTGTCAAGAACGATCCGACTTGGCGCATGGCAAATGTGGACGTCGATAGAGTTAGGAATGGCGGTGGGCAGATGGGTTTTGGCGCGTGAGGAGGTGAAGATGGCGGACAATCGGGCGACGGACGGGTGAGAGATGGCCAAGTTTGGCGCTGGCAGATCCGATTTCGCGATGTCACCCACCGTGCTTCTTTCTTGCTTCTTTCCCCAGGCAGACCCGTCAAGCCAGGCAGGGTCAGGCTGCACCGCCGGGGGAAGGTGCTACTGACACGCCCCTCCCCTCCTCCGAGCTCGCCCTGTGCAGCTAAATTGTACCTCAGGGGGCCGCTACTCCACAAGCGGAAAGGCGCCAGGCACCGGCATTTGATTGGCCTTCGGAAGTCCCAGCAGAGATGCCGCAGAGCGGGGCAGTCTAGCGACAGGGAGCGGGTGAGAACCAGGCCGTGCAAAAACGCCCCCAGGAGCCAGGGTCGGCCTTTGATTGCTCTGCAGCACGTTGCTCAGTGTGCTGAGAGCCATAGAGGACAAAGTGTGACAGCGAGTGTGAGGCAGTGGCACATCTTGAATTGACGCTCGGTGGTGGCGGCGGTATTGTGGAAAACGAGATAGGCGCCATGCTGCTTCGTACTTCCACGTACTCTTGTACGCACTACCCCTGAAAAAAGACCGAGCCTCTATTTTGGCCACTGCGAACGCGCAGCATGCGCTGAGGCAGTGAAGCTTGAAGGGCTCAGAGAGGGTGGATTGGACAATTTTTTTTCCCGTGCGTACAGTAGTGATATGGAGTGCATTCGCCAGTTGCGGGCTACATACGCGCCTAGCTCTCTAGTGGTGGGATAGGGGCTGCACCGGATGTAACTTCAGCAGGACAAGGTCTGTGTCTTGTGGGGAGTTGTGACCAACGGAGCGACAAGCGACTGGCGGCAGAGGAACGGTATAATAACGGTGGATAATGACGGCGACGGTTGGATAGCGTTGTTGAATAGGGGACGATGCTACGCAATGTGGCTATATTGCTATGGAGAATTATCCAAAGCCATCGTCTTTTCCGCTGCTGCCTTTGGATACAACTGAGCAACACATGCATAGTCACGTCATGGCTGGGCAACTTGCGCGAGACGGTTGTCTTGGATGTGAGTCAACACAAGGCCAACAACCAACCAAGGTCCTACGGTCTGTCTCTCATCGGTGTCTTTGACGCCCGTGTATGCACGGAGAGCGATCTTGACCATCGTGTGCCATACCGCCGGACCCTTTCAACCAGGGCTTTGTCCCAAAAGTGCAATGATCGGCTACCCTAAGAAAAACTTACGCCGTAGGTGCCGTAGCTTGTCGGCTGGACGTTTGACGACGCGAAGAAAAAGTAACGAAAAGGCAAATTGATGAGTATATATCATAGTACCTTGGCAAAGCGACGATCTTAGGGCAAGTGAGGGAGCGCATTACATCGGAAGCTGCATTTGCTTGCATTGGTGAGGGAATCTGATGCTCAAGCGCCTTTTGCAGCTGCCATCCCGACAGAGCTGAGGAGCTGGAACACAAGACGCAGATGACAACATGCACATGGAAAAATAAAAGAGAGCTAATGGCAGACAATGCGATTCCGGACATCATTCGTCCGTGAGCCTCAGAGGCGGGGATGCAGACAGGGACCAGCACGGTTGGAAGCCGGGGGCCAATGCGTGGTGGCGAACCTCCAGAGACCTGCCAGTGGCGAGCGAGGGCGGGGAGCGTCAAGACGTGCATCGGGTTTTGGATGGGATGCGGAGAACACAAGAGAGAGAGACTGGTTGGTTAACAGTCGCTTTGTTGTGGTCGCGAGGGCGGCAAACACAGAGGATGGGCAAGAAATAAGGGGGCGATGTAAGAATTCGTCGAAATAGGGGGCTCACGAGAGTAGATTGGATGGTTGATGAGGACCTTTTGGTGGATGGACGGATGGGCAGATGTGTCGGCACGAGACTGCCACAAACAGCCGACAGGATGGGACGCTCGCGAACCTCGACGCCTCTCCCGGGATCGGGAGGTTGTCGTGAATGTGACGGCGTCTGCATGCGACCAGGCCGGTGCGCTACATAGATTACTTTTTGATGACGCAGTGCCACCAGGCAATCATACATGCCTCTTTTCGAGACACAAACCCACCGCAACCCACCACCACCCCTGAGATAAGGTCCGGACGGATGCACCCGAGCGCCGTGTGCGAATACAACATACTATCAGCCGAACCAAGGAACGGGCAGGCACACAAACGCGCAGGAGAATCGCACGCGCAAGATGGGGCGATGAGGATTGCGTTCGAATCTAGAGTTCGAGACCCCTCGCGATTTCATCAAACCCATCTCAGACAGAGGGCAGCTGAAATTCGTCTCATTCGAGGTTAGAGTTTGCCCGTCACACACACTCCCCACGCTACAGCAGCGCAGAGGCCGCGCTAGGAAGAGCTTCCGTCGATGCGCTAGAGGGCGGATGGCATGGCCCAAAATGTGCCCAAACGTCGCCCTTGCAGTAGCCGTTCCAACGGCTGTCGCCCGCAAACTCAACGAGAGCCCGTGTTCCGCGTCCGCGTCCGCGTCCGCGCCCTGTGAGTGCGTAGGTTTCGGCCTGGAACCCACGTTCGCGAACCCAACCGATCCTAATCCCAACCGTGCGCCCCTTTTGGCGATCTGATCTTTCCGTCCCCTCCGGACCTTTCTTCCCCACGAGGCGGCAGCCAAACGCCATGAGCCGAACGGCATGATTGATGGGAGACGGAACGGAAGACTCAGACTGGACGGGAGGATGGGGGCTGTTTGACCACCCACGCAATATGTTCCTGTCAAAAAAGCAACGGTCCGTTGCAGCGACTGTCAAGGCGTGCTTCGTAGGCATGTCCCTCGTTCGTGTACACGGATTGGCTCCTTCGGTGGTTGTGGTCTCCGGTGCTTCGGATTCAGTCCGCGCTTCAGATCCGTCGCAGTAGCAACAGTGCAGAGCTGTCTGTGGACGATTGCTCCAACGTATTGGTGGTCACGGAACAACTATTACCTGGACCTCCGAAGAAGCTTCTTTTTTTCGTCAAAGCTCTTGCATTCCAGGCCCCCGTCCCCAGGCTTGTCCATGATCTGCTTTCTGTTGCCTCGGTTCCGCGACCAGGTAATGGCTCCTTTCTGATTCGAGTGAGTGCTCATTACGCACTATGTGGTGCTTCTTCGAAGCGAGGCGCATCATACGGGATAGTGAACATGCAATACCCGGAGAGGAGACTCGCGGTGAGTGAGAGAAATGATCGTCCACGGCAATGTCTCGAGTGGTTGAGACTTGCTGCTGTTCTGGGTGAGACTCGCATGGCTTAAAGCTGCACTTTGCCTACCGCTATCTCACCCTTGCCGTGACTGACTGACTGGCGGCACTGCGGGAAGGCGATGGATGGATGAGCGACGAGTGAGGTCATGATGATCCTGTGCCGCCCCTGAGAGGCTCTGGGATCCCCTGGACCTCATACGGGCTCGGACAGCCTCAGACGTGGGCGCGACACACGACTGCCTGCCCGCCTCCTCTCGTTGGTCCTTCCGCTGCCGTCTCGCCTTTTGCTGAGGACCAGATCTAGGTCCATGGGTGGATGGAAGCCCGTCGACATGCCTCCGAGGATGTGCGGGCAGGCAAGGATCTATCCATGGACTTGGGTTTGGATCGTCGCATGCAAGAGTTGCATAACAGTGCCGACGAGCTGAATTCCATCTGCTAGCTCAGTGGGTGGGGTGAGACTCCCGGCGCTGACGGCGGGCTCGCTGGGGCGATTTCGGAGTGCCCTGGAGGCCCAGCTTCGGGGGCCCCGGCGCACTGTTGTTCACTAGAGCCCACTGGAGGATTCAGTAAACGCTCAGTGAAGCCACCGGCGCACCCGCCGAGCGTGAGCGTGAGTTCTGCTGCCAGTGACATTTGGTGCTCCATCCTCCCTTGCCGCACCATCACCGACCGGCGGGCCTCTTGTTGCTTCTCCCTCCAAGCGGGCGGGTACGTACCCGCGATACGTGCAGATTAGCACAGAGCGTTCGTCCCCGCAGCTAGCACGCCCGGCAGCTGCACAGTTCATCCCATCCCATCCGCTGGCTGTTTTTTTTTTCTTGCCCACGACGAAAATCCCTGTCCGCCATGACCCATCGTGCCATCCGCAAATCACGGATGTCCGAGTGGTGGAAAAGGGCGGATTGGAGAGAGGGACAGTAACAGGAAGGTGGACGGGGTGGGATGGATGGCGGCGGTATACTGCGGCAATCAAACAGAGTGACAAAAGAACAGGAGAGATGGAAAAAGTACGTCAGAATAGAATGGATGAACAAACCATCGCCAATCGTTGCACATCACCGGTCTCACCTCACTGATGAAATACCTGGCCAGCCGCTCTCCTCCCGCCAGCCCAAGGCAGTGCTCGGTACTCAGTCATCTGTACCCGCTACTTTACCCGAGGCAAGGCATACAGGGGAGTTCCAAGTACGGGCTACCTGCTGCACCAGCGTGCGACAAGAGAAAAGGAAAAAGGAAACGCAGGGAAAACAGGCAGATACGTACCGTCCGACCCGTACCGCCCTAGACCCTTCCGGGCCATAGCGCCCTGTGCCCCTGGAGCCCACGCACACCCCCTGTCTCCCAAATTCTTAACCACCCCCCTTCTACCTTGTCCTCCGTCATCTGCCTCTCACTTCCAGGTTCCGTAGCGCTTCTCCTAGTGGCCTTGTCAGTGCAATTCCCCCTTCATCGTCGTCGCCAATTTCTCATCCCGTCGAAACCCTGGACGGTTTGGTTGGTCTGGCCGGGGTCTGCGCTGCGGTCCCGTTCCATTCTTTTGCCTGTGTCTCTCCTCTTTTTCCTCATTGTAACCAGTCAGCAGCCTCTCGAGTCTCCTTCTCCAGTCTCCGTCTCCAAGGGCCTGATTCACACTCTCTCGTTTCTCTTCCTTTCTCCTTGTGAAGTCACTTGTGTCCTCCTCAAACCCAGACACTCAGTCGCTGACCGAAAAAGCCATCACTGCCGGTCAGATCAAAGCATCTCGTGGGACCCTTTCCCACTGTTCCCCGTCTCTCGTTACTTTATCTTCACCTGACCCTCACCTCACTCTCCTTTCTCTCCCTTCCGATCCGAGCAAACAACGCCGCCCCTCGACCTTGCTTTGTTCGTTACCCCCCGATTCTGAGACGCGCTTCTCATCCGCCAAACTCGACTGCAACTGTTCCCAGTTTGGGTTTTCGCTCCGACCCGTTACCATCGCCCACCTTGCGTTCGTGCCTCCTACATCCTTCTCCTGCAGCTCCCCGTCTCCGGCCGCCGCGAACTAGAGCATCGACCGCGCGTGCAACACGAATCCCCTCGAAAACGACCCCCATCTACCTCCGCTCGTCCCCTCGAGTACAAGCCTTCCCGTCGAGAGTGTTCTGCGTTACAGCTTGCGTTGTCCTCGACTCCCGCAAACGAGTATCCAGCCTTCATGCCGACTTGAGCATCACGGCCCACGTCCCATAGCGGAATCCATCTGAAGTCAGGTCAAGCAACACCTCCAGGTATGACACCCGCCCCTACCTCTGCAGAAAATGGAAGCACGGTGACGGATGGGCTGTGAGCACGTCTCGTGTCGTGTGTATCTACTTTCTGGATCCGCAGGATGTGCTATGCAAGCCCTGCGTGGCCCTTGGAATAGCGCCCTAAGGCGGTTGACCAACACCCGGTGATATGGAGAGTTGCTGAATGCGATTATTGACTGACTTGAACAGTGTTGTAGTCCGACCACACGACACCGCCCTCAAACCGAGCATTGGTTCACTCGACAACCTGGGATGAAGTAACGAACGAAGTGAAATATCCGAAATCGACCACCTCCAACCGCACGAGGCACCCAACTGCCAATTCCCGGAAATCAAACCGTCACAATGAACCGCTTCAGAGGCAGAAAGAAGACCACCAAGGATGACCTGGCGGCTCCTCCCCGACCATCGGTCGAGTCCGAGTCATCCAGCCCGTTCAAGATGTTCGGAAAGAACAAGAAGTCCCAGGAAGAGGAACCCAAGCCGGAACTCGACCTCGCTGCCGCCCTTCCTCCCAGCGATGATTTCAGAACCAGTCTTCTCATGACCGGCCTCTCGGCACGGTTCTCCATGCTGCGTGAGCAAGATGACCCTAACACTAAGGTTGGAAAGGCCAGTGACGACAGTGTGCTCTACCCCAACAGGCAATCGAGACTGATGGACTTTGGATTCACTGGTGGCCTCAGTGACATTGCTGAAGTCGAGTCAATTCGGGCACCGTTTGCTCGAACCAGCTCTTACCAGTCAGATGATGCTGCCTCAACATCAGGCGGCAGCATGATGACCCGTGGCAAACCAGTTGAAGGAAACAATCTCTTCGGTGGACGACAGAAGATTTACAAGATTGCTGCCAATGGCGGCAAGAGCGGCGCTACGGCCGGACGAGCACTCTATGACGATGATGTTTCCCAATCCGCTTTCCAGAAGTGGCGACAAGCAGAGAGGGAGAGGCAATCCTCAGAAGAGCCTCGCCCAAGCGATTCCCTGGAGTCAGAGCCTGCGCGACCAGAGTCCCCTCCACAGTCCGAGTACAACCGACGACGGGAGACAAGCTCAACAACCTCATCAGTTCCCTCGGCGGCGCGCAATTCCACTGCTGCCACCTCCATTACTTCCTCACAGCCCGCTCCGTCTGTAAAGGACTGGCAATCCGCTACAGCTGCGGCGAACCCGACTCCACCAATGGAGCGCAGTGTTACCCGCACACGAAGACTCTATGAGCAGAGTCTGAACCAGGACCTCCATAACCAACAAACATCATCCGTCTCCAGAATCGACACCCTCTCGAGACAGCGAAACTTTGGCAACAGAACGCCAGATCTCACCCCAACCGTCCCTTCGCCAGCGAGCGCGACCTTTAGTGATCGATTTGCCAATAGTCGGTCGATCCTCAACAAGGCCAGTGCGCCGAATCTACGGTCTTTCAGCCCCCCGACCACTGTCTCATCCCCCATGGATGCGCAAAACAAGTTTGAGGAGCGAACCCCTTTTGGTGCTACTCCCCCTCTTAGCCCACCTATTAGTGAGACTGGAGAGCCCCAATCCCTCTCGTTCCAGTTCGCGGAGAGGAACAAGCCCGCAGCGGCGAGTGGGCCGAACAAGCCATCACAGTATGACGAATCAAGGTATGCCCAACGCCAAATTCAACTGCAGCATGGTCGCGAGACCCCCACCAATCTCTTCCGACCTGAGTCGAGCGCCTCTATCCCCACAACTAGGTCACGGTCATCCTCAACTCACCGGGGACCTTTTGAAAAGCATGACTCCACCTCGTTCAAGACCAAGCCTGTAGCCAAGGAGGAGCCTCAGACCTCAACTTTCTTTGATGACGACGAAGATGACCTACCAATCGAAGTTAACTATACTCGCCCAGAAGTGCTGCCACCACAAGTCACTGTCGAGCGACCTGCCGACCATGAGCACCCGGCTTTCAGATCATCCCCAGCGCCTACGCCCTTGATACTCGAGAGCAAGCGCGCCGACAAGAGCGAGTCTCCTGAGGACTCACCAACTTTGGGGCCGACATCGGGAGGTTTGAGCGGAATGGTTCGTGCGCATTTGCGACATGACAGCGGTGCGTCTTCCATCTATGACAATGGACAAAATGATGAGGACCTGGCTTCGCGGTTCCCCCCGGCGCGCAGTGAAGTGCGGAGTTACGATTCCATTGCATCGAAGTCAAGCCCTTGGGACTCCATCGAGAGAGGTGTGGAAATGTCGATGGATAGTGATTTGCCCAGCCCAACGAGATCTAAGTCGTCGATGGACCATCAGGAGCGTCGCCGTGAAGCTCCATCTTCTGCCCACGACTCGAAGATTGACCTGGACGGGGACAAGGACAGGGAGACGGATGACTTCGCCAGACATCTTGCGGATGGCGCACGACGGGTTCGGGAGAGGCTTACATCCTACGTCGAGTCTGACAGTGGCAGCGTGGTGCCAGCCCCTCCACCAGTTTCAGAACTCCCTCCTCCGCCTCGCCCGAACGCACTGGGAATCCTCAAGGCCAAGTCCAGCCGAGGCTCCTTGGTTGATAGGACCCGAGCGACCGCGAGAACCATGGTCAAATGAAGGCCAAGAAGTTGCTTGGCCTTGGTGGTCCCTCCCCAGCCCCCGGTTCTGCACCCCGACCAGGCTCGTATGAAGCCGCCGAGGAACAACACAAGCAGGAGCAGTACCAGTCACAGTCAGACGACATGTACGAGGACGAAGGCCGCTCCTCAATCGACAAGGAGAATGTTCACGCAGGTCTCAAGGCCTTCCGACAAGCCCGTCGAGAACTCCAGAGGATGAAGGAGCTGGAGGTCCAGGCACGGTACCAGGGGCCACCACAAGGCGCACCGCAGCAGGGCGCACCACAGCCGGCACCTCAACAGGCACCGCCGCACGCGCTCCAGAATCCCCCTCAAACTCGAGATCGCGCCCCGAGCATGCGAGGACCTGGCTCTCGACAACAGTCCCAAGAGCGAAGACCCCCGCCTGTTACCTACAACCGAATGCCGAGTGAGGAATCGCGGAATGGTGGTGGCTCTCGATCTGGGTCTCGTGCCCCATCCGAGCGAGATAGAAGTGGCTCCGAGACTAGCAATGGTGGACGATCTGGCAGTCGGCCAGCACGACTCCGAAACGGCTCGATCCCACGCGAGGACTACCATGGACCGATAGGTTCGCCTTCTGGACCTAATGGAATGCCCCGACAAGGCCAGATGATGAGGGCGCCTCACCTGCCTGGCCAGCCCTTCCCGAACAGCAATGCGTCTCCTGGGCGCTTCAACCGGTTCGGTGAACCGTCGCCAAACTTGAACATCCAACCGCCCTATGGTTACGACCACGGCCAGCCGTCGCCAATTTCTCCGATGCAGGGAGGCCAGTCCCCTTACGGCCCCGGCCCGAACTCTCAACGCCCCTACGGAGTACAACATCCGGGGAAGATGGACCAGGATCCATCAGCAAGGCGTATGATGCGACCCAGGGACACCTCGGACCCCCCGATGGTTTCACCAGCTGCACAGGACCCAATGGGCAAGCGAGACGGACATCGCAGTGCGCCAACACACCAGAACGGCAATGTGGTGGCACCGCCTCTGCCTCCCATCAACCCGCGACGGAAGACCAACATTATGGCAGACTATGTACGCAGGCCTGATGATGGCATCCCCGATGAATGGCAGCCGCATGCCCATGAGCTCCGTCAGCGGTGATGAAGGACGCGGCACCCACGGGGCGTTTGCGCCCAGTGACGACGAGGGTCCTGCAAGTTATCGACAAAGGCTTCGAAAGGCTGCCAGCGAGGCCAACGGAATGAACTCTCGGGCACGATCTCTCCGCAACAGTCCCCCACACCCAATGGCTCCTCCCCCTTTGCCACCAAGCATGACTGGAAATGGGTTGCCAGGGGGCATGATTTAATTCTTTCTTGACAACCGCCATTTTTTTTCTTGGCCTAATTTCCACAACTTCTACATGAGCTACATGACGACGATACCATTCGACCCTCGCAGTCTTTTAATTGCGTCACTCCCAATTCGACACCGCACCGAATGCGAAACGAGAAGTCGATCCGTCCTGTACATTTCTGGGGGGTGATTAATTGCATTCCTTGTCATTTTTCCTTTGGAGGGCTTTCTTGGTTGTGCTTTTTGTCTTTTTTTTTTTGGTGGTTATATGGCAGTTTGGAACCTGGTATCTGGCGTACACAACCGGCCGGCGAAGGCGATCGAGCAGGACTTTGATTCACAGTACTGGCGTCGGCTGATAGTGAAGGACGTACCTATTTTGGAAGAATGAACAGGCATTTGCACATTGCGGTGGAACGGAAGAGGTGTTGGGCTTTGAATGTAAAAGGATTGGGAGCAGGCCAGTCGGCGCCATGAGGATACCACTTCAAGTCTTATTATTTTGCCAAGATTTGAGTAAAGAAAATATATTTTGAAAGGTCTCAAGTAAATGAGCGACTTGACTAATTGCAAGGCTAACTTAAACTAGCACTATTAGTAGGTAGACTTGAGTCTTTAGGATCTAACTTAAAAGACCATAACCCATAATACCCTAACCCTATATCTTTAGGCTTTGGGAGCATTGGCAACTGGTCAATGGCAGAGCATATCTTCGCGAAGTGCCCCGGCAGCCATAGCTCATAGATGTTCTTGATGACCCGATACGCTGTCCACCTATCTCTTCCTCCGCGTGCCGTGATAAAATCGCGGTAGATTGGGTGGCGGTAATACTTTACCTTATCCCCGTTGATTACTGGATAGTGACCGTAAATATTCACTGTGTCGCTGTCATGCGAGACAGAGAACGCGAGGATCTCCCGGTCGACCTCGTTCCCACGCTTCACTGCACGAAAGAGCTTAGTAACTGCCCGTACGGCAAGAGTCATGCTGTGGGCATTCTGGCGGTCTGCGATATCCAGGCTCATTGCTCTACATGTGGTCTCGCACGTAAGGAACGGAAAGCACATATAGTATGTGCCAAGAAAGAAAGACATATCCCCGGCTGGGTCACCAAGGAATAGTGACAGCTTGTCCAGTTGGTCGTCAGTAAATGCCCTCTCTTCGAATCCTACAGAGTAGGAGGGTTGGGGATGAATATCAAGCAGAGGGATCGAGTTATTCCAGCCCTCGTTGACGCTCTCAGTAAGATGTTTAAGGCCCTCATCACGAAGGGCAAGTGTTTCTGCAGAAGTGATGCGGAAAGACCGATCCTGAGCCTCACGCTCAGGGTCGGGCCTGAGGCATCAGGCCCTGTGCGGTCACGTGGGTCGGGACCCTTACGGTCCCGAGCCCTCGACCGCAAGATAGAGAAATCAACCTTCTATACACATCTTGATAATAACCTCACTTACGTGACCTACGATCCCTGATCGCATCAAGAAGGAACAATAAGACGAGAAATATCTTGAATGATCCTGGCCTCGTTCTTATATTCCAAAGTTGAGAAAAGCACGCTCAAACACACTGTCATCGAAGATAGTACCTATGGGAAATTGCTGCTCTCCGGCTAGAAGGTCATCAATAAGCCGTTTACTCGTGTCCGTGATGCCCTGCTCGGACTTTTTCATGTATGTGCCCTGTTTGGTCTCCAGATATAGGGTGTACACCGGGTGCATGTACGGTGCACTCTTCTCATCTCGCCGCCTCTGGTCGCTGGGCGTTTCTGAGGAGGCATAGTGGGAGTAACTGTAGAATTTGGGGCGCGCGCGGGTTTATTCCACACATGTATAGGGTCCAGGGACTTCATGGCGAGATGTGCCCCTGAGGATCGTTTCGGCCACGTGCCGTGCTCAACCCAGAAAGCGATGGGGTCAGTTGCTACGGGGTCAGTAGTGGCGGGGTCAGTATTGGCAGGGCCAGTAGTGACGGGGCCAGTAGTGACGGGGTCAGGCGCGGTGGATGTGCGCGGTCGCTTCTGGGGTGGTTGGTCTAGAGTATCGTCGAGCAAGTCGGCGGCACATTGTGCTCTTGTGCGGGCCATGGCGACAAGCGCGCTGGTGGGCGTTCGAGGCGGTTGATTGGAGATGTTGTGATATGTGATGTAGAATGATGCGGAACCGAGGGTCGGAGGGAAGTGATGCTGGCTCAACTGCGAGGTCCGTTGTTCGCGTAAACCATTCCGGATCTCCATTGCAGTCTTTGGCTCCTCCTTATAACCCTCTTATCGCACGGCCAGCTAGCCAACCCCATGTGTGGGTTGTTGCCATGTTCTCCAAAGTCACAAAGGGTGTCGACTTTTAGCACAAAGATACTGTGAAAGCAATCATCAACAACAAAGAACCGCCGCAGGGAAGTGATGGCGGCCCCACTGAGGCCCGTGAGCGGAGTCATTCCGGGTCTCCACACCGGCCGTTTGCCCGTCTTTCAGCCCTTTGTAGCACGGCCAGCTCCGGGGGGCAGCCATGAGCGTCACCAGGGGGCCGTGGAAACATGTCAGTGTGTCTGTGCAGAGGGAACACAAGAGCTCAAGTGAGGTGAATCGACCAAAGGTGGGACGAAGTGCAAGGTCCACGGTTGTGCCATCTTTCGTCCGAACGTCATCCAGTTGAGAGAAAGTTCTGTGACTGCCGGAGTAATATTGTACCGCCATCCGCAGCAGGCAGGCAGAATTGTTTCGCAGGTCCGCTGTCGGGCATCACCGACCCACAAAGGACGAACTCCCTGGCATTTCCATGGGGTTCCATGGCCTTCGATGACACCCTCATCAAGTGAGTATCCGAATGATACTGATACACTTGCATTGGTGGCCAGATAGGTGAGGAAATAAGTAATCATTGATGACAGCCAATATTGGTGTTGGATGCTGACAGTAGTCCTCATTCAGGGATCTTGGAAGGTACACGTACGTACCTAACAGTCCCCCACCTGACTTTTAAAGAGACTAAAAGTACTAAAGAGGACGTTAGTTTTGCATATAACTGTATTATCAAAGGGAGGTGACATCTTAATTAGTTACTGAGAGCCGCGTTTGAATTTAGAGTTTATTCGTTCCGATCTACCTAAATCCAATCCAAATTTTCCGCCCCATTCTAACCTTTGGTTGTGTTGCTTTAATCCATCTCAGGGCTTTTGACTGTCGATATGAATTAAGCCTGCTTCTGTATTGGGGTGGCTCGGGTCGAGTGGCACCTGGTCAATAGCAGAGCATATCCTCTTCAAGTGTTCCGGCATCTATATTTCGTAGAGGTTCTTAGTGAAGCGATAAGCCGTCCATTTCTCTCTTCCATTGAAAAGAGTAAAGTCATGGATTGGATGACAGTAATACTTAGTATCCTTCCCATCAATCACTGGATAGTGACCGTAAATCCGGACTGCCTTATTGTTATGTGAGATAGAGAATGCAAGAATCTCCCGGTGGACCTCATTCTCACGCTCTAGATAACGAAAGAGCTCAGTAACTGCCCGTACAGCAAGGGTCATACTGTGCGCATTTTGACGGTCTACAATATCCAGATCTACAGCCCCACACTTCGTCTCGTATGTAAGAAACGGAAAGTACATGTAGAAGGTGCCAAGGAAATAAGACAAATTGGCGCTATTCGTAACGTCGCCAACAAATGGCGCAAGCTTCTTCAGTTGGGTGTCGGTAAATGTCTGACGATTGAATCCCACAGAATAGTCAGGTTGGGGGCGAGAACCAAATAGGGGGTTTGAGCTATTCCAGCCCTCGTTGACGCTCTCGGTGAGACATCTGAGCTTGTTATTGTGAAGGGCAAGCATTTCCGCCGAAGGAACGATAAGGCGAGAAATATCTTGAACGACCCTGGCCTTATTCTTACCTCGTAAATTGCGAATAGCACGCCCGAAGACGCTGTCATCGAAGATGGTGTCCCTGGGAACGCGCTGTTCGTTAGATAGGAGGCATTCAACAAGACGTTCGCTGGTATCCGTGATGCCCTGCTCGGAATCCTCCATGTACGAGCCCTTGGAATTAAGAAGCAATTCGTACCCCGCGCCCGCGTACTGCGCATTGATCTCCTCTGGCGGCCTCAGATCGCTGGGCGATGCTGACACGCCAGAGCCGGATCGTTTGTGGGAGCTGGCGGACGCAGGTTTCAACCGCGCAAGTAGATAAGCCCGGGGCTGCATGGCGAGATATGTCTTCAGGGATTGTGTCGGCCACGTCCCGTTCTCGGCCCAAATACGCAACCGGGTCAGTGGCGTCGGTAGGATGGGCGGGGGATGTGCGCGGTCGCTTCTGGGGTTGGTCCGGGGCGTCGTCGAGCACGTCTTCGATTGCTCGTTTCTGGCCGTTGGGTTGAGTAGGCGCTGGGGGAACCTGCGACAGCTCGTGTGCGGGTTCGTCTGGAGAGTGATGTGCTTTAGTCGAGTCCACCAGGTCGTCTGGGCCAGGATCTGGAGAGCGATGTGCTTTAGTCGAGTCCACCAGGTCGTCTGGGCCAGGATCTGGAGAGCGATGTGCTTTAGTCGAGTCAACCAGATCGTCTGGGCCAAGAGTGTCGGTAGCAGACTGGCGAAGAATGCCTTCGCCAGCAGAAAACTCAGGCAATGTTGGCGGCCGCTGGGGGGAACATGGGCTTGGGTCTGTCATCAGACTTGTGCTACCGCGCGTCAGGGCTTCTGGTCGTGGCATTTCTGCGGCATTCAGCGAAGACGCGTCTTCGGGTGCGCGCTTGGTGGAACAAGTACCTCCGTCTGTTGGCACTGAATGCGCCTTCCCAGCGGCAGCGGCAGCAGCAAAGTGAGCTCCAGTGCGGTCCATGGCGACGAGCGTGCTGGTGGACGGAGAGAGGATTGAGGCGCGACCGGCCGGGGATGTTGTGATGTTGTGATGTTGTGGTGTTGTGACGTGTAATATGTAATGCAATGCCGGAGGGCCGCCGCACGGAAGCGGTGGCGCCCCACTACGACGCCCGTAAGCGGAGTCCTTCCGGGTCTCCACAGCGGCCGTTTGTCCCCTCTTTCAGCCCTTTGTAGCACGGTCAGCTCCGGTGCCAGGAATGAAAGTCACCAGGGCGCCGTGGAAACATCACCGCAAAGTTTAGTTGGTTGTTTGACTCTTTCAGAGCGTCAAGGAGTGTGTTATTGAGGGGGTGGCATCTTTGTTCGTAGTTGACTATGGCTTGCGAAATTGCCCCAACCTCTTTGTGTAACAAACAACGCCGACGCCCCTCCAAACAAACCCAAAACTCCACTTGCACCCTCCCTTGGACGCCCGCCTGGTCTTGCACAATGACCTGAATACCATGCCCCGGCCTGCTCCAGCCTGATTCAGCCCGCCCCAACCGGCTCTGCTCGCCCATGACCCATAGAAGCCTTTGTAGTGATTCGCCAAAGATGTAGTCCGTGGCCCGGTACGCCACTCATAGCACTTGCTCTGAAGCTGCATCCACTCGAGATCGATTAAGGGTGTAACACTTTAGTCGTCGCACAAACCTTTTCTTTGATGAAAAGTCGGTGGGTTGGAGGAGGAAGCAGTTTCCCATCGATTCGATAAAATTAACGGGTGCATGGTTGTTGTTGGGCGTCGTCGTGGTTCCACACACCGTGGCGGTAATGAGGCGGGCAGTTGCTGTGGAACGTAGTTGTATCGGAGGTAGTTGTCGTGGAACGTAAGCGTATCAGTGGTAGTCGTCGTATACCGTAGGCGTGGAACGGGGGCGTGTACGAGGCAAAGCAATCCTTAGTCTAATCCATAGGAGAGGTCGAGCCCTGGGTAGCGTTCCGCTATTCTGGCAATCAATATGGACGTCCTTGGAGCCGGCTCGTCCAGTGTAATGATGTCGTCGAACCAGGTTGAATCGGAAGGAGCTGATACGAGTTCGCGGAAGAAGAGCCAGCGAGGAATGCCTACCGTGTCCTGAGGAGGTCGTGCCCGTCGTCTGGGATGGTTTGTTGAGCGTAGGTCATGGAGACCAGTTTGCCGGTCCCAGGACCAATGTATCCAGGAAGCACGTAGGCCGTGATAACAGCTGGTTCGGATGTACTTACTGTAGGCGTAGTCCGGGAGGCGATTTTAACAAAGAAGCAATCCATTTATCGCCAGAGGGTGCCTTGGATGCTGGCGTAGCATGGTCTCTCGTCGACGTGGGTGAAATAGATCAAAAACCAACACTGTTGGGATCAGCGCAACACAAAACGAACCTGACATACTAGAGAGCGCGAAATTGACCGCTAGCTACGAAAGCAAATACGTAAAGGAATAGTGTTTTCTTGGTGCAGTGCTCGTCTATGTATGAAGCCCCTTCGCGGTTGGCTTATCGTCAATCCCGCCGGGATATCGGCGTTCCGGGAGCTCGTGAGGCATTGGACACGGGAAATCCGGGGCTTCGGTCAAGTCGTCGGGAGTAAATTCAATTCGAACCCAGAGACGAAGGTCGGCTTGGATCCATGGTTCGAGATGAAGGACGTCGTCGGCATCATCGCGTCGTAGGTCAAAATGGTGGTTTGGCCAAGGCGTAATAAACTGGTCCCGATCCAGAGCGGGTGACTTGAGCTCCGAGTATCGTGTCGATGCCGTGTGGGAAGAATGAAATTCCCATTTATTTCACCAAGATGTTGTTAAGCATGGCATCATGGGAGGAGAAAGCCGGAAGACAGAGGGGGGATTGGGGTTGGGCCGCAGCGACTGCATCGACTGCATTGATGTCTGTCTTGTGTAATCTTCAACAAGGATGGCCACCATCTTCTCTCGTAGGAGTTGTATGGGCTGCCTTGGGCTCCGACACTGTAACAGTCAATGGGCAGATTGTCCATCTCCGGGCGTCACATCTGACCACACGTGTCCCATTGGTGAAATGTCTCTCGGCCTCGTACGACTATCTACGAAACCGTTGGTGATTACGGCGCCTTTGTTCGATGCAACAGGGCCCGAGATGTGCGAGATTGGGCCGTGTTCCCAGTGCTTGTGTGTGTTTATGTTGGGCGTGCATGTGAGGCCATTCTACAATGTGCTGCCAATCCCTCGATCCGGGCAGAGGGGTCAGCAGCCTTGACCGGGGAAAGCAGAGTGAGGCATCACTCACGTCTCTCATATGGTATCAGTTTGGAGCCCAACAGCCCTCGAACAACTCGGCTGTGAGGCCTCCTACGGATGGGATCCTCAGGGCCGAAGCATGGGCCTCTCGGGGATGCTTTACGCCGAGTCAATCATCCATCGACACACTCAACTTTGAGGCCCGCCATGCCGAAAACTTGCATGTCTCTCGGATGGTCTTGACTTCCGAGAGAAGCAAATGGCACACAACTCACCTGTGAGGCCTGCTGCCGATGGAATCCGTGAGACAAGCGCCATGCCTGCATGTTGTCGGCTGGCTCAACTCCAGCAAATTAGGTACACACAAACTTGCACATTTCTCGGATGGTCTTGATTTCCGAGAGAAGAAAATAAGCAAACAAGTCAGCTATGAGGCCTACCACCGATGGAATCCGCGAGACCAAAATGCCATACATGCAGGGTTGTCAGCTGGGCGCAACTCGGGCTCAACTCCCAGCAAACCAGCTGTGGCCAAACTTGCACATTGCCCGGATGCCTTCAAACCCGGTCGGCGCTCAACTTTGAGGTCGGGTATTGACAGGATTCGAATGGCTGGCTATATGCCCCTAGAAGCAATCATGCATGCCGGATGGCCTCAACTCCGAGTGAATCAGCCACTGATCAACTTACACGTCTCTCGGGGGCCTCAACTCCGCGGCTTTTCGTTGCCGACATGCATGCATGTCTTTCACACGGCATCACAATCAGTGAGCCGTCCGCCACCTGCTCTTTGAGGCTCTCCATGAGCACAACCCGTGGACCAACGAATCGTGCATGTCTCTCGGGTGTCCTCAACTCCGAGATATTGGACGGGACGTGGATGCTTGCTATTCGACCACCGGGACTTGGCAGCTTACATTTGAGGGAATCCAGAGGGCCGGTCGAATTTCCCTCCGATGGGAGCGGGGAGGCGGAAGCTCTCCCCATCGAGGAAGCCGGCTCTGCAGCCTGATCCCGAAAAGTTCGCTTTGATGCATACCGTTCAGGAAACCCGTACGGCCGGACGGATGTCTTGCAAAAGAGGAATTAAGGATTTCCCAATTTAGCTATCCGAGTTATCCGAATGGAAGGCATGCGATTGAGGACCTCAGCATTGAAGCCTCCTTAATACAATCCCGCGGAGACGGCTGAATATCCTAATGGCTGGAGGAATCACCATGTTGCATGCATATGTCGCTCGATTCCGTCAGTCCGGTGGGCTCGGCTTTCGGCCCCGCCAAGGATAGAGCCTGCGGGACGGGCCGAACTTTGGCAGTTAGGTAGCGTCAACTCAATCAACTGGGACAAATTTGAGGCCTGCCATCAATGAATCCGCGGAGTTGGCTGAATTGCCTGCAATCAGGACGTAACTATTGGCTATGACAAACTTGATTACTTCATGGAGGGTTGCCATCAACCAACTGCACGTTGAGGCCTGCCATCGATGCAACCCGCGGAACCGGGCAAGTCTTACCCGGAAGTAACGTCATGTAACTGTCGATGCTCGCGGGGTCGGGTCTTTCTCCGGCAGATAGGATAGTTGTATAATTGCCTCTCAACCAACCGCACTTTGAGGCCCGCCGTCGATGCAAGCCGGGGAACCGGACAGGTCTCGTCCGGAAGTAACGTCATGTAACTGTGTCTCAACGCCTATCGATACTGCTGGAGTCGGGTCCTTTGAACGGCAGATAGGATAGTTGCGCAATTGCCTCTCAGCCAACGATATTTTGGGGCTGCCATTGATGAAACTCGCGGAGCCGGCAACTGTTCCGCAGCTGGGATGTGACGGCTGCGCATCAACTAATGAACATGAGGCTTGCGATTACCGGGCCTATCTTTGAGGCCTGCGATCGATGGTGCATCGTATCCCGCTCTATCTACCAGAGGCGGGAAGTAGGAATTTCCTCATTTGAACATGCCGCAGTTGGGACGAGCTTGATCTGATGACTCTGCGGCTTGATCACAACCCCGCTTATCAGACATGCTGACCGTTTCATCCGCCCGTGTCCATTCCGCTGACGTGGCCAGCCACTTGCTGTCACATCAGGCCATATGACTGTCTGACTCGTTGCTGGTTGGTTCCATTCGCAAGCCAAAGTCTTGGAACTGATCCCGTGTTGACAAACAATGCGCGGTCGGACAGCGGTCCAGCTCAGCCAGCCTCATTGCCGTGAAAAAAGTAACCTCGTACATACCGCCCGCTGCCAAGCTTGATGCTCGTTGGATAGACATGTTGAAAATGTCTCGAATTTTTGGCCGGTCATGGCATTTTTTGCCTGCAAATGCAGTCCTCAAGTGTGGAGTGTAACCGGACTCTCTCGTTGGATAGGTTCTGAAGAAAGTCTTGAATTCTGGTGCCGGTCGCACCATCTTCTGACTGCATATGCAGACCCATACTATCTTGATTCTGATTCGACAGCTGCAAACACGCTAAATGCCCCACAGAAAAAGTCCAGAGATTTTTGACCGACTGGCAAGTAATAAAAAAAAGGGCTGTGTGAACATAAATGCGCACTGTCTTCTGCACTGTATCCATCGCATCTTTTCGCCGAAGAGATGTCCCGCCTGTTAGACAGGTAAATTGAGAGATACATTAGTATTCGCTTAAAGCAAGTGGTGGTAGAAGTCCCATCGACTCCCAATGCTACGAATATCTACGTCAGACTCTGCCGCTCTGTGACATCGGTAACATTCGGGGTATTGTGGGTCAGGTACAGGCCTCTATCTCCTTAGGTGTCCGAACGCTTGTGGAGCACATTTGGGACTTCTCCAGGTTGACAGCCACTAAGCTTTCAGCAGGTAGATTCACTTTTCCCGAAGTAGCAGACGTGCTCCACAAGCATTCGAACACCAAGGAGATTGGACGATGCCAGCCTTAATGCAGCCATGTTACATCAATCTCAAGCCACATAGGATATCTTGATGCTGATTCGACAACAGTGACAAAAGCAATATGCCCCACAGAAAAAGTTCACAAAATTTTTGACCGGACCAATGGTTAAAATAAATGTGCGTGTTCAAAAATTCGCACTGTATTTTGCACTGTACTCAGGCGTCCTCTTTTGGATAAGCTACATATGTCATAGTATGGGTCATCTTAACGTTGATTCGACAACATTATAAAGCAACATGCCCCACAAAAAAAGCTCAAGATTTTTGACCGACTGGCTGTCGAAACAAACTGTGTGTATTAAAACCCGCACTGCATTTTGCACTGTACCAAGACATCCTCTTTTAGATGGTGATAGCCACCAATACGCTAACAGTAAGCCACATATGTTATGGCATGGATCAGCTTAACGCTGATTCGACAACAGCACAAAAGCGATATGCCCCACAAAGAAAGTTCAGAGAATTTTGACCGGACCAAACCTGTGTGTATTAAAATGCGCACTGTAATTTTGCACTGTGAGTATCGCATAAAATTGCAAGTCACTCAGTCTATCTTGACATCTGATTGGATGCCTTCTGTGGGAAAGTCTTGATGCCTCCCCGGCTTCACGATACTGTTATCTCTGTCCTGCATGCACCATCCACGACACGTTTCACTCGACTTATGGTTATCTCGATATTAGTCCCGCGCGCTCAATGAAGTCCTCATGCTGTAAAATTGGTGACGAGCCCGGGGAAATTGGGCTGTCGCGCGAATGCCGTCAATGTGGTAGCTAGTTAACGGAAGACATCGTGCTCGACGACTTGGGCCTCCAGATCCAAGTCCTTGACCCATCCAAGGCGCCTCGAAATTCATGACGGCAAAACATGTCGAAGCCATCTTCTGCCCAACAGCCAATCGGAAGAGCAAGACCTGCAGCTCCTTGGGCCACGTCGTTACCCCGCTCAGAATGTCCAAACTCAGCCGGCCGCATCGAAGGAGCTCTCAGCTTCGAGCCTAAGTAACGGAATGTATCACGCAGTGTTACAGAGTCTCGCCTGACAGACTGGTGGCTTGAAGGATCAAACTTGGCATAAAATTTCCTCACCTATTTCTTGACTTTTTTTTGCGTGCATATGTCGGCCTATGTCGGCAGATAATTCTTCGGCTAGACCCTGTTCACTTCCTTCCAATCATAAAAGGCCAACGGGTGATATCACAAACTCGCATCAGCAGTGTCATGAAATCTGTCACTGGGGTCTATCAACTGACCTGTACCGCCAATCATGAAGCTCAGCTCAGAGCCTGAACCGTGGTGAGTTCCCGTCTGTCAACCTCGAGCCCAAGTCACTTCTGGTATTCTCAGACAGCTGTTCTCGGCTGGGCTCACTTGCACTTCACCTGCATTCCTACTGGACATGATTCAGGCAATCCCAAGCCCAACCCATGGCTTACGTTCCACAAGGGTGGTTGCTCGTACGATTGTCTCTCCGAGCCGTTACCCCTCAAAGCCACATCTCGTATTCATTTCTCGGCTGGTTCACAGTCTCTTCCACTCGCACTACTCTTGGTCAAAGATCACCATTGAGCCGAAACCACCCCTTCTGCCCGCATGGTCAGCCCACCTGTAGTTGTCTCCCTGAGCTATCACTTCTCCAAGCCACATCTTCTCTCGCCCAGTTTCACAAACTTGTCTTCTTACTGGACAGTGTACACTCAACGCTCAGCCAAGACCATGCCTTCCGGCCCACGGTAGCCCCACTTACTCACTCAGCCCGCCACCAGCCTCCGAGTTCTCACAACCTCCAGAGTCAACCTCCAACAATCCCAATCAACACCTTTGAATGTGGTTAATTCAAAGACAAGTCTTAACGATAGTGCAATCCGAAAATTTTCGGTACTTGCTTTTCCCCGAAAATTTTCGGACTCATCTGAAACGTATATAAACTTACAATTCCCGCGAAACGTGACCCTAAGTGGGTGTCCAGAGGAAACTGGACTCTGAGTTGTCCACTTCTCAAGCCACATCCCCCAATGTTGAAAGTACTATGCAGACCTCACAACGTGAAGCCTATCACCTGCATCGATAAGCGTGTGTTGTTCCGTGGACATGTTGGAGTTCAGCTCCACAATTCACTGGGCCAGTGGCATGTCCCGGCTGTACTACAACACGATGTCTCGGAACTGGGCTTTGGCTTGTTCAGCTCTCTGCGCCACGGCTGTCGGGTTCCCATAGATCCGTTGAGCTGTCATAAAGTTAGTCACAATGCTTGCCAATCTGTAATTTCCCACAGATGTCGACACTTGCAACTCAACGCCAAGCCTGAGCCTCGTTCCTGATGGTCTTATCAAATCACCGAAACTGAACACCGAGTTCCGCCAATTTGTAATTTCCCGTGCCTGGATGCCGGCAGTTACAGTTGCGGCCCAACTCCAGTGCCGAGCCTCGTTTCGTTTTTCGGATAGTCCCATTGAGTTACTAAAATGGGCACTAAGTCTTACTAATCTGTACTTTCCCACATATGCCGGCAGCTGCAACCCAATGCCAAGCCCGAGCCTTGTCTTGGATCTTGGCAGATAGTCTCCTGGAGTTACTGGAACTGGACGGCAAGTCGCGTCAGAGTTGTGTCAATTTACAATGTCTTAGAAATGCCGGCAGTTGTAGTTTAACGCAAACCCGAGCCTCGTTTTTCGGATCCTGGTAGATAGCATCTCGAATTATTGGAACTGGACACCGAGTTGTGTAAGAAATGTGTAAAAGTTGCGTACGAATTGCGCACCAGCTGCGCAAGAGTTGCGTCAATCGACAATGTCTCAGTCTCAGATATGCCGGCAGTTGTAGTTTTCGCAAACCCGAGCCTCGTTTTCCAGATCCTGGTCAATAGTCTCATCGCATTATTGGAACTGGACATCGAGTTGTGTCAGATTTGCGTACGAATTGCGTACAAGTTGCGTAAGAGTTGTGTCAATCAACAATGTCTCAGTCTTGGATATGCCGGCAGGTGTAGTTCAACGCAAAGCCGAGCCTCGTTTTCGGATCTTGGCAGATAGCCCCCTCGAATTACTTAGTTTAGACACCGAGTTTGGCAGACTTGCACTGTCCCGCGCATGCGGGGATGTGACAACTCAACACTAAGCCCGAGCCCAAGCCTCGTTTCCCTTGTTTGCCCAGCAGATAATGCTACCGCTGTATTGTAACTTGCATCCAGGTTCCGAGTCATAAGCAAACATCATTGACGTGTCAGTCAGATGTAAGCTGGCTTGAGGGAGTTTGCTTTTGCTGTTCACCGCATTGCCAAATTAGCATTGATTAAGCCATGTGGCTTAGGACTACAAACAAAGCCCCGAGCAACTCAAGACATTGCAGAGAGACATTCACGTTATCGTCAAATCAGATGTCAAGATAGGCCGTGTGATTGGAGGCTGCATATGCAGTCATACTATCGTACAGCTGGCACTGGAATTCAAGACTTTGCTCAGATAACAAACAAGCAAGCAAATGGTATTGCGAGAATACCGTACGACCGATACGGGAACCCAAGACATTATTCACGTAACAAGCAAACAAGTGCACATTGCGATAGCGACATGCGGCGCTATCTACGAAATCTTTAGAAATGTCTTGGATTTGTTTGCCGGTTATGTCATTATTTGCTTGTTGCAGTTGACCTCTAAGTGTAAGCGGCGACTTGGCATCTCCAGCTGAGTCTCAGAATGTCACCCAGTTTGTTCTAGAGGCTACAACGGCCAACGCAGAGTCACCCGTGTCTCATGAACGAGGCTGCGTGTTCAATAGACCGCATATAGTCTCATGTCAATATCACAACGTGCACTAGTCCATTCGCATGTTGCCGGCCACGTCAGAGATAGCGGCAGCAGCGTCCGTCTCCCCGCGGAGAAGGGGGAAATCACACTCTCCATGCGTCCAGACCGCGGAGATCGCAGATTCGCTCGACCCATAGAGATTAACTTGCAGACTACTCTGCAAGTCAAGGCGCGGATGCGGTGTGAGACAAGCCGTGGTGTGACCCTGGATGCAAACATTGATGCCTGAGGCCTCCCGCGGTGAACTGGCTCGCAGCCTGGTCTGAGGTCTGAGGAATTCGGGGTCGTCGCTGTTCCCCTCTCGTTGACCATAGTATTCACCCAAGCATCTTCCCTCGAGTATTCGTATCTCTCCATAATACAACAACGCCACACATCTCATTCCATAGCCCGTTCGACGCCACATCACGAACTCATCTTGTCTCGAAACTACCAACGCCACGCAGCACCTTTGAAGCTCCGATACACGCTCAAGCACAATCCTCACTCCGGATGGCAAAACAAACAACATGACCATCACATCTCAGTGCCAACCCCCTCCTTCGGAATTGACGCATGTTAGAGCAGCTCACCTCCAACCATTCAGGCCCGTGATTTTGGGTTGTTCATCGCAATTCCCGAGCCATGTGCTGGTTCATCTCGTAGCCCTACCCTGTAGCCACATCCAGAATTCCAACTCCAGGACGTGTGTTATTGTACGTCTAATCCAGCTTGTAAAACTCAGCCGTCGCTGTCACATCTTCCAGCGACTCGTTCTCATCTCTCGTGTCTAGAATCGTACTGGGCTTCTTTACCCGCTTTCGATGGCCAACTCCATTCTCTACAGCTCTTAGCTTCATCCAGCTTTCAGGGTTCCCAGACCGCCCCAGACAACCCAGCCCATATTGACGTAGCTTGCTTCCCTGACTCGCACCCAGCATTTCTCACGACCTCTAGACTAGTTTACAATTGGCCACTCCTTCTCAGCCCTCCCCACCCAGAAGCCCAGCCTCAAAAATTGCCCGCATCTCTTAAACCGGATTGCCATGGCCGCCAGAAGTCGGCCCATGCCGGAATCTCGTCTGACAACTTGCTGGCATCCCCGACTCAAAGCTGTAATGAATCTCCGCGTCGCCATGTCTAAACACCCAAAAATTCCTTGGACTTCTTAACCGAGTTGCAACAACCATCGACGTTCGACGCATCGCAGAGAGCAGTCTACGCAGCTGACATGCACCATTGCCTCAAATTGTTTTTTGCGCCCTAGACAGGCTTGCAGTAGCCAACGCCAACACAAACCTTCCGCACTCATTGGATGACCGTGCTCGCAACATGGCTTGCCTTCACCGAATCGCAACAAGCTTCGGGAACAAGCGCATCCCACAGCCTGGTTAACCAACACGCCTAGATCTTCTGCTCAAGTTGCTCCCGATTTCTAGACCGACCCGCGATGGCCGACGCCTGGACGAGTGCTCGCTCTGCAACTCACCTGGACTGCTTACTCGAGGATTGGATTTCGTCACCAACTTCCAAAACGAAGCTCTTCTTCCAGCGATCCGTCTCTGTGTGTGTGTCTCGTTCGAAGCCGTCACGGTTCGCATGCTCGGTGAAGCCAAGCAACATCAGCCCGCCCCGAGCCTGGTTTGGATATGGCAGCAGCTCCAACCGGTTAGAATTGTCTTGGATTGCTACACCGGCCTGCGGGGGCCAACGAAGGCCCGTAGTGCGCCTCAGAGGACGAGGAGGACTTTACAAACCCCTACGGGTTTGAACTGCAAAGGAGAAACCTTCCTCCTCAGCTTCTCAAAAAAAAAAAAAACCAAGGGTGTTGGTGGCGGTGATCGTGATGTTGGTGGCTGACGATGAACCGCAGCCCTTCCCCTCCTCGAACACGTTCATTTCAGTCCAGGTCTACCCCATCTGTTCACCGCATCGGCAACCTCATCACCACATATGGGTGACAGTCCGCAAGCGGGAGGTACACGGCTGCACTTCCTCAACCTCTCTTTACTTCCTGCGCTCCTGTTCGTCGACTGCACACAAACCCGCGAGGGTCGAGACGACGCGAGGCAAAGAATTGCTTGTTATGCATGCCACTGGACAAGTGGCGTGGTCACAATTGCTTTCGACTTCACCGAGCCCTTGGCATACTGCATTAAAAAGGACAGAAAGAAGCAACTAAGAAAGCCAACATCGAGTGAACCGCGGCGTCATTTCCCACAATCCTTCCTGGCGTCGTTATGCGCCTACCGCCAACTTCCACAGCCGCACAGAAGGCAGCCAAACAATCCAACAATGGCCACCACGCTGCGATCCCAGACGGGGAATCAAGCGATGATACGTAATGGGCTCATCTACACCATCGAGTTTTGTCTCAAGTGTCCAGAGTAATGGAACTGGCATCACTTCATGAGAGTATGAGAGTCTTGAGTTCCATCGGCTTGCAATACCCCAAAGTGAATGTCTATTCGGTTCCTAGGTATACCAATTAACCCAACCAAACCACGTAAATGAGACCTGTTAGCACCATCTACGATCACTCTCTCTTTACCCTTCGCGCCTCTTCGCGTCCAAAGTGTAGTCTCTCGGCGTCGTAGAAGAACCGCTGCTCCATCATCTTGCGAGCGAGCAGAGCCTTCCGCCCAGGTGTTTTCATGAACTCTGTCAAGAGCGGGGCAATGACGCTCCTGTAAAACTCCGAATACCGGTATTCGTAATACGGAGGTATCGGTACCACGAGTTCGCCGAACAAGAAATGCCAGAAGACGTCGTACGTCAGGTCAGGGTGCCGCAAGGCCATGACTATGGCCGTATGGCACCACCATTCCATATTGTCCCATTCCTTGGAAAGCCGTGACGGCACCTGGAGAGCTCTCTCTCGCGCTCTCTAATTGCAGCAACAAGACGACCGGCCTCTCTGTTGAATGATCTTGTATGTCCGATCATCCAATCGGGGGGCCCACCGACCAACCAGACGGGCGGGGCAAATATCTGTATCGGAACGACGCAGCTCCATTCCCAGTCCGTGACGCCAACGAGGTTGAGGTCGTTATCAAAGAGCAAGTTGTTTAGGGTAACATCCAATTCCCCATGCATCAAGACAAATGGCCCCTTTTCGGTGCTAGGGTCGAGCCAAGTATCAAGGACAAAACTGCGAAAGTGGTGTCGAGCGTAGAGGTATTGCTGTCCCCGACGAGTGTCGAGCCCTATATCACTGCATTTGTCGAACTCGTTGTCGGCCAGCCTGAGTAGAGCCTCATTTACGAAACTGCTTGCGGTGGAGAAGGTAGTTCGCGGCGGGACCTTGGCGCCGGCGTCGAATCCCTGGATTTCCTGCAGCGACATCTCCATCGACATAGAACGGTGACGCACGTGTATATCGTTGGGGTCGCACTCATACACTGGTCTCCCATCAACAATAGGGAGGCCAAGGGCTCCGATTTCGGGAAACTCGAGCTGACGGAGTTGGATGTAAAAGTCGGCAAGTTGTCGGTAAAGCTTGCGTGTTAATCTGTCCTGAATCTCGTTGGAACAGTTCTTGGCTTGCGTGGTAAATGGGAAGTCAAGATCCGTCAGATTTCGCCCCGCAATGTAGTCCATGATAATGAAAGCCATCTGTATAGGACTGCCTTCGGTGAAGGAGTAGCCGTGCACACAGGGTATAGGAATGGTGGTTTTGGCACCAACATATCTACGTGTAGCACGAACCAGAGTCAGATGAACGGCACTTGATACGATGCATTTATGGGTTTAAGGGTCAATTCACCTCATGGTAGCCAACTCGGCCTCGTATTTCTCGTCAATCCAAACGATAAGGCCTGGGATGGGAAGTCGGACAACCCATGTATCTGGAGGGGATGTGGGAAACATGACAATGACACCGACATTGAAGGGATTATAACGCAGGACCCTGGCTACCTGACACGAAAGCCCTCCGTGGTAAGATGACGCAAGACGGCAAATCTCGTCAAGGTCGAGGGAGTTGATGAAGCGATCACAATCCTTGCGGGCTTGGTCTTTCAGGATGGAATTCGCCATCGTGGGGGGTGAATTGGATGGGTGAGTGGGATGGATGAACTTGATGAATAGAATAGACGCGTCGAGTAGATGAGCTTGCTGTGAACCCGACGCCTAGGAGGTTGAGGAGGAGAAGTAGAAAGAAGAAGAGGATGACCTGAATGATCCGTGGATGGCTTGCGGAACACTGTGACGGGTAATTGGTCACCCCGCTCCGTTGTTTTCTTTTGCAAAAGTGCACATTTACACACTAGAGGGCATCATGGCTTTGAACTTGGCAGCTTCAAGGGCACCGCATGCGCCGAGGGATCAGTCCAGGAGGTTTCGGCAACTAGTCGAGAGAAAATGGAGCTGAGAGAATAGGGGACCTAAATTCTAGCTCTCGATAGCTCTCTAGGCGCCAGGCCGTCATGGCAATTCATTCCATTGCTTGTTGTGGTGAACTGCATAGCTGATATGGATGTATCCTCAGGTGTTTTGGGATTTCACAATGGGCTAACAACCAGGTTTTCCTAGCTTAGACATTTGCAAATTTCAGCCACTCGTTTTTATAGCGTCCATTTAGGTGTATCACTGCTGACGGAATCGACGAAGTGTCCTGCGATCACGGCGTTGGCGAAGATGACGGCTTGCTGAAGGCGCGAACGCCCCCAAGCGCATTGGTGTCGTTACTGAACTTGACACCGGCGTACTCTACCACGGAGTGGTAAACAAACTTCTCGAGGGGCATTGCAGTAACTTTTCGTCTTTGATGGTCGCGGTGGTGGGGAGCATTTACGCAGTACGGCGGCAAAGATGGAAGAAGGACTCACCACCCTCTCTGTTCAGCGTAGTTTGCGAACTCAAAGACGTCGTCGGAGATGGAGGAGACCGTCCCTGCTCGGCCGACGCTTCTTGGCCTTCCTCGGCTCGTCGCGTTCTATTTCTGCTGCCTCTGTCATAACCCACGACCTGACCCGTGATCGGCCCCGTCCATCTTCTTCGCCTCCTCATCCTTTCTATTACCGAAGTCATCTGAGAACCTTTCGTAGTAGTTTCCGGCTTGAGACTCTGTTTGTATGGGCCGCTTGCTCGGGCTTGAGCCTCGTGACTCGCCGCCTCCATACAGGGCTTGCCGTTGCGTGCGATCCATGTTGGGCACTTTAGTGACTTAGGCGAGACTACCGTTTGCGTCGATGCTACGCTGTACAACGACGATCTTGCGTTTCTCGCCTCGCAGAATAAAGTCTTTGATACAAGCGAAGACAGTAAGGGCAAATCGCGCAAGCAGATACTGGATCGCAACAGTGTCAACACTATGCGCCTTTCGGTTAGTAATGGTCACGCATCGAAATACCATGACATGAAAGCTGCACTCTGTTCACTCAGCAGCCAGAGGATGATAGATAAAGGGGGGGTAAATAAGATATGCCCCTCTTGAAATCAGTTTTGGGCATTTTCCCTGTTACTCAATGCCTGTTTGACAAGCTTGACCTTGTTGACAATGATCAAGTCAACGCCTGCTTCAGCTTGAACCTGCGCAGCAAAGTTAGTGTGTGGTGGGACGCAAACACAGCTCGCAGAGGGTCGTTCACTTCTACACAAACTAACATCATCATTCAAAGGCCCGTACGTGGTGGTGTAGAGCCCTTGCTTTCTTACAAACTCGACCAAGCCGGGACTCGCAACGAACGGCTCTGATGCCATAGCCAGTCCAGCCAGGCCGAACCTATGAGCGAAGCGTACTGCAGTCTGTAGACTCGTTGCCCTCATATCCCCTGTCGGCCAGTTTGACGAGCCATTCAGAAAGATGATGGGGTATGACTGCTGCTTCACCGCGAGCACCATGCAAATCTCTGGGCTGAACGATGAGAAGATGACTCGGCGACGTGGCCCTGCATGCGCACATGTCACTGAGAGGATCGTGTCAAGGAAGTGATTAACCTCGGACGCGAAAGTGTCCATCTGAGAATCAACTGCTTCGTAAAGCATTGGGTATTCTATTACTTGGTTAGATAATGGGTTTACATCATGGGGTAGGTGGTGGGAGAGAATCACTCAGTTCTATGTCGAACGGGACCTCCTCCGGTAGGCTATGGAATAGCTCCTCAAGAGTGACGAAGGACTCATGGATGCTATGGCTCCGGAGGCTTGGTTTGTAGCCGGGGTAATTTAAATTTGAATTCCATCTGGCTGATGAGGGCTTCTGTGGCGCCGCCCAGTGGTGCGCAGAGTGATCTGCGTCGCGAGCTAGAAAGAACCCGAGGGCGGCCACGCTCATCCCATGGCAATCTTCTGGGTGAACCGTGGGAGGTAACAGCCTTCTTCCCAGCATGCGCCGCCTCATATTCTTGCTTGTCTTTGTTTGATGCTTACCTCGGCAGACCGCTTATTGCCAAAGCAAAGTATCTGGCGAGTGATCCTTTCCCCTAGCCATCCCCCCCCGCTCCATCACGTACTGCGGAAATTATGTCGTCAATCGCGCTCGTCGTTCTTGATGTTCGCCGAAGTGGTATACAGCAGTATGAGATAAGTACCGGTTCGCTTGGGAAGTATAGCGACGGTTGATCAAGTTTGTCAAGAAATGCTGATGGGATGCTGGCATTGTAGAAGCAGAGGTTTCGAGTACCATCTGGAAGGGAGATAAGATGCACCTTGACACGATCAATTAGCTGGGGAAGGAATAACATGCTTCTAAATAAAACCATACCTTGTAGCAAGTCGCAGGTTCTTGAGACCCCTTGGCGGCCGGCTCTAGGTTAGATGACGGAGTTTCTACTTGCTCTGGAGACTTCGTGCCTTTCCCTCGACGGTAGTCCCGCTGCTTTTGGGTCAGGGCGACCAAAGCGGCCAAGATGTACGGACCCTCAACCTCAATTGTTGAAGCCCTGAACTCCGGTATTGTAAGTTTAAGCAGATATCCTACCACATCATGGATGGTTCCGGGCGAGCTCCCAGGTTGGGGCTGCTGATATTCGTCCCGTCGCCTCCCCTGCTAGTCCTGCCGTGGCTGCTGTTGCGGTTCACCTCCTATAGCGTCATCGCTCCGAGTGCAGTGTACGCTGCTATCTACTAGTTTCGGTGGTCGGGGAACCTTGCGGCGGCGAAATTAGCACTCGAGAAGTTGCAACTGTTGCGCCGTCCATTGCAGAGGGTTCACGAGCAAGTGATCTTGGCTATGTTTCCGCAGGATGTCGCTGATCGACAAGGGCTCGGGCAGCGTTGCGGAGCCAATTGCTGCCATCTCTGGCGCGTGAATGCGTTGTTTCACAGTATGTTTGTCGACACCGTACCGATGGCGATTGTTTGTTTGTGTTGAAGACAAAGCCCTGTCACGGCGCGCTCGCGCTCAGCGTGGCGGCCGACATTTTCAACAGCCACAGTTGTAGCCATAAGCAGTGCAGCAGCCAAGCTCCACCGGAGCAAATGATGAGTGAAAAAGAAATAAAATTAATTATATAAATATTTAAATCTTATTGAGATGACGGACTGGACAGGCAGGACAGGCAGGACATGCTGCGCAGGCATCGTGAACAGTTGCGGAATACGGAAGGATTATGCCTATCATTATCCTTTCACATCCACACGGCAGAATGACTTGCTGCCCAGCGACGACGCAATCGACTTGAGTTGTCCTTCACGCTGATCCACGATCCCAAGCTCCTTCATGTTTTCGAGTCCGCAACCCACGACGGATCTGAACCTCCATCGGTACTGTTCTGGGTGGTTGGACGAGTTGATCCAACACAAGCTTCGGTCGACCTTCGACTACCATTGAGATGCGGCCCAGCGCAGTCAACGGTTTAGATATCTGAAACATACACCGTTTTAATTGGCGCCTACTGCCTGCGATTTGAGTTTTGGGATGAGATGTATGTATCCCTTCAGTTTAGTCTCTTATTCTATAATTACACACTCTCTCAGCATAGTCGAGACCGCCCCGAATCACGGCTAGGTCACCACCCCGAGTCAACAGAATATCTCTCTTCGCTAACGCACGAACAATGTCCCTCTTCCCAGCGAACCAATCGTATGGGACAAAAAAAGTGCTCAAAGACGTCGATCGTCGGGGAATCTTTGCGTTGCGCCATCTCTAACCCGCTCTCGCTGAGATCAACAGAGCACACCCAAAAAAGACCGGCTTAGGAATACGAGTTTCCTCGATTCATCAATTCCGAGGACATGGGCAACGTTAAGTTCGAATGTCGTCATCCGTGAACGAACCGGAGCGGCTAGGCTCGATGTCGTAACCATGTTCTCCCCGTCTTCATCCGTGGCAAGTTGATCTAAAGCCGCCACAGCGTCTAATTGCTTCCCTAGCAACAAGCTGCTATCGTTGTTTCCCACGGCAAGGCAGTCTGCGTCAATTATCGCAATCCTGTTGATGTTGACGGAGCTGTTTGGATGTACCAAGTCGAGCATGATTCTTCGTTTTTGGCCGAGCGAATAGATGATGGCGCTTTTGAGCTCTGCCGTGTCGCTGTCCAACGACAATGCAATAGATGCAACTTCAGACCAGTCACCCCAACAGTAGGCGCAGACTTTGACGCTGTCGACACAGACCAGATGTAGAGAGGATTCTGGATGGGGTAGCCATTTGCGGATTCCTGGAATTTGTGGAAATGTCCGCTCTCTCTCACACTTACCGCTGTCCAAGTTGAACAGGTGATCAGACTCGCGAGTCGATACCAGGAACTTGGCCGCCGTTTCTCCTACTAGCACATCTATGATTGCCTTGTCGGAGTCGAGGCGGGACTTGAAGAGTACCGTCAGATCGCCGAGCCAACCTTTGTCTGCTGACTTTTCGATTCTGTGTAGGAAGATCATGTTGGAGGCATCGACGCTAATGAGGGCGTCTCTCGGCTCAATCCAGGCCAACAGGCGAACTGGTGCCTTGTGGCTGTAGAGAGTCCCTAAGCTCCTTGCCGTTTTCCGCTCGTACAATACGACTGATCCATCATCCTTCCCGCAAAAGACAACCTCGGACGTGTGATGGGCCACCATGGCAGTGATCTTCGCTTTGGCTTCCATGGAAACCGTCTCGACCACTGTAGTGGAGGTGGGCCCGCTGCTGTCATCGTTTAGGGACTCCCGCAACAGAGCCTCAGGTTCCCAGACAGTGCACTGGGTGCCTCGTATGTCGGCAAGAAGCATACTGTCTCTGGTAAAGGCAAGCTGCTTGATATACGAGTTGGTTGACTTGACCCGATAGAGGAGCTTGAACGTATCAAATTCGTAAACGTGGATGATTCCACCTGCACCGCCCGCTGCGAGGAGACGCCCATTGGGACTTGCGGCAAGGGTTTGGCAGTTGGCACGAAAACATTTTAGCTGCTGATCGGCAAAGGGATCGAGGAGGGCGAGATCACCATCGAGGTATATGACTGCGAGGAGGCTGATGTCAGGATTGGGGTTGAAAGAAAGCGCGACAACGACATCCGTGCTGGTCTCTCCGCTGGAGAGTTTCTTGCCACAGCTACCAGCGTAGGCGTCCTCTTTCATGTCCCATAGCGCAATGGGTTTGCCACTGTAAGCGACAGCAAGCATTCTGTGGCTGGTAGAGAGAGTGAGTGCGCATGGGGTCCCACGCAGAGGCATTCGGTTCGTCTCTGGCGTATCGGTATCGCTCCATGGTTTTTGTATTGACTCCAGCCGAGTGTCGTGTCCCAAATCCCAAGTCGTGATGTAGTTGCTGCGACTCGCAATTAAAAGCGTATCTCCGTCAAATTCCATCCCCAGCGGACGCGGAGGACTCGCGAGGCTGTGCACCACTTGCCCACTTTCTGATGTCCCAGACCTTGACCATCTTCATACCACAAGTCGCTACGAGGTCAGTTTTGGTCTTGAAAGCAATCAAGCTGACAGCTTCACCGTGCTCCAAGACCTTGTACTCCTGGTAGGATGTAGCGTGGTACAACATGACAGTTCCTGAACTGAGACCGACGGCCAGGAACTCGTCCCCATAGCGTAAGGCCCTTGGTTGACCCTGACGGAAATCGATGCACAGCAGCCTGTCATCCCATTGCTTGTTAGGCGTGCCAAGCACTGCGAGCCTCCGGCCTGAGCCCCTGGTGTTGTATATCATGGACTCGGTAGGACAGAATGGAGGTATCAACGAGTATATTGCCGACGGTGATGCCGTGAGGGCGCTGGCGAAGATGGCAGGAATCCGAGTAAGGTCTGTGGTCCACTGTCGTAGCGTTCGTATCTGAGGGTCTAGTGGTGAACGCTCAACGGCGCACGCATTGGCGTAGGTTTTGAGATGTTTTGAGGCGCGGATGAGGTGATTGAGATTTCGAGAGTCGGCAATCGTTTCGATCCAAGTGAGGACGTTGGATCTCAGGAACTGCACGACAAGCTGGAACGTCCCTGCCGCCATCGGATCGGCCCTCGAGAGGTGATATGAGTATGCTGTGTATGCATAGGTGGCGAAATCTAGCCTTGCTGCTGGCAAATGTGCCGAAGAACGGCGTCGATTGCTCCTCGGAGGCTTCATTTGCTCCCCGACAAGGTAAGTGAGACACACCTGAGCCATTCGCGTGTGCGCCTTGGTTTTCTCGATGGAGAACTCGGACTCAAGGCCGCCGGCTACAAGGAATTCTCTGGCAGTTTCATGCACCATCTTGACTCTCCCATATTTGTCCACGACCACCAATTGACCACAGAGCGCGGTGATGCTCTCCTCCAACCTTGGGAATGAGTCGTTGATGTCCAAGGTCAGAGCACCGTCCAGTTCGCTGATTGTCATTGGCCGAACCGCGCATGCTGCCCATATGAGAATTGTTTTGGCCAGCTCCTTTCCGCGAGCGGCCTGCGACATGTAGTCCAAAGTCCGCTTGTATAGTGACTCCATGCCTCTCGGCACGTCTTCAAGAATCTGGTCAATTTCCTTTCTGCTGTGGCAGCGCACGAGTTCTTCGAGCACCAAAGTTGTCCACAAGAAGGACCCATTAGATTTGTCTAGAATCTTCTCGGCTAATGTACCTCTATCGTCAGGTCCCACGACTCGTAAGACCTGGGTCCTCCTCTCAACCAAAAGCCTGAGATCCGACTCTGTGTCTTTTGCCGAGATTGGCAAGGACTGGACTAGGCTGGATGGAATAACCGAGAACCCTTGGTCCAGATCGACCGTGTCCCGGCTTGTGACGAGAATTCTCAGGGGTATAGATTCGTCCATGTTAGAAAGAATGGCAGACAAAAAAACCGCAGGATTGGAACACTCGTCCAGGGCGTCGATGACCCAGTAATGCCGAGTCATTGTGGCCTGGAAAATACCAGAAAGGAAGAGGATTCTCCAGAGGGTACGTTCGTCGACGCGATCTAAGGAAACACCATCCGCCTGTATCCCTAGGATGGCATCACTAGCTTCGGCATTGGAGCTAGCCATCTGAAAAGCCAGAGATCGGAGACAGCGACTTAGGTTGGACTTCGACTTGTCTCCATATTTGAAGAAAAAGTAGCTGCATTCCTGGCCAGACTCCTTGAGCTGATCGATGACATAGCCAGCGAGAACAGATTTTCCAGTTGCCGGCTTGCCCTTGATCCATAGCGTTCTGTCATTTCCGGATTCTCCATCTCTCCATTTGAGGTAACTGGCTTTGGTCGAAATCCAACCGCATGACCCGCGCATGCGAGCTTCGCAGACGTTGACAAGATCATCGTCCAAGATATCAGAAACTTCCAAGTATTTCCTGAGGCTTTTGATCCCCTCACGCTTCTGTTTCAGCTTCAGTGCCGGAACTTCCGTGGCAATTCTGCTCACAGTAGAGGCGAGCGCATTTCGTAGGAGGGCGTAGTTGGGGTCTTCAGGTGTGTCAAACTTGCATATCGAGCGGTGGTCAGCGGTCATGGGTATCTGCTTCTCTTCACGGTAGCCGAGGACGGCCGACTCGGGATCGACGATCAGTGAGCTAAAGTGTTTCATATTCTGCGTTTCGTAGAACGACCAGAGCTCAAGGCCGGCCGAATAATGCCGGAATTCATCATTGATCACCTGGACCGCGCCAGAGTTCGGTTCCAGGTCGCCAACATATAAGCGCGGTCGTACGCAACCTTGAGGAGGTTCTTCAGCATCTTTGCCGAGTCGGAACCTCGATGCGGCGTGGCGAGGAAATAGAATGCGGCGAATCTCCCAGCCAGCGCCGTGTGCACTGCGTCTTGTTTCGCCAGGATATATGCCTTCTTCATCACCAAGCCACCCATGCTGTGGCCGATGACCACGATGCATGTCCCGGAATTGACAATGCATGGCGAAGTGCTGATGGCGGCTAGTAATGACTTGCCAATGTGGTGTACATTCAAGCAATCCTCCTTGCCCTTCAAGTAGTACGAATCGTACCCATAGCTATGGATGCGGACGTTCTTGAATGCGGGATCTTTGGAGAGCCACTCCTCTGGCCAGAAATGAGACTGCAGGGACGACTTGCTCCATGTTTTCCTAGAATTGCCGCCCAGGCCGTGGATGAAGATGAAGTCGATCTCGGGCGCCGTGGGGGAATATAGGAGGCTCAGTCCCAGCGGGCCCTTCACGCCCTCCGCCTTCACGCCCGAGCTAGTTGATGTCCTGGGCAGGGTTTTTGACAGAGAAAACAGGCTTCTCAAGCTCTTAGTCGAGTCGCGCCTACTTGAGGAACTGTCGGGATGCAGGTCGGGCTTTGCACGCCGCTGCTTTCGAGAGAACTGGAATAGTCAGCGATTGGGTAGGATTGGAGTTTCCAAGGAGGCCAAGGAAGTGAGAGTTAACCATTGTAGCCCACCAAACTCAGTGCGAAACTCAGTGCGCGGGGCGCCAATCTCGGTAGCCCGGACTCATCCAAGGTGACGTAGGCACGACAGTCTGTCCATCAAAAGAACAATGGAACAATGGTACAATTGGAATTGTTTCAGGAGAGACTCTTGGTGAAGCCCGACACCTCGCGATTGAAGCACGTAGTACGCGGCCAGCCCTCCCTCCTCATGCGAACCACCAATCAGCCGGTTGCTTCAAGCGCCCGGAGATGGCCCCCAAGGCACGTATTTGCCCCAGGAAATCGCGCACCCAAGATTAAAAGAACACCCCCATTGATTGACCTGTACCTCCTTTGCCAGTTTCTTGAGGAGGGACTGTCCGCGCATTGCGTATTATTCCAGTGAGCCATTTACTATGGGTTCCGAGACGAATCCAACCTTCGCGGTTGGGGATCATGAGGCTTTCATGGACTTCGCTCTCATTCAGGCGCAAAAATCACCACCAGCTGGCAACAAATTCTGCGTCGGAGCTGTACTTGTCGACGCCGCTACGGGCAAGGTCCTATCGACAGGATACTCGCTTGAATACCCGCGAGATTACAAGGGAGATCCAGGCACCACGCACGCAGAGCAGTGTTGCTTTATCAAGATCGCCGACGAGCACAACCTCCCTGAGGAACGAATCCATGAGGTCCTTCCGGCCAACACGGCGCTGTACACGACCATGGAGCCATGCAACGAGAGACTTAGCGGCAACATGACCTGCGCGACCAGGATCTTGAGACTCAAGAGCGCCATCAAGACTGTGTACGTGGGAATTAAAGAGCCAGGGACGTTTATCGCGCATAATGACGGGCAGGAAAGGCTGGAAGCAAACGGGGTCAAGATTCTGTTCCCTGTTGAACATTGGCGTGACAGAATCACCAAGGTCTCAATGACTGGGCACTGATCTTCTTCTGCGAGTTTCGAGAAATGACTGGCGATATGCCTGACCCTCACAAATTCGCCGCTCTGCTGTAAAAATTTCATCAGAAAAGCGTATCACCTATAGGGAAGTTCTAGTTCCACACCACCACCTACGCAGAAAACCTACCCCAGTACGTGACATGGGAAGATAGCTGGGAGGCATTCTTCGCCAAGACCATGAGACAGGCTCTTGGCCCGGAGGTCGAAAGGAAAGGGCTCAGTGAGGAGCTTGATGTCCTCTCCCGTGCTCTGTTCGAAAAGGTCATCCCGAGGCTCCTGAGGCCTCTCGAGAGTGGCGGCCGAACAGTGAAACCTTCACTTGTCCATGGAGGCCATTGGTACGCAAATTCAGGGATTGACGTCGACAACGACGAGCCTCTTGCCTTCGGTGCGTGCTGCCTTTTTGCGAACAACGAATGTACATTCTTCTACGAAACACTTCGGGTTTCCCATGCTAAATAGCTTGAATTTGAAGCTTAGTTTGGCCAGTGGCGACCGGCTTGCAATAGGTTTGGGGATGAATACGTCGCTGCCCACAACACATTCGCCCAGATTTCGCCGCCGGAGGAGGATTTTGAAGGCCTTCTAGACCTATATAGGCTGTGAGACACTCAGAAACTCTTTTCCTTCTTCCTGATCTACGTATCTGACATCAAGCTAGGAGGTTTGACACACATGTATCAGCGCTTTTTGTCAATAACGAGACACTTCGCACACAGCGAGGCTGTTCTCAGCCTACCGTCTAGTTCGGCGGCTAATGAGCTTAACAGGGTTCCTGATGTTGTGAGAGATTTGGCACAGATATATGGTTAGTGGACAGCAGCAATGATACTGATACAAAACCCGGTGTTCAGGATGCGCTTAGCGGAACGAGAGGGCATATTGGCGGCTTTCATACATTCACTGTGACGACCCAGACCAAAGTAATTGCGCGGGAATGCTGGTTGGAGTCACTGGCGGAGGGTCATCGGGTACTTGACGAAACATAGACCTTTGATCCTTCTGCCCTCAACAACGCATCCGAGATACCTTGCTATATTTTTATGAGGGTGCTTCCTCAAAATTTCACAGACTGTTGCTTCGTTAAGGCGATGGACCCGAGGCTTGGATGATGCTTCGCTATCTCCGTAATCGGTGAGACTCGGCCTTTTGACCCACCGATTAACCGGGAGAGGCTCGGGCGCTCGAGTGAACATAGGCTCGAATGCGGGCCAAACGTTCTCGGTGGGAATCCTGATCAGTTGGGACGGATTGAGATTTACAGTGGTAGACTGAAGACAATGAAAATTCTTTCGTCACTTCGGCCTCCTAAACCGTATTTTGGCCCCCTCTTCCAACCCGCTCTTGATACGCCTCCCAGCCTTCCTGCTGGTATAGCTTGGCCGTAGCAACCGGGTCATCAGAGGCGTAGATGCCTCGTCCCGCGATGATGAAGTCAGAACCACCTTTGATAGCGGTCGCGGGGCTTTGGTACTGCTGCCCGAGATTGTCTCCCTTTTGATTCCTGTTGACTCCTGTAGTGAAGACAATAAAATCTTCATTGGTCTTACATTCCTGTGCCTGACCTTCTGCTCCCAGAGATCGAGTTGCCACAAATCCCATTACAGCCCCGCTGTTCTTACGAGCGGCTTCGACACATAGCTCAGTGTAGCGACCGGTGGCAAGGCTCCCGGAGGTTGTCATCTCAGCAAGGATAAGTAGTGCCCTCTGATGGGGGTATGGGAAAGAGTCGCTTGAGATAGTTTGTGCCAATGCCTGGATGACACTTTCGCCACCCAGAATGCTCAGATTGACAATGTCAGCCCACTCAGAGATCCTCAGAGCCCCTCCATGGTATTGCTTTTGCGCTGTGTTCCCGATGTCGACAAATTTGCGATCCTCGAAAATAAGAAAGTTGTGCTTGGCGGCGAGAGACTTTAGGCCGGTAACCGTTGCGTCGCTAAAGTCACTGACGATGTCGATGTGTGTTTTGAACACCGCGATATAAGGGCCCAATGCTTTAGAAGATTTTGGTCAATCACCTTGTATGTGTCCAAGGCAGGTAAGGGCTTACAATCGGCACATTCCAGTAGGTTGTTCGTGTTGTTGAAGTCGGCCGAAATGATGAGGTTAGACCTCTTCGCCTCGGCAATCATGAAGAGTTTCCTGGCAACGGGATGGGAATGAAACCCTGCCCGAGTGGAGTAAGCGAGTGAAGACTTTGAGGTCATGGTTGTGGATCAAGATGGTGGCCGAGGTGTAGAGGGTGTGACCGATGGTGTCCGCAGAGAACCTGTGAGAAAACCCTTTTGTCCTGTGTAGCAGGGAGGTCAACACCTTTTAAATATCGCTCATCTCAAAAGGAATACATATTATCCGCATCTTATGTGACTTAACACTGGATGAGCGCCTATCAGGGTAACGTCAGTTGCCGTGAAATACCGAAATAGAGCTTATTGGAGTAATTATCCAAGGTCTAGCCGCATATGCAGCTGTGACAATAGAGCTTATTGAAGTTAGGTTTTATTCTCTTCTCTATTTGCCCCCCCAAGAGTTCGAGAAATCTACCATCCCAGAACAAACCTACCCCCTGCTGTTACTTCTGCTATTGCCAGCCCGCTACTGTATTTCCCTCGGCAAAATAAAGGGCGGGGGAATTTGTTTTCAAATGAGGTATGGCAATGCTTCACAGATAGTGTGACGAGGTCACAGTACACAGCCGGTCATCACGCAACACACTGTGAAATAGTAATAGTGACAGATCGGTAGTTGAAAACCAAAGTATCAAAATTTATCTACAAAATAGCACTTCCTATCAAGAGCTTAATACCCAGCCGCACTCATCAACCAAAATCATCCGTCACATCTACCCCACTATGCAATACTTGGAGACACAGCCAACCCTCCGGCGAACTCTTTCTTACTATGATGAGCCACCAAACGGGGAAAGTCCGAAGTATGCTGCTGAAACAAACGAAACTCCGGGTAAAAGAAACTACCCCCACCTGAAGATTCCAACCACCATTCGAGACATTCGAGGGCTGAAAACAGTTTCTCTCTTGACGTCCACTCGTTCTGCGCCCTCCCAGGGGTTTATAAAGAAGACCCGGCACAGCCAATCAACTTCAACAGCGAATCGGATATTGTTCGAAAGTTTCTTCCGGAAGCTCAACGGCTCCTAATGGAAAATGTGCCTGCAGCCAAACAGGCTGTCATATTCGACTATACCGTACGAAGGGCAAGCCTTGACAAAACCCCATCTCGCCAAGTCAATAAAATTCACATTGATCAATCTCCGAAAGGAGCATTTGGCCGAGCTCGGCGTCACTTAGATCCGGTGTGCGTGGAATCAATCGATTGTGGCGATCTAGCTTTCCGGATTGTTAATCTCTGGAAGCCGATAGAACGGCCAGTTAAGGACCATCCACTTACGTTTGCCGAATGTGGATCCTTGATGTCGAAAGACCTGGTTCCTGTGCCTCAGCTGTATCCTGCGTATACTGGTGAGACATACGCTGTGAAGTATGGCGGGCATCAAAGATTCTGGTTCTGGAGTGACATGGAACCTGAGGATGTGCTGCTCTTACAGTGTTTTGACAGCCATAGTAGGGGGTCAACCGGATGGAGGGTTGCAGCATGCCCAGTGCGCTCATGGTTCGTTTGAACTTCGGGAGGACGGCAGTGAAACATTTCATCGCAGTAGTATTGAGGTTCGGTGTCTGGTTGTAACTAAGGCTGAGGCTAAAATAAAGTAAATAATGCATAAACAGAGTTACAGAAACCTTTTAATTGTTGAAATCACTTTTGCGACCTCACGAGCTTCCTAGTATACAGCGTCTTGACTCAATAAGCTTAATTAATTGGACCTATGGGCCTATACCATGTAAGCGGGTTAGCTAAAGCAAATGAGATTTTTAATTGTCGGACTAAATGAGGAGCTCTCCACTCTAGGAAGGGCAAGTGTGTTTGCTGGCGCAAAGGCAAAAAACGAAGTTCCTTTTTCTACAATTTTAGGATTTCCAAAACATAATGCTTCCACGGTTACCAAAGATCAAGCCTCTTTAGCTCTTTGAAGATGGAAAACTTTGATCTAAATCCAGAAAGTTATCTTAGCTGCCAGTCGGCACCAGAAGCCGGGTTTTAATTATTTTCCCTCCATCACACACTTTCGTGCACCGAGGCAGCTACAGTGTTAATTATCGGACGATCAGTTAAGACTATGTGCCACAAAAAGGTGTTCACTAGTAGAGCACTTGATCAAGTTTCGACACGCCGGGCTCTGTCTCATTCACCAGATGCATTGCTCAGGTTTCAAGGCGCCTTTTCCTATAATTGTCAACTTACCGTGGTGACAGGCTGACATTCAATGGTGCCTTGATCCAGTTCGTAAACACCTGCATATTTTCGTGGTCGCCCCTCGGGTCCCATTCTGACCAAGTCTTATCGCTGGTTATTGCGGGCTGTGAAACAGCCACAGCAACAGTGGCACAACACACCAAGTCGACCCAACCTCTTTCATCAATCATCAACCTGCCATCGTTCATATGCGAAATGTGGTCGTCAACGTTGAAATGAACATCATGGCAAGCACGACCTCTGTCAACATGGGCCTGCAAGCCCCGCCTCTCACAGCAACAGAGCCAGCTAAATCCTCCTTGCCCACCGTCTCCGACGCCCTCACCCCTCGCGCAATCGCCTGCGGCATCCTTCTCGGCCTCGCCGTGAGCCTGGCCAACATGTACTTTGGCCTCCAGGCAGGCGCTGTGAACGCCATGCCCATGCAGAGCGCCCTGCTCGGCTCTGCCATCCTTGGCGCCATCCAGCATCGGTTTCCCACCTCCCAGCCGCCTCTGACCCCCGCCGAGATCGCGCTTGTTGAGGTCATTGCAGGTGCCCTGGCCTTGCCCCTTTTACATCGGGCTTTACGTCTTTTCTTCCTGCTCTCGAATTTCTAGCCGGTGACGAAGACGGGCCGCCAGTTCGATTCAGCTTGCCCCAGCTTCTGCTATGGTCACTGGCCACCTGCGGCCTGGGCATTGTCGCCGCTGCCCCCCTCCGAAGACTATTCATCCACCGCGAGCCGCTTCGTTTCCCGTCAGCCACAGCCACCGGTACCCTGATTGGTATCCTTTTCGGGAGGCCGCCCGCTGTCACGCGAGCAGAGCCTGGTGACAGCAGCAGCAGCAGCAGCAGCAGCCGACCCGATTACCGGAGCGTCGTCACTGACCCGTCCGGGCCAACTGAGCACGAGAGTCCAACCCACCAACTAGAACAATACAGTAACACTCAGGCTATCAAAGTTCTGCTTCTTTCTCTAGCCTTTTCTGCTTTGTTTGTGAATTTTCCCTCTTCATCCTGCCCCATGTCGCTTTTCGCGCGCATATTGCTAACCACGACTCGACAAAGCCTAGTTGCACACTTTGTCACAGCCCTAAAACATCTTCCTATTTTCGGCCACACCCTTGCAAAGGACTGGTTATGGAAGTTGGACTTATCGCCGGCATATTTCGGCTACGGGATCATCATCGGCCCAAGCATCAACGCCTCTACTTTCCTCGGAGCCGTTCTTGGCTGGGGCATTCTGTCTCCGATCGCAAAGCATAATGGTTGGGCATCGGGCCCCGTGGGTGACTGGGAGAATGGTTCGCGGGGATGGATCCTTTGGGTTGGCATGGGCTGATTTTAGGGGACTCCCTCGTCGGGATAGCTTGGATTGTCTTGAAGCTTTGTTCCTCTCGGGCAAGCTACGTGCTTCAGACAATGTTGGCGCCATGGCTTAGACGCTCCAACAGTAGCCCCAGCGAACAGACTCCGCTGCTCCCCGGCAGCTCAGACTCAAATCATCAGGGGGGTGCCGCCACCTCAGCCGAGGACACGGACGACTGGCCAGACAGCTCGATAACAACCCCGACCTTGATTCTCTGGCTTGCCGTGGCCTTATTTGTCACGTACTTTGTTTGTCTAGGGACTGCCTTTCGGGAGTTTATCCCTTCTCTTGCTACACTACTCACCGTGGTACTCGTCCCCCTCGCTGGCTTCGTCTCAATGCGTTCACTAGGGGAGACCAACAACGGCGCCGCTCTGGCCGTTGGTACGTTCTTGACAATCTTGCCCCTGTTTCGTATTCAATTCCTGTTGGAAGAGCATTTTCTCACCCATAAACACAGGAAGGATAGCACAACTCATCGCCAGCCTCGTGGTCCCAGCTCCAGTGCCCAATATATGCCTGCGAACCTTTTGTTCGGCGGCGTGGTCGAGGCCGGCGCTTCTCAAGCTGCGCAACACATGGGCGGCTTGAAGACAGCGTACATAACCCAGACGCCACCAAGAGCCGTCTTCTGGGGTCAGATGGTGGGCTCCTTCGCTGGGGCTCTGATCGCGACCTTCCTTTACAGGGCATACACGACAGTCAAAGAACTGCCAAGTGACGAGTTCGGAATCCCCGACGGTTATTTATATCTCGTCGCAGCGTGGTTCCTCCGCCAGCAAGGGTTGCCACCTGGGGCAATTGACTTCTCCATCGGGGCTCTTGTTCTCGGCGCAGTGCTCAGCGCTTCCAGAATCATGGGCTCGGAACACTGGTGGCGCCCGTTTGTTCCTTCCGGTATAGCTATGGCAATAGGTAAGAAGAAGTTGTCCATCTTTATACTGGAAACGTGCTCCTCCCGCGACTGACTGTTTCTCAGGTATGTACGTTGTCCCATCGATAACCCTGCCTCGAGCTCTCGGCAGCCTCATCATGGTCGTCGGCCGTAGGCACCTTGGGTTTAAGGACATGTCTTTACTGTGTTGCGCAACGGGCTTCATTCTCGGGCAGGGAATCGTAAGTCCTCTGGCCTTATTGTGGGATACTCTCCACATTCCTACATCAGATCCCTTCAAAGTCTGATAGCTGGGGAGAAATTTGCTTTGTAAAAGATATGCGCTCACACCTTCACCTTCATGTAGTGTGGCTGCTTAACAGTATAAGTAAATAGGGCCTCTGCAGAATCATATAGTGCTACCTTAAGAGTCGGCAGGCGAATATAGGGTATTACCTACGCCTTGAACAAATTGGTCACAAGTCAGCAAGAACCCCCAGCCCCCCTCGCAATTATATTCGATGCACTGCCTGGCGTACTCCGGGCTCGTCGTGGCACACCCATCCTTCAGCATGAGGCAGTCCCAGCCCTTGGTAAAGGCATCTTGCAGGCTACCGCCCACACACTGATCCGTCTTAGCTCCTGAAAAGAGCAGCGTCCTGATGCCACGTTCCTCCAGAATCTCCTCGATGCCGGTGCCTCCCCAGAACCCGGACAAGCGATTCTTCGAAACCCAAATATCACCTGGCTCGGCCACGTCCGCCAGAGGCGAATAAAGCGCAGCGTTCCATGCACCACGCATCAGAACCCGGCCGCCGTCGATGACGGTGCCGTCATGGCACTCCAAAGGCCCAATTTCGGAGCCCAGGGAGCCCACCTTGCGTGGTCCCTTAAAGTTGCTGTCCAGCCGCGAATCCTTTGACTATGGTCGGCGGCATTCCATCTATGTCCTCCTGCGTCAGGCCCCAGCCGAGCCAAACGATAGGTATGCCGGCCTTTCTGCACGCGGGAATCGCCTGTTTCAGAAGCCTGTCCACGAGGTCCATACCTATCCCTTCCTTTGGGCGACCGAGGAGTGGGGAGAGAAAGTAGTTTTGAAGGTCGACTACCACGAGAGCTGTCTTCGCCGGATCAACTGCTATGTCGGCTTTGGTTGTCCGCAGAGGAATGCGAGGGTAGATTGGCGGTGAAGAAGGCGTCGCAGGATGTGTCAAATCGAATCCCTTGACTTTGGAGTAGAGCCAGAAATTCTTCTTGCCGCCGATGACCTCGTCTTGATCAACCGCCATGGCTGAGGCGGAGTGAAGCCTAGGGCGAGGTGGAGTGGAGAAGAGAAAAGGGCGACTTGAGATGCACTAGTAGGGGTAATAAACGATGTCTAATTAAGGCAGTAGGGTCTAAAGATTGATGTAGAAGGTAAAGGCGGGGTATACATATAGAATGCTGCGTTGCACATCAGACATGCTCTGTAGCCAAACCTGTAGTCATGACACGGTCATGCTGGCACGCAGTTTGGGTTATAAAACAGTCTCATTGGCGGCATCTACGGAAGGCCATAGGGACCGATGTCCCAAAATTCATTTCTCACTGTAAGCACTCCTCCCATGTGACCCCTTAGGGCCCCGTTCGTTAGTTTATTTTTGCTTGGATATGATCAGTCATTAATCTACTGTGGCCAATGCCCTACGACCGCTGTAGCCAATGCCCTATAACCGCTGCGGCTCATGCTGCGACCGCTGCAGCCAATGCCCTATGACCACTGCAGTTAATGACTGCTGCTGCTAATGCCCTGTCCGCTGCAGCCAATAACTGCTGCTGCAGCCAATGCCCTATGACCGCTGCAGCTAATGCCCTGCGACCGCTGCAATTAATGCCCTACGACCGCTGCTAATATATAAGCATAACAGAACGGTCTATTTTAGAAATACAGAGGGCGTGCTGCAATCTTCCGTCAAAGTTAAACCGACGATCCAGAAAGCCCTTGCCGCACTTCGCGACCAAGTCGCAACTAGGCATTCTGGATAGATACCATATGCATCAATCAACAAGACTCCGACGAGAAATCAGCTCAGGTCAGCAAAATGGCCACCATCTTCAGCTGTGCCAGGTGTGTTGTGATTTGGCTCGAGCTGCCCTCTCCAAAACAGACAATGAGTCTTGTCAGAAATTTGGCCACCATCCAAGACTTGAAGGAAATCATGAAAAGCCCGTACTACACATGGACAAACCAAGAAACTAGGAGTGACTTACGAGACCTTCTTGTCTGAATGGTTCGGGCGGCGCTGGATCATCCAAGAAGTCGCGCTGGCCCAACGAGCCATTCTCGTCGCTGCCGATGATTCAGGGCGCGCTCATTCCGCCGAATGAGCTGATGTCTGTCGCGTAATACGGCTCCTCCATGAATACCACGAAGACCTGGTTGCTGATAAGCCAACTTCGGATTTCGATTCCGCCATAGCATCGACTACCGAGACGTTCTATGAGTCCAATGCCTACAACCTAATCCGGCTGATTGATGGCGATTTCGTGGAGGGCGCACGACAACCGAGATCAATGGTGAGTCTTCACCCCTGGAAGACCTTCTTACTATGTGCGCAAGATTTAGTTGTCAGGAGGGGCAGGATACAGTCTATGCGCTTCAGCAATTTGCCAAGCCGTCTTCGAGGATCGATGTAGATTACCGAGTCCCTGTTCGCCCAACATAGGTTTCTAGAGGTCGACCGGCTTTGTCGCGATGCCGAGTCTCAGCGGTTGTCCAAGATGGCAAGACTACGCCTCTGCATTATAGCAGCCAAGCTGCGGCATGTAAGCTCTGAATGGGAAGGAGTGTTTTCGTGGTGGACACAAGCGCTCCCGGAAATCGTGATTATGAAGTGTTGGAAGAGGCAGTTCGCAACAGCACATGGCGTGTCGATCGCGCTGGATGAATCGCTACCGGCTTATTGACAACGGCCAGGTGTCTGGGGCTGACAATGGCATTCAAAATGACTCTTGACCGTGTCATTTCAGGCTGAACAGACAGACTACCTTGAAATCAGCGCGGGTCTGCATTGCCAAAATGCCCTGCTTCATTCCCAGACGCCTCCTGTTGCTCAGTTATAAGCGAATCTTTTCTTACGGTCTTACTCATGAGAGAACTTCGCTTTATCTTGTCCCTTGCATTCTCCTACTTGGTCTCTTTGCTACCCCCGACCCAGTGAACGAGGTTTCTGGAGGGGAATTCTGCTGATCAACACTTGACTGCGGATCCTGTTCCTTCGTTGATGATGCGGAGTCGACCTCTGAGTGCGACAAATGATGGCATTCAAGCTCCTGAGAAAGTCCGGTTTCTGGGAGCGATATAACGTCGAAGTCCAAGTGAATTAGCAGCTGATCGATGGCCGAGCAGATCCTTCTCCATGAAAGTCCCTTCAGTCGCAAGCAGTGCTTTGCATCAGTTGTCGCGGTACGGTGCACCTTTCTCTTCTCCCGCTTTCTGGTCGCTGGGCGTGACGGACCTGGCAGATCCAGATCCAGATCGCTTGTAGCTCAACAAAGATGAGGACTTCTTTTTGGCAAGCACTCATTCCACGTTGGGATCTCGCTTGGCGAATGGTTGTGGTCAGCGTCCATGTCTTGCCCAGTGAGCGACGGGGTCGATCTCGTCGTCCGCCTCGTTACCGGCTGACTCGTACGAGCAAGCGGATACTCGTGCGCGCTTCAAGCCACGACCCCTCTCAAGAGTATGTTGACTGCCGGTGCTCTTGCGCACTCTGTTCTGTTGTTCCTCTCCTGTCGATGATGAGCTGACCATCATTTGGCACGGCATACGACCAGTATCTGGGTGGTTGAGCGCCGAAGTTTGGCGCTCGGATCTGACGAAGTCAGCATCGCCAGTGCACAGTAAAACCGGTGGAACGGAGTCTGCACAAGGGCCGAAAACGACCAACGAGCGAAAGTGACTAGGGCGGCATTTCTGAAAGAATTATCGACGTCGATATTTTCTGGGAAATAGGGATGGTTGGGGAATGCAGCTTGCAGACGTGATAAACACTCCCCTAGGAGTTGATTGTCGCCGGACGCGAGTTCCCAGAGATGAAACCATGTCCAGTATCCTCGTTCATACATGGCCCGCGCAGCCTGCGCATCAGGGCGAATCGCACCTCTCATTTTTGAGGAAGAGTTGTTGCAACACCAGAAAGAAGCAATGATATTTCAAGGATTCTCGTCGTACATACGCAACCGAAGCATACCCGAGGAAACTCCGCCGTGACAGTGAAATCGAAGTGGCCAAATCCTGCTGAACAGACGCGGCGGCTGAGAACCTCTCTTTGACACAGTACACAGTACTCTCACGCACCAAGTCTGCTCACACCAGCCTCGATTTCTTCTTCATATTAGCACATTCGTATAGCTTCCGCAGATTCTGGAGGCTTATGTGTTCCCAAAAGACCTGGAGATGACGTCTGATGCTGTTCTTGATATCTGTGCGTATCATCGACGCGATTTCGACCTTGTGCTCGTGCGGTCACGTCCTCATGACACCCAAAAAGTCCTCGCCTCTCTTCAAACAGCCTTCAAATCTCCGCCAACTTCAGGGCTTGGTATCCTAGGTCTCCTTCCCGTGGAGCTGCTATTCATCGTTTTACGCAACCTGGACCTACTCTCTTACTTTCGGTTTCGTCACATCAACCGGCGAGCCCGTGTTCTATCGACTACAGTCTTGGAGTACCAGTCAGTCGTCAAGCATGGATTGGAAGGTCTGCGCGGTGTGCTACGCGCTGGCCTAGCGCAAACTTTCACCATCGGGGATCTATATAGTCCTCTGATCTATGAAAAGTGCACGTTATGTGGTGAATTCGGGGGGCGAGCAAATGTCGCGTCCGATATCTGTGTGAGTCTCGGCTTTGCGTGATACGGTTACCCCGCAACTCGTCTATGGTGTTTCTATTTCTCCTGACCGTTACTCGCTGCTGTTTTGCGTGCATTACAAGTTCGTCAGACTTGCGCGTCATGTGCACATCAACTCTCTCCAGATTGGCAAAGATACCCACCAAATGGCTACATCAGTTGCTAGTACCAGAGCTGCGCACTGTACCTGGTTTGTATTCTATGGAAGAGAGGCAAGTTAAACGTCCAAAAATATTGGTGTCCCCGCAGCTAGCTACTGCGAAACTACAACGGCTCGGCCTCCTCGACCAAGACTCAGCCCAGGCACTACTAGGACGGAGTGAGCAGGCAAACCCACGTTTCATGGCGTCTACGGCATTCCCATAGTACGATCCAGATAGCGACAAGGTTGAGAGTGGTGTAAATTGCAAGGGATGCCAAGTCCGAGTGGAGAATTTACTTGTCGGTAGCGATGATCGAGATCGCGTGTTTTCGAGATCTGGTTACCTTTCTCATTTTTCATCCTGTGTAGAAGCACAGAATTTATGGGACGAAAGCAAAGGCGGGGCGAGGCCTGTGCAGGAGCCTGAGTTCACTCGCCGCTGTGGTTATTTTAGTTCACTGGATAGTGATGGGCTACCAAGATAATACGACAACAGGACTAATGACCATGGTGTGTCAGTTTAGTGGAACGATCCGACGGTGTGTGGCAACAACTCTATTCTAGTACAGATAGTACAGACAAGGAATCCTCTGCGGCTCTTGTTATTCCGGAATTGGATCCGAAAAGTACTTCTTGTCAGTAGTTGGATAGACTAAATGGCCTGGGGTTTTGCATGGGGATTCCAATCGTCACAACTTCACCATCGGTTCTAGCCACGAGGCTGTGCTTATTGATTTCGAGAAAGCTATAGTAAACCCCGATGCTAAGTCGTTGGAGAAGGAAATGGCTAGTCTCAGAGAACAATTGTCTGAAGAAACTGGCCGCGGTGGAGGCTTCGTCGCCGTAGAACAGTAATGTAACCTGCTACGTTTGGATCGATACGACTCTAATCTAAAAATGGGTTGGACTCCTTCTTCGGCGTTGCAATGTCGAGTATACCGACTGCAGTTGTCCAGCTCCAATAGAGGTGATGGTGGCTTGCATCCCCTACCGAAAAGATCTCATCAATGGTGGATCTTCACCCCTTGGAAGACCTTCTTACTATGTGCACAAGATCCAATTGTCAGGAGGGGCAGGATACAGTCTATGCGCTTCAGCAATTTGCCAAGCCGTCTTCGAGGATCGATGTAGATTACAACAAGACTACGTTGCAGGTGTACAAAGACATGATTACTGGTGCAATTGAAGCCTCTGGTGTTTGCATCGATATCATCCTGCGATACTGGGCGTTATGGAAGATGGATATTTCCTGGATTAGGTTTCGACGTTCGACAAACCACTCGACTACAGATGACCAGCATCGCGAGATCCGGCAGAGGGATTTCACTGGAACTGCAAAGGCACCCCTTTTTAAGGCCTCGGGTTCATCTCGTGTGTCCTGCCTGACCACGCTCTTTAGCGGGCCCACGAGCCTCATCTTGGACGCCTTCACACTGGGCTCGATAGCGTCCACCCTATCCGCTAACCCAGACGCCATCTCGAATGGATGGCCCAAGTTCGCAGGATGGATGAATACAACCGAGGACCCACCAGATCACTTCTGGAAGACTCTGGTTGCCGGCCTAGACGAGAACGGAAGCACTGTTTCCACTCCGCACAAGCGCCTCTGTCGCCGCGCGTTCTTCAAAGGGTCGCATTTTCGACTCCTCTCCAACACCACTGACGGCGTGGTTTTGGAACTCAAAAGGGTCTTCAGCGAAGACTCCCCCCCACGTCTGACCCCAGGCGAACGCTATGAGCGGTTCAACTTTGCGGTTCGACACCCTGATTAGCAGATCAAGATTATGAGACGGCTCGAGATTTGTCAAACGGGGGCTCTGGATCTCTCGTTCATACAGGTTGACAAGGACCACATACCCAAGGCCCAGTTTTCGAAGGCCACCATCAAGCTCATTCACGGAATACTCCGGCAGATGGACCAAAACGCAACGGCTGAGGTGGCCAGATACCGACGACTTGTTCTCTCAACGGTGATGGGGCAGATAGCTGTTCAAATCATCGGGCCTGTCGCTATTCGGACTGGCTCCCAGAGAGGCACGCGCGGGGAGACAGGTATGTCCCGCTCATTTTTAACTCCAACCCAGACGCAGCTGACTCGCTTCTTAGGATTTGCATTATACGCGGTTGTAGTGTGCCGGTTGCTGTCAGGGAGATGTCCTGTTGCTATAAGATTATCGGCGAGTGCTATGTTCACGGGATGATGGATGGGGAAGCAATGAACCTTGGGAGAGCGTGGCAGCAAATCCGGATAGAGTAGGTATAAGCAACCTTGCTTGAATGGAAACGGTGAGGCATAGAGGCATCGAGATAAGTAAGACAAGGGCACTTATAAGATGCGTAATTTTATGGGACTAGTTATTGTTTCGCCAACTGGCCCAAAAGCCAGTGCTAGAAACCTCGAGGTGGAAAATTGCCCTCTCCTAGTTCACAGGGAAACCCCTACAAAACAATTTATAACCTGAACCCACGGCCGCGAAAGTTCCATATTGTTGCCAAAAAACCTCTATCAGATATGCCAAACCATTAGGCTTAAATTAGACTTAATTTAGACTTAATTTCCCGTCGCCGGCGATGGGCCTTGACGCAAAAACCGCCAGCACTTTGAAACAAGATCTCCAATATGCTCGGAAGGGAAGTATCAAGAGCCCCACGCCAATTCGCACGGCTGTTGTCCCCAGTCTCAGCTTGTTTATTGAACTGCACACTTGCGACAGCTGGCTTGGAAGAGACTGGCTTGCGCCCCTCGCTCAGGATTGGCTGGGATTCGTTTACTTAAATTACAACGACCGACACGTCGACTTGCAATTGAGCCTCCTGCCAAGGTAAGGCTTCTATGTCGTTGTACCTCTGATCTAAGATTGTCTTGAGCTTTTTACCTAAACTTGCAATCTCCATCCAAGACAACGGCTAGCAATTAGTCAACTCGTTTGGGGGTCAGATAAGCTTACGACTCTAATCTAAAAATGGATTGAATTCCTTCTTCGGACTTGCAGTGTCAAGTATACCGACTGCAGTTGGCCAGCTCCAATAGAGGTGATGGTGGCTTGCATCTCCCGCCAAAAACATGTCGGATTCCTTCCCCGGGTTACAAGGGCCAATGGGACAGCTCCTCTGAGGTCACACCCTGTCCCGATCGGGGCCCTTGTGTGAAATCCATTGCGGCGGATGAGTCCGGTTCCCCGAAAAACAGCGTCTTCAACACTTTGCATCGACCATGCGTCCGTGTCTGTATATTCCTCTTACTGCCCATTACTCTTATATCGAGGATGGCTGGCCCGTCTGCTCTTGTGACCCTCCCTCGCCATTAATTCTCTCACCGACGTGCCATCCATATGCCGTCCGTCCTCTCCGCCTCCCAATGGCGTCCACTTACACCGACGCATCACGACAACACACCCCACGAGAACACGCTCCCGCATGCCTCCCAACAACCACGCAAGGACACCCCACGGACGGCGCATCTGCCACTGCCGACTTACCCGCCATCCCGCGGCGCGGGCACGAATCACCTCGCGCTCCGGCCGCCAACAGAGCCTCAGCCCGTGGCGGGCACGCAGGTTAGGTTTGCCTGTAACAACCACCGCGCAGCAGGCTAGTAACCAGCACTAGCACGTCGCAACCTCCCGTCTCGGCACCGTCCATCCGGGGCCGGCGAACCCACGGCGATGACGACTGCACAAGGCCGTCATTTTTTCTCTTTTCTCATCCGGAAGCCCAAGAAAGGCAGGAGCGAGGCGATCATGACGGGAGAAGCAGCGGTGTGAGGCGAAAAACCCCTCTTCCAATGGCGATATCGCGAGACTCGGTCACCCAACCCTCCAACTCGCCGGCCAAGAAAACAATATCGCGCGCTCACCACGGCCCCCGCCCACGGAAATCCACAAACTCGCCGTCATGTGCCCGAGCGTCCAGCCTCGTCTGGTTCGTCCCACGTCGAAACGAAACGCGCATGCTGCAGCGTGTTGTAGTGTTGTAGATGGTATGTTCCAGCTTGTACCGGCTCCGTCGACTTGTAGATACCTACGCATGCGCCCTGGGCGTGGCCGTGTGTCGCACATGCAGGTGGTGAGACGCGGCGGCGTGGGATGATGGACGGGTATGCTCCGTAGTACTCTGCATACAGTCCACCGTCCTGTCGGATATGGCCCTGACGTCCACAGACGGGCGATATACAAGTCCAACCCACTGCAGGATACTACAATAACATGCCATAAGTCTGACCCCATTCGCAGTGCGCCACCTTAAAAAGCGGATTTACTATAGTTAGAATTTAATCTAGCTAAATAAGGAAATTATAAAATATTATAATAAGAAGTTCTTTTTATAAATTATTAGCTTATAAATAATATAAAATAAATTTTATAAAATTTTATTAAAAAAATAAAAAAAGTTATTTAAAAAATAAAAAGATCCCCAACAAGATCAACAAGACCTCACCGGGCAGCCCGCTATCGTCGCATCGTCATCACAATTGCAATGTAGTCACCGTGAATCACTGCCTTCAATGCTTGTTTGGATCTCAATGCAAGTCTCTATTATGCGTTTCGCAAATACTAGACTAATGATGTTGGCGCCGCTGACATCTTCTTGCACCACACACCCCAAAGCCCGCCCACCCAATACTGCGAGAATATCTCCCAGCACAGGGCAGAGGGCGCATTGCCACATCCAAAACAGACTCGAACAAATAATAGCAAGCTGAATGACCTCCTTTAATCTTCAAACTTTTCTTGCTCCGCGTTGAAAAATATAGAGATCCTCAATGGATTCCAACGGGTATTAGCTCCATGTTACCTCTCCCCATCTCTCCAGGCAAGACCAGATAAAAAAAGTACATTGGAACAAGAGAGATAGGCCCCGAGCCTGGGCCCTGGGCCCGTAACCGGTATGTACGAGTCGAATATGCATGTGATACCGACGCCGAAATCGGCGCGGCTCAATGTTCTTCAAAGATTCTGCAAGAGGCCAATCAAACAAGACGAAAAGTGATAAAACTCCAGACCATGCGGGCTGTCCAAACCCCCTATCCCATGGTCACCGTCCCCGGAACGCCATTGTCGGTGTATGAACAAGACGCAAAATCCCCAAATATGCGCATCTCGCCACGCCCGAGGGGGAAAGCAATAAACAAATGAAAACGGGCACTTCCCTGTCACATCTCCGTGGCCGTATTATGGGTTCGGAGGCCGAAACCGGATGACGTGACTGAGAAACCCTGTGCGTCGATAATCGTAACGTCGTTTAGTAACCCGGTTGACCGGGCATCTTGCCGAGGGAGTGGGAGCCCGTACTCTTCGGGGGCAAGTGGTTGTGGCAAAAGATCTTCTTGACGCCGTTCTTGGTGGTGTCCTTCTTGGTCGCGTCGATAATAAGTGCCGGGTCATCGTACGACTCGACTTGGCAGCACTCGACACCCTTCATCCAGCGGTTGTTAATCACCTCACTGATGCTGATGCGCTTCTGGGGGTTCGGGTTGAGCATCTGCAGGAGGAGACGGCGAAGGGCCGGAGGGGTGACACCAACGTCCATAGCATAGCACTTGGGATAATCGGTATCCGAGATGACGGCGTCGGCCTCGGGGTGCTTGGCGTACCAGTTGTTCCATCCCTTGACCAGCTTGTCGTAGTGGGTGTTGCCCTTCTCGGCGCGGGACCAGATAGCACCGCCAAAGGTTAGGTAAAGCATAATGATGGCAGAGCTCCAAACATCCAGAGGTCGGGGGTCGTAGGAATCCTTCTTCTCCAGGACCTCAGGGGCGATGTAGGGCTCGCTGCCGCAGATTCCAGGAGAACACAGGCGGATCTCGCCCATGTTACGGCCACACTGTCCACCGGCTTCGCGCAGACCTGGGTGGGTTCCGGAGAACACCTCGGAGACTCCAAAGTCGGTAATCTTTAGCTTGCTGTCCTTGGTGATGATGAGGTTCTCGAGCTTGATGTCGCGGTGGGCAATGCCATTGGCATGCAGGTAGTAGACGCCCTGGATCAGTTGCTTGAAGAGGCAGAGACGGTCCTTCTTGCGATCCTCACCCTTGAGATGGCCCTTCTGAACCAGGCTAAACAGATCACCCTCGGAACAGTACTCCATGACGTGGTTCCAGCGGCCGTGGTCGGTGCAGAGGCGAATGGTCTCAACGACGTTGGGGTGGTGGAGGCTCTTGGCGATGCTGAACTCGGACTTGATCTTCTTCTCGTAGTCCTGCTGGGTCTCGCGGTGAGACTTGCCACGAAACTCCTTGACGGCGTAAAGCTCCTCAGGGTAGCCCTTGCGGTTCATGAGGGTCACCTTGGAGGCGGCGCCCTTGCCGAGATGCTTACCGTGGCGACCGAGGAACTTGCTCTGGTACTCAAATTCGCTCTGAAGCTCGGCAACATCGACAGCGAAGTCATCGGGCAGGCTCAAACTCATGCGCCGGGCCTTGGCGCCGGTACCAGAGTCTGGGGGAAGAGGCCAGGGCAGTCGCTCGGGAGGGTAAGTCGCATCGTCATGGTGGCACTCGGCACTGGCAGGGATGGGAGTGGTAGGGCGGCTGCCACCGTCGAAGCTGCTAGCTCGGCGGCGTAGCTGCTGGCGGTGGTTTCCACGGTTGACGGTAGAGCCGACAAAGTTGACAGCGCGGCCGCGCAGGGTCAATCCAGTGGATGCGCGGTTCTTCTTTGTAAAGTCGTTCTGGCTGGGGATAGTGCCGTTCGCGGGACGGTCGCCAGTGTCGCGGGCCGTCTGATCCATCTCGAGGGGAGAACCGGGAGAAGGAGGAGAATTTGAGCGGGTGGTGGTCGAGGAGCGGTTGTTCATGGAGAAGCGGCGGGAGTGGCCGGCGCGGGGCTGGCCATTCGAGGTCGGGTCAGAGACGCCCGAGGCGACGGAAGGAGCTGAGTCGACAATGGCAGATTCCTTGGCGATATGAGCCTGGGAAGTGCTTCGGCGGAAGAAAGACGACATGGTGCGCTTGAAGCTCGAGGTCGAGCCGCGGGTGGAACGGCGGGAGAGCGGGGTGCCGGTGGTAGTTACGTCGGTGTCAGTGGCTTTCGGGGTGGTTGACTCGGTATTAGAGGCGCGGCGGGAGGAGCTCTGCGAATGCGAAGAGAAGAAGCCGGCCTTGGTGGGAGATGTCGCGGCGCTGTTTCTGTTGGATCCCGGGATTGGAATGGGCGCAGTAGAGGACGAGACGGAAATTGCCTGGCAGGACTGAAGAGTCTGGATGTCGGCGAGGTCCTGGCCGCTCTGGAGGGTGAAGTCCTGGGAATGGCGGCTAATAGGAGTCACGGGCTCGACAAAGGACTCGCTGCCAGACTCGCCGCCTTCCTCGAGAATTGAATCGGTCAAATCGGTGGAGAAGCCGCGGGGCGAAGAAGCGGACAAGAAGCTGCTAGCGGAGTTGGAGCGCAACGGAGGCGAGTTGGCGCTTTTATCTGTCGGCGAAGGAAGAGAAGACGTCAGCGGGCAGGGATGATGGATGAGAAAGAACAGGCGGAGGACAGGCGCACAGGACAACAGGGCGCAGGGAAGAATTGAACAGGGGAAAGGAAGGGACGAGGCAGAACGAGATCCAGGCCCAGCACCTAGGCAGGGTTGAGGATGGATGCAGCAACAGGGCGGCGAGGCAGGGCAGGGGGTATATTAAAAAAAGACGGAGAGGGCGCGGCGGATCAAATCAGCTCAAGTCAGCGCTGCCAGGGCCTTCCATCAGCGTGCGCAGGGCGGCCAGTGAAGTGACCGATGTCCGTGTGGAGGCGAATGCGCCATGATGGATGGTGGATTGGCTGGCTTGCGGCTGGCTTCCAGGCCTGGACTGGCCCGCTGCACTGCACTGGGCCGCTCTGGGCTGGATGGGGACGGATGGAGAAACGCTTCCAGCTCCAGCTCGAGCTCCGGCTGCGACACTGAAAGAACCAACAACAAGCACCACCAAGCACCCGCTGCAGCACCCGCCGCCGCCGCCCCAAGTCCCCACGTATCACGTCACCGATCCCAACCACGATCCAGTGACGACGGATAAGTCGGGAACAAGACAAACGCGAAGCCGCGAGCACGATGCTTTCTCCGAAGCCGCGCCGGACGCCAGCCGGCCGATGACAAAGTGGGCATGGGCTGAGGGGGAGGTGAGGGGCATGATTACCAAAAGATGCGAGGAGGCAAACCCAAACAGGCAATGTGAACAGCGAACAGTAACAATGAGTAACAGGACAAGAAAGAAAATCACCATACCTGCTGAGTCGAGCATCGACTGCTGATGCTGGTGGGGAGCAACCATCATCCCAGGGGCCGAGAGTGCCGCCATGATGGAGTCGCTTCGGAGACGTGGGTTCGTGGATTCGCGGATTCGCTTTCGGTAGCCAAGCGCGTGGATTTCGCCGAGTGCAGTCGGGTGCTAAAAACCTGCTGGACGGCGCTGAAAGCCGATCGCTGAGCGTCTATGGGGACGCTGAAGCGGTAGCGGCGATGGGGAATTGTTCGGGTATGGGAAGGGGTTCCAGTGGTTCCAGTGGGGGGCGGCCGCTAGTGGAGGGTACGGCGCTTCCAGGTACTGGAGTCTCCGGTGGTACAGCGGGCGGTGGGCGGTGGTTGGGTGCGACGGCCGGTCACTGGGAGCGGCGAGGGACCACGGAGGCAGGGCCACACACCATCAAACGGAGAGGAAGCACTTGACTGATTCAGCTTGACGCTTCAGGGCAGCGGTTGGTTGTCGGAGGAGGGGGTGATGAGAAAAGCGCAGGTAGAGAGAAATGAGAACCGGTTCGACGGCACTTCCTAAGCGCTGGTGTTTGGTTGAAGCTTGACGCTGGTGCTGATGTTGGTGTTGATGCTAATGCCACGAGAACGCTCGTTATCGTGGACGGGTGGATGAGGAGGATGTGAGTGATTGCGTGGTGATGTGGCCAGTGATTCAAGTCTTATCACCAAGGTGAGTGAGTCCAAGGTTGGTCAAGTTGAATTGGTCCCTGTGATAGCGTGTTTGTGTAGTTCGTCGTTGTCGTATTCAGCTCGTTGTGTTTGGTCGTGATGATGGTCCTCTGCAGGTCAAGTGCGTTTGTCCCGTATTAGTCGGATTGATGCTCAATTCTTCCCGTCGTTGTCGAAGGAGCCCTTGTCGATGGTTTCTCTCTCGCACTCTCTTCTCTCGCGTGTCTCCCTGGGGATTGTGCAGAGGCCGGGTTCACAGCATGGAAGGGGAATCCAGCAGAGGGGGACGGGCGAGAAGGCGAGGAGGCGGAGGGGGAGGGGAGGCGGCCGCATGAAATTGAATAACCTCGTCCAACAGGCACGGGGCACGAGAAGAGAGGGATGAAAGAACACAACAATGGAGTGTCTTTCAAGTCGAATTAAGAAGTCGTAAGAAGAGGTAGTCGGGGAGAAAGGAGATAAAGGGATGCGGAATGGCACAGAGGGTAGGTCGAGGACTGGAAAAGCGCGCAGCTCTATTTTGTGTTTCCCCGTTTCTGGCTGGGGGGGAACCGCTACGAGTTATGAATGAAGCCGCGCTCCGCCGTCTCGCTGCCTTTTGCGTGGGGAACGATGAGCGACCTGGGCTAAGGGGGGGTGGGAGGGGGGTGGGAGGGGGGCAGCGAAGAAGAGCAGCAGGGGGGTGAAGATATGTCGAGGTGGGGAGTGTACTTTGACATCACCACCCACAGCCAGCAGATGACCGTGTGCTAGGCCCAGGCCAGTGCGAGTGTTGCGAAGGGGGTACACCCGGTGCGAGAGAGGAGAGACAGGAGTGGATTTGCCTTCTTCTCCTGCTGTTCTTCGTCGTCTTCTTTTCCGTGGGTTGGCTTTGTCTTGGCTTTGTCTTGGCTCTGTCTTGGCTCTGCAGTGGATTGTTGGAACGATTGGGTGGGCGAATGCATGGCGTGCGGGTGGGTTTTGGGGGAGTGTTGATTGCGCGTGTGGGTGCACAGTGCGCCATTTTTCCCTTCTCGCCTCGCACACCCTTTTGGAGCCAAGCTCTCTGCCCCAGAGCCAGAGCCTCTCTTCCCTGTTGGCCAAGCTTGGCTTCTCAGGGCGACCGAGACCCCATTTTTTCCCTTTATTTCCCTCTCTCACTGTCGAGTCCCTGAGAACAGCGGTCATGAAAGTCGCTGCTGTGCCTTGTTGGCCTGCGCCGAGTACGCACGCAACCTCCCCAGGGTTCCTCCACAAGTGGCTCCCCCCCAAGACGCATCCTCCGCCATAAGTGAACACTGCAGTTCGGTTCGTACTGTATAACTCTTTCCCACCCCGTGTCCTCAACCCGCATGGACCCCCAACTTACACCGAACCCCTCGCCGTCTTTATCTTTCGTGGTTGCGTATGGAGGCGTGCGCGGGCTTGCCATGGCGGGCGAATGCGGTGCACTACCACTGTAGAACGCATGCCGCTGTAAATCTTGCAAGTACCCCGACGTATGTCTGCGGTACTCGGTGTGGACCGGGCCTGTCCAATCGGCCGGTGGACTGTGCGCCATTGCGATTCGCCCCGTGGCCCCTGGATCCTGGCTCCGTCCGGGCATTTTCGATCTCGCACTCGTCCTGCACTGTGATTGACATTGACAAGTGACAATGGTACCCTGGACTGGACCCTCCATTTACACATGGCGCCGTGTGCCGTTTAAGCGCCTCACTCTTGTCTGGTTGATCACCCTTGATGAATCTTTGACCGACCTTTACCGCGTCCCAAGTCCCAACCAGCTGGGCCCAATTCATCACGCACTTCGACTTGCAGAACTAGTTTTTGCCGTTGCATCAAGGTTTTCCGCCCCTTGATGCGTGGCCACGCCGTCTCGGTACTTGTTGGCATGTCTTGCTGATCTCGGCTTCATCCTTTACCTTATTCCACTTTCTGGGACCTTGCAATTCCAGCCCGTAGAGTCCCCCGAGACCTTGTCGCAGACATGGTCCAAACCCAATTTTGATAAGTCTGGGATGCAGAAGCTTCATCATATCAATGCTGTACACATCATCGCCATGCCCGTCAGGCATCCGCAGCGGTCAAGGGAGTCGACTGCCGGGGTGGCAAAGGCGGCCATCATGACTACTCTCCCACCGACTGCGATCCATCGATCGAGGATCATCGCCAATGAGGCATGGACTCGGCCTGATCTCGAGGTTCTTCTCCCTAGCAAGGCGCAGTCGCCTTTGCCTTGTTTTGTTTCGTCTCACTTCCCGACCCGATTCACAATGGCATGCCCGATGTAGGCCGCACCCGGGTAGATCCCGCTCCGCTACTTGATGGCCGGCCGGACGCCCGGCGGCAGACCACACAACCTGCCGGAAAGCAAAGGAGAAGCCCCCCCCTTTAGAGCGGCGGCTGTGTTGTTGGGCCAGACCGGGCTGTGGCTACATAGTACAAGCCAACAGAGTCCTCTCCAACCAGAGAGCCTCCTTTACATAGGACATTTGTCGCTCGTGTGCCTTCAAGCCCAGTCGAGCAAGCCGGGTCCACCAGATGCCCGGCCCTGGCCAACCCCAGTCTCCAACCCCCAGAAATGAATTCAGCCCCAGCACTCAAAGCAGCCATCGCGGATGCTTGTTGTTGCTTGTCACTGCTGGCTGATGCGCGCTGCATCTGCAAAGCCCCACGCCAGCATTCACGCAGAAGCTCAGGGCCAGCCAGTGTAGCACTCAACCAGTACCCGCAATTCACTGCCAGCTCACGCCAGGCCGAGGCAATGGAGAGGCTGGACGTCACTGGAGTCGCTGGACAACGAGATGAATGGAGCCTGGGCAAATTAATTATAGGCACCTTCCAGTCTAGCGCGCTGAGGGTCTGGTCCGCTGGACAGTGGACGAAGGATGGCATTGACTGCAGACCAGACCAGGCCCAGGGCCCTTCGTCAGCTGTCCACCGTTCGTCGTCCACCGCGTCAACCGCCCCTCGACGCTCAAGCTTGATTGGGATGATCGGTACAGTCGGCAACGGCGCGGCGGGAGGGACCACTGAACCAGCCCAGAGCAGGTCGAAATCCCTAAAAGCTAACCGCCTCAGGGTAGTCGCTGCACTCGGGCGGCAATCGGAAATTTCAAGTGATGCGAGGGATTGATTGGGACATCCACCAGCTCCGTTTGCGCTCTCTATTACTCCGTACTTACAGATAGATAGAGATCTTTGAACGGGGCCGGGATTGGCTGGTGGTTGCTGGCCTTTCGCTGCCCACTTCTCTCAAACGCGCGCGCCGCATCCCTTCATCCGTTGCGCGGCGTGTCCCGACAGCCGCAACACAACATTCTCCAGGGCGCATCCGCCGCTGTGCCAATGCGACACTGGCGCCGGGGGCGGAGCCGACTCTCTCAGTGCCAAGTTGCCAAGCTGTTCAACACCCGTCAATACCCTCATGGCGATGCCTCACTGAACTGGCCTCACTGGCGGACACAGCCGGCCCCTGCAGAGAACACCCGCTGTACTGTCCCCGTGCTGCGAATTGCCACTGTGCTTGTATCACCGACTTCTGTCTCGCAGTGCTGGCATCGCCAAGCCTTTTCGTCGCTTCTTCATCTCACCGTCATGAACGACTGACCGCGACGGCGCACATGCTTGCGTTTCGCGACGATCAATTGTCGCTGATAATTGTCATTCCCGACGGCGTTAATCCTCGAAGCATACCGCAAGAGGCTGCGGATGCCTTGGCGCTGCATTGCCGTGTTCTTCGCCTGCGACAGTGCGTACCTGACACTCCAAATAAACTCACCTCGTCTCCACACTTGTCGCAGACATCGACATCACACAAGCTTGCACAATCTGCTTGCCAATCCGCCTCACGAAAGGGGCAATTGATGCTCGAGAGACAACACGACAGAGACATGATGCGCGGCCGTTTGAGATTATTCCAAGTAAGCTTGAATTCTAATATTGATTTGCCCTTGGCCCGCCCCCCGTTCGAGATAAGCAGAATGAGCGGTATTTACGTACTGCACCTCGCACAGCGCATCGTGAGGCAAGCTGGAGGCGAGGGGGCGTGCGTGCATCGCAGCCAACTCGACCGGCTTCCCATTAGCTTGGACTCGAACAAGGAGAACCCACACATATTCTGGGGTTCTTTGACCAAAGAGCAATCCCAGTCGCCTTGGAACGCTTAATCTTTCTTCATGAATCGGCAGTACATGATTAATTTGGGGAATCATGATCGTCAAGCACCACCAACGCCACCTCCAACCAAGGCGATCCTTTGATGCCACCCCAGCACCGCATGAAAAAAAAACTGTTATACAGTCTGTGAACACAAGACCTGCCAGCCTCACACTGTCCTTTCTGCAGGGGACGTCGTGGACGCCAAGCCTGTCGGTTCTCCCCCTGCTCAGATGGAGATGACCCTGGATGAGATCTCGGCCATTTCATTCATCTCAGGGACTCTCGGTGGCTGGTACACCGTACTCCGTTTAGACGGAGCACTGGGCGACGGAGGTCCGACTCTCGCGGGTGCTTATCCCACGGAGAGCCATGGACACGTACCGGGCCTACCGCTGTTTGTCCCTCCCGCCAGCGGATCATTTCGTCATCCCCGTTGAAGCGCCTCCAGCGGCTGGTCCTCGTGGTTGAGACGGTCCCGTGCTGTTGTCGAGCAGGTATCGTGTACTACGTACGAAGGGTCACGTCCGCTCCTTCAACCGGTCCGGTACGGCATCGGGTCCCATTCCACCCCATCCACCCTTCCACCCACTCACACCAATCGCTTTTTGGTCGCTGCTCGCCTCTGGGGGCAGGGATACTAACCACGGGTGCAAGTGCGTCATATGCGCCCCAGAGGGTGGAGATGTTCCCTGCGCTGTCCATGGCACGCCCCCAGCCCTGTTGTCTCACCTCACCCACGCTCGCTCGTCCGCCCTTTTCCCGGGTGCCTGTTGGATGCTGGAGGATCCTCTTCGACATCACCGCCCACGGCCTAGCTGACACAAGATGAGTGAGAGACACGCACGCCCATTGAGCCACGACAGGATCGACACGGGTTCTATATCAACCGCTGCGTTGTGCTCAGACACGCGGCGATTCAAAGTCTTGTCCCCGATGACTGACGACGCCCTCATAATTTCGCCGCCTTGGCAGCCGCAAAGATAGTGGTGATTGATTAGTCGGCACCATGACTGTGCTCACCTCGTCTCGAGGAGCGAGTGATGAGGCTGTTACGATCCCAGACCATTCTCAGCAAGAATAACCTGCGTTCCCGAGGTCGCGGTGGAGAACAGGCTCGGGTCCCCCTTTGCGGTACTATTACGTCGGTAACCCGCTTTCGATAACACACACAGTTCATCCAATCCAATCATCGTGACCCCTGGCAAGCAAGAGGTGGTCTCTCTCACCCCCTCTGAGCTTTGGTACGGCCATTTAGGTTGCGGCCTCGGCCTGCCACTTTCCTGTCGCGACATTCTTGGCAGGATTTGGCTATGACGGCACTCAATAGTCGACCATCTAGCGCACCTTGGCCGATTAAGTGCCCGCTGTGTTCGGTGAGGCTTGATGATGATCTACCGATGCGCTGTGAAATCATTTACAGTGCTGACAGGGGTCCGGCTGGGGGAACACAGGGCGCAGTGGTGCTCGTGTCTGTACTTGGGCATTCACGAAATGCTAAAACGCCGCCTCCTCATGGACGCGTGGACGACAGTTACACCTCGTCAAGACAGATGCAGGCGTCTTCTGATTCTGTCCAACCGACATTAACATCACTGCCGCACTTGTGGGACGCAGATGAACGTTGTTGTCCAGCTCGAGGTGGTGACGCCACGAATCCGCGCGGTTTCCCACAGCCTCCATGCAAGGTACCTGACTTGCAACACCGGGTATTATGACAAGCGGCCAGAAAGAGGACCGAGCAGTACGAGCAGCAAGGCGAAGCCCCTCGCTCTCTCGCACAGCACTATGATCAGCAGGCAAGGGGACCATGCGTGGCGCCTGTCAGTGAAGTGCGTGTTGCCAAGACTCATGGGCAAGTTCGTGATCACAGCATGTCCAATATCATGGTTCCCATCGACAACATGGGCCAGCAACAAGAGACGCTAAAACACTGGGGCAACAGCTCCCCAAGACTTTCTAAATCTGGAGACTTCACAGCACCTCCAACTAGTCTCTACAGCCCCCACGCTCACTTGATGCATATTCATTCTCCGGCCCTACAACTGGCTCGCTTCCGGGACGGAACCCACTCACATCGTCACTCCTCTGGTACACGCTGCGGCCTAGACAATCATCCCAGTCGCGCGTGGATGCAGCTTGGCACAGTCCAGGTCGCCAGGAGGGAAATGAAGGTTCTGTAACCTGCAACATGCAGCTGCAAGCTGCAGTCGCCCCTGTACCCCTCCAGCGCCGCCTCGTGACCTCCGGTCGGGTCTCGGGTTTGGTGCTGCTGTTTGTTGAGGTTGGTTGCTACAGGAGAGTCGCAGAGTCCACCCTGCCATTGACACGGCGCATCGTCGTCTGAAGCCCACCGACATGATCCTTTGGTGGTATCCTTACGGGTAGAGTTCCGGAATGTACGCAACAGGCCACCACCCACCATCAGAGAAGACATGGCAGCATGTCGGTCATATGTGCAGCAAAAGGAAAATCGTTCGGGAGCTACGACTGGGCAGGGGCAGGGCTCTTTTGGGCATCCCGGGTTCCTGTGGCGCCCTGGTCCCTAAAAAACCTCGTGGCGCGCCCTCCTTGAGGTATGTTGATTGCGTTTCAGCTGCGACACAATCTGGGACGACCATTCTCATCCATCTGTCCGCGCAATCGTTTGAGGCTGGGGACTATGTCTGGCTGTATGGACGAATGGATGGAGGATGATGAAAGATGAAACCAGGGTTTACGAGTAAACCACGGCTTTAGCGACTCAGCATGCCTCCAAGATCCAACCATCGCGGGCACGTTTTTCGTATAGCGAGGCCAAGGACGCGACAGCTTTAACCCGCACTCACACGGCCATACTAGTTACCGACAGGTTTATCTCCCGATATCTAGCCACTGCCGGATCTTGCCCACCCTTCTCGCGGTCCCGATGCATGGATTCGAGGCTTGGTGCGCTACCAGAACATGGAAGAGTCCGGCCGATGGCATCGTGCCACGGCGACATCTGGGCTTGCTCTGGCCCAAGCGCACTCGAGACTTGTGGTTTCATTTTCGTACAGAGATGGAGGTGGCGGATACGCATAAGGATATCCACGTCCGGCTTGCCGTCTGCCGGTGGCTCACTATCTCGTGGGCTGAGATGGGAGGGAGGGAGTGTGCATTTGCGACACCACTTTCACCACCGGCGTCGCCAGCATCGGCTCTGGCCGCCAGTCCGGTTCTTGTTAGCGCTGGATCTTTTTTGACGAAAACTCGTCGTTGTGGTTGATGACGGCTATGTTCCTATCACCAGGCCTGGTTGATTGGCGTTGCGGTGTCACGCTTCCCATCTCTTCCCATCCTTGTCCCCAAGGCCCTATATCACATTGCTGTACCAGACGGACGGGTGGACAGCGCAGCAACTCCCCTCGCCGTCGGCAACGCGGGCGTCCAAGACACCACGAATGCAGAGCCGCTCCATCAGGTGATTGGCACTCCCCCTCCCCTCCCCTCCCCTCCCCTTCCTCCTCCTTCGACTACTGCAGGCTACAAACAGCCCGAATCACCATGACCGTGCCCTTCACCCTCTTCACAGAGCACATCCCGCCCACGCTGCAAAGCCGCGATGATGCACAGGTCTCGCACAGGTCTCCCCCAGGCCTCCCTCAGGCCTTGGCGAACCCTGTCCTGTCCTGTCCTGTCCTGGCCGCGGCGACGGGGATTCCCAATCCAAAGGCCCAGACCCGCTTAGCCCGCTTACAGCGAGTGCGGGACCCCTCATCTCTGTGATAGCGTGGGTGTGCAAACCCACGGGTTACCGATGGGACGGCGGGATGGCGCTTGCTTGGGCGACAGAGGGCGAGAAAATGCCTCACCTCAATGCACGCTTCGTACGGCTGTCCGCGGATACCTACTCCACGAGGCAGGCAGAGGCGTGAAGCGCATTTGATCCATCCAATGCCCGTCCAATCTCCGTCCAATGCTCTGGGTTCTCCAGCCCTCAGACGGAATCAATCCCCGTCACCGTCCTGGCAAGCGCCGCCGGCTTTGGGTCCCTGGTCGGGACGCTGGTCGGGATGGGCCATCGTGGCGTCATTTGTCTCGGCATGTTTCCCGTTGTTCACGACTCACGATGCGACTGCGTATCCACGTTTCCTGACTGTGTCCTGGCCCGGTCTCCGGTCCTTCACCAGAGCGTGTACCGCGCTGTACCTCTGTGGTCCGTCATGACGGAGGGGCTTGGAATAGAGTGTGGTGGGGTTACGGTTACAGTTCAACTCCTCGTTGGGTCGGATTTACTTTTCATCTTTATCTGAGAAGTAAACCTCTGGGGACGCCGACGACTAGCACATGTATGTCATATGTTTGTCCTCGGCCGTCGGTGAAGGAGAGTAGCCAAGAGTAGGCAAAGACTGGGCCAAGGTAACCTTTCGGTCAAGGCTAATGATATCGTCAACGACTCTCCTTGGAGGACCTTATCCTCCAGACGGCAAGCCGCAAAGTCAATCAAGCCTCTTGAGATCCACGGGGGGGCGGGATTGGACGATACACGAACACCTGCCTTCATCGTCACAGTGGCAATGTGACATACTTCAGGTCTACCTGCCCATTGACTCCTTCCATGCATCCATTCTCCACGATTGCCACAGTCGCCCAACCCCTCATCTTGACGACGCTCAATTCGCGTTCGCTTGGCCTCTTGTTGGTGTAGTACATCACCTCACACCCATTGTCTGCAGAAGAATTCTCGCCCACCCCCGCTCGCCGTCGGCTTGGCCGTGACGAAAATCCGCAAGCTTGTCCAACAAGCTTATTTCGTGTCGTGGCTTGGCAGTCCAGGCCAAGCATCGAGTGTTGCCATGGCGCGTACAAGCAGAAAAAACAAGCTCCGCACGCAGCGACCTGCAGAGCAAGCGAGCACTGTGCACATGGCCCGGAATCAAGCCTTTCTGGTCCACGTTCGTAATGGCCAGGTCTGGGCCAATGTCTGGTGGGGGTTGGTAGGAAAAGAGGGGGTTGCTTGTCGGCTTTGCATGGCCAAGAGATATGCCATGTAGCCGTCGTGGTGGTGGTGATGTCGAGAGCATTGGCCCTCTCGCCCCGCTACCCCGTGTCTTGGCAGAGAAAACAATTGCAGATGAAAACAGCATCAGAGGAGGCCTACGAATTTTCAGGACTGAGAATACTCCACTGGTAGGGGCAACATTGTGGGTTACGGTGCGTAGCTTGGCTCACAAGAACGCAAATTTGACATCACTCCATGAGACAGTTGTCGACAAACCCCCGCACGTACTGTTAACATGCCTATGTTTGACACATATAGCCCTGGCATCGACACCGGTGCAAGCGGTCAGTGCTTCCCTTGGCGACGTTTTGTCGGCAAAGGGGTTGCCGCTTGCCACTCGTCCGTCGCTGAGAACCGAGGATATCCAGAGCTGGATGCAGCAACCAACTGGTCTGTGCCTTGAGCCAGCATGATGCGAGATTCCCCGGCTTTGGAGAAACCTGGGGCCCCATGGGGGGGAAGGGAAGTCATCTCATGTGTCCCGTCAAACTAGGAAATGAGAGAGGCAGGCAAGTAAGCCCGGGACGTCATTCTCGACTGATGCCATGCTCAGCCCGGGTCTGGCTCCCATGTTAGGCTGCACCCCAGGTTGAAGATGAACAGTTAGTAGTCAGTCCCGTGGCCTAGACAGATTAGATGCTCCTGTTGTTTCCGATGTCTTGAAACAAGTGCGTAGAATCCCAGCATGCGGAGAAATGCAAGATGGACACGCGTACGATCTGGGTACGGAGCGAGAGCGAATGAGTTCATTGATGCTGCTCCCCGAGTGGCATGGCATTGCTCCCTCCATCTCCCGAGTAGTCAACGCACTCCGGCATCTTTGAAGATGAGTGTAATCCGCCATATGCCATCTGACACCAAGCCAACCCGGCCCGGACCTCTGAAGTCATCCGGTCTGCCATGGCTCCGACTCTCAAAACGCGAGTATGTGCATCGGTATGTCTCCCGAGAACACCATCGTCACTTCTTGGATCCCCAAGATGTCGGCTGCCGTTCTGTCGCGAGTCTTGTTTACACCAGTCAACGGACATGGGAGTGACATGCCTCCATACGGTAGAGGGACATGATCATGAATTGTCTAGATATGACATTCGGTCTCAACCTCAACTTCGTTTTGAAGATCGCAGGTTAACAACCGCCGTTGCCAGGGCCTAGCCCGCCCAAACCCCTCCCAGATATTCTCGTCCCGGACATCTTCCCGAGCACTAATCCCATGGCTTCTCCAAACCTCGCACCTCTCCAACTACAAATGACTTAGCCCTTAATCGCTCCCTTTTTACGTAACAACGGTCATGTGGGTGTTATAGTAGTTCAATAATCTCGGGTTTCTTAGGAACGCACCTATTGACACCAAGAAGCCTAGTTACGTGCCATGTGACCATCGTTAAGCTGGTATGGGCAGACACGGCGGTAAGTTTTGAGGATCTCGAGCCGGCCCACGTACTCGTGCCCTAAAATGATATCAGGTATCCATGTTTATGTTCTAGATAATGTCAGCTCTGGGCTCGAGGGCGAGTCACCTTTGACTGTCTATGAGTGCGCTCTCTGGATGAGCTTCCTCTATCTTCGGTGCTATCATAGTTGCCATGGAAGATAGGATATGTCACAGATACCTAATTGATCCGCCAACAATCTGCTTTCAGAACAGGGGATCGTCGTATCACTCGCAAAACACTCAGTCATCAATGTTCAGAGTAGTACGTGAAATTGTACAAGGCTAACAGTTAGAATTGGAGGGTTTCGTTGTCGATAATCCTGGGAAGATATCTCCAGAAAAATAGGCACTGATTCTCTTAGGTATTGTTGTTATTTGGTAGGCGCTATCCTCACTCTACCCTAACTAATTTATAGGCCTGTCGAACTCCCCATGTACTGATTTGGGATAGGAAACCTCTTTTCTTTTAGTCAGGTAAGTGTTTAAAATGCCCAAGAAAGAAAAAATGCATTACCCTTCACTGATGGGAATGCTCTAGGTTGTGGTGGGATGTTTTCCGTTGCTGGTCTAGGGTATGGAAGAACATGGCGACGAATGTTGGAAAGACATTGAACCAAGTGGCAAAAATATTCAATCATGTGGCTTATGGCTTATATGGCTTCCCAGTCATTTTCTTTTAGGTCTTTTTTTATTTTTTTCTCTTTTCTCGGACTTTTTTCTTTATCTTTTTTTCCTCTCTTTTTTTTCTGTCTTTTCTTTCTGTCTTTTCTTTCTGTCTTTTCTTTCTGTCTTTTCTTTCTGTCTTTTCTTTCTTGGTCTTGACCGTTGGTCTTTTTTCTTGACTTTTTCTTCTATTTTGTTTCTTGATGTTTTTTTCTGTGACTGGGAATCGAACTGGATGGGCCAGATGACCAACATATCTGGTAGGTAGATTGACCACTGCGTTAGATCTAATCCTCCACATGTTCCTGTGGGGGTTAATGGTTATTCTACTTAAAGGGCAGTCTAGTTTGCTCCTTGGAAGGGGTGGAAGCGGGTGGAAGGTGATGCTACCTTGAAGGCATGGGTGGCTGCGGACCCGGATGAAGCCAGAGGCGAGGCACCTTGCCGCTCCATGTATTAGTTAATAAGCAAACTTTAGCCCAAGTCAGATGCTGTTTTATTTCTTTCATCACAAACCGAAATCGAGTTTCCTCCTCCCTGAGAAGCAGAAACGTAGTCAATAACTGCACCATCAAACGTCGCTTATAGCAAATGCTGCAAAACCTCATCATTGAAGCAAACGGAAAATAGGCAAGCTCTGAGCTAGCAGTGTTTGATCATTAATCTTGGTATCCTAGGGCGGGACGCCGCAGGTTACACCCAGGCTACACAGCAGGACGCGGAACACATGTTTCGTTGCTTTGCATAACGGCTTCTTCAGGTACGGCTGCTGCCTCCGAAATACGACTGTCTTTGTTCCCACCCTTATCAATGATTATCGGGCCCCAGCATCTGGCCTTTCCAATAGTAAGTGTTTGCGAAGACCAGAGTTTGACACTATCGAGGTGGGAGGGCTACTGCTTCTCATCACCGGCCCTGATTGGCAAGACGCAAAGGAGAGGTGCAAGCGTGCATGCGGGGTGTCCCTTCACCCGCCCGATCCATGTCATATATCGCAAACAAGCTGCTTGCCAATGATCGGATACTGTGATAATGTTCCGCTGCTGATTTCCTTGTTTGTCTGAGCTCCCCGTGTACTTAAGACACCATTTCACCATTTTCTGACTTCTCCAACCTTCTCCAGATCTCGCAGTCTGACTTCTGTTAACGAAAAATACTGAGATTCACTGTCAGATCTCTCCCTAAAGTGCCAGCCATGGTGACCAATACCGAGGGTGGCGCTGATAGCGCCCAGACGCCGAAGTTGGCAAAGGAGATCCTCAAATACTTCTTTCACCACATTTTCCTCCCCCCAGAGCTTCCCGGCGAACATGACAGTTTTCTGGCAAAAAAGACGAACTCTTGATCGACTTCGTTCTGGATTCCCTGCGGTTTTTCCTCCTCCAAGCACATGCAGATCACATCCCTGCTGTTAAAGCCGCCATTTGTATGATTGAGAACATGAAGGACGCAAGGGATGCTCTTGGAAGGTTACAAGAATCTGGGACTCAGAGTGTCTTGACCCAAATTCCCTCCAACGGTATGGTACTTTCCCGTGTCTTCTTGGTCTGATCGTGATACTGATATGCTGTCTTCCTAGAAGCTCCTGCCTCGTTTCACATCACTGCCCAGAACGCGGGAGTGATTATTCGCAAGGCGGCCACTTCAGTCATTTTCGAAGTCTTTGAGCTTTCTCCGACAAATTCCTCAGTCTATAGTACTCGCGGCCGTCTGCAACGTCAATTTCCAGCTACAGCAATCGCCGTCCCGAGCAACCTCTTCGACAACGAGGATTTCCAGTCGGTATTGGGGAAGACTCTGGTCAAGATGAGCCACCAACCGGCTGAAGAAATGCAGCCCAAGGTCAAGAAGGCCAAGCAGATTCACAATGAGGATCGAGATACAATTGACCCGCGACTGGTAACCGAGTTACTGATCAGCTTCCTTCGAGGATGTGGCGAGCAAGTCGATGCTCCTGGTATCTGCAAGAACACTCGTGAGGATGTCATGTGGAAGCAAAGCAAACTTCCTTGGAGACGATCGCCGGTGTGGCTTCTCCTTCGCGTTTCCTTGCAGCTTACCATGAGCCGTGTTGCCACTGATTCCGGGGATGCTTACAAGTCGTTCATGGTGTTCTTCCTATCACGCATACTTGAAGCCAATGTGCAACAATCGCCCGGCTATGTTCTACACACAATGAGCACAAAAGTTTCAAGGCGTCTATTGAAACTGGAAAATCCGAAGGAGGGTGATTGGCTTGAGACGGTTCGAGACACGCTGTCTCGAACCTCACATTGGCTCGAAGTCCAGTGGCAACGACTTTGCGTGGACTTGCAGCCGCCACTTGATTTGACGGCTGTCTCGAGCCTGAAAATGGATGAAGATGTGTTTTTCAAGCTCTGTAATATGGACCAATTCATCTCATCCATACTGCACCACGATAACATCAACGAGCTGTCACGCTCAAGCCCAACTTCACAGCTCCAGGTCTTCAGCGCTCTCTCTCTACCTCAAATTTCCAGTATCAAACAAGATTACATGCCATTTCAGCTTGCCATGGCTGAGTCTTGGGTGGCGGCAAACTTGAAAAACTGGGTAGAGAGACATGTCCGAGATGAGTCGGCTTGCTTAGAGCTGAGCCGTTTAATCCGAGACTATCATGCCAACGCTATTACTTGGTATGCAAACCGTGCTGAGGGTGCCTCGCGTATGCATTTGGTCATTTTGGAGCTCTGGATTGCTGCCGATAAAGCTGCTCTTCATTCCCTCCCTATGCTGCAGGACTATGAGCCTGAAGTTCCATTCCAGGTGTATCAGGCCTTGTTACTTGGCTTTCAAGGAGATATGGCGAGGCTCGCCCGCGCCGAATCGTACCTCCACCAGCGCCAAAAGTTCGCAGAGGCGCAGAAAAGACCATCGGTTTTCAGCTCCGTTGCTCATCGGAATTCCTTGCCCGTCCGTTACTTCTCGAAATCAACAGAACAGCAAGCCTTGAAGGATAAGATTGAGGGACAGGCGACGGCAGAGAGGGTGGCCAAGCGACTGGAGTTCAGAAACCTCAAAGGAGAGTACAATCGCCTAATGCAACTCAGCACAGAGACCGAGTGTGATATGATAGAGTATGTAGATGAATATGGCCTGGAACGCAATCGCCACAGTCCCCACTGCAAGAGCTGTCAGCATAAGACGAAAGCGAACAGTCTGTCCATCGACATCCACGAGTGGCCACTATCGAGCAATGACTTCGAAGCTCAAACTACGGTTTTTGAGCTATCAATCCCTCCTGTTTTTGCAAAATGGCGAGATCTAACGATCTATTTCATCGATGACGTGCTTAGAAGCGAACGACCTTCATCCTCTTCTCCACATGATCAGTATCCGTTGCGAACGTACCAAGGGCTCTCCAAGTATCACCAACATTCAAAAACACAGCGTATTCATTTTGTATCGACAACTAAGCCGAACGCGGTCACGCATCGACGGGCCAAGTCGATCAGCTATTCCTCCGAGTCGGATGTTTGTGTCAACAATGGTCTTCGTTTCCAGTACTTCGACGATGAAAGAAATGTATTCGTTACAAGACTCTCCCCATCACTCGATCTGTCTGACCTTTGCACATTCCAACTCCCTAGGCGCTCAGATGCGCTGAAATGTTTCCTGGTACGCAACCACGTCTGCCCGGATGGTCAGCGTCCGAACGAAGTCATTGCGAGCCAGTTTTCATGCCCCGACCACCTGTCCTTAGGAGAGTACAAAGCTTTGGCGTCCTCAGCATTTGGACATCGGATAGTATGGAAGAGCATTCTTACGCAACTAGCCATGCCAAGCGTTGACTTCAACAAAGCCGAGACTGCTACATTCATGCTCCAATTGAGTCTCCAAGCTGGCCTAAACTCAATTGAAGAGGTCAACCGCAGCACACATGCAATTCTCTCGGACACTGAATTTGGACACTCGATGCTTACCCGCCTTCAAGCTTCCGTGTCACGCATCCAAGAAAATTCGGAGTCTTACGTTGCTCTCTGGACATTCTCGTTTCTTGCAGCTCGTCTCTTGTCCATGACCACCCAAGATCTCAAATCTCAGTACCTCCAACTTCTCAAGCAATGCAGAGAGGTCTCTTACCAATGGCTATCCCAGTTGCGTGACAGAATTCGCAACACGACGGATAGCAGCCAGAGGACAGAGTTTCTCCGGGTTCTGGTCGATATTTCTCTCGTCTGCGCCGATTGCTTCAATTTAGACCAGCAATATCTTGAAGAAGTGTTATCGGAACCGCAGCAGGCATCAATCCTTGTTGAAGTCTCAATCATCATCCAGAACAATGCGCATCTTGGGAACATGGAAAAGGGAGTCTTGCGAACCACTACGTGGGGTAGGTGGCAACAAACGTTACATCGTTCCTGTTCATTCCTGACAGAAGATGTTATCTCTAATGGAAATGCCTGTTTTGACCTGGCTGTCACTAGGTGTTGGCCGCCCTTCAATTCCAAAGGCGGCTGGCACTTGACACCGTCAAATTGGTATTGGTTTGAGACAACTTTCGCACAACTCGAAGTCCGTCTCAACATTCTGACGGGAGAGTTGCTTGTCAATGGTCTGCCTCTATCCCGTCTGCCATCGAGCTATTCTAATCATCCTCAATACCTGCGACTATTCAAACAACTTGCTTTGCATGTTATGCCAAGTCCCCTTCATGGCATGCATTTCTCCAGCACGGAGACTTTCGCGGGGCATAAGGTTCACTTCGCTATGCAACCAGCTCCCTGGGATACCTCATATTCCAATCTACTGATACGCCTGGAAAAGGATGGGGTATTTCAAGATCTCATCCCTCGTCAAGTTCTTGATGGGAGACTACCTGACTCACTCGTCGAAGACTTCGTCCATTGGTATCATCATGACACCAGCACCATCGAGTTTCGTCCACTTGGTAGTCCCTGGAAGACTGACACTGAAAACTGGTGCCTCAGAAGTGATGGCACACGATGGAAGCTCACTCAAGGCGAGCACATATCGTTGATAGCTCCAACAAGCAACTCCGGCCGGCTCATTACGTCAATTTTCTCTGCTCTTGAATCTCCGCTGCGGCTCCATATGCTGTTCAACGAGGAACAGAACTCGCTGGAGGTTAGACTGCACCACCTGCAGCTTAACTTTGACTTGGGATCTGGAGATACGGCCATAAGATCCAGACAGTTCCGCGACATGCAAATCGATGCAGACCAATCTATCGGAACCTTGGTCGGCTTCAAGAGCAAGTTAGTCCTGCGAAATGGCCAGGATTCACACGTCCGAGTGATACTCATCCCCGAGGGGACTGTTGAGTATCGTAAAATTATGTTGCGACGACTTCGACGACCATGTGGAAGTGTCCGTGATTGACCGTACCGCCAGTCAGGTGCATTCGTATTCAATTGACCACCAGCTTGACCGACTTGTTGATAACGATACGATACAAAGCAAACTGTACCTCGCTTACCTTCATGGGCTCACATCCTATTGCCTCCCGGACCCTTTGCTTGGCCGCACGGGAACCGAACAAGCGCTATCAATCCTAGGCTCCGCCTCGGTGCGCTCAGTTGCCAGTTTGGACCAGAAGAACATGCAGCTGTTGGGTAAAATTGCCGACTTAGCTCCCGCAAGGTCATTTTACCCTCGTCATGAAAGGGTGATGCAGGTCGTTGAATGGTCATCCGACTTGACCTTTCTAACGCAAGACGACCGATTCTACGACGTTGTACACAATATTCTTGAGAGGACGCGCACCATCGATTTCCTGTATCCTAGCAGCTCGGTTGAGTCAAAACGATTGACCCATGCGGATATGGACCTTGTTGCGAGACAAATTATTCGAAGCGCCAGCCGCCACGTATCCGGATTTGGAGCCGAGGATTTTACCCTCAAACACGACGGAGTATACAAATCCAGAGATTGTGGTCAGCCATCAGATCGAGCCGTTCGTGCAAACGAAACTGCTTATATGATCTACCACGGCCGTCAATTTCTTCAACAGGAACCCGCTGTCGACCTTGTTAGTCAATTGTACCAGCTTCTCTATGCCCAAGGGAGAACACAGTCACCCAGAAGACTACCGACTACGCAAGAGATGGAGTACGACTCAAAGTGGCTCCAGGGACCGTCGAACTTTCTCTCGGAGGACTGGTGCCGCTTACACTTTGCCTTTCAAACAAATGGGCAGTGGCTCAACAAGTTTCAGTTGATGATTTGGCTCGCAACGATGTCGTACGCTACCGAACACGTTCCCCAGGTCACTCAGGCTCTACTTGCTCTGTCTTTCTCGTCTAGTACTGCTGCGGTTTCTCTACCTATCGGCCTTTCTTTCTACTTGTTGCAAGGCTACCAGGCCCAGTCAAAAGAACTTAGCGGCCTAATCCGCGAAGCGGCAAAGCCTCTTCATCAATGTCCCGAGGCTTCTCTACCCCGGTCACATTTTGAATCTGTCAAAGCAGCAAAAGCTCGACGAAAGGGTAAACACACTTGCAAGAAAAAGATCGAGATTCAAAGATTCTGTGACCAACTCATGCAACAGTGGCCATCCCCCACGCCTCGAAAACCAACTGGGTCTCAGTTGGATGTCTACATCGATGGTGTGGCCGCAATGAATAGGATCCGACCTTTGTGGAGCAGTTGGCATCAAAATCTGCTCTTCAAAGAATATATTGAGAAATTTGTCGGCGCTTTGAAGGCGATACCAACAGGTACTCTCTCTATCCCCTCTTTCTCCGTACTAGCTACATTACTGCCAATCACCCGACGACCTGGCTTTGTATCGATCAACAACCTGTTCGCCAACCCTCCACCTTCTAATGTGCCGGTTCTTCATCAATTACCAGGTACCCTGATCCTAAATTCGACAACTTGTACGGATTCGCATAAATTGCTCGACGTCCTCGGCTTGCTAGATCTCGCTGCCAAATTCGACAACGAACATTAGTATCTTGCGGAGCTCCGCAGTAGCCTTTCACAACTTCGAGATGCTCCCACTCTACGTCAAGTTGCTGACCGGGACACCATCTTTCAACGGTACTTGGAGCGATGTGAGATCCATGCCAAATCGGTGTACCAGTCGCTGTTGCAAGCTACCAGTGCTATCTCGGGAGAGCCAAAGCAGTCGCCAGCTTCTTCGAACCCGAAAGCAGTGATTAGGGAAATTGTCTTTCAAGCAAAATGCTGGCCCAGGATCTCTCCAATCCTTTTTCTACAGCAGCTTACCAACTCCCGATGGAATCATCTCTCTGGTGCATGGAAAGACAGCATCTTGGCATATGGAGAAGCGATCACCGCCCTTCAGCAAGCCAAGCGACTGGTGCAATTCCAACATAACGAGGTTGATCTCTTAAAGGAGCTTCAAAACTTGGGGCCTAGAAGCTGGGATCCTCGTGACTATCCAGAATGGCTTTTACTCGAATGCGAGAGTGGAATCATGATTCGCGAGGCCCAGCAACAAATTGCCAGGCAGATGATGAATCCACCTGATGGGCGGAATGCCATGATGCAGCTCAACATGGGAGAGGGAAAATCCACCGTCATCGCTCCTATCGTTGCAGCAGCTCTCAGCGATGGCTCAACACTTGTGCGTGTCATCGTGGCAAAGCCACAGGCCAAGCAAATGTTTCATTTCTTGGTGTCGAAGCTCTCTGGCTTGCTTGATCGACCAGTGTACCAGCTCCCATTCTCCAGGGCGATCCGTATGGATCTAGGAAAGGTGGACGCCCTTCGTCAACTAGTCACGAAATGCATGGAAGAGGGAGGCATTCTGCTGGTCCAACCCGAGCATTTGCTTTCATTCCAATTGATGGGCCTCGAATACCAGACCGACGGAGCAACGCAGGTTGCTGGCAAACTTTTGGAGATGCAGCGCTTTTTCGACAACAGCTCAAGGGATGTGGTTGATGAGAGCGACGAGAACTTCAGTGTCAAATTCGAACTCGTTTATACCCTCGGCCAACAACGACCGATGGAGCATAGCCCAGAACGATGGGTTGTGATTCAAGAAGTCCTGGGCCTGTTTGCCAACTTCACCAAGGAGATCAAGAAGGAGTTTCCTGAATCAGTCGATTTAGATGATCGGCAGAGTGAGAGGTTTCCAAGAATACGCATTCTCCGTGCCGATGCCCAGCTCCTCCTCCTGAGAGTCGCCTTGCTTGCCACATCTGTGAGAAAGGGATTCCTGGCTTTCCTCTTGCACGCCAGCCTCTCAACACGAGAGTGGCTGTCCGCCGCTACATAATTGAACCGATTCCATCACCCGAAGACATAATGGCCGTCGAGGACAGCACTTTTTGGGCGGAGGCAATCGTCCACAATATCCTCCTCCTTCGTGGCTTGCTTGCAGGGGGCATTCTTACATTCGTATTCGGTCTCAAGCGATGGCGAGTCAATTACGGCACGGACACAAAGAGGGAGAAGAAGACTCGGCTTGCCGTGCCCTTCAGAGCGAAAGACAGCCCGACTCCTCGGTCCGAGTTCAGTCATCCAGATGTCGTCATTGTCCTCACCTGTCTGAGTTATTATTACAGTGGTCTAGAAGACGAGGATCTCTTCCATGCACTCAATCTTCTCACGCGGTCTGACAATGCCGATCTGGAATACCAATCCTGGGTTGTAACGGCGCCAAGTCTACCATTGGCCTTCAAGCAATTGAACGGCATCAACCTTCGTGATCGCGTCCAGTGTACCTCGGAGGTTTTTAAGCATCTTCGGTATTCCAAGGGAGCCATCGACTATTTTCTGTCGCACATGGTCTTCGCAAAGGAGTTGAAGGAGTTCCCACACAAACTCACAGCTTCTGGATGGGACTTGGGCAAAGTGAAGCAAAACCCCACCACGGGGTTCAGCGGAACCAACGATTCCAGATACGTACTGCCGTTGGATGTCGAGCAATTGGACCTCCCTGAACAAAAGCATACCAACTCGTTGGTATTGGAGTATCTATTGCGCCCGGAAAACGGCACCGCCTTGATGCCGCCCCGTGGTGAAGGAGCTAATTCGGACTGCGAAGCACTTCTCGATATGGTGACCAAAATGGGGTCAAACACCCGCGTGATTCTCGATGTCGGCGCTCAAGTCATCGACCTCAATAACCAGGACTTTTCACATGCTTGGTTGAAAATGTATGAAGACGGTCCCACAACACAAGCCGTGGTCTTTTTTAGCGACGCCGACGACCTCATGGTCCTGGACCATTCGGGCAAAGTCGAAGTGCTCCAAACGTCGCCATTTGCGAAGCTCTTGGATCAGTGTCTCATCTTCCTCGACGAAGCACATACGAGAGGCACAGACCTAAAGCTCCCAGAGTTCTATCGCGCGGCGGTGACCCTGGGTGCGAATTTGACCAAGGACAGGCTTGTACAAGGTAAGACAATCTCCCCAATAGATGGACGTACCGAATGGCTGCTAACGTCTCAGCGTGCATGCGGATGCGGAAGCTAGGGAAAGGACAGTCCGTCGTGTTTTGTGTGCCAAGAGAGATTGAAAGAAAAATCTCAAGGCAGCGAGAAACTTGGTCATCTTCACAGCCACCAACCCTAGCCGGCGGTCTTGGCTCTTGTGGCCTTGGGACCTTGATGTCCTTCCCTCAATCGCCGCTACGTAGTCCAGAGTCCCAGACTTGTTCCCAACGGCTGGTTTCAGAGACAACTGAAGGACTTACCGTCTCAGACGTCATCTGCTGGGCTATCTCGGAGACTTGGACCGATCTGCGAAGAACCATCCCGTTGTGGGTCACGCAAGGGCCTCCGATTCTATCAACAGGACAGAATCTGGGAACAGTCCCGGCTCCAGGGTGACGAACCCCAGAGAGTAGAATGAGCCCGGCGATTCCTGGAGGAGGAAGCACAGAGTCTGGACCACCGATATCGCCCACGCACTACCCGCCAAAAGGTCTCTGTGATCATGGACCAGGTCGATCCCGCCGTCGGAAAGCGATTTCAGCATCAATGCCATCAATTTGGCATCACCGAGTTTGGCACAGCGTCGTTGCAGGAAGAGCAGGAGAGGGAGCTCTCTCCTGAAACCGAGCAGGAACGAGATGTTGAAAAGCCTCCTTGTGTGGAGGCGGCTGACCACGTAATTCACTCAGGGCTACGTTACTTTATCAATCACGGAGAGCTGTTGGACGATCGCAAGGGATTCAAGCCCGCTTTTATGGCCCTCAGCAATACAACAGCTGCAAAACATCTGGATGCCGACGAGTTTCCCTCTCATGTCTGGGCCACGGACGACTTTGCTAGGACCATCCGGCCCATATTCCTAGAAACAGACTGTTCAAACTCATTTCAGCGTCCAGTACAATGGGTCCTGACAAGCGCCTCTCCAGGTGATTCAGTCGTCCGGCATATTGTTATTATCAGCCCATATGAGGCGAATGAGCTACTACCCAGAATTCAGGTGTCTCGATTCGTCACACTCCATCTGTACTCTCCTCGAATCAATCTGGGATTCCAGTCTCTGGATCACTTGGGCTTGTACACTGTCCCGCAAAAAGCACCCAAACGCGAAATGTCTTGGGAACAGCGCATCCAGCTAAATCTCTTTGCCGGCCAACTATATCTTTCCTCCTTCCAAGAGTACACCAAAGTCTGCGACGCGCTCGGGCTGGCGTCGCGTCCGACTGAGGGCCTCGTCATCCTAGAGGCAGATGGATTCATCCCGCCTGATTTGAAGGAGGGCAAGGTTACCAATCAGTCCGGGTTTACGAAGAGCCCGGTCAAGTTCATGAAGGTTCTGATGTCAGGCATACGGCAGAATTGTGAGGCCATAGAGAAGACGTGCATGGGGCAAGATTTTGGACGGCGTGCTCTTGACGGAAGAGGATTTTGTGGAGGGTTAGTGTAACCTACACGCATGGAGTCTGTAACACCAGATTGACGAACGGGTAATTCCTTATTTTATTGAACAAGATATCCTTTCAAGTCACTCCCAATAGACATGTTTTATTCGGGCCTGAATTCTCGTACAAATTCGCTGTCTGCACGCAGAGATGACGCTGGCTTGCAAAAAGTGTGCGCCAACGTGCAAGGCTTCCAAATTGGTTGACAAAATCCCATCAATGTAGTACAGGTTTTTCTTTCCATTTTACTCCCTCTTTTATATTCACTATCCTATCTCGAGGGTGATTCTTTAAATTTTTTGATTAGGCCGCAAGGGTTTTTTTGTGGGAATCGAACAAGGATGGTTAGGCAGGAATGCCAGACAGTTCAAATTCTTGCGTTAAACTCCAACGTCTGCATGTTCACGGGCAAATAATGGCCATTTTCAAGCAAACGGCATGCTCTAGGTCGTCTTTCGAGGCAGGAAGTCAAAGATCTCGCACCTTTTTTAGTGTATACAGTAGGCTGATGGTGAACCCAGCAGGCGGAGCATTCGGTCCGCCCCACATCATGGCCTGTAAGGTGGGGAGACTCGGTTGGGATTGCAGCGGTTAGATCGTCCATTCATTCCGGCACTTTACGTGCAAGTCATTCTGCCTATGGATGCCTAGGACACGATTAGCTTTGTTTCAGGCCACTTGTTACAGGTCTTGCCAGTTTTGCCCGGTGGCATCTGTACGAGGCCGGCCAGTACGCGCTGGACGCTCTGCAGGCCACTTACAAGAAGCAACTTCTGCCGTCTCTCCAGCCTCGTCTTCCGCACACGCACCTATTGGCCAGATTACCATCAGGACTGATTGGCACATCCTCCTGATGATTGCTTATTCATATGTCTCATTTCCCCGCTTCAACAATCACAAACTTGGCCGTTCCCAGGCTCAACGTTTCTTCCTCAAACAACCATTTTCCACCATGTTTGTAGATAGCATCCGACACTGGTGCGGCCTTTGCCGGTACCACTACGAGCCAGGAGATGAGCTCGTAGTTTGTCAGTTTCCCCTGCTCTCCATAATGCGACGGTCGGCTAATATACCCAGTGAACCGGTACGATCGCCTCACCAAGAAGTTCAAGTATCACGACAAGCTCATGATACCGCCCCTCGGCCAACATGGGGCCGATGACTACATATATCGACCTAACTTGTCGGACGCACCCCTCAAGGGTGGTGAGTTCATGGCCACGGGCTTACACGTAGAGTGCCTTGCTCTCGTTGATCGATATCCGCATCAACTATCAGCAACCCTCCAAGCGGTTGCGTATGAATACGTTCCGTCGTTGGCAGAAATCGAACGACGCCGCCGCTGGATGCGAAGGAAATTTACCACAGACTTGTCCAGCAGCCTGCCAAGACTGGTTGGGGACATTCTCTATCATGTCGTTCCCCATTGCTTGCCCTCGCTCACCTTGGCCTATCTCCAATCTGCCGCCGAGTCACTTCCCAATCCAGCAGGTCGAGCCACAGTTCGGGCCTCAGGCGACATTTGGATCCAGCGAGTCATGTTCGAGGGCGTGGATTACATCGGGGCCGTGTCAAACGCATCTCCTCCCGAGGGAGAGAAAGGCAAATGGGGCCATGCCCAACTTCGGCGGCCGGCAGGCCGGATGGACATGGTGTATGTGGCGCACGACCATATAGGCATCAGAAAAATCTTCTTGTGGGACTCTATGAGAGACCTAGAGATGCCTCGATGCCCAGGTCTCTGGTGGGTGGCTATACCAGTGGGCAAGGACGGCTCGCTCCAATGTTTCACTGACGTAGGTGTCAACCTGCTGTGGACGAATAAATTACTAACAAGTACAGGGCGTGAAACTACGAAAAATGACAAGCAACAGCTTCATCAACAGCCCTGCGTCAAAGCCGTGTGACAAGCGCTGGGCTGTCCCTCAATCCCCCAGGAAGACCTTCCGCTGGGTCCAGATCCATCAAGCCACACCTGCAATCTCCCGAATGGACTTTTTCCAGTGTAACCACTCGGACATCCAGGCATACTCGGCAGCTTGGGACGACGGCCGCCTCTTGACGCTTCACGCTCACACTGGCGCGGCGGGCGATTTCGACACGTACCAAACGCGGGTAGCGCAGCACAACCCGAACGTGTTTTGGTTCTACATGCCCATGGATCCGGGCGAACTCATCGCGGAGATATGGGCGCATGCGGAAACTGCGACTAGATTCCCATCATACATTGTCATCGTAAGTAAAAACAACTACCTAGTCATGAAGCACGGCACTAACAACCAATAGATGAAGACAACCAAAGGTCGCATTTGGGCAATCGGACCACAGCCTAGGACCATAAAAATCCCTGAGTGGCGTCTCTTAGATCGGCCGAAGAAAACTCCAAGCCGCATCTTCTTCGAAGAGAATTGGATCGGTTCTACAAAGATGGCCTTTGAAACTCCGGAACCGGCAAAAATCGGAGCCTACTATCCGGTGGTAATCCCACGGTCGCCCTATCCCCGCCTCACACCAGAGGAGCTGGCCACTGAAGTTGCAGTTGAGTCGAAGTGCATCTACGATGCGCAAGAGCGCCCAAAAGTGAAAGAGCAGCGTCTACTGGAGCGAGAATACTTCTACTCCTCGGCCCCCTTAACCGGGGTAGTCAGAGTAATCCCCTGCCGATCCAGCTACAACGGGGAGTCGGCCATCGTTGGTTTGCTTCTGCAGTACCAGGATGGCCGTCAAAGGACCGTTGGACGCGTTCAGCTAAACAGCCTTGATCCGCCAGTTGGAGTTGAACGCTCGACGGAAAGGATGATGTATCGGCTCTCCAAGGACAAACGGAAGATGCTTCAGTTCAAGGTTTTCGAGCACGATCCGGGGACCGAATGGACTGTTCTGCAACAGTCCGGGAATCTGGGTTGGTGGTTTATGGCAAGATGGAGCCTCATGTGCGAAGTCCTTCACGAGCCGGAATAGCTGAATAGCTATTACCAGAAGCTCATATATAATTAACTTAGGTGTGTCTGGTGTTTTTCAGACACCTGTTTGGTGTTTTCAGACACTTATTTGGTGTTTTCAGACACCCATTTGGTAGTTTTCAGACACCTGTCAAGATAAAATGACACATTTCTTTTACCATTTAGGTGGCCCAACATCATCTTGACTTTGTGTGTGCATTTGATCGTGTGTCGATTCCGAGTGTGGTGATGCAAGAGAGCGACAAGATCTCTCGATTGATGTCTACCCCGTAGACTGCAACACTCGCCAGGCTCAATCCACCTACTAATCGAGATTTTTATAAATTATCAATTACAAAATACAACCCCAATGATTACCCAGGACTAGGTCAAGCCATGTTGGTGGCACCCCTGTTGATATCCCCGCGCGAAGTGCTGATCAGGGTCCTTGACCGCCATCGTGCAATTTCGATGTGGGCATGACTACGGGGGTTCCAAACACCCTTGCCCGGAAGCTAGGGGCAGACTGGGATTGTTAAAGAGAGAGCATTCGCTTGCCATTCTATGGTCGATTCTATCATCTTGGTCCAAATGGGGCGACCTGACATGTGAATGCTGCTAGACGGTCATCAGCGTACGTAGACTTCCAACACTCATGCGCATGCTCGGACCGTCTTTTTAGTCTCTGAGCGAAGATAGCGATCGAGTCGGGGGGTCCGATAGGCAGCAGATATGGGGATGGAGACTCGAGCCTACGTTAAAGGCTTGGCTGGGGTGCGGATGTCCAGAACGAGCGAGGCGCATCCCACCACATTCCACAGAGAGGCGGCCACATGGCAATCAATAATGACTGATTGACTGATGGTGGCTGACGAATTGTTGGGCACATGTCTGTCTGCTGGACTGGACTGGACTGGGCTGGATTTGAACGACTTTCATTCTGGTTGCAACGCGTTGTGCAACTGCGCTGCCAACAAAGAAAACGCCTGAGCAAATGCAGCACGTGTGAGATATGTGTGTCGGCGGATGTGGTGTATGTGTGGTGTCTGTGGTGTCTGAGGTGTGTCCCGCGCTGACGGTGAATGTGGGTGTGTGCCTGAGCGTCGGGAGTCGTGACAAGGGGCCGCGAGCCGTATATTCACCACAGTTGTCCAATCATCCGGGAGTGTATGGGCTGGATAAAATCCGACTGGATGGGGCGAGGTTGATTCCCCTTGCAGGGTGACTTCTCGGTGTGCGTGAGCGTGTGTGTGCGTGTGAGCGAGCGTCTGTGCGTGTGCGGGTTGCGACGATGAATGAAGGGGGCCCGCCCATCCTGAGAGCGATCGGGCTAGGGACGGGGCTCCTGGAAGTGAAGATTGAAACCCTGTGAATTAGACGCTTGAATAGAGGAAAACAAGCCAATTATTAGATATCCTACCTCCCTGCCTCCTTCTCTACCCATCCATGGCGACGGATCGAACGATACACCTCCGGCCCGCCCCGGAAAGCCGGAGCGGTGGACTCGGGGACTCGGCTGACATGCTATAGAACCGATTGATTATTCTGCATCTCACCAACCCCTGCATCCTTGCCTCGGGAGTGTGAAGATGGAGCGCCCGAGGTAGTACCGCCTGTCGATTCGTAGTACATGGTGCGTGTATTGTCATTCTCGTAGCCTCTGGCATTGTCGTCATCGAAACCGCCGCTGTCACTAGAGGGCCCCATCTGTCCGGTTCCCCTAGGCCCGGCACCTGGCCTGATGGCCGCCCAAGCCCTCCCCCTGGGCTAGCAGTTTGACCCGGAACAGTCACGGCTCAGAAGGCAAGACAAGACGGCATCTCGTGAGACACATGGACGGAGCCTCGAACATCAAACATCCAAGGGCAATGTCAAGAGGCACGCAACCACGTACCAGTGCTCAGCCAGTCGGGGGGGTCCGGGTGGCGGTACGGGTCAGTCCGCCTCCATTCCCATTCCAGCGCCACTGCGACTGACTTCCGGACGCCCAGACGGACCGCCTACGCGTTGGCAGAGAGGGGAAATCGCACAGGGGGTCGGCCATCTCAGTTCCAGCGAAGGTTTCGCAGCGTTTACAAGGGGCCCAGCGCTGGATTGGGCCGGCCGCCTCACTACCACGAGAGCCCTGTTTCCGCCAGTGCCCACCACATGCCCGCTAACTCTCCTCCCCGCCCGTTCCAACGTGCAACACGCCCACTAAAACTGCCACTAATGTGGGCGCGCTGTCCGCCTACGTAGAACGCTGATTATTACCGTCTGCCGGGGGCCCATGGACGATGAATGGAACCTATGGAACCAGTGGAACCAGTGGAACCAGTGGAACTCGCTGGTTTAGCTGGCAACAGGTTACTGTAGCTGGTTAATTAGCTGGCAAAGCTGGCAAAGCTGGCAAAGCTGGCTCCCCACACTTTTTTTCACGGCACGCGCACCGACAAGCCCACCGCTGCCATTACCGCTATTACATACGCCGTACGCCGCTCCAAGAGCGTCGGGCAGCCGTTTCGCCCACCTCATCGCAAAGTCCAAGGCTCCGTCACCGTCTTTCCTTTATTTTGCCGTGCCTCCATCATTCTCTTGCCGCCTGTCCGCCCCGAAACCACGCTGCCGCCGTGCCCTGTCGGTCCCTGAAGCTCCCAGCAGCCCAGCTCCCAGCAGCACAGCTCCAGGACCCTGATCACCGCCCCTGGACTGTCCGTGCTGTGCCTTGCGTTCAGCGGGACCCATTTGCGTCATACCTCGCCCTCGACATCCATCCTCCATCCTCCATCCCTCGCCTCGCTCCCTCCAGTTCAACCTCCAGTCCGACCTCCCCTTCGAACTCGCCCTCGCACGCCGCTATCTGCTTCAAGGGCGTTCTCAGCCTCCGTCTTTCCCAACCGCGAAATCTCCATCCAATCGACTTCCGCGACACCCGCCGCTCCTTCGGCATTCGGATCGACCTCCGGATCGACGGCCCTTTCCCTACTCCTCGACAACAACAACTACGACTGCTACGACAACTACGACCCGTTCGCACCTCCATGTCGCTCCAATAATCTTCCCCTTCCAACTCTTCGAACCTCTCTCCGTCCGCTCTGGACGGAATCATGGCAGCCAGTGTGTCCTCTGAAGCCTTCCTGCCCTCGGGCGCCTTCTACACCAACATGGCTCTTCCCATCAATCCTCTCTTTCCGTATCCCAACGACTCGTCAATCGCGACGCCGTCCTCCTCCTTCCCTCCAGCCGCCAGCCATCACCAACTACCTCCCTACTTTAACCATCACCAAAGTCACCAGAACTACCCGAGCCAACACCAGTCCGACCGTGGCCGCCTCCCGCCCGCCAGTTCCTTTCCGCTCCAGCCTGCAGACGCCCATCCGCTCTCCCTCTCATCCTTGCGCGCTGCCCAGGCTGCCACCACGAGCCATTCACCAAAGCATCTCCATGTTGATGCTTCGAATAACCTTCGCGCAGCCAGCATCTCCCCATCTCAACCCGTCCCACTCCCCATCCCCGACCGTGGATTCCCGCCTTCATCTGCGACCCCTCTGTCGAGCGTCCCTCAATATCTAGCCGGAGCTTCCCTCTCAAGATCCGTCTCTGCCGACGCCGCACCGCCCACTCAGCAAACCTCGCTATACATGGTCCAGCGCCTCGTCCAACAAAATACGCTTATTCGTGAAGCCTGGGAAGCGGAGCGCAGCTACCTTGAGACGAGCCGCCGCCGTGCTGAGGAGGTCTACCAGGAGGAGCGCGCCATCATGGATGACGTTCGTGAGAGCTGGGACTCGGAAAAGACAATAATGATGCGCGAGATCGAGTCGCTCAAGGAACGCCTTTACCGCCTCGAAGGTGAAAACTCGACTCTCAAAGCCGTTACTGCTCAGAGCATCCAAATGTCGCCAATGGGAAGCCAACGGGCAGGCAGTGGCGATGCTTCTATGGAGAGTTCGTACTTCTCTGCACCTCCGGGCCATCTGACGTCACGATCTCCGAACACAACAATGCCGACTAGTTTTTCCATGATTGACGCTTCCTCTTTGCCGCCTGGCCTCGATGGTGCGTCTCGCCGGCCTCACTTTCGCACATCCGCAAGTGCTCGCGTGTCTCCCACCACACTGTGCCACTCAACATCCTTCGGGCCAATGGATCCGCGAATGCAGCCCGAAAACTCCATCGCTAAGGACTTCCTCTCGTCCCCGTCAGACGACTCCGAGACGCCAATCCCCATCATCGATGTTCAGGAAATCGATCCCAACTTGGAAGGAATCCCAATAAAGGCGACGGCGGTCCAGCGATCCACCTTTGCCCTCGGTGGATCTCCTCCCGAAAATCCAGCATCCCCAGCCACCTCTCCTCCTCCTCGCCAATGCTGCCCAGTACACAGAACAAAGCCGAAGGCTTCCAGGTTTCCGCGGGTCATCCAAGGAGTACACGCTGCAGGTCCTCAATGCCGTAGAATCCCGGCGGCTGACAATCCATGCCGGCCATACCCCCAACCACTCTCTCTCCCTCTTCCCCACTGTTACCGCGACCGAGACGAATTCCATTGCTGGCGTGAGCGAGGGTGCCACTCCAACTGTCGAGATGACTGCAGACGTCCCAATCCATCACAGGGAATCGGACGATGACGATGAGGACACCCCCACCCGTCCACTCGGTCAAGAGGACCCTTCGGCAAATGACAATCTGGACCACCCTGAGCCCATGATGGATCCCGAAGACGACAAGCCACTCAAGGGACCTCTAATGATCAAAAACATACCTGCACAGGACGAGATATTCTGGGAGGCAGTCAACAAAAAGCTCACACCCATCAGCCAGGGCGAGAACGCCCTCCCAGCCGTTATGCAGTCTTCGCCGGACGACTTGGAGTCAATTGCCGACACCGAGGCCATGTATACTCTGGACCAGAGGCCTAGAGTGCCCATAGACCCAGTTGGTGGAGACGGATCGCATGATGCTCATGCGGACGCCGATGATGACGCCTGCGAGTTCGGTGACCGCAAGAACATCGAGATTGATATCCCCCTGAAGTTCAAGGCGACGTCCAATTTCGGTGCTCCGTTTGGCGCAACAAAATTCGGTACAGTGTAGAGCAACACCGATTGGCCCCAGAAGAATGACCACCAAGAGCGAACTGAAGCATCCGCCTCCCCTGTGCTACCCGCAAGGCGACCGTCGGCCCTCAACTTCAACTTGCCTTTTGGTTTGACAAACCGAACATCAACTCGAACATCACTAGGCTCAGAGAACCCCAATGGTCCGCCGCCTTCACATCAAAACTCGAAACAAACATCATCACAAACATCTCCGCACCGCTCATCGTGAGCACTTCTCGCCCTCCATCACGACAGGTTGGATAATTCGTTCCAGCACAACGACAGACGCATACTTTATGACCAACGCTCACCATCACGACACATCCATTTATCGCATACACGCTCCTTTTGGGTTTCTCTTTCGGTCGGTTTCCTGATTCATACACATGGCGGGCTGGATTCGCGGTTTCACGGCACTTAAAAGAGGATTACATCGGTAGAACAGGAGCACAGGAAACGGTTGCGCAACATTTACTTTCAAGGAGGCAGGCTGGTTGGTGTTTTTTCTTCGGCGAGGAAGACTGTAATGTTTCTTCGGTCAACTCGCCCTCGTCCCAAGGCACACGGAGCCCGTCTTCTTGCGTCGTAATATTCATGCATACAACAACTACGGAGGTTTATTGTTAAATACCCCAGGGATAGTCGAAGTTGTACATCCCTTGCACTATGGCTTGCTTTTGTATTAGGAAAGGAGGAGCTGGGTCAGCGTGGACGACGCGACTGGGGACGGGAATGAGTATTTGCCTAGTTTAGTTATAAGATAAAACAAGGAGCATTACTATTCCCATGCACATATTTAGCTCGCTTCATTCATTCCTTGTAGAAGGTCTAACCCAGCTAAACACCACACCAAGTACGATACCCCCGTTCCTAATGGAACGCATTAAAGCAAAACACCGCCGACGCCTTGGCCCCTGGTACCCTCTGGCCTGGTCCATATCGTGTCCGGCCTGTTAACCTACTTAGACGCCCATGGTGAAGTCATGTTCGATACCGGGTGTCACGGAAGCCATGAACTGCAGAGATATGTTAGTCAGAAGTGCAAAATGTTGAGGGGGAGACACGAACCTTGAGGAATACCACCAGGTACTGGTCGACGCGGATGGCGACCTCGTGGTCATCGATCTCTGTCTCCTTGACCTCTTCCCACTCATCCTTGTCAGCAGCCTCCTGCGCACCCTTGACATCCAGGTTCTGAATCTCATCAACCAGGCCCTCCATGCCGGCGGGCGTCGATGCGACGGCGGCGGCGCTGCTCCCGTCGGCGGCGCGGAGCTTCTCTCTCCGAAGCCGGAGGGCGGCGTCGGCGCGGTCGAGCAGCGTCTTCATGACAGAAGCGTGCTTGCAGGGATGCACCGAGGCCATCTTGATGTTGTTCGCGAAGAAGGGGAAGTCCTCGAGCGTGACCGTCTTGTCCTTGTAGTCGCCGACAATGTCGTCCATCATGTCGTGCGCGGTAGGGGCTGCCCGTTGGGGAGGTAGCCGGAGAGGTAGAGCCGCGGGGTGCGGTAGTAGGTCGTGTACATGATGTAGAGGGTGTAGGTGCGGCGGCCGCTAGGGATATTTATCAGCATCTCAGCACGGAGCGATGGGGAGAGATCGAGCTTACCCGCGTTTCGAGTCGGCGCCGGAGTCGCGGATGATGGCCTCGTCGTCATCTTCGTCCTCCATGTCGGGGATCTCATCGTCCTCGACGACCTCCCTGTCGCCGACGTTGCCGGAGTCGTCCATGGTCCGCACCTCCTTGACCTTGAGCGGCTGCGAGCTCGCCAGGCCGCCGGTCCTCAACCAGCCATCCTCGTCATCGCCCGCACCGCCCTTGAAGTCCTCGCCGTCGTTGACGAGGGCCTCCTCGTGTCCGGCGTCGCCCGCAAAGTCGTCGTTCAGGCGGCGGTGGCAGGGCACGTTGCGGGTGACGAGGAACTGCTTGCCGGCGGGCAGGTAGCTGACGCGGCGCTCGGGCGAGTCGGCGTCGCCCCAGGACCAGGTGGGAAACTTGTAGACGAGGTAGTCGCCGGCGGCGACGAACTCCTCCGGGGTGATCTGGCCGGTCTGGCGGAATGTTGAGGTGTGCGAGACGGGCGTGTAGCGGTCCCGGAGGGTGTTGACGGTCGAGTAGATGTAGTTCATGGTGGGCGGTGGTACGGCCGGCTGTCGTGCGCTTCGGGTTTGTTTATGAGAGGGAGCTAGATCCTGCTCTTCGCCGTTATTTGTCGACAACTCAGTGAATAGAAACCTGGTAGATGGGATAGTTCGGCAAAGTGGTGTCTATCGTATCTCGTCTTATCCGATCGTACGCCGTCAAGTGCGGGGTCGCAGGAGCAAAGAGCAAGTTGAAGAAGTGGAAAGGAGGAAACAGGTGAGAGAATCGAGCACAGGGACGAAATCTCTAGTCAGGCGTCACGATCTATGTCTCTTGTCTGCCTGGCAAAGAAGGATGACTGATGAAGAGAAGCCCGCCGCCACAGTTCTGGCGCCTTTGGGGGACCGGTTGAGGCGATCACATGGCGGCGGTGGCTACGTTTGAGTGGCTTTGGTGGGGTGGCTACGGCCCCTCATTGGTCGTCCTCTGCTGGTGGGGTCGCCTCAGGCAGCTCCCCCTCTCGGAAGCCAGCACTTATCTTATCGCGCATGTCGCAGAGGCAGGCACGTCATCCCGCGACACATCGCTCGCTCAACACGTGCGCCATGGCTGTGATGCTGCGAGAGAGAGGTCATGCTCTTCGTTTGTGCGCAACATCGGACTGCAATCGGGTCACGAGGCATCATGGGTTTGCAGGTGATTGTGAGAAAAAATCAAGACATGGTATCATTTGTTCCTTTGCTCTAGTTTGGTGCAAAGAGTCATCGCTCTGTTGTACAAGACTCATCATTTTTCTTCCGTTTCCTCGTCAACATCCTCCCCGGCCTCCAACGCCGCCTGTCTTTTCTTGGCTGCCCGATCTCGCTTCCTTTCCAGCAACTTTTTCAGCCTCTTCGCCGAGTTAAACACTCCATTTGTCCCGACTCCACACGCCGCACATGCCGGGTCCTTCCTATACCGCTTCAGAGCGCAGGGCTCGCAGAAGTAGTGGCCGCACCGGGTGACGATGGGTTCGCGGTAGGGCTCCTTGCAGATGATGCATGCGAACGGAATCTTTTCCAGCATTGCCTCATCTTCGTCGTCTTGGGCATCCGCCTTCTGGTCGCGGTTCGCACTGGCCACCACCGTGCCTCCGAGGTTCTTTTTTGCCTTGGTAACGCTCTCCCACTCGCGGTCGAGTTGCCATCCGAGCTTGTGGTCGCTTCGATCGTGAAGGAAGATGCACGCATCACCGAATCCACACTGTCAAAGGCCTGTTAGATAAAGTATTGTGAATGGTATCAGGGAATTGACTTACCCAGCCAGTTTGCTTGTAGTCTTTGCAGACGTCAGGTGCGTAATCCATAATGGTAATGGTTCGGATGTTGGTGGGTGCCTTGACGGGTCCAACACTCCTGTTGGGGGCATCGGGTTTCTTCTGGATGAAGGATGTCTGGTTCGCAAGACCCTTGTATGTTCCATCGGGTTGGGAGTCATTTGCGACTGTCCGTGTCGATCCAAGGAGGTTCTTTGCCGACAACGCATCCTTTGAGCCCTCGTCGTACCAATTGCTCTGCTTGGTGGCGTCGTTGACGCTCGTAATGAGAACGCTGCGGTCTGCAGCATGAACCGTAGCCGACAGATCCCTGCTGCCAGTAACATTGTTTTTTTGACGAAGCCGTAACGGTGGCCATCTTCTTTGCGCCGCTTGATGCGCTGTCCGGCCTCGTCCTCGGAGGATGAGAAGTCGCTGTCGTCGCTATCGGCGGGTGGTGGCGTCGCAGGTCGCTTGCGCAAGTTCGCTTTGCCCCTTGCGCCTCTCTTTTTAAAAAGGGCGACGGGCGCCGCAGGTGCATCGTTTGAATCGGCCATTGTTCGTGATGTTTGTGGGGTTGGGTTGTCGACAAGACAGGAGGCGTCGACGGCGCTTTGAAATCCGCCACTCTATCGCATGAGAGACGGATCTAGAATGTCGGTCACGTGTGGTCGTGCCATTTTCGTGGAGTCAGGACACAGGGGCAGATTTCAGAGCCACGCTACCCTAGACCAGCGGTCGGCAGAACAAATCCACGCCTTGGGTCGCGTTTGTAGGCTTGTGTTCCGAACTTTGTGAATACTGCATATCTCTGTAATGTCCCCCAGACCATAACAAGCATGTATTCTCCCGGAGAAGCAAGGGTGGGCCCGTAATTAGCGGCATGGAGAGTTGTCTGCCTAGAAGCAAGCGGCTTGAAAATAGACTCCTCAACCAGAGCCGAGGCTGGGAACCCAAACCTGATTCATGTAGCAACCATCTGTTGATGCATTTTGGAGAGACGGTACATAGATGGAATGAGTAGGTGAGATAGCCAGTATAACGTGAGATCTACGTAACACAAACCAAGGACCTTGTGTGGGACAGATTATAGAACAGCAGACCAATTCGACTACAAATCTATTTTTTACTAGCACATGTATCTCGGTCGGCCGCACCGTTAACAAGATACTAATAGAGTAACAAGAAATGAAGTGCTAGCGAGTTATAACTCAGACCACCAGTAATTGGTAGCCGTGACCACCTCATCCTCCTCCAGCTCTACCAAGGCCATCGCCCTAGCTCAAACCACAGCCTGGGCATGGGCGCAGTTTTATACACTGGAAAATTAAACTCCAACGCATACATAGTAATGTGCCTACAAAGCTGTGCACTTGGACTTAACAGTAGGTTTCCATTTTGCCAGCTGTGCCATCGTGATCTTATAGTAGTCCTGAATGGAGGCGCACGTCGTCGTCGTCTTAAAAGATGGAATTTCTTGCAATTATTGACCATGCTAGCTTGGACAGGTGTTGGGGTTGTGTTACACTTGGGGGGCTGGGTTGTAGTTGGCGGCGCTTGTCCGATGACACCTACACAGACGTAAGTGTCAGCCCACAAGGCAGTGCACTTGGAGCCAACTGCCGGGTTCCACGACGCCAGCTGGGCCGTAGTGATCTTGTAGTAGCTCTGGATTGAAGCACAAGTAGTGGTTTTGGCAACCAGATGAAACTGGTTGCACTTGTTTGTCATTCCGGTCTGGTTGGCGAAGGGGTCGAGATGCCGTTGCCGGGAGTTGTTAGAGAAGGGGTTGGTGTTTTCCAGCTGACTATAGAGACACAGACATAGTAGCTTGCCAGCAACGATTAGCAACTGGAACCTACACTTGGGTTCCAAGAGTAGAAGTCTTTCAAACGGACGTTATATAATAGTCGCTGATCGAGGCGGACGTTGGGCGTCGATTTCACCAGGTGGAACTTGTTGTAGTTCTTGGGCATGTTGTCTTGGATTGGAGAAGGCGTCGTTATGCTATTATTAGGTTGCGTTGGAGATGGCTTCGAGGTAGTCGCGGGCTCAGGCTTGTAGTCGACAGTGTTCACACAAATATAGTAGTTTGCCAGCAACGTCCGGCAGTCTGAGCCGACCGCAGGATTCCATTTCTTAAAGGTAGCCAAGGGCAGCTTGTAATAGTCCTGAATCGACGTACAGGTTGCTGTTGTTTCACAAGATGGAACTTGTTACAGTTCTTGACTATGCCCTCCTGAATTGGTGACGGCGTCTCGATACCGTTGGTGGGGTGGGCTTGGTAGGCGAAGGCTCTAGACCGATGATGGATACACAAGCATATGCATCGGCCCAGAGTCCGGCCCAGTTGCTTCTAGTGCCTGCATTCCACTTAGTGAACTGAGCCAGAGTGATTCCATGTTTGGATGCAACACTAGAGCAATCGTCGTCCTTCTTGACAAAGTAGAACTTATTGCAGTTGCTCACCAAGCCGGGTTGAATGGGGTCTGGGGGATGCCTGGGGTAATATGTTAGTATAAACTGTATATTTGTTGAGGCGTTAAAAACTAGAGTCGTACCATTCGTAGGCTTGGTTGGTATAGGATCGGGTTCATTTGTTGGTGAAGGCTCTGGCTCCGGTTCCGAACTTGTACCGTTCAGCGAGTCCCGCCGAATATGGCCCAGTTTCCCCTGCCCGAGTGATTTAACTAGATTGGTGGAAATGGTTATCATATCTTGGCAGCAGACCATCAAGAGGGACCAACAGCGCGATAAATGTCACCGGCGCTGGTGACAAAAGAACTGTTCGTGATACAGGGAACAGCCACCGTCAAGTGTTGGTTCCGGGGTACTTTACAATGCTCCTCCACCGCGTGTGGTTACACTGGGAACAGGGATCTGCGGATCGGACCGTCGGAGGATCCGTTAGGCAGTTCTACAAGCCACACCTTCGAGCTTTGTCAGTTGTGAGCCCGGGTGGTTCAGCCCCTCTCCCGCCGGACTGGGGTCTGTCGTGCCCAGGCAGACACATGGCCAGGTAGTTTAAATACGAACGGGCCATTTGTAAGAGTTCTTCTTTAGCACTTGGCTTAAACCGCGGTAGTATTTAGTCGCTCAATAGTTGCTGTTGGCTCCGACTCGCAGCGGACCTTACCCCTGTTTATAACCGTGCTGTCTCATATCGGAGCGTTGGGTTGTGATACAAAGTGGCAAAAGGAACCGATCTAAACATCGCTTGTGTGTGACGCTGCTCACTCGGAAATTACTATCGTGAGCTTTTGCTGTGAGAAGCGGTCACAGCCTAGAAATACTGAGCAACTACGTGCGGATACATACCTACCTATGTACATGTCGGAGGTCCAGAGCATTGGCCTACTCACGGTATCGAATTAAGGGCGGCAACAGCAAGCCCGGTAGCTGCGATCTTCCACAAAACGACATCCTTAGCTCGGCCAACAGCGCCATTGTCATTGACTGTCGCCTTCTTGTCGGTCGCCTCCTTATCGGTCGCCTCTGCCGGCTGCTCAGTTGTCGTAGTCGCCGTTGTTGGCTTGGGGGTGCGCAGTGCGCCATCTGGATTCGCTTGAGCGTGGCAGGCGGCCCAGGCAATGGTGTTGTTGAGCCGCAATGCCCCGTACGGAACCCTCACCATGGTTTTGAACCAGCGGTTTGGACAAGAGTCGGCATAGTCGACAATTTCGGCACTATTATGCGCCCACCAAGTTGAGGCCATGCTGCCGAAAGACGACCAGACGGGCAGCAGAGTTTTGGGTGCAGCAGCGCTGAAGGAACACCATTTCGATAGCTCTGGAAATGGACATACTGGAAGTCCCGCCACATCGACGTCGGTGAAGGGGCAATCCTTGTGCAGGTAATCGGCATATGAGTCTACTGCCGACAACAGGGCACCAGTCGGCTCAGGTCCTGAGAAGTAGGTTTCGGGATCGTCCATGATCAAGCACTCTCGGAAGTCTTGCGTGATAGTCGGCTTGGCCGTGGGAAAGATTGTATCGAAAATCGAGGCCAACGCCGCCGTGGTCTGCAAGACCAAAACTGCTGTTGCTCCCCTCATTCTAGTAGGCAATTCGAGAGAGTCTGAATTGGAACCGGAAAGGCACCGAGAAAGAAAGATGACTTTGAGGGAGAGGTGGCTGATGAGAGGAAAGATGGGGATCAGCAACAAGTACGCGAGAGGGTCAAAGACATGGGAGCAGGGGTTTTAAGAGCATGGGGGGACCAACACAACTCCACTAACAAAAGTTACCAAGCGGCCTCTTCCGTAAAGAGTGAGAGTGGAGCTTGGACGTTCTTTTCAATTCCCCTTTAGTCGTCTCATCCGATGAGGAACCCTGGTCTATTCCCGCTCTCATTGAGCGAACCTCTGGTTGGTGACCGAGGCGGTGAAGCACTAGCACGGTGATACTGTAAAATGACTCATGCCGTTAAAATAACGTATTGCTTACTATTTAATTCTCCGGGGTGGAATTCGCGGAGCTTGACATGGGATTCATCTCAATTGTTTGCAGTTACTACACTACATGGTTACGCATGTGAAGAAGGTTTGATCTTCATGGCATGGGGCAAGTTAGATTCCTGGTCGCCCCGCTGCACAAGTACCCCAAACCCACCGTTTATGGTTACTTGCCTAATGTCGGTTGACTCTTGGCAGTTGGCTGTAAGGCATTGTGGTGGATGTTGTGAGGGTCTTGCGTCGGCCCATCGTGCTATTAAGAATCACAAGGGTCCGGGATTGTCGGATGCTCCCGCTTTGGTGTGGTTCAGGCCCCTATAATTTAGACCCCCGTAACATTTGCAAGTAAGTCGACTCGGATTCCTTCACTATTCGCTCGACAGCATGTCTGACAACCACGACTCACCAACATCCGCATCCGACTGCTCAGCAGTCAGCGAACCGCCACGATGCGACCCTGAGAAGATCAGAGCAGCATTTATCGACTTCTACACATTTCTCACCACCCTACATTATAATGAGGCTGATCTCAAGATCCCACCCCCTGGAGGATGGCCATGCTTGACTCCAGAACTCTGCGTGGACTACAAGCCCGACGAGACAATCCAAGTCCTCCGTAACCTGCCCTACTTTGACCGACAGAGCCCGTTAGACTTCCACTATCGATCACGGTTACTTGACTACACCACCTTTACACGACGGGACTTTGAGGAGGCAACCGAGGATTATGAGTATGACGAGGAGTACTGGGGGCTTGAGGGACAAATCGACCCGGGCCATGTCTTCTGTATCGCCGAGGGCTCTGAATATGGTGGCCGCCACCTCTTCCTGAATGCCAGAGACGGCGAGATCATTCAAGACACTATCGGTGTAAATACAGAGAGCTATCCTGTTGAGATATACTTTGAGACACTCAAGGAGCAGTATCGAAGCTTAGAGCTCATCCCCTGCCCAGGGAGGGTAACATTGGAGGCGTTCAATGTAGACAAGCGAGATGGTGTCTCTCTGGAGGAGGTTTGCGATCAGACGGAATACTGGGGAACCGATTTGGACATTCAGTATGTAAGACAGCTTTACCACCAACATGGCTGGCCGAACGCCTTCCGCAAGGATGAGGCAACAAAGGCTGTTAATGATTTGGTGAGCGTAGTTAAGAGTAGTGGAGGGGCGCGCAGGGACTGGGACAAAAGATACTGTTGAACTTGGCGAGCCATACCGTTGCGTGTGTGTTGCTTGACTCTAAGAGCGGCGAAGACCATTCATTTATTTATTTAGTACATGCTATTCTACCTACGATCTAGGCCTATGGAATCCCTACTAAGTAATTCATAAAAGGGAAAATCCTTCTAACTATAAAAGAATTACAGGATAAAAACCCCTCTGCGGCTTCGTCCTGGTCTCGGGTGGCAGACTGTGCCTCCCGTAGACCCTCCGAGGTCTCCGGCTCTCCGATATGGCGGCCCCGGCTGCGGCGAAGACCGTGTTCTCTCAAGGGGTTCACCAATGCCTCTTGTTGCCTTGCATCACAGGCGTAAATCAGGATGCTGCTCGAACGCGGGCCAGACATCTAGGATCCGCCCGGTTGAAGTCGCACATCATTTTGGGGTATGACTCTTCGCCCGCAGCTGCCAATGAGAAAGACTTGTGATACGTTGCAGTGGCTGTGCTGTACAGCACTTCTAACTCATTACATACACCGCGAACGGAACGGGTAAAGGCCATGGTTTCGAATCAAGAGGGACATCTTTTGGAGTAGCGCAAAGCTGAACCAGCGGACCAATGCTCATTCTTCGTCGACTGCTGCCTGGTGCCCTCGGGCCGCTATCCATCGCACGCTCTCGCCTGTTGACGGGTAGCTGTTTTTCTGCCCGTCTTGTCCTACAGACCTGTAACCGGGATCACCAAAATCAACGGGTAGCGGAAGATTCGCGCCCGCGAAGAGGCGCCAGCTCCTCGTATTCTCAGACACAACTCGGGGATATTTTGACTCTAGCCAGATTTGAAAGGATGTAAAGGACAACACACCAAGGTTGCCGATCGAGACTCATCTCCTGCAGCTTCACAGGAGCGGGGTGCATTTTGCTTGTACAACGCTGCGTGCCATGCCATTGGTCGGGCTCGAGAAGGCGCTGGGTGCAAACATGGCTCCAGATTGAGGGGGAAGCACGAGAGCTTCTGATTGTGTGCGTACAGTACAAATTCGAAGATGAACGAAAAGGGAAATAGGTCTGTCACTGAGTTTGTTCACAGTGTGCAAGGAGTCCCAGGGCATTTGTTCAGTAAGTCGGACACCCTAGAAGCGGGCCACCCCCGGAAACGGGCCACTCTTTTCACCAAAGCACTATCTTTTGAAAATACCATATCTTATTATATAAAATAATTATAGATCAGAAAGAAAGCATCCATATAAGGATTTATCTATTCTATTTTATAAGTATTTTATATTCTTAGGATATTCAATAGCAGTCTCTTTAAAAAAGATATAGTATACTGTTAGTATATATATATAAATTATATATAGATACTAATACCTTTTAAAAGTCCCTAATTAGTATTAGGTTAGTAAAACAAAACAATTTTTAACTAAGCTATTATTACTAAGAACTAATTAAGTTAAAAAATAATCTTTAGAATTTAAATACTTATTGGTATAGTAATTAGTATTTACACGGCTTTCACTGTAGTAAATTTGGTGGTAGTGGCCTGCTTCTTGGTGGCTTGTTAGGGGGTGTTTGACCTAACTCGGGCACTAGTTGTCGGGTCTCATAAGGATATCTAGGCCAACAGTCGTAAACTTGGTCTGCTGCGATAACTGGGCACAGCGCCAAAGCACATGCACCTTCAATTGCTTCTAGTTAAATCCCACAAAATAGCTGGCGTCATGGCCACCATGAGCGAGATGCGTGGAGAAGCGGCAGTTAATTCAGTTGTGGTTTGACGTGGCAAGCCTACCAATATACCGTGCTGTAATTGACACTGAACACTTGCATCGCCCGCCTAGGACCTGCGATGGCATAGTTTCGCGTCGGAGACTTTCAACGGTTCTACACACGGTGAGCAACTGAAAACCACGACACAGCGCCCGCGCAGCGGTATCTTGTGCAACTGGGAACGGGAAGTAGTGAAACCTCGATCCCGTTGGCAACTTGCACCTCCTGCGGCACGCCTTCACAACGTATCTCTAACGTATCTCTTGTGTAACTCGAGCAGAAGAAGCCGTGGCTAAATGTGGCGGTGCTTTCAACTACTTAAGGTAGCTGGGCGAACGGTGGGCGCCCAAATGTGATTGAAGACAAGTGCAAGTATCGCAGCTTTCTAGCCCCCTCCATTCTCCCAAGTTCCAAACACTGTTGTAAGATCCTCCATCATGTCGTCCGACACCGAATATCATCGACGCAGATACCACCTCCCACGCCAGGACCAATATCGCACCCAACGCAGCATTGTATTCTACCACCCGGCCTATTCTTGGCCGCAAAAACATCCTTCTCAAGCTTCCGCAAGTCGACCTTCTCGACGATACCGGCCAACCCACGGCCCTTCACCACCGCACCGCGCTTCTCACCTGTCAAGTGATCGCAAACAACGCCTTTGCAACAGGCCGTTTGTACTTTGACGCGCATGCCAGGTTCCCAGTCCTCGACGAAGTGCCACTGGATGGCGCTTTGACGAGAACAGAGTACTACTTCATTGTCAATGCGAATCGTAAGTACCCTACCCAGCACCCTAACAAAACCTGTGTATATCTAACCTTGCGTCTAGCGAGATATCGGTACCCCGTTGTCCCAAGCTTTCAGGACTGGAGATTTCCTCATGAGAGCATGCCGCATTGCTGGCCGTCGCCAGTCTGTCGTGGCCCGGCCACAACGAAGCGCTGCGCCGTGACGGGCCATTCCTTCGCCGTCCTGGATGTCCTTGCCATTCCGAAAGCAGACGAAGAGTGGTTCAACATAAACGGAATGCGTTACTACGACGAAAACGCTTTCAGTTTGGGTTACTCTCGGAATCGGATGCATGTCAGGGCAGATCTTCTTCAGGCCTTCAACGAGGATCTTTTCACCATTGTACCGAAGCCTCGGCGCGTCGAATCACCAGAGTACGTTGTTCACGCAATTACTGGCAACGACCCTGAGTTTTGCGCCCTGTACCACAACAGGCCGGTGGTGAATGTTGACAATGTGAGCCGGCAATTCCTCCTCGCACGCTTCGCCCGGACCGTCTTGCCACTCGCCAATGCGTTCATTGTGGCCGGTACACACCGCAACGTGGTTCTGGTTGATAGAGACGCCAACGGCAGAGTCTCATGGGCGGCCGAGGAGATATCGGGAACAACCCTAGCTAAGCACTACGGGTACCCAGATCCAAGGAGCCTCAGGCTGTCCCCTGGCCCCGTTACGTTGAACTTTGGGAGCACCAGGTCGGACCCTGGGGTCGCCAGAGTGAAGCATCGGAACGTTAGGTCTGTCCCTGGGGTCGCCAGAGTGAATCGTCGGAACGTCAGGTCCGTCCCTGGGGTCGCCAGTGGGAACCATCGAGACGTCACGTCCGTCCCCGTGGTCGCCACTGTGAACTATCAGGACGTCAGGCCTGCCCCTAGGGTCGCCCGTGTGAACTATCGGGACGTCAGGTCTGCCAATGCGAGGGTGAGCCTGGACCCGTGGACCATTGACTTGGACCCTCAGAGCGTCAGGCTAAACCCGCCAACTGGACAAATTGCCCCCCGGCGGCACTCAGCTTTCGCGCTTGGTCGGCTCGAAACGCCGCTGCCGCTGCTGCTGCCGCGGCAGATGAGGAAGAGAGCAGGGGCCGGAAGCGCGTTCGCACCAACAGCTGTCACCACCGGGGCTGATCTCATTTGTTAATCTCAGGATGCTGGATACAGACAAGGACAGGGGCGTTATCATTTTAGTGTGAGAAAAAAGACCCCAAAAAAGTACCTTATGTTTAGTTTAGTAAGGAGTTAACAAGTTATTGTGTTCTTTATTTGATGTCCATTCACTATATTCGTAACATCAAGCTCGAGTATTGCTATGCGCACTCGTAGCTCCGTGCCTCGCTTCTGAACAAAATCGTTAATAAGACACCCAATATAGTAGTTAGAGGATATTTAACGAGACTAACTAATAGTGTTTGTGACTTCGAATAGTAATTGCTTTATTTGTTAGATTAAATTTAATAGTGAAATAAGCGTTTGGCCTAGGGCTGCACCATCTGACTGCTCGCATGTGAGGTACATTGAGAAGCTAGGGTCCTGGCGAAAGCGCTTGTACGTGTGTGCGAAGAGCAATGTGCGTATGTATGAACAGAAATACTTTGAGGACCATTGATGCTTGGCCATCTCGGCGCGCCTGTCAAAGGAATACACTCGCCACTGACTTGGTCCTCACCTTGGCCAATTGACTTTGGGCGAATCTGGTATTTTGGACGCATGCATTCCCCGGCATGGGGTTTCGTCAGACTACAGTCGCACAATAGATCATATCCCCAGAGATACTAGTATCACCACTCACACAAAAAGATGGAGCCAATATTAACGAGAATTACTACGAACGTAGCTACTGCAGTATCTTGAGTTAATAGCTTTATCAATATTATTTCTTAATATCTACGCCCCTTGGAGATTTTTAATTGTGTTATTTCATTCAGTAAACTCACAAAATGTTGGCCTTCTTGCAATCTTGCCAGGGGTGGCGTTCCTACTTCTCTGACCCAGGGCAGTAGTATGGATCCTCTTCTGCGGCAAACGCTCGCTACATTTAGCACTTACCGGATGTTGAGAGTCCAGAGATGGTTTGTCTATAAACATATCAGACTCGTGGAGAATGGACGGTGTGTTGGACCTCGCGAGGTTCACGATCGTTTCTTGACTAGTGGCAATCGCATCGCCTGGTCGAGGACGGTACGCTTCGTCTGCATGTCGAGCCACGAGCGGCTTGGGCGACTCTCCGATCTGGTTCTCGCAGCGCGTTTCTCGTGAGGGGGATTTCTGATAGATTGTCCCATAAGCTCGGGGGTGGGAATGCTGGATAGCTGAGCTTGTGCTTCTTCGATGAACGGGGGGCAATGGCAGAGTACGATGAACGTCGACGCTTGTGAGAGCTTGGTGCCTTCGTTTGGTCGTGTGGAAGGTATTGTGACATGACCATCCTCGGCTTATTGAGGGGTTCGATGCGCAGATGCGCAGGTGCTAGAGACGGTCGCTTTATGAGTGACATTTCGGAGGATGTGAGATGCGGAATGGCTAATAAGCGCTGGGTCGGGTCGTGGAGCTCGATGCATGCACTTTAACCAGGCGGCTTAGCTCCTATCACTAACAACGAAATATGAACACTTCAAACCCATGTAAACGCCAAATATGCTGGGCATAACTTAATATGTAAACCCAAGGCCTCGCTAATTTTGCCTCTGACCATATTGCTGTGCACCTGGATGCTGATATGGTCGCAATGACAAAATGAGACCTTCCCAGGCAACGACTCTCGGGAAGGGTTAGAATTTCTAGACTGGGTTGGAGCTTGAGCGCAAACCGCCATTGGAACCCTGCGCGGGTGGTGATGGTCAGCCCGACGAGGGACTTAGCAGCGCATCATCCAGGCCTTCCTCGTCATCGTCCTCCTCTCCAAAGAAGAACTTTCCCGAATGCTTGCTCGGTCGCAAGGTTTTCTGGGAGGACGAGGGAGACATGAGAGGGCTGCGCGAGTGCTTCATCGCTGTCTCCTTGGGCTCAGGCGTGTCCTCTCGATATTTGAGGGTTGTTGAGGGAAGCATGGTAATTGTTCTGCCCTCAGTCGACTGGGACTTGAGTGTTTGCCTTCTGAGGGTTGGTCGCTTCATCATTACATCATCATCTAAGTTGCTGCTGTCGCCATCTGGATCTGAGTCCACTGCTATATCAACTTCATCATCGTCGCTCTTAACATCAACCGCAATATATTGCTCGACTTGCTCGTTGAAGTGAATGTGCTTCCGCTCAGTATTTGGTGAGGTGATTCCAGATGACTCCATTGAAGGTGCCAGACTGCTGCTTCCTCCGCTCATTCTCCTTGATGCTAGGGGGTATGCAAAGTAACCCACAGTTCTATGCCTGTGGGGTAGTAGAATTCCGCTTGTTTCTTGGGCCTGGACGTCTGCTGTGACCTGTTTTAGTAGCGAGGTAGTGGATAGAGCTCTTTGGAGCATGGCTTCCGACATGCGACGCTTCTTGAGGATTGGCTTCTTGATGAGATTAACCAGTGAGTCTGTCTTAGGCAATGAGACGCTCGGAGGCTCGGTCTGGGTATCGTGAATGGGCTTGGTCACTGATGGCAGGAAGGGGCCATATAACCAAGTAACATCGCAATCCTTGAGCCTATAATGTGTTAGCCATTTATCGCATTCAAGACAAGATTGTTCAAATACATACCAATTAAGGGTTTCAGGCGAAACCGTTTTTAGGTTGTTCTTCACCTTCTCCCACGTTCTCGAGGAAGCGTTTTCCAATCGCTCACTATTGGCGAACTTGCTGCGCCGGGTCACAATGTACCTCCAGGAAGACCAGATGTCCTCCTCCTTCCAGTCATGGGACAAGTAGTCGACCTGACGCAACGGCCTGGTGGAAGCGGTGGTGTCATCTTCGGTATACTTCGTGATTTCGTATCCCAAGGAGTTGTCAGAGCCATCGTAAGAACTCCTGGGCTTTGCTTGAAAACGTCCTAAGCGTAAGAAGTCCTGTAGAAGCTGGTCCTCTTCTATAGGGGTTTCATGACCACGGGGGATGTTTCGCCAATCAATGTCAATATCAAACTGCGAATCCTCGTCCGCGGTGGATGAAATAGCCTGTGGAGATGGTGATTCAACAGCATGTTCGGTAGCATCGACATCTGTGATGGAGTCTGCAAGAGTACTTCTCTCCACCGAGCCGTCTACCTCGGTAATGGCGACTGAACTACTAAAGTCTTGGTATTCTCCGTCGGCTAGTGTGCTGGGTAGTAATCGTAGTGTCAGGAATGTGAGAAACTGTAGGTGCGAAGCAACATGCCGGAACATTTGGGTGCGACGGCGCTGGGACGCTGGACTGGCATCGACGTCCGCAGCCACATCATGTTCCTCGGTGCTAAAATCGGGCGCAAACTTGACACTCTTGGTAGCCCTTCTTTTACTTGAATCCCCGACAGTCTCGGTGGGAACCGGGTCATCTGCTCGGGCGGTTGGAGGAAGTGGTGTTGCTTGTGACTGGCCAATCGGGGCTGTTGTTTTCCCTCTGTCCTCTCTAGTGGGAGGCAGCAAAGCGAGCATACGTCCTCCGGACGCACCAAGTAGTCGTCTGTATCGAGATCATTTGGGATATCTGCTCCGTGGCCTGCACGCAAGTGGTCTTCAAGCTTACCGTGGCGCGAAAACAACATGGGGTCTTTGTGAAGACCATCATCTCGATCGCATCGCCAGGGGAATGGCTCATGGATATATCGCAACCAATTACTGCCGTGCTCACTCTCCATATGTAATGCCCAGTCGCTGTAACCAGAAAAAGTCGGAGAGGCTTGACAAGCGTGTGAGAGGCAGATGTATGGTTGAAGGTCTCTGTCAACATGGTGTCTATGCAGAAGTGAGCGGGTGCAGGTGCAGCCGTTGTCTGTCTCCCGTTACTCACCTCCACCAGCTGTTATCGTCGTACTCATGGCCTTCGTGCATCTTGCGGCAGAACGGGCAAAGCGCGGGTCTCCTGTCACCCGCGGCTTTGGGCGGCCGGGGGTATTGAAGCTTGCTGATTTGCACTGAAGAAGCGCCGCCTTCCTTCGCAGGCCTGGGTGAACGCTTCTCATATAGGTTGATAGGGAGGAGCTTGGAGGGAGTCGAGGGTTCGGTCTCGGAGAGAGTCGTCAGAGCCCCCATGCCAAAACGCATGTTGGGGTTTCCACTGACGGGATGAATGACTGCGTCTGGTGCTGCGGCTTCCGGGACGAATGTGCGAGTGGCTTCTTCCGGAACATTTAGTGATATCGGTTGAGATTGGTCAGCATGACGGCGATCGGATCGCAGCTTCTCGTCATGCGACTTCCAGTATAGAAGCCTAGCAAATCTGTTGGTCATAGACTTGGCCAAGTGTCGACGGAGACCGTCTGGAGCGTTCGGATAAAGAGCCCTGAGGGCAAGAGTAGCTTCAGTCTCGAATATGAGAACATCCCTTTGCCTCCTGGCCGCAAAGACTTTCACTCGGGCTGTTAACATGGAAGTCGAAGACTGGCGGATGGATATCGCGAGCCGGTCGAGTTTGCCGAGGGAGTCATGGATGCCGTCGAATACGACGCTGTAGAAGTTGGAGCCGTCAGATGCGTCGGATTCTGAGTCGTCACCCGACGAGTCGTCCGCGGGCAGAACTGCTGGGGGATCAGCAAAGTGCCGTTACTAACAAGATCTTGGCCCGCCTTCGTTGGGCGAGGTTGAGGCGCAACATATCCAGAGCCAAAAGAACCAAGTCACGATGGGCCGTGTGGCGCTTCAATCGCACGTCGAGGTTGGCCTTGGGGGACGCGAAGACGCCTAGATACGCCGCCCACGAACTGAATCGTGTCTGCATCTCGTCTAATAGCTGTCTCGGCATCTCCGATTCATCCGCTCCCTCGAAGGAAATCACTGCTCGTTTGAATAAGTCGTCGCAGTCACTTGCGAGGCCAAAGATCGGCTTCTGGTCTTCTTTGCACCTGTCCTCAGGTGACGCGGTTTCATGACGACGTTGGCCACGGGGACCAATTGTGCCTATTTGGCCCATAAAGCTGCTCGAAGTTTAAGCTATATCGGGCCAAACACATTGCAGATGTAAGAGCTCCCATTCCGGGATATGGGCGTCTCACAGGTCCGAAGGACATGGCCGTCAAGGTTTTGTTAACGCGGCAAGGCTGATCAATCTATTTCACAGGCAATTACTTGGGCTTTGAATGTTTGGGAGGTCGATATCATATCCCTATCTTTCGGATTACGGCCCCCGACATTCCCAGAACACAAGGATGAATGGCTGAAAATCCGCACATCTATCCGTGATGCCTTCGATGATGCAGGACACCGAATCATTTTTGCAGCAGCCTCAAATGGCGGCCTGAACGAGCCCCGGTCATTTCCGGCGACTTGTCGCAATGCCATTTGCGTACACGCGTCCGATGGCCAAGGCAACGATGGTCGAATTAATCCCGCAGTCGATACGGACGAGAACTTCATGACACTCGGCGTCGCCATCGAGCTGGTCGAGGACGGCAAGTTGGTCTACAAGTCGGGCACCTCGTTCGCAACGCCAATAGCAACGGGCATTGCCGCCAGCATTTTGGGCATTGCTCAGCGGACGGCAGAGCTTTCCGACAGCGTGAAACGGGACCTCAAGAGGTGTGACGGAATGCAGACCATGTTCCGCATCATTTCACAGCACAACTCAGCGGTGGGGTATCGCGAACGTAGCGCCGTAGTGTCACTAGTCAGCAAGCTAGAGGGTAACGAAACTAGGTAATGCGTAGTCGGACATCGAGAACGAGCTCTACGGTTTAAAGTAGACGGCCATCTCATGAGGGGCTTCATGTCTTATTTAAGTGCAGTATAGTGAGGAGTATTCGAAGGTAGACAAGCACATGTTGGATACAGTCAAGTAATCAGGATACGGTTGCTACGGGGACGATCATTTGTGTATTATGTTTCAGAGCTGGTTTTTCTGCCTCTGTTAATACCGTCATGTTAACTCCGTCACCGTCTCCAAAAGCTGCCGTGTCGCAGCGAGGCAAGTGGGTATCGAACTCTGTCAAGGCTTTATCAATCTGTTGTGTACACTCTGTTCTTGATGGTGAATGTGGGCTATTTCGAGAGCAACTATTAAGTCACGTCCTCTACAAGTTGGCGATAATATAGCTCAGTAGTACTGATGGTGAGAGATTTGTTACAATGGTACTACGAACATATATACATGCCTCGTGGGCCAAGGCACGGGTCCATGGCCTCAACAACCAAGTGCTGCCTTTGTGGCAATACTGGCATCACTCGCATCAGGTAGGTAGGTAGCCAATAGCCTATCTTGGACCCTACTACACGAGCGCTCTGGTCGCCAGTTGCAGCTCAACTCTCAGTAACATCAAGGTAATCGAGGTTCCTATTTGCTATTTGTTATTTGCTATAAATTAATAATTTCAGACAAGTGCCTCCAATCTTTATCTTTGCCGTTTCCCTATATTTTGCCCTCGCGCTCCATTGCGAATTGACGATCTGGGTCCAAGATGTCAGTCAACCCGAAACCCTCATACCATCTCCGCTCCGACTTCTCCATCTCGCCCCCCACCCAACGGCTATCTGACGCTCGGGTCAATCATCAAGAACCTCAATGTCGATGGCGTGGCGCACCCGCTCAGCCTGAACGCCGTCATCGACATCCCGACCACCGATATCTTCCCGCGCGACGGGCCGCACAGCATGACCGGCTTCGCGCGTACGCTCCGTGAGCTGCGGACAGTCGAAGGGAGCATCTGGGCCTGGATCCTGGATCCCGGGCCCCTGGCGGCAAGCTGAGCTTCCTGCGCAGCAGGGCCGACGACGAGACGCTGAGGGTCGACTCGCTGCTTACGCGCTACTTCAGCCCGGCCGAGGAATACATGAAAAAGGCGCTCGAGACGCCCGGTGTGGCCACGTTTGCCAGATTGACACAGATGAAGGTGCCGATATACATGGTCACGGGCCTCAAAGTCGCTGTTGGTGCGAAACTGTCCAAGGCCCAGACAAGGTCCACGCAGGCTTCTGCAGAGGCAGCCATCACTGGCCCGCATACTAATGCCTCGAGCGGTGCAAAGGCTGCCTATGCAGACGACCACTCGGCCGTTGCAAGCTTTGATGGCTCAAAGCCCTTTGTGTTGGGGATTCGCGTGCGAAAAATCTGGTGGCGGAAGGACGGGGTTCGGTTGACCTCCGACGACGTTGCGGGAGCGGTGCTAGGGGATTCTGACGAGGAGGATGAGGATGAGCCCGATATTCTCGCTGGTCTCCAGTTTGAGGATGTCGCGGTTGGCGACGATGACACCACTTCGGCAAAAGTCTTTGAGGAGAAAGGGAACTCAACGGGGATCGAGCCCTGTTGGTGGATTGTGCCTGATATGTGACATGCCAGATTTTAGCTTCTGAAGCGGCCGTTGTCATATCTCTACACTAGAGGTCGACAACAGGCTTTCTTATCATCATATTTCCCACCACTCTTCCAGGGTGTAGGTAAGGAAACAAAGTGTTAACGGCGCAGTCACCGCCCCAGACGGAATGGATCGGTGGTCGGTGAATTACACTCGGTACTTCTTCGAAAGTTTAGGGGACCTTCGGCGCCGAGGTCGATTTTATATTGTGTATAGATTGTATATTCACTACTCAAATCGTCTTTAATCGCAAACAGCTGGGGTTCTGGTGTTGAATTCCTTCGTGACGGCCCGCGCGGAAAGGCCCCAGTCTTTAGGAGCTTTCCCCAAGCATTAATGGTGCGCATTACCCAGAGTTCGTGGGAGCACTCGGGCTGCCGCCGGCCGGTTTCGTGGGATGGTGATGACACCTCCTTTGGTGCGGGTGAGAATGCAATGGGCCAGGCGTGAACAGGACATGGACCTTGTGCGGTCAGCCTTGCAGACGTCATAGACGGCGTTGGAGTCGTGACCGAGGCTGTATATGCGAGGGAAGGAGTTTGTTGAGGGGATCCCAGGACACTGGGGAGTCGCTTGGCGTCGCGCCGCAGACTCGGAAGAAACACGTTTCGCCAGCCACTAGAGGCTACAAGAGATAGAAAACGGCGAAAACGGCGACAACGGCACGTCTGATTCCATCTCGCTCAACCAGTGCGGCCAACGCAGCAGCGTGTCCCGTCCGTTGCCCGTCCCTGACAAACCATCCCCCGATGCGCTGCCCGCGTGCGCCGGCGTTGAGGTTGAGGCCACGGTAACTAGTCGCACCTCTTGCACAGCAGCATGAGCGCGTCACACCCACCTGACAACGCGCCACCTTGTTTTTCTTGTCAAAGTCAAGTGTCCGTAGTTTATTCTTACAAAGAAATGCCATTTAGAATGCCGAGGACCTTTTCAATATACCTCACACCTACCGCCACTCCATCCTCATCCTGGAATTCTCGTTCGTCCCCAAAATCCAGGTTGTCCTCGTCCAGACAAGTTAAGCATGTCTCGACCACCTCGCTGTATTTAGTACCCATCTTAGCTCTCAACATGTTGCTGCGACTAAGAGTAACTAGGTGCTCCTTCAGTATATTGGAACTTTTAAGCTGCGACCTGTCTTCAGCGAGACTAAGAGCTGTCGACGGCTGCGCAACCCCGTCGGGGTCGTACGCAACGAGCGACTCCCACAGACCAACCTCGAGAAGGCATACTCCAAGGCTGTAGATGTCGTGCTGCATCACATAGTAGTCGACGTTGTTTCCCTGTCGCAGCGGATGCCGGTACAGATTGGTCTCCCACTTCATATCGGTCACCGGGTATGTCCTCCCATCTGCATTTCGGATGACCTGGAACCCAACTAGGCATGCCATGCTGGAGAGCCTCCCCTCCTCCGTCTCGCTGAGGCTCAGTATCGTCTCAGGACGGATATTCTTGTGTACGAACCCGTATAAGTGAATGTAGTAGACAGCATTGACAAGCCTTTTCGCCATCTCGAGGCGGTCGGAAAGTGAGTCATGGGCTTGGCCGGAGAGCAGCAGTTGCCGAACCGTGCGGATGGCGGTGTATCCCTCTGGAACCCGGAAGAGGAAGGCCATGCCGGAGGTCTTACCCTGCCGCACGACCCCCTTGCAGCTAAAGACTCCAAAGTTGAAGGGATCCGAGTCTCGAAGACGGCGGGCAAACTCCCGTGCGTCTTTAGACTGGACTGCCCCGTTGGTGACTATGTCGACAATGAGCCGTCTGGGGTCTCCTGGACGCGTGGCTATCAGAGCCGTGCAGGACAAAATGGCTTCTTTGTTATAGCCGTTTAGCTCCTCTTCGCGAATAAAGACGCTCTGGGATTCTGTCGAGGGCCCTTTGAACGCTCGACGAAACTTCCGGGCTGCCAAACTGAAGTCCGCTGCACCTGTAGGACCGGTTTTGATGATGTTGTTCAGAGTCACGTCAACAGTAGGAGGAGCAAGTTTGATCAAGTGAAACCAAGAAGGCTCGTAGAGTCTCTGCCAGGATTCCAGTTCCGCCATGGTCGCCTCAAGGGTATCCTTCAACCGCACGTACTGTAGCTTTTTCACCATTTCGGGCATTGGGCGCCGGGAAAACTTTGAGAGATTCTGAGTAGCTGCATCCAACTTGCCCCGGAGGATGCAGAGGGTTCGCTGTTGAAGAGCTTTGTGGTCGTCGGTCATGGTGCTTTCTAGCTCCTTGGTCACCTCCAGCTGGCTGAGAACTCGTGTCCAACACACTTCAATGCGGACAATCATCTCGTCGACCTTGGCGTCAGCTTCTCGGTAGTCCTTGCAGGCCTGAACCAGAGCCTTTCCCCATCTTTTTAAAAAAAAAAAAAAAACCCCTGGTTAGCCCTTATGATCATCAGTGATATCTATGGACATGTTGATACATACTTTATGCATAAGTCGATAGACCCAGTAAGGCCAATAACTCCAATAGCGAACTCAGCCATTAAGTGCTGAAACCTAGAAATCAATGGAATTCTCGAATGTTCAGCGTGCGCCTGAGTGCAGGAACACAGACACGATGACAACCCAACCCGAGTGTCGATCGGAGCGGGGGGAACTGACTAAGAGTCAATCTGCCCCCCTCAAGACAGCCATTTGCAAATGGGCAACCGCGCGGACCGCCAACCTTTCTAAAGATGCAAATGGTGTGATAATGACGTGGAAGGCTGAACGGCAGAACGGCAGTCTGAACGGCGGTAGGTGGCTTGCTAGGGTCACCCATCCAAAGTCTTTATGGCGCCAATAGTTGATCAACGCGTGTGCACGAGTCCTACACACTGCGGCAATTTCGCGATTCGTCAGGATAAGACGTTGGGCCTCAATCCGACAATGTCATCAACCGACCTTCTCAGAAATCCCACTGGGCAGGGTGTCCGCCACAGAAATGGCACCTTCTATCACCTGCGACAGTACGTAGAATGCCAGGAAGCGGGTTGTGATGTATTCGAAACTGAGGCTCATATTGACGCCGCACGTCGATTGCCATTTCAATCAAGTGTGTAACTTTCTCGAGCTGTGTGAGACCGCGGTGGCTGGGTCTCCAGCTAACAGGGGGATGATGGAAGCCGATCTAACCGGGGGTAGCGCTTACAAGCCGGATGCAGACAGGAAGCTTCCCAGCCTGTGCCTCTCCGCATGTTTTTTTTCACTAGGTAGCTCGCATGACCAAAAGAAATGGACTATAGGCAATGGTGATTTGCTTGATGTTAAATATCCGCGGCCTAACATATTAGCCGGTACAACCAATTAACGCACATAGTAGTGCAGCAGGTGACAAGTCGTAACTTATGGTGTAAAAACTAGCCGAGGTCTAGATAAACCCACTTCATTCCCTGCCACTAATAGTCACGGCGATCATCCAGGTAGAATTCTATTCCATTTCCCCTAAGATTCACCCATCGCCAAATTTGTAGAAACACTCATCTCAATGGAGGATAAACTATCGGACTATGTGCGGGACTACAAGCTGGAGACCACATTCCCTAAGAAACGCGAAGTTGTCCACGTCTATGATGACCCTGATGCGCCTCCATCGTCGCAACGACGGTTGGAATGTTGGAAGCGTGACAAACGGCCCATTGGCCGTGGCGGCCAGGGGCAAGTTTTTTTTGCAGACATGTATCAATGGCAGTCGACATTATACCCATCGCGCAGTGAAAAATAATCCCACTTCAGGATGGCGGCGGAAGACGACGATACATTCGAGAGCTTGAAACTATTGTCAAATTCTCTCACGACAAGGTACGTGCTCATCCGGGTTTCGATGTCATGCCACAGCCAGGCCGTTGAGCGCAATAACGGGCTATGAAGGCACTTCATGCTGACTCAGACGAGTAGTACTCCAAATACTTCGTGAAGTCGCTGGGATGGTACGAGAATAAGGACTCGTTGTGTATCGCCATGGAGTATTTCCCTACAGGAGATTTGCAGACATATCTCTGCGACCACCCTGCCTTACCTGAAGACGACTCCCGCCAGATCACCAGTCAAGTGCTGCGGGGCTTGGTAATCATGCACGGAGAAGGTTTTGCTCACCGTGACATTAAGCCTCAGGTGAGTGCACTCCGAAAAACTCGACTGCCGTTCGTTCAATTTGGTAGTGGACAAGTATCTGACCTCCCGGCATAAGAATGTCTTAATTCAACAACATCCAACACCTACAGAGCCAGGCTCTTGGTGGGTTAAACTTTCAGATTTTGGTATCAGCAAGAGACTGGAAGCAGCTACTAGCGGCGCAAGCACAGTGATCGGTACCGTCGAATACATGGCACCAGAGCTCTTTGACCAAGACAGCCTCCCGGATATCAACTACCCGGCAGCAGACATGTGGGCCTTGGGCGTCATGACCTTTTGGATATTGACCAAGTCTCGCGTGTTCTCAAGTCAACGGCATTTCTTTCAGTATGAAGCGCGCCCAGACACTCTCTTCCCTCGTGGCTCTTTGGTCGGTTTTCATGTCAGCCTAGACGGGCAGGCTTTTATTCGTGCTTTGATGGGGCCGAAGCCGGATGAACGGCTAGACTCTAAAGCAGCCATTTGTCATGCCTGGGTTCAGTCTTGGATACCAAGTGCGCCAATGATTTCAGACGATCGCAGCGAGTAAGTCCAGCGACTCACAGAATGTTCTGAGCTGACAGTTGACGATATAGATCATCAACTTCTTCTTCCGAAAGGAGTTCGTTCGATGACGAGAGAGGAATGACAACACAGGTCTCAAACATGACTGATCTCTCCAATGCTTTCCAAGTGGGCTCGAGTACCCAACTGACCGTTATTCCACGGAAGCTTTCATACGAGGTGCTTAACCATCACATATCGAACTTCCATGCTGAAGGGTTAGCGGCTAACCGTCTATACATGATCAGGTCCAGACACAGCGATTGCCAGCAGTAGAGATGGAGGACGACGCCGAGGCCGAGGCCGAGATCGAGCTGCTTCTCGAGAAAGACGCCGACCTAGAGGCTAAAGATAGCTCTGGTCGGACACCGCTACTGTCGGCAGCTGAGTGCGGGCATAAGGCCATGGTCAAGCTGCTTATCGAGAAAGGCGCCAACCTAGAGGCTAAAGATGACTACCGTCGGACACCGCTATTATGGGCAGTAACGAATGGGCATACGGTTGTGGCTAAGCTGCTTCTTGAGAAAGGCGCCAACCTAAAGGCTGAAGATGCCCGCGGCCGGACACCGCTATCGACAGCAGCTGAGTGCGGGCATGAGGCTGTAGTCGAGCTGCTTCTTGACAAAGGCGTCGACCCAGGGGCCGGAGGTTACTGGATCCCGCTACAGCAGGCAGCTGCGGGCGGTCATGCGGCTGTGGCCGAGCTGCTTCTTGAGAAAGGCGCCGACCTAGAGGCCAAAGATCGCTGGAATCAGACACCGCTCTGGTCGGCAGCAGCGCACAGGCATGCGGCCATGGTTACGTTGCTTCTTGAGAAAGGCGCCGACCTAGATGCTAAAGATAGCTCTGGTCGGACACCGCTCTGGTCAGTAGCTGATAGCGGGCATGTGGCTATAGCCGAGCTGCTTCTTGAGAAAGGCGCCAACCTAGAGGCTAAAGATGACTACCGTCAGACACCGCTATGGTCGGCAGCTACGCACGGGCGCGAGGCTATGGTCAAGCTGCTTCTTAACAAAGGCGCTGACCTAGAGGCTACAAATAACCCTGGCTTAACACCGCTGTCATCAGCAGCAGCGAACGGGCATGAGGCTATAGCCAAGCTGCTTCTTGAGAAAGGCGCCGTCCTAGAAGCTAAAGAAAGCCATCTCCCAAAACCGCTATCGTTAGCAGCAGCAAACGGGCGTGTGGCTATAGTTGAGCTACTTCTCGAGAAAGGCGCCAACCTAGAGGCTAAAGATAGCTTGGGTCACACACCGCTATCGTTGGCAGCAGCGAACGGGCGCGAGGCTATGGTCAAGCTGCTTCTTGAGAAAGGCGCCGACCTAGAGGCTAAAGATATCTCTGGTTGGACACCACTATGGTCGGCAGCCGCAAAGGGACACACAGCTGTCGCTAAGCTACTTCTTGAGGAAGGCGCCGACCTAGAGGCCAAAGATGGCTACAGTCGGACGGCGCTCTCGTGGGCAGCAGAAAACGGGCACGCGGCTGCAGTTGAGCTACTTCTTGACAAAGACGCTGACGTTAAGGTCATTAGTAGAGATGGCTCGACACCGCTGTCATCAGCAGCAGCGAACGGGCATGAGGCCGTGGCCAAGCTGCTTCTTGAGAAAGGCGCCGACCTAGACGCCAAAGATGGCTATAGCTCCGTACCGCTATCATTAGCAGCAAAATACGGGCATGCGGTTATGGTTAAACTGCTTCTTGAGAAAGGCGCCGACCTAGAGGTTAAAGATACTACTGGTCGGACAGCGCTGTGGTGGGCTGCTGCGAGTAAACATGAGGCTATCGTCAAGCTGCTGCTTGAGAAGGGCGCTGACGTTGAGTGTAAGGATAAACCTGGTTGGACACCGCTATCGTGGGCAGCTGTGACCAAGAACGAGGCTATGGTTAAGCTGCTCGAAACCTATACTCTCACTAAGAAGTCCTAAGTTGTTACTGATCACTTCTAATCTCTCGACTCATTCGTGACCTAACCTGGACTAAGCGGTCTGAGATTACAGAAAGTTAACTAAGCGCAGCAATACGGAGCACCCCAAGTACTGATTAGGGAGGATCATACTGGATTACCGCGGGACGCCTATTATCCAGGACGATCTATCAGGGGATTATCAGGGGATTATCAGATATTAATAATGGGACATGAGCTACTATGATCCTAAGAAGAGTACATAATATTGACCCTGCATATTCCATGGACCGGACCATGTGCTCTTCAGCTATCAATACAACTGTTTTCTTTTATTTCCTTTATTCTCGGAGGGTTATAGAGGCTGGGATAAATTTATCTTCCTTTAAATTGAATGTTAAAGAATCATCTACACTTATCGCTCGACGCTGGGGAGCTCTAAAAGAGAATAGGACCAAGCCGGCCAGGGAAAACAGCGATAACGAGTAGTAAATAGTAAAGCTAGTAGGGCAATGAATACCTGCGGAGGAATATATATCAGGTTGGGGCTGGAGGCGGCGAAGATCTTGGCAGTGCCATGTCCGTGACATTACCAACGATAGCCTCTGGTCTAGGAGGCATCGACACTTACGCACACATTTTCTCCTATCCTCATTTCCCTTCAAACAGACACCTGCAAAGAGCCTACAACTGCCTAAGGCATACCTACCCCCAAGGCGTCACCTACCTGGTACAAGACGGTGCTTGTCAGTCTCGTTTTCCTCCACAAGACAAGTGCTTGTGTCGGGCTCTTTCTTTCACAAGGCAAGTGCCTTGCTTCTCTCTGCCTCGTCAGCGGCACAAACTTGTCTGAAATGCGTTAAAGACTTTGATCAACATTTGTAGGATCTAAGAAACAAGGCTTCTTCACTGGTCTTCTTGGGCTCGTCGAGTCAGATAGCTTTCAGGACTTAGCGCCCTTTTTTATAAGCAGTTGAACAATCTGTTGGTGGCCTCCCTCTGAGGCAGCCTGGAGAGTATTGCTGTATCTGCGGCCCTGTGCGTTGATATCAGCTCCCTTATCTACTAAGCTTATTGTAACCCTTACGAGCCCCCCCAGATAAGTATAATAGAGACTAGGTGCTCGGGGAGATTCTAGATTGCTTTTCTATATACAGTCGGCCTGGTATAATCTATTCTATTGCTAAAATATAGCCTTATTTTATAAAAAGCTAACTATCTTTTTAATAATATCTTTTAAAGTCTCTATTAAAATAGTAAAATTTATTTAGAGCTTTACTATATATTATACTACTAGGAAATTAATATTAATTTTATTGTAATTTTCTTTAATATCTATAAGATAAGTTAAATAGATTCTAATAATAATAATATTAATACTCTTTAGGTAAAATTAACTATTTTTAAAAAGATACCTTTTAATTAAGAAGTAAGTAAGATTAAATTTCTCTTTAATTTTTATTTCTTTTATATCTTAAGTAATTATTATTAAACTGAAGTAATATTTTAGAATATTAGCTTTTTAAAATTATTTATATTTCTTATAGAATTTTTAAGGCTTTTAATCTATTTTTATTACTATTATTTTTATAGCTTTTTAATAATATTAGTAGCCTTTTAGTAAAAATAGAAAACTTTAAAAGATAAAATATATTACTTTTTTTATTCTATTAATAGATTTTAAAGTATATAGCTATATAACTTATTATAATTACTAAATAAAGATTAAAAAGCTATTTTAATATTATAAGAACTTAAGTATTTAGTAAAACTATTTAATTAATAACCTATTTATTTTAAATTTATATTTAATATTAGATAGATATATTAAGTATTTTAATAGCTATAGTTATAATTTATATACTATTAGCTCTATTTCTAATTTTATAATAAATATTCTATTAAATATTTAAAAATAGATTTATAATCTTAAAATTGGAATTCTACTTAAGTTTTATTATAATATAAAAATATCTATTACAGTTAAAAGCTTTTTTATTAAATAAATATAATTTTTCTAAAAGAAAATTAAAACAATTTTATATAAAAACTCTACTTTTAGGCAGTTAGTTATAATAAGCTAAATATTACTAAAAGTAAAATCTTATAATTAATATAAAAGTTTCTTTTTTATTATATATTTATTTAAAGTATTAATAATAATAGTAATCTTTCTATTAGTTTATATAGTATTATTATTTTCTTATTATATATCTAACTACCTAAATAGATTAAGAAAGTATAGTAATTTACAAATAGTAGGTTTTAAACAGTTAAATAAAAATCTTTTAGGATAAGTAAGACAGGGAAAATTAGATAATAGTATATACCTTATATAAAACCCTCCTCCTGATATTTATTTAGTAGCAGTTACAGTATTAATTCTAGTACCTTTTTCTTTTCTTAGTATTTTTACTCTATCTAACCTTATTAGAGTAATAGCCTAACTAGTTATATATAGACTGCAGCAGACTAGCTAGCCTTTTAATAAGGTAGTCTTAAGTTTAGCTTCTTAAGGCGATTATTCTAGAGAGTGCTAAGTTCTTTAAAATTTTAGCTTTAGTTACTATACCTTCAGTTAGATTTAAACTAATAATCTCTATAAGGTTTTAGGTATTTAACTGCTATACTATAGGAGTCTTTCTATTAGTTTATATTATTAATTTAATATAGTTTAATAAGATATTTATATTAAGCTATTTTTACTTACTATTATAAAATATAAAAAAGATAATTAAATCTCCTTATAGCTTTACTCTTTAAATGATAAAGTTAAAATATTAATAACTATAGAAGGCTTTTTAAAGTTTACTTTTTAATATTATTAAAATTAAAAAAGAATATAAATAGAGTATATATATCTATCTGTAAAGATTATTAAGAATTACTATACTTAGTATATATTTACTATATTCTACTAAGCTATAAAACTATAGATATTAATATATTTTAAGCTTTTACTTCTTAAAGATAAAGCTATTAACTAGTTAGATTTTAGTGTTATAGTATTAATATACTCTTATAAGTTAAGTATTAATTAAAGAGTTTAATAGAAATAACTAATATAAAAGTTTTTTTAATTAAAATTTTATTAAAAAAGTAATATATATTATCTTTATATAATTTTAAATAGCTATTTATAGATACTAAAATAAAACTATTTATCTAGCTAATTTTATTAATATAACTTTTATAATATTAAGTTAATACTTATTATTACAGTTTTAAATCGTTTTTAAAATCTATTTTAATATTAAAATTAAATTCTATAGGCTTATTTTAATTAAAAGCTAATAGTATATTATATTTATAGTGAAAATACTATAAGTTTACCAATAGTAATTAATTCTAGCTATTATAACTTTAAGTATAATTAGTATAACTTTCTTATAAATATAAGTTAGTATATAATATAAACTAGTATTAAATATATAAAGACTGTAATATTTATACTAGCTAATAATATAGAAAAGAAAGTATATAATACTATTATTAAAATTATTTCTTTTAATTTTTTAAAGTAAGTTTAAATAGCTATTTAAAGCTATATTAATATATATAAAATATTTATTTATACTATTATTAATATCTTTTTAATAGAAAAATAAATAACTATAAAAATTATAAATATAGTAATAATAGCTATTATTACTACTACTTTTAAAAGAATATTTACTATTAGTAATAAATTTTAACTATTTTAGATATTAATTATAGCTTAAAGTATAATATTAATAACTATAAATATTAATAAGTAATTAACTTAAAGCTATATTAAATATAAAGTAATAATTTAAATTTATAATACTTTTTTACTTTTAATAAGAAAATTTAATATTTAAATTTACTGTATTTTTATTATATATATTATAATTACTAAAGTTTAAATTTAAGTTTTAAGCTGCTTTTTTTTTTCTATTTACTAAAATTCTATTTAACCTTTTTACTTTATAGCTATTTTAATCTTAATATTTACAGTTATAAATCTAATAACTTAACTTTTAAAACACTTTAAAATCTCTAATATCTATATTAATTTATTTAAGTTATTTAAATTTACTCTCTAGCTAGCACTCTAACTAGCTATTATTTATACTACTTCTATATAGTATAAAAGCTTTTTAAATTAAAGCTTAAAAGTCTTTCTATCTATTTTTTTAATAAACTTTTAACTCTTACTATTTAAATTACTATTTTTAAAAACTTTAGCTAAATTTAATAAAGTAGCTTTCTCTATTTAAATAAAGTTAAAGTTAATACTAATAATTTTATTTTCTTATAAATTAACTTTATAACTATTATCTAAAAATAAGTTATATTTAAAAAATAGCTAATATAATCTATTAATTTATATTTAGTTATAATATATAGTAAAATAAATAGCTTAAAAGTTTATACTTTTTAAGGAATTTTTAATATATTCTATATTTTACTCTTTTTATATTATCTTTAGAGTTATAAAGATATTTAATATTATATTTAATATTTAGTTTTATATTACTAAAATATTAAGCCAGTTTTATTAAAAGCTTTATAGATAATTATAGCTATAATAAAAGTTATAATTAAATAATTAAAATTAAAGAAATTAAATAGTAATTAAAAGGGAAATTAGCTTTTTAATAATAAAAAATATTAAGAGTATTACTATCCATATAACCCCATATTACTATCCAGATAACCTTTAGATTATATAACTATATTTTTTTCACTCTATATTCTGCCTCTTCCCTCCACTACACTAAAATTACAGTATAAAGTCAGAAAATGCAATTAACTCCAAGCGAATTTCAATTAACATCTATATATTCCAACAGCCCGCAAGTCCGGCTACAGCCAAATCGTTCAAAAAACGTATCTCTAATGTTTCCCTGTGAAAAGTAGTATTTCTGACAGCCTGGCTGTTATTCCGGCTGTAACGGCAGCTCTAGCTGTATAGCCGGAATAACCTCTACAGCTGACAACAGTACTGCCAACGCCCTGCCTCCCCTCCCTCGTCTGCCTCTCGTTCCCCTGCCCCTTATGTTTATATGGCCTTATAATCTCGGCGTCGACGTTCTTCGGGTTAGCCTCGGGCTAGCCTCTGTCTCGAGCTCGGCTTGTGTCAGCGTGCGGCGTATGCTTTGGTTGAGCTGGCGGGTTGTCTGCTGGCTTTACTTTAGCTGCTAGGGCTGCAGCTGTATTAACTGTATTGACTGCGTTAACTGTGTTATTTGTATAGAATTAAACTATAGCAATAAGGGTATTATAAGCTTCTTATTACTAGAGAGGTACAGTCTACTATAGAGGTTTTTAATAATATTAGGATTGTATATATAAAGAAGTGGCTCTATAAGGTTCTAGAGGTTAAAATCAGTAGAAATTATATATATTTTCCGGGAAATTATACTAAAGGCTTCTTAAGCTACTAGTATAGGTAGATAACTTTTTTTTCTAGTAGCTATAATACCTAAAGTCGGTATAGAATATTATAACTGTAGGAAAGTTTATATTATTTATAAAAAGTGCTTTTAGTAGGACTATAAGAATATTACTTTTTATATAAATAAAGATATTATAGTAATAGTAAATTAATACTATTTAGCTAGTAGGTTAATAGCTATATAGGTAATTTATATAGGCAGCTTATTAAGCTATTCCTACTATATATACTTTTACTATTATTATATTATTATTTTTACAGCTTTTTAGTTATAATCTTACTTTTTTTAATATATAGTATTTATATAATAGTATTATATAGATAAAGAAGATCTTTAGTATTTATAACTAAATATAACTTTATATTCTTATAGATAGTCTTAATAGAGCTATTAACCTACTAGCTAAAATTATAATAGCAGTTAATAAAGTATTTTACCTACTACTTATACTAATCTATATACTCTTTAAAAATATACTGAAGGATTGCTTTTTACTGTAGATAGTATATACAGTTTATTACTATTTAAGCAGCCTTAAAGTTAGTTTTTTTAGCAGTATAAATTACACTCTACTAGGTATAAAAATATTATCTTCTAAGTAAGCTTATATAGCTGCTATATAGTAGTAATATCTTTCTCTACTTTATGCTAAATAGAAGCTTAAGCAGTAAGGTTATTATCTATATTTTAATCTTTTTTATTATTATTAGTATTATTATTATTAGAATTACCTATATTTTCTAACTCTTTTTATTACATCTTAATTTTTATATTAATATTAATATTAATATAATATATATAGAGCTACTATTATATCTGCAGAAAAACTTAAAGAAGAGTATTCTTAAGAGTAAGCTTTTTATCTATAATAATAATAGATAGTATCAGAATATAAAGAGAGTTTTTAAAGTTATTAAGTTATATATAAAGCTACTAAAAACCCTCTTTTTTTTCTATATTAATAAGGCTAAAGCTAAAGTTAATAATAGACTTTTAGTCTGTAATATTAATAACCTAAAATAGGTATATTTTAAAGCAGTTAGTTTTAGATATATTATTAAAGCTGAAAACCTCTAGAAACTTAGCCTATATCTGCTCACACTACAGATAAGTCTAAAAAACACCTTTAATTTTAAGATTAAAGCTATATTTAATAATATACTAAAGACTGAATTCCTAAAGGTAGCTAACCTAAGCCTATATCGATATTTTCCCTCTAAGGAATTTAATTTATAGCTTTTAGCAGTTATTATAGATATCCTTTTAAGTAAAAAAAGACAGTATTATAGTAGTATCTCTAACGATATTACTTATCTTACAGACAGAAAGAAATTTATACTTAAAGAGGGATTTCTTAAGTTATTACTGCCCTACAGTCTACTAACAGTAGGCTATATAAGCTGAAGGATTAAGGGAAGGACTATAATTGTAATAACAGCTTGCTACCTTATAGATCTACTGCTAGTTTGCCTTTTGCAAGGTTTTAGCTGTAATCTTAAACTTACAGTTAGTCTTATATATACTAGACTGTCTTAAACTAATACTTTTAGAAGGGCGTAAGCTGCTATAGTTATATATAAGGATAATATAGATCGGAATAACTTTGCTGTTAACTTCTTTTTTCTTTACTAAGAACTTCTTTATAAGGGCAGTACTATTATTACAGTAAAAAAACTAAAGGAAGGAAAATAGATTTTTAAAGAAGTTATATATTATAGAAACTAGCAGTTAGGTATAACCTTACAAATTGTTATTATTGCCTATATTAGATATAGTAAGGATAGTAAGAATTAACTACTAAAAGGCTTAGGAAGCTATAATATAACTGTATAGTATTATAGGCAGTAGCTGTAGCAGCTATAGTAGCTATAGTGGGGAAGAAAATGTAGTTATATAATCTAAAGGTTATTTAGATAGTAATATAGAGTTGTATAGATAGTAATACTTAATATTAATCTCTTTTATATTTTATTACTTAAAATAAAATTACTATTTTAAGATTATTACTTATAGATAGTAAAATTATTAAACTATAGATAGTAAGATTATTAACTACAGATAGTAAGATTATTAACTATAAATAGTAAAATTAAAGTTAGAAAAATTAAATTAAAACTTAAAATAAAGATTAATATGTAATAATTTTATTATTTAGCTACTATTTCTTCTATTATTAAATATAGTACTAACTATTTATTTTTATTATTTAAAAATACTATATAGCTTTAATCTATTTAATAATATTAAGTAAAGCTAAAAAAAACTAAATAATACTTTTTTAAATATCTCTATTATATAAAAGTTAAATATTTAAAACTTTATAGAAGTTATTAATTTAAATTTAATTAAAAATATAATAATTAAAGTTAAAACTTTAAAGAATTTAATACTTGTTAAAATAATAATTTTAAAAAGCTAAATTTAAAATCTCTTTATTAAAAAGCTAGCTAGTTTACTATAATTTATATATAATTAATACTTTTATAGTAAAGTAATTTACTATAAATTTATTTTTATAAAGGTTATTAGTTTAATTTTAGCTAGAGAAAAGTTTCTTATTAATTAATATCTTTTAAGCTTAATTTCTTTTAGAAGATTAACTAATAAGAAATTAAATCTATATACTTAATATATTAAAATAAATATAGCTATAAAATTAATAAAGCTAGCTATAAATAAACTGAATTATCCTACTATAAGAAATAATTAAATTTTACTATTTAATAATATTTAAAGAAATTAAAGTTTACTTTTTAAAGTAGTATTTAAAATAGCTAGTATATAAATACTATAAATAAATTAAAAAGTAAAGCTATAAAAAAGAAATAATTAGGAAAAATATTAATATAGTAAAAAAAGATAATAAAGAAAAAAGAAATAAAAATCAGCTTATTAAGATAATGTTAATTTAAAGAAATAAATAAGTTATTATTTTAATAAAGTTAAATAGAGTAAAAATACTAAGAAAAAAAGATACTGAAATTAATACTATAACTACTATTAAATAAATATTAAAAGAAGAGTTTTATATAAAATATATATTATTATTTAATTTTCTTATATTAATAGAGTAACTTTCTCTATTTAGATAAATAATAGATTAATATAAGTAATTTAACTTTCCTATAAATTTAATTTATTAGTATAATTTTAAAAGAAATTATAGCTAAAGATAGCTAATATAATCTTTTATTAAATACTTAGTAAATAGACTCTATTTAAAGAGAATTTTAATAGACTAAAAAGTCTATAGCTTTAAAAGAATTAGCAATATATAAAGTATTTTATTTTCTCTATTTTATTTTTAGTATTATATTAATACTTAATATTATATAGATATAAAAAGTAATTAATATACTTTAAGTTTCTATTAGTATTAAATTATAAGGTTTAATAGATAATTATAGCTATAATAGAAATTAAAAAAATTAAATAATTATTAGAAGAAAAGTTAGCCTTTTAATAATAAAAGATATCTCTTTTATATTTTATTACTTAAAATAAAATTACTATCTTAAAGTTATTACCTATAGATAGTAAAGTTATTAAGTATAAATAGTAAGATTATTAACTATAAATAGTAAAATTAAAGTTAAAAAACTTAAATTAAAGTTTAAAGTAAAAGTTAATATATAATAACTTTATTATTTAGCTACTATATCTTTTATTACTAAATATAGTACTAACTATTTATTTTTATTATTTAAAAATACTATAATATATATAAATGAGCAAGCATACAGTATAAGTAAGTATATACTTTTCTCTAACCTTTAATATAGATTTAGTAATAAAATATAATAAAATATCTAATTAATTAAAACTAATTACTATACTCTTCTCTAGAGGTCTTAATAACAGCCTAATAGATTCTTATATTATAACCAGCCTTTCTATAAGTTCTATAGTATCTTTCCCTTAGTATTACTAACCTCTCTTAACTACTACTTTTTAACAATTTAGCTGCTACCTATATATTAATATCTCTCTAATCTATCTTACTCCTTTTTTTATTTATAGTTATTTTTTCTTCTTAATATAGGTGGGTTCTTTTTATTTTATACTGCTTACTAAGAGTCTTATTTGTCTGTTAAAAAATCTAATTCTTAGATTTTAATAATACTATTTAATATATTATTATCTTTATTCCTTTAGAAAATAACTTAAATACCTTAAGGATTAATACTAAAAAGCTACTTTAATATCTTTTTATTTATCTTTTAAGGTATTCAGACTGTAAACTAGCTTTAAGTACTATTTTTAGAGTCTTTAAGACCTAAAGATTAAAAAGGTTAACCTTTTTTACAGCTAGTATTAGAGTCTGTAGCTATATATTTTAGCAGGCAAAAGGGACGAAGAGGAAGAAAACAACCCCAAATCGGTAGCCTATTAAGGGCATCGATAAGAAAGCTGCTAGAAGGACTGCTGACTGCCCGGACCACAAGAAAGGTCAGGTTGGCAAGGCAAATAGGATGATCTGGGCAGCAGACGGCAAGGTCTCGCCGAGGGGTTGAAGTAATCAATAAAGTTAAAGAAGGAAGAAATTCAGATATCTCTAGTCTGCTATCTCTCAAGAAAAGAAAGGATGATTGATGGATGATCCCTCTAGCTAGCTGGCTGCTTAACAGCTTTTTATGTCCTGTTTCAAAGTTAGGCTCACTAGTATCCCGTCTCTAAGCTAGGCTGTCAGCCTAGATTGTGGACCGAATACGAGCCGAATCCAGCCAGCTTGGCTGTCTGACCAGCTAGCTCAAGAGTTCCAGACGGCCTGCCTTAATATTAAACTTTAATATAATACTTTTTAAGTTTAAGAGAATAAATTTAGTCCCTTTAAAGCCTCTCTTAATATTACTTTTTATTATAGCAGCTTTATAGGCAGTATAGAAAGCTAAAAAGAACTTAATCTTTAAAATATAGATAATAGAGTATCTAATTAATTACTTAATTACTTAACTATAGGCTATTTTAAGTAGCCTAAAACACCTAATATTAAGAAGCTAAAGTAAATAAGATAAATAAGACAGTATATAAAGTATAATAATATTATTCTCTTTATAATATTTCTTAAAGTTAATAGAATAGTAACTTTTATATCTATTAAAAATTAGAAGATAATAGCAACTAGTTAATTAATTCTTTATATACCAGTTAAAGTACTTAAGCTACTTAAAATCTATCTTATTATCAGTCTAGCTATTTTAAGTTATTATAATAGCCTAATTACCTAAGAGTTTACTTTTTTAGTATTAGCTAGTAAGATAATATTAGCCTGTAACTACAATAAACAGCTAGATCGTCCAGCCTTCTATATTAATTACCTAAATAACTATAATCTATTTTTAGTTTCCAGACTATACTAATTTTAAATTTCTATATCTATCTGTATCTATAATAACTATTCTGCTTATAATAATACCTATTATAAAGCCAATCTTATTAAAGTTATAGATATCAGCTAGGTTAATACTATATTTTGTAATTATATTCTCTATAAGCCTAAACTAATTGCAAATAATTATTAGATCTTTATATTTAGCCCTCTAATAGTTATATTTACAAAAAAAATACATCTTAAGCTCTAGTTATTACCTAATAAAGTTAGAAGCTCAGTACTTACTGATAGGTGATATATTGCGATCGGCAAGCAGTTAGTTAGCTATTTCTTTAATACTATATATAATTGCAGGGGAAACTCTTGTGAATTTAGGTTGAGAATGAATTGAATAATAATCTGTTCTTTTAGATTGGATAGTTTTCTTGAATTAGGTATAATATTGCGTTGGGAAGAAATACTATTATATCGGCGTTTTAGAGTGCAGTAGGAGACTTTATAGATTTTTAAAGTGCAAAAGGGAGTTAATTAAGGGTCTTTCTTAAGGGCTTAAAGACTAAGATTAATATTTGCCTTATTAATTAAGGATAATATAATTTATAGTTAAGAAAATTAAGTTAAAAGATAAAATTTAGTAGTTAGAGGTAAAAGTGTGTACTTACTTATATTATATACTTACTTATTATGTATATTATAGTTTTAATCTATTTAATAATATTAAGTAAAGTTAAAAAAAAAAACTAAATATATTAATAAGTTAGTTATAATTAAATAAATCTTATTAAATAATACTTTTTTTTAGTTAATTTAATTTAAATTTTATAGCTTTTTCTATAAATAGTAAATTAAGTATATTATTATTTTTATATTATTTTAATTATAAAAAGCTTTAAAAAGAATTAAACTATATTAATTTTATAATTTATAAATTTAAAGTTATATTAATTATAGTAATTTAAAGCTATTTCTTTCTTTAAAAAAAATTACTTTACTACTTATATTAATTTATATAATACTTCTTTTTACTATATAATTATTTCTATAGTAAGTAGTAAGTAGAAAAAAAAACACTAAAAATATATAACTTATTTAAAAGGCAGCTTTAGTAATAACTAAAAGTATAATATATTTACTATAGCAGATAGAGATTAAAACTAAAAGTAGGAAAAACAGATTAAATAAATAAGACTAATAACTATTACATTTAGTACTATTTAATTAAATAGTTTACTAAAAGAGACTAAAGAAAATAGACTGAAAAACTATAAATTAAGCTAAAAACTAATTATAACTAAAGATATAGCTAGATAGCTATTTTAATAAACTGTTTTATAAAAGGAATTATTTCTACTTACTTCTATTTATATATTTAAGCCTTTTTATAAACTTTAATAGATTAGGCTATTAGTTTTTATACTATATAGCCTTTTCTATTAAAGAAAGCTATAGCAATTTTAGCTTTAGCTACAGTAAGAATCTAATTAAATAACTAATATCCCTAAAAACTATAAATTCCCTACTTAACTAATATTAAGTTAGAAAAAGCTATTTATTAAATTAAAATAATATTAAAAAGTCTATTTTATTATAGTTAATAATATCTTTAATTATTATTAATCTTTATATATTTAAGAGATTTTAAGTACTTATTAAATCTATTACAGTTAATTTAATTAAATAGATAGTATTTAAAGCAGTAATAATAATATTAATTATTTCTTGTCTTAGTTATTTAAACTGGTTAAAAAAGGGATTATTAAACTTCCTTCTGACTAAAGTTAAAATATTAATCTATTAGAGGTTTTATAATATAGAGTTATATTCTAATATACCCCTCTAGCTGAAGCTAAGTTAGCTAAAGCTACTGTAATTATATCTTTAGATCTTCTTTTTTTATCTCTTCTAGCTTTCTTTACTCTAGTCAGTTTAAAATATCAACTAAATCTAGCTACTAGACTGATTTTTAAAAGGCTAGGCTGCTAAAAGTCTTTATAAGATTATTAGTAATTATTTCTGCTATACTGATATAGTTTATCTAAATTCTATTCCTCTAAGCTTTCTACTTTAACTAATAATTATATATATTAACATACTGCAGCTTTATCTGCAGCTTATTAATCTCTTAGTAAATAAGCTGGATTATCTACTAGTTATTATATTAAATATAGATTTTTTTCTCTTTTAACTAAATCTCTAGCTTTCTAACTAGCTAAAAGATAAATATAGCCTCTCTAGCTACTTAAGATAGAGCTAATAACTCAGCCTTAATTATTAATATTATAACTGTAGCCTGCTTGTTAGCTTTCTATCTAATTGTTTCTTTAAATAGTCTTATAATATAAGCTTAAGAGCTTTTCCAGTTAGAGTTATTTATATATAAAGTATTACTAGCTATTAGAAACTAATTATCTTAACTAAATTAAAAAGCTAAACTGTTAGTCTTTTTAAGATATAAAAGGACTTAGTTAGCAGTATATAATAATAATTTAATTTTAGGTTTAAATTATATCTAGCTAGCTAAGAAACTGAAAATACTATATCTAGCTGGATTATAATAGCTATATATAGAGAATTAATTTAACCTTCTATTAGTATTATTAGATTAATAGAATTAAGGCTTATTACTTATATAGCTATAGAACTTTCTTTTTTATTAGGATTTTATACTATTAATTTAGCTTATCTATAAGGTTAGTAATTTTAGCTAGATATAAGAATTAAGATAACTAAATTAGTTTTTTCTTTTAGTTTTAAATAATTTTAATCCTAAGAAACTACTAAAGATTATTTTCTTCAGTTAGATTATAATAAGCTTTAAGGTCTATAATAGCCCTCTAAATATCCTACTTTTTATTCTTCTAGTAGGTAAAAACAATATTGTTAATATAGTAAAAGATAATAATTCTATCTCTAGTTATATAATAGAACTTATATTAAACTGACTTAAAGCTTAGATTTTAGAGTATAGCTATAAGTTTCTTCTGCTAAAGAAAAGGGGATTTCTATAGGCTATATAGAACTTTCTGAATTAATAGAATCTTTCTAGATAATCTATATCCAGGCAGTATTTTCATTAGGATATAACAGTTTAGCTTAATATTAATAAAGATATTAACTGTATTATACTATATAAAATTCAGGTTAAATTAGGCTGCTATTACTATTAGAGTTTAAAAAGACCTTTTAGCTAAAGTTGCAGTATAGGTTTCTTTATCTAGCCCTTTTAGCTATTAGTCTTTTTAAATTACTAATTTAACTTTATACTTAATAAAGTAACTATATTTATCTAGCTTATAGATATAGACCTATATATAATTAAAGGTCTATTTCCCTAGGGTTTTAAAGTTATTTAAATCTATTTTAATCTATAACTTTATTTTCCTATAAATATATAAGTAGTTCTATTTAGCCTGTTTAAATTAGACTTCTATTAGATAATCTCTTAGATTCTAATAGTACTGTAATAGCTCAAGTAGCTAACTCTAATAAACAGACTTAAGTTTCTTTAATAGCTGTTACAGCTTAGCTTTATTAATAATCTTTCTGTTAAGAATACCTATTAGGCTAGTTAATCTTTTAGTGTTAAAGGCAGCTTTTTAGATATTAGACTGTTTAACTCTAGAGACTTTAGAGTCTTTAGAATTTAGCCTACCTAATAGATCTAAAGTATTCTAAATTATTATTGCTAGAAGTATAGCTAGCAGTAAAAATACAGAAGTTAAATATACTTAATTATTAGTACTAGAGGATTTAGATAGACTGTTTTTAAAGATATCAGTTTCTTCCTATAGCTTTTTTTAATCTCTCTTATAGATACTAAAGGATTTAAATAGTATGACAGGCGGTTAGGGACGCTTGGGCTAGCTGGTCGCTAGCGGGGATGTCTCTAGGGTGGCCCGGATGAGGTTAAAAGGGGAGGTCAGTGCTGTCACAGGGGAGGAATAATCATCATCTTTCTTTCATCAGAGATTCTTCCGAGAAGTCAGAGAGGCCGAAAGGGCTCGAGGCTGCTAGGAAGTCTATTAATTCATTGCCTTTATTTTTGAGAGATTTATTTGAGTCTATTTTGACGGTCACTACAATCCTTGTCCTGCCTCCGTCTTCAACCTCCCTCAGATATCGGGCTGCCGCGGGCTCTATTGATGCCTTGCCAGCAAACTTTCCTGCGACCGACCCGATATTCTATCTCATCGGATGCTTCCCTACCAGGAGATATAAGCCTCAGATTGACCCGACCTCATACGCGTAATCTGGTGCAGCTTCGGGCTGATCAGCCAAGACGCCTGAGCGACGATCCTCTATGTATCTCCCCTAGGGTAAGTTAATGAGTTGGGTGTTGTTTCTATCTCTTTCTGCTGCTAAAATAGACTGTCTTTAAAAGTATTATTTTCTTCTTCTAGATCTTTTTAATAGTCTTTTTTAACTCTATTACTAGAATATATAATAGTTCTAGCTAGTTAATTAAATCTAGCCTTTAATAGTATTATCTTTATATTTCTATTTTTTAGTCTATCTATATATAGAATAAAGTTAATATTATTAATTTAATTCTTAGAGTTAAAGCTATAAGCTTAATCCCTTAGGCTTAAGTTAGTAATATCCCCCTAATTCTTATTATAGATATCACTCTAATTCTTATTATAAAATTTATTCTACCTAAAGGTTAGTCTGTAAGCTATTTCTTTTTCTATTAACTAATTTAGTTATACTTCTTCTATTTAATTTAGCAGCCAGTTTAATTTCTTTCTGCTAATATATAATAAATTATTCTATAGCTAATTAATATCTTTATTAAATTAGTTATCTTTATTAAAAATAATATCTCTAGTAAAGATAATCTTTCTAGTAGTTAGATTTTAAATCTAATAGATATTAGTTAACTAGTATTCTATAAAATAGCTAATTTAGATATAGGAATTTAGCCTCTACTACTTATTCCTACTCTTTAGGGCGTTTTAAGTTAAAATAAATACCTTAAATCTATAGACCTATAGGTAACTAAAATAAAAGACTTTACTTTTCTAACTATAACTATTCTATTAGGCAATTACTATATAGAACTAGATATAAAGAGTATTCTAATTATTAACTCCCCTAAGAGTTTAGTTATAAAGATAGATAGCAGTATAATAGATTTTAACCTCAAGGAAGAAGGGAAATTAAACTTCTAACTGTAAGGCTTTTATTTTTATTTTTATATAACCTTATTAAATAGCTTAATACTGCTATTCTAAGTAGCTATATCTATAGCTATTAACTCTATAATAATACTTATCCTAATAAAGAATTAATATACTAGCTGGAGTTAGTCTTTAGACTTTTTTAGAATCTTTTTATTACACTTAATAACTTAAGGCTTTAGTTAATACTAATAGAATAAATAACTTAAAAAGTTTTTAAAGACTGAAATAAGCTTTTTATATTATTAGATCTTAAGGTAATAGTTCTAAATATAGCTAGAATAGCAGTTTATTATTAGTAATAAACTAGCTCTTCTTTTAGAATCCTTTTTTAAATTATAGAAGTTAATTACTAGTTTTAATTTAAGTCTAGCTGGAAGATCCCTAAGTTAGCAGCTAACTTATTAGATTATCTTAGAAGTGCTACAGTTATTATAGCTAATAGTTATAATCCCTTTAATTTAAACTCTAGTAACCTTATTAATAAGTCTCTTTAAGGCTTAAGAGTTTAAATAATTTAACTGTAAGTACTAATAGCAGGTATTTTATTTTATTACTTTAAGTTAAGTTAATAAGTTAAACTAGCTGTATTAAGTAGAAAAAGCAGTATTATAAGAGATATATTCTAGAATAAATTAGTTATAATAATTAAATAGAAAGTATTTAATTAAATAGTTTAAAGTCCTAAAATAGTTAAATTCTAAGTGTATATCCTACTAATACCCCTAATATTACAGCCTTTATAGGAATATTAAATTGCAAGAAAAGTTAGAGTAATAGGCTATATTAAATAGAGTAATAACTTTAGGGCTTTTAGGTTTATTAGTTATAATATTAACTTAGCTATATCCTTAAACTAAAACCTTATATTCTCTAGCAATAAGAATATTATTAGCTCTAGCTAGCTGATATTCTAAAAACTAGTAAATCTTATTAAAGATATAGATTGTAATTTCAGAATCTAAAATAGCTAACTTTTATAGGGGATATTCTAATACTGTAAAAACCATCCTAATTAAAGTTATTAGATTATTATAACAGCTAACTTTTCAGTCTAATTAATCTAACTTAGCTAATTTAGAAGCTTCTTTAAGAGCTTTAAGCTTATTCTTTTATTTTTAACTGGAGAGTTAGTAGTTAATAGCTTCTTATATAATAAACCTAAATTTAAATCAGACTGAAGCCTTTAATAGAAAGATATAGTAGTATTTTAGCTAGCTATAGAAGCTGCTATTATAAGCCTTATAGATAGAACTATTACCTTAATTCTAATTATCCTTAAACTTAATCTTTTTTATTAAAGAGCCTAACTAATTAGACTTGTATTTCTTATTTTATTTCTGCTAAAAGGGCCTAGCTGGCTAACCTTCCTTATTTAGATTCTATTTCTAATTTAGTTAGTTAGTCTAATTAGAGTTATTATTATAGGTAGAGCTAAAAGTTCCTTCTTTAATTTAAGGAGTTAGATTTCTAGCTGGCTATTATAAGCTAGCCTAACTAACCTCTTAGTAAAGGTTTTTAACTACAGTCTAAATAGCTAGGGATTTATCTTCTAGCTTAAAATAGTAAATCCTTTAGTAGTTTAAAATTTAGCTTTTTAGAACTAGCTGAATTATAAGATATAGGTTATTAAACTATATATTAGGGTTATTAAGACCTTTAATCTCTCTTACCTAAGCTTAATATATAGCTTATTCCCAATTTATAAGCTAGTTAGGGAATTTCTTTAAAGACCTAAATATAACAGATAGAATCTTCTAATATTTAGCTAGAGCCTTATTTTGCTGCTCTATTATTAAGGCTCTAATACTATCCCTAAAGTTAGAATACTAGCTCCTTAGATTTTATTTAGAATTACAGAAGCTAGCCTTTAAGCTCTTATTAACTGTATCTATAACTTAGTTCTTAATCTTATCAATCTATTAATACTATTTTTCAAATCTTCTATAGTTTTAATTGTAGTCCCTACATTCAGACTGATAGATAGCTCTATCTTTAGCAGTTAATTCTATAAGGAATTAGGCCTATTCAATTGAATTGTTTGACTTAGGGATGATAATCGGGATTGTAGGAAGAGTCTAACTAGATCCCTAACTAGCAGACTGTTAGGTATTACGGGGTGGTTCGGGCTTGATTTACTGTGCTGGAATCCTATAGAAATAGGTATTGAAGGTAGGTCTGACTGGCTCTTCTAATAGCTGATTATTCCAATTTAGGTTAATTAGGTTTCAGATTTTGGCTGAATTTGCCTTAAACTGAAAGTCCCTATTCCAATCTGCTCAATCTGTAAAGGTCCTAAGGAAGAACCTTTAGTCGGTAGATATAGTATTTTTAGCAGATATTATAATATTTAAAGATGTAGGTGAAATTAATTTAAAATAGGGAATAAAAGCCATATAGATCTTAGTGTAGATAGCTTATTTAAGTAGATGAGACTGTTAATTGTTGGATTTATTATAGTTAATTTAATTAAATAGATAGTGTTTAAAGCAGTAATAATAATATTAATTATTCCTTCTTCTGATTATTCAAACTGGCCGAAAGAGGGGTTATTAGACTCTATTCTAATTAAGGTTAGAATATCAATCTATTAGAGGTTTTTATAATACAGGGTTATATTCTAACAGTACTTTAAAAAGAATTTATTTTTTTAATTTAGTAAATTTAGTTTTTATTTTATCTTTTTAATTTATTAATAATTCTTACTTATATATAATACTAGCTTATTTTAATATTAAGCTTTTTTCTCTTAATATTAATAATATCTCTCTAGCTATTATTTTATTCTTTTAACTTATAAATAGTATTCTCTTTTTAATTTCTACTATTATATTCTTTTTTATTATTAGTAGTAATATTCTTCTTTCTACTATTAAATTATCTTTATTTATTTCTCTATTTATTAGTAGTAATACTTTTTTTTATAGCTATCTTACTATTTTTTACTGATTTTATATTGCTTTTTACTTATACTATTCTTACTTTTTTAGCTATTATTATACTACTTTCTATATAGTTTAGCTTTTATTACTTTATAGTTTTATATTTATTTACTACTATTAATTAAATAGTTATATTTATAGTAAAATAAGTGAAAAAAAATTTATATATACTTTTACTATATTAAAATATTTAATAAGACTTTTATTTAAATATATTACTTTATAGTAATAAATTATATTAGTAAGCTTTATATTAATAACTCTATAGATTCCTTAAATTAAATCTTTTTTTAAATAGAAAAAATATATAAAAAGATTTAAAAAAGTATAATAAGAGATTTATAGTATAAAGTCTCTTTTTAAATTTATTTTAACTAAAGTTAAAAGCTTTAATTACTGTTAAAAATAATATTAATTACTAAACTTCTATTAATATTTTATATAAGAAACCTATTATATTTATTTATAGTAATAGCTACTATTTATAGTAATTACTATTATTTATAATAGTTACTACTAAAAGATAAAGCTATTATTTAAATATAAGAAATTATTTACTTTTTTCTTTTTAGCTATAATATTATTTTAGCTATAATACTATTTATATCTAACTGAATTATTAATTTTTAATACTTTAAATATTAACTATTCTTTTTCTCTATAACAAAATATAGTAGTAATATACTATATTAATATTAGAGTTATAATATTATTAAAAGCAGTATTTATCTATATAGTAAGTTAATATTTCTTACTAAAAAAAACTTAATATTTTCCTTTTTTTTACTTTTAGCTTTTTTAAACTTATTTCACTTATAATACTATATATAATTCTATTATAACTAATATAGCTTTTTTTTTCTTAGCCTTTATTATTTACCTAATACCTCTACTGCTAAATAAAAATAAGCAGAAAGTAATTAATATAAATCTTATTATTACTTATTATTCCAATCTGTTATAAGCTGAAGCCTTAGTAAGGGTTCCAGCTGTACTAAAACCCAACTCTCGCCAGAGCTCTACAGAGACCCTAGCGATTTCCCTCAGACTGGGATTTAGCTAAGCTTAGAGCTCTTGCGAGCATACTCCTTTCTTAGCTGCTAGGGGCTAAGGACTTCCCTTCTTCCTTCTTGCTCTTTAGCTTTAGATAGACAATCCTACAGTAACAGCCTGTTGAACAAACTCCTGTCCAGCCCTTCACACAATCTAGCCTATTATAAAATCCTTCCAGCTGGCTTATACTATATAAATACAGAGAACTTTAAGGCTGGAATCTTTCTACTTTTTATCCAGCCTGTATTTATTCTCAATCTTTATTTATACATCCTCAGTCCTAAAGATAGTAAGATCTTAAGACTTTCTTTATTACTCTCTATATTTAATACTAAAGTAAGAATAGTAACTTTAAAGGAGGACTAAAAGGGGAAATAGTTCACTATAGTCGCCCAACTTTTTTTAAATGAACTTACCTTCTATAGTATAAGGTTGAATAGATAGAAGACAGATAAAACTCAATCTGTATAGATTGAGATTGCACTAATACTGCTATATAAATAGCAGCTCAACTCTATATATCCTTTTACATTATATTTATACTAGTCATCAATACTTACAATCCTATAGTATTATCCCTTAACTCCTTAGCGGTAGCAATAAAAGTGCCCCCTGGCCAAGCTCTTTAGTATATATATCCCTTATCGGTCCTATCAATCTAGATACCTTCCACATCAAGTAGGATGCCTGGCCAGAGCCTCTAAGTAAGATTTAGGTGCTTATAAAGCTGGGTTCTTACTTGGTGCCAGAGAACAACCGCCCTCCTCACGGAGGCGTATACGTATGCCACGTCCTCCTCCTCTTCCCCATAGAGCAACAACCTTGGAGTTCTCTACTCGGGTGGATGCGACAAGCTGTGAACCCCTTTCCTAAACCGCGATTCCCTGAACCCAGAGGTTCGATAATGATGCCTGTCATCCATATAGTTGCCGAGCCTAACCACGAGCCCTGCAGCTTGTACGCAGCTACGAAAAGGCGTCACCAGGCTCCAAAGCTTTCAAACGCGCGCCTGATTGAGCTCGTTGCTGTCGCCATCCACCAGCTCGGAGCGCTTGTGTTCGGCCTGGACCTGCGCCTATACGTTGGTAACATCGATAGTGTGGCACGCTGGACCATGCCGCCATTTGATGAAGACCTAGTAATTACCCCGCCGCTGACTCTCTTCAGCCACATGGGCTATCTCGACGAGGATGTCTACCCAGAGGGTGTTGTGGAAGTAGTCGGCTACTGGGCCGAGAACCGCATCGTCGGCGGTGTCGTTCTCTTTGCCCGACGCGAATAGGAGCAAGCCAAGGGACTAGAACCGCCCAATGTTTATCTCGATCCCCGTTGGGCAAGGGTGGCCTATGGGATCTGCTAACTCCGCGACGAGCAACAGCAGGCATTGGTCGGCTTCCTCCTCGCAGACACATCTTTCAGAAGTCGTGTCGTCTTGTCCGTTGCCCATCGTCTCTAACAGTCAAAACCGGGTACGAGTTGAGTTTTGGGACTCTCTTTCAGGATCCATGGTCTATAGGGACGTCTGGGAGCGTAAGCCCTTCACGGTGAACGAAATATTCTTCTGTGAGAGAAGACCATGGGGCGAGCCAGACTATCCCGAGGCTCGAGACATGCTGAACGCGATGAACGCGATGAACGCGATGAACGCGATGAACGCGATGAACGCGATGGCATATGGAGAAGCAGCTGGAACAGGGACAAATGCTTGAACGGGACGCGTTGTGATATGGAAGCATGACTCAGGATTCTGGGCCCGACATATCATGTAACTGTACGTCGTCTCAGAAACTTCCGCCAGCCGTGCCTGTCTTGCAAAGCCCCACACCAATTAACAGCAATCCGCTCAAAATGTCCGAAAGAGAGCCGCCCTCCTCCTCGTCCATTGCCTATTGAGGTGATCAGTGCGAGTCCCAAAAGACTGAAGAACTAGTGGAAGCCTTACTAAAGCCATGGCTTTGGGGATCTTTGACCCTTCACCGATATACCACAATGCATTCTTCAACCACCTCTGCTGTGTGCTCTTGATGCCAGGGGATTTAGACGCGCAGTATAGTGGCCATAAGAGTAATAGTGCACGCGCTGTTTTGTTCGACTCGACCCCGATAATGTGACTAGGGCTGACCGGGTCTACTGTGCCCCCCCACAAATGGTAAGTGACTGAAGCGCAGATGCCATCAACTGCTTCTTGGATCGTGTCAGAGAGATCTCTGTATTCTCTTGCGTCCTTGTAGTCCTCTCTTGACTGCAGAAATTCGCCGCTTCTCAAAAGGAGAATTGCTGTGACTATGACGAGCACCCTGTATTCGTTCCACTTAAGGGCTATGGAGACTCAACAGGGGGTCAGTTAGAAGCATTCGAGGAATCAAATAAACCAACTCACTGTCCGGATAGCTCTCTCGCGGATCGCTACTCAAGAAGCCCGGCGTCGGCCCAATAGAATCCTCAATACTGTGACCTGGACTTGCATCGGAGAGCCTGACAGGATGGGCTTCTCTGGGAATCATTGACGGTACCAGCACAAGATTTCTGTGTACCTGCCTAGTGGAATTTCGAACCTTTTCTACGTCAAGCTTCCGAGGACGTCTAGTATCGCTGAATAGGTCGTCCATTTCAGAGCTCAGCATCCTTAGGCACAGCTTGGCGACGTCTAAAAACAGCCAAGCCTTTTTGAAGTCATTCCTTGCATGAGACAGGAAAGATAAATCAGCGGTGGGTTTTTGAGAACCCAGCATTTTCATTGCTCTCACCAGCGTTGCTGCAGTCTGGTTACTCGTCAAAGTGCTAGGAGTCCGGAGCAATGTCAGGAGGCCGTCTAGATGAATCTGCCAGGTCCTGTCATCCGCTCTGAGATTGACCGTCATCTGCCGCGATTCTTCATTAGCCTTTAAGTCCTCGCTAAGATCATGATGAGACGAGAGAGAGTTTCACTTCATATAAGGCAAACAGAAATGCCGGCACAAACAGCATCCCCGAGGACGGCCACAACGAGAGGCTGTGTCTGAACTCGCCCATAGCCAGTCGGTACTTCTTATGCTGTTCTCTCCGGGTCTTGGGGGTCTGCACAGGTTCTTGAAGTGAATTGAAAGTTGCTCTCACAATGTCCAACACATTAAGAACGGCGCGTCCAGGGCCCTCTTCAGTCGCAGCGATGTCGAAGACTTCGAAGAAGCCCGGCATATATGATCGAACTTCGGTGGTGACGGCAAGGGTAATCAAGGATTGGTCGTCCATGCGTGGTATCCGATTCAGCTGCGTGTAATGCGCCACTTCCTTCTGTGGAATCACCTCCGCCCGGATGGCGCCTAGTGCAGTGTTGCGTCGCTTTCGAGCATCGTACCCTAGACAGAGTCGATGTGACTTCACGCACCTCGCACACGTGGGATAGGTCTCGTCGCATTTGACACGCCGGAATTTGCAAGTTGCACAGCCATTACTTGAGTGGCCGGGATTGACCATGACGATAGTGAAATTTCAGGGAGGTACGTCAAAACCAGGTTGATCAGTGAAGGAGCAAAGTTTGCATCGCTGAAGTCGCGGATTTCTAAGGATGGCCTCCGGAAACCCCCGGAAAGCGCGCTAGTGATCTCGCAAGGCTAATCCCGTTATGGATTAAGTCAGCTATCCTAGTATGCAACCTGGCGGAGACTTCGGCGGCCTGTAACTAGCACGCGGGTTATGTACTGTTGTTAATCTTCCCCGCTTGCCTTAATGCAGGCCCAAGCAGCAGTAACCTACTTATCAAATATTGCGACGGCTATCAGGAGCGAATGGGTCCATTACGGTATTGTCAGAAACGACCTGCGACCTTGAGGAGCTCAGTAGAAATGTCTATTTAAACTGTCACATCTCCCGCCCTCCTTTCTTTCTAACTTCATTCTCCGTCCCACAGGAGTTGTCTCTAACGGTTGACCATATTCGACTCTCTCATTACTCTTATCATGCCTGTCCAACCGATCGAGATCTGGGGTCACTGGGGCGCACCGAACCCTTGGTCAGTTGACCAACATAGCTTGTCGTACTTATAGCTAATCGGTGTATTGATCCAGGAAAGTGTGCATTGTCCTTGAAGAGCTGGGAATCCCCTACAACATCCACATGCTCGAGTTTTCAGAAGTCAAACACGAATCGTACCTGAAGATCAACCCCAATGGCCGCTTGCCCGCCATCAAAGATCCTAATACGGGCATAACTCTCTGGGAGGTACGTCGACTGACATCGTTACTTGTGTGATGTACAAAGCAAGCTGATCCTCATATCAGTCTGGAGCCATCATTCTGTATTTGGTTGATCAATACGACTTTGATGGCAAGGTATCTTCTAAGAGCTTTCCTGAGAAGTACCTTGCCCAGCAATGGCTAGCTTTTCAGATCTCGGGTAATATTTGATCTGTCGTTGTCTGCGAAGAGTCATCTGTCACTAACTAATATTCCAGGTCAAGGTCCATATTTCGGCCAAGCGACCTGGTTCGCCCCGTTTCCACCCGGAGAAAATCCAGTCTGCCACTGACCGCTATGTGAACGAGATCTTCCGCGTCATTGGCGTGCTTGAGATAGCTCTCGAAACCAATGGCACCGGCTGGCTTGTGGGCGCTAAAATGACATACGCGGATCTATCCTTCGTCACCTGGGCCTCTGTTGGTGAAGGGTTGCTAAAGGAGCTAGGCAAGCTAGAAAGATTCGACGGCAAGTTCCCCAACTACACGGAATGGCTGAAGAAGATGGAGGGAAGAGAAGCAGTGAAGAAGATCAAGGATCGTATGGCTCGTGGGAGAGCTGAGCATGGACTTAAATAGGAACCAGCAGGGCTCGAACGAACCATAATGTGTCACCTACAGGCATCTTATGGTAATGGACAACAAGTCGTCAGTAGAAGTATGGGGAGAGGGGAGAAGTACTTAACTAGCCTTGGTCCGGTCCTGCAGTATAAGCGGTGTGGTAGAGGGTTGCATTGGATGGGCTGTGACCACTCTTCCTATTCTAACGTAAGTGACGAATAGTACGATGATTCAGGTGATGTTGCTGTAGTACTGGAATGCGAGATGTCCGCGCAAAGTTTGCCTCATGGGAGCTAACTAATAGTACAACGCGTATCTCCACCGTGCCAAGCTCACTTGTGGGTGGGGCCCGTGACAAATACGAAACAATATCACTCGTCTGATGTGTCACCCCTTATAACCCACTCATTGCCTACATCGCCACTGCGACATTTACTGCATCGCCGATCCACTGCGTCTAGGGTGAGTGGTGGGTGGTCGGTCGTTGCTTGTCGAGGGTCGCTCGGTCGGGTGACAGGCTGGTTGGGTGGCAAGATGGTCGGGGTAAGGTCGAAGCGTGTGAGGATTGATGGACGAGGGTAGAAAGGGGTTTAAGTACTTCAGACGGCTGGGGGACTGGCGGACCAACTCCGAGGGCCAGAGGGCGCAGCTGTTCAAGGTGCTTGACAGCCTTGCACAGCATGGCGACGAGCAGGAGGAAGACCAATGAGCTTGGATAGTATTGAGCAAGTAGTCCGCCCATCTTGCGAGGCCCCCCTGGGCGACGGCACAACGACGTCGATTTCTGTGATGCGGATTACCGACGTAGGCGCCTCTGGGCGGCAATAGCATCCCATTCTCAAGCCAGATTATAATACAGTTATAGTCACTGAGGTGTGTCTTTCCAAAGAGTTAAAGGTCTTATTTAGCTATCAGACCTCCCTTCCACAATTCCAGCATACTTTAGCGTCAAATCCCTTTACCCTCACTAGCCCACAAAGTTCAAAGCTATACTGACCCTTTCCAATATCATTTGCGACTGCATGCTTCATTACGCCTCTGACTCGCTTGTAATGGATATGTTCCGAAGTTGGATCTGGCTGGATGCCCCTGGTGAAGATGCTCTAGGCCTTGTCATTTGCAGGAGCCGTGGTAGCAGGTTAGGGCTGGGCTTCCGTCTGAAACTCTTGTCTATAACTTTTCAACGACGGGTACAAGGCACACGTCGTCGCTTGGCTCCTCCTTAAATATCCTGGCTGTTTGTCGGCCTAGGTCGATCGAAGCCGGACGTTACTGCGGCGGCGCGACCATCCTCAACCTTACGTAGAGGAACACGGTCGATCTTATGCGCTGCTCAGTTATCTGTCTGATGTGCTTTTCTATAGTATGCCACTGCATAAGATAGAGGTTTTAGACCCTAGTTTTAACCCGCTTCTCTGGTTTAATTTCTAAGACTAATAAGAGAGAGTTAGAGTTAAATAACTATTGTCTATTTTTTTTTAGTTAAATTTCTGTTAGATATGTAATTTACTATATGCAATAGTATAAGTTATTAATTAAAATAATATTAATTAAGAAAGTTATTTCCCTTTTTCTTAAGAGTTTATAGCAAGCTTTTTATACCTTTTCTAAACTATATAGAATTAACTGAAAGCTGCTTATTAAACTAGTAGTAATAGGTGGTAACTTTTATCTTTAATAGCAATATTTATATTACTACCTAAAGTTATTATCTAACAATTTCTTATTAAAAGATAACTCTATATTATAAAACCTCTAATAGACTTAAATTCTAACTTTAGTTAAAAGAGAGGTTTAATAACCCCTCTTTTAGCCAGTTTAAATAACTAAATAAAGTAATTATTAATATTATTATTACTGCTTTAAATATTATTACTCTAATTAAATTAACTATATTAAATTTAATATTTCTTTTTTACTTTTTCTTTTTTAAAGCTTACTTATATATAGAGATATTACTTATATTATAATATAATCTTTAAATTTAATATCTTACTTATTTATTATTCTTACTCTCTTTTAACTAATACTAATTATCTAAAATATTAACTACTCTAAAGTAGAAACTATATAGATATAGTTAATATTAAGTTAACTTTTTCGATCTTTAGCCAGATAAAACCTTCCCTCCTCTAGAAATCTTATATATCTTTAGACTAAAATTAGCTTCTTAACTAACTTCTGCCTATTCTTACTATAGGCCTATTCTATTTTAAGGTAGAATTACTTTAAGCCTCTTTCTATCTTCTCTTTTTCTTCTTCTCTATAGTTTATTATAAATTATCCCTAAAAGCCTAACAGTTTTTATTTTAGGTTTAACTTACTGCTACTAGAGTATATAATCTTTATTTGCTTCTGTTTTTATTTTAATTTTTAATTTTTTTTAATTTTTAATTTTTTAAGATAAGTTTTAATTTAGCTTTAAGTCTCTTTTTAATTTAGTATCTTATTAATAATATTTAGAAGTAGTACCTTTTTTACTAGCTTAATTATATTATAATAGTTTCTTTAGGCTTTTTTTAATAGGCTATTAATTAAATTAGTTTCTTTTATATTTAAAGAAACTTATTTTAGAAGGTTTTTTTTTTAAGTTTTTATATATATATAGAGAGAGTATTAACTAGTTTTATTAAAATGTTATTAATTTTAAAGTATTATTTATTTATTTTTACTATTACTTTTTACTATAAGTAATAGTTTTTATAGTTACTTTTTAGTTATAATATATTATAAAAAGTTTTATAGTTAAAAAGAATCTTTAAAAATTACTTACTTTAGTTTATTTACTTTATTTTAAAAAAGGTAAAAATATATAAAGATTTTATTTTATAAGTAACTAATTAAAAGTTTAGCTTACTTTTTAAGTTAAAGCTTTTTCTCTATATTAAGTTAGAAATAACTACTATTTTACTTTTAGGAATAGATATTTTAAATTATTAATTTCTTTTATATATTAAAAAAGATAATAATAATAGTTTTAATAAAGTTCTTTTTTTAGTTTTAATATCTCTCTTTATAATAAGTTAATTATTATAGCTATTAAATAGTAAGAAATATACTTTTTTATATAAAGCTATATTTATCTCTATATATTTATATAGAAAATTAAGCTAAATACTTATTAAAAGCTTATTAAAAGCTTTTTAAAGTATTATATTTCTATATTTATAGTATTTAATTTTAGCTATTAAATATCTATTTATATATACTTTATAAGTTAATACTAAAAACTTTAATATAAACAATAAAATTACTTTATAATTTCTATTTAAAAATATAGTACTTTTTATAATATTATTAGTTAATAGTTTTTCTAAATTTATTATTAACTTTAATTATTTCTTTTTTTATAGTAAGTATATATTAAAATTAAAATATAATTAATATAAATATTATAACTTTATATAGCTATTAATCTTTATTATTTCTAGTAATTTAAATAAATTTTAAGTCTTAAAAATTAATACTTCTTTTATTATTTATAAGTATAAATAACTTTTAAAATAATATATAAATATTTAAATTAAATTTTAAAGTTAATAATTTCTATTAAATAAATAGATAGAAGCTATTTATTTTATATTTAGTTTTTTATAATTTATATTATTAATTTATACTTAAGTAAGTTAAATTAAGTTTATAAATTTTCTTATTATAAATTTTTTTCTCTATATATTTTTTAAAGAAGTAATTAATAATTTATATTATTATTATTAATAAAATAGAAACTTAAAAAGCTTACTAACTAACTTTATATTTTACTTTATTTTTCAGTAAGTATTAAACTTAATATTTATTTAAATTAATATTAATAATAAAAATACTGAAGAAAATAAAAATAAGAAAATATTAAGCTATTATAAGAAACTTAATATAATTTTAATTTTAATTTTAAAAGCTAAAGGATATTATTATAGTAGATAGTAAATATTTAAGTTATTTTAAAAGCTAGTAAATAAGCTAGCTTAATTTAAACTTTTTTAATATTAATAATAATAATAAAATTAATAATAGTAAACATTTTACAGTTATCTCTATTAGGCTTTAATTTTATATTTAAAATTAATTAAGTTTAATAATATTTTCTATAGACTTTTTTTAATTTTTCTTTCCTTCTATATTATTACTATATTAAGTATAGTATATAGACTAAATAAAATAAAAAACATTAAGTTTATAAACTATTTTTCTTTTTCTCTTAAAAAAAACTTTTTATAGTAAAATCTATACTTACTGTAAATTAAGTTTAATATAGAAATAACTTATAATTAACTTAAAAATCTATTTAATAAAATTAAACTTAAACTTAAAGTAATTATTTTAAAAGCTACTTTTTCTTTAATATAAAAAACTAATAGTAATTCTAGTTAATACTGCTATAAGCTATATTTAAAGTGCTAATAGTAAGATTTTAATTTTATTACTTCTTATAGAAATAATTATAATTACTATTAAAAAAATTGTATTTACTGCTTTTTAAAAACTATTTAATAAGACTCTAACTTAAACTTAAGTTACTTATAATAAAAGAATACTTTAGTCTCTTTAGATATTAATATTTAAAATAATTCCTTTTTACTTTATTAGAAAGATTATTATTAGATTATTAAATATAGCTTTTAATATTACAGTTTATATACTATTAAATATAGTAGTAGCTATTAATTATATTCTTTTAAAAAGCTACCTTTTATTTATAGTAACTTTATATTACCTCTTTAATAGAAATATTATAGCTTTTTTTACAGATTAATTATAAATTTTCTAAAGAATAATATTTAAATTTCTATTATCTTTAATATAGATATATATTAGATTTTAAAATAGCTTATAATAATTACTAAAGAGATTTTAACTAGCTATATAAAAAGCTTACTTAAGAATCTTATAGTAGGGATTTAATAAGTAAATAGTATTAAAATATATACCGTAAGAAGTTAGCCCTAAAGAGGCTAAAGTAGCAGCTAGCACTATAACCTTTCTGTAGAGTAGCAGTTCTCTAGCCGCTAAGGCAAAAGGGAAAGTAATAACTTAACTGCAGGTTAAGTTATCTAGCTGCACCTATAGCTGGAACTGGGTATAGCCTGGGTTTTTAACTCAGGCTCAGCCTGTAATATATACTATTAAATTACTATAAAGTCACTATATAGCTAGTTTTTACTAATTACTAATTATATTATTAACTGAATTAATAGATATAAATAAGCTTTATAATTAAAATATAATTATAGCTATAAAGATTTATTAATTTAAGCTCTATTTAAAGAATATCTAACTTAAATAGTACTTTAAATATTACTATTTTAAATATATTATATAATACTATTAAAAGTATATTAAATATAGCTACTATAGAAAAGCTTATTATATAAAAAATACAGTTTACTTTATCTCTATAGATAAAATCCCCTTAATATATTATAACTATAGTAAACTGTATTTAATATAGTTCTATATATATTATATAGTATAAAAAAAGTAAAAATAAATAAGAAATATCTATTTAAAGAGATCTATATAGTTTAATATTCTAAATAAGCAGTATAGATATATAGTATATCTACTGTAAAATATAGTAAATATACTAATACTAACTACTATATTAAACTACTTAGCTTATAAAAGATTTAAATAGCTTTTAAAGTAGCTTTAAATTAAGTTAAATTTAAATTTATTTTTAGTAGTATTTAAATTAATTAACTAAATAAAAAAGCTTATATTAATAAAAATAAAAAAAATATATTATAAGCTTACTAAATAATAGTAAGAAGAATAATAACTAAAAAGATAAAGATAAAAACTAATAAAATCTATTAAGATTTATTTTAAAATTAAAAGAATTTTAAAATACTATTTAAATTAAATTTTAAAAGGTTTCTTTATAAATAGATATATTACTAGCTTTTTCTATAAAGTAAACTGTCTATAAATTACATTACTATATATATATATTAAACTTCCCTCAATAAGGAAACCTAGTATTTAAATTTACTGTATTTTCATTATATACATTATAATTACCAAAGCCTAAGTTTGGATTTCAAGCTGCTTTTTTTTTCCATCTGCCGGAATCCTGTCTAACTTTTTCGCCCTGCAGCCATTCTAACCTTTATGTCTAGAGTCACAAATCCAACGACCCAACCTCCAGAACGCCCCAAGATCCCCAACGCCCATATTGACCCGTTTAAGTCATCCGAATCCGCCCTCTAGCCAGCGCCCTAGCTGGCTATCATCCGCACCACCTCCACGCAGCGCAAGAGCTCCTCAAACCGGGGCTCAAAAGTCTTTCTGCCTATTTCTTCGATGAACTTCTGGCCCCTGCCATTTAGGTTGCCATCTTTAAAGGCTCTGGCTGTGACGGTCGGGTCTAACCTAGGGGTATATAGGGTAGGTCCAAGGCGTGTAGTTTATGATCGAGTGGATTAGAACGTCGTAGTGAGAAATGTAGGTTACGGTCTGGTAATGGTAGAATAGTAGATTCAATGTAACCAAGTGTGTTGATAGCTGGTGAGGCTATCTGTCTATGAGAGTGCTAAATAAATATGCTTATATACTAGGGGTATTTATAGGGGCTCACTAGGTGAGAGTGAGTCAGATCTTGTAGCGTGGATGTACACAAACTGAGGGTTAGCAGCTAGCTTCCTTAAGGGGTGGGCAATTTTGCAGGGTTTAAAGTGGGGCGGAAAAAAGCTTGGCAGTGGGATGCAAATAGCAATTTAATTAGCTAGAAGGCTATATTTGTAGAGCAACCCGCAGATAGAATTTATTCCACTATAATCAAAATGTTATTACAGCACAAACTCAATTCTCTATTATTTTCCCTATAATCTATTATTAATATATTGTTATAATAAGTAGCTCGAGTAATATATTCAAATAGAATATTAATAACTCTAGGGAAAATAGCCCTTCTAACTAGCTTTAGGAAGAATAGGAATTTATTAAGAGTAGTAAATTTAATAAGATAAGAATAATATAATATATTAATAATATATTGCTAATATATTAGATAGTAAAATCTAGAGTTTAAATTAGCTATACTAGAAGAATTAATTCTAGTTTTAGTAGTACCTATAAGATTAGATTATAATACTATTTAAGATACTGCTACTATAGTATCTTAAATATATTATATACCTACTATTTTAATTTGGCTAAAGTTATTAGAAACTGGTATTAAATATATAGTATTTACTAAGTTTTTATCTTAAGAGATAAAGAAGAAGAAGCTATAGAAAATAGTAAGACTATCTATATATAATAAATTAATAATTATTTATTAATATATTATAGTTCTAATACTCTCTTAAGTAAAGTTAGCCTCTAGAATGAACCTCTTTATACTTTCTTAAATTTGCTCTTTATATATACTATAAATATAAATATATAGAAGTAAAGATTTATAAGTATCTTAATTTTAAATTAAGAGATTAGTATTACTTTAAGGTATTTAATATCTATTAGAATCTTTAGAAATAGCAGTAATAAAAATTAAATATAAAAAGTAATAAGAGAGATACTGCTATATTAGTTATTTTTAATCTATATATAATATATTACTAATTTATTCTCTATTAGATAGATATAGGCAATACTTACTAACTATTAGTATTATTAAAGCTATATAAAGTTAACTAGTAGTTATATTAATATATATCGGCCAGTCTTTATTAAGAAAGAAATATAAATAAGTTAATTTATAAATATATTATAATCTATTAACAATCTATTATTAGTAAGTTACAGAATAATATCTTATTAAAGTCTACTATTAGTATTAATAGTATAATAATAACTATCAGTATACTATTATACCTTTTTAATTTAGTTAGGTTTTATTCTTAATTGAGAATATTATCTTAGGACTTAAAAAATATAGTAACTCTACTAAAAGATACTTACTATACTGTTAATAGAACTATACAGTAGAAAGTAAAATATAGTAAGTATTACTAATTAATTATAAATATATTATTAATTTATTATAGATATTATCTATATTCCATCTAGTTTTAATAAGATTATATAAATAAAATATAAAGTTATTTAGAAAGTCTTTATTCCTTATAATCCAACTATTCTATACCTTCTTATTATATCTTATAGTATTTACAACTATCTACTACTACTACTATTAAAAATTCCTATTAATATTCTTATTAAGCTATATAAAACTATTATATAATAGAAATATCTACTGGATTTATTAAGTATATAACCTTAATCTATTAATAATATATTACTAATAGATTAAAAATCTATAGGCTTAATCTCTAGATATTAAGAATCTTTATAAAAGCTATAATAGCAGAAATCTAGCTTAAGTCTATCTAAGTTTAGTAAATATTAGCTGACTTTAATATCTTTTCTACAGTTAGCAGGCTATTTACTTTCCTCTTAAAGTCTTACAGCTTAAAGCTTATTATAAGTATCTTACTTATTATAAGAATAACAATCAGTAAGTAAGAGTTATTAGAATATATTAATAATAAATTACTAATAGATTATAGTATATTTAGATTTTTAAAAATAATAGAACTAATCTTTTAATTATTATATTCTATTATAAGTAGGTTAAGCTTCTTAAAGATCTAAACTTTTTTTTCTTTCAGATTAATATAAATTATAAGTATATTACTAGTAAGACTAATTATAAGATTATCTAGAGAACCTACAATTAAAAAGTAAAAATAAATATATAATAACTCTATAATCTATTAATAATATATTAACAATCTAATATAGTATTCCCAATTCTTTAAGCTATTATAAACTCTCAATCTGCTAAAGCCTATTAAAATCTTTACAGTAAGATCTTTAACTTTATTACTACTGAATTTTCTATTTAGCTAAAGTAATATTATCTTTATTATAAGAAGATTCAAGATATTACTCTTAATTAAGATCAAACTAATATAAAAGATAATTAATCTATAATATATTATAAAATCATTATTAATATTTTTAAGCTTAAAAGAGTATCTATATTATAAGGTTAATAGTACCTATTAGCTATAGCAGATTTAAGCAACCTTATATATTTGCTTTTATTATATCCATTTTAAGTAAGATATTAATAAGTTAAGTTCTTTAAGTTATAATTAATTACTAATCTATTATTAGAGCAAACCTACAATAAGCTTAAAAACTTCTCTTAAGACTTAGACTTAATATATTAACTTATACTCTCTCTTAAAGATACTAAATCTAAAGAGGCTTATTTTCAGAGATATACTATATCTATTAATAATAAGTTTATATCCTTTTTTAAATTAATAATATATTACTAATATATTATTAATAGCCTACTCTATACTTACCTATTAAGTTCAATATAAATAAAAGCTAGCTATTACAGCTAGCTTATATTTTACTTACTCTTAGATAACCTATCTATAATAGAATAGCTATAAGAGGTTAACTAATTATATAGAGTAATTATATAAGACATCCTATTAAGCTAGCAGGCAATATAGTAGTTTACTTAAGGTTATTAAAGTATAAAATTAAAAATTAATTATTAATTATTAATTAATTACTAAATATTTCTATAAGAATAAAGCTTTAATCTTAATAAGATTTCCTAGTAACATACTGATACTACTCTTAAGGTACAGCTATCTTATAAAGATCTTACTGTTACAGGCCGCTTTTAACAGAACAATCAGCATAAACATATTATTATTTTATCCTCTATTTAATAATATATTATTAATCTATTATAGAGTTCAGATCTAATTCTTCCAGCCCTAACATTCAATTGAGAGATTAGAAGTAAAGTTAGTTACCTTTAAGAAGAAGAGAAGTCTCTCTATATCTATATAGTAGACCTTCTATATCTTTATCCCCTCTTAACTCTAAAGGTCAAAAAGATCAATCTATTAGTTCAGCTCAATCTATATTATTATCTAGAGTACCTCAGTATATTATAATTAATTAGGAATATATTATTAAATTATTACTAAATTATAATAGTTTAATAGTAGCCCTAGCTCTAACTCTAACTCCAATTTAGATAGCTTCTAATTAATCTTCTTAAATTAAGACTTTAAAATATCAAAAAATTCAATTACAGATACTTCAGTATTAAATACAGCTTAAGAAACTAAAGTTAGAAAAAATCAGATTAAAAAAGAATATTAAAAACTAATAGCTTTACTAGACTAATTATATATTATAATACATTACCAATATATTATACTAAACTTTTTAAAAAAATCTAAACTTTAACTTCCTTCTTACTAATCTTACTATCTGATATAATAATAGTCTTAAGCTTATTAATAAAAAAAGCCTAAAAAGCATACTTCTTACTGACCTTAGGTAGGGGGCAGACTATAATATATTGTCAATATATTATTAATTATTAGAAAAAGAATTACTTACTAACAGTCTTATCTAAAGCTGAATACTTCTCCTTATAAATATAGCAGTTCTCTCCTTTACATCCATCCCAGCTTTATATCTTATATTTCTAACCTAAAGCTAGTAATATATTAATAATTTATTATAGTAAAAGGGGTTAAAATATTTATATCTTCTTTCTTATAGCTGTTACTGCCAGTTTTATAGCAGGGGATATTAAGATTGTTAATATTATAAATAATAACAGTAGGAATAATAGAAGTAGAAATCTAAAAAAAAAAATTAATAAAAAAGTAATAATATATTAACAATTAATTACCTTAAAGCCTTTATAAAGAGTATTTAGATCTATATTATCTATAACCCCCTTAAGAAAGACTAAATATAAAGTCTAATAGTCTAAAAAAAAATTAGTATAAAGATAATAGGCATAATATATTAATAATAAATTACTTATAGCTATAATAGACTCTTCTATTAAGCTTACCCCTTAATATATTTTTACTAACCTTAGCTTTATAGCAGCTATAAATATAGACCTTAAGGTTAAAAATATAAATAAATATATTATTCTAGTTTAAAATTAGTAATATATTATCAATTTATTATAGATAACTTACCTGCAGGCAGAAACTCTTTCTATCAGTTAGTATATAGTAATATAGCTTGCCTAAAGAAACCAGAATAAACATCCTATTCCTAAAAAAATATTAAATAAAAGATAAAAAGTAAAAGAATAATAATATATTATTAATATATTACAGAACACTTATATTACATTCAAAAGGCATTTTATAATCCTACTACTTTCTAATTCCAACGCTATTAGATCCAGGTTCACCAGTTACATACTCCTAGTATACCGCACACTACTCAAGGGAAAATCCTTTAGTATAAGGTATAATAGATTGTAAATAAATTGCAAGAAGAAGGGCGATAATATATTAATCGTTTGAAGAGTTAGTAGGCAATAATATATTATACTTTTGAAGAATTGGTAATTAATAATACATTAAAAAAAGGGCCCTAGGGGGGAAAAAAGGGGAAGGAAGGTTCTAGGTGCAATCTATTAATTTATAGCTAAGCTGAGGGGTAGGTCCATAAAAAGAATTCTCCAAGCCAATTAAATCATTCTTAATTTTTTAACCAACCCACAGCTGAGAGTCACTAGCGCCACCCACCCCTCCAGTAAGCTAGCTGCTAACCCTCAGTTTGTGTAGGACCTCTCTTATAGCTTATCGTGGGGAAGTAAGTCAGGCGCCCCAGCTCACTTACACAGGGTGAGTTCGGGATCTGTGTTAGGTGAAAAAGCAGATATATTATAGTTCTGCCGGTTGTAACCGTCTGGTCCCAACCTGGGCTGTAATACTAGCTAAATTCAGTAGAGCGGTCTTTTCTATCTGAATAAAGCTAAGGTTGATACTAATAACTCTATTTTCTTGCAAATTAACTCTATTATAATTATCTAAAAATAAGTTATATCTAAATATAGTTAATATATAATCTGTTAATTTTATATTTAGTTATAAATATATAGTAAAATAAATAGTTTAAAAGCCTATATCTTTTAAGGAATTTTTAATATACTCTATATTTTGCTCTTTCTATATTATCTTTAGAATTATAAAGATATCTAATACTATATTGATATTTAGTTTTATATTATTAGAATATTAGGCTGATATTATAAAGAGCTTTATAGATAATTACTATAATAGAAGTTAAAATTAAATAATAGTTAGAAAGAAAGTTAGCCTCTTAATAATAGAAAATATTAGTCTTTTTTATATCTTATTACTTAAAATAAGATTATTATCTTAAGGTTATTACCTACAGATAGTAAGATTATTAACTGTAGATAGTAAGATTATTAACTGTAGATAGTAGGATTAAAATTAGAAGAATTAAAATTAAAAAGATTAAATTAAAGCTTAAGGTAAAGACTAATATATAATAAGCTTATTATTTAGCTACTATTTCTTTTATTGCTAGATATAGTATTAACTATTTATTTCTATTATGTAAAAAAAACTATATAGTTTTAATCTATCTGATAATATTAAGTAAAGCTAAAAAAAAAAAAAAAAAAAAAAAAACTAAATATATATTAAACTTAATTTATTTCCCTCTTAAGTATAAATAGTAAATAGTTTTTATTCTATAGCTTACTATTAGATTTTTCCTTTTACTATAAATTAATTTAAAAAATCTAAAAGAAGAATTATATAGCTAGCTAGCTTATATAGAGTATAAATAATAACAATAGTAATAAGATAACATAATTACTAATATAATACTTATTTTCTTATTAAATCTAAATAAGGTTTATAAATTTAATAATAAAGTCTATAGAAAAAGATATAATAGTAATTAGAATAAAAATACTACTAATAGTACTTATTATATTAATATTATTTATTTATATTAAAATATTAAAAAAAGAGTAAAAAGACTAATACTTATTTTTAAAATATATATAAATATATTTTTCAGTTTAAAAAATAGATATAATAAGTATTAAAGTTTTTTTATAGAAAAAACAGTTTAAAGTTACTATAATTTTTTATCTTAATATAAATAGTACTAACTATAAAAATAATACTAAATAATATTAAAAAAGTCTATAGAAAAATAACAATATATACTTTTTTATTAATTCTATATATAGTTATTAATAAGGTTAATAAGAGCTATATAAATATAAAGTTTATTAAAGTAATAGTAAAAATACTATATATATATTAAAATTAATTACATATATATAGCTTAAAATCTTAATAAAAAGAATAAAATAAATTACTACTACTATATTACTATATAATATAATATTAATAGAAGTGTTAATAATAAGCTATAATTAGTTATAGCTCAAAATACTATATAAGAAAAGTAAATAGAAAAGTATATATTAAAAAGAAATATATAAACTAAATAAAAAATAGATATAAAGAATATTTAGCTTAATATTACTATACTTATTAAATTAATAGATAATAATAATAGCAATAAAAATAGTAATAATAATAAGTAGCTTAATTACTATAATATTATAATAGTTATTAAACTTAATATAAATTAAAATTAATAGGCTAATTAAATTAAAAAAGATATATTTAAAGTAAAAAGCTTATTATTTTATATATTAAATACTACAGTAAAATATATTTAATAAAAAAGTTAAAAAGAAAGTATTAATATTATAAACTACTTTAAGAATACTATTAATATAAGCTTTATTATTTTATATATTAATATTAATTAAATTTAATATATAATATATTATATTATATTTTATACTCTACTTAAGCTAGCTAGCTATATAGTTCCTTTTCTAAATTGCCTAAATTAATTTATAGTAAAGGGAAAAGTCTAATAGTAAGCTATAGAATAAAAACCTCTTATTACTTACTCCTAAAGGGGAAATAAATTAAATTCAGTATATATATATTATAGTATAAATTATAGGTAGTCTACTTTATAGAAAAAACTAGTAATATACCTACTTATAAAAGATTCTCTTAGAGTATAGTCTATATAGTATTTTAAAATTCTTTTAATTCCAAAGTAAATTTAAATTAATCTTATTAGTTTTTCTTTTTATCTTTTTAGTTACTATTCTTCTTACTATTATTTAATAGGCTTAATATATCTTCTTTTATTTTTACTAATATAAGCTCTCTTATTTAGTCTATTAGCCTAAATACTACTAAAAGTAAACTTAAGTTTAATTTAACCTAAAGTTACTTTAGAGGCTAATTAGATTCCTTATAGACTAAATAGTTTAATATAGTAGTTAGTATATTTACTATATTCTATAGTAGGTATACTATATATCTATACTGCTTATTTAGAATATTAAAACTGTATAGATCTCTCTAAATAGATATTTCTTACTTATTCCTACTCCTTCTATACTATACAGTATATATAGAACTATACTAAGTATAGCCTATTACAGTTATAATATACTGTAGGAATCTTATCTATAGAGATAGAGCAGACTGTATTCTTTATATAGTGAGATTCCCTATAGCAGCTATATTTAGTATATTCCCAGTAGTATTACGCAATATACCTAAAGCAGTAATATTTAAAGTACTATTTAGGTTAGATATCTTTTAAATAGAGTTTAAATTAATAGACTTCTATAGCTATAATTATACTCTAGTTATAGAGTTTATTTATATCTATTAGTTTAGTTAATAATATAACTAGTAATTAATAAGATCTAGCTATATAGTAGCTCTATAGCAGTTTGATAGTATATATTTTAATACTATTTACTTATTGAATTTCTGCTGCTAGATCTTTAAGTAAGCTCTCTATATAGCTAGTTAAGACCCCTTTAGCAACTATTATAAACTGCCTTAGGACTTAATATGTATCTATACTGAAGATAATAGGGATTTAAGTATCGCCCTTAAGGAGATCTATAATCAGTCTGCAGAAGAAAACTGTAATATCCCCACTAGCGAGGCAGTATAAAACTACTATAGATAAGAAGTAGCCCTTCAGAAGGGTGCAGTTAATAGCTATTACTGTATCTAACAGTATACAGGCTGCAATATTAGGGGCTATACTTAATGATCTAATAATAACCTCCCTACTGAGGCGGGGGGGGGATTATTTTAGATGCTGGTACTTATACTTAGGGGGGCTAGAGTGCCCCCTTATTATAAATAACTTAAGCTTAGATTAGAGTCTTATTAGGTAGTTTCTAAAGGGCAGTAGATATTACTTTTTTAATAGTAATTATAATTATTTCTATAAGAAGCAATAAGATTAAAATCTTACTGTTAGTACTTTAAGTATAGCTTATAGCAGTATTAACTAAGATTACTATTAGCTTTTATACTAAGAAGAAAGTAGCTTTTAGGATAATTAGTTTAAGTTTAAGTTTGGTTTTATTAAAAAGGTCTTTAAGTTAATTGCAGGTTGTTTCTGTATTGGGCTCGGTCTGCAGTAGGTGCGGGTTTTGCTGTGAAAAATTTTTCTTAGGGGGAGGGGGACGGTCTGTAAACTTAATATCCTCTATTTTGCCTAGTATGTGTGCTATATGCAGTGCAGCGACGATATAGGAGAGAAAGGGGGGTAAAAAAGGTCTGCAGAAGATGTTATTAGGGTTAGAATTAATTTTAGGTATAAGACTGAGGTACAGTAGGGGTAACCGTAAAATGTTTGCTATTATTATAATATATAATATAGTTATATTTAAACTACTATTAAATTATAAGTATTAATATTAAAATTATCTTTTTACTATTAAATAATATATTTTTATTTTAAAAAATAATAAGCTGTAAATAGTTATATTATAAGTATAACTTCTATTTATATATAGTTAGTTAAATTTGTCTTATTTTATTTACTATAGTTTTATTATTATTATTAATTTCTACTAAATTTAATTTCTATTTAAATATATAAGTATATATACTACTTTATTAATTTTAAAATATTAAAATAGAGTAGCTTAAAGTAAATTATAAAATAGAAATCTTATTATTTAAAGTAGTATTATTAGTAGTATTATAAGTTATAATATATAAATAGCTTATTTTAATTAGTTACCTTATTAAATATATATAATTTATTTTATTTTTAAATAGTTAGCTATAAATAAAAAATATAAAAAAACTATATTAGTTAATATAAAAAAGTATATAAAAAAGAAAAATAAAGTAATAATTATTATAAAGCTTATAGTTAGTAGTATATAAAAATTACTAGTTAGTTATTTTTATATTATATTATTATTATTAAATAACTAACTTTATATTAATAGTTAAAAGGTTTTTTATAAGAAATAATTTATATTATTTTAATCTATCTCTATTTAAACAGTTTAATTAAAAATTATAAAATAGTAGTAAGTTTATATAATACTTTAGTATTTTTAATAGTATTTCAACTTATATAATATAATATTTAATAGTCTATTTAAGCTATCTAACTAATTAATATATTATTATAATTAAATAATTCTTATTTATTACAGCTATAATTAAAATAGTAATTAGAAATAATTAGAGATAGCTACTTATTAAGCTTAAATAAAACCTTTTATACTTAAAAGTTATATATATTTATATTTATATAACTTTTAAGTTTTTACTTTTTTATAACTTTAATATTAAGATATCTCTATTTTAATAATAGCTATATTCTATAAATAGAATTTTATTATAGATATTAACAATTTATAGAATAATAGTAGTAAGTTAGTATAATAATTCTGTATTAAATTAGTAGCTAATTAATATAGTAATTTTATACTTAAGAAAATCTAAAGATTATTATTTACTATAATAAAAAGCAATATTATTATATCTTTTAAATATTTTAATTCTTTCTTCTAGTAATTTCCTAATATTAAGTATATAAGGATATCCTCCTTACTAAGTTTATATTATATTCTATTAGTAGTCTTAAAGACCCCAGAAGAAGACCATTCTATAACTGTACTGATATTATCGCTTAGCACCTCCTTAAAGCCTTGCGTATCCCAGCTGTTTGTCGGCTAGATCGATTGAAGCCAGATGTTACTGCAGTGGCGCGACTATTATTGACCTCGCGTGGAGGAACATATTCGACCTTATGCGCTGCCCAGTCAGATGCGCTTTCCCACAGTACGCCACCGCGTAAGATGGACTAGTTCTAACCTCGCTTCCCCCTGAGCTACTTTTGTGGCTTGCGGAATTAAATTTCACCGATATCCGAGCTAAAGCCTGAAGATGTAGGCAGCGATCTAGGTAGCCCCGCATCACGGTTGATACCAAAATAGAGTGGATTCCCGGTCAAAGTTTCCAGAACCGCGATTTTTGTGGGCACAGCAACTAGGATATATCCATGCGTTCTATACCATTAAATTGCAACAATGTGAGCACGGCATGCGCGGGATGCTTGAGTAAGTAGGGTCAAGAGTGAACTTTGACGACCTTCAAAGTTGAAGCGAATGTTTGAAATAACAATTTCAGCCGCACGAGGCTGCGCGTCAGACGTACCCACCCGTTGGCTTCCTACAACCCCGCTCATGCCTTCTTTGCTAAGCTTCTCATCTTCCTTCGAATCCGCATATCACAGAGAGTCTCTTACTACACATCGCGCAATATTATAAACAATATGACGCCCAGACGACCTGCTAGGCGTCTCGACTTTGAGATTGCCATTATATGCGCCCTCAGGATCGAAGCAGACGCTGTTCGAGAGCTCTTCGACCGCCATTGGGAAGACGACGGGCCACCTTACGACAAGGCGTCGGGCGACCCAAACGCGTACTCTACGGGACTTGTCGGCCGTCACAATGTTGTGCTCGCCCACATGCCTGGCATGGGGAAGGCCAATGTTGCAGCGATGGCGTCCAGCTGCCGTGTCAGCTTTCCCAATATCAGACTGGCATTCGGCGTTGGCGTTTATGGTGCCGTCCCCATTGTACCCAACACCAAGAATGAGATCGTCCTCGGGGATGTTATCGTGAGCACTGGTGTCATCCAGTATGACTTTGGGCGGCAGCTTCCAGAGCGCTTCATGCAAAAAGATACACTCCTGGAATCATTAGGAAGACCTAATAGAGAGATCCGCGCGTTGCTAGCGAAGTTAGGTGGCATCCATGAGCGGAAGAAGCTCAGAGACAAGCTGGCTGGTCATCTTGAAGAGCTTCAGAAAGAGTCTGAGCTAGAAGCAGAGTATCCAGGCATCGCGAATGACAGATTATTTGACGCAACATATCGACACATTGAGGACGGAAAGACGTGCGAAGAGTGCGGTTGCAACGGTCAGCTTGTTAGGCGCCGTCGCCTCGATCAAAGTATACCACAGCCAGTTGTCCACTTCGGCTTGATTGCGTCTGGCGATACAGTGATGAAGGACGGAGAGGAGCGCGATAGCATCGCACGGCAAGAGGGCGTCATCGGCTTCGAGATGGAAGGTGCTGAAATTTGGGATACCTTCTCCTGTATTGTGATCAAAGGCGCTTGTGACTATGCCGACAGTCACATGGCGAAGGGGTGGCAGCGGTATGCAGCTGCAACGGCGGCAGCATGCACAAAGGCTTTCTTGGAATATTGGGTGCCCACAGACAACGTCGACCCGGCGGGTGCTGACCCGAACTGGGAGACCAGCTCTGTTGCGTCAATCGGGTCATCAAGTACGTTGGTTGGCAGCACAGCTTCCGGCCCTGTACAATCCGGCCTTCAACAGGCAGTATCATTTCTTCTCGATAACGAAATCCTATATCGGCTATTCCAGACAGCTGTACAGAGGCCGGATATTGGTGTCGATAGGTTTTGCAGGAATCTTACTCGCGTCCTGAAACGCTTTGGGATAGAGCTTACACAGGAAGCAGACTCCGCCGACGAGAATACTGCAGCAACCTTTTTCCAGAAGTATCGGCTCTCGATCGCATTTGTTGTCAGCAAAAGGGTGGCTGAGATGAACCCGGAGCCTATTATTGATGATCAGCCGAACAAACCGGAGCGTGATCTGCCAGAGAGCACCGTATCGGACAATGAGGACGAGGGTGAGGGCGAGGGCGGGGGTGGTGACAAGTATGAGGATGGATCAACATCTAAACAGATGGCTGATGAGGATGTCAGTTTCGATTCCATCAAACCCTTCATCTTGTCCAGTAATGCATTTCAACAAATGCTCAGAGGGCTCTCCGACTTTGTGCATCCATCCTTTTGCTCACATGCTCGGAAATTGGTGGAAGAGGTTTTGCGGGACAAAGACGTCGAAAATGACCGATACTGGACTGATATGGAACTCAAGCTCAGGGTTATCCTCACGGAACTGGAAGAATCACGCCCCCACAGATCATGCTCGATGTTGAGTCGACAATTTCGAGACTCGATCAATTGATGGCGGGCATTGAATCGATAACTGGGGAGAAATGGAATTGGTGGCCACTGGCCCCTCCAAAGTATCCGCTAGGCCCATCAGAGGTGAGAATCAGATGGCGCTGTGTAGGTGTTTTCCCCAGTATTGCATACGGGCGCCAGTTACGATGCTAACCTCGCCAGAAATGTAAGGACACAAGATGCGAAACTGTCCCGGCGACTTTTGCGGGTAGGATTGCCGCGCTGTTGCAGAAGTATCCTCTGGCAAGTGGGCAAAATGCAGCGGCTCCGGCCTCCTCCACATCGGCACCCTCCTCATCGGCACCCTCCTCATCGGCACCCGCCATGGTAGGGTCAACAATCGGGACAAGGGCCATCACACTAGGCAGTTCTGGGTCCATAACGCCCTATCTACCGTCTTCTGTTGGTTCTGAGACGCAAAACCGCAGTCAACACCTACACCAGCGACCCAGATACATCTTTGTCGTGGCGACCTCTAATCGACCCAACGTTCACCAACTTCGATCTCTCTACCTAGACACCCATAGCTTTGGTAAGGAACTACGGAATACCTACTACCAGCTTAAGGGTTTCTGGCGTTCCTGGTTTTCTCCGTATGAGTTTTCCCATTGCGATTTCATGAAAGTGAGCAACCTATCCACCCCTTTCTCTTTTCTCCTTCCAGCACTAGGTGGTATACTTGGCCGCTTGTTACGGGCTTAGACCCCGGGTACTCTATAGCTTTAGTTCTAATACCAGCCAGTTTGAGAAATTCATGCCAGGCGGCTACGCTCCCCGGGCAACCTGGGATTCCCCCGACATCGCAGACTGATTACTACTACAGTCCCCGACCAGCAGACTGCGATCCACCAATCTCCCCAGAAGAGTTTATACACATTTTCACATATGCAGTGTATAAGCAACGACCTTCATTGGTGCAGGCACTAATTGAGGTGGTGCTCACCTTCTCCCAGCAGGGCTAGAGCAGATAGCGGGTTGAAAGTTGCAGGACAGAGCGTTCCCTGTTTCTGGCTTGGAGGAACCAGCGGGATATATGAGTATCGCCCGGCGGAGAGAAATGCACAATGAGAGCCATCGACAGTGGCGCCTGCGCGTAGATAAAACTAAAGTGGCTTTCCTCTCTGTTCTCTTTTCTATATAAAAAAAAAAGCCCTCTATCTCTTGATCAAAGAGCCCAAGAATAGAACAAGAAAAGTCACGGCGAATGCCAACGGGGTGGTGGCATTTTGAATATCCCCAGTAATATATCCAAGGGAGTAGAGTACACAAAAGACGAGAAACGGGGAGAGGCAAAGGACGATGTAAACCGATGTCATTAGGGCCGATCGTTGTTCATGGATATAGAGACCCCAGAAAATCTCACGTCCCATACCATATTCGTTGAGATAGGAATACCTCTGGGGGATGCGATGAACAGTATCGTTGCTGAGTTCGTTGACGAAATTAAAGAATGGGACACCCCGCTGCATCCTTTATCTCCTGATCGCGTAGGCTCCGTCCCGCGCGGCTCTAGAACGGTTCCTCCAGGCTTCCTTTGGCGGGCCGCTTGCCGGACCAAAAAGCACGGACCATTTTGCCAAGACTGGGCCGTTTTAACGGTGTGTTTTCTGTCAGATTGCGGTATATGAACTTAGATGCATAAGCAGTTACCACTTATAGTGGTGCCCTACGTTTTTGGGCCTGACGGTGTAATCTAACATTTTCCTTATATTCACTGTGACTTTTACTGTGATATAACACGTGCTTCCTGTTAGCTTCGCCCCAAGCTCGCTCCCACCGGCACACTCCCCTATCTCCCTCCCAACACCCGGCTCTTCTCGGGCCTGCGGGGGCAGGAATCTCAAGAGACGAAGGCAACCCCCGCTCAGCTTGCGTCCCCATGATCCTCAGTGCATTCACTTCGATTAACCACCCAGATACAGTCGAGCTCTTCCTTTTTAGGCGCTAAGTCGCGGACCCTGCCCCCAAGCGGACTTACGTAAGCCAACAGTTAGTTTTAATTGCGGCCCTCGAAATTAGTACCTAACTTGAAACCAAATCCTTCCCTTTCTATCGCTTGAGCCGAAACAGCTCTATGATGCCTCCTAGGCGGTCCTACAAGAAAAGCACGGCTGGATGCAAGACATGCAAACGGAGGAGGGTGAAAGTAAGCATCACATATCGGACGCCGTCGTGATCTTGACGGGGCAATATAGAAGTGACTGACCTAGTCTTCAGTGCGACGAGACTCACCCAAAATGTGGACAATGCAATAAACACGGTGTTCTATGCGATTTTGTATCTACAAGCGTCAGCTCCACGGCATATATGACACTAGCTCAAGACACTGAACGTCTTCGACCACTAACCCCAGAGATATTACTACGAGAGCCAACGTTAGAGCCGCTGTTATCACCCCCATTGCAGAATGGACGATTGATAGAGATGCGCCTGGTTCATCATTGCACCTTTATGATATGCGAAACGATGTAAGCTGGGCATACCCCTTTTAAATCACGTTCCTGCCCAAAGTCATATGCTGATATGTCTTGCAGGCGTGTGGTACAGGACGCTCGGCTTCGGCACAATTGGTCTACAGAAGTGCCTTCTATGGCTTTCCAAAGTGGTCCTTCCAATCATCATCTCTTGAACCTTCTTCTCGCCGTCTCTGCTCTGCATCTCCGGTCCCTGAACCCGAACGACCTCGAAGTCCGAATGGCATCCTCGTACTATCTTGACTTGGGGCTACAGAAGTTTATTGGGATGCTCGACGAAATTAATGAGGAGAACTCACCTTTCCTTTTCGTTTCCAGTGTCTTGGTTGCACTGTACGCGTCTGTCTCACGTCTAGAACTGAAACTCGGCAACCAATATTCAGTACCCGGTGCCTGGTTCCGGACGCTGCATGGGATCAGCACTATCGTTTCTATTAGCCGACCTGGGATTAGGAAGTCTAATCTTGAGCCACTACTTGTCAAGGATCAGCCCTTATCCCCTAGACGGCTCATAGATGGCGATACCCTATTCACAGGACTCTTGGCGGGACTGGAAGATGCAAGCTTAGACCTAGAGTGTATGACTGTCTACGTTGATGCTGTGAGATATCTGAGTTGGGCTCATGCTTTGCACCAGGCTCAGGAAGAGAAGGACATTGTGCGAAGACATATTTTGGCGTTCCCAACTGCTGTGCCTGCACAGTACATCTCGCTCCTAGAATGCCACGACCCCCGAGCTTTGGTCATCACGGCGCATTTCTTTGGATTAGTTACCTTTGTGGATGAGATTTGGTGGCTGGAAGGACTCGCCAATAAGGAGATAATGGGGATTCTAACGCTTGTGCCAGATAATTGGTTGTGGGCGATGCAATGGCCGATTGAACAGATCCAACATGGGGATGTTGGGTTGAAAATATGCACGTGATTCTGGTCTCTACATAGTAACTTATTAGTCAAGGGTAGTAAAGACAGTGGTTCTACTACTCTTTAGTAGTAAGGCGAATAATAATTTTATCAGGTATTAAGAATTCTACGCCGGTAATACCAATACGACCTGTTTATCTATCTATTTCTCTAATATGTACTATCACCTACCTCTACTACTAATTTAGGTGGTATCCGTGGGACTTCACGGTATAGGATCTGGTTAATGGCCTTTAGTTATTAACCTCACAGAGACGCTCTCTATCTTGGCTGCTCTTTAGAGTAAACCATCCTCTGCAACAGCAGGCGATCTAGGCCATCTTTTGTGTGAGCACGCTTTTTCTGCAGCTATGCTGGTGAGCGGGGGGCTGGCTGACAACCGACACGCACCGATTGTTAATCTACACGTCCCACTTTGCCTTGCCAGCTTTGTGGTCTGGCTTCTATCTACTACGTATCAAGAAGTGCCATGTCTGTGTCCTTGTGTTTGTCCCTCGAGAGTTGCGTGCCGCTTTAGAGGTGCTCTGATCATGTCCTTATATTCCGGCTCCGTCGGTGTTATAACCCCTTGTTTGAGACCTTATACCTCCAGTCTCCCCCCAATGCTCGACCTTGTCAGTTGATTCCCCCAGGACCTATGTTCCTATAAACTCGATGCTTTGCTGGCTATTTCGCGCTGGTATTCCTATGTGACGTAGCCGCATAGTGTTGCTATCTTCCACTGGGTTCCTACGTGGTTGCTTATTTGCAAGTTGCGATCAACGATGAAGGTGATGGTATGTGTAATGAAGAAGTTCCACGACGTGCAATGCTTTTCTTGATTCAAGATATCAAAGTACGAGGTACAAAGCTCCCGCATGGTATTCGCAGACAGTTATTGTCTACCAAAGGATTAGTAATCCATCTATATTAAAATAATATATTAATAGCAGACTAATCTATTTGTTTTAAAAAATTGTATAGCCATAATTATAACACGCTGGGTATTTAATTCTTAATTCGCTAAGGAGGTAATACTAGTACATATAATAGCTTAGCATTGCAGTTAATTATTATAGCACTCGTTAATATAGTAAGCTAATATGTAAACTAATATGCTGCTATGATAGTTATATTAAACTTGATATTCGTATATTATTCTATACTACTATAGTTAATAAACATCTCACGTTGTGTGACTTACTCTTCGGATATCGTGTTCTGCTCCCCCTGTGACCGCAACAGTGACTCTATGGGTGTTAAATCAACGTTGGGGGAGGCGTGGTGATCAGCAAAAGCCATTAGAGCCACGGGCAGCGGTTCTGTGCTGATAGTTCTCTGCGTCAACGTTTCACTTTGCAGGCAAATGGTATTCCAGAAAGGCTCGCAACGAGCCATAGACAACTGAATCATCAATGTAGGTATTTGCTGCGAAACAGAACATACATGCTAATGGTGAGCGCGCGGAACGCGAGACCTAATAGCTCACTCGCTATTTTGCTATGGCAAGGTCTTTCCCACTCCTGGTCGTCGAACCCCATTTTGCGCATTCACTTCCCCACGCTTTCCACTGATGCACAAGCACAGACCGACGTTCTCATTTAGCTGACACAATGGGTTCTACAACTTGCTGAATTAGCTATGATTAGATAGGAATTGCTATCCAATACGTCACTAATCCTGTCTACGGCCATGACTATGAGACTTAGGCAAGCGCAAGCGTCCGCCGCAGCCAAGCTGATCGTGTTTCGTTGGCAATTGTTGACAGGGTCGCGTTCGGGACCAATAGGTCGAATCCGTGGAACCCACCAGGCCAGACATGCAGTTCTGCCTGCACACCGCTTGCCCAGAGTTGGGTGGCATAAGAAACTGCTTCATCTCGAAAAACCTCAGCAGAACCGACGTCGATGAAAGCTGGCGGGAGGCCGACGAGGTCTGTGGCACGCGAAGGGGCAGCGTAAATGCTGACATGGTCGCCTCCGCGCCGCTCACCCAGCAGACAAGTCCAGCCGGTCTGGTTGCTTCCCTGACTCCAGGTGCCCTCTTCAACGTACTGCTGGCTCGAAACAGTTATGTTACGATCGTCCAGCATCGGGCAGATCAGTACCTGGGCCCGTAATGCTGGTATACCACGATCTCGAGCCAACAAAGCCGTGCCCGCCGCTAATCCACCACCCGCAGAGGATCCTGCGATGATCAGGTTATTCTGATCAATCCCTAGCTCATCGGCGTGTTTATGCGTCCACAGGAGTCCTGCATAGCAGTCCTCGATCGGGGCAGGATCCGGATGCTCAGGAGGAAGCCGATATTCGACCGAAACGCACACAGCACCAAGTTCTACCACCCAGTCGAGGATGCCTCCAATTCCCAGGAAGCGATTGCCGGCGATCATCCCTCCACCATGTGTATAGTAAATACCCGGATGGACTGGTTCAATCTCGTTTGGCGAGCCTTTCATGGTGTTCGTTTTACTTGGTAGCGCTCGAAATATCGATACCACTAAATCGCCTCCTTGACCAGCGATAGTGCGTTCCTCATGTTCGATGGGCCGTCCAGCAAGAACGTCGCCGATGCTAGGGCTGGAAAGTGATCGCACTTTATCGATATGAGCCACCGTGACAGTCGGTGTAAAGTTGAGTTTGGCAAGAACCACTTCGAGTTCTGGGTCGTAGGCCGGCCGGGGAAGAGTGGACGGCATCGTGTCCGCTCTGATCTGACTTGATGTTAGCTCTAGGCAAAAAGTTAAATATCAAGAGGTAAAATACTAAACAGCATGTATCAAAAGCAATGCTTCCAATCGCAATTGTTGGCTTCCCGACAAAATAACGCTGACAAGACAAGACACTGGGCCAACACCAAGCCTAAAGTATTAAGGGATAGACAGCAGAGTTCGAACTTCTGTTAAAATACTCTGGAGGGCCTTGTCTGATGTACTTAATGCGGACTATGAGATAGGGTTCGTCAAATGGTCATTTTTTGGGTTGCATATTTAACGTTCGCGTTCGCGTTCGCGTACACCAAGGCACTGAGACTTAACCATTTCAAGCTCGAAGTCAGGAGGATGACCCGCTTGCCAGGGATGGAATTGATCAGCAACAGCACTATGTGGGGCGCTGCACGGATCCGAAATAAACGAAATAAACCCGATATATGTACAGTACTTCTATCGATGATGTTTATTTCACTGTCTATGGCTCGGCTTACTTTGGAACTCCTGGAGTGCAAGTGCCAAAGCTTTCTAAAGATCTTCATATCGCTCTATGCACTAAGGTACATAATAGGCACGCCTTAACCCACTTTCACACGATAAAAGCTTAGTCACGTTACCTTGTCTATGGCAGACGCCTTCACTCCTTACCGCACAACACAGTTGGCCACGCATGCTTTAGTTCATAGAATTCTTTTAGCATCGACCTCCCACATTTTAGTCTGAAAAGTGTACAACCCACCTTTCGTTCGAGCAATCGTTACTTTGACTTCTACTCTCCAATCGAGGGTTCCATATTAGCCACGTATTCTTTGCGGTTAGATACAATATAATTAGACAGGGCCGATATTGGAATCCACGTCGCGTAGCACCATACGAATCAGTGCAAGGCTGAAAACTTCTGTAATGTCGTTGCCGCTGATGCTGGCCGGGAAACCTCGGCAACCACCAAGGACCGGGCCTACTATCACTACAATCATATCTAGATGACTCTCTAAGCAACAAGCCGCCTTGATTGTCGCGTCCAAAATCCCTGATTGTCAAGGATCTTCCCGGGGGAGGGGGGAGGGGCGGTGACGAATCCAAGCCGGCGGACCCATTTCCGACGCCAAGGTAAAGGCGAACGCGAACGCGAACGAGAACGGTGAATCTCTATCTCAAAACACCGACATTCGACCTAGTGAGGAGAGAAAACCTATTTGCTGGGTCGTCCAATATAACTACATTATCTCCTTCCATTTGGGATTCAGGATTCTGTTCTACATTCCCCAACTCCCCATAAACAGCCCGAGGCGGCTTATCCATACATACGGTCTATTCGTGGGTATCTTGCGGCCAAGTTCCAACCATGGCGACAGCCTCATTATCGTCAATTACGACGACGGAACACGATGTCGAATACCAGCGACGTCCCCACTCCAAAGTCTCTCACTTCAGTCACATCTTGGATCAGGCTGGCATCACCCAAGCAGTACTCGACTTCGAGTTTGTCAGAGAGGGAACCAGCGACTCGCCCTATTTGGTTGAATTCCTGCCCGATGACCCCACAATCCCTTGAATTTTTCTAAGCTCCTGAAATGGAGCATCACCCTTATCCAGGCATGTGCCACACTGGCGGTCACTTTCTCCAGTTCTGCATATTCTGGTGGTGTTGGGGAGATCATCAGTGATTTTCACGCATCATCTGAAGTCGCCATTCTGGGCGTCTCTATATTTGTCCTCGGTTTCGCTATTGGGCCTCTGATCTGGGCCCCTCTGTCTGAACTATACGGCCGAAAAAACTCTTCTTCGGCACCTACATGGCCCTGACGGCCTTTAACGCTAGTGCTGCCGGAGCACCCAGCATGGCTGCCTTGGTCGTCCTTCGTTTCTTCGCCGGAGCGTTCGGTTCGTCGCCACTGACCAACGCTGGTGGCGTCATTGCCGACATGTTCAATGCCTCGGAGAGAGGTATTGCGACCAGCATCTTTTCCATGGCTCCCTTCGTTGGTCCCGCGCTAGGTAAGCTAGCTGTTCCGTATCTCTAACATTCCGGGGGTTCTGACATCAACAGGACCTATTGCCGGTGGTTTCCTCGGCGAAGCGGAGGGCTGGCGGTGGGTTGAAGGCTTGATGGCCATATTGACTGGTATGCTCTGGATTCTCAGCACTCTAATCTATCCCGAGACGTACCCTCCGGTTCTTCTCCGGCAGTGAGCTGAGGCCCTTTCCAAGAGGACCGGGAAAGTCTACATCTCAAAGCTGGATGCCGGACAACAACGCAAGAGCATTCGCTCTCAGTATAAAGATGCGCTCTCCCGACCATGGATCCTCTTGTTCAAAGAGCCAATCGTCCTGCTGACTGCCATTTACATGGCTATTATTTATTGGTACCTTGTATATGTGCTTCGCTGCCTTCCCTATCGTCTTCCAGCAGGGTCGCGGATGGAGCCCAGGCATTGGCGGGCTGGCTTTTATCGGTATCGCGGTGGGTGTGACCTTTGCTACCATAGGTACTATTCTTGATAATAAGCGATACGCTCATGCGGCCGACGCCGCTGGAGGCGTGGCTCCGCCGGAGGCTCGACTACCACCTGCTATCGTCGGATCCATCTTGATCCCGGTGGGCCTGTTTTGGTTCGCTTGGACTAACGGCAACAACATCCACTGGATTGTACCTATTATTGGTTCTGCATTCTTTGCTGCTGGTATTGTCCTGGTATTCTTATCTCTGATGAACTACCTTGTTGACTCCTGTAAGTTATTGCCGAACGGACTCTTAGTTTGATGGTGCATGTTGACAAAGCTCTAGATGTCATTTACGCGGCCTCTGTGCTCGCCGCAAGCTCCGTCCTCCGATCGCTATTCGGTGCCGTGTTCCCCTTGTTCACAAAATACATGTACGACGACCTTGGTGTTCACTGGGCCAGCTCTATCCCGGCGTTCCTGGCGGTGGCTTGCGTGCCGTTCCCCTTCTTGTTCTACAAGTATGGTGAGAAACTTCGGATGAAGTGCAAGTTCGCTGCTGAGGCAGCAATTGTCCTCCGGATGATGCGAATCGAGCGTGAGAAGACCGCTGTGGACGAAGATATTATCGAGACTGACGAGGCCGGGAAAGAGAGCTGCCATAGCACTGCAACGCCTGCGTAGCATTCATAACGTTGCGCGAGAGTGCTGATATCAAGCGGGCAAGAACCTTCAAGCCCTCCAGCAGCTAAGATTAGGCTTTCAACGTTACAACAGCCGCATAACAGACTCACAGATAGTTTTTGCTCTCGGAAGCTGGAATTTCGTCTCGGCCCTTTCATCCTCTTCAAAAAGTCTCTTAATAACACATATCCTGACCTCTCTACCAGAGGCTTCTGAGGCCACATCTCACTCCTTTCCTAGCCGTCAGACCAGCTGACAGATAATGTATTTAAAGATCTTCCTTTTCCCGTCAGAATAGCTAGAAATTAAAAGCTTCTATCACTACATTCTCTATTTCCCTAGCAGCCAGTTTGACAGCTGATAGGCGAATCAGGTGGAGTGTCTTGATCAGAGAGATGATACCACATCATTCCATTTGACCAAGTAGAATATTCATTTCAACAGCAGTGACAGACCGCTCCGTGATCCAATCAGTGCCGTATCCCCTTGCTCACGAAATAAATGTACTACCTCGGTGTTCACTGGGCCAGCTCAATCCCTAAATTTCTGGCAGCGGCCTGTATGCCGTTCCCTTCCACAATTACGGGCAGCTAGCCCAGAAAGTTGGGATAGAATTGAGTAGCGCTATATTACGGTCGTGGGAACATTTGGATGCATTTTGGGATGGGACAGGGTCGGAACACGAATCGCCGCTTCACAGTTGACGAAGAGGAGCGGCTCAATGAGTTGAAGAACGACGGACTGTCATGGGACGCCATCCATCAACGCTTCGTGAAGGACTTTCCAAGGCGGAGCCGTACCGCCCTACAGGTCCACTACTCCACGAAGTTGGGGAATCGGGGCTCGAAAGCTGGCTGCGGCGGGCGGCGACGGCGGAATGAGCGGGGCGCTGGTCTTGTACGTTCGCGAATGGATCTTCCCGACTCGCTGTCCATCCGTGGATGATTTTGAGACCCCATCGTGAAGGCTCGAGGCCAGAGGTTGGACGACACATTTTGCTCCTGGGTCGAGACAGATGGGCCTCTCTCTGCCGGGGCGGCAATTCCAGCACCTGGAGGGGTCCATTTTCTGCTAGCGGAGGGCAGCCCACACCGCGTCCATCTAATATGGGCGGGTCGGGAGGCGGGGTAGCGTATCCGAATATGGCGTCCATCTTAACAAAGCCGGGCAACTTTTTGATGCAGTGGGGCTCGACATTCGTTGGTTGTGCTGTTGCAAGGCATACAAAGTAAATGCTCCGCCAACCATCATGAGACATACCTTAGAAGAGACACAGACATCATTGGCTCGGAGATTCTGCAGACTTGGACTGGCAAAATCAAGGGGGCCAACCCTTGCAATTTCATGGGTGGGTCATACAAACTACCCCGCAATTTTCGTATCCAACGAAACTAAGCATCTTGCAACAAAGAATCTCACGACAGGGAACCGTTTCGGCCTTCTTCAGCAGGCCTTTTCGTCGGCCAGCCTGATGCGCCACAGAAACACAGAAACTCCCTCCTTTCCACCGCCATCTTCTTATTCATAATGAAGGACAGCCCGCCAGCTTGCCGCCCTCATTCGAGGCTTTCGCAGGAAAAGCAGCCGGACGCTGTTGCAAATCGCGGTGCAGGTATGCATGTCAGTACGGAGAGTGGAAGACATTGTGAGCTCATCAAGTACAGGGCTTCCGTCAAGCAGCAGAGAGCAATCTCCAGTGAGCGGCCATCTCGTCCGAGACGCGGTAGCCGTGCAGTCCACGAAGCGGAAATTCGACGCGACGTCCGAGGCCGATCCGTTGTCCCCGAAGAGAGCTCGGTTGACTCGAACGGACGCGCAACGACCTGGAGTCGTGAACGATAATTCAGAGCAAGCAGACAAGGTATGACAAACTCTCGCTCGCGCAAGTCACCAACTAATGGAGATGCTCATGCAGACCACTCCACAACAACCAAACCCTGAGTCTCCCGAGCATCCATACGTCTGGTCCCTCGAGTCCGACGTTGAGGGGCCGGAGCAAGTCTCTCCAGCCACGCAGTTGCGGAAGCGGCAGATCGACAGTGACGACGACAACACCGAACCCGAGCTTAAACGGGCGCGGCTGACACGGAAGAACTTGGCTAAGTTTGATAAGATGGGGGGGAAGAAGAAGGCAACCAATAAGGTGTCGGCGTCGGTTCCTCCCGAATCCACGGCCGACTCGTCAACAACGAAGACCACCTCGACAACGTCGCCTGGCTTCGCCACCCAGGCCCGAGACAATGGAATCCTCCCTGCGGATTTTTCTAGGCCTCCTACGAACCTGGAGGATATTCGCGGACGATACGCCAGATCTCGCGGAACTGCTTCGCCCACCGAGTCAATATGCGAGCGTTACGTCAACAGGGTTAACAATGCCCCTAACGAAGCGACTATGCTCGTTGAGGTGAGCGGAAAGCTGCTGAAGGAGTACGACGACAAAGGCTATCAAAGAGCCTTCAACCAGGCATTCACGGGCTTTCCAAACGACGTTGGCTTTAACAAGGGCCTCTCTGCTCCGCAGCCAGACTTTGTCGAAGGGCTTGGAAGAGAAGGGTTTCGCCCGTTTCCAGTTGGCAATTATATCAACGGGGCCGTTCTCTACAAGGATAATTTCCGTTCTGTGACGTTGCCGCATCTGGCTGGGGAGTGGAAGGGCCCCACCGGGAATATGACGGAAGCGGAGCTGCAGAGCTCATATGACGGAGCGGCTCTCGTCTATGCAAGAACCCAGGCCCTTTCCTATCTTGGAAAAGCTGACCCACCCGGCCATGCCGAGGTCATGACATTCACTACGGACGGCATCAATCTCAACTTATATGCACACTATTCCACTACTTCAGAGGACGGCACGCTTGAATATCACCAGTATCGCATTAAGTCAACAAACCTCATAGACTCTCACCAGGGGTATAAAGACGGCCGAAGAGGGCTCAGGAATACCCAAGACCACGCGAGGGAACAATCGTACGCCCTGAGAGACCAGCTAAAGGAGCACTGGAAGCAGCGTCGTGGTGGCCTCCATCCCATCACCGAAGCTCCTCTACCTGCCTCTGGCAGCACTTTCAAGGAGACGGCCCCGTACGAAGACGAAGCTGGCTACGAGATAGTCAAGCAACCCTGCCAGCCAACGTCCGCGGCGTCTTCTGACCTGCGCAAGGCCTCACGCTCCGTCTCTTCGTCGAAATCCGGCCAGAAACGAAAGTTCTCGTTGTCATCGTAGGAATCCTCCAACGGATCCTCTAGGCATGGCAAGTATAAGAGCTATTGGAAGAGGGATGGAAGAGGGATGGAAGCGGGCGTTACTTCCACGAGCATTCTGATGGTAGGGTCTCTTGGCTTGATGAGGAGGGGGATGGATGCTGAGAGGTTCTGCTCGGGGTCCCCACTTGAGACTGTAGATAGAACTGTTTCATTTTTGTGTTGTTGAAGGATTGACTCCTGAAACAAGTCTTGTTTACTGCCTTAATAAAAGCTTCCTATTTATCAACCCTGAGCACCCCATCGCGTGGTTAGATGGGAGCCATGTCGAGGAGTGAATATAAAGCGGAGCAATGCATTGAGATTTCTGACCCATGAGATTGTCCATCTGCGGTCTGCTGTCTTCGCCAGGCGTAACGCGTCGTGCAGCAAGACCAAGCCACCTACTGTTCTGGACAGTTGACTTGACGGAGACGACAACGACGGCAGCGGCGACTGACGGGGAGCATGCCACCACCGCCGGCATGTTTGGGACATGTGGAGAGATTAAGGAATACTGTAAACTATCTGGCAGTGAGTAAATCCAATGCTTGACATCAGACCACCGAAGAACGTGGCCCGCCAAGCATCAGCGCGGAAAACATGGTGGACAAGGCCTTGAAGGAAGGCTGCCGTGTAGCCGGGCTTCAGAATGAAATATCTCCATGGCTGAGCGATCACCTCGTCTCGTCGCCTCTCGTAAGGCATTCGTTGGAAAGGGATGATGCCGTGGATGGTGACACGTGAGCCCAGTTCTGGGCCCCCTGAAATGATACAAAGGCCCGTTTTCTGGCCACCTCTGGTCCTAAATCAGACCCTCAAAAGTCCCAGAATTGATCCCCCAACCCCAAGTAATGGTCAGCCAAGAAAGAAAACGGAGTGAGGCCTTGACGCGTGTGCGCGAATCCGAACCTCCCGCCGTCACCACAAGCCCTCAAGGTGTCGCCCGCTGGTCCACCGGTCACTCTGCCTGTTACCAGTGTACTTTGTCGTTTGGTTGAGAAAGCTTGCGCGCACAGGGAATCATGTTTGCGCAAGAAATTTGTGTCATCGCAACAGCCACACGCAACGCAACAGTCCCTGCGCACGCTTCCAGCGCGCGCGCCACATTTTGTCAGACGGAGATATGGACTATAATAACGCTACTGACAAAGGAGTGATCATTCCCTTTTGCCGTAGCGGTATTGCGACACATTTGAAGCTCTGCGCAAGACAGTGGAGATTACGTGTTGGATAATGAACTCTGCGCAACTGGTCCAGCGCAACTAGTCCAGCGCAACAGTCCCTGCGCAGGCAGTTTCGGTATTACGCTGCCACATCTGAAATGCTGCGCGACACTGTCCACTGCTGGACCTCATCTGCTTCGCTATCATTATTTTAACTGGCACATTCTAATATTTTGCTGGGTGCACTCACTGAAGAAACGCCAGATAATTTAGAGAAATAACTGCGGCTTCACAGCCTTAGTCCCTAAAGCCGGAACAGTTCTCTCACAGGGAATGCTCTTATAGTCCTCAATGTAAGCGGGCCTACGTCTCTGGGGGAAAATACTCGGCCGGTTCAAACAGATGGGCTATGACGCTGTGTGACCACTTTGACACCGGCATTTCATGTCGTTTTTTCTCACCAGAGTTCTCGGATACGATACAACTGGAGCCGAGTCTGAAAATAATTATACAAGAATTTCGTACCTAGAATTTATCTGTTTTCACAACCTCACCTATGGAGAGCACCCGATCCCCATCCAACAACTTGCTGTGGGCTAGTTACGGCCAGGCGCCATCCCTCTCAACAGACCCAATCAATGCATCGACAAACACCGTTTATCTACGACGCGACATCCACAAAATGTTTGACGAGCGGAGTCACGGCGACGCTTTCCAGCGATTTTGAGGCCTCGCCAATTTTGTCTCTGGCAATATCGCTACGCAGCTGGCTGCTGATATAGCCGCATCTCTTGCGCAGCATGACCACCTCACTGTGGGTGGATTTTCTTGCCCGGGACTGTACACACTCTTTGTTCATGGTGTTGATAATCTCAGAACACCACAGTCGTAGCGGTTGAGAGTGTGGCTAGTGGGAATGTGGCTGATGAGCGCGTGGCTTAGCAACGTGAATCGGACAATCACGTGACTGCTCGCCACCCAAGACCGTTGAACAACTACCAACCCACTTCCTTTCTCCACCACCACCACCATCACCACCACCATCACCACCATCACCACCACCATCACCACCACCATCGCCTGTCATCGCCACCGCCATCAAAAGTTCTCGCCAACGTCGCGCTCTTACCAGCTGTCCGATTTCTACCTACTGAACGGGTCGATACTCCTTCTTTAGAAGATCTGGGGTTCAAGAGAAGGGATCTGCTCGGCCTTGGAGGTTTTTCTCGAGGTCGCGTAGATTGCCTGTCTGCGACGTTTGGCTCCTCTTTCTGTGTGGTGCTTTGTCTCGTCGCATCAACCCGCGCTTCCTTGCGAGCTTCGCGCTCTGGGCCAGCTATCCGGTTTCTACCCATCGAACGAGTTTACTCCTTCACTGGAAGACCTGGGGCCTAGAGAAGGGATCTGCTTGGCCTTGGAGGTTTTTCTCGAGGTCAGGTAGGTTGCCTGTCTGCAAAGCTCGCTCGTCGCCTCTCCCTTGTCTCTTGTTTCCGACATCAAACCACGTTGCTGTTTGGAGCTTCTTCGCGCCCCCGGCCAGCTTTGCGGCTTCTACCCATCCAACGATTGACTCTTTCTTTGAAAGACCTTGGATCGGGGGAAAGGACTCGCGTGGCCTTGCAGGTTTTCTGGAGGTCCCCGAGTTGCTTGTCTGTGAAGTCGCTCCTCTACGGTTTGTGGTTTGCGACTTTTGTCAGTTCCGGTAGGTTGTCTTCGACCCATTATGTATCTCACGTGAACAGGCACCTCGTATCACGACGTATCCAGACCGCAAAATGACGACACACCGCCATGCCTCGATATCAATGTGACGACGCCCGTTTGCGTCGTATGGGAATGCAGCGATGGGACACACTGTCTCACCGAAGCCGACCCTCCAACACACGATTTGTTGTTCGAGTACCGATTCAACAGTCAAACCACCTCGGCATCCTTCACAATTCACTGCCCCGTCAGGCTAAAAGGCATCGAGTCCTACACGTCCATCCTCGGCCTCATCCTTCCCAGCGACATTACCTCATTCTCTTTCGAGGCATATCCCAGCCCGCCAGAACCAGTACGACAGAAGCTTAACTCCAACCTGATTCGCCTGCGTTTCGACCTCAGTCAACCTCTCCGTCTTGTCGCTCCAGCCGCGGCGATAGAGCCAGTCCAGCCCAGAAAGCGGCGTTCGGCCGACGTCTGCAGCACCCTTTGCTCGCTCGTTAAAGCTACAGCCCTCGACATTTACGTATCCGACAAAGAGCTCCCTTACATCAAGCTCAAAAGTTTTCACCAAGCTGTTCGGCAATCCATCCTCAAGCCGTTCGATGTCGATTTCCCGAACACGTTGGCTTCCCTCTATCGCGGCAGCGGCGGGAAACTCATAGTCGATTTGTCTTTACTGCAAAACAACCCAAACAACCAGCCTCCACCGTATGAAGACCTCGAATCTCCTCCTCCCAAGGCCATCGAACCTACATCGCTCGACAAGCCTGAATCCTCGCTACCCAACGAGTCTAACGACAAGAAGAGACGCCGGCTAGGTGGCTCGAGTAGTCCAGACGTAGCGGCCAACCCTGCTGACGTGGCCTGGGCCTTGGTGGGCAAAATGCACCAGGAGATGCAAATGCTGGCACAACGAGTTGCGCAGCTTGAGATGGATAAGCTGGTGAAGCAAGACGAGCGGCTTGGGGCGGAGAAGCTGGCGACGCTGGTGAAGCGAGTGGAGCAGCTCGAGGAGGAGAATAAACAGCTCAGCGAAGAAGTAGATGTCCTGCGTGCTGGCTGCGAACTGGCTGCCCAGGATGTGCAGAGCAACGAGGCTGCTGTACTTGGGGTCCAGGACGACCTCGATGAGCTGACAGATCGAGTAGATTTTCTGCTCCAGAATGGACTAGATAGCGAGGTTGAAGATGGCATCGTTCAGAAGGTCACAGATCGTGCGACTACCAACCTCTTGAATAAGAATTATTCGCTTTCCATTGCGGAGAGTTGACAATCATGACGGGTAAGTTTCTAAACGACAAGGAGGGTAGAAGCGGATTAAGTAGTGGTTGGATGGTCATATGATTGAGATGGATAATGTCGTGACGCCTCATGACATTCATGCCAATGCCGCGTTCGCAATCATAATGATTATCCCAGGACGCTACTGAGTGACGGAGTCGAATCCTAGAATGGCTCGTTGTATCCAGTCTGTAAAGTGCTTCTCGGCCTATGCTGCCAGCGTCTACATCACAGCGGGAGGACACACCCTCAAGCCCAGTCCACCATTTTGGCGCGCGTGCAGTCGTACGCGGACGCGGCGTGCATGTCGGGGATGAACGGCTTGCTGATGTGGGCGGTGGTGAGGAGATCGCGACGCAGGGAGGGAAACGAGGTCAGGGCAAGCTTCAAAAGGGGCCCGTGGACCTCGAGATTCCAGGCGGCCTCTCGGTGGACGGCGATGTCCACAACCCGATCGTAGGTGGGGAGGATGTCGGCGGGAAGCTGCTGGGTCGGGTCATCCTCAATCGTGACGAAGCACACGGGTTTCCTAAGGAGCTGGAGCGTCGAGCGCTTGACGGGACTCGAGGAGCGGGTGCTGGAGGCCCGCGAGGCGGCGGATGAGTTGGACAAGCTGGGTGTTTGTCGGAAAAGAGGGTGAGCCGGAAGGCTGAAGGCCGGCCCGGATCCGCCTCGGTCCGGAGGGGCGGAGGTGCGAGCGGAAGCGCTGGGGGTCTTGTCGTGATCGAAGTTGTCGGTATCGTCGCTGGGAATGCTGCGCTCGTTGCCTTGACCATCTATAGCTTTATAATTTAAATTTAAAAACTGTAGCTATAAGTACTAAAAGTTACTTAAAACTGTAGAGGAAAAAATATATTTCTTTTTTTTTTTTACTTTTATACTAGTAACTCACTCTTAATAGAGCGAATAACTAATTCAGTAGCTGGAAGTTACAAGCAGATACCACATTCCTAATGTAGCAGCAAATTACAGCATCTAATTTTGCTATAGTGACATAGAACAGAGCTGGGTACGCTGACAGCTAATATGAGCTCTATAGTTTCTATATAATTACAACTAATCCTATGTGAAAGAAATCGACTCCGTCTCGCCCGCAAAGTATTTCGGCCTTTGGATTTGTGTCTTTCTCAGAGGTCGAAGAGAAGGTAAAGGTAACGGAGCACCATGATTTTAGTGATGGTGATAGCCGATTGAGTTATACACAGCAACATATCCGATCTCGTACGTGCCTCCTGAAACAGTGCTATTGGTCGGCGTCGGACCACCATAAACACCATCCGGGAAGCCACCGCCTATCGCCATGTTGAGGAGAATGAAATGAGGGCGGTGCACCGTCTTCACCCAAACGTCTGCCGGCAATTGCGTCTCGTTGACTTGGTGAAACTGCTCCCCATCAACAAACCAGCTGAGCGTCTCGGGATACCCTGTCCTGTCGACCTCAATGGCGTAGGTGTGGAAGTCCCCTGCGCATGAGCTGTTGGGGCATGGTCGGCTATTGCCTATGCCGTTAGGTTCATCGCAAGGCCCCCGTGGGTTCGTGCCGCAATGCAGCACGCCCCAGGCCCGGTCAAGGGTGTTGATGCTCTCCATGATATCGTACTCTCCGACGGAGGGCCAGTTCCTACATCACTCAGTTATCAGAACTACGTCCAGTTTGCAACGGGACGACATTTTCGTACCAGTAGTTGCCGCGATACTCGTTGCCGAGAGTCCAAAAGGCAGGCCAGTACCCGACGCCGTTGTCGCCCAAGTAAGGAATCTTCAGATCAGCCTGGATTCGCATTTTCCCTCCCGATTGTGCCATGAAGTCTGTCCGCTGAGTCTCAATTCGGGAAGACGTCCATGCCCCAGAAGAGTTCCGGAGGGCGGTGATCAGAAGATCACCCCTGCCGTTGACGCGGACATTCTCGGTGCTGTTCGTGTACGTCTGGATTTCGCCGGTGCCCCAAGACTGAGGGCCACCAGGATAACCGGTGCCGGTGTCAATAATCCAGTTCCAGTTATCGGGTAGAGTGTTGGGGAAACCGTTGAAGTCGTCGGCCCAAGTAAGTTTGAACCCGTGAATCCACGGGATAGCTGCCTGTGCTCCTACCGCAAGAAGCAAAGTGCCAACGATGAGATTTTTGGGACCCATGATGCTTGGATCACCGATGTATCCCGCTGTAAAAAGGGAATTCCGGTGTGGTAACGATCGATTTAGAGATGAAGAAAAAAAAACTAGGAGCAAGAATGACAGAATGGACCCGATACCCAAGCCAGGGACAACAATGACTCAAACGATCGATTTATATCGAGTGACGACGCACGATGAGGGGACAAACTCGGCATAATTATATAAGAGGTATATTGATTTAATTTCATTTAAGTTTATTTATACCAATTGACCCTGTTTTCTTGTAGTAATGATACACGTCAGTGCCAGGCTAGCAGAGTTCGTCAATGACATAGCAGTTGCTTTCATTTGCGAATGCCCTCCATGTGTCCAATGGGCTTGTTGCCCAGGATTGTGCCGTTAATGCCGGAACAAACCTGGCGAATGAAGTGCACCATGCTGGCCCCTGCCTGGCCCAGTCTAGCGTCATTCTCCACGTCCGACTCGACGGTGCGGTACAGGTCTTCGCTGCCGACGGAAATACCTACAATGCGGTCGGCGAATCGCTGACCTTACGTGTCGATTGAGTTATTCGTCGCGTTGAGCTCGTTTTCGATGTGTAGTGCCAGAACACTTTGTTCCAAGTAGCATCGACGCGACAGATGTAATAGTCGATAATCCGCAGCCAAGCCCTGCGCTTGGCCGCTTCAGCCCTTGGACGTTGACCACCTGTCGAGATCCATTAGCCAGATAGGAAATTAATCTCTTTATACTTTTTAAATATGCTTTTTTTAAAAAGCTAACGCAGGTACCAAACGCCCCGTTCCGCTGCGCCGAAGATCCCCCTAGCAATAATACCAACCGCTTTTATTTCTGACGGCCGAGGAATTCAAGTTTGAAGATAGAATTTTCACGTTTCCAAATCTCGACTTACTTGCATGATGATTATGTGTCAACTTAGAATTGTAGACGGTGTCAGGTTCCTCATAATACCTTCGTTACAGGGGTCCCACGCCCGTACGGTCGATTAAGAGCTAAGGCAATTCGGGAACTTCGGAGTACCAGCTTTGTCCCATTCTCAAAGTTAGCTTACGAATGTCATTTTTTACAGCGGCGTGATTACTATTCTTACACGGAAGGCTGGACGCCCGGTGCAACCTTACGGATATTGAGTTACGGCTAGTACGAACTTACCTTCCAAGCAATATTAGTCGGCCCGGACCGAGGGGTACATACTGATGTCCGCGGGTTCCACTCGGCATTTCTTTTCGTCTGTGGACGGCGCATTATCCTTTCTGATGTACGAGCAGTTCAAAAGTCTTGTCCCGTGCTAACGACCCTCACACCCCTGTCAGTTACCTAAGGATAAATAGCCCTCGGGACACTTGCTCCCTGCGTCCTCTGCGTCCTCTGTAGTGCCCTATACTTTTAGAGGTCTCTAGAGGTTAAGGATGCCTGCTGCAATCTGCTAGCAGTGTTTTATGCGCTATAGATCTCGAGCTTATAGGGGAGGTAAGAGATGTAAAGTATCTTACGTACCTGCTTAGCTCTAATTGGCTGCTTTAAAAGTGTAGCTTGAGATTGGGATAAAACTTTTAAAATACTCCGCTATATAAGATGACTATTATATTTTAATTATATCTCTATTTTATTATATAAATATTCTAATATATATTAAGTATTAAATATTAAATATTTAAATAAAGTTAGAGTTAAGTTTTAAAAGCTTTTTCTAATTACTTAATATCTTTATTTTTTCTATTTTATATCCTAAACTTAATTTATTGTTAGGAGTTATTATATTAAATTTATATAGTAAATTTACTAGTAAAAACTCAGTAAATTAACTAATTTACTAAATTTACTTAATAATATTATAAATAAATTAAAAGCAGAATAGTTAAAAATATCTATATATTTTAATAAATTACTTCTAAAAGAGATTATTATATTTTTTAATTTTTATAATATTACTTTATATATTAAAGTATTAAAAAGCTTTAAATAGTATAATTTTAAAATATATATAATATAGAAAGTAAGCTTTCTTAATAAGAAAACTTAATATTTAAATTTACTGTATTTCTATAATATATATTATAATTACTGAAGTTTAAATTTAAATTTTAAGCTATTTCTTTTTCTATTTATTAAAATAAAAATAGCTATAAAGTAAAAAAGTAAAAAAGAATTTTAATAAATAGAAAAAACCCCATTTAAAATTAAAATTTAAACTTTAATAACTATAATATATATATTATAAAAATACAGTAAATTTAAATATTAAGTTTTCTTATTAAAAAGAATTGCTATTTATATTTCTTATTAATATTAAATATAGAAATTAAGTTTAATACTTAAAAAGTAAATTATTTCTTAATAAAAAAACTTAATATTTAAATTTACTAAGTTTTTATTATTTAGGGGTTTTTAGCTTTACTTAATATTATTAAATAAATTAAAACTATATAGTATTTTTAAATAATAAAGATAAATAGTTAGTATTATATTTAATAATAACAAATAGTAGCTAAATAATAAAATTATAATATACTAATTTTTAATTTAATTTTTAATTTAATTTTTTAACTTTAATCTTATAATTTATAGTTAATAATCTTACTATTTATAGTTAATAATCTTAAAATAGTAATTTTATTTTAAATATTAAAATATAAAAAAAAACTGATATCTTTTATTATTAAGAAGCTAACTTTCCTTTTAATAAATTTTTAATTTTTTTAATTTTAATTATTTAATTTTAATTTCTATTATACCTATAATTATCTATTAAATTATATAATTTAATACTAATAGAAACTTAAAATATACTACTTACTTTTTATATCTATATAATATTAAGTATTAATATAATACTAAAAATAAAATAGAGAAAATAAAATACTCTATATATTATTAATTTCTTTAAAGCTATATACTTTTTAATTTATTAAAATTTACTTTAAATAGAGCTTATTATTTAAGTATTTAATAAAAGATTATATTAGCTATTTTCAGCTATAATCCCTTTTTAAACAATATTAACAGATTAAATTTAGAGGGAAATTAAATTACTTATATTAATTTATTATTTATTTAAATAGAAAAAGCTACTTTATTAATTTCAGCTAAAATATTTAAAGTTAGATATTTAATTTAAAAGTAAAAAGACTTTATTAATAGTATTAGTAGAAAGATATTTAACTTTTAATTTAAAGAGCTTTTATATTATATAGAAATAGTATAAATAATAGCTAGTTAGAATATTAATTAAAAAGTAAATTTAAATAACTTAAATAAGTTAATATAGATATTAAAAATCTTAAGATATTAAGTTAGATTATTAAATTTATAACTTTAAATATTAAAATTAAAATAAAATAAAAAGGTTAAATAGAATTTTAATAAATAGAAAAAAAGCTATATAAAACTTAAATTTAAGCTTTAATAATTATAATATAAATAATATAAATATAGTAAATTTAGATATTAAGTTGTCTTATTAAGGGAAAAATTTCTTTATAAATATAAGCTTTTAAACTATTTATTTTACTATATATTAAAACTAAATATAAGCTAATAAATTATATTAGCTATTTTTAAATATAACTTATTTTTAAATAAAATTATTAGTATTAATTTTAACTTTATTTAAATAAATAAAGCTATTTTACTAAAATTAACTAGAGTTTTTAAAAATAGTAATTAAAATAATAAAGATTAAAAACTTATTAATAAAGTAAATAAAAAGACAATTTAAAAAGCTTAAAATTTAAACTTAAGTTTTAATAATTATAATATATATAATAAAAATACAGTAAATTTAATATTAAGAGTTTTTATTAAAAGATATTTAATTATAATATATAGTAAAATAAATAGTTTAAAAGTCTATATTTATAAAGAAATTTTTAATATACTTTATATTTAGCTCTTTTTATATTATTTTTTAAAATTATAAAAATATTTAATATTATATTAATATTTAGTTTTATATTATTAAAATATAAAATTAATTTTATAAAAAGTTTTATAAATAATTATAATTATAATAGAAGTTAAAATTAAATTATTATTAAAAGAAATTAGCTTTTTTATAATAAAAAATATTTATTTCTTTTATATTTTATTACTTACTTAATATTATATAGATATAAAAAGTAATTAGTATGCTTTAAGTTTCTATAAATATTAACTTATAAAATTTAATAGATAATTAAAGTAGCTATAATAGAAATTAAAATTAAATAATTAAAGTTAAAAAAAATTAAATATTTATTAAAAGAGAAGTTAGTTTTTTAATAATAGAAGATATTAGTTTTTTTTTATATTTTATTACTTAAAATAAAATTACTATTTTAAACTTATTATTTATAAATAGCAAGATTATTAACTATAAATAATAAAATTATTAACTATAAATAGTAAAATTAAAATTAAAAAAGTTAAATTAAAACTTAAAGTAAAAACTAATATTTAATAATTTTATTATTTAGCTACAATTTTTTTATTACTAAATATAATACTATTTATTTATCTCTATTATTTGAAAATACTATATAGCTTTAATCTATCTAATAATATTAAGTAAAGCTAAAAAAAAAACTAAATACTATTAAAAGTATATTAAATATAGCTACTATAAAAAAGCTTACTATATAAAGAATATAGTTTACTTTACTTTTATAGATAAAATTCTCCTAATATATTATAACTATAGTAAGCTATACTTAATATAGTTCTATATATATTATATAGTATAAAAAAAGTAGGAATAAATAAAAAATACCTCTTTAAAAAGATCTTTACAGTTTAATATTCTAAATAAGCAGTATAAATATATAGAAGACAGTAAATATATTAATACTAATTACTATATTAAATTATTCAGTCTATAAGAAATTTAAATAGCTTTTAAAATAGCTTTAAATTAAGCTGAATTTAGATTTACTCTTAGTAGTATTTAATTTAATTAACTAAATAAAAAAGCTTATATTAATAAGAGTAAGAAAAGGTATTTTAAGCCTATTAAGTAATAATAAAAAGAATAGTAACTAGAAAGATAAAAATAAAGATTAATAAAATCTATTTAAATCCGCTTTAAAATTAGAAGAATTTTAAAATACTATTTAAGCTAAGCTTTAAGAGGTTTCTTTATAAGTAGATATATTACTAGCTTTTTCTATAAAGTAGACTGTCTATAAACTATATTACTATATATATATATACCAAACTTAATCTATTTCCCCCTTAGATATAAGTAGTAAAAAGTTTTTATCTTATAGCTTATTATTAGGTTTTTCTCTTTACTATAAATTAATTTAGAGAATTTAAAAAAAGAATTATATAGCTAGCTAGCTTATATAGAGTATAATAATAAAGATATTAATATTTTAGTTATAAATATATTATATTTCTTATTAAATAACTAGAAATATTACTTATAATACTTTTATAATTTAAAAAAGTTTTAATTTAAGTTATAAAATATCTATTTAATAAATTTTATTTTATAATTACTTTAATATTAAACTTTAAATAAATCTATTAAAAGAAAAATATACTCACTTTATATTATCTACTATTATAAGTATTATATTACTTTTAATAATATTATAAATATTACTCTTAATATTTATATATAGAAATTTCTATATAGTAATTTTATAAATAGTTAATTTAAAAGTATATAATATATATAATAAGTAAGTAGGCTAAATAAGTAAGTAAGCTAAAAATCCTAACCTTTAAAATTAAAACTTTAATAAAAATATAATAATATTTTAAATTAATTAAAACTAATTACTATACTTTTCTCTAGAGGTCTTAATAACAGCCTAATAGATTCTTATATTATAACCAGTCTTTCTATAAGTTCTACAGTATCTTTCCCTCAGTATTACTAACCTCCCTTAACTACTACTTCTTAACAATTTAGCTGCTATCTATATATTAATATGTCTTTAATCTATCTTACTTCTTCTCTTATCTACAGTTATCTTTCCTCTATTCTATAGGTAGGTTCTTTTTACTTTATACTGCTTACTAAGAGTTTTATTTATCTATTAAAGGATTTAGTTTTTAGACTTTAATAATAATACTATTTAATATATTATTATCTTTATTTCTTTAGAAAATAACTTAAGTGCCTTAAGGATAGATACTAAAGAGTTATTCTAATACCTTCTTATTTATCTTTTAAAGTATTCAGACTGTAAACTGGCTTTAAATACTATCTTTAGGGTCTTTAAGACTTAAAGGTTAAAGAGGCTAACTTTCTTTATAGCTAGTATTAAAGTCTATAGCTGTATATTAAGCTTTAATATAATATTTTCTGGGTTTAAGGGAATAAGTCTAGCCCCTTAAAAACCTCTTTTAATATTACTCTTTATTATAGCAGCTTTATAAATAGTATAAAAGGCTAGAAAGAACTCAGTCTTTAAAATATAAGTTATAAAGTATCTAATTAATTGCTTAATTACTTAACTATAGGCTATTTTAAGCAGCTTAAAGTACTTAATATTAAGAGGCTAAAGTAGATAAGATAAATAAAACAGTATATAAAGTATAATAATATTATTCTCTTTATAATATTTCTTAAAGTTAATAGAATAATATAACTTTTATATCTATTAAGAATTAAAAGATAATAGCAACTAGTTAATTAATTCTTTATATACTAATTAAAGTACTTAAGCTACTTAAGATCTATTTTATTATCAGTCTAGCTATTTTAAGTTATTATAATAGCCTAATTGCCTAAAAGGTTATTTTTCTAGTACTAACTAATAAGATAATATTAGCCTGTAATTACAATAAATAGCTAGATTACCTAGCCTTCTATATTAATCGCCTAAATAACTATAACTTATTTTCAGTTTCCAGACTAAACTGATTTTAAGTTTCTATATCTATCTATATCTATAATAACTATTCTACTTATAATTATACCTATTATAAAGCTAATCTTATTAAAGTTATAAATATTAACTAAATCAATACTATATTTTGCAATTATATTCTCTATAAACTAAAACTAATTACAAATAATAGTTAGATCTTTATATTTAGCCCTCTAATAGTTATATTTACAAAAAAAATATATCTTAAGATCTAGTTATCACCTAATAAAATTAGAAGCTCAGTACTTACTAATAGGTAATATATTACAGTCAGCAAGCAGTCAGTTAGCTATTTCTTTAATACTATACAGTTATAGGGGAAATCCTTATAAATTTAGGTTGAGGATAAACTGAATAATAATCTGCTCCTCTAAATTGAATAGCTTATATAATTTAGAGATAGTATTGTATTGAGATGGTATATCTATCTGCTAGCAATATAAGGTATTATAATATATATTATAGATCTCTGCAGTACTCTAGATATTTAATTTTAGGTTATTTTAAAGGGCTTAAAAAGTAAGAAGGATATTTCCCTCTTTATTTAATTAAGATATCTTTAGTTATTAAGAATTAATTAATTAATTAAAAAGATAAGAGATTAAGAGATTTTTAGCCTACTTATTTATTTAGCCTACTTACTTATTATATATATTAGCTTTATTATATTATAAATAATATATATACTTTATTCTTTAATAAAATAGAATAATAGCTCAGCTTATATATATATATATATATTAAATTAAAAAAATATATTCTTAAAAGTAAAACTAATAAAGTTAAAAATTTTAATACTATTATTATTAAAGATAAAAATATTCTGAGTAATAAGTAGTAAGTAGAAATAAAAAAACACTAAAAATATATAACCTACTTAAAAAGCAGCTTTAATAATAACTAAAGATATAATATATTTACTATAATAAATAGAGATTAAAACTAAAGGCAGAAAAAATAGATTAAATAAATAAGACTAATAACTACTATATTTAATACTATTTAATTTAATAGTTTACTTAAAGAAACTAAAGAAATAGACCAAAAAAACTATAAATTATACTGAAGACTAATTATAACTAAGGATATAGCCAGATAGCTATTCTTATAATAATCTTATAAGAGGGATACTTTTTACTTACTTCTATCTATAATCTAAAGCTCTTTTATAGGCCTTAATAGGTTAAGTTACTAGTTTCTATACTATATAGCCTTTTCTATTAAAGGAAGCTATAGCAGTTTTAACTCTAGCTGCAGTAAGAATCTAATTAAATAACTAATATCCCTAAAAACAGTAAATCCCCTTCTCAGTAGAGAGATCTCTCGAGATAATACTATAAGAATAGAGATATATAATAACTTTAGTAAGAGTAGCTACTCTCTATAAGTACCAGTATATTAAGGGGATTTCTGTAGTTTCCTTAAGAAAGTACAGCAGATTACCCTTAGATATATATTCAAGCTTTAGTGTAATAGTATTGCCAATATTATCATAAACGAAGCTGAAGCATCTTATAATACACTAGTAGCCACTGACAGCTATATAGATGTCGTGCACACAACAGAGGTTGTAGTTAGTCTGCGCTGTTAGGCAGAAGAAGTGGGTACCTGTGTGGTTATTGCCATACCTGACCGCCTGGACAGCCTGGGCCGTGACATCATCCTGTTGGTACGTTCAGGGTGCTGAACAGATAAGGATAGTCGTCACTTGGTTAGAAATAAGCCCCCAAGAAGCAGGATATAGAAGCATAGCAAGAACTGCAGCTTTATACCCATTGAGTGGTAAAGCTCTGAGATAGATGTCAGTATTTAGGAAAGAGATTTATTAGACCTATCGCTCAGAGCCCTCAAGGCATAGATCTCGTTGACTATATAACTTAGTCTTAGTACCATCCCTGAGCACTAGATAGAAGGTTCTGTGGTCACCTCCACACTTCTATTGGCAACAGCTAAATACTAACGGATTATTCAGGCTATCGGCAGAGTGCACCCTAATTCTGAGCTAACGCCTCGCGTAGGCACTACTCCGGTACTATTCTGGGGCTAGAACAGTAAGTATTCGGTTAGTTTTAAAACCTTTCACCTCGATTTCTATGGCGGGTAAAAGAGGGTCAATAAGATCCTCCAAGCAACGGTGATGACGTACGAGACGGTGTGGTATCTCCTTCCGCTCTGTAGAAAATCCCCAGCTAAGCTGGCTGTTTTGTTCTCGATTTTCTGTGGTGGAAGGGTAGACTCCAAACTGTTGAATGTTTTCCAAGGGGGCTGTCCTGCTCCGAACTATAGTCCTTTAGTGATTGGAATGTTCTGTGGTCACTTCAACACTACTTACTATTGAAGACAGGTGCTCGTCAAGTCAGTCATAATAGTCAGCCACCACACTGATGAGGCTGGCACAAATGAGCTCTGGTCCTGCGTGTTCACTCTTATATGTCTGACTTGTCCCGCTGTCAACACCAAAGACTGAGGGTTCTTAGGGCAGGTTGAAAGTGCCGCTGCCTCCAGAAATCAGACACATCTTTCTCCAAATTCTTTGGTCAAGATGCTTCTGATCGCAGGCTGCAGGACTGGGTTCCTTTTGCACTAGTTCTCTGTCACGTCCCACCGTGACCTCCAAAATTGAGTGGTGGGCGGGGACAAGAGACACTAGAAACCACAGCCCACCCAAAAGCCGGCTTAGTGATGACTGCAGTGGTGATGTGTCTGCTATGGCGAGAGGGGATCAAGATCAAAGATAGGATAAATGGGTGAATGAAGCAAGCCTGATGGCTACCACACACCGTAATCTAATCACACGGTTCACCAAAAGGCGCTACAAAAATAGGCTGAAAGGATTGTAATTTAAGCTGAAGACCGATCATGACTGAGGATATTGCTCGACAATGGTCCTCTGTGATGATGTCTCTTTTGATGCTTGTGCGATGCGTGTGTCTGTTGCCTGTAGTCACTAACACCAAAAGCATCCTCTTTTTATGGTTCCAATGCGTCCGGCCACTGGTCCCAACGCGGAACGGCCTTTCCTGTTGAAGGAAGCCGCAGCAGTCTTAGCCGTAGTCGCGGCAAGGATCTGACCCAACGACGAATATCCCCAAAGACAGTTGATCCCCGACTCACTATCATTACCAGACCGTGACCTACATTGCTCAACTCGACGTCCTGATCCGCTCGAACATACACCTCCCACGTCGTTAGACCCAGCCGTCAAAAATAGGTGGTATTATCTACTCAATCAGACTGCCTTAGGCCTTCATATCGTTTTGATTCAAGAGCATGTGTCTCATACACATAGGGATGTGTGGCGTCAGTGCCGATCTGGTCTGCACTCTTTGTTGGCTCTATGTTTGTCTTTCTCGCTAGACCATTCAGTTCATAGCTCAATACAGCCCGAGTAAATATAGCCGCGAATACAAAGCTGTAGATGACCGGCAAAGAGTCGGCCAAGGGTATAAGAACAATGCTGCCATAAAGAACAGTACCGAGGATGATGTGAAGTCCGGCAATCAGTCGGATGACGGTTCCGAGAAGGCCCTGCAAAGTTTGCCAATTCTCTCGACGCTGAATCCTCAAGTCACGGCCTTGACCACAGGGAGTCAGCTCAGCAGTGATCAACTCGGCCAAGCGGTTTCCCCTTCGGTTGTAGCCTGATTTAGGTGTAGCCCGACGAAAGGCTAAGGCGAAGACAACAAAACTGAGTAGGTAGAGTGGTAAGTTTAGAAAGGCCCATCCAAATAGTGTGGCCGTTTCCGGTAAGCCAGGGAGATAGACACACAACGGGGCTAGAGATACGGCCCAATATGTCAACCGGTAGACTTGGTAGAAGTACTTTCCCGTCGCTGCCATCGTGATGCCATACTCAATAACAGACACGAGAACCTTGGCAATAAAGTATCTCCCGTCTAGGGCCCTTATCGGTATGAGCGGTGCACCGCCATTGCTTGCTCTCTGCAGAATGCCCTCGAAATCGAACTCGGTTGGGTTTGGTGACATTAATCCAAAGCCCAGGAACGTGGCGAGAAACGGTCTTCGAGTGCTCAGGAGGCTTATCTCGGCCATGCTGGGCCCGAACTGAACGAGACCCGCAGGTAGCAGCGCCAACAGGATAGCTGTCACGGCCATGTTTGCCTTGTCGAGCTCTCCATAGGCGTCCAGAATACATTCCATCAACTCGCCCGACCACTGATGCCCCTGGCCTGGATCAGAAAGGCTCTCGTTGAAGTAATTTGCAAACTGCTCAGGGCACTGCTTATGAAAGCGCGATTTAGCGTATTGTTCCACAGTCGGAAAGAATCGTTTGAACCGAGTACGGGACCGGTCGGGGCCTGCAACGACGATAGATATGCATAGGCCATGAGCTGCCAGAAAGTACAGTATCTTGGAGCGACGCATTTCTAATGATTCGGCGATGGCGGTCCGGTATTCGCAAAGTGCAAAGAGATTAGCCCAAGAACATGAGAAAAGGTTGCAAATAAGACAGGAAGAGGCATTCTCAGAATAAATCTGTCAGCCTACGGAAAACTCTGGTATGACAAAAGTGTTATCAGGCAGCCGCCCGGACGTCGGTTAAGGACGCAATAAGGAGCTGAAAACCAGCAATCCCCTCAGACTTCATCTTCGTTCAATAGAGAAGCCTTAGTTCTTGTTACATCTCTTGTGGGAGAACTCCGTTTTGGAAGACAGGGGATAACTTGGGGGCGGCACGAGATGGAGTAAGCAAAAGCGCTTATCAATTAGGAATGAGCGGCTGCAGTACCCTTCAGACGTAGCATTGTCGTCAGCCGGCTCACGGCCCGAGCTTCCCTAATTTCCCTCAACGATATCCTTGTTGCTACAGTATGAGCTCGTTACGTGACGAAAGGCTTTGGTCGCGATGCAAGTGACTATGTATTGACTATTTCTTGATTGATGTTTCACTAATTATGTTTGTGTATATAGAGCAGAATGGTATTCGCGAAATACTAAGATGGGTTATGAATCCCTCCCCACCTGCATCATACCGCACAAAGCTTCAGCATAACCGCCGCGGGTCGTCGAGTCCCGTTGAGGAAGATGCAGAACGCCACCCCCTCCTTATCCTGTCGATATAATTGGCGACTCTTGGTGACCATGCTGGCGAGCGACCATTCAGAAGCCCTCTTGATGTGACTCACGGGCGTCCGGGTGAACGAGACGAGTTCGCTCACTCGTCCTGGCTTTGGCTTACCTCGCTTGCATCACACTGTACGAGTTCACACGAGACATCGATTGTACTTGTGCAGACTTGAGCTCTTCTGGTCTCTTCCGACGTCCCGACCCAGCCCTGGAGGAGGTAACTGGATAGGTGAAAGCACCTTTGACCTGAATCCTGGAGAAACTGCAAACGCCGCATGTCACACCCCCTGGCTACCCCAAGTCGGCCTTGAATGCGTGATCTGTCAAACATTCCTACAGTCGCCACCACCAGGCTTCGGGACAGATACCACGCCTTGGACTGTCGACAGCGTACTCGTGGCCCAGCACAACCTCGATGTTTCTTTTCCATCAATCCATAATTCACGCCTCCAACGGCCACTCATCACTTATCTTCTGGCGGAAGGGCTCCAAAATGACCAGTCGACGTCCTTATCTGTCCGAGTAGCACCACCAGATTTACTTGCTTTCGCCTCCTCCGACTAACATCTGCCCCACAAATGTCGGCGCAACCTTAATCTTGACGATGTATTCCTGAACTTCACGCTCCATGACCGGGAGGATAGAATGGTAGGCAGTACGTATCCGATATTTTCAGTTAAATAAAGGCATCAGCATGCCTCATCAGCTCAATCTCAACAACCATCAATTCATCACTCTCCATCTTCACTCAAGTCCAGATCTCACCAGCAAAGTTATACAACCCCACTTACACAGCCCCGCCACAATGCACGAAATCAAGGAATCCATCGACATCAACGCGACACCAGCAAAAGTCTGGTCCCTCCTCACCGACCTCCCCTCGTGGAAGACCTGGAACACCTTCGTCATCAACGCCGAGACCAAGGAAGGCGGCGAGCTCCGAGTCGGCACCCACCAGGTCCTCACCGTCGCCACCAAGCCCGCGCCCGCCGAGCCGTCCATCTTCAACAACGAGGTCTCTGTGCTCGTCCCGGAGAAGGAGCTGGTCTGGGTCGGCAAGATCGCCTACATCCCGCTGGCCTTGTTCGAGGGGATCCATTGGTGCACGCTGGAACCCCTCGATGGCGGGAAGGGTTGCCGGTTCACGCAGGCGGAGAAGATGACGGGGGCATTGGTGCCGGTCATCAAGCTGGCGAGGATTAGCGAGGATTTGAGGATTGGATACAAGAGGATGAACAAAGAGCTGAAGGTAGCTGCAGAGGCTCTTTAAGATGCCTGATTCAGTTAAATTTAGTGTATTTAGAATAGCTTATTTCAATCTTAATATCGTTTGCTACAGCGGCCATCGGGTCTCATATGAGCATGCAGGGCGCAGTTTCGGGATGGATCTCACATGAGTAGTCGCAGTTTCGAGCCGCGAATTATGCCACCCCCAGTACCTTGTCAATGAATAAACTTCGAGGCTGATAGTAGCATCAGGCGGCTTAGCAACCTGCCACCAATTAGCTACCCCAATAGGTGAATATAGAATTCTACGCGACTATCGAAATACTTCACACGATCTCTACAACCTCACAAGTAGCTGATACGTATATAAACAGCTCTGGAGTTCCTCATGAATAACTATTCTAAGACACTCCAATATCTCACATCGCTGCAGACTTTCGATACACTCAGAACTTTTAACAAAACCTTCACCTTCAACTATCATTCAAAATGCAATTCTTCACTGCCGCCTTCTGTCTAACGTAGCAGAGCACAGCTACGTAAAGGACTTGAAACCATTGCTAATAAAGCCAAACTTGTGCAAATCATTCTTGCTCGTCCTCATCATTATAAAGCGGCCAATTCGGCATATAGACAGTGCTCATAGCAATTCCCGGGCTATGAGGGCTCAAACCAAGATGAGTCTCCAGACCAAGTCGCCAAGGGCCAGTGTAAAACCGGCGTGACTGAAACATGTACATTGATCCAATGAGATGAAACTTTTCCGGCTCCGGTCCAGCGACACCCGGAACCTCGTGACGAACCACATCATACCAGTGGTGCTCAACAAGCCTCTGGATGACAGCCGGATTTTGACATGGTTGTAGAGCATCCGAGCCTGCGAGTCGGCCAAGTCGAGCAAGCCATTCCTCCTGTGAGAGATTGCAGCCGAGTTCCACGCCCTCGCCCGAGCCATCACGGCAAGGTTTGTACACGTAATAATCCTTGATGGCGGGGTCAGCAGCTGACTCTCGCAGTAGGGCTTGGAGTTCCTCGGAGCCGGGGACCAGCGTCCTTGCGATGCCTGCAGCCAAAGTGTCGGCCTCGTCAGCCGTCAGCACGCCTCGCTCCAGCATACCCGGAAGCTCTTGCGGCAAAATGCCAAGCAGGCGCTTATCGTGCACCAGAAAAAACGGTACGAAGGTCGTTGAGCGGCGTCAACGCCAGATGACGAGCCACCGCTGGATCTAGATCGGTCCATTCATCCTGCAACATCTCTGCGAACCACTGTGATAAGAGCACGTCCGTAGATCGATCCCATAGGCTGTATCCGGTGGGAGAGGAGGCATCTGGGCGTAGCTCCAGGTCGGCTGGGCGAACAACGCCTGCTGGCTGACTCGTGCGCGCAGTGAAGGCAGCCAGGAAAAAAAGACGAATCGACGCCAGGCCACTTGTCGCGCACGCAAAAGAGTGGCTTGCTGGTATCGAAAAAGTCCATGAGAAGCATATGAGAGTCCTAAAATATCCAAAAATGTCAATAGCTGGATGTCTACGAGAGTGGGGGGTAACCGTGAATACCTCTAGACTGTTTGCCGTCTCGATGCCGTCCTTGCCTGCACCGAGTTGATTGATTCCACTCGCGTGGTGGCCGACGGCTACGACTCCATTGAGCGGCAGTCTCCCGTTGATCTCACAGATATAAGGTGCCTCGTCGTCCAGTCCATCCAAGCTGCGTCCAAACAGGACATCGCTACGCCAGCAGCCAGCGTGCTCAGAGTATTCAGGCACGTATCTGCTTTTGGCAATCCATCTCAGTATCGCCTCTTCCGTGAGGTCTAACGGCATGCGCTGTGGCAGCCGAGCGGTCTCGTCGGAGAACCATCGGTTCACAAGGTCAACCAGAGCACGGCCGAGTAGAACATGCAGCTGCTCGAGCCTTACGAGCATGGGATCCGATACCGCAATTGCGTGAGGCGATATGCGATCCAGCAAGCCAAGGGCCATCTGACTCGCGCCATTGGAATCAGTAGCTAGCTGCCTGCGAAGCATTGTGAGCTCATCGGCGCGTCGAGAGAGAGGCTGCTGCAGTGCGCTGGGACGATGAGTCTCTCTTCCTTGGTGCGAGAGACCGAAATTTGCACCAGTCCAGGCCGATCCGACGCCATGGCTGACGTGACGGTTGTAAAATTGCGGGCTATAATAATTGGCTTGCGGCGAGATAGGAACAGTTGGATACGCGGAAACAGTCAAGGTCCCGTGAGAGTCCGTAACCTTAAGGATGCAGGACGAACGAGTTGTCAGAATCCGGGTGGTTATTCCTTTTGCTTTATTTTTTGCTCGTTTACTAACTCCTTTGGAATCAGGTCGTTTGCTTGGTGAGATTTTAGGACGTAAGCAGTAGCAAACACATCATGTACGGATAGCAGATAGCACAACTAGATCAATACCACTACCTCTTCAAAGTGTCAGCTGATTAGTCCCGAGTTAGACATGTTAGCATAAGAAAAGGATCCAAGGCATTCTACTGGTGAGATTCTGTCAGACGACAAGTAACCGAGGTCCACCACCTGACCCCGCCTCGTATATATTGTTACCTCAGTTTAATCAGTTGATTATTGTCAGGGTGCTCCGGTATATCTGTATCTGCAGCAGCTGAGTCAACCTAGGCTTTATTGGAAGGATGTTAGACTTGTCACGGCCTGGCCGCAACCCGCAGTAGGGCCCAGGGAAGGACTCGCTTTTCTCAGCCTCTGGAACACAGAATAGTTTATCTAGGATGTAATCACTCTATAATTACTCTTGCCTCAGTATTTAAGTAGTCTTCTGCTACTTATACAGCCTTTAGAGTTATTAGCAATAAAAGCTAATAGTATAAGAAATAAGTTAAGTATAGATACTAATATCTATTTTAATATTAAGAATTCTTAATATCTTTTGCTTATTAATTAGAAGCTATAAGTAGCTTATTTTTTATTTCTTATATTATTAATAAGTAAGTTACATTAAAATACTTCTTTTTAATTTTATATATAGATAAAGTTGGTAGTTAGATTTTAAGATTAAGTTTAATTAAGTATATATTATTATTAGAAAATATATAGCTTATATTATTATATTAAATTTATAGAAGAGAGTTAGTTAAAATAAGTATAAAAATAACTTAATAATTTAAAAATTAAAAAAACTACTTATATATATAGCTTAATATAAGTAATAATACTAACTATATTTAGTTAAATAGTTAAAAATATTTAAAATTAAAAATACTATATATTTAAAATAATATCTAACTTTACTTATTAATTTTTAAATTAATTAAAGCTATATAATACTTTTAAATAATAAAGATATATAGTTAGTACTATATTTAATAATACAAGAAATAGTTGCCAAATAATAAAATTATTATGTATTAGTTTTCATTTTGAGTTTTAATTTAATTCTTTTAATTTTATAAACCATCTGGAGTAGCATCCTCTAACTTGCTCGTCACTCGCAGATCCTCTGGCTCCATCAACCGATCGGTCGTACCAGCTCTGGTCTGGGTATTCACAAGATAGCTGCCTTTCTCGAGTTCATGAAGGGCTGGACCGCATCCATCTACTGGCCATGGTTTAAAAAAATATGTACTCAACTGAGAAGCTGGTACTTAGCAACAATAGCACTAAAGGCTGACTGGTGGATGATGGCTGAAGAGACATAGGCCGGCGAGGAGCCATCTGGAATCGTTGTTCGCTGCACGTCGTTGGCTATTATGCATGAGGGAAAGTCATTAAACAACTCACTGAATCTGAATCTAGATGTGTAGATTGCGGAAGAGAAAGACACAAGGCAGCGTTGAGGCAAACGGACACTTGCAATCCCCGGTCTACATCCACCGAAAGGTGAGGCTGGCGGTGAGGACGGTTGGACATGCATACTTACATTACGGAGGACTGGAGCATGGACTGAAGTCGTCGAATCCGTCCGTATTAATCCTGCAAACATGAGACCGTCTGGTGCGTGGCCCCTATTTATCACATCGCATTCATCGCTGTTGGTATCGAACTGGACAGCACCGCTCAAGAGTGAGTATATGAAATGGGGGACTCAACATGAGACACGCCCTGGTACTATTATTCAATGCGTTCCGGAGCACCGCCCATGGGTAGCTTCTTCTTCCATCTGGCTGTTTGACTTGTTAAGGGAGTGTTGCTACTACCAGGGAGCTCATGGGCACAAAGCCCCGATGACCTAGATTTCCCCGTCCACAAAGCCAGCCTCCAAACCTCCCACATCTTCGTTTTTCTCCCGACCAATATCACCTCATTCCTTCACAGCATGGTAGCTAGGTGAATTCCAGCTCAAGATGGTCATGGAAGGGCTGGGCAGAATCGCAAGGCCTGATCATATCGACCAGACGTCGGCCTTGGTCCATTCTTGGGAGTCACTGCGAGGTTGTAAGCGTTGTGCTAGGCCATTGGGGTTCCCGGAGACAATATGACTGACACAAGTATGCTTCTCGTCCCCTATGCCTCCCGTCCCGTGGTATCTACCCTCCAAGAGACGGCTTCAACCTTCCAACCCACTTCCAGGCTGCCTCGGCACTGTAATTCGAGAACGAGCTCTACCTAGCCGAAATGAGTTCCAGCTTTCCAAGCATAGTTGTTTATGAGACCACCATTTACTCTAAAATCATTGCCCATTGCCCCTCTCCTGTCAGGCCTCAAAGCCGCGGAGTCCTTGTCGTTATCTTTGACAGCAAGTGGGCAGTCGGTTTAAGGGATGATGTTCTGGTGCGAAGATATTCCTTAATATAATATCCGGTAGCGTAGAAGTCCGGATGTAGAGTTAACGTTAGGCTTGGAGAACCAGCTGTTTGACGTAAACGTGCTCGTTTGCTTAGCCTTGAAATGAGGTTCTTCGCTAGTACGTTATGACGAGGTTGATAGAACCACATCGCGCATGTAAGTTTTGCGAAAAAGAGATTCATGATGAGCTCCTTTTGGAAAACTGCACGAAATTTTCTACCATCCCTAGCCACTTGCTTTGCTGCTATGACCTTTATATCTATTTACGAACCAATGGGTCTGTGAAATGTTCAAATTGCGAAGAAAACTGTGTTTTCGCACTGATTGGAATGATAAAATACCCGCGATGGAGCGGCCAGCAGAAGCGAAGTGACTACTTACAGGTGGTAAGAATGGCTAGCTTTGGAAGTAGCAGTTTAAGCTTTAATATTGCTCATATTAAGATGCGGTCAGGTTACGTTGTGACGTGCAGAGACGTGGGACATTTGAAAGGCTGAACGATGGCCTTCCAAGTCTTCAACCATGGCTCAGGCAGTGGCAGGCCTGGCAACTCCAGCTCCAACAAGTCCGACGAGCTGCGTGATGCCGGCGGCTTCAAACCCAAAGACTCCGACTCCTCCCATGACGCCCTCAACAAAGCATCGTCCGGAACCCAGAACGTCCCTCTCGGTAACGTCACCCCTGTCTCGTCTTGTCATGGCAAGCCCTGATGTAGTCGACGCCCGTATCGACCCGCCACCCGACGACGCTGACGTGGAATCCTTTCTCCGGCATGCTCTCCGCTCCAGGGACGTGACTATTCAGCTTTCGAAACTCGAAGCCCTCGATGCTGCCCAGGGAGGTGTTTTCGTCAGTGACGCAAGCAGCCAGTGCAGGGAGCTTAAACGCCGCCTCCAACTGACGTTGGAGGCTATGGTTCAGACCAAGGATGCGATCAATAGCTGGTTGGAAAGGGAGCTCGGCTGGGGAATACAGTCTGAGGGTTCGAGTGTAACTGCCCGGCTGTTGGGGTGGAAAGACGAGTGGGGATGGGATGGATGAACTGCCGGATCAATTACGACGAGACGTAGGCATTTCGAGACGATGAACAAGACGAGACGTACAATAGAGCTCTTGAATTCTCAGATTCTTATCATGACAAGCTCATCCAAGATGTTACCTACTATTTTCATCGTGCTCATGATGGCACGTTTCTTTGGGGGCAACCAGGTTCATTGCCCTCTTCGAAGAGTCAAATCCACCATGGCTCTCTTTCGCAAATTTCTCAGTCGTGTTTCATCTTTGTTTTATTGTTTGACTTCATACTCTCTATGACATGAAGACATATCATGCGCTGGGAGACGTGATGCGACCAAGTCTAGGGTAAGTAATGAATTGCCAAGTCCAAGGTAAAGTCTTTCCTGCTGACATAATATCGCGGTCGACCGCCTTATTACGTCAGTAGGAACAATCAGTCTGCGTTCCCGTCCTCGACAGTAACGAGGCCCAGTCTTTACATGTCAGATCAAGCTTCTCATTCTCCCATTGAAACACTTGGTTTGAGCCCCTCGCAGTAATGTCCTGGAAAGTCACTCCAGTCCGGCACATCTCCTCTGTGAAAGTATCTTTGAGCAGGCCGTGGAATGCCTCGAGTTGTTCAGCTCGAAGCCTCCTCCACTCCTTTTTACGCGTGTAAAGAGGCTTACTGGAGTCGATGAGGACAAACGGCAATAGCCCATCGAACGGACCGCACACTGAATTCCATAATCTTCCGTCCTCGAGATGGCCCTTGAGCTCTCGGCTGTCCATGTCCAGCCGCTGAGCGAGGGTCTCGTCAGACGCCTTGCTCCGCCGCAACTGACCACGCTTCCTTGTCCTGTCATCAACCTTTCGAGCAACACAGGCTTGAGCGTACCGAAGCTCGAACTTGCTCAATGTCGACTTGCCAGAGGCCGCCTTTAGCCGTGTGGCATACTGCTGCAACACGTCTCCCGCATCCTCCGAGACGACGACGTGGACGTCGCGACGTCGCCAGTCGCGGACTAGATTGATGAATTGCTCGACGGCCGCAGAGCTGCGGATCGAGGCCGCCATGGTCAAGACGTCCAGCTGCATTTGGCCTGGATCGTGTCGACTGATGTCGGGGATTCTGCGTAGAGGGTCCAACTCCCGAATATGCTCCTCCAGCTCGTCGAGTCGTCTCGTGAGTGCGGTGGATGTGCGCGTTGTCTTCGCAGTCATGTTTGAAGTTGTTTTTGAAGCCTTCTTCGAAGCCGTCATTGAAGTCGTCTCTGAAGTCGTTTCTGAAGTCGTCTCCGGATTCTTCGTTGGCATCTCTTCAACTGCCTTTCTCTTGCGTGGCTTCTCGGACACCGTGAGCATCCCCTGGAACTCCACGGCTTAGGCGGTCCAACAAGCGTGGCGCCGTGCTTTTCATACACACTCGTCAGGCCACACGAGGAGCAGTACGTGAGGTCACCAGTCACAAGCCTGTCCGCAGGGAGCAAGTAGTTCATCGACCGAGCGGCACAGGCGCCGTAGTTGACAATGGCATGGAGCTCTCCCGGCTCCGTGACAATGGCCTCGCCGCGTCCGACAACCTCCATGCGGAAGTCGATGCCTTCCTTCTCAAGCCTCGACGGGGCAACGAGAAGGCACTGATGACCGAGTCTCTGGCTGCACTTGTTTGAAGTCCAACTCGCATCGGCCAAGTCGTGAAACTTGGCAGTGTGGTGCATGGCGATGAGGAGCCACAGCTTATAGCCGGGCCCGAAATACACTTCGTTGTAGGACCGAAAGCCATGGTAACTTAGGCTTGTGCTCGTTTTGTCTACAGCAGTCATGTCTTCGCAATGAATCCTATTGGCTGAAAGGTGAGCGCCAATGTGCTGATACTCAGTGTGCAGGTCGATGAGATCTGCATCTTCCAAGAGACTGGGTCCTGGGTTGAGCGGGATATACTGGGGGATGCTGGCATGCCTGACAAGGTATGGGATATCGCCTGCTGGTGGATGTCGAACCGCTTGCTCAAAGACAGCCTTAGCTTCCTCGACAGTCGGCCTCTGGACTTTATTAGCAAAGACAGACCAGTCAAAGTCAGACCTGCGCTTCGAGATACAGACTCTAGCGTATCCATCTTCCTTTCTACCGGACTCGTATACAATGCTTGTGAATTGCCACGCCTCATCGTCGACGTCGATGCTGGCTTGTAACTGGGGTAGGGTGATGTTGACCCGTGGGACGGAAAATGTCTTGACAGTCTCGTTGCGCTTCACCAGTTTCTCCAGTGCTGGGATGAGCCTGTCTCCCATGTCGGCAGCTGACAGCGTAATGTTTGATGGGGAGGTTCGGGACTGTGCTGACGTGGTCGTCAAAGGTGCCGATACTGAGGCATCTGGCGTCGTGGTTGTATCTGAGCTACAGGTTGATTCTATACCATCATCCATATTTCGATCCAACTGTTGAAATGTTGTGTTACTGGCTGTAGTTGCGCCGCCAATCTTTCCATTGCCTTCGCCCGCAACGGAGACATCCTGTAGCAGCTGGCCGATCGCCTCCGCCTCCGAGGAAGAGTTGGCCATGGTCACGTCCTCTGAAAGGAAATCTCCAATGTGATGCTGGCCATCCATCATGGGCGCGTCCTCGCATGGAGAATCCAAGCCAGCCCAGGGCTCGTTAACGGCTCGTGATGCCTGATCTTGTCGTTGTCCTTGGTCGCCTGGATCGTCGCCTTTCTTGTCGGCCGAGTTGTTGGATATATTGTGAATCTGTGCTGCAATGGCGTTTGTACTGGACTGCAGGGCTCGCGTGTCTTTGCCGATTTGGTCAAGGAGGTTTAGAAGACATTTGACCAATGCGAGAGAGTCATTGCCATGTCGGTCTTCGTCACGTTGATCGTCATCGTCATGGTGGTCTTGACTTGGTTCTTCGTCTCGAACCAGCCGTCGCGTGGATGTCTTCGGAACCGTCGAAATCACGTCCATTTTTGTGGCAACCAACTCCTCGAGTGCCGAGTACCTTGCTGCCAAGTCGTTTGCCATGGAGAGCAGCAGGTCAATCTTGAGGTGAGGGGGAGCGGGCTCGGACATGATGTCTGTTGCAAAAGTGCGTGTCAGTGAACAAGTAGTTGACGATAGAGAGAGAGTCTCTCGAGTCTCCCTCTACGACTGGAAGGACCGTCCTGACTGTATGCGTTAGACACGTCCGGGGCGTATCTGACATGAGTGTTCGTGAGCGCTGAGATAGACGATGAAATAGAAGTAGAAGTTTGCGAGTGCTGTTTTGTGTAGCACAGGCCGCGCCACAGATTAACGGGTGAATCCAGCTGTGTCAGCCAAGGTATTGTAGTTGGGTTACACAACGCACTGAGTACTGAGTTGTCTATAACAAAGTAACCCGAGATCGAGCTTCGTTGGTGATTCTCCAGAGAGGAAAACGTACGGCGAATTGACCCGAAAATATTAGCTGGCATCTCTCTGCGTCGTCCACAGCCCTTATTCTTTTGAGCTCGAAACAGGACAGGACACCGTGCCCTTTTATCCTCTATAGGCGCCCTCGCAAAGCCTTCTCATAGTAGGAAATCCTAAGGTGTCGGAGCAAGAGATAACAGCCCCAAGATGCAATAGGGGAACTGTAGCATGCGGTATGTTCTTGGAGGCATTTCTCATCGTTAAGTGAAGGGACTAGAAGGATGAAGTATTGTAGCTCTTTTAGCCAGCATGTTGTTACAGCTTTATGAACTTGGCGGCTACTGTAGCTATCTTACTTATTCGTTAGGTTTTATCGAGAGGTAGGACTCAACTGATGTCTGTCAATTTGTTCTTGTGCATCTCTTGGTTAAGATAGACAAACACGCAAGCACCCTGGGGTTTGATTTTATGTCTCATCAGGGACAGATTGAAATAGATATCATTCATATCCTTCAGACTTGTCTATCCCTTTAGGTCAGGGGGCAATGCCCAAGTGAGCATCATATCATCAATATTGCGCTTAAGAACCCATTGATCCGACGTTGGATCTTTCGCACGTCCTCCTGTGCTTGGCAAATCTCAGTTGTGCTACTGTGAATATGCTTGGAGCTGTTGCTCAATCCAACCTTTTGTGACATAAAGTTGGACAATGTATTGGGTACAGTCAAGGTGTCTTGGGTTATGCTTCTAGGGGCTTCACTTATAGAGCGTAGTCGCTTGGATAGAGTGGTCCTGGTCGAGGTATGGGTCAAGTCTTCCCGTGTCCTTTTGTATGAATCTCGAGTCAGCACCAGCCCAGGAACATAGCCATTGCCGAGTCTCCTGGGAACGATAGATCAAGGACCATGAAGTGCGCGGTAACATTAATATTGATATTATACTTGGCTTTAGACTGTACCTTCTCGACTAAAGAGCGCTGGATAAACACTATGAAAGCAGCTAGGAAAGCAGCCTGCTTCTGAGAGAAATCGGAGGAGCCACTGGAAGATGCATCTAACTATTTCCTCATTAAACAACAGCGCCAGGAAGCCACTCATCACATCCAATAGAGACTTGCCATCACACAATAGACTCGCCATAGTCCACAACTCACAGTAGTGAGATGAAATCATTAAAGAGCGTACTTTCGAGTTACAGCCTGACGAAAGGGTCGTTCCTGTTGCTGATGATATTTACCATAGATTTATCCTCCCCTTCGTTAATTCAGTTTATGTCTTTTGATTCAGCGTTCGATTGGTGGTCCTAGTAGGTTCGAGTCGTCCGTCTCTTAGACTTCTATGCTGAGGCCTTATCCTGAGTGCGACCTATGCCGCCTAACCTAGTGATACAAAACGAGCTAGCCTTTAGTCTGCGCCTGGTCCGAGATGCGTGGCGATAAGCTGGATACCTACTGTCGGGGCGACACTAGGCTGATGTGTGCGAGCGCAGTAGAAGCCCCCAGCGTGCCTATGCGTATAATTCCACCCTATCCATGTCTTCCGAGGCACCTGCCTTGAAGCATTCGAGCACGCATCGGTCCAAGGTGACAGTGCAATGACCTTGTCCGTCTTCATAGAACTCTTTGAGATACAATCTGTCTACCTTATCTATTGCAGCGCACCTTTGACGTGGCCATCAGAATAGCTCTGGTGACAGGGGCGATGGCCATATGTGCCCTGTTCGTCAACAGCTAATCTGCCAACGAACTTCTAGTCTGCCTCTATGTGGCTGTTTCCCTCGCCTTCTAAGGCACTTTCTCATACACTTTGCCTTGGTCCTTAAGGAAGTAAGTAGCGGACATTCCAGCAATTGCAGCCTGCAGGCACACATTGCGTTGTGGCACTGCTGCTCTATAGCAAGTCAACCAGCCAGCCACCTCACCATGCTTGGTGTTGCGCCGCTCCGAATACTCAAGAACTCCTACAAACCTCACCGCACCACCGGGGTGGGCACCTTCCAGGATGACTGGCTCACCTTCAACAACCCCACATCTTTAGCAGACATTAAAATCGAGCAAATAACTAGCAAAAATGTCCATTAAAACACAGACAATTTAGCATTCCTATTTACTTCTTCTTTCTAAATCGTGCCTCGCCCTTAGTAAACCCTGTACGTTACTATATAGGCCAACCTCCGCAAATCGTGGTCTAGCCCTGGCCCCTAAGTCGTTCGCCCAGCCACAACCAAACCCACTTCAAGCTATCGGCAAGTCTACATGGTCTTGTGTAATCTGGTAGATCGGGCCGAAAAGTTAATTGAGTACGTAACTCCCCAAACCGTGTTCGACTGTCCTTCAGTCCTTCACCCTTAGCAACTAGATCATAGAGACATTCAGGAATTAGCTAATTTCAGCACAGAGTACACGACCCGGTTCCATAAAAAGCCGGAAGACTATTAACTAATCCTAACTGATAATGTACCAGATAAACAGATGGGAACGTTACACGCAATCCTTCTGAATATAGATAATCACTCTACTAACTAGCATGTAGAATCCAGAATATTAATAACCTGTAAGTTTGAATAGAAACCTGAATCACCCTCCCCCAATTTACATCATTCATAAGGGTGCCAACCTCATTCAAGGAACAAGTAGGGCACAAACGAGATACAGAACGGTTTCTGTAAGTAGACTCAAGCCGACTCGCTGGATTGCTGGAAGAATACACCTTATAACTAATATACATAGGTGATACGGAAGAAACAGCCTACATATAGCAGGGGAGAGAAGAGATTGGGAGGTAGGGCGAAGGATGGATATGGGCTTCATCAGATAAGCTGTGTAACCTAATATCAGACTAGCCATACCCCTAGGGTTTACAGTAAGCAGACAATAAGACAAACTATAATAATTTATTAAATCGATAGCATCATACTATCTTGTTACACTGTGAAATATCTTTTCTATTCCAGGAATCTCAAACTATCCCGTTTCAGACAACTCTTCCTATAGGTTGTCGTGTTTTCGCACAGCGTTGAGTAGCTTGATCCTAGCTTACACTCCTCAACAACGGACAGGAGCTCACTGCAGTAAAAGGCTTCCAAATCCATGAACAGAAGACGTAGATAGCCATACATCTGGAAGATACTAGGCTGTCCCTAATCCTCCCGCTCTGTCGCGTGAGATCCACGACGGCGGCCTGTGCGGACAAGCACAGCACGATTGCTTCTGATTCCTGTGCCTGTGTCGCATGATTGGATTGAGTTGACAGCTTGATCGCATGGCTCTGTTAGTGTGCCTCCACAACACGCCTAGGCCGATGCTTCCTGTTGAATAGCTGTGACAATCGCACTCATAAGTCAATACATTTCATCGATGAAGTTTGAGCCTAGCTATATGTTAGAGTAGTCTCAACTTGTCTTCTTTTTTGAGGTCGCTTAGAAGCCCAGCACTCGACTGAGCGGCCCAGAAACGAAGTATTAGTTCATCGGTCAGGGGTTCTTACCATTCAGACTAGAATTCTAAGCTATCTGCAAAGTACACACATTTACAGGTAGAGTAAGTATGCATAGAAGCACAAGTGTAAAGCCACGTTCAGAGACTGCAAAGAGAGAAGAGAGAAACGACTAGTTTTAGTTGACAGTATAATTAGTTTCTAGCTGGATTGTAAAAGCTATATACTAACCACCTCACTACCCTATTATACTTCAATCTATCCAAAACCACACAAGACTTTATGATTGGAAGCTGTGATTAAATCCAACTACTTGCTACTGCTCTATATAAGCTATAGCTGGAACAATTCTTCCTTAGTCGGCAACAATAAATTCTATTAATGCCTCATGCTATACTGAATATCATCAATTACGATAAAGCCTAGCAAGACAATTAGATACTTGTGGAGCTTGATACTTGAAGCAGGCACCTACTTGTGAGAATCATCCTGGATTCTACCGCCATATTAGCCTTTTAGCGTAGTAAAAGGGTAAAGGAGGATAAAAAGGATGGAAAGGTAATATACTGTTGTTGCAGTTCGCAGTGTCTATTTCCAGCCCTGCTGTTAGATAATGCGTGAAACCCAACATATAATGCATTTACAAACACATACCTGACTTATCAACCTTAAGCTTCACAATGCGTGAAATATCATCTTGGGCGGTTGTAATTATATACTCTTAACCCAGCCCTATATTTCCTCTAACTGCTGCAATTTTTCATCAAGCAATTAGTGGCAGTAAATTTCTGGGGTTATTAATCTCAATATGGTTTCCAAAGAAAACCTTAGGAGTCCTCCCTCTTTAACTTAAGGGGTTAAAATTAACCTAGCTCCTTCCGCTTTACAGTTAAGTATTATTTAGTTACTCTTTCTATAATGTATAGTAGGCACTTAAGAGTTCTAATACTAATATCTTATAAGTAGTAAAATATTTTTATATTTAAACTTCCCTTAAATACTTACTCTATACTATTGATAGGTAGATTATAACTTAAATATAATAAGAGAGTAAATATTTAGAGTTTTTTAAGCTTTACTTAATATTATTAGATAAATTAAAGATATATAGTATTTTTAAATAATAAAAATAAATAGTTAGTATTATATTAAATAATAAATAAATTAGTAACTAAATAATAAAATTATTATATATTAATTTTTATTTTAAGTTTTTATTAAATTTCTTTAATTTTAATCTTATTATTTATAGTTAATAATCTTACTATCTATAGATAATAACCTTTTCTTAATAAGGGAACCTAATATTTAAATTTACTGTATTTTTATTATATTTGGTTTTTTTTTAGCTCTACTCAATATTATCAGATAGATTAAAGCTATATAGTATTTTCAAATAATAGAGACAAACAGTTAGTACTACACCCAGCAACAGAAGAGACAGTAGCTGAACAATAAGGTTGTTGCACACTAGCCTTTGCCTTAAGCTTCAATTCAACCCTTCTGACTTTAACCCTTCTGACTTCAACCCTGCTGTCTGCAGTCAACAACCTTGCTGTCTGTAGGTAACAACCTTGAGATAGTAACAAGGTTAGAATGGCTGCAGGGCGAAAAAGTTAGACAGGATTCCGGCAGATGGAAAAAAAAGCAGCTTGAAACCCAAACTTGGGCCTTAGCAATTGTGACGTATATAACGAAAATGCAGTAAATTAAAATATTAGGTTCCCTCATTGAGGGGAGATTATTAACTATAAATAGTAAGATTATTAACTATAAATAGTAAAATTATTAACTGTAAATAATAGAATTAAAATAAAAATAATTAAATTAAAATTTAAAATAAAGATTAATATATAGTAATCTTATTATTATAGCACTAACTATTCGTTTTTATTTATTTGAAAATACTATATCGCTTTAATCTATTTGATATATTAAGTAAAGCTAAAAAAAAACTAAATAATCTTATTATTATTATAGGCTGAGCCTGAGTTAAGAACTTAAGCTGTATCTAATTCCAGCTATAGGTACAGCTAGATAACTTAACTTACAGTTAGGTTATTACTTTTCCTTTTATCTTAGCAGCTAGAGAACTACTACTATATAGAAAGATTATAATACTAGCTGCTACTTTAGCCCCTTTAGAGCTAACCCCTTATAATTATTTAGCTACTATTTTTATTATTATTAAATATAATACTAACTATTTATCTTTATTATTTAAAAATACTATATAGCTTTAATTTATTTAATAATATTAAATAAAACTAAAAAAAAACTAAATAGATAATAACTTTAAGATAGTAATTTTATTTTATATAATGAAATATTAAAAGAAATCTTTTATTATTAAAAAGCTAACTTTCTTTTTAATAATTATTTAATATATTTTATTTTAATTAGTTAATTATAATTTTCTTTTAACTAATAATAATAAGAATTAAATATTAATTAATAAAATAAATAAAAAGACTTTTAAAATTTAATTTAAAAAGCTTTTATATTATAAAGAGATAGAATAAATAATAAGCAGCTAGAGTACTAACTAAAAAGTGAAGTTAAATAAGAATCTTAAGGTATTTAGTTAAATTATAGAATTTATAACTCTTAGATATAAAGATTAAAATATCTACAGAACGAAAAAGTTAAATAGAATTCCAGCAGATAGAAAAAAAGCAGCTTAAAACTCAAACTTAAGCCTTAGCAATTATGACGTATATAACGAAAATGCTGTAAATTCAAACATTAGGTTCCTTCATCGAGGGAAGAGAGTAAATATACTAAACCTCCTTCGCATGTTGCCTTACCTTGTGCACCCGGGTTATAAGTGTGGTCCTCCTCAGTTCAACATCTCTCCACCGCCTTTTCTGGCCGAGCCCTTCTCCCTCCCTCGACGAGACCGAGGGTTCGTACAGCTTTTGGTCTGCAAGCCAGCACCGTTCGGAGGTTCCATTGATACTACTTGCGGTGGGTAGACGGAGGTGTATGCCTGTGGGGGCTCGTCAAATATGGGCAACCCGGCAGGGGCATCATCATCACAGACCAAGGTCAGAACTCTCCTGTCCACTAAGCTACATAGCAAGGAGCACAGAGGAAGGGGCAAGGACAACGAGAATGGATGCGAGGAGGATAAAGACGCTGAGACGAACATTGAGGACGAGAAGTGCAACCATGCTGAGGACATCGACGCTGAGGATGACTGACAAAGGACATCAACACCTAATAGATCATAGCTTTCGTTACTATTTACCAGCTTCTTTCTCATTCATCAATCACTCCAACCTCACGAATAACGCAGTGTTTAAAAACAGCCACCAAGCACCAATCTCTCAAAACACCCCCCAGGCACAGTCAACGTCAGAGACCCTAGGTCATATGGTGCCTCCTCTCGTCGAATCTCATCCAGCAGTTGTTTAGCCTCTTCTTTGACCTCCTCCTGCTTCAACCAGAAAGCCTCTTGGTGAAATCCTCCTTCGCCACTAAGCGCGACGACATGTCGGGCTTTTAGCGTGAGAGCCCGCCGCTGTGCACCCCAACTCTAATAGAAGACGTAGTTTCATGGCGCGAACCTCTGCCGCAGCTTCGAAGTCTTGTACCTTCTGCATAGCAAGACGCTGGGTTTGGCTCTCCGCTGGGGTTGACTGGAGGCTGTGCTGGCTGATAGAGCGAGCGCCAGGGCTGACAGGCTGTGTTGTGTGTTGATATCGGATGATTGAGGACTTGGTTCATTGCGACTGGTACTCTCGGTTCGAGGGGGCTTTGCTTCGCAAGCGATGGTTGGCTGTCTCGGTCGTTCCACGGAGGGGAGGACAGGAGAGGAGAACGGTTCAGTCTGACTCTCGGTACCGAGATGATGATGGGCACTACTGGCTACGACAGCGGGGATGGGACATGATGAGCTACTAGCGGGAGCAATGCCGGTGTTCAAAACGTTAGACGACTCGACTCTTCCACTGGTTATAGGAGCAAAGCATGAACCAGGGTGTCTTTCGGCTGGGGTCGGTAGTCTCCAAGCCTCTGGCGTTGGGAGTGGCTTTGAGGCTGACCATCGAGAAGCATAGAGGCTTGGAGACTGGTCTCTCTTGGTGCGTGAACACGCCGACTGAGGACTGTCCTGTTGGGAGATGGCCTCGGGTGTCGCTGTGCGAGGAGGATGCTGTAAGACGTTCCTGAAAGACAGCCGGCGGGTCGGTGAGCGATACGTGAGCGGAGGTAACTTGGCCGTGTCTTCGATTTTGTTCTCACTGGAATAGTCAAGGTTGTGCCGCCCTGACTTTGTCGAGGATATGCTCAGAGCCATGGGGGAAGGCGTCACGGGGGAATGCATCAAGGGGGAAGGCATCATAGGAGCCAATGGTGTAGGGGGTGGTGGCCTAGAGCTTGTTGGAACGGCCCGGGGTGATGGCTTGGGCCGACTGACGATTGCTTCATGAGGGACAGCCAGAGCAGAAGTTGTTTCTTTGGCAGTTGTAGGTCTGGGCGTTGCAATTAGACTTAGAAGCCAGCCCGAAGGCGTATCCTGGGCTGCCCGTTTTTGATGCTTGGCCAACGACTCATCATGCTGTGTCTGAACAGTCTCTGAGGAGTCAGAGGGGATGGAAATAGTCCCTCTGCCGCCGGACTCTTCGCGGTCGGACTCTTCGCGGTTGGACTCATCGCGGTTGGACTCTTCGTGGTCGTACTGAACCGTCTGCTCTGGCTGCGGAAGTCGGATCTCCAGGGCCTGGCAAAGCTGCTCGATAAACGGCACGATGGGCTGACCTCCGCGCTTCTGCGTTTTCTCGTAACAGTCTTCGAACCTGCGTGCAGTCCACTGAGATGCCTCCTGGCCTTCCTGGATGTGGAGGATGTGGAGGATGAGTTGCTTGATCATCCAAGCGAGCTGGGGATTTCTCTCGCGCAAGGCAGCCTCGGCCCAACGCTGCAGACCCTGTGCGGCCTGTTGGGAACGGGGCCTCGGGTCATCGTCCGGGAAGCTCACGTCCATCGGTTCCAGTTGATCAAAGGGTCGATCGCGAGAATTATCGCTGCGAGTGGAGCTGATCTCTTGGGGTGTGATGTCTGGGATGGTCGGAGTCGGTGACGCATTGAAAGCCCGAGCCTTGTCTGGGTTGATGGGCTCATCGTCGGTGAGATGGCACGTCTCGATGCCTGACGTGACCTCGTCCATCTGCGCTCGGCTCTTCACCATGAGCTTCCGCAAGCTTTCCTCCTCGCCGCGCCATGTCGGACTCGCCCACTCATCCCTCACAGCGTCTGGCCACCGGGCCTTGACCCTCTTCTCGTCCTGGCAGTAATACTCAACAAGACCGAGCTGCTTGAGCTTCTTTAGCTTGTTCTCCAAGCTCGCGAGAAGCTTCCGTCGAACCACGTCCCAGTGCTCGGTGCTGATGACATCGAAGTCGATCCCAACCGACCGGCTAAGTTGGTGCAGAAGGTCTTCGTCTTGGCGCAGACCCGCCAGACTCATGTTGTGCTTGGCGAGCCATTGCTTGTGGGCGATGTGGTCCGACTCGGTCCAGTGAATGCGTTTAGATGAGTCGTCTTTCAGGCTTTCGAGGAATATGCCGTTGAATGTGCGTTGGGAGTGGTCGGGCTGCGACAGCGTGAGCAAATCTGAATAGCCAGGACAGGGAATGTTACGCACTCCCTGACTGAGGATACCCATTGTGGGCACTGTGAGGCTCAACGCTGCAAGGGCAGCTTATTAAGACAGTGTGATGTTCGTTGAGAGTAAGAGAAAGATACAACGATGCTGCCAGATGGAAGAATACCGGAAAGCAGCGGTCAGTTGTGTGTAAAGCAGTTGTGTGTAAAGCATGGTGAGGGGAAGAAGAAGACCGCCAGATGCGACCAAACGACCGGACAGGCATATCTCACCTAGCAGGCAGCCACCGACTTCTCAGCACCCTTCTCCTCCATCATAACACAACTCATCTCTATCCCACCAGCCAACTTGACTCCTTCATCCATCTTCCCGCTTTGACATCCTCCCAACCTCCACCATGTCTCGCCCCTACAAGTACACCCCTGCCGACACCGCGGCCTTCGAGCTCCTCCGCAGCTTGACGGAAAGCCACAGTCCCAAAGCCGCATGGAACAAGCTATCGCCGGCTCAGGCCGTCAGCATCAACGAGCTGCTCAAGAACCATCCCGAGCTCAAGTCCACCGGCAAAGCCACTGGACTATCGTCGGCGGTCAGAGACCATGACCGCCCGGGCGACTACTCCAGCCTGCCCAGCACGCCCAGAAAGCTCACGGCCTCTGCGTTCCAGCAGCTGCAAAAGGAACGCTATCGCGAAGATCTGGGCCGGCACAGTAGTCTGCCCAACACGCCGCGAAGGCTGCCTACTCGCATGTACCAGGAGATTCAGCAGAGGTCTCGGCACAGTATGAGCCAGGGTATCTGGACAGGTAAGCAAGCGATATCCTCCGTCGTGGTAATAGAAGTTAATTGAGCGACAGAGGAAAAACCCGCAACCCCGAATCTCATGCCCGTTCCGCTGTCTATCACGTCGCGCCCAACCCGACAAAGGCCACCTCAGACATCCCCTCCTGGATGAACCGATCTGTGCCGACGCAACCCTTTGACGCAGAGGCCCAGCTGGCCAACGACATGTCTCGACTCTCCGACGAGACGGAGCAGATACTGGGCCACATCCACAACAGTCTGCTCGAGGCGATCGAGTGGGAGAAGCAAGTGCGCATCAACACGTTCCGGCTAATTACCATGCGTGAGACTGCGGGTAATAAAAAGAAGGACAAGGGCAGGAATAGTGGTGATGGGGTGCAGTAATACATGCACTTGAGTAGATAGGTCCTGATTTGATACCTTGGCTTGACTAACTCATCTTGGTTACTCATACTGTCGCATGTGATGATGTAGAAGCCCGGTGGCTGGCTCCTTTGTGCTGCTAGCCGCATCACGCTGTCGCCAGCTCACACTTGTCCATAATTTTGAAGTGTTACTCTCATAGTTGTCAATAGTTCTATGCAGGTTTGCTCGCACTGCCCCATCGGTCCAGACTTTGCGAGGCAGTGTGCTAGAAAATCCACACCTATATGACCCCATTTCTCACCAGCAATGCCCTCATTTCTCCCAATCGTTCATCTGTGCCCCATCCCGCCAGCCGCACTGCAAAGATATCCAAGTGCCCCCAGCGCCAAGTCATCCCCGCAGGCTAAAGAGGTATTTATTTAACAATCATCCTCCTCAGCATTCAATTAACAAATCCTCAGTGCCCGCGCAAACAGCCATGCCGTCTGGCTCCTCCGCCAACCGAAGCATGCGAGGCCGCAGAGCTTATATTGAGGTAGTTTCCAATCAGCCGGAAACGGTCCAGACGGAGGAGCTGTGGCTAGCATCTTGGGATACGAAGGGCCAGTTCATGGCATGGTTGAAAGGGAGTCTCAAGCGGCGGATGAAAGGAATGCAAACCTGGGGAAATAATATGGTGAACAGGCTGCTGGAGGAGCACAAGTCACTGTCGAAGTCTCCCCCGTGCTCGGAAGAGGGCAATCAAGATGTTTCCCCTGTGTCTACAAGAGCAGGCACGCCCAGTCCGGCCGGCGAAAGGGCCAACGACTTGGCACTGTCCCTAGCTGTCTCTCCTGGTGATACCCCAACGAAGCCAGCGACAGCAACGCAGCAGCAACACGCCTTCCACCCGTAGCAACGGCCGTTGGACAGCCTTCCCGCCAGGATCAGCAGCCTTCGGTTTCGCTTCCGTCTCTAGAGTCTCAACAGCCATCGCAACTCGGAGATCAGACCACCAACGACGGTCAGATCGCACCGGACTGGTACCGGTCGTATCGGGAGCAGCACAAACAACACTGGAGGCAGATGCATCCGCTTGGAGCTAATTGCACGGGCGTTGCCATCACGACGGAGTGGTACACGTGGTACAGGATGGATCACAGACGGCTGCAGGCGTTGAAGCGCGAGAAGGCGCCGCAGGGGGGGGGGGGGGGGGTGAGATGTGATGTTCATATTATGTAGAGGGCGGTGCTGGTTGTGGAGGATGGTATTGCTTGTAGAGAATGGTGTTGTTTATAGAGATTGTGTCGTTAGTAGTCCTTTCCTGTACCTCCTGAAAGAAATTTCTTGGATGTTCACAGCCTCCGCCACATAACCCACCGCTCATCTCAGCGAGCAAACGAAAAAAAAAAGAGAACAGCATCCGTCCTACTTATTAGCTCATTCTCTACAGAGGCCTTTCCCCAAACATCATCTCGCACAAATCCAGACCGTCCACTTGCCCGTCAAGCTTGTTTTCTGAATCGCCCACGCCCTCTTAGCAACTATGACCATGACGAACCCAATGCCGGATGACATCCGTCGGATCCTGGAAGAGGCCGAGGCTAGGGTATGTCTGTCCCAAAGCCGAGATAGGGACAGGGATCGTTTGCTAACAGCGGTGAAATAGAAGCGCATGCAGCGAGAGCGAGATTGTTCAGAGCCGACTGTCGACAGTACCAACGCCCCTGAAGATGCCAGGGCCATGGCCATCCGCCCTGACCAGACTCTGTTCTTCCCCCCATACCGCCGACGCAGACGCAGACGCAAATCCCAAGACCAACCAATCCCTCCAGACCAACAACTCCAGCTACCACTACAACCCCGTCAACAACTACAACATCAACTACACCGACGCCGACACCGCGAGGCGCGTCACCATCAGCGGCAACAAGCCTGACGCTCCTGCTCAAGGCTGGTTCATCTTTCGCCTTCTGGGGCCGTTGCACTCTTGGTTGCCACAGATCTACTATCTGGCGGCCACCATTCTGGCCTTCTACTGCCTTTTGCAAGTCGTAGAGCATCCCATATCATCTTCCACTTGGCTGTTCTCCAGCATTTTCTCCATATTCAGACTCGGCCCCGCGACCGGCAGCGCTCCAGATATCCCCGTCGTCATCGTCCCGTCTGTAACTCCCGTCATCATCCAAATCGACCCCTTTTTGCACTCGTCCGCCGGCGTCAAAAAAAGCGCCGTCGATCTCCGCAACGCCGTCGCCGCGATCCATGCGTCGACAGAGCTTTGGACGACATTCGAGCACATAAACATAGACCACCCAGCGCTCAGTGTTCAAACCGCAGAGGACATGCAGGGACGAATCAGGCGACTGGTCCACCGGCTCGACGATTTCCACGCAAGTCTCACCGCCATACTCTCCGAGCAGGCCCAGACGCAGGCTCGCTTGATCAACAGCTACCAAAAGTCGCTCGTCTTGCGCCCCGTCTCGTGGGGAGAAGGCTTCTGTCGACGGGTTCGTTTCCTAGGGCTGTGCACCCCCCAACCGACTCCTCGAGATAGAATGCATGCGAGATGGCAGACACTACACAAGGCATTGAATAAGAGCATAGCGCAGCTAAAAGGGGTCTACTATAAGCTGTCTCCAGCTGATGGTAGCCTTGGCGCTGAGGATACTTGCCTCCGATTCGATATCTTTGAGGTGCTTAACGGTATGAACTACATTGAGAAAGCAGCTATCAAAGTTATCAAGCAGGTATATCACACGCCGGGCGATGCTGCAGTTAAGGAACAGGCGCATAACAGGGTGGATCCTGTTAGGGCGTACAGCCATGTGCTCCGCCAAGTGTTTGAACATGTGGACTACCTCGAGAGAAATTTGGCTCAGGCTCTAGAGAAGTACATTAAAGCCCTTGGTATTATTGCGAGCCGAGCGGGATGGCAGATGTGGGGACTTGAAAAGCCAGTTCGTGATGATTCTTGGGAGTTGGAGCTGGCGAGGGAGCTGATGGGGGAGACTTTGGCTGAGTGGGTGAAGCTAGGCGAGATGCTTTCTTCTAAGTAGACTACACTGCAGAGTTATCAGAAAAGATGTTGCCACCTCTACTGTCTACCCTTAACCCTCAGCCCCGATATCGCCGCCTCTTGTTGATTCTTCGCTCCGTCTCCTCAAGTTCCTGGTTACTTATTCTTACTGCACACTTATGCTCCGATACCACCCATAACATCATTCCGTCCAAAATCTGCCATAAACAATACCACAGCCACTGTACATACGGCTTTAGCATGTTGGCTTGGTCCATAGGATGCGGCATCTTCAGGGAGACACGGCCCTGGCCATCCGTATCTGTTGCTGTCCAGCCTTGCGGCGTGGTCAGCATTTTTATCGTGTCGTCAAGCTTGCGTAGCTCATAGCACATGTGGCTATATTCCAGTACGACGCTAAGGACGATCCGTATCTGCGGCATGAGGTGGGCGTCGATGGCCTCTTGGAGACGCTGCGCTGCGGATGGCAGGAGCTCCTCTTTCTGCTCCTCGCGGCCTGTCAAGGTGCGCATCATCTTGGCCCAAAATGACGACCACGTATCCTCGCCGTCGTCATCGCCGTCGTCATTCTCGGGCTCATACGCGCCCGCAATCTTGGCCATCTCCACCATCCGATTGGCGACAACAAACAGGCCCACGAGTTCCTCAGCGAGTTTCAAGATGCCTAACGCCGGGGGCGCGTCTGGCCAGACGGTGTCGTCATCTACCCAGAAGTCTGGGTAGGGGGCATCTGTAGAGTTGATGTGCGCGCCTACCTGCTCAACCCAGTGTTCAAAGTGTTCCAACAGCAAAGCCACGCGCTCATCACCATGGCTATAACTATAGCCCTCGCTATCGTAATCGTTTACAGCCACCCAGCAAGCAGGGTGCACCGACGAGTATCCCGGTGGTGCCTCATTGACCTCTCTGCATCGGTCAAAGAAGGAGCATGAGTATGGTAGAGATTCGAGGTCACTAAAAAAGTCACGATATGCTTGGATGACTTTGCGTGCTGCGGGGCTTAGCGCTCTGGGGGTCTTGCTGGTGATATTTGACGGCTGAGTGTTTTTCACTGCTGCTGAGTGGGAGGAAGAACATTTCGTCGTCGCCAGGTGTGTCGTCGTCGCCAGGTGTGTCGTCGTCTCCAGGTGACTCGATCTGGAGTGACTCGATCGGGAGTGACTCGATCTGGATATGGCGAAGCTGCGACTGCAACAAATCGACTGCAAGCTCGTGACTAAATAGCCACTCCGCTGTATAGTTGCGGCTGACATCTTGCCAGAGTTGATCGATATGCAAGCTGTGGGTGAAAGCAGTGCGCAGAGTAGCCTCCACGTCTCGCATCGTCCAGTTCCCTAACATATGAGCCTCTATGCGTGTCCTATAGAACTCCGGCTCGGTTCCGCGCTCGCGCGCAAATAACCCACTCGCGACTGATCAGTTCGAGGCCAATCTCCGTGTATGTGCAGTGCATAAAATGGGATATATTGGCTGACACACAGGCTCTAGGATTTCCCGGATCTGGCCGGTATGGAGCGAGCGAGCCTGGAGGGGCGTCGATGACTTTGTCGGCGGTGAAGAAGAGGGAGACGGAAATGTAGGTTGCGCGCGTGGTGAAGTTCTGGACCATTTTGTGCGGCTGTAGGACGCGGATTTGGGGCGCTGGACGGCGGTATGAGGACCAGGCGAGGACGAAAAAGACCAAAGAGAGCAAAAGGACAGTGACTACTGTCCACGAGGAGGATGCTGACTGATTCGAAGCCGGCGAGCTTCTTCTGCCGGCCTTGGAGTGTGGAGCGGAGTGTGGAGCGGAGTCTGGAGCGGAGGCTAGAGCGGAGTCTGGAGCGGAGGCTGGAGCGGAGGCTGGAGCGGAGGCTGGAGCGGAGGCTGGAGCGGAGGCTGGAGAGGAGTCTGGAGTATCGCCTGGTGCCTCGTCGATAGAGTCATCGATGGAGTCTGGATCAAAAAGATCGACCCTTCCGTAATCCACAATGACCCCAGGCGGCCAGGGCGCCTCCATGGCGGGCGCGGGATGTATCATGGTCAGCGAGTCGTGGTCCAGATGGAGCGACAGGGGGCTCGCGGGTCTCGGCCGGAACGAATCGTGGAAGCATATCTCGACGGGCTGCTCCGAGTTGGTCCGCGGCAGACCGACCACGAGCCGGAGCATGCTGAAGCCCGAGGACGGGTGTCGTTCGGCGGCCGCGCTGTGGTCTGCCATGAGCTGGGCGTCGACTTGTGCTTGGGTGCTTGGCCGAGGAGAGCGGCGCCGACGGCCTGGGATCGGCATGGTGTTGACGGTGACGGGGGTTGCTTGGATGAAGGTGACATGAAGAAGAAAGCTGGCGAGGAGCAGTGCAGCGGCCAAGGCGAGGAGGTTGATGAGGGGATAGAGGGATAGCAGTCGAGCAGACAGAGAAGCGCTCCAGAGGGACAGTCGAGCAGACAGAGAAGTACTCCAGAGGGACAGTCGAGTAGACAAAGAAATGCTCCAGAGGGACAGTCGAGCAGACAAAGAAGTGCTCCAGAAGGGCCACATTGCGAGTTTAATGGTACTGGACTTTGACGGCGGCCGTCTCGAGAGAGGGGTTTGGGAAGGCCTTTGTTTGTTTGCTTGTTTTTGGATGTTGTTGGCCCGTTCGGGCTGTGGCGGCGGATCTTGGCAGAGCACAATTTAGGCGCACAGGAAAGTAAAAAAGAGCAGTGGCCAGATGGGAATCAATGTGTAATGTACTGAGATGAGATGAGATTAATGTACTAAGATGAGTCTGGTGGTGTTAACATCTAGAGTCATCTACGGCGATTGAGCTACCCGTTCACAAACATTCCTCCACCAGGCCTCACTATCTGGCTGAATGTTGGGAAGCATCTCGCGCATATAAACCGTCCGCGCTACATCATTCAACAACGTAGAAGTAACCACAGCGACCGCATTCCGCCACTCAGTCGTCAAGTCGTCGTCGTTGGCGCTGATAGTGGCGCTGATAGTCTCCCACGCCGCCCTCATCAGATCATGCGCCTCGCCGTGGTTCTTGCTGTGCGGATACGCGCAGTCGCTGGGGGGGAAGAACGGATGGCCGTAGGGGTTGAGGTTGAGCACCTGGAAGAGCGTCGGCGCGAGGTTTGGCGTCGCGGCGTGGAGGTCGCTGAGGAGGCGGTGGGCGGTGCAGAGCTGGCCGAGTGGTGATGTGGGATCCATGGTGTCGAGCGTGTGCGCTTTGACGTAGGCGTCTTCCATCTTGGTGGGATAGAGCGCGTAGGCGAGGAAGAGGACGAGAGCCCCGATGGCGACGACGAGGAGGTGGGTGGGTGGAGGCATGGCGATGGATACTTTGGGAGTTGAGAGGTGTTGGCTGAGGATTGTTTACGCCCAAGCTTCAACCCAAGAAGACGTCGCTGATGTGTATAAGTGTGAGTTTCTGTCCTAGCAATGTGTCCTACTCACTGCATCTCTTTGTCTGTCTGTTGTGGCGGCGGGGCTTGCGAGCTTGAGACTGGATTTTCTTTTCTTTGTTTTTGCTGGGACCATGGTGTTTCTTTTAAAACTAGGATGAGCACGGAGCAGGCAGCCACCTTGGGATCTTTATCTTGCTGTACTGATTTGGGGTGAGGCTGGCCACCTTGCCCTTTAACGAACAGCAGATGGATGAGGACTCCTTGGAGGCAGGCGAATAAAAGTGGGAAACATGCAGACTCAAGCTCATTTGACATGTCGTCAAATTATACGTTGGACAAGGGTGACAGGTCAAGCTGTAGCGGCTCCAGCAAAGCTAGCCCTATAGGGTTCAAGGCGCGAGGTAGCCTCAGTTCCTCGCGTACGTGATTGGGGCACGCATTCCTCCTTGGCGGCCATCATCGCCACACCGCTTACAGCCTTGTCTTGGCTGTTCGTGAGAGATGATAGCTGGTGTTATTGCCAAATGGTTTTGCTTCATCGGGTACCGGCTGGTCGGTAAGGACCTGTCGCTGGTGGTGTGTCCATGGAGTGCCTATAACAAGCACAGTGCTCCCGTCGTTAAGACGCGACCGACCAGACCTTTCTTTTTGAGCTACTTGTCACTATCAACATCTTGGCGACATCATGTCCGAGCCTGAGCCTCCTCCGTCCAAGATCGACTTGCTCCTTGCAAAGACGGATGAAATACAAGCAGCACTTTCGACAATCGAGAGAGCCATTGACACCGAACTAAACTCGGTGATACAATCCACACGGCGAGATGAACAGAACGATGTTGATGAATCGCCCGCATGGGCCAAATACATCATCAACCTCCTGAACGGAGTTAGGGAAGGGGGCACAAGGCTTTTGGGCTGAGCTACAGGTCATCACCGCCCAGAGTAACCACGCATCCGACACCAGATCGAAGCCCGTCTCAAACAAGCAAGACAGCAACCTAGCCAAGAATGTTACCCCGCAGGCGGATTCCCAACCGGAGAGCCGGACGGAGCCAGCCAACGAGTCTTGGACAGACGAAAATTCACCAAACGAGGACCGCGCCCATGGTCAATTCCTCCGAGGATGCAACCGGTCAGTTGTTGCAGCTTCGCTCAGTTGAGAGCAAAGGTGATGCCAGGCTTGAGCCAACCAGGCAAGGGGACAGCCGTAGCTAACGCAAGGGTTAATGTAGGATCTCTAGCTAATAACCCATAGCCAGACGTTTTGCCAGATGCTTCACAATCGCCAGACACTTCACAAGAGCCGGACGCTTCACAAGAGCCGGACGCTTCCATTGCACAATCGCCAGAAGCTTCACAAGCGCCGAACGCTTCACAATCACCAGCTGCTTCCACTGCACAATCGCCAGGCCCTCCATCAAAGATCATGCTATCACCTACCGATATGGGAGAGAGTCTCGTCCCAGCGCTTGGAAAAATCGCTGCGCGCAACGACTTCGTCAATGCTTTTCCAGTTCCTCCAGTCAACATCAGCCTGGCCGAGTTGCAAGCTAGCATTGAAGCGGACAAACTCGGATTTGTGTTACGACTCGGCGGTGAGGAAGGCAGACTCAGTGGACTTTTGTTTCCAGTGCATCTCTAAGAGTCACCTTGAGACAGCTGAGCATCACCTCCCAGAGAGCATCCTTCTCTACGCTGAGGAAGCTTTGGGCCTCAATAAAGCGCCACACTGAATCCTGTTAACATGTTGGCTGCATAGCTTCTCGGCGAGGACGGTGAGGATAGCGCCTAAGACCCAGTTTACATCCTCGTGTGACTTTTATAACGATGTAGACTGAGGGCTAATAGTAGGTTCTTTTTATTCCGAGATATATTAACGCTAGTATATGTAAAAGTGGAATAAAGTATGCAATAGTATTAATGTTAGTTCTAAGATTAATACTAACTGTTAAATAATAACTCTATATAATAAAAACCTCTACATGGATTAATATTCTAACTTTAGTTATAAAAGAGAGTATAATGCGGATAATTGTGGCCATAATGGAAATTGAAGAAATTAGATGGCTGTTAGAAGGGAAGTTGGTCTTTCGACGACAGGAGACACCAGTCTCTCTTATATCTTATTGCTCGAAATAAGGTTACTGTCTTAAGGCTGTTACCTACAGACAGTAAGGTCGTTGACTTCAGACAGTAAGGTTGTTAACTGCAGACAGTAGGGTTGAAGTCAGAAGGGTTGAATTAAAGCTTAAGATAAAGACCAATATGTAATAACCTTATTATTTAGCTACTATTTCTTCTGTTATTGGGCATAGTACTAACTATTCATTTCTATTATTTAAAAAATACTATATGGCTTTAATCTGTCTAATAATATTAAGAAAAGCTAAAATAAAAGAACCCTAAATAATAAGATATTTATTTAATTAATTAAGAAGCTTAGTATAATAAAATTAATAATTTATTTAAAGTTTTAATATAATAAAAACTAGTAGTAATAACGGGATATAAATAAGGAGAGGATAACATACATTAGAGAAAGTTAATATAAGAAGGTAATATTAAGCCCTAGTTATTGCAAGGGTCATTACCAGAATATAACGCCAGAGCCTGAAGAATAAATGGAAAAAGCATCGCCAAAAGGGTATTTCGTAGTATTCTGATGGTTTGCTTGACTTCATAAAAAATAAGAACAACGACCCTTTCGAAGTGGTAACTGCCCGCCATTGTCGAATGGCCTTGACGGTGCCATAAACCGACTTGTGCAATTTGACAACTCATACTATTAGACTCAGGATCGTAAGTAGCGTCGACGGGATACCCCGATTGGAAAGCAGTTGTGCCGCAAACCAATTTTCCTGGAGAACCGTATTTACGCCCCTCGTGTACACTGGGTAGACTATAGAGACATAACACAGTAGAGCCGCTGAGGCTCGCTAACTCGGTTCCTTTCGCTGGCCAGTTGAAAAAAAAGAGTTGGAAGCATCGCTTCGACAAGCAACACGGTTTGCGTAGCCGCTCACAAGTATGTCAAGACCAGCTACAATCTGGACATCGCACATATTCACGATAGCCTATCGGGGGCGTTGGCGAATGTGTTTGACCAGAACGGGCTGGAATTAATTACCTTGGTGAAGATTTCGTTCCATCCTCGCCTAGCTTTGAGCCATCTGATTATCCGAGGCCGGCGGAGCAGACGAGATATAAGACCACCTCTTCGTATATATTTCGTTGCCATCACATCAACGGGGTTTGGCTTCCAGGAATTTGCTTCTTGTGTTAATCCCGGGGTCTCGAAAGGGTTTCGGCCTGGGTCAAGGGGACGGCGTGGTGAAAATTATAAGGACGATGACAAGCCAAGCTATGCCCAAAAATCCGATAACCTACTTAGAGGTTAGGGCTGTGAATGATACGGCTCCTTTGTTCACAACCGTTGCTGATTGGACTTTCCAAGGGAAAGTAAAATTCGCTTCACTTACCCCGAGACCTGCCACATCTCCATACGGCTCTAGCTCCTTTCTTGAGCAGAAAAGGAGCAGTTGCAGTTACGATTCGAAGACAGAGAGAGCACGGTGTCTTATGTATTGTCTGTTGGCGAAAATGGACGGTTTCGAGATAGTGCCTTCATGTCGTGAAATGGCAGTATCACAAGGGAAAGTGGCAAAGGTAATTACAAAAGCGATACCCGGTAAGTGATGCTCCTAGCAACAATGCACATTTTCTCTTCCGATGCCTCCTTGGATCCGCGCTTATTTAAACAGACCTTCACAGCCTCAAGCAAGCCCGGGTTTCGGAACAAGACACCAAACAAGATGGGAGGACAACGTCAATAATGGAATATGAGTTTTTCATTCATAATAGGATCCAAGACTTCATTGTACTACCGCTCTGAGAAGACAATACCACTATTAATACCTCCTTTGAATGCCATAACGTCACACAACTATAAACTCCAATCACGCTAGATTCGTACATACGTTGCATCTTGCACCGCCCATCAATATACTATCCAGGAGGTCGCGGCAAGTTCTCGGAGGAGCTTGAATCCCGGCTCGGTTTCTCTTTCGCGTACTCATCCAAGAGTTTCTGTGCTGTTTCTAGTGGCACAGAAGCGACTTCGGCCCTTAGATGCTGTTCACAAACGAGTCAGTAACGAATTCCGTACACAGTGGCATCTCAATGGTCCGATCTTCAACCGACTTACCGCTGGGAAGATATCTGAAGGATAGAACTTGAACTCCTCCATCAATCTATACAACGACAACACCTGCCTCCACGGCACCAGCGTATCGCCCACTAAGAAAGCCGGAAACGAAGCTGTCGCAATCTCCTCGACGATCCAGTGCCGCTGGAAGTACGGGCGCGTCATAAACTCCACGCACCCCAGCCAGCGCGGCATCAGAAACGGCGGCTCACCGTTCGGTCCCTCATCCCACATATACTGTATTGACTTTGTCCACAAATGCGTTGGCGAGTAGTCTTCCGGATGGCTCTTCCGGTGGTTGGGCTCACCCCAGTATGGCGGCATGGCCTCTTCGATCTCCTCCATGGTTGTTATCGTGATGTCAGTGTGCTCGGCCTTCTCGCCTAGCCAGCCGACGACGAGATCAGCGTAATCGTAAATGTACTTTATGTCGCTCAGCTGTTTCGACTTCTCCCACTCATCGTTCTGATTGACGCAGAGAAAGTCGAGCCAGACACGCAGAACGCCTGGCCGGCTGACTTCGCCATCTCGCAAGTGCGAGCTATTCGACGCGAATAAATGCTTCAGCCAACGTGGGACGCTTTGCAGACGACTGGCCGCATGCGCTGGCAGCGCTGTAGGATACCGGGATAGAAGACGGCGCGCATGTATCGCAGGGCCAATGCGAGATGCGCCGTGATGGTGACCGGGCGGCTGCTAGCGAAGATGGTTTCTGTCTCAGCCGGGTCGCCGTAGAGGGACGAGAGGGCGATGTACTCCAGTTCCTTGGAGTGGCGGACAGTGATAAGGCGGCATTTGATGGGATCGTCGAGGTTGTGCGACGGCTGGATCTCGAGCAGGCGGATCTCGCGGCTTGAGGGGTTGAGACGCTTGTATGAGATAGCCATTTTGGAATCCGGCGGCTTGGCAGGGATGGAAGATGCGGAAGCCAACTGGGGCAGGGATGGGGTGTAAAGTTATACTAAACGGCGTCCGCCCCCGACACGGAGGTGCATGCCTGGCCAAGGAAGGGATGCTATAGCGTTACGATATGAGGCATGGACTTGCAGGCATGTCTCACAATGACGGGCCACATACTCTAATGAGTGTAATCTGAGTTCATTGCGGGCTCTTCTGATTTGTGGCTGTCCCCGAGTCAGAGCAGTTGGCTTTCAACTACTGCGGCTCTTGGGCCGTTCTGGGACTAGCGATTTCCTAGTTGTCGATGCCAACCTGCATCATGAGATAGATTTAGCGTAGGCTACCCCGCTTGACGATAGTGATGCGCGATGCTTTGTCGGGTTCATTCTAGATCACAGGACGGTCGCTACTCAAGGAGACTGAGAGGTCTAGAATCCCCAGACAAGTGGCTGTGGTAGGCCAGGCGCCGATTTATATCGGCGTGGTAACTCGTCTGAGTCGTTTAGCACCGTTGGAAACGCAAAATTTCTGCGGAGTAATTAACATGTGCAGGTCACAATAGACATAAGCTTTCTATCCGTAGTGGAATAGCTCCGCCTCCACAAAGTTCCACTAGGCTTACGGGGATAGCCGCAAGACCCAATTCTAATTCTGGGAGTTCGGAATATGTTTTTCTCACAACAAAAGTACAAACTCTGAACCGAAAACACCCAATTACCATACCCTCTAAATAGTCCCAGATCATTTACTGCCATACTGATGCGCACAACGGAAATCTCATTATTGATCTTCTTTATATCTTTTGGAATACCTAGTAGCCGCTTGGCGGAGATTCTGGTCTTTGGTTGACGTCTGGTGCTGCGAACCCCGCTTCAGACGTCATCATCGTGATGGAACACGATCCGGACCTTCCGGGTGGGGACGTCGCCGCCCCCTGCGTAAAAGAGCCAGAACGATGAGGGCAATGGAATCGGAACAACAAGAACGTGATAGGGAATGGGAGGAGGAGGAGGAGAGCAGCGAGGGAGCGTCGAGTCCCGTCGAGTGGAACTCTAGGCGGGGCCCGAGCCGCGCCCTTAGATAGAGTTTCATGGCTACCTTGGTCTCATAATATAACGGGAATGGATCCAAAATTTGAACAGCTTTGGTGTTATAAGCGACGTGACCGCCTAGCGCTCTACTTTCGCCTGCTATGTTTCTATTGTTTCTTAACGGAAAAATGAATCGCAATTCTGTTCGTGTACCTTCGGCTTTTACTCCGCATGACGCTCCTAGCAACTATTTCATCCGATTAGCTCACCCCGTAAAGAACATCACTAATTTCACCATCGGAGATCAACTTGCACAGCCTTCAGCATGTGCAGTCTTTTGTCGAAGCCGTCTCAATCATGTCCCAGGCCACCATATACCGAACCATTGGCAGTGTCCCGCATATTGGCTTGATTATTAAGCTTAAAGATGCATTGGCATGCGATCTATCTCCAGGATAATATGAACCCTCTCAGTCTTGATGGTTACAAAGACTTTTCGGCTTTGAAGAGGTAATACAAGTTTATGACTGCGCCGCGTGAGTCCATGCCCAAATGTATCGAAAGGCACTACGGATACTTAACAATACACCGCATACAGAGACTCAAGCCATCCATCCGGGGTAGCCGAGGGAGGATGGCAAATCGAGAAGGTCCGTTGCCTGGATATGGATGCAATCGTGTGGCAGGATACGAGCTTCAGGAAGCGGCCATGGCACCATTTACTGTGTGGGCCAACTTCACCAACTGTGGCAAGCATGGTTGACTATGTTTGGGGGTTAGACCTGAAGGGGCCAGAGTTCCATGCTGTCCCACCCTTAAACAGCTGAGAAAACAGTCCTGATCCATGTCGGTTGGCTGCGCCGCTATGCTTGCCTCCTTTATTCCTTCCGTTCATGCGTTGCGGACCTTGGCAACCTGTATTCCCCATACTCAGGTCTCCCTGAATCCGCTTTCCCGAAGTCTGCCTGGCCTGTGGGTAACATGCATCCCTTGCAGAAGGCAGCAAGGAGGTATCGCCTGGAGAAACAGGCACTCCTTTACCTTGGGTATTTGTAATAGTTAGGATTCTGCCTTACCAGCCACACACCTTCTTGCGGAACAGGAAGCCTGGGTCATGAGGTCGCCTGACAAGACACTGGTGGCCTCATTTCTAACTGCTCCCCTGTGCTAGTTATAATTAGGCCTGCGAATGCTACCCACCACTATCGCCATTCATATAATTTGATTATATGTGACGGTGACATCATGTGCCTTGCTAGAGTTAAGCGGGTTGAGGTTGAGGAAGACGACATACCTCCACGTATTGTTTCCTCAGGCACACTCTCCTTCAATCAAAATGCCTAAATACATGAATTTCCATAAGCTAACTGCAATACGTCGTTATAGATCCATGGCGCCGTCTCTATCGACTACTCGACAAAACTCGGAAGTAGATGAGGTGGGTTCTGCTGGCAGATCTACACGTGACGATGGTGAGCTAAAGACAGATTAGGGGATCGGCATGCTTAATGCCTATGCCTTTCTCACTGAGCGAGCTGGCGGCGAGTCGTATATGTCGATTTTTAGATCATATTATCCACTAGAATCTACTGTATAGCGCCTACTGAGGCGGCGGACTTAAAGATAGGAGTTGGTTCGGTTGCATAATATCTAGTTAAGACATCTAGTTCTTCTTCCCAGATGAGCTTTCCTGGTTTACCTCCAGCTGCCTCCTGTTCTGCTCCTCCAGCCGCCTTAGTTCTTCTTGGTAACACTGGAGCTCTCGTTCTATCCTTAGTGTAACTGGCAGTCCCGACGTATTGTGTGTGTGTATGTGTAGTATTATAAAGACGATCTCTATTGTCGGACTCATTTTAGCAAATGTTATCGCAATAACACTTTTCACCACGGAGCTAGCAAGTAATGCTACTGCTATCTAGGCTACAGCAGTCGTCTGAGAGTCCTAAAATCCGTCGAATTTCATAAACACTGAGGCAACAATAGCAGGTAAAGCTGCGATAACATCAAATGTTCGATAGAAACGCAGGACGCGGTCAAACATAGTGATCGCTCGCCAGCCTGCCGTTTTGTGTCAGCTTTGTAGGAGAACATTAGTGAGTGCTTTAAGTTGTAGATTGATTCAGAATGAAACTTACCTTGGTTAACGAACTCCATGCTCTGACGCTGAAGATGAAAGGATGTCTAGGAAAAGGTCTATTTCTTTGTACTTGGAGCTGAGGTGCTGATAAGAGTATGTATCTTTGGGGACAGAACTAATGAATGAGGGCAGGGTTGTCGATATAGCTTTGGGGATCTGCTTGCGCCTTCTGCCGTGGAACACGAACCTTGGATTGCACCTGTTCCTTTTTTTAGGTCTATTCCCTTTTTGGGGACCAGAGGGGGCGGGGGCATAGAGACACTTTCAAAGCAGGCAACAGGGAGGCCCAAAAGAAGGCCCAACGACTTCAAACCAATGTGCGATGCTTGGATTATGTAACGCGTGCAACTAACTTGAGTTATGTGGTTCTTTTATATGTAACTAAATGGTTCAATAAATTGCCAGACCCTATTCACTCCCCAGAGCTGTATCAGGACCAATAGGCAGCGGTCATAGTGAAATAACAGGATCTCTTCAGGGCCTCCATCACCGGTCCTAAGAGCATAGGTAATGTGTTTTCAGTCTAGGAACCTTTCCCCATACTGGTTAGCGTATTGGGATGCTGCTCTCCAAGAACATTCTTCATCATCTCCATCACTGGGTGAAGATTTCTATATAAAGATTGAATTTCAGTGTCGTTTGAGGTACATTACATAATAAAGGAATGACATGATGGTAGAATCTAACATAGTGCACCTAGCAAGGCGCGCACCTGAAGGGCAGAGATCTTAGTTGCATAACTTCTAGTCAAGACATCTAGTTCTTCTCGGGCGGTTCACCCTGGCTCGCCTCTAACCGCCTCTGGTTCTGCTCTTCCAGAAGTCTTAGTTGTTCCCGGAAGACCTCGAGCCCCTTCTGTATCTCTGGTGGAATTGGCCGCCCCGATGTAGTTCTTGGGCTTTTGCTATATCTTTGAGCCCTCTCTGACTTCTTCTTTTGGATCTTTCCTGAACTTTGAGGTTCTCTGGCAGGTTGAGTTGACTTTCTTATATGCACCTTCCCTAAGGTTTCTAATTTAGGCTGGTACTATAATTAGGTTCTTAAAGAGGCTTAAATAGAGGGCTTAAAGTAAAAGTATTATAGTATATAGGACTATTTATTTTAATTAGAGTTCTAGAGTCTTTACTATATAGGAAAAACTTAGGCCTATATTCTTTCTTACTATAATCTTTCCTTCTATAAGACTAATACTAATAGTAATAGCTCTAATTATACTTAACATAGTCTATACTTTTAGTTAGAAGCTTTCTTATAAATCCCTAATAGAGAGCTAATCTAGACTATCTCTATTGCTAGTAATAACTAAATTTAAATTGGTGGGAGTATTTATCGGAAAACCAATTTGGACTTTTTGAGAAGTATGTCTTTTAGGTGTATTTGCTCCCCCTCAGGACGCTCACATAGAGAGGGGCTGTCGCCTGGAATAGGAGAAGACATTATTTGTAGGTATAGAGCTCAGAAGACGAAGTCTAGGAAACCGTAGGATGGGAGGATCGAGAGCAACGGGGAGGAGGCGTGAATTTATGTTCTCCTGAGGGTGTTGACTGGAATCACCTTCTTCGGCTTTCGACGCAGTTCCTGGAGTTACTTGGTTGGTGAAGAGGTGGTCTCGATGGCTGAGCCGTTGATGTGAACCAAGAACGAGGCCTATGTCCCTTGCTTCTTCTGGCTGCCACCCCTCGCTTTGCATGATTCCTGGTTCTCAAGTCTGCCTTGCCTATGCTTGTGGAGGTGCAGCGAGTGATACCAGCTCTAGACAATAAGTCAAACACATAAGGGGAGAGGGTCTAGCCATTAAGTAGCATGAGTTAAGTAAGGCAACCTGGTCAGCTTGTTAGACAAAACATGCTAAGGCATCCTCACAAAAGTACTCTATTTGTCTGTATCGTCCTGCAGATCCATTCCTGCCTCAATTGCAAGGATCTCTTTTAAGTCTTCTAGAATATGTAGAAAGCTATGCCCGAACTCCGACGGAACCTCAACGCGGGCAGAGGGAAAGTCGGGCAGGAAATGTGTGATAGTGATCCGGCGAAGCTACCCCGCCTCGACTGCGAGCGCGTACTTGCAGTTGAATGAGCACTTCTCGCCCAATAGATATCGTCTCATGCGCCACGACAAAGCAGTATCACACGCGCTTCACCAATTATGCTTGACTGAAGGCTTGTGGACCAAGGGACTTACTTCCCCACCGCGTATCTGTCAAATGTGATCTGGTTGAACATCAGGCCGAGTGGTTGCGCTATGTTATATTTTCTAAACGTATCGAGTCCAATCCATCGCAGACAGCATCCCTTCGTCGCGTCATTGCAGTGACCCTCTTCTCCGCAACCTGGAGATAGGCTGGCAATTCTCAAAACAGACGCGAAACCGGAATGCCCGCCGTGTCGAGGATTCGCCGCTCGTGCCCTCCGTCGCTGACCCATCCAAGCTAACACTTCTGCTAACAGAGTTCCCATTCTCTATCCGGCTCCTCGAGTGCAAGAACGAGCATGGCGCCGACGCGTCGCGACACGACCACGAGCAGCTCCTGTCGCTCTTGCCCGCGCCGTACCGCGCAGAGTCTAGTGACTTGACTGCTGCGGGTCGTCAAGTCACGGCCTGCGTCGTGAAAGAGCCCGACCTACAGCGACTGGCCAGCATTCACAGCTGGCTCTGGGTCGCGGGCAACCTGTACCGCCGCTTCCTCTGCACCACCAGCTCGTCCTCGGTCGGGACATCGTCACGGAGCGCATGGATATGCACCTCGTCTGGACAACAGGCCGGATGTACAACCTCATCTAACCAATGTATAAGCGTGGAGAGGGCGTATGATGAAGAACCATGTATGGGTGATTCAAAGTAGAAAAAAAAAGAGAAAAAAAAAGAGAAAAAGAAAAAGGCTGTTCATCGAGGTTACCGTAAACTACACTCCCACACCATCATTATAACAGCCAGTTCCATCACCACAGCCCGAGGCCCCTTGGACTGCAGGTACTCAATCATTGCCGAATTGGGCAAGTCAACCGATCTGAACATGACTTCGCCCGGCGCAAGCAGTAGATATACGGGTACGGGATCCGCCCTTGTATCTGGGTAGAGATAGGTAATTTCCGACCGCCGGGTAGATTGCCAATCTGGCGCTCCTATGTTGCTAAACGCTATGCGAACGTCTATCGGGGCGAAGTAGTAGGCCACCAGCTTCGTGGGGTCCTTCCAGACCCGGATGGAGGCAAAACCGGCGGGATCGACGTAGATGGCCTCTGAAGAGACGAACTTTGGCGTTCCCACAATCTCGCGGTCGCGGAGGAACATTCCTCGGAACATGTCTTCCAATTCGTCCACGTGCTTGGGCTGCCGTGTAGTTGAGATGGACTGTTCTGGCGTGACAGAGGGATAGCAATGGTTGTGCTCTTCGCTCTCCTGCTGGCAATCGCTGGAGCAGAAGTGCTTCGTCTGGCAACCTATGAAGAGATGTGAGTTTCATATTCCTTCTCACGGAGACAGTTCAAACACTAACTTGAGCAAAGCCTCATTGTGTCCTTCCCGCACGGACAACGGCCGGGTTTCTCTAGGCCCCAGCTCCTTAGCTCGGCTTGTAGCCGGTCCTTCCTGGCACTGAGCTGCCCAATCGCTTGAATGGATACCTGATGCAGGTGTTGGTTCTCTGGTGAATGGGCAGTTGAGCGGACCAGTTGCTGGAAAGCCTCCTCCGCTTGGGGTATTTTCTGGAGTGCGTCAAGGCAAAGGGCGAAGGCATACAGACATTCGATGGTCTTGCTGTCTGAGTCTCCAAAGCGCGCCACCCTCCAGTCGTACGCCTTTCGGTAGAGGTCTTCTGCCTCAAGGAAACGGCGTTCTCGGGTTAGGTAATCTGCATAACACTTGATTGTCATTGACCCAGGGTCCGTCATATCCTCTTGCATGTCACGAATCACATCTTGTACCTCAGAGGCTACCGTACCCTTTTGTACGTATGCCAGGAGATTCCTGGTGGCGCCGCATGTCAAGTCATCGCCTGGTCCAAGGGAGTGGCGCATTTGTGGAATGGCCGACTCCAACAGCGCTACCGCACGATTACCCTGTCCAAGCTCGCTATACGTCCTGGCAAGGTTGTTTAGTATCCCCATTGTGACTCGCTCATTTCGTTCCTGTAGATTCGCGTGTCCAATATAGGATTGCTCTAGCAATAGCCGACCGGCATCGAAGTTGCCGAGTCTCGTACTGACGTTGGCTAACTCCTGCATCGTCATGAGCGTATCCGCGTGGTCAGGGCCCTCGAGCTTCATGCGGCCAAGCAGGGATCGACGATAGAGATATGCTGCCTCTTTGATCATCCCGTGCTTGTCAAAGAGAACTCCAAGGTTATTGATCACCTGGAAGTTGTTGATGGAATCTTTGCTAAACTGTTTGACGCAGAGTTCCAGAGCTCGGAGGCTATATTCGACTCCCACTTCGAACAGGTTGAGCTCTTGCGCCAGGATTGCGATCTTGTAGAGCATGCTAAACTTCCTCTGTTCGCAATCATCGCAGTCGAAATCTTCGACCATTCCCAGTGTCTCAATCCATAAATCCATGGCCTGGTGGCGCTCTCCCCTTTCTTCATGCCCGTCAGCGGCGTCGAGGCGAGTGTCCACTGGCTTGTGATCCCTGAAGCGGCCGCCTAGGAAGTGGAAACCTTTCACCCAACGCTTTCGGCCAGCAACGTCGACGATTAGCATATGATGTGGTATCCCGTGTCCCAAGAGCACTATGTGTGACGGCGTCGTGTTCAGAGTTTCTCCGACTACTTTTCCCCATGGCGTAATATGCAGGGTCCGATTGGACCATCCCTGGTAATAACCGGTGGGTGCAACGGCTGACCAATGTGAGTTACGTTAATATAGAGTGCGAGTGTAATCTTACTTTGCTCGATATCCTCTGCACTTATGAAGCTTATGCCGTGGACTTCTTGGTATTCGGGGACTGCTTGGTTCTCTAAAATGTCCATCAGCCCTGCTCAGCTCTCATCAGCTCGTGGTAGGGATGTGTCCATACCGCCGTTGTCAGCCGGAGAGTGGAGGGACATGTATTCCGTATAGCTGGCGAGGAAAGTTTCGTCGAAACTATTTTTTCGTTCTATAACCTGTGAGCAGTCGAGTCATCTGCGTGGGTATCTCTGTGGGGTTGTCACCATTCAATTCCCCAGTCTCGTGGTTCTTGTTGATGCCAAGACCATCCACCTTCTGCCGATAGTGCATGTCGTCATGCCAATCGTAGTGATCATCCAACTCATACCTGAAGGCTCGTAAGTACAATGCCGTGACACAAAATCGGTGTCCCTACTTGGTACTGAAGATCTTTTGACAATGGAGACATCTGGATAGTACAAGTAGATCTGGTTCCAAGTTAGCCACAAGCTTCATCTAGAAGTGATTATCCTGGCTGGCACTGACGAGTCTTCTGATGGTTCTCCATCTCTAGCTCGGTCGGAAACATAGAAGAACACTTCCGACATTGAAACCGCGATGGATCTCTGATATGATCCAGAGGCAGAATCATTTTCTCCACCAGGTAGCCACGTGGCTGGGATCTATGAATATAATGTCAGATGTGTATTGTTGTACCATCTCGTCACAGCAAGGTGCAAACGGGATAATTGAAATAGGATACGAACTTGTCAACAGTCAACCAATAACTCACGACGGCCGCCCCACGACAGTATTTCGACAAGTAATGCTCATCGCATTCCTTCCTATGTCCTTATGTCAGCACGAGTTCTCATCGAAGGCGGCGATGGGTCTGACTTGGTCCGAAACTTGAAGCTGCAGTCCTTGCATGCAAAATCGGCGGTCTCGGGCCAGGGCTCTTCTACGCTGTCTCCATCATAAGGCGGAAAGCTTTCTATGATGGAGTGTATGCGCTTGTCGAGTCCATCAAGAGCACTTTGGAGGCTCGGAAGCGTCTCCTCGTTCAGTCGGACAGATGAGCCAGCATTGGACGGTACGGGACTGCCAGAGTTTTGGTTCTGCACGCCTGGTTCCTCTGAAGGCGGAATATGACTACCTGGATCCTTTGGCTCGTATCTGGCACCATAGGTCCTCCCCATCCGGCGTCTGAGCCGAGTTTGAATTTCGGCATGCTCTCGGCAGTGGGCGTCGAAAGTGTCTCTACAATTTCATCAGAGTGACTTGTTCAGGTACTCGGCGACTTGACTTACTTCGGGACGCTCTTTTTACAATGTACGCACTCCATTGTCACGGCACGTAGATTGGCAAACTGAGCTGACGATAGGACGATGGATTACTAGGTATTACGGTGGGGAGTCGTGTGCTTTTGGGGTTAAGGGATTTCTACTCGTGGATGCCTAAAAGGCTAAACACCATGCTTATTTTCAACCCAAGCCAGGGTGGTGGTTTTAGCTAACTTGATCGCGAGAAGGTTGATATGCAATGGCACCCTGCAGGGGGGCTGTGCTGCTGCGCCGCCGGTTCAACTGAACACGTGAATCTTGAAAGCGTAATACGGAGTAATTACTCCAACTTCGATCCGTCCATGTTGACGAGGCTGACAAATTTCTTTCATGATTCACAATGCGTTGCCACCACTGCCCAGGTCGGGTCTTCGAGAGCGAGTGAGTAGCCTGGCCACTCTTCAGATGAGATGCGGAGTTGATCCTCACGTGTAGAGAAGATCTTCAAGCCCACGCTGCCCAGCATGTCTCCATCCAGCAAAGTCTTAGAAGACGCGCCGGCCGAAGCTACGGCGCAAGGATGGAAGATGGGAAGGCCACGACGATTTCGCCGTCAAATTCGGGCAGTCGGCCTCCCGTACTGCCTCTTTTCAACATTCCTACCCCTCAGGCCGGCACGGTTTCAAATCCTCAACCCAGCACGCCCTCAAACACACACCAGAACGGCTCAGTGAAGCATGGCATGGTGGACATGGAATTTCACTGCTCGCTAGCGGAACTTATGAGACACGACAATTCGTATCTATTTTTTCGTCAGTTTTCTTCGCTGAATGTCCAGAACTTGCTGTGGATGCAATCCGAGTTGGCTGAGTTGGAAAAGCTCTTGGCTGATATGAGAGGTGTCGACACGGTAAACAACATGGCGGCTAAGGAAGAGGCAGCTGAGCTCAGGCTCCTGATTAGAGAAAAGCTTCAGGTGTACAGTACGTCATGCGGCCCTTGACGTATATGAAATGAGCAGCTGACCGTCCCTTGCTAGACGATGCATTGCTCCGATACTCCGAGGTATCCAAGCTGGACAGGCCTGACGAGAGGTCTATATCGGATGTCCGCCGATGGATTGCCGATGCCGCGAATGGAACTACCAATTCGCCTACACTTGCTCAGACGCTTAGCTCGGACAACGGCGACCATACCGCGCTCGCACAGAGACAGACGCAAAAGACGTGGGCCTGGAAGCTGACAGAGGGTGCATTGTGGCGGCTTCTCGCCAAGGTAAGTGTGTTTTCTGACCCCAATGCCTTCAAGTTTCCTATCCTCCGCTAATCAATCATCGACTCGACGCAGCGAGCACCAGGAGGCAAGGTCATACCTCTCCCAAGCGGCGGCAAGCTGCACGTCTGGGACGACAGCATGGTCCGTGTCGCCATGCACGGTGTATTGACATTCATCCTGTCGCTAACTCTACTCGTCCCTCTGCTCATCCTGGCATTTGTTGTGGACCGGGGTTTGATCGTTATAGTAACAGCGTCGTGTAGTATTGTATTGGCCATTATGTTGGCAACGCTGACGCAGTGTCGGGATCACGAGATTATCGTGGCGGTTTCGGCGTGAGTAGACCTTCAGCAAGGGCGAGGAACCCGTTCTTTCTTGACTGACGTTTGCGGCGCAATTTATAGATACGCGGCTGTGCTGATGGTGTATACGCAAGCCTAGGGACGACTCTGAGAAGGTGTACAAATCTAATCAAATGTGTTATTTTGACTTGGTGGAAGCAACTTGCGTGCCTTGAGGGTTACCTTGAGCGATCAGACGGCCTATACATACATACGTACAAATCTAATCAAATACACTCACGACCCGGGGTCGGATTCATTCGCTTTCTTCCCGATAATGTTCCCCACGAGCTTCTTAAGCCTCAACTCCGGCAAGGGCCATCCCTCGAGATCCCTTTGCCCGACTTCAAGATGGCTCTCATCGTCCACCACTTCTTCATAAACCGTCTGAATGTTCTCAACAACGTCTCGATAAACGAGTGGCGGATCGGGCACGCCGTCAGGATATCCCAAGCCTGCCGTCTCTTGGTCCAGCTCGTCCTCATCGAGATCCACGAGTTTGGCGGGACACTTAGAAATAGCAGATTGTTAAGTCTACTTCATCGGGATCATCAGCTGACAAATCAATTATACCACTCTATCTCCCCTATTACCGCATTAACTGAGCCCGCCCGCACCAAATACCAGACTGATCGGCGAATTCATAGACAGAGAGGGACAGGCTACAGCGGGGTATCAACTGGGGAACCCGGAACTCAGGCTGAGGTACGCTGAGCTTGGGCTGAGGTGACTGAGTGGGTTCATTTTCGAGACCGCATGCTTCACGAAGGCCCATTAAGACCTCAGATGGAGCTCAAAGGGGTTTGTTGTCGGCATTACGCATGGCTTGCCAACCAAATCATGAGTCTGGTGTTTGCATAATTTGCGGCATTCTTGTTTATCCTTCTTTCTCTGGCGCGTCCATGACAGGGAAAGCACACGTCGATAAGGTAAGTCTTGCATCTTAACGAAGGTACTAATGACCATACTTATCAAACATAATTTTCTCAGAGTTCTTTCGTTTTATTTGACGAGGTACCTGTTTCATCTAGCTCTTGTAAAAATCAGTGCACGATTTGCCGCGATTGGTCAAGATAAGGACCGTGATTTTCGCTTCTTTGACCTGTCACGATTTGGGGACAACCTACAAGGAGACAACAAGGTTGCCCACGAGCTAGATGGGAAATTTGACACGAACGATCAATGAGGTGTCTGGTATCCTGCCCTCTTGGCGAGTTGAAGCTCAGCAAGATCTCTTGCTTTGTATTATAAGGAGTGACACCCTAAAAACATTGTAAAGATGAGGTAGGAAGCTACGAATTCCTAACGAGTGTTTCTTCTTTTCATCCGCCCTCTCCCCTACATCGTTCACCCTCAACCCCAGACCAGATACAATGGCCTTCACTTGCTCCCTCCCTTTAGCAAGTCTTGCAAACGCACTTCCAGCTTCTCCACTGAGGAGTACGACCTCCTCTGAAAAGCGGATTAGGGCTGTCAAGGACGAAAGTGTTTCCTTCCTCGCTGCAGTCTTTCTTCTCAAAGATGGTGCATTGGAAGCCATTCAACGATTCGCCGTTTTCGGGATCAAAGGTCCTGATGTTGCGCGGGAAGTTTTGACATATGGTGGGGATGCCAAATCCGGTGAAGACGCCGTTCCCATTCTTGCCGAATCCGGAGATCTGGATCAGCTGAATTCCCGACGGACAGCTAGGCTCGCGTGGCTCGACCAAGCTTTCGTCGATGGCGGCAGCGTTTGTTGTTCCAAGGACAAGGGCGATGACGGGGAGGATAGTGGAGAAGTGCATCTTGTCTTTATGAGGTGTCAGAACTTGATTTTATTATTTGTCGTTGTTGCTGTGTTTCTTTGGTGTTGCCGATGCTCCAGGTTAGAGGATGGAGAAAGCCCAGTTGGATGGATGCCCCGTAATTTATAACCCATCTTCTACCCACCTCTTCATAGGTCCTCTTCTTCATTCGTCCTTCTGTCAGCTTCAGTTTACTGTTTACTCCGGTTCATCAGCAGCTATTAATAGTGAAGCTTTATTTGTTCATGTGAATAAAGAGCCTAGTGGATTCAGATATTGGTGATGGTCCAGGAGATCCTTCACACTATTGCCTCTAGGGGATGTTAATCCAGGAGTCTGTAATAGTTTCCAGCCATGGCGTCGCCACTTAAGTTAGTCACTATGACGAGAAAGCTGAGATATCCGGAGATGAGGGACTTAAGGTTCGACGAATCCGGCAACTCGAAGGCATTTCCATCAGTCATCATCTATTCTCGATCAGTGCTATTTTTATTCGGATATGTCGATGGCCTGCTGTGTTGTCCATCCAGACTTGATTCGTCAGCTGGTTTCCAGCCTGCTACGCCACAGATTACTCCAATACGCCGCTCAACCGTTCCCCTCAACGCAGTAGCAAAGCTTACTCTTCCGCTTCACCGGATGCTGCCCCGGCGATCTGGATAGCCGTTCAACAAGGTTAATCAAACCTCCGAATACGAGCGCCTGCTAAGGCTTAAATTCATTCACATGTGAAAACACGAGTACTCAGCCAAGTGATTTAGTCATGACTATCATTTTCTTCTTCTGTCCTTGAATGGCGGGAATAAATTGTGCCGTCTGACATCAGATAGACCAATGAAGCGGACACACACTCTCTTCTCCTCGGGAGACCCATCACCTCTGGAGGGTTAAAGTTGTTAGGACAAAAACTTACGAACACACCAAAAGGCTAACTCGCTCATGCACCGTCTGACTCGGAACAACCCGAGTAGAAGGCAAGCCTAGCTGAATATCGCCACAGGCTAACTACTGCTGTGCCACTAGACGAGTCCACTGGATGATGCGTGTTGAGTGTTGTCCATCTAGCCTATTCGCAACCATGACGTCGGCCTTATCTGGACAAGTAGCTCGACTGCCACGAGATTTTCTGTGCATGAAGCTACACAGATTGGCCCCTATCTATATTATCCGCAACTGGGATTGACGTTGCATTGACTGGCGTCTATTTGTTGCTCGAGAATCGCAAATGTCGGCGCCCGAATCAAGGAGTGCCTTTGCAAAAATTACGCTCCCTCGATGGAAGCATATGCCCTCAATGATATCAGCGAGTATGGCGGTCAATTATCGATTATCACCATATTGCTGGCACTTGAGTTCATATTGTGACGAACTGGGTCAAGTACTCTACGGCCATTGAATATTGCCACACGCGCCATTGTAGTCAGACAGCATGGTCAAGATTTACACCAATATTCCCGATCAGCTACGATTATGAAGTATTTGTTGTGTGGTCTGCACGGGTGGTGTGGTTACGACTCCGTGGTTCCACAAGACGCCACTCGAGGTTATTCATGTGATCTTTGTGAGAATCGGTGAGTAATGACACTGACCTACTCGTCACATGTCAAAAGCCCTTGTCTCCCTTTGAATCTCCCCTCTGCTCGTGCATCAGAGCTGAAAGGTTGTAGGATCTCATATTTTGGAAGCCATCCCGAGCTAAAAATGACGAGACTATGAACGCTTTTATGTGTGGGGTAGTGACATATCGACAACCCCCATCATGACCACCACCCACGACCACCACAAGAACAGCCGTAACCGGGACTGCAACGGGAAGCAATTAGTGGGAACACGAGGACGAGGAATCGTACAAGCACAGATGAAACCAATTTCCTATGATCAGATCTGTCCTTCTAAATCCGAAAAAAAAACCAATCAAGTTCTATTTTGTTATGTTCCTCTAGTACCTCTACTGATCGTGACATCGCCATACTTGTATACTGTATATTATACACTTCCTCGTTGACCTGATAATGTGCATGTTCTGCTAGCGAATTAGAATTTCGCTATATATGCAACTAAGCTACTTAAAGTAATTCTTGGGCAATTTTATCAAGCTTTCAATAGCTCGCCCGATTCTCGGAGATTCATCACAGGGACACCATATATTACAAGCAATTTGCCACTTGGGTAGCTAAGAATACCAGTATGTTACTTAATATAGTATAAAGGAATCCCTCGATGAGGGAACCTAATGTTTGAATTTACTGCATTTTCGTTGTGCACGTCACAATTACTAAGGCCTAAGTTTGGGTTTCAAGCTGCTTTTTTTCTATCTGTCGGAATCCTATCTAACTTTTTCGCCCTGCAGCCATTCTAACCTTTATGTCTAAGAGTCATAAATCCCACGACCCAACCTAACGCCCCAAGATCCTCATCTGAATCCGCCCTCTCGCCCTAATAGCTGGCTATTATCCGCACTACCTCTACACAACATAAGAGCTCTTCGAACTAAAGGTTAAATACCTCTCTACTGATACTATTAATAAAATCCTTCTACTTTTAGATTAGCTATTTAGTTTTAAAGATATTAATTAATATTAATAGAGTAGTTTTTTTTTTTATTTAGATAAATAATAAATTAATATAAATAATTTAATTTTTCTATAAATTTAATTTATTAATATTGTTTAAAAAGAGATTATAATTAAAAATCTTCTATTAAATATTTAAATAATAGGCTTTATTTAAAAAGAATTTTAATAAATTAAAAAGCTTATAATATTAAAAGGATTAATAATATATAGAAAAAAAGAATTAAACTTTTTTTTAATATTATATAAATATAGAAATTAATTAGTATATTTTAGGTTTTTATTAATATTAAATTAGAAGATTTAATAGATAATTATTATAATAGAAATTAAAATTAAATAATTAAAATTAAAAAAAATTAAATATTTATTAGAAAAAAAGTTAGATTTTTAATAATAAAAGATATTTTTTATATTTAATTATTTAAAATAAAATTACTATTTTAAGGTTATTATTTACAGATAATAAAATTATTAACTACAAATAGTAGAATTATTAACTATAAATAGTAAAATTAAAATTAAAAGAATTAAATTAAAAATTAATATAAAAATTAATATATAATAACTTTATTATTTAGTTATTATTTTTTTTATTACTAAATATAATACTAACTGTTTATTTTATTATTTAAAAAATATTATATAGCTTTAATCTATTTAATAATATTAAGTAAAGCTTAAAAAAAACCTAAATAATATAAAGAAATAACTAGAGAATTTAATATTATAAATAAGCTTTGATATATAAATAAAAGAGTAGTATATAAAAATAATAGCTAAAGAAACTTTAAAATAAAATAAAGTTTTAAAAGGTTTCTTTTCTAATTTTTTCCTAATATATATAAAAAGTATAGATCTTTTTCTTTTTAGCTGAATTTATTAATTTTATAAAGTGTTTTTTTTTTCACTGTAATGTTTTACTGTATATAATATGTACTTTTCTATTAGCTTTATATTTTATTAATAGTTACTCCTACTGTATTAAAGTATACTGTAGAATAAATCTTTAGAACTTAATTTAATAATAGTTAAAAATACTTAACTATATAATAATTAAGTAAGTAATTAGTAAGATAAATACTAAAAGTATATAATTAGATACTTTATAAAAGGGAATTTAGCAGTAAAAATAGAAATAGTAAAGTATTAATAAAGTCTATAGCAATCTATTAATTAGTAAAGTAAAAAACTAAAGTTAAATAAGAATTATAACTACAGTTAAAATAGTCTTATAAAATCTCTTAAAAATAAAAAAATAAAAAGTCTTTATTAATTTTAATAATAAAATTATTAAGATATTTAGTTTTCTAATTAAAAAGAAAATTTAATAATAAAAATATTAAATTTAAACTTTAACTTATAGAAGTTATATATATATTTATATATTTATTATATTTTAATAATAAAGAAAAAAAAAATCTAAAAAAAGAAAATAATTATATTATAATTAATAAAAGTATTAAGTTTTCTTTTTTAAAAAAGAAAAAACTTTTATTTATAAGAAAATAACTTATAGTATATAAAACTAATTAATTTATTATTATTATTCTAATTTAACTAAATAGTATTTTCTTTATTATTTAATATATCTTATTATTTTAATTTAAAGCTATTATAAGTATTTAAATACTATATTAAATATAGTATTTAAATAGAGAGTATATTATAAGATACTTAAAATAATTAGTCTATATAGACCTACTATAGAAGCTCTACTTCAATATACTAAACAGCAGCACACCGCTCTTTTACTCTATTAGAATTAAAAATTCTTTTATACTATAATTTATATAAACTTATTGGGGAAATCGCGCAGCTTGTAACAGCTCTACACTGCCGCACCGTAGCCAGACCCACGCCCAAAGGTATGGATGCCCACATCACTCCCTGCACTAACAAACCCAGCTACGGCGTTGACGACCTGGTCGACCACCATGGAAGTCACTACGGCGTGGAAGTTCTAAGTCAACGCCACATTAGAGTCAGCATGGTTCGGGTTATCGATCTGCTGGATACTCCCGGTGGTCATTAACGGGAATGGATAGATGATGGGCTTGACCAAGTATTCTATCATGTCGGAGGTACTAGTGATAGTACGAGTACGACTTCGAAACGGAGGATTCTCGTCGTGGTCAAAGCTAATAATAGCCGTGACCTCCCAGACGACGGTAGCAAAGGAAGACAGAGACAGCAGATTGAGGACTACTTTACACAGTGCAAGACGCGAGACCTGCTGGAGGATTATGCTATTACAACGCTGAATGTTCATCCGCATTCCGCTGGGGAGTAGAAGACGATGCAGACGGTTTAGACGGTAGTCGCTGCTGCCGAGCGGTTCGGCCTAAGATGGAGAGAAATGTTCGTTGCCATCGGCGACTCGACGGTCATGGACATTGCGGGGTTCGCCGCGGCCATGAACCGAGGGGGCACCCCTTACGTGCGAATCCCGACGACGCTCTTGGGAATGATCGATGCCGGCGTGGGAGTCAAGGCCGGGGTGAATTGCGGAAACCACAAGAACGCCATTGGGCGGTACTTTACCCCCGTGGCCTGCCTCAACGACCCGGAAGCGTTCCTGGACGCGCTGCCAAAACGGGAGTTTGCTTGCGGACTGGCTGACGATGACAGCGACGGCCTGGTGGGCATGGGCCATTTCGTCCAGCATCTGCGAGCGCACGATTGTGCCGTGGAGAAGCCCATGGGGGAGTGGGCACTCGCCGTCACGACGAGGAGGATACCCCGACGCGGCGCCCGCGAGATTCTGGCCAGGGTCGTGTACGCCGGGATATGCACGGCTGGCCTGCAGATCCTGCGAGGCGGGCAGAGACGTCAGTGGGTTGAAAGGGGGCGACATGATTGTCCTGAACCCAAACAACCCACTGGACGACCACAACAAGCTGGGCCATACCCGGGAGGGTGTATTCTAAGAATACATTAAGGTGGGCCAGAAATTCCTGGACAGAAGATAAGTCCTAATTCTGAGACGCTCTACCGTAGATACACTCATCGAGCCGCTGAGTTATGTGGTGGCGGCCCAAGGCCGTATCAGAGGCGGCATATCCGGGACAAACGTCCTTGTTGTCGTAGCTGGCTTTATAGGTCTGCTGTTTGTCGTCCTGATTGACATCAAGATGGGCGCGCAAAACGTCTTCTTGACGAACCGCTCCAGAGAGAGGCTCGATTATGCCGCATCAAGGGGGATTGTCCAACAAAGCAAAGCCTTTGTCACAGACGGGCGTGCCTCGACAGCATCGCCAGTGGACGAAGCGACAGCGGGGGAGGGTGTCGATACCGTCATCATCCGTATCTCACTTGGGCAAGGCGTGCAGACCGCGCAAGACGCCATCGCATATGTGAATCCTGGCGGCTGCGTATACCTCTTCGCGGGATTTCGTCCTGGCCGTGTTCTGGCGCTGGATGGAGGTGGAGGAGGAGGAGGAGGAGGAGGAGGAGGCGACGCAAAGCTCGATGCTTGGTCGATTCGATCGGGCTGAAAGACGGAACGGATCCGTACCATTGATGGATAGACCGTGGAAGTATCCGGTCATCATGGGAGCCGCCGGGAAGACCTGGCTAAGGCCGCCAATCTGGTCCATGGCGACAGTCTCTCCTTCGGAAGGGCGGTTTCGCACATCGTCTCGCTCAGCGCGCTGCCGGAGAGCATGCTTGCACTGGCTCGAGACAGAAAGATCCAGGGTGTGCCAGCCCAAAGAGTAGTTGTGGACATGGAAGCCTGCCACAAAGTGGTCGAGCGGGCAGAAGAGCTTCCGCTGCGCCACCTCGGCGAGGCCGCAAAGAGACCCAGGAGTGCAATCGGCTCGGGGAACCTATTCCGCGATATTGGCTTCGAGGGACCTACCTCCCTGTTAAGTTGGGCGCATCCGCCATCATGGCAAGAGATCCAGCTCGCCCTTGTAGGCGCTCTAGATAAGTGTGATTTGAGTTTGAAGCAGCATATCATCTGGGTTGGGACCGGCGGATGGATCTTCCTAGTTGACGCTCTGGAAGAGATGATGCCGGCGAGCCAAGGAGGCATCGCTTTTCACACTTGCCAGAGGCTCGACCCAAAAGCCCTCGCCGACCTCTTGCTGCTCATCGATGACCTTTCCACGGCGGCCTGTTTCGGTATCAGGGCAAGACTCTAGAAACATCTTGCTGGCGTTCGATGCGTCGCTGGAGGCGACCGGCTTTACGCCTGAGAAGACGTGGGGCAAGAGGATCGAGGATCGTGGCAGCCAGATGACCTTCTCCGCCCTCGGCCAGGACGTACCCATCTCGGCGAAGCAGGATTGGGACCCGGATTTCGCCAGGTGCAAAGTGATCCAGGCCGACCTGCATATATGCCTGCCCGACCTATCGATTAATATATATCTATCGATATTATAAAGAAGGATATTAATAATAGATATAGCCTGAAGCAGCTATATAATATTATTTTCTCTAGTAGAATTAACTATTTTACTAAGTATCTTAAGCAGCTGTTCTAGGCGTATATGTCCTTGCCCTATCTCCGGGGTTAAAGGTAGTCTAAGGACCTAAAACGGTCTATACCTCCATGCAGTCCATATACAGACAGAGAGGTTCATGAAAACTGCATTCACACAACATGGTGCATTTAATGCCTCGCTTCAAAAGTTTCTACACTTATTGAGGGCTTCGGTCCAGAGGAGGACGAACAATCCCCACAAATGGTCTGATATCTCGGCCTGGGATTCGGGCATTCTGCTACTTAGAGCTCGGGGGGAGAGACTGAACTGGCGATTGGCAGATCTGCCTGCGGGGGAGGGGCTGTGTTGGTGACCTAATTTGTAAGGCAACAGCCGACATCGCACATTATATAGCCGACAGCGGAGTCTCCCCCTTTCTAGCTAGTCAGACCAATCATACTCCGTAGCCGTCAGCGGAGTCTCCCCCTTCCTAGCAAGTCAGACCAATCAGAACACACATTCCCTATGCTTTCCGCCGCGGCCGAGTTTTCAATCGGCTGACTGAAGCTGGATCCACTCAAGTCCGGGACGCAGTGCAACCCCACGGGGTAACTGGTTGCACCCACCACCTTCCAAGAGCAAGCCACCCCACGCCGAGGCAGGTTTGCAAGAATATTGAAATGTTCGTTGATGAGGCATGTTAAAAAAGGACCGACTAGACGATGAACATGGACAACGGACCGACTGACTTGGCGATGAGGGAGGCACGCGAATGATGGCCTGGCTACTGGGTAGCAGGTTCGTGCTCAGGAGTTCCTATTGAACAGATGTCTCGTACGAACGAATATATATAATAGATAGATGTTCTCTCCTTCATCTTCATCATATAACAATCAATACTACCAAGTTTGTTCTATCCTGTTTTGTGTTTTCTCTGTGCACACACGCCCTCGAGGTTATTGGCATTAGAGATTCCGCGAAGCCTCCGGAACCTCTATCATGGCACGCAAGACCGGCCTCGCTGCAGTCGTAGCGCTGATAGTCGCTGGCCTCATGGTCATGGCCCCTCCTGTCGTCAATGCCTCCCCGCCTGGCACCAAGGACGTCACTGCTGTCCTTTTCGAGTGGAACTTCAACTCCGTCGCCAAGGAGTGCACCAACACCATTGGTCCCGCCGGCTACGGATATGTCCAGGTCTCTCCGCCCGCCGAGCACATACAGGGCTCGCAGTGGTGGATCTCGTACCAGCCCGTGTCGTACCAGATTGCCGGCCGCCTCGGCAACCGCGCGTCCTTCCAGAACATGGTTAATACATGCCACGGAGCCGGCGTCAAGGTCATCGTCGACACCGTCATTAACCACATGTCGGCCGGCAGTGGCACCGGCACCGGCGGCTCGTCGTACTCCAAATATAACTACCCGGGCCTCTTCTCCTCCTCCGACTTCGACGACTGCACCTCCGCCGTCTCCAACTACGCTGACAGTTGGAACGTCCAGCACTGCGAACTTGTCGGCCTGGCCGATCTGGACACCCCTGAGGAGTACCCCCGCAAGGCCATCTCCGGATACATAAACGACCTGCTCAGTCTCGGCGTCGACGGCTTCCGTATCGATGCCGCCAAGCATATAGCAACTGAAGATCTTGCTAATATTAAGTCCCGCCTGGCCAACCCGTCCGTGTACTGGAAGCAGGAGGTCATCTACGGCGCCGGGGAAGCCGTCCAGCCCACCGACTACACCGGCAACGGCGACGTCCAGGAGTTCCGCTACGCCTATGACCTCAAGCGCGTCTTCAACGACGAGAAGCTCGCCTATCTGAAGAACTACGGGGAGGGCTGGGGCTACATGAGCAGCTCCGTCGCCGCCGTCTTCGTCGACAACCACGACACCGAGCGCAACGGTGCCACTCTCAGTTACAAGGACAACGCCAAGTACACGCTGGCTAACGTCTTCATGCTCGCTTACCCTTACGCCGCCACAGATGTTCACTCCGGCTACGAATTCTCCGACACGGACGCCGGACCGCCTAATAACGGCGCCGTTAACGCCTGCTGGCAGGACGGCTGGAAATGTCAGCACGCTTGGCCGGAGATCATGAGCATGGTAGCCTTCCGCAACGCCGTCCGCGACCAAGGGCTGACGAACTGGTGGGACAATGGCAACAACGCCATCGGCTTCGGACGGGGCAGCAAGGGGTACTTAGCCATCAACCACGAGTCGGGCTCAGTGACCCAGACGTACCAAACATCACTGCCCGCGGGCACGTACTGCAACGTGCAGAGCAACACCTACGTGACTGTGAATTCGAGCGGCCAGTTCACCGCCACCCTGGACTCCAATACCGCGCTGGCCATCTACGCCGGGAAGACATCCTGCTGAGAGCCTATCCTACCCGCTAGGTGACGATTATCGACAGCAGCCGCAGCGCCTCCTCGGAATGTGACCCCCGGGTGGCATGTCACACTGAGTGGATAGGATCAGGATGATGATGATGAAAGCTCTTGATTTCCTATCTAACGGGGGGCTAGGGATCGGTCTTATAGATGAAGATGAGGGCGGCCTCCGGCAGCCTCCGGGACCGAGGTCCGGAGGTCTGAGACCAGAGGACCCACCTGCCGGGGGTCTGAGACCTTGGCCCAGACCGGATTCCTAGCAGCCGGTCTGGAAGCTGTTCCATGCGTCTCACGATGATCCCAAAATATAACATGGCAGTGTACATCACAACCTAATGATCCCGGTCGGTCATGTCGAGAGCGTCGCTATCAGTTGGAGATTGCTTTCACGTGTTCCTTTCATTCTTTAAGCCTTAGTATCTATCCGATTTATATAGCAGGCATTACGAAATAGCACAACACGCAGGCATATCGCACAAATTATCCCTGACCCCATGTTGTATATGGCCAATGTCTGTCCAAGTTCTTCTAACGTTGCGACAACCCGGTACCCCTAGCCGGCGGTCTACTTCTCTTATCTGCCTATCTTTATTATAGAAGCTATACTGTTACTGCTACGGGTAATAAAGGCTAAACTAGTAGTTCTTGGAGTCATTAGGAGGCAGAGGTTGTCAAGCATTACCACGCCCCTAGCAATCTTCCAGTTCTTAGGGCTGCCATGGCTCGAGCTCTCAATTCTCATCTTCTCGAAGCTGGGGCTGGTACTCTCAGTCCTTGCTTTATCGAGCTCCATTGGATTGGCCTCGGGAGCGGTGGAGGTGCATGTACTTCGTGGTGGGCTTTCGTTTCTTCACTCAAGGCACTATAGTCGCGACACCAAGGCGACGTGATTGAAGCAAATCGTTGAGCAGAAAAGCGAACAGACTGCATTATACAACAGGGCGCAAGCACTTTGCTGGCATGGCTAACCTTAAATGTATCTGCGAACCCGTTCCTAGCTGCGCCTGTTGGTTTTTTTCCAGACTCCTTGCAATCATGATGGGAGAGCCAGGGCGCTGGCGCAGCTTGAGGTTGTCCCTTAGTCTAGGTACTTCCGATAGAGGTTCTGCGGGCCTGAAAACGGGCTTCAATTAGGCTCAAAAGGGGGCCCTAGAAGAGACGTGTCAATCAAACAGGAAATATAGGCAAAGACAAAGCACTATAGGCAAAAACAATATAGTCCGCCACACCCGAGAAGATGTTCGAGTTGGCCCACCCATCAATGTGCCAGTCGAAGCCGGTAGCAGAGACGTTGCTCACGCCAAGCCTCTCCTGTTCTCCTGGTGCGCGAGCCACGTTACCGCCGCCCCGTACAGGACGCTGTCCCCCCCATGTCTCAATGGAGAGGTCGAAGCCCTCGGCTGTGACGTTCTCCGCGAGGGCCATGGTGCGCCACCAAGTGCCGCTGTCGATGTCGAGCATTTGTACCAGACCACGACCCTGTTGACATCATGGTCGGGACTGTCCTCCTTTAGCCAGCCAAAGTTCATCGTCTTCTGGTCCTGCGGGATGGTCCCGTTGTCCGTGCCGAGGTTGAACCAGGAGCCCCCGCCGGAGCCGACGGAGATGCGGATCTCGGTGTCGCCCGAGTCGACCCAGGTGAACTTGATGTTGGCGTACCTGGGCCACTCGTTGACGCACACTCGGATCTTATCCTGGAGGGTGGGCGTGCCGTCGAGGAAGCGGATGCGGAGCTCGCGGCCGGGCTTCCACATGCGCTGGATCGGAAAGGCGAGGCGGTCCTCCCCGTCGTTAGCACCGGCGTTGCTCGGACGCTCCTGGAGGGCGAAGCGTCTGGCGGCCTGGATGAGATCCTCCGGGACGCGGCGGAGGGAGCAGACTTGGATTGGCTGAGACATGATGCGAGAGGAGGCTGTATAAGTTTTAGAAGAAACGCGATGCAGTCGATGCTCAAGCTGTAAGAATGCCGGGAAATTGAAGCAGGCTTGTGCTGGTGATGTCTTGAGGAAATGGTCATGGCTGCGTTCGAGTGCACGGCATTTTATACTCAATCCGAGAGAGGCGCATGTGAAATCGAAGCGTACGCAGCACCGCCGAAGCTGCTGGTTGACCTCTCCCGGAGGACATCTGAGAAAGACAGCAGAGATGTGATGGACGAAATGTGCAAGACGCTGTCAGCCCCTTGCACGTAACAGGTTGGAAGCTACCGTGACATTCGGCGAACCCGAATGGCATGGCGTCGCAGAGCACCCGCTTATGACAGGGGCCCTGCAGTTCGCCGGATGGGGACGAAAGTGTGTACGCTTATGGCACTTACGGAGATACAGTACCGGGGATCTGTCTGCTCGTCTCGCTCGCCCCTTACTGACATACCGCCAGCAAAGGCTTGATTGGTGATGTTAGTGAGTGTCAAGGAGGGGCCTTGGCCTCCGTTGAGATGCAGCCATGTAGCCAAGATGAGGGAATATGTCTCCTCGAAGACTTGAGGGAGAATCTGAGGCCTCCCGCGCCGAACGTCAAGGTAGCTTCTGTCAATACTTATAAATGCTGAAAAGCTCCGACCCCTCAGTAGCTTGGTTGGATGCAAGAACTGGCCGCTAGCTGACAGACCTGTGGTCTTTGGCCCTGTCTTGATCGCGTGAGGGTATGAAAGATATTACGTGTGTGCTCAATCAAGATAACTCAGACGTCAATCACTTATCCAGGTCGCACAATGATTTGAGAACGCCGTTATCATCCTACCAGACCTTTCCCAGAAACTTCGCGGAAGTAAGAGGTGTAGGGTCAACTTACGACGTCGTGGCTAATAGTTGGGCTGGGTTTTTGAGGCGCATGTCAACAGTGTAAGTACATTCTCTTGTTCACTTGAAGGTTAAATTAAATTAAGGTTGGTTGAAACATTACTCTAAAGCATCACCTAACGGTGAGGAGAGTGTGGAGCATGTGACTCCGAGGACGCTACACTGCTACTGTTGAAGGGATACCCTGAATCAGGCACAGCCGATGACGAAACCTCAAACTCCACCTCTTTTGTAATTCCGTTGAATGTTCTAGCAGGGGGGTTGATCTGATCCGAGCTTGCCTCACCGGCATGAATGAAAATATCATTCTTGGAGCTCGTGACAATAGTCCGGACCGAAGGCCTCTGCTGGCTCCGCCAAGTCGTTCGGTCACCTCGATCACCCAGCATGATGCTGCCAGGTTCTAGGCCAGTCTTGTACTGTGACTTATCGGAGGAGATGAGCGAGCCAAATAGTGGTCTCAGCTTCTGTCGCATCCAACCCCAAGTCAAAGGTAGGTTTGATGTAATAACGGCAACGAATGTCTCTCGTACTGCCCAGGTAGCCGCTTGCCTTGGTCCTGTGATGGGGCTCTACATTCGGCAAGTGTTAGCGAATCATAAACCGGGCACGACCTCGGATGTCAAGAAGCAATGGCAACAACGAACCTGGAGTATAAAAATGGACCGAAGCAGGCCGGCAACAATAACGAAGATGCCACCGGAGAATATGACGACAAGACCAGCTTTTCTGGCACGGGCGATTTGGGCTCCCAAGAGCATGGGAATTGGAATCATAATCAGATAAATGTCCGTCAATAGATTCAGAAACATGATCATATAAACATTGAGCCTATTGATGGCAGGTGTGCAAAGATCTAGAAGGGAAGATTCCGCTGTTAGCGAGTGTTCCATGGCAACTTGCATGCCATCATATTCGGATGGGCTATTGGAGAGGACAAAACAAACAAAGGAGTTGGGAGCGGGTAGGTAACATACTTCCTGGGTATGGATTAATTTGCCATAGCTTGTGCATGGGCTGGCAACTAAATAGTATGCAACACATGGCCATGATGTAAGAGACAACAATAAACGCAAAGCCCACATATACTCTGCTCTTATAACGCATCAAGCCGGCCTGAGACCACCGTTAGATTGTCTTCATGGTTAGTGTTGATAGCATCACCTACCGTCAAGCGTAGGTAGAAGGCGCACATGGATGCCTTGATAATCCACATGACCGTCGTATATACAGACCAGCCGATGACCTGGTTTTTGGAGCCGCCAACTCTGCAGAGCGTTTTAGTATCGGCAGATGTTGCCCCGGGCTCTCCATGGCCACGGATCATCTTCAGCCCAACGTACCTCCATTTATACTCGTCGCTATCGGGTGACAGTGCAGCGCGCTGCTTGTCAGTCATGCCGCTATTGGTGAGACCATGATACCATGTGCCGACCGTGTAGCCCAAGAACGTCTCCCCACTGAGGGGGATGATGAGGATCAGCATTAGGTAATCATCGGCCTGGAGATTGCGGAAGCCTCCCTGCTTGGTCCGGCAGAAGGTTCGAAAGCCGATGACGATTATGCTGATGCCGAGATAGATGCATGCCTCGACGAAGAGCGGGTCGGTGCCTGTGGAGGCCATGGTCGCGAGGAGATCTGATAGACGCGATCGGTGGATTCGTAATCGTAGGAGCAGTCTCACTCCTCGTGGCCGGCCACGAGGGAGATCGACCCAGATAAATAAGACCGCCTAGTCTCAGGGGTACCAGACGAATGGCGCTCGGCAGAGCGCCCGTTTGATAGTCCGGGCCATCCACGCGCCAAGTTAATCAATGAGACGCGGGATGGTAATATCTCCGTGAGGGCGGCCGGTGCGTAACTCACGGCGTAGCAGAATGACACACCACTCAATTCGCATGTCGCCGCCGGGGATATGGACAAATGTGTCCCGCGCTTGGACAGTTCTCTCCGCTAATATCGTAACGAGGCAAGCTCGTCTCGTAGCTGGCGATCTGGACCGACACTTCCGGGTCTTAGTCTTCAGATACTAGCGGTGTCGATCCGGCACGCGCCAATGAAACTGCTGCGCGAGTCAGCGCTTTGGGGTCCGAGCTGTAACTAGTGACGTCTGCGGTTAGATCTTACGCGTATCATCTCTCTCTGGGAACCATTTTGAGGGCTTTGAACCGAGTCAGTCCCTGTCCTCCCCCTCCTCCCCCTGACAGGCTGACACCGTGAAGCGGGGAGGACGGGTCCCAAGCGGAGGGCATCCGAGAGCACAACTGATGTAATCTGAAATTGCTGTTAGAGGACCCCGTAGGATAGAAGCCTTCTCTAGGTGCTACCAAGCCCCCATGTTTTTTTTTAGCAGGTATTGCCGAGTCTTGAGGCTTCAATTTCATTTTGATTCCCGTGTTCATTATCTCATACTTGAATGCCATGATCCCTGTCAGACGATCTTCGATGCGTTCTTGTTTACAACACGATACACTTTCTTAGCCCGAACTAACTTTCATCCGGGGTGCATGGACCAGAAATCTACAAAGAAACGCGTCCAGCATTATTTCCGGAATCACCACCTGAATCCCGGCTGAACAGCCTGCCAACATTATGGCGATGATGACATCAGTGAAGAGTAATTGCGAGACAGCATCTTGTCTATTGTTAGTTGTAGAATGCCTCAAGGTGGTCACGTGGGTGACCTTAGTGTCAGACGGAGGGATCCGGTCCGGCCGGATGACTAAGGAAGCGGGGGTCTCGGAGACTGTAGATGAGGGAAATCCCTCGCCGGTCAAGATGATCAGGAACACAGTCAATCAATCAGTCATAACGACGATATCAAGGTTGTATCCATCATCAATTCAATCAGCCTATTTGGCATTATTTGATCGTGCATTTTCCCGTGCTAAAGGCACCCAACTCAGACCGTCAGACCCCACATACGGAGTCACGAGATCTAACAATTAAGAGTCTCAGAGGTAACGCCAATCAAGAAATAATTGCGCGAGCCTGTAACTACTAAAATGAGTTAGACTGGTCACCTAAGAGCTTCAGCATTTAAATCCCAGTAGTATACCACTCTATTACCTCCTAGAGATAACCTCTAGCTAGTTAAATAGAAATTCTTAATAAAGTAAAATAGGAGTAAAGCTTAGGTTAAAAGATAAAAAAATCGTTTTTAAGCTGGGGGGGTATATTAAATTATAAGCCTAATTAATACTAGGTATAATAATACTTAGAGTATTTATACTTTTAGTTTAGCTAGTTAATTTAATAATTAGTATTAAATAGAGGGATTAAATTCAGCTGGATAATTAAAAAAGTAAAAGTTTTAAAAACTATAAATAAGGAGAATTTAAAGTATATATTTATTTAAATATTTAAATATTAACTTAACTATAACTTATTTTACTATTAATAAAAAATATAACTTTAGCTTTATTAATTAAATAACTTATTTATTATACTATTTATATTTTAATTTATTTTAAATTAAAAAAAAATCTCTCTCATAATTTTCTTTTTATTTATTTATTTACTTATTAAAGATATTTATTTTAAAAGATATTAATTTAAAATATATTATAAATGGTTTTATTTAGTTTTTTTAAGCTTTATTTAATATTATTAAATAAATTAAAGTTTTTTAGTTTTTTTTAAATAATAAAAATAAATATCTAATATTATATTTAATAATATAAAAAATAGTAATTAAATAATAAAATTATTATATTTTAGTTTTTATTTTAAGTTTTATTATAAATATTAATTTTATAATAAAAAGAAATAATGGAATTTCTTTATTAAAAATAATTTCTACTTAATATTTATATATTTAGTTTTTTTTAACTCTATTTAATATTATTAAATAGCTTAAAGCTATATAGTATTTTTAAATAATAGAGATAAATAGTTAGTACTATATTCAGTAATAAAAGAGATAGTAGCTAAATAATAAGGTTATTATATACTAGTTTTTACCTTAAGCTTTAATTTAACTTTTCTAACTTTAACTTTTCTAATTTTAACCCTACTATTTACAGTTTATAATTATTATAGACTGAAGCTTAAAGCTAAAGGATATAGCTATACTGTATTTAGAATTATACTGCTAGAATAAACTGCTCTTATAGCTAGCTAGAAAGAGGCTTACTTTAAGATTATAGGGAAAATTCTTTTCTTCCTCTATATCTTTAGACAGATTAATATATAGCTTTTCCCTCTATATAATACTAATAGTTTTATTCTCTTATAATAATCTTACTATTTACAGTTAATAATTTTACTATCTATAAGTAATAATCTTAAAATAGTAATTTTATTTTAAGTAATAAAATATAAAAGAGACTGATATCTCTAGTTATTAAAAGGCTAACTTTTCTTTTAATAATTATCTAATTTTAACTTCTATTATAGTAATTTTTAAGCTTTAGTTTAAGGAGTTTTTATACTGTATAGAGATAGTATAGATAATAGCTAGCTAGAATAAGAGAGTGGATTTAAATAAGAATCTTAAAGTATTCTAAAAGTTAAGTTATAGAATTTATAACTTTAAATATTAAGGTTAAAATAGCTATGGAGTAAAAAGGTTAAATAGAATTCTAGCAGATAGAAAAAAAGCAGCTTAAAACTTAAATTTAAACTTTAGTAATTATAATATATATAATAAAAATATAGTAAATTTAAATATTAGGTTTTCTTATTAAGAGTAATATTAATATATAAAGTTATTAATCTTTTAAATTTAATATATTAATCTTTTAGAAATAATAAAATCTCTTTTAAAAATAATTTTTTTAAATTATAAAATAAATAATAATAATAATAATACTTTTTAAGCTAACTAGCTATATAATTTTTCTTTTAAGCTATTTAAATTAATATATAGTAAAAAGAAAAATCTAATAGTAAACTATAAAATAAAAGCTCTTTATTATTTATATTTAAAAAAGAAATAAATTAAATTTAGTATATATATACTATAATATAAGTTATAAGTAGTTTACTTTATAAAAAAAGCTAATGATATATTTAGTTTTAAAATAATTTTTTAAAACTTAATTTATATAGTATTTTTAAAAAAAATTTAAAGTAAATTTTATTAATTTTCTTTATTATCTTTTTAATTATTATTCTTTTTATTATTATTTAATAAGCTTAATATATCTTTTTATATTTTTACTAAAATAAGTATTTTTATTTAGTTTATTAATTTAAATACTATTAAAAGTAAACTTAAGTATAACTTAACTTAAAGCTATTTTAATTGCTAATTAAGTTTCTTATAAATTTAATAGTTTTATATAGTAATTAGTATATTTACTGTATTTAAAGTAAGTATATTATATATTTATATTATTTATTTATAATATTAAACTATATAAATCTTTTAAAATAGGTATTTTTTATTTATTTCTACTTTTTTTATATTATATAATATATATAAAACTATACTAAATTATTATTTTTAATAAGAAAACTTAATATTTAAATTTACTGTATTTGTATTATATATATTATAATTATTAAAGTTTAAATTTAAATTTTAAGCTGCTTTTTTTCTATTTATTAAAATTCTATTTAACTTTTTTACTTTATTTTAATTTTAATATTTAAAGTTATAAATTTAATAACTTAACTTTTAAAATACTTTAAAATCTTTAATATTTATATTAATTTATTTAAGTTATTTTAAATTTACTCTCTAATTAATAGTTTAGCTAGCTATTATTTATACTACCTCTATATAATATAAGAGCTTTTTAAACTAAAAATTATATACTTTTTTATTAATACTATTAATAAAGTTTTTTTACTTTTAAATTAGCTATTTAATTTTAAAAGCTTTAGTTAATATTAATAAAGTAGCTTTTTTTTATTAAATAAATAATAAATTAATATAAATAATTTAATCTTTTTATAAATTAAATTTATTAATATTATTTAAAAAGAAACTATAGCTAAAAATAGTTAATATAGTTTTTTTATTAAATATTTAGTAAATAGATTTTATTTAAAGAGAATTTTAATAAATTAAAAAGTTTATAGTTTTAAAGAAATTAATAATATATAGAGTAATTTCTTTTTTTAGTATTATATTAATATTTAATATTATATAGATATAAAAGATAATTAGTATACTTTAAGTTTCTATTAATATTAAATTATAAGGTTTAATAAATAATTATAGTTATAATAAAAATTAAAGAAATTAAATAATAATTAAAAGAAAAGTTAGCTTTTTAATAATAAAAAATATTAATTTCTTTTATATTTTATTACTTAAAATAAAATTACTATTTTAATATTATTATTTATAAATAGTAAGATTATTAACTGTAAATAGTAAGAATGTAAACTATAAATAGTAAAGTTAAAATTAAAAGAATTAAATTAAAGCTTAAAGTAAAAGTTAATAAATAATAATCTTATCATTTAGCTACTATTTCTTTTATTACTAAATATAGTACTAACTATTTATCTTTATTATATAAAAATACTATATAGCTTTAATTTATTTAATAATATTAAGTAAAGCTTAAAAAAAAGAATTTATAGCTAGTTAAAACTCTTTTAGTAATTATTATAAACTGTCTTAAAATTTAATATATACTTATACTAAAAATAGTCCCTTAATAAAGAAATCTAATATTTAAATTTACTGTATTTTTATTATATATATTATAATTACTAAAGTTTAAGTTTGGGTTTTAAGCTGCTTTTTTTCTATCTACTAGAATTCTATCTAACTTTTTCACTTTATTCTAACCTTAATATCTATATATAAACTCTTACTAAATAATATACTATCTTTATTATATCCCCATACTTATAAAGAAGAAAGAGAGTTATAAATCTAACAGCCTAACCTTTAGAACACCCTAAGATTCTTAATACTTATATTAACTTAAGTTATCTGAATCCGCTCTCTAGCTAGTGCTCTAGCTGGCTATTATCTGCACTACCTCTATACAGTATAAGAGCTCCTTAAATTAGAGCTTAAAAGTCTTTCTGCCTATTTTGTTAATAAACCTTTAGCTTCTATTATCTTAATTGCTGTCTTTAAAAGCTCTAGCTAAATCCAGTAGAGTGACTTTTTCTATTTAGATAAAGCTAAAGTTAATACTAATAACTCTATTTCCTTATAAATTAACTCTATTATAATTATCTAGAAATAAGTTATATCTAAATATAGTTAATACAATCTGTTAACTTATATTTAGTTGTAATATATAGTAAAATAAATAGTTTAAAAGTTTATACTTTTTAAGGAATTTTAATATATTCTATATTTTGCTCTTTTTATATTATCTTTAGGATTATAAAAATATCTAATACTATATTAATATCTGGTTTTATATTATTAGGATATTAAGTTAGTATTATAAAAAGCTTTATAGATAATTACTATAATAAAAGTTAAAATTGGATAATAGTTAGAAGAGAAGTTAACTTTTTAATAATAAAAGATATCTCTCTTATATTTTATTACTTAGAATAAAATTACTATCTTAATATTATTACTTACAGACAGTAAGATTATTAACTATAAACAGTAAGATTATTAACTGTAAATAGTAAGATTAAAGTTAGAAGAATTAAATTTAAAAAAGTTAAAGTAAAACTTAAGATAAAAACTGATATATAATAATTTTATTATTTAGCTACTATTTTTTCTATTATTAAGTATAGTACTAACTGTTTATTTTTATTATTTAAAAAATACTATATGGTTTTAATCTATTTAATAATATTAAGTAGAGCTAAAAAAAAACCTAAATACTAAAAATAGTAAAATTTTAAATATTATTTTTAAAGAAATTTATAATAAGTTTATAAAAGAAAATAATAATATTTCTATTAAAAAAAATATAAAGCTATTATAAATAAAAAGTAGCTTTTTAGAAAAATATAATTAATAGCTATTACTATATTTAATAGTATATAAATTATAATATTAAAAACTATACTTAATAATTAAATTATAATTTTTATATTAAAATAAAAAGAAATTATATTAATTATTAATATTTAAAAAAGGTTAAAATATTCTTTTATTATAAATAACTTAAGGTTAAATTAGAATTTTATTAAGTAGTTTCTATAAAATAATAAATATTACTTTTTTAATAGTAACTTTAATTATTTCTATAAAAAGTAATAAAATTAAAATCTTACTATTTATATTTTAAGTATAGTTTATAATAGTATTAATTAAAATTACTATTAGTTTCTATATTAAGAAGAAAGCTACTTTTAGAATAATTACTTTAAGTTTAAATTTAATTCTATTAAATAGATATTTAAGTTAGTTATTAATTATTTTTATATTAAGCTTAATTTAAAATAAGTAAAAATTTTATTATAAAAAACTCTTTTTTAAAAAGAAACTTAATTTATAAACTTAATATTTTCTATTTTACTTAATCTATATACTATATTTAATATAGTAATAATATAAAAAAAAAAGATTTATAGAAAATATTAATAAAATTTAATTTAATTTTAAATATAAAAAAAATATATAGTAAGAGTAACTATAAGATATATACTATAAGTTTTTTTTAAGTTTTTTTTTTAAAAAATATATAATTAAAATAAATATATTCTTTTTTTAACTGTTTAGTAATTTTCTTTTTATTTATTTCTATTTAAAGAGATTTTTTTTAAAAAAAAAATCTTTTATTTAATATATTTTAAAAACATTTTAAATTAATTAAATGAATATTATTATAAATATTTTAAAGAGTTTAAATATACATTATTTTATATTCTTAAGCTTATTATTAGAAAATATATAAATAATATCTTAAAATCTTTTTAATAAAACTTTTTAAAGAAATTTATAATAAGTTTTAAATTTAATTTCTTTTTACTTGAATTTTACTATTTATAGTTAATAATTTTACTATCTATAAATAATAAATTTAAAATAGTAATTTTTCTTTTAATAATTATTAAATTTTTTTAATTTTTATTATATCTATAATTATCTATTAAACTTTATAAATTAATATTAATAGAAACTTAAAATATACTAACTACTTTTTATATCTATATAATATTAAATATTAATATAATACTAAAAATAAAATAGGAAAATAAAATACTCTATATATTATTAATTTCTTTAGAACTATAAACTTTTTAATTTATTAAAATTCTCTTTAAATAAAATCTATTTCCTAAATATTTAATAAAAAACTATATTAATTATCTTTAGCTATAGTTTCTTTTTAAATAATACTAATAGATTAAATTTATAGAAAAATTAAATCATTTATATTAATTTATTATTTATTTAATAAGAAAAAGCTACTTTATTAATATTAATTAAAGCTTTTAAAGTTAAATAGCCAATTTAAAAGTAAAAAAACTTTATTAATAGTATTAATAAAAAGATATATAACTTTTAATTTAAAGAGCTCTTATATTATATAGAGATAATATAAATAATAGCTAGTTAGAATATAAGCTAGAAAGTAAATTTAAATAACTTAAATAGATTAATATAGATATTAAAAGTCTTAGAGTAATTTAAAGGTTAAATTATAGAATTTATAAAGATATAAAGATTAAAGTAACTATAGAGTAAAAAAGTTAAATAGAATTTTAATATATAGAAAAAAAGTAACTTAAAATTTAAATTTAAGCTTTAATAATTATAATATATATATATAAAGATATAGGAAATTTAAAGTGAGATAATTTCAGTTCTAGCAGAAGGATTACTTTCTTAACCTATATAATACTAATAGAGTTTTAATATAGACTTAAAATATAGAATAGGAGTTTTCTTCTAGCTACTATAGTTTTTTCTTTATTTCTACAGTATAGAAGTACTATCTATCTTTAATTAGATCTATAGAGTATAAATATAATTAATAGGAAATTTAAATATTTAAGTTTCTTTATTAAAAGAACTAAAGGTAATATAAATATTAAAAATCTTAAGATATTTTAAAGATTAAATTATTAAATTTATAACTAAATATAAAAGTTAGGATAATATAAAAAAGTTAGATAGAATTTTAATAAATAGAAAACAGCAGCTTAAAACTTAAATTTAAGCTTTAATAACTATAATATATATATAATAAAAATACAGTAAATTAAAATATTAAATTTCCTTATTAAAAAGTAAAAAGTAAAATATTATATATATTTAACTTTAAATAGAAAAAATTAAAATAAATAACTTTCTCTTTAAGTAAAGAGTATTAAAAGTATTAATCTAAGATATAACTGCAGTAAAAAACAGCAGACAGTAGCCTATATCCTACTTTAATACAGAAAGCACACCACACTTTAAACTAGAAACTAGGCTAATTTCCAGAACGTTAATAGCAAAGTCCTTAACACTATAACACTACTATCTGCCGAGCTCTCTTTATTTCATCTTGAGTCAATACCCAGTCAATATCACATCTCTCTTCCTCCGTTATAACCTCAGCCCATTCATCATCATCCATATTTGCAACCATGCAAATTTGCTGTATTCTAGCAAGCACTTCTCGAACACTGTAATTGCCCTTCGAGATAACATTCACAATTCCAGAAAAATCCCGCTCCATCTTAATAGCGCCAAATTCGCTAACATGACCTGAGAAACTCCACAAACGCTTCTCTAGAATTCGCGCGACAAGTTTCGCTGTTAGCGCCAGTAGAGTAAGGTAGGTTGTAGGAGTCATGATTCGTGATAATGGTCTCATCAAGTGGTTCCAGCCCTCCTCAAAACGTTCGGAAGCCTGTGGAAGCGGACCATCCGCCCCGTCATGTTGAGATGGTTCGGTCGTTTCATTTCCAGAAAGCTCGCCATATTGCATATTCCGGAACGAATTTGCCAGCACTGGTCGCATTCCAGGTCTAACCACCTCATCTAAAAGCACCTGGATTCCTTCATTGAGAAGTGGGGTGGCCTTGGACGAAAACGCCTTGTTCATACGATCCAGAGCAAGCGTAATATTCTGAGCATCTCGGTTGAATGGAAAGCTGTCTTTAAGCGATGGAGATTCGTGGTGTCGATGTTGCTCCACGCCTTCCAGGCCGGCTCGGGCACGAAGAAGTCTGTCTAGATACTCGACCGAGATATCAAGACTGTTTATCATGACGATGAACTTGACGACCTTGTCCTCCGGTGCCAAACTGCCTTGAACAGTCGACCGGGGGTGACATTCATCCCGCATACGTCTGTGTATGATGCCGACAAGGTCGGATTCAAGAACGCGTCCAATATCCGGGATGGCCGAGGCAGCAACTGCGGGGTCTGATGCAGATATGACTTTCTGCAAGACAAGATCTACCACATACATGACATCGTCAATCGCCTGCATGATGAAGGGCGGTTGGCCGCTAATTGGTCCAGTTAACGACAGTCCAGTTGGAGCAAGATCAATCTGGAATGCCTGTTCGACTGATCGACGAACGAAGAAACGTTGTCATAATGCCATATGGGGTGCTCAGCTTCTCAGAGACCTTGCGGGATAAATTGCAAGACATCAGAAACCTCGGTGGGGCAAAAGGAGCATCGTCTAGTGCATTGGCGTCCTACTAAGGTCAAGAACGGTATAGCAATAGTCAGGGTGGCAGTTCAGGTAACCTACTTGGCACTGCCGTGCAATAAACCGAGAGTAAAGCGACCATCGCGTCAGCATGGCTGTCATTTCGCTTAGCAGTTCGTCCATCACTCTCATATCGACACATGCGTAGTCAGTGTCAGTTCCGACGGCCACTCCCTGTTGCCGAGTGAGGATACTCTGCACCAGGAACGCGAATGGATAGCTTCTGACGTCGGATATCATCCTGTCCACTGATCTGCCATCAGCCCACGCATCGAGGATGATACCTCCCTGGACATCAGCCTCAGCCTGCAGTTTCTCAATCACTCTTACCATTTGGCCTGGCCCATAGTGTTGTCTCACGAGGCCACTATGGCTATCCACAATCTGTGCAATATGCTCGAAGAGTTTCGTCAGGCAGTTGGCGTAGAAAAAAGACATCCTTCGAGGTAGAGCCACGTTCTGCCTTCTTCAGCGTTTCCCTTGCTGCGCTTGCCACACCTCGACATATATACCGTCCATACGCGTCGAGGCCGACCTCATTTTTGCCAATGAGTGGGAATAATTTGAAGAACCGCGTCAACTTGGCACTGTTCTCATCCTTGGCTGCGGAATCGAACTGTCGCAAGAACAGCGCACAGAGGCTCTCTCTGGCGGTCTCAAGGGTATTACAAGGTAGGTCAGGGGTTTTGATTGTAGGTATTACAGCAGCTGCAAAATCTCCGTAGAGGACGTCCTTGGGGATTCTCGAGGCGCGATGAAGGTAGTGAGCGGCAGCCTCCCAGTCTTGCGGAGCTCCCATGCTACCGACAACTCCAGCGAGACATGCCTTCAGCTCCATGACCTGTTCCACTATACGAAGTGTGTCTTCGACCCTTTTCCTCTCAGTCTCAAGTTCTTGGACACGAGTTGAAAGTCGACCGGCTACGTCTGCTGTGCTCGCCAGCATAGTATGTTGGATATTGCGAGTGTTGATCAGCTGGGCGCTGAGGGTGGGGCGCAGGCCGTCCAGAATGTTGAGCTCGCGGGCTACATCTTTCCGGGAATCTAAGACTGCGTTCAATCTGAAGACGATTTCATTTTCTCGGGAATCAAGTGCTGCAAGGCCTTGTCGTACATCGTCGGTGGTGGTGGCTGATGGAATATAGTCGAGGACATGGTTTCGGGGCATAGTGGGTGGGTAGACGGATGAGCTTGGGTCGGAGTCGGAGGGTGGCCCCGTGAGAAAGAATACTGGGTGAGACTGCTTTGAATGCGTCTCTAACGCAACATTTCGCGGGATTCGTTGCTGACGTGGAGGGTGGTGTTTGCTCCGTAAAGCTAGACCGCTTTATATTTTCTTCCGGATCCGGGGGAAGCCACCATCACCCACTACCGCTTTAGAAGTCAGCGCATCCATTCGCCTCGGCTAGAGAAGAAGCTGACCCCCATTATAGACTATTCGAGCAACCTTATTTCACTCTGCCAACTATTTCATTTTTAAAACTAGACCAAGGATGGTATAAAGAAGGTTAGGCAGGAAATAAAATCTAGCACTATATAACGCCCTTAAAGTTTTTTAGTATAGAACTATCAGGCCGTTATTTACAGAAAATTAAACTAGGTATTTAACCTTTATTATATTCTGTACTAAATTGTATATTAACATATTAAGGCTAGTAAAGAAGTAAGTAAGATAAAGCTGGAAATACTAGTAGTATTTAAAAACCTCTACTTATATAGTATTTATATTTTATTAAGTAAGTCTATCTCTATATATAGAACTATTTATAAAAGCCTTTTTAAACTGAAATTAAAATAAAAAAATAATTTAATAAATTATATTTAAAAAATAATTAAAATATTATACTAAATATATATAATTACTTATTAATACTGTATTATATTATATTTTTATATATATAATTTTAAAAATTAAAATAAATTTTAATTTAATTTTAATATTTTAATATTTTAATTAATTCATAATTAATTATTTTAAAAAATATTAATAATAAGTCTATATATCTATATCTATTAAATTTAAGTTATAACTTTTATTATAGAAATATTAAGAATATAAAAAATAATATTAATTAACTTTAATAAAAAGCTACTAACTTAAAAAAGACTTTAAAAAGTATCTAGCTATTACTTAAGAATTCTAGTATTACAAAGCTTAAAGCTTCTTAAGAGCTAATAATTATAGCTAAGTTAAAATTTAAAAGAACTATTATATTAATTTAATTATAGTAGATTTTTAGCTAAAAAGAATAATATAGATAAAGATATTAATATAGATAAAGATAATAATATAGATAAAGAGGCTGAAATAAATAAAGCGTTTAAAGTAGCTAAAGAGGCTATTTAATATTATAAATTTAAAAAAAACTTTAATACTTTAATAGAGAAGCCTATATAAGATAGAAGTAAGAAGAAAAGTATAATATTAAGAGATATCTATTAATAATAAATATATATTATTCCCTTATACTAATTTAACTCTAAAAGTCTATTAAAAATATAAGTAAAGAATTCTAAATTACTTTTTATCAGAGGAAGGATAGATTGGTTGAGACAGCTTGGTGACGATGGATGATCTTGTCTTTTAGTCTAGGAAGGAAGAAAGCTAGCTATTTATACCTAGGGATCTGTCTAATCCAGATGCCCTTGATCCGATGCCGGATGCCCTTGATCTGATGATGCCGTTGATATCCGAAGATCTAGGTTGTTGAGGTTAATCTAGGTTGTTGAGGGCATCTAGGTTTGAAGGGATCCACGGTACGGATCCGGTCCTATAACTAGGTTCAAAGTCTCTATCTAGGTTCAAAGGAAACCACGGTACAGATCCGTTCCTATGCAAAGCTGACTTTTCCTATCAGGCTGTCTGACACTTTTTTAACTTTTTTTTTTCTAATATTAAATTTGATAATACCATTATTTATTAAATTAAACTATTTAAAATATTAATCTTCTCTTTAATTATATTAAAGATATATATAATAAAGAAATTCTACTACAGTTAGAAAGACTCTATAATACTAAACTAAATATAAAAATATAGTAAAGTAATTATATAATAAGAATTACGCCTTCTTCTTCTCTATTAATATACTCTTTACTAAATACCTAATTACCAGAATTCTAAAAGAACTCAGAATACTCTACCTTGAAAATACCCTATCGCCGATAGCAGCCCCTGGACTGTCCCCCCTCATGCGACAAAACAAGGCCTAATTTGCAAGAGTATCCCACAGCTCGAGATGTGTTCATGTATGAAATGAGGGGCAGGTATAAAAGTCACGATTCAATGTTTACGACACTCCCCTCTTGGTGCTCTCTCTCGTCTGGAATGCAAGGTGTAATCGGAATGGTGCAATTTTATGCCCCGTTTTTCCAGAGAGAATCTCTCCCAGTCTCTCCCGAACACAATACTGAGATTGGGAAAGAGTTTTCCCTGGAGTTGAAGGTAACCCCCTGTAACTCTGCCCCATTGACTGCTCCCCACCATCGTTTGAATATTGGCGTCGAGGACCGTAACCCTGCTTGATATGACTCTACCGAGGACATAGTTCACGGGGCAATCCATGGAAGCCGATGACCATGATGGGGCTCGGTATGGCAAGCATCGACGTCTAGGATACTTGTATGCACTGGCCTCCCAGAGAAGATCCCTGGACCCCAGCTCTCCTTTTGTGTTTTTCGGTGCATCTGAAGGCGTGCTGTGTTTGGCGGTAGCCTAGTTCGTCACTGAGTGGTTTGGCTGGCGCATACTTGTCCAATGACCTTGAGGGATCATGCCCTGACCACGGATATATGGCTGGGAGCAAGCGCCCTTCATGAGAAATGAAATATGACTTTGTACCCCTTTTTTTCCCCGCCATCAGCTGTTGCTTGCCTCCGAGCATGATGATGTGCTGTCAGACCAAATCATCATTATGAAATACATGAAGCGCGTTCGCCTCCTCGGTGGACACCTAAGCTTGACTCCGCCACACCACAGCCTGGTTGGGCATTTACCATAGCACCCGATAGAATCTACGTGGAGGTGGCCGCGGCTGTGCTGAGGTATGCCTAACAACCCCACTTGAGTTAGTCCGTTCAACTAAAATCACGCTATCTCGATCTCACATCATTCTCCTCTTTTATTCCCGTTGAACTCTCGAATTCCAACTGTTCGCCTTGGCGGTATCTGATTCTATTCCTCCCCGAAAGATTACAAGCGCTTCACACGGTTTGGGCAAGTTGGGGTCATCGAACTAGACCGAGACACCTCCCCGGCCGAACAGATCTGGCCGCCCTTTCGCGTCGCCTGCATTCTCCTCCCACTATTGCACCCCTGTGCCTCACGAAGCCGGACATCATTGGTATCATTAATTTCAATTTTTATGAGCCAGAGATGGAAGTGTTCAAATACGATCCTATTGATCTCGAGAGGCCTTCTTTTCGGCTTCTTCGCTTTTTGAAAGGGAAAGGGCTTGATATACATGGTTCGATCTGCACGAGAGTGTGATTTCTTACGAAGCCTTATCCTACACCCGGGGCTCTGCAGAGGTTGTCGAAAGCATCAAGATTAACGGACAGAGGTTAGGAATCTCTCGAAACTTATATGTGGCCCTTCAACATATCCGTTTGCAGGATCAGGATCGGATAGTATGGGTGGATGCCATTTGCATCGATCAGGGCAATACAAAAGAACGAGGGCATTAAGTTCAGCAGATGGGGGAGATTTATAAGCAAGCTGATGGAGTCATTTTCTGGTTAGGTCAAGCGACATACGAGACAACCATTATTATGGATTCTCTGCGACAACTGCAAGAGGAGAGCTACAGACATGTGTGCAAGAGCTAGAAACGCACAGACCAACGCTAGATAGACCTTTAGGCCGCAGCCCAAGTGATCTTGCGGAGCAGACATTTAAATCTGCCAGCCCTACAGCGTGAGGGTCTGGAGGCTCTCTTGGGCCGATCCTGGTTTAAGAGGGTTTGGATATTGCAGGAAGTGGCTAACGCTCAGACCGCTTTGGTCTGTTACGGTACGAAATCTGTTCGAGCGCGCTTCTTGGCTCTTGCCCCACTGCTAATAGGTATAAAAACCGATCCTCATTGCCAAGCTGTTCTGGATAATGCCTGGCCCATCGAGGAATGATTCTTGGTGGAGCCAGAGTCAAGAACTTTATACGCTTCTGAAAATTTTTTGGTAACAGCGAGGCGCATGACTCCCGAGATATGATATATGCTCTGCTTGGAATGTCGTCAGATGCTAAGGACTGTGATGCTCTGCGTGCGGATTACCGGAAGTCCGTTCAGGAACTTATTCGCGACGTCTCTCACTTCTTATACTTTTGCGATCATGGTCCGGCTCTAACTGAACAACTGGGGACAATACGGGACCTCCTCCTGCAACTCGGGATCCTCAACAATATTGCAGTCGAGAGGCTACTGGAGTCATTTGACGAGAAGGATCTGGAAATCCTGGTGATTCTTCTTAGATGAGGGGACATTGAGATTGCAAACGTGCTCAAGGCCGCCGCGAAGCTGCTTCACGAGGAGGACGCGGACATCGAATCGAGGAACAATGTAGCCCGGACGCTGCTGTCACTGATCCCTGAGAATGGGCCAGAAGCCGGCATGCGGCAGCTACATCTCGAAAAGGGCATCAATACCGATTTAAAGGACCGGGCAGGCCAGACGCCGCTGCCGTGAGCCGTCACAAATGGGCATAAGGCCGTCTTACAGCTTCTACTCAATAGGGGTGCCGACATCGAGTCGAAGAACAGGTCAGGCCAAACACTAATGTCGCGGGGTGCCCAGAAAGGGTATGTGACCGTCTTACAGCTGCTACTGGACAAAGGCGTCAATATAAAGTCGGTAATCTGCCCAATATGTGGGGTTGTCAATGTCTGGGCACGGTCTGCTGGGGTCTCTGGGAGACTGGGAAGACAAGCACCACACACCAATTGGCCTCGTCAACGGAACTACACCCATTTACTCCTTTGGGGAATAAATAAGACCTAAACTATGGAATAAATAAGGAGTCAATTTTCTACTACAACAGTCTAAATTATTGACAATTCACACCCTGATGTTGCTCATTACGATGGACTTATGATGTGTCGTGTTTCTCTTCCATCCTCTCTCTAGCTATGGCTGATGGGAGTCATGGCGAGAACCAAAAACCTAATCACCACAAGACGGGCGCGGTCGGCGGCAGACACAGGGGTAGACATGGTGGCGATGGTTATTGGGAATCAGCTTTATGATCCCAAGTACTTGTTCAATCAAGCACTCTGCCAATATGCGAATGTCCAGACAAACTTGCCCCCATTTGTATCCGAGTGGGTGTGGTATATGGGGAATGAAATCCCAAAAGGCCACCAACAAGCCGTTCGGCTATCGACATGGGGCGGGATCGCCATAACGTCAGATCCCCACCGGCTCCTGCGTCCAGATGGCGTCACGCAGCGCGGCAGCCACCTCCAGCTATCCGGGACAGTCTTGTCGCGCCAGATCTGCCAGGGTCTCGTGACGCCAGCGGCTTCCCAGGGTCCGGTACCCATATCCCCACGTCTCGTACCTCAGGAGAGAAGCGCGCTCCGTTGCCTGTCTAATGTGCTGTTAGTCATGAGTCTTCAACAGACATCTCCCATCCGTCCCTCGGTCAACTTACCCCAAGGCCAAACGAGCGGCTTCCTCAGCCTCCTGGGCTCGCAGCACCATCCTCTCCACGGGTATAGCCCGTCTCGGGAGGTGGCGGTCGGCTCGCAACGTAGCTCTCGATCGTGTTGGTGATGATCCTGACGAAGGCTTCCTAGTTGGCAGCCCTGGTCGGAAACTGGGGGTTGCCCCGATGTACTTTGCTCACCTTGTAGTCCACCCTGAGATCGTAGTGGACCTTGTTGATCATGTTGTTCTCAACGCTCGGATGGGCGTGCCACGTGAAGGGCGGTTGGCGCCTCGTGTCGATGGCCAATTCGGCCATGTACTGGTCCTGAGTTACTTTAACAGACATCTCCCATCACCTCGATCGACTTACTCGAAAGCTAAACAAGCGGCTTCTTCAGCCTCCTTGGCTCGCAACGCCATCCTGTCCCCGGGTATAAACCGTGCCCGGATCTGCCGGCCCAACCAATCGTGGTGGGCGTGCCACGCGAAGGGGGGTGGGTGCCCCGCATCGATGGCCGATTCGGCCAAGTATCTTCGCTGAGTTGCATTCTGCAACTTCTGCAGCACCCTGTGGCGGCGCCGCTGGGCCCGAAAAGCCCTTCTCACTTCCGGTGTTGGGTAATCCAACTCCTCCCGAACGTCCAGGTAGTCCTGGATCGGTATCGGCCCCATCGACGGGATCATCAAGGCCCGGGCCTGAATGGCCAACGGGTGCGGCAGACATGATGGCGATCTGGGTATTCAAAAAATCTTACAAAACTGATAAAAAGTAACGTTTCACTGAAACACTCTGTGAGAACGATGGAGTTGACATGTGGAGGAAGTTCTAGGTCTCGGTTCCTTTGGGGTGTTATTCACATGCACCTGCTTGATTCTGCATTGTACCTGTCTCAGTGCTTCCGTCTCTGCCTAGACTCTGTCGTCATCAAATTGCCATAGGTAGGTACGCACCGTCTCCACACCAACGATGAATGCTCTTTTCCTCCCAATGCGGTAGTGAAACTCCCCGCTAACTTAACTGGGCTGGAATTGACAGGAGCTGGAGGTGAGTTGCGGTTCCAACTGGTTTGAGATATGGATATCGCAATTCCACACGGAGGAGGTGAGGGCCAGGCGGTTCCACGTCAAGGCGAAGCACGACTGCCTGGTCTTTTGCTTCCCTTCCATGGGCGTGGGCGACGGTTGCTTACCTCGGGGTCGCTTCGGATACTGGAAGTCACGAGAAGACATGAGATACGAGAGCCCATGAGATTGCAGTGTCGTGGCAAGAAATAAGAATGATGATTCATTACCGGCGTGTAGAAGCCGCATATGGCAGGAATGGATGGAGGTAAAGAGCTCAGGTAGGTACAATGAAGAAATCATGCAGGTGCAAGTGAACGACACAAGAACCAACGGGTATGGGGAGCTGGCGTAAAGGGTAGGACTTCATCCAGACATCATCTTCATCGTTTGGCAGAGCTTTTTGAGAACAGTGATTTTTTGAAAAGTTTTTTTTTAATCAGTTCCAGCATCACCATCAAGTCCTGCCGCCATGTCTGCTGCCGCTCCCAGCCCCGCCGCCTCCGACTCCGACTCCGACTCCGACTCCGCCTCTGCCTCTGCCTCTGCCTCTGCCTCTGCCTCTGCCTCTGCCTCTGCCTCTGCCTCTGCCTCTGCCTCTGCCTCTGCCTCTGCCTCCGCCTCCAACCCCGACTCCGAGACCGAATCCGAGCCCGAGCCCAATGCCGCTGAGAATGCTGCCGCCGCTGCCATCGCCGCCGCCGCCGATGCCATCGCCGCCGCCGATGCCGCTGCCGCTGCCGCTCCCCTGGGAGTTCCGGCCGTCGAGCACGGCCATCTCGCCGCCATGGGATTCATGGTCCCAGACAACCTTCCGGCGCCGGCACTCAACCCACTGGTCGAGCGAGCCCGCGGTTTGATCGTCCCGGAGATGGAGGGACTGAGCCGGTCTGAGTACAGAAAGCAGCGAAAGAAGGAGGGGCTCAATCACCACCCCGGTATGGCTCACTTCCGAGCCCGGAAGAAGTGGTACAAGGCAGCCCAGAACTACCACACAACGCGGCCCAGGGCAAGTACATGACTTTCCTGGAGGAGACCATGGGTAGCCGCCCTCCCTACCCATGGCACGCGCACCACGAGTGGTTGGCCCGTGAGATCAAGGCCGACGAGAAGAAGCACCAGTTGCCAAATTGGCGACTAGGGTGGCTGATCGGCTTGGCCGAGGATGCAGCCGCCTGGAGTTGTGAGCAGGCGGAGAGGCGTGTATGTATCCTCATGCACCGCCGATGGGGAATGGGGTATTATACCCTCGGCAGACGCTGGAGACACGAGGCCCTGGCGAGGTCATCTGCACAAGACTGCCTCGAATAGGTGGAGGTAGCTGCGGCGCTGCGCGCTGCTATGCATTGATCGACCGTCCGATGCCAACCTCTCTCTTCCCCGGGTCTGACGTTATGACGACCCATCCCCTGCTCCAACGATATTCGGCTATGACTTGTTGGGATTTTATCCCCGGTATACTATACCCACTAGGACACAAGTGGGTGTTTTTATTCGGCATACCTTATGTGAAGGAAAACACATCAAACCTGTGACGCGATATGATCAAGTTTCGGCATTCTTTAAAGGTCTCGAGGCCCGCTGATGGACGGCTCCCTTTTCAACAATCCGATCTTATCATGATCAAGTCATGAAGCGAGGAAAGCGCAGCACACCCGAGGAAAAGATCACTCGTACTCTACTGCGAAGGAAAACGTACAATTAACCAACGACGTGGAATCGGCCGATACCCGGCATTCTTGGAGGTCTCGAGCCCAGCTCCCTCCCTGCAATCCGGATTTATCGGTACTACGATCCAGTCAGCGAAGGAAAACGCGATAACACCTGTGACGCGATACGATGAAGATTCGGTATTCTTTGAAGGTCTTGAGGCCCGCCGATGGGCGGCTCCCTTCTCAACAATCCGATCTTCCAACGTGCGGTCATGAACGGGACGCGATTCGAGAAAAGATTGGGTATACTGTGAAGGTCTTGAGGCCTACCGATGGACGGCTCCCTTCACAGCAATCCAATCTTAGGATCGCGTTGTCTGGCGAAGGAAAACGCAAAACCTCCGACGAGGTCAAATCCAGTGTGGTCTGAAGGTCTTGAGGTCTGACGGTTGACGACTCCCTTCAGCACCACCTGGATGAGAATGACCGAGTCGGCTACGCCGACGATGAGTTCGCACTTCTACGCAGTGTCGGCGATCAACTCATTGCTATTTTCAGCAACGAGGCTAAGATGAACTCAACAATGTGTCCGGTCGAGGTCAATTCATACTGCCCGACCCAGCGTCTCGAGCAGACCGTCAATAGCTCGACGCACTTCCCAACCAACTCCAACAATATATCTGACCGAGGACAATCCCTACTTCCCGGTCCAGCAGCTCAACTTACATCCTAAACAACTCCAGCCAGCTGTCCAGCCGAGGACAATTCATACTGCACAGTCCAGAGCAGACTATCTATAACTCGATGCACATCCCAACCAACCTACATACCAACCCAGAGGTATCAGAGTCACACCCATCAACCACCTAGAGGAGTTATCACTTCCATCCGCTATCATACCTTGCCTGATCACGCGGTCACTGCTTTACAAGCTATCAGCCCTCAGCCTGCAACTTGCAGCATCAAACACGACCCATCAGCTACCACCCATCAACCACCACCTATCAGCTACTACCAAATCAGCTAGCACCTGTCAGCTACCACCTATCAGCTGCCACTTCTATCTGCTATCTTACCTTAGCAGACCATGCCCTGTCACTGCTGCGCAAGCTATCAACCCTCAGCTCGCAAAGTCAACTATCAGCTACAATCAACCGTCAACCATCATAGATACGCCATCACTTCTATCCGACATCGTGTCTTGGCGTATCACTCTGTCATCGCTACACGAGCTTTCAACCCTCAGCTTGAAAATCAACCGTCAACCATCACAGATGATCTATCACCTTCATCCGTCGTCATGCCTCGACGCAACACGTCCCTGCTGCACAAGCTATCAGCCCTCAGCATCAACTATGAATACCAACCATCAATCACAAGAGATGAACCATTACTTCCATCCGTCGGCGTGCCTTGACATATCATGTCACTGCTACACGAGCTATCAATCTTCAGCTTGCAAACTCCACCTTCCACTACAACCATCAACCATCAACCATCAACCATTACAGATGGGCTGGAGCTGTCACCATTCACCAGCCTACAGTCATCAATCATCCACTACAGACAATCTGTCATTTCCATCCACCGTCACACTTTGACGTCACCCCTACACAGCGCATCAACGTCAAGTGTACAAAACTCAACCATCAACCATCATGGCGGGACGTCACTACAGAGCCCACAAATCCCCGATAGTTCTGAGCCTCTCGATGTCCTACTGGCCTCTGCCAAAATAGCTCGCTGTTTTCACGCCAATCCAACATCCAAATTACAGCAGCTCCAGCCGGCTTCAGCTCTCGCTCTCCCAGAGCCCAGCCGCTATCCATCGTCTGCTACCAAGCAACATTGACTCACCCCTTCGATATCGGCGCCTATTGGCAATCGATGGCGACCGTTAGCTCCTTGTCCTTCATAGCCTGCATATGGTGGTCGCCATTACCCCCAAGCGGATATAAGCCTGGCACCGCAGTCATTCGCTGTCGCTATTGGTTACTCCTTATTCCCTATCGCCACCCATCGCTGCCATCACAGCCCTCCACATCAGTCAGTAGCCGCTATCAAGTGTTCTGTTCGCGAAAACTCTCCTACAGAATTGCATCTGATTCTTCGGCTGTTGAATATCGGACCCGCCTTGAGCTCTTGTTCAGCGACCACCAACGGTCTTTCAACCTCTATCAGCCATTTGAGTCATCGAAACACAACAACACCCTAGTGGCTGAGGCCCTCATCTGAGACTTTGGTCTGCAGCACCCTACCTTTGCGAGATGGAACTGTCCAGGAAAACCCAACGTGCATTGTCCTAATGCACGCCAGGTCAGAGAAATGTTTAGGGAGCATGCCCAAGAGCATCACTTGGACCAGCACGACAACCCGGCTTTGAGATTGACCTTGAACTTGAGTTCTGTCTTTGAGACCGATAACCCTTGTTTCTAATGCACGTCGATTACCCGAGTTCAGAATAAGGTTCACTCTCGTCCTTTGCCTTTTCCCAACCCTTTCGGCGCCGTTGAGTCAGACAAACCTTGAGCGACAAAAGAGCTTTCTCCGAAGCATAGGGTATAAATTCGCATCCCCCGCTCATCGCCGCCTCATTAAACTCTTCAAATCTCCCAACATAACGTCAACTGGCCCTTCGTTTAAATCACACCGGGAATCAACCAAGTCACTCTCTACAGTGGTTCTGTCATCGGTCCTTTTCATATCGATCCATCACTTGACTCCAATAGCACATTGGATTCTCTAGCCTGTCACTGCAGATATCCCCAAACAACTCACCAGGATGGATCCTTTCAACAACTTGCCAGCAGAGATCCGCCTGCACATCTGTTTCTGGCTTCGTCTTCGTTCTAAGCGCGCCATTTTGTCGTTAATCGAGGCATCTCCCATAATGCTCCAACAGTACATCATATCAAAAGTATACATTACGAAGATATCGCTGGCTTCTGACCTCGACGATGAGATGATCCAAGATGCCACGAGAATCATTCAATTTCCTTCCTGGAAGACCACCGTCGTCTCCTCCAAGGTCCGTCGCTCCTATTATCGCTCGTGGACGGCAGAGCAGCTCCCAAACCCATTCAAGACGGAGGACCATGGACTCATCGCAAAGATCGACAAACTGCACAGCCGACTGTTGCTATTCATCGAGGATTTACTTGACGAAGGCTACTGCGATATTCCCTCCCCGACAGTACCTCTGCCTTCCTGACTTATCATCAATCCAAGGCCATCTAATGTTCAAGAATGAGACAGTCTGTCCTCGATTTGACGCGGCCCATCTCACAAATCAAGAGAGGAGGCGGCTTTTAAGGGCATTCCTACGACATGAGCTTATCTGCAAAACCAGGTTTCCGGGCATATATAAAAAGTCTCGATTAGACTTGGGGCCACTACTGCAATACGGAGGCCAGGAATTCCAGCACTCGGAGCGAGAGGCTATTGAATGCGTCCACGAGTATTTAGAGTCTCTTATGGGGCCATTTTCGCCCAATGCGGCGATTCCTGGCTCCCAGACATACCCGAAGGCAGTCTCTCTGCTCACAACACAGGATTACTATACCCAGACAATCTCTACGTCGACGCTGAGGCCTACGCTTCTGACATGCGCTCTCGCGTATCATCGTTGCGGGCGTGCTTCGGGTTCGATCTTGTCACAAGCCTTATCCGATCCGCCACATCGGGAGGGCATGGACGAGATCGCCTCAATCTCTGGTTCAAGAACCCCTCTACATCGAGGTGGGTAGGCTTTAACTGGCCAAGTGACATTATCCAGTACGAAGATCCAGAATGCATCCATGTCGACGCAGAGGATATGCGCCACCAGGAAGGCTTGATCCAGTGCCAACATCCAGAATGCATCCCTGTCGACGCAGAGGATATGCGCCACCAGGAAGGCTCGGGCATGTACCAGATACTTTCCTCTCGCATTGTGAACGGGTTGGATCTACAACGAAACATATATCGACAACGGGCGTGGGTTTTTCTCGATGACGATCGATTGTACCCGTCATCTAGCCCAGCACCCCACTTTCCAACTTCTGACGAGATGATGGAACAGTCCACTGACACGGCGACAAATGAAGAGTGGTTCACGGATCCTCACGATACCAGAGCTCGGCATCGATCACAAAAATTTCACAAAAAGCGATGTCCTAGTGGCAATGATCACCAAAAGGTCAACGAAACGCAAGACTCGAGACTGGGGCCAGAGAGCCAAATCCTAGTACCTGGGTTTGGTGGTGGGTCAGAAAAGACATATTTCGTAAACTTGCCTCCATTCTGGCGATGAGTGTGCCTTTGGGGTTGGAGGAATGGGCTCTTTTGAGCGGGGTATATATGGCATTTTGTGTTGGTGAGTTGATACTGAACTGGGTGGCATGTTATGCGCAAGGTACACACGACGAAGGATGTTGAGAGTAGAGAGAACTGAGGCGGAGAAGACGCAGATGAACAATGGACGAAAGGCATGGCAGTTATGAGTGGCATCTCTGTCTCTTGGTTCCTGGTTTTTTGTGTCCACCAGCTAGGTAAATAGATGCTCTATCCCCGAGCCTGATAGATATTTATTTCGATTGAGTTGATATCTGAGTCTGGTGCCTTTGTCTGGTGTCCCCCGTAGGACGCGCTTCCTTGTCCGTCCTGGATTGATCGTGTGATGCAGACTCTGAATCAAGGCATTCCAACCATAGCCTAACTTGGTATTAAAATAACAATGATATACGATGTACATGGTTTAGAGTCGCTTGCTAACAGGGGTCCGGTCTTTGAGGTGTTCATCCATGAGGGTTCGTGTCGGGGCAGAGCAGGACTGGGACAACAATCCGCGAGGTGCGCGACCGTCCCTGGGAGATGTCTGCATAAGTACGGTATGCATAATCCTGTATGTCTGCTCTTGGACTTTGAATGCTCTAGTTGAGAATAGAAGCTTGATTCATCCAGTAGGTGCTGGTCATTTATGACCAAAGAATCCGAGTAGAAGTGGCGGTTAGCAGCAGGCCTCACAGCTTGGTCCTCATAACAACATCCAGCTCCATCTCGTCCCTGTCTACCGCAACATCACACCAGCTTCATCATCTCGGCAGAGCGCTTAGGAACATTAACTTTCGAACCTACTATTTGTGAATGTATTCCAGTATTACAAACAAGCCTTGCTACCTATCTGCTCCTGCTCCCAGCCCTACCCCCCGCCTCCGACCCGCCTACAAGCCAAACGCTGCGAATGCCGCTGTCGCTGTCGCCGCACAATGGGACTGATGGTCCCGAATAATCTCTCGGCCTCGGCCCTTAGCACTTAGCTAATTGAAATATACATCTATCTCCTTAATATATTATTAATATCAAATAAGATATTATACCCTAGGCACCCGCTGTAGGCACAAGGAACTGGCGAGGTGATCTAGGCAAGAGTGCCTCGAATAGGCGGAGGTAGATGGGTCGTTGCCATGCCTTGATCGACCATCGATGGCTACCTCTCGATTCTACGATTCTGGCGCTCAGACCACCTGACTTCTGCTCCAACATTTCACAATTCTCTGGCAGCGCCATTCTGGAAGACATCAAGACCACGGACCTCACCTAGCATTATACTCCACCCGGTGCTGGACGCCGACAATGGCGCCCGCATGGCTTTCCTCATGTCGTCCGAGAATGAATAGACTCTACTCCATCAAATTTCTGCCTGCTCGCAATTGTGACTTCCGATTGGAGTGCACGCAGATCCATCCCATTCTCGGCTGACCTCTGTTCTAATATCAGCCCTGACGTCGGCCCAAGGCGAGCTGTAAGAGAATGGCAAGGTGAGGTCGGGTAACCCTGACTGATAGTTTCGGCATATATTCATCCGACGCTTTGTTGCGAGGGTTCGCGATGACAAGTTCGGCACCGTGGCGCCCTTCCTCAGATGGTGGACCCAGAACCAGAACCAGAAATGGCACGACTCTGAATGCTATCGTGGAATCAGTTGAGATTGCATGGGATGGTATATAGCGTAGATAAGCTTTCAGACGGGCCGCTAGACGATCCATGGAAGATCATGGTGTTGTCAAGAGGCAGCCTCCCATCCTTCGTCGGCCATTTGAGTCATGGAGGAGCAACCCGGGGGGCTGGAGCTTTCATCCGAGACTTCGTTCAACAGAATGTGACATATGTAAGCAGCTGCTATCAAGGCCGATACCTCTCTGAGCGACTGGGCTTCTAGTCCATGGTTAGACGGATCATACATTTTGCCATTTGTGTCGCCCTTCTCGTGTCGGTCATAAAGCATCGAAACTACAGCCTACCATCGAAGTACACACG